>CP053165.1:1172905-2542905 GCA_014607495.2 Carposina sasakii
TCTAAGAATGACATCTGTAATTGATAGAAAATGCTAATGACTACTGTCTTAATGATAATGCAATAATTTCATTAATTAATTATTAAAAGTCTAAGACCGTCTGTGATCGATCCCGTTGCCCTCGTTTGCAAATTAATTAATTTAATTATTATTTTTTTATTTCTGCAACATCATTTATCGATACGCATATTTAGAGGGGCCCTTATTCCTCTATGATTTAACAGAAAATTGTAAGATCCTTGTCATTATAGTATATTATAATATATAAAATCAAACATTTCTATGTACCGCAGAAAGTGCACGTTTGGCGCACTATGTGTGTTAGCATTAATTGTAGTTCTCTCAAATATAAACACAATACCGAAGACCGCAACTTGAAACGAGGCCGGAATCAAGAGATATGTAAGTAAGTTTGACCATTTCCATAGTAAGAAAACACTATTTCTCAATTATCTCCTCAAATATAACAGTTACAAAAAACTTTAAATAATAACTTTCAAAGACATTGATCTACCAAACAAGATGGCATAATTCGTTTCTCAAGATTCACCAATTTTATTTTTTGGATGCGAATGTCCAGCACCTCCCATACATTGGAACCACTGTGCGACACGACGACGAGACCAGTGGGGTAAGCACGAACCTTTTTACGTGGCGTAACGCTAGCGACTCGCTATATGTGATTCGACAGTTTGACGCTAGCGTTACGGACTATCGAGAGGTTCTTGTTTACCCCACTGGTCAATATTAACTTTTAATGTATTTAAATTCTAGTACCAGCTACTCTAGAAGCATTCGCAAAAGCTAGAATTCCCGCTCCTCTTGGGAATTTTGGATACTTATTTCTTAGTGCACCCTTATACTCATGAAGGAACATGTACCATAAATGCCAATAGTTGCAGTACCTACCAACAATGTTAATGTTATAAAATTATTAATAAAGAAAATGGAAAAAATTCTTCACCCGAGTGGGAATCGAACCCACAACCACTGCAAACCGTGCGAGCCGCTATAACCACTAAGCCACCGGGTCAATTACTCGGAAGACGAATTTTACCATCTCTTTTCTAAATTACATATTGGCAACGTTATTCTTCATCCCGATAACTATACACTAGCCAAATCTCGGCAAACAAAGCTAAATCCCTCAGCACAATGTTTAAAGATGAAACGATCAACCATATCCTAACGGATTATTAATGGAGAAGTGTTTTTATAAATTTATCTAGATGGTAATGGAAAATGGAAAAAATTCTTCACCCGAGTGGGAATCGAACCCACGACCACTGCAAACCGTGCGCTATAATGTATAATGTTAATGTTAGTTGAAGGATTGAAAAGTTTACTTTAGTTAGTGTATCATTAGTGTTAAATAAATTAAAGAAAACAATCTTAAACTAAGTTTTTTATTCGGCCTCCGCCATCATACAATAACCCACGCGTCCGGGTCATAGACCATATAAACCAATCCAATAAGCAGACCCATAGACTGTTTACATCTATGATACATCTTCCCCCATCACATTACAAATGTATTCATCTAAGTATGCTGGAGGTCTTACATTTCTCCTAGGTCTACTTCGTATAGGAGGAGTACTAACATCCAATAAATCCTCTTCAATTTGCTCATTAGCAAATGTACTACTTAAAAGTTCAGGACTTTCACTATCAGTAAGACTTTGTCTCAATGGAAATCTATCATTGGTAATAACTGAAGGGTTTACTTGATCAGCAAACATATCATTGTTAAGTTCAGAACTTTCAGTATTAATAACATTATATCTAGACTGACATGTATTATTAGCAGTGAATGAAGGCTTTAATTGTGATGTATTTCTCCTTAACATATTTCCTTTTTCATCCTAATTATAAAAGATCGAGGTGAACTGTGACAATTAACAATCTTTGCAGGACACCATACTTTATCTTTATAAAATACCACATCTTGTCCTACATTAAACTTATACCTATGATTTGTAGCACTTTTATCATATGTTGCCTTATTTATGACATTTCTTTTTTGTTTTGGTAATATTCAAAACCTTTTACAACTTTAGGCACTAGTAGCTCACTATGCATTGGCAAAATTGATCTGGTTGAACGACTCAGTAAAAGTTGAGATGGGCTATAAGGTGAGTCCAACACTGGACTATTCCGATATTCAAGTAACATTAATTCAAAATCTAAATTATCACTTTTACATTTTTTTAACATATTTTTTGCAATTCCAACATACCTTTCAATAAAACCATTTGATTTTGGATACAATGGACTAGATGTAACAATAGAAAAACCATATTCTTTAGCAAATTTTTAAAATCAAATGAATTGAATGGCATATTATCTGCTTAATTTTTGGTATACCATGGGTAGCAAATACTGACTTTAATATTCTAATTACATTTATAGCTGTCATAGAGTCTACTTTAATTAAATCAAACCATTTAGAATAATAATCTGCTATTATAAGAAAGTTTACATTACAATAGTTAAGGAAATCACAACCAACCTTCTCATAGGGAAGTGTTGACATCTCATCCAGAATCATGTATTCCTTTGCTTTATGACACTATATTTTTCACATAAACGACATTTACTAATTAGTGATACTATGTCATCTTTCATATTTGGCCAATAAAACAAAGACTTAGCTCGACCATATGTTTTCAAGATGCCAAAATGAGAAAAATGCAATTTTGACAAAACAGTTTTTTGTAGCAAAACAGGGACCATTATTCTATGATCAAATATACCAAATTATTTTCAACAACAATATCATTCTTAATTTTCCAATATGACTTCAAATAATTTGGAACTTTGTCAACACTTGTCGGGCCAACCATCATTATAAAATTCTATTATCTTACTTAATACTTTGTCACAAATTGTAGCCTGTGAGATATCTAACAGAAAACTATCACTGACATTAACTGTGTGAACTACTCTGTCTAGTGAACTCTCTTATGTATCACAGTCAGCTTTTGATGATGCTCTACTTAATGCATCAGCAATTAACATTTGAGAACCTTTTATATACTGTAATTCAATGTCATAAATATTTAGCTCAATTCTAATTTTACGTAGTCTTTGAGATGCAATAGAGTAAATTTCTTTTTTCATTATTGATACCAGTGGTAAATGATCAGTTTGTATAATAGTATGCCTTCCATATATATAATAATGAAACTTTTACATGCAAACAATATAGCTAGAAATTCTTTATCAATTTGACCGTATTCACACTCTGTTTTTACTCAAACTCTTTGAAGCAAATGCGATTGGTTGCTTGTTTTGCATTAACACACACCCAATAGCATTCTTTGAACTATCAGTCTGAATAGTTATTGGTTGCTTTGGATCAAAGTTTTTTAATACTGGTGGACTAGTTAATGTGTTTTTTAACTTTTCTATGCAATCTTCCTGAGGTTTTCCATTGGAAAACAATATTTTTCTTTAGAAGTTCTCGTAATGGACTTGTTAATTCTGATAAGTTTGGTATAAAATCTCTTAAGTAGTTTACCATCCCTAGAAACCTCTGTAAACTTTGCTTATCTTCAGGAGAATCATATTCAATTATTGCCTTGATTTTATTTTTATCTGGCATTAAACAACCATTAACTATCTCATGACCAAAATATCTAACTGTTTCAGGAAGATACTGGAATTTTTTAAAATTAAATTTAATATTTAATTCTCTTGCTCTACACAAAACTTTTTTCAAAGCCAGATCATGTTCCTCTTTTGTAATTCCAAAAATTAAAAAATCATCTATGTAATAAAAATATTGTCAATGTCCCTAAAACAATTTTCACAATTTTCTTGAAATATTCCGCAGAGACATCTAAACCAAATGGCAAAACATTAAAGTTATATGTCCCAAATACAGAAGAGAAAGTACATATCTTTTTACTGCTTTCAGAGAGACCAATTTGCCAAAATGATTCTTTTAAATCCAAAACCGAAAAATATTTTGCATTACAAATCTTTGCTTTAAGATCATTAATAGTGGGTATTTCAAAATATTTTTTTAATATACATTTATTCAAGTCGCGAGGATCCAAACAAACACGTATTGCATCCTCATCCTTTTCAACAATAACAATTCTGTTAACCCACTCAGTTGCAATGTCAACTTTAGAAATTATACCTTTTTCACTAAGTCTATCTAGTTCAATTTTTAACTTTTCTTTCAATTTAAGGGGAACACGATGTGGTGGTTTTGACACTGGTTCAGATCCTTCCTTCAATAATATCTGATACTGTCTTGGAAATCTACCTGTGCCAATGAACACATCTTTGAAGTCATCTATTACTTTTTGTTTCCTGAGGTCATCTGTAAGCACATTATCTTTTGTTATACTAATTTTATTTATATATTTTCTCTCAATCAAGCCTAACATTAAACATGCATCTTTTCCAAGAGTTGGCTGAAACTGTGAATCTGTTACAATAAAATCAACAAAATATGAACATTTTTTAAAACAATTTTTAACAATACAGTACCAAATACTTTTATCCCTGTATTATTATAAGCTTGTAGTTTAAATTTACAATGCTCCAATCTTAGCTTTTTCTTGTTACTTAGTAATTGATAAATACTCATAGGTATTAGATTAACATCTGAACCTGTATCTAATTAAAATTAATATTCTTATAATCCTCTAGTAACAGTAATTGAGTCCATTTTGCGCCACATACCTTTTTAACACTAGCACAATAAAACTCATCATCACTGTTCACATCTGTTGAAGACTCGTTTGCTACCGCTTTAACAAATCTGCTCCTACATACAGTTGAAAAATGATTGGGTTTTTTACATTTGGTACAGACTTTTCCCTGGCTGGGCAGACCTCTAATTTCCTTTCATGCTGCTGTCCACACCACTTGCACGAAATAATCATCTTAGGTATTTTTTGTAATTTTATCCACTGCAATGATATCTCTTTGAACGTCTGCAGCTTGATGTTTTCCTATCTCTGCCAACCTAAATTTAGATACAACTTCATCTAGCTCGGTGTCACCTTCCATAATATATCTCCTTTGAGTATCCAAATCAGAGGCACCTAGTACTAACCTGTCTCTAATTGCCTCTTCATCCGATTTAAATTTACAATCTTTGGACAACCTTCGGATGTCCGTCAAGAAGCTGTCAAACGGCTCCCCTGCCTCCTGTTTTCTGTTATAGAACAAGAACCGGGAATGCAAAACATTTTCTTTGGCTCACAGTACTCATCAAAAAGCTTGATAACTGCATTATATTCCTTGCTACTCTCTGTCATAAACTTGAAATTGTTATAAATTTTTACGCCATCCTCTCCAATTACATTCAATAATATAGCCACTTTTCTTTCATCCCCCGTTTTACTTAAGCCTGATGCTAAGAGATAAATGTCCAGAGCCTGCTTGAATGTGTTCCAATTTTGAGCTAAATTACCTGAAGAAACTATTAATTTATCCGGCAGATTGAATGTAGACATTATGACAAACAATAATAAACTGGTTCCAGAATAATCACGACTGCGCCATGTATCATTAGTGTTAAATAAATTAAAGAAAACAATCTTAAACTGAGTTTTTTATTCGGCCTCCGCCATCATACAATAACCCACGCGTCCGGGTCATAGACCATATAAACCAATCCAATAAGCAGACCCATAGACTGTTTACATCTATGATACAGTTAGGTTACTTAAATTACTAATGTTAGAGAGCACCAAATATCTACCTAGAAATATATTTGTAGACTCAATGTTTAAATATATCTTGACAACCCTAAAATGGAGAATTTTCTACGTGGGAATTTAATAGATCTTTGTATGGCTCGGTATTAGGTTCAAGGATTAAAATTTTAGTCATATCACTTGTACGTACGACGCTTTTGTGATATACAAGAAAATTGGTTACGGCGGTCCTGCGCTGACACATGTTGACGTCACTGTACAAAATACATACATACACACGCCAAACAAGCCATAAATCTATTGCCCATAGTTTTTGCCCATAGTCCACCACGCTGGACAGGCGGGTTGGTGACCGCAGTATCCAATACTGTGGAGTCGTAATAAGATATAGATACATACACATAATCACGCCTTTATCCCTTACGGGGTAGGCAGAACACCAAGGGCCGATAGAACCACATGGTGCCATTTCGGACCAATTTTGAGGGTATACCTATAGTTGAGATGTACAAGTTCGGTTAGTAGTGACAGGTGGTCAGCCATCGCCTACAAAACACCAAGACCCGCTTGTCCCTCTACTGACTTGTACAGTATGCCCGGGAAGAGAAGCAGCTAATAGTATTACACGTTTTTTTTTCACTTTCAGAGCAGCATATAAGTAAATAAGTAATAAGTTATAATAATAAAGAAAAAATAAAAGTAATTAAAATAGCAATAAGAAAAAGTTCCGTAAACCGTTATTAGAAAAGTTCTATATTATAATTTAGCAGATTCAGTCGTTTAATTTGTATCTGGTTATAATAAGTTATTGTTCTTCGGTTTGTGAAGTAGATGGTACTTGATAATATTGATTGGATTTTGAGTTTATCTTTATCTTGTACGTTGTAAGATGTCAAACATTTTTAATACAAAGATGTTATTAGGCTTCAGTCCAAATTTAGTTACTCTACATATTTTAGAGTGCATTATAGGTAACTTATTCTTGGCCTAATTATAACTTAAATTTACCTGTAATTATTATAAAATGTAAATGCTGTTGGTTTTCCTAATAAAGAAAATAAAAAACTTAACTCATAATTAGATAAAAAGTAATTGGCATATTGTTTCTGTCTTGATATGTATACTATAGTTGTAAGCTGTTAACTTTCCAAAAACAAATAAATAAATGTCAAAGTTATTTTGAAATCGGTTTTAAGAATTTGACAAGCAATCAGCGATTTTTGTACAATTTTCGCTATCGCTTTGCTTTTGCGAGTTAGGTAATTAAGGGGGCCGTTCTAAGCTTTGCAAGAGCAAAACAAGTAAAAAAGATATACTTACTTAAACATGTTTTTTTTTAAGTAAAATAAACCCGGGCTTAGGCGCTTTTTAATTTTACTATCTACTGACCTTTGGGTGTAAAAATAGTGATTAAAATTGTATTACCTAACTTATTTTATGACTTATGCTAAAGGTTAACGACCTACTCACGATGACTGCGAATGATTAATGATTCTATTCGTAATAGAATAGTCAAGAGATTCTTCATTTCACCTCCATTGATTTAAAGCAGACGTGGATCATTTCATTTTTAAACGTGGAGTAAAATCATACCTATAGGAGGATGATAATGTAAACGAAAACCAAAAATTATATAAAGCCTACTACTTTCGGGAATACTTACCTATGTTCATAATGAAACCACGACGACTAATTTAGGGCCATAGATGTGGTACGTAGGGTCATATGAAACCATGACGACTAATTTATGGTCATAGTTGAGGTAGGTACATAGGGTCATATGAAACGACGACTACTAATTTAGGGTTAACTTTAACTTCAGTATTTCCATATTAAAACACGTTTGGCAGACTGTAACAAAAAGTTAAGCGAATCGCTATAAAAATACAAAGTATCTGTGCTAATTCGGGGCTTCACTAGAATACATCAGCTGATCAGCTTTAAATAGTCCTCGTAAGAGTCGACTAAGGCACTCGGGCATCTTCTTATTCCTCTATGTCTCAGGCGATGAGCTATTTATGTATGTTTACGAGTATGTAGGTATATTTTTTTAATTATATTGATTAGATTAGGGTATATATTTGTTAAATTCAAATTTTGCTATACATATATTCTGTGTACAAGCATATCTACCTTTTATATTTAATTATCACTTTCCCAGATGGTTTGCTGGAAGAAATCGCTTTCAGAGATAAGCACGTTCTTTCATAATTTCTGTCTATATGTCTGTATGTATGTGTATGTAACTGCTGTGGATCTCTGTTAAGATGTGTGTGTGTGTGTGTCTGTGCGTGCGTGCGTGCGTGCGTGCGTGCGTGCGTGTATGTGTGTAACCGCCATATAGTAGGGCAAACACTAATCAAAATCAAATAAAACATTGTTCACAGATTTTGCTTGCGTTACATTAATGTCAGCTTCATTTTCCTAGTATAGCAGAGACTTGAAGGAACATTTCACATATTTTTTCGTGAGTACGGCCGCTATATTACGGTACCGCTATCCTAGTAAACCATAACTATACTTAACGCTAAAAAAAACGTGCTTGCTTACCTTTCACAGAGTTTGTTATTACTCGTATCCTACTGATTTGTGCTGGCTCATTCGACGCCATTTCTCTTACGCCAATAGCTTTTTAACTCATCTCTCGTACTCGTTAACACTTTTAATGATCAAAGTAATTAAATTAGACATAAACAACAGCCGCGGGGCAGACAGACATTATCATTTTCTGTTATGGCAACACTTTCTTCTCAATTAATTCAGTTTGCCGCCTTTTTTGGTCACGGTAAATAATTTGCAGGCAATTTTTAGGAAAAGAATAAGTAAGAATAGAATGGCAAGTGAACAGGATATATGGCATACACTACCTACTGATACACAACCACTTTTTTTTTACAATTAGCTAGGCAAACATTTGACCGCCGTCGCGCCTGATATTAAGCAAGATGCGGCCTAGGGTGGTACATGTTTGCCTAGAATGTGCCTATTCACTCTAGCTTTGAAGAGACCAATGTAGTGCTCGGGAAATACATCGGCAGGAAGTGCATTCCACTCCTTAGCCGTTCGGATTACAAACGAGTTAGTATAACGTTTGGTGCGGATGGGTGGGATATCAACAACATAAGGGTGATACGCTAGTCTGCTTCTAATATCCCGATGGTGAAAAGGGGCTGATGGAACTGTATTGTGAAGTTTCCACGCACACTCTACAAAGTGTATCCTGTAAAAGACTGACAAGGCAGCAATTTTAAGGCAGCAACTTCCACATAATTATATTGCAGATCCTTCAAATCTAAAAATACGATCACCACTTATGTAACTAAACGTAACTGCGGTCAAATATTGCACAAGAGTAGGTACGTTAAATATAAATGTAATTTAAATACTTATATTCATACATACATACATATAATCACGCCTTTATCCCTTACGGGGTAGGCAGAGCACCAAGGGCCGATAGAACCACTTCTGACCAATTTTGAGGGTATAGTTGAGATGTACAAGTTCGGTTAGTAGTGACAGGTGGTCAGCCCATCGCCTACAAAAAACACCAAGACCCTCTTGTCCCTCTACTGGTTTGTACAGTATTCTCGGGAAGAGAAGGAGCTGTTGTGTTTATACGTTTTTTTCACTCCCAGAGCAGCATAGAAGAAATTTAAATACTTAACTACTAATATTTTATATTTTGTGGAATATTGCATAATAAAAAGATAATAATTATTTAACTAAAATCACAAAGGAGGTCCCACAGTCACGTTTAGAATATCGAGGCCTGCACGGACTATCGAGAGGTTCGTGCTTGCCTCATTAATGTAAAAAAACAGTGACATTGTGTCAGCTCATTGTCTGAGAGAACGACCCTGAGTTCCTTAGTCGATTCATACGACATGGATACATACAATACAGTTGATGTATTCTAGTGAAGCGTCACAGGAAAACCTGACACTATATATCATGTGCAACTGAGGAGTATCTGTAAACATTTTGCTCTATGATAAATTGAATTCGTCAAAACCGTATCACTTTCACACAAGCACTTTGCTCTCACTGATTCAAATTACTGCTCGCATTGTCTGATGTACGAGTTATTTGGAGTGTTTCCGCTCTTGTGAATAATGATAAATTGATTTTAAAACGTAATTGAATTGAATCCAAACAAATTACTTAAGTTGATGTATTCAGGGCATGGACCGGATTATTTGGTGACTCTGAGTTGAGGGTCTTAGATTCGAATCTTAAATCTTAACTAAACACCTTCATCTCATCACCAAAATACGGGTCCAGCTGAAAACCAGCGCTGCAGGCCATCTGTTTTGGTCTGCAGCTGTATGATGAGCTGGGTCCATTTCAGCATAATTATGTTTTTCTGTTTGGCTGTATTGTGAAACATTTTTGAATGCTGAATAAATAATTTCTTTCTTTCTTTCTTTCTTTCTTTCATCTTATCTTCTGGAATGGGAGTAGCCTATTTGGAAAAGTAAGAATAGGAACCAAAAGTTATTAAAAGTATCATTATTACGCGTTTCATGGCTCCTATTATACAGGATGTTTTTTTGTGGCCACCATTAACGAAGGGTACATACTCTATACATCAAATAAAGTAAGTTTATGCAAAAAAAATGCTGGGATTTTTTTTATTTTTTATTATTTGATCGGGCGAAATTTATAATGTCTAGTGTTTATGTTAGTTTTTTTATAGACAGATATTAATTATTTCTCGTGAAAAAATCTTGTTACGCACGTCTAAGTGCATTTATGCAGAAAAACTGAGTCTATTTACTCAACCTTGGACCCTATAAAAAATATTATTTTGGAAACCAGACACTTCCCAGGTATGGTCGTCCATTCACGAAAAACGGAATGATCGTTTTTCTCCATGATGAGAAGATTCATATGGGATGTCGACCAAAAATCCTGTACCTGTGTCCACAATATCGAAAAGCTAATTATACTCGTACATATAACCAAAATGACTACGTACTAACAAATATATAGTAATCTCGCAATTTTCTTAAGGGAACTTTCCTCATCTTTCCTCGACATATTCTTCTAAAAAAACTTAGGATGTTCAACAAAAAACAGTTTGCAAGATCATAAACTTTTATCACAAATAGAATCCGTACTCTCATCACAAGTTCCAAGTACACCAACAAAGCGAAGCTCTTCGCGTTACCGGTCTAAAGGTGTAATTGTGTACAAAGTGAACTGTACAAACGGGTCCATTGAGGTATTTTGCAGTGGAATGTACTAGAAGCCAACGACCTCGGATGCCCTAAGCCCAGTAGGGCTTTCACCTTACTTGTAGAGAATACCTAGCTGTCTGTCATTCATAATAATTATGTGCTCTTTTTTCGTTTCCCAGGACGCACCTCTCACCTATTGTAGGAAACCATAACTTAACGATTTATTACTCAAAGCTCCTCATCATCACGATCATTTCTCCATGGAATGTCCTAGGATTACGTCGACGGCATAAAGCGACCGTAATATCACGGTGAATGACGTCACTGCCAATAAAAAGTCGATAAAAAGCTTTTTATCGCCCAAAACCAAAACTAGAAAGTGCATGTACCTGATTAAAAAAGAAAATTGGTGCCTAAATTAAACTCAAATCAAAACTAAATACTTCCTATAAACAAACAAATCTATTACGGTCACATACGTAAAATATAAATAAGGTCTTATCTTTTTTAAAGAACAGTACTCTAGCAAGACTCTAATAGAAAATCATTTTCATAAATTATGCTATCTAATTTATTTTATCTAATGAATTGTTTGTTTTCGTTAAAAAAATATTTCATTGATGTATGTAGGTATGTGCCTTAGAAAAAAGGAAATGAATACGATAAAACCTTAGTTTCAACTTATATTTTGATTCTAGTCAAAAAATACAGACGAGTCAAATCAGCTTCTTCTCAATTGGATGTCCCTTGATGTGACTTATCCTGATGGATTCCTTCTTTTCTCCAGTAGATTCACACTGGTTTCCAGACAACATATCTTTGTAGGGTCTTCCTTGCTCCACACCTTCCATCGCAGTACGAAAGTACCCTGAAAAAAGGTTATGTTTATGACAACTATCTAAGGTCAGATTTTGCTAATGGTAACATAGCCTGTATTTGAAGGATAGATGTTGTCTTTCCCTTGAATATAGTGACAACATTCATTGATATTTTGATATATTGATATCTTTTAGATATCCTATTAAAATTATAAACGAGAAAGTTTATAAGTATGGATGGATGGATGGATGGATGTTTGTTGCTCTTTCACGTAAAAACGGCTGGAGCGATTTTAATAAAATTTGGTATGGAGTTAGCAGACACCCTGGATTAACACATAGGCTACTCTTTATTCCGGGAAAATAATTTTGTTTTTTATACAGTCCACGCGTTAAGTCGCGGGCGTCCACTAGTGTCAAATAAAATCAAAATCATAATTTATTCCTCAGAAATATGTTTTTTTTTATTATTATTGAAATTCAATTTAATATTAATCGACATAAAGTACACCCGCAGGATTTTATTTCATGGACCCTTCCCAAGGCTGGCTGCTGAACATGACCATAAATGCCAAATCATTTGTTATACTGATTATCCTGTGACTTTACTCCAATACATCAGCTACATCTCTTTACGTGCATGTCGTAAGAATCAACTAACTATATGAAACTCATGGGCATTCTTTCAGGCGATCACTAATCTTTTATATCAGGCTGTGCTAAACGCGGCTCCTTCTCCTTATCCGCTTAGCAATCCCGCAGTTCAGGCTATCCGATTTCTGGGAACGCAGCCTTGTGTAATGTTTATCTATTTATTTTACAAAAATGAGTTATAATTTATACATAGCTCGAAGAACTGATGGTCGATGGAGTCTGAAAGTTCAAGAGTGGATATCACGTATCGGCAAACGCAGCGTGGAAGGCCACCCGCGAGGTGGACGGACGACCTGGCTAAGGTCGCGGGCGTCGGTTGGATGCAGGCTGCTTCCGACCGGTCAGAGTGGAGGTTTTTGGGGGAGGCCTATGTCCAACAGTGGACTTCTCAGGGCTGTAAATGATGATGATGAATGATGAGTTATAATTAACTTACACGAGGCAGTTTAGGAGAAAGGTTGACGGAATAGTTAAGGGTCTGCTGGACCCCAGCGCGCGCTGGACACTGGTGTGTTGGCAGGTGTCGTCTCCGGTGACGGCATCAAACGGCACCTCCTGGCCACTGACGGGTGAGTAGACCCCTTGCACCAGCTCATTGGCGTCGAATGCTAGGAGGTATGCAACATTTTTAGATGATCTTGGTTATTAATCCGAATTGTGACACGATTGTTTTTGGGGAAGTAGCAGCAAAAGCTACAGCAAAACATGTAGAATTTTCGTTTTCCTATTAAAAATCGTAGTATAAAAAAATAACCAGGATAAAGGCGTGATAATATGTATGTATGTAATACCAATAATCTAATATAATATAGTACAATATAATATGATTACAATAATTTCAAAGAAATTTGACATTTCAAAGCGAAAATGTACAATTTTTGCAAGATTTTCGCTGTTGCATTGCAACCGCATTGCTCTCTGAGCCAATCGAACGGTAGGCGGATTATACCTATGTAACTTGCAAAAGTAGAGCAAGTAATAACAATTTTGAGAGTGACGTACCTATGTATACCGTCCTCCTACTCGTACTTTGCGAACGCTTTGCTTTATTTTAGCTTTTGCAAGTTACCTACGTAATTGTAGGAAAACCTACGCTTGCAAGCTAAATCTATGAGATTTGACAGATTGGGCCGGAAGCGCTTCCCTTTTCACCACCCCCAAATATTAATTATATTTATATTGTTCATGGTAACTAACCTGGTGTGAAGTCGAAGGAAATAGCGGCGTCTTCTCCCTTCCTCAACTTGCAGGCTCTTTTGCTGTTGCAAGGAGTTATCCTGATCTGTTGGACTGTGCATTGGTCATCTGAAATTATTTAATGTTTTCATGAAATATTACGTAACTTATATAACTTTCAAAAATCAAATGTGGTATGTAACTAGCAGATAACGTGGTCCCTAAGGCAATTTATGGGCGTGTTTGATTTTTTGATATTCCAATACCTAAGGAGTGGTAGAGATTCCCTGGAAGAAGGACAAAACAGGAGTTCTAAAGTGAAGTAGCAAACGGTGACTACAACTTTACGCAGCTACAGCATGCTGCTTACTTTAAGCAGGTAGGTTTAGTTTAATTCTTAATATAAGTGCTTGATTTTTAAGTTTCTAATTACTACAATGCTTGCTTTAAGGCCAAAATACTATGCCTGCTAATATCGTAACTCTTTTAACAGTACGATTTTGTACTACCATAGTAAATAAATAAAGACGGAAATATACAGGAAGTACAACTATGTTATGTTCCTTCAAAGTTCTTAGTTCGTCACAGCCTCGGTATTGAGTTTATCATAATTTACGTAGACTAAAGGTTCTCGGGTCAATTTTTATCATAATTTATCTGGGTACCTACTGTAATATTATGTTTTAGTCACAGGCTTTATTGTTGTCAACTGGTTTAAATATACATGTAGGTATATCTGCTGGCTTAATAAGGGAAAATTTGAAAAGTGAGATGTCGCTCTATACAGCATATAGTGTCGTCTCGCTTCCACATTTAAAAAATCCAAATTTAGAAAGTCATGGCTATCTCACTGGACTTACCCACTGGTTGAAAGACGTATTTTAATTCCTTATAAGTATTTTTAACAGGTGGGTACGCCGAATTTTTTTTCTAGCGGTTCTAGGCAAAAATTAACAATTGGATTTCAATTCTACCCTATTTTCTCTTTAAAGTCTAGTCTACTAAGTCCGCTTAATTTCCTTATTTAATTTTGGTGGTTTCTAATATGTTTTCTTTGATCCTTGCGTATAAATTAAGTGGTTTGGTTAAATAACTGACTATCTAGGTCTATCTTGACTATCAGCAAAAGCAATTCGATAACAAAAATAGTACAATATTCGCTGATTATACACAAAATTTGTATTATGTTATGTAAGAGCAAGAGGAATTTGATATTTCACTGCGAAAATTGTAAAATTGCCGTTGCTGCATTGCTAATTCTTTGCTTTTGCAATCCGCCTGCCGGAATATAGTTGCCTAAAACCGACTTAATAAAAAAAGTTTTATTAATTGTAAAATGATTTACTTACATTGTCCAGCGCATTGTGAAAACTTCGTCACATCTCCAATCACAGCAGAGAAGACCGCCGCCAAACAGAAAACACTTAATCCCCACTGCATTGTCACACGTCCGCTCCTTTCGAGGTTGTAGTCCAGAATGGCAAGTTTTCGTATATCCGCCAATCAAATACTGCAAATCGGCGATGTCGCTGGTGTCTATTTGGTTTTTGGATTCTTTTGCTCGGAATATAAGTTTCCCTTGTTATTCAGTGACAACAAACGTTGGAATTCTCATTTTGTGATTGACCTGTGTACGTTATCAAGTTTCCAGCAATAATGCTGATGACATTTGAACCTATTAAAATCTATAATTGTCTTTGATCTGCATGAAATTTATTGAGAGTTTGTTTGTACGCGTACGTAGGTAATAGTTTTATGTTTGAGTTAAGACAACATTTTTATGTGGGTAGGTAGATATTGTAAAATGTGTCTGTCTAGGTATCATATTCATTTTATATTAGTATTGTAACTGAGATCATAAGCGATAATACACACGGGTCTTAATTGAAGTACTTATACCTACATCGCCTGAAAGAACGATATAAGAATATTTAAACTTAATTAGCTTTACCTACTTAAATAGGTAATTAAAATAATATATGTTTTAATATGAACTTATTTTATTCGTATTTTTATGTATTTAATTACATTAACAAATAACTATTTACTTACTTTAAGTAAAAAAATAATGTCAAGTTTATCTTAATTATAGCTTAATTAATTAATAACTATAATTATTATAATATATTAATAACTATAATAATATAATATCGTTGTTCGAATCCAATGTAAATATTTACAAATCGTATCCTAATGTTTTATTACTTATATTTATTTACATTTACAAGTAATTACATTTTTTTAATTATTTACACATGCCGCATATTTTCTTTGGCATTTAAATATTAAATTGTGAAATTTGAATATTTTCTATAGATACTTAGTTAAATATCAAAAAAGTTTTCATATTTCATTTACGAGTACCATTGTTAATCAATTTAAAAAAAATGTTTTAAGAAATAATACTGCACTATTACAAAATCTTTATCTAGTAATTTAAAATACCTTAACAATAAAATATAAGTAGGTAGGCACTATAGGTATTTTTTAAATATATGCAGTATGTAAAGAAATTCGTTTATTTTTTGTAATAATTATGATATGAGTATAAATTCGTTGTGTTGTTAGGGAGTATTCACTCTTGAGTATTTGAGTTTTAAGACAGGACCATACGTACGTGTACGCTTACGTGCACGCATACGCATCCGGTGTGTATCACATGGCATTTCATTTCATCGCGAATTAGCAAATGGAAGTTTTGTAAGCTATGTTCAACGTTCGTTGCATATTTGCGTAAGCGACGTGATTTTATAGTGATAGAGGTCATTTAAAATCTTCAAAGAAAGTAAGAGAGGGAGGCAGACGAAGGTTAACAGTGCTATTACAAAACCGCGTCTAAAGTTAGACACCGCTTAAAATAGTTTGTAATGTATGAGTGGATTATAATGTCAATGTAATCTTAAAAGTATCCCCATAATCTTCATCCTCGTAATCCTCATTTCACACAATAGCCAGAGTGGTGGTGGTATTATGGTCGTCCCTCGAAAGATGCAGGTCCTGGTGGACTCCAGCCTCCTTCAGGATCCTCATCCTCGGCCCCAGGGGAACCCCGAGCGCTCGGAGTTTATCTTCTCCCACGTAAGGCAGCTCTGCAGCTCCTACCTTCTCTTTTTCTAGTAGTGCTGCGTATTTCTGGAAATTATAGATGAAATTTTAGTAGGTAAGGGTCACTTAATTTTTACCCGACTGCGGTAGAGGTATTTTTTAGTGTATGCATATGTATTGGAATTCTCTCTGGTGATAAGCTTGCAATCGATGGATCTTCTTCTCTTTATGATACATGGCATAGTTTACAATGGCTCCCCAGTCTCTTCCAGCAAGCCAAGCAAGTAAAGAGAAATTGTTAACAGCCGTGTCTATTCATCAGGTAGTGTATTTTCCCTAAATGTAGAGCTCTTAACGGTTTTAAATCGGTCGATGCCGTATTGGAGTTCATTTTATACTATGTATGTAGAGCTATTGAATTCGTCGTCAGAGTTGTGAGAGTGACACTGGGTACTTACATATTTTTTACGCTATTTACATACATACATATAATCACGCGTTTATCCCTTACGGGGTAGGCAGAGCACCAAGGGCCGATAGAACCACATGGTGCCACTTCTGACCAATTTTGAGGGTATAGTTGAGATGTACAAGTTCGGTTAGTAGTGACAGGTGGTCAGCCCGTCGCCTACAAAAACACCAAGACCCTCTTGTCCCTCTACTGACTTGTACAGTAGTACTATGCCCGGGAAGAGAAGCAGCTGTAGTATTTATACGTTTTTTTTTCACTCCCAAAGCAGCATAGAAGATAATACGATTTTACGCTTTTTGATAAATGTATTACCCATATCTCTACATTTAATCACTCATATGGTATCTTATTATAAAATGCTAAAGTCTGTACTGTCACTAAATTCTGTGAAATTGTTAACAAAAATAAACATGATGGCCTGTTACCTCATATCCAAGCTTCTTCAAGAACAGTCTCATCAGCGGCGGCTCGTCTCCGAAGAACTTGGTGAGACGCTTCACGCGGTCAGGGTTGCTGAATGAGAATGGGTCCAGGTGCCGGCTGTGACCTGATCTTATGTACTGCTGGGATCTGAAGAAATGGCGAAAAGTATTTCTAATCAGCTGACTCATAATAGGTAAATTTAAAAAAGAGGGATAGAGATCACATTCATAATAATTATTTATCAAAATTTAATCTTATATTGTTAAACTCATATTGCCAATGCTTTGGCGTTTGTTTTACGGTTGGCTGCCTGCCCGATGCCACAACTCATCTCATCAAATTCTATTCAACATCTTCGTTTGTAATTACTCTAAGGGTGCAATTATTCTTCCTCATACTTAGTTATTAATGGGAATATCCATTTTTGTAAAACATAGATCATTTGGCATCATGATTCCTATATGAGTCACGAACATTCATCGACTGAGAGATTACTTTATCTAATCCCCTGTAATCTACGCAAAAATCCGCCCCTGGTTACGTAAAAGCAATAGCAAAGCCGAAGCCGCGCGATCGCGATAATCTCGAGTGTGTATGTATGTGCTTGGGCGAGGTGCGGGGCGCGGGACGAGGTGCGATGCGCGGGGCGAGGTGCGGAGCGCGGGAGGACGCCGAGCGCTCGTTGCGGGCACACACACACTCGACATTATCGCGATCGCGCGGCTTCGGCTTTGCTATTGCTTTCACGTTATCAGGGGGGCCGACTCACTTGTACATATGCCTGAGCGCCGCGATCTCCGCGCGGATGTTGTCCATCTCCTGCATGACGAGGTGCTGCGTGCGCATCTCGGACGAGAGGTGCGCCACCGAGCGCGCCAGCGTCACCACGTGCGACTCCAGCCGCTGGAAGCGCTTGTTTATGCCCTGCGTGATGAAGGAGATCATCGTTTCATACATCCGGTGCTAATGCGGGGCTTCACTAGAATACATCAGCTGCACATCCTTCTATGCATGTCATAAGAGTTGACAAAGATACTCGGACATTTTCTTAGGCGATAAGCTATCAACTTATCACTGATCATTTACACCTGTCTCCCCGCTTTGCTAAACTGTGGCTAGCTATGGCTACCTCATTTCTGGAACACGGCCGTGTTTAAATGTTTTCTTGTACTCATTCTTTATTGTACACAAATAAATTAAAATATTACAATCTCAGTGTACAGACAGGATAATTAAACAGTGGCGAAGAAATCTCTTTAAGAGATTTCTTCCAGAAGACTAAGCAAAAGGGACGAAAACAAAAGCAAAGTAAGATGGCAACAGTCACAAATGTAACTGGGATTTAGATTGCAGTACCTTAAGGTCATGTTTCTTCCGATTCTCGTTGGAGCTGCGTCGCTTGTCGCGCACGGGCCGGCTGCTCACCGAGCTGGACGGCAAGGACGACATGCTGCCGTAACGACGCTTTGATGATAACCTGGAAGATTATCTGATGCTCATGATCCTTACATAGAAGACAAGGTAGTATTTTTCTATAAAGTCTGCGTGGACTCTTATATAAATGGTATTAATACTTCTCCAAGCCATAGGCGCGACTAGACCTTTGAAATATGTTTTTATATCGAAGTGTATAAATATATAAATAAATAATAATTCCCCAGTTCTACAGTTTTCCCTTAAATTCTAACTGTCGTTTCAAATATGAGTACAGTTCTAATATGTTCTCACCCGTTATAACGTTTCACCCAACACTTGGTTTCCGAACCATCGACACTTAAGGTTATGGTATAGGCACATCAAGGTTATGGTGGCTTCACACTTCCACAATAGTAACTGTCCTATTGTTATGACCCTTGATCCTTTATACTGTACTCCAACACTAGGTTTCCGAAACCCATCAGCTGCTCAGCTGCCAGCGGATGGCGCGTATGTACGGCTTTTGATGGCAGTCCTGTTTAAGAAAGATGAAATGTTTTAATATCATACCTAGCCTCCCACCCGTTATGCTTCACCCCCGCACTAGGTTTGCGCACGCCCAGCAGCTGCAGCACCTCCGCGTACATGTTCTCGAGTCCCCGCAGCTGGCGGCGGATGGCGCGCGCGTCGCCCGTCGACGCCTCGCTGTCCGTGCGTCCGTCCAGCAGGGAGGACAGGTCGAGGCTGCGGGTTGTTGTGGACGTCATGTCGGTCGTGTCTAGGCCGAATACTGGAAGAAAATGATCATTTACAATATTATATTGACGTATTACTAATTAAAGTATTATAGATAAGCGAACGATTGCCAGAACTGCAAGATCTTAAAGGAGTTCCTACAGCCACGTTTACCATAACGAGGACAGATGTAAATGATCAATGGAAAGTTACTAGTTTAAAAGAATACCCGAGTTCCTTAATCGACTCTTACGATATCCGCGGGAGGAGATGCCCCGATCAGGATGCGTGCTGATGCTCCGCATCAGCACAGATTTGGTGTATACTTACAATGTTTCTTATAATGATGGTCCCGCTTCGAGGAGTGCTTCTTATGTGAGTGCCACCGCGGGGAGTCCCTCCCGCGACGACGCTCGTCCGGGTACTCCGAGGACCGGCCTGGAAGACTGCCGATAAAAAGTTTAGTGATAGAAGATTAAGTTACTTTAGCCATATTTATATAAATATGGGTCAATCGATTTTGATGGAATTACTGGTGTGAGTCGGATGTTCCCTCGCTATTTGGAGTAAGCAGAAAGAATGGTGAGTTTTGCAAAGAAGATAAAACTAGAGTTGGACGCATTTTTCCTATGGTAAGACAGCATGCCTGAAAGATGAAATTGATGCTGTTTTTCTCTAAAATTTGATCAAGATAGTGACAGGATCGAGTTTATGTTTCAGATAGGTTTTCTGACCGTTTCAAAAATCGGCCATTAGAATAAAGTATGTACTTATCTATTATTATCTTGATCGCTCATAAACTCGTGTATGTTAAAGGTTTAACAACGATATGATGTATAGGTAATATGCAAATGATATAAGATGTATATTTTCCTTACCTATTTCGCTTATGGAGATCAGAGGATGGTGATATAGGTGGTAACGGAGGTGTGACGGATGAGTCCGAACTGGCTGACGTGTCCAGTCTAAGACCTGACAGTTTCGGTTCTAGAATTTGCCGAAGCTCACATTCTACCATGTCTGCCCATTCGTTTTCTCCGCCTGTAAAAATAAGATAATATTAAAGCTGATAGCAGAATAATCCAAAAGAAGAAATAATCCAATTTTAAGATAAGGATTGGAATACCCGGAGTTTATGGAATATTTCAATCCTCAAGCATAAAAAATAAGTTTATGTTAACAACACAGAGTGCTGTTAGTTATGTCCTTGAGTGAGAGTATCTTCAAAATGTCTGAGAATACAACGCAAGTCACCTTGAGTAGCAGTTTGTTGACTCGTACTCGGTTGAGGCTGGACAGCGTCCGAGTCGGCAGACGTGTCATGCAAACTCGCTTCCGGTCTTCTACCACTCGAGTAGGCGACGCTACCTCGACCTGAGTCTACGTTAGATGACTGTCCACCGTTTTTGTCGTAGTCTGAAATTATATAAAGCTGATATTTATACTACTTAAAATAAGATCACTTTGAGACTCCACCTGTGATAGACCTCAATCCTAACAAACAGTGGACCTCATCAAAATCCGTTCAGAAGTTTGTGATTTAGGTGGAAGATTAACATTGAAATATTTACGTAATGTAATCCATGATTTTTACCTGAACTGGCTCCAGATCCTGCTCCTTTCTTTCCATGACCTTTTAAGTCTTCTATTCTATTTGGCGTCTGTCTGGATGATGATGGTTGAGGGTTATAACCATCTGTCTTTCTACTTGAATTGTAAACACTTTCTGATGATTTTTGACTTGTATTTTCATCATTTCTTTCTTGTTGAGATGTTGACGATTCGTCCTTTTGTCTATGTCCTATAGAATCTGGGGTTCTTCGTGATTCTTTATGTATTTCTGGCGTTCTTCGTGATTCCTTGTGGATTTCAGGGGTTCGTCGGTATATTGGTTCTTGAGGTCTATGAGATTCTAAAGATCTTCCACTAGTTCTGATACGTTCTTCAAAACTTGATCTACCTTGTGCTTGAAGTCTATGTCGAAAACCACCATCATCTGACTCTCTTTCATCACAATTTCTTTGTGGAGTGCCATTAGGAGAACCTTCTAGAAGGTTCCCATAAGAGTTTCTACGAGATCTACTTTGATTTAGTGGTGTGGTTATTTCAGGGCGCTGTGGTTGTTCATCTAGAAGATGCGGGTGTGACGCAGCCCGTCTCCCTTCTACTAGACCTCTTTGTCGCACGATTTCCCTTTCTAGCTGCTGAGGACTTCGGAGATCTGGTCTTGAATGTGAGTTGTCGAACTGTTAATATTAAAAATATTTATACTATATTAGACTGTTTAAATTACGAGGTTAACGATAGGAAAAATCTAATGGCGCAGGTGAAGCCGGGCCTGTCTATAGCATAGCGTGAGAACTCAGAAGTAATTTATAAGGTTTCTGAATGCAAAGTAAAATTTCTATTTTGCTAGTAAACTTGTATTCCAAGATGTAATACAATACAAATGGATAATTTTAATGGCAATCATCATTCAAGAAAGCAAGTGAAATTTCATGGCGACTTTGATCGACTTATTAACGACAACAACAATTATACAATAAATTCAGTTTCTTGCGACGTAAAAATATTCCCTGTGGCAGATAACGTTACAAGAGCCAAGTTGTTATTGTAATTGTCGAGTACGTGGGAACAGCTGTTAATTGTCCGCCATTGTGCTTCGTCTGTGAGAACAAGGGGTAAGAAAGGCGTTGCGAGAGAAGTTGCTGCAATTGCGGTGAAGGTATGTTATGATTTTTTAATTAGGTGACTGACCTTTAGGTCAATTTGGAAAGGGAGGCTGTATACTTGACAGCTCTCAATTGTATAACGTTGAAGCTTAGTATATCACCTAATTAATATGCTGGCCGAACGTTTTAGAGCCGATTTTTCTAATTATCAGATAGCCTGTATGAAGGATAAATTAATTTCTATCTTGATCAGGATATAGAGGTAGGCAACATCAAATTTATTCTTCAGATAAGCTATCTGACTATTGGAAAAGTTGATCTTAGCCGTAATGACGTAAATAACAAACATACCGGTGATTGTGGCCCTGTCTTCAGAGACGTGAAATTGGCCATAGATCTGACGTCCACATCTCGTTGGTATACCGCGCTCCGTCTTCCCGGGGGCCCATATTGCTGGTACAAAGCATCGGCTCCTAAAGCCTGAGGCCGGTGAGGAGACGCCAGCATCTCCTGCGATCGTGCTTGTTGACTCATCATCAGCTGCTGCTGAACTAGCTGCTGCTGCATTAGTTGCCTACAAAAACATTTTAATGAGTCAAAGTATTCACAGACAAAATAAATTACAAACCAAAACACGTATGAAACACACGAACGAAACCCTATTACAAAGGATATTAAACAGGAATTTAAACTACTTAATTAACATCACTAAGGTGTTTTAGAGATTCGAAGAGAATTTTCTTACCTGTGCGGTGATGGACTGGGGTATAGGTTGTTGGTCATACCGTGACTGTACTGCATATCTGGCCTCTGCAGCTCTGGCCTAGCGATCTCAGGCCTTTGTAACTCTGTCCTTGTCATATTATCGGGCCTTGGCATTTCAGGCCTTTGCAGATCAGGTCTAATTGGCACTTCTGGCCTATTCTGTATTATCGGTCTACCATAGATACCCTGCTCCATTTTCCTAGTGGCACCTTCTCTCGGCGTTCCCTGTTCAGGTTCCGGTCGTTTTCTTTCCTCACTATTATTAAGACTTGGTTCTGGCTCACCATTTTTCTCGACATCATTTTCTTTACTTTTGAATCTACTTGAGATCATGTCCTTAAGCGTGTGATACGTTTTGCTGACAGACTTTGTGCTTTTAGGCGCATCTTTAGTGCTATCCTTCCCTGTTTCGATGGTGACAGTGATTTGCTGTGAGTTGTTGGGCGTGTCCGGTTTCTGGTAGTTTTTGGATGGGACAGGTGGCTTGGCGTCGTAGGGTGGGTTTCTCGAAGTCGGGTTCTGGTTTTGATGCATCGAGTATCCGTAGTTGGTCTCGTGGTATTGCCTGAAGTTGTCCCCCGAGGTGCCGGCCTGTTGGTTCTGCAATAAGTGAAAAGCTCCATTGTAATAACGAGAAAACTTGAAACAATAGCTTGTTAGGGTTACGCGGCATATTAATTTACTTGTTGGGAGGCTTAACGGTTGTTTTATGAGAGTTCGAAGTTTTGTATATTGTTTTACGATTTATATAACTATGTATTTGAAGCCTTGATGAGCGCGATAAGATAAATCCAGGCGTAGTGTAATTATTTTACTATAAAGATTATACTGATTTTAATAATATATGTATATACCTACCTACAGGCATTTATGAAAGTTAAAAGTTATTAAGTAGGTAGGTACTTACTAAAAATAAGTCAGTAGGTATTAAAATAAATATAACTAGTACATGCTAATAAATAAATTCTAAATATTAAAAACTAACATTTTCAAGAGCAAACTCAACCATTTTTATGTGCGACTAAAACTACGGGAACAATATTTATCATTATTATAAGAAATGTAAGAGCAAATCCAAAAACTGTACACTGAAACTGTTCACTAAACTTTAAAATCAGTTTCTATTAAAAGTTTGCTTAATATTCTTGATTTAAAATTGTTAATACAACTTTTTCGAATCAAAAACTTTTGAAATAGCTCTCCCGTACGGATACGCGCGCGCTGTCGCGACCCGAGCACTTGACTCGTATTGTTATGTTACTGGCAAGTCAGGTGCGGCTTCGCTACGATACTTTTCACAGTTATCGTTATGTTTCGAAATTCATACATATTCACACGGCTGTTCCCAAAACAGGGTATCCAGAGCTGCAAGATCATGTAGGTGATCCTTGCAGTCACGCTTAGCATAGTGGGGTAAGGATGTTAATAATCAGTGACAAGTTGCTGGCTCATCACCTGAGGGAACGCCCCAGAGTTCCTTAGTCGACTCTTACGACATGCACGGAAAGAGATGCAGCTGATGAATTCTAATAAAGCCCCGAATCAGCACAGGAGATGCTTCCAAAATTAAATAAGAATTTATATTTGGAATACTTAAGACTTGAATAATAACGCAAATAAAGTTATGTAGTGTTACAAAGTTACGTGATATGGTAATTGCGTTGCCAAAATTAAATAAAGGCATTAGCATTTTGATCAAGAAGTTTGATAAGTTTATGGCACTTATATTATAAAATTAAAACTTTATATAGCGGAAAAGAAATCGCCTACTGTTTTAGTACCTACTATATTACGCGATTGTCTATAAAACTAATAAGTCCTTAAATATCTGCAATTTCCACCGCAGTTCGTTTATTCTAAAATTATCTTTGTAGGGCGCCACCTATCTGACAGCGAGCGCGTTCGCGAGCGGCCTGCTCGCATAGTCCGTTGCCCCGCTCGCTACCGCTAGGAGCTCTCTTGCATTTATGTTATATTTTAGTTGTCCACTATTTTGGGTGTCGTACATGACTCCATTCTGTTTGACGAACACATACATGGCATAATTAAGAAGGCTACTCGAGCGCTGGGGTTTGTGTTTCGCAGCTCATCTTGTTTCTCCAGAATTAAAACGTTTAAAATTCTCTACGTTAGTCAGGAGTAACTTGGAATACGCAACACAAGTATGGAACCCAATGTATGACATCTATATAGACAGAATGAGGCTATTCAGCGTAGGTTCATTAAGTTTCAAGTATCCATACGATTCCAGTCAGTACTTGGCCTTATGTAGGAAACATCATTTATTGCCACTTCAATCTAGGCGGCAAATTGCAGATCTAACCTACTTATTAGGCATCACTACGGGAGCGATTGATTCTATGGAATTATTGGGAAAAATTTCATTTTCTGTACCAGTTAAGTCTAGGCGCTATTATCCTCCTATCTCTCTCCCAGAGTTCGTACGAACTACCAACAGAATCTTTTCTTTGGAGGGCTAGCAAAGCATCATGAACTGGATATCAATTTATTTAACGGTAAGAGTGTGGCGATTGTTAGGCGGCACATAAGCATAAATTCTTTGATTCGGAACAGTAGTGGTGACAGCGGGTATTGTTGCTCTGACGCAGCTTTTGTTCTTCACACGATAATGTTCTCTTTTCATGGATTTTTAAGGCAGTATTAGGTAATAATTGAAATTATTAACTTCTTAAAACTATGTATGTTATTGTTACATGTGATAACCTGTAATTGGCTTCTTTGTTGCTATAGAATATATTATATTGTTTTATAAGCTGTTGGTTGTCCACAGAGCTGTAATAAATAAATAAATAAATAAATATTTTAGTTAATTTGTATGAATTGTTTGGTTAAGTTAATTTAATATAATTCCTACGTTAAAACCAGTGTTTTTTTGCTGAAGAAGTTTCACGCCCATCCGAACCGAAGCATACCATCTCGCTTCCCACATCATTAATTAACCTTCATTCATGTCTTTCAACTCATGATCAAATGTGTACCTCATTTACTATGAAATCTGATCGAAAACACTTGACTTTAGACTGATAAAACATCGACTTAAACATGTAAATGACTCGAGCGTAAAATTAATATTCACGCATCAAGGTAAATCGAATAGGTAAAGTATCGAACTTTCACTATCGAAGAGTACCGTGACAGTTTTATTTTGTAACTCGTACGTTTAACCTAAGATTTTCACTTTGTTTGAACTTTTCTTTTGAGTTATCTAACAAATCTTTGCTTAGATGCGCGACGTGCGAGAGTAATGTTTTTATCAGTCTCTGTAATGTATGTTTTTTTGCTTTATGAATAAACGCTTGGGCCGATTTTCATTTTGATATTTTTTTACCAAAATTAATTGACCCGGTAGCTCAGTGGTTAGAGCGGATGGCACGGTTTGCAGTGGTTGTGGGTTCGATTCCCACTGGGGTGAAGAATTTTTTCCATTTCTTTATTAATTCAGTAAGTTTATTAATAAGTAAATTTAATAATATTTAATAAGTAATAAAAATAAGTTAAAGGATCACTTTCATGCACTGGCTGACTGATCGGTCTCAATTATCTGCTGAATTGTTGTCCTATTGTATTATGTATTTTTTTTTCTATTATGTCTATATGTTATTATTTTATTTTATGTCTAACATTACTTTCATTATTTGATTGTTCGTGTGTATCTATTTATGTATGAATATTTTATTTTTGTTTATAATAGTTACTTAGTTTATTTCTGTACACATCATTACCTCTATAACTCTTGGGTCTCACTTTGCTTTCTGGTATGCTGGAAGAAATCTCTTGCAGAGATAAGCACGCCTTTGTATGCATTCCTTCTATAAATTTCTTTCTATTGATTGTTATGTTTTGTGTACAATAAAGAATAAATTAAATAATTTTATAAATCAATTTGTCCTAATTGTGCTCCTTTTTCATTTTGTGCAGTCGGGTTTTTTGATGTTCATTCTTTTTCGTTTCTATTTTAGCTTATACTGAGATGCAATAATAAAAAATTCAGTAATTAACATAAAATATATTCAAATTAGCATTGGTAATATAATTCGTAATCATATTAGTCATGCCGCTTAAGATACCTTTATATTGACTAAAATAATATTAATGTAGTCAGCTAATAAATGCTAAAATTATGCTATTTTTGCGTGACAAAGTAATATTAATTGAGTAAATAAATATAAAATATCTTAATGATATATTAATAACAAAATATTAGTCAAATATCACGTTCCAGTTATGACAGATACTTTCTATATGTAAAAATTAACTTAAAAAAACATTTATAGAGCATTTTCGAAAAGAACCACAAAACAAGACCTACCTACAGGTTTATTCATCTGAAGTTCAGTACTCGCACCTACTCCTATCTATAGGTACATATATCACAGAAGCACTTGAGCAGAACAATTCAACAAACTTATGTAAATTATACCCTAGTATGTAAATTTTGTTATTCCTTAGACCTTTCGTCTTTGAATTTGAACCCACAATTTTTTTAAACATTTATTTAATTTATTGCTTTCACATTCGACGTAACAAGTCCGCACACCTCACCGTTGTTTCCCCGTACGTGGTCGGTAGTTACGGGCACGCGCGTTGTCCCATGAATTTTTATTGTGTTCCCCACACTATGAGACAGACATCTTAGGCAATGTAGTAATAATATAATATTAGAGAAACGAGTATAAACAAATATAATTTCAACAGTATTGGGAAGCTGTCTTAGTGTCTACAAAATTATTAATAAAGAAATGGAAAAAATTCCTCACCCGGGTGGGAATCGAATCGAATTAGTGTCTACAGTCAAATAAAAGTTAGCGCTTTACCAAAAGTTCCATGGTTTTCTTTTCACGCTCAAATAGGTATACCGAGTATATCTAAGTATCTGGGGGTACGGTAGTGCCCCCGCCAAGACGAGAAAAATGCGACACGGACATACTATACTTTTCTCGAAAAAATCATTTTCCATTTTCGACCCCCTATAGCTCCATTGTGGTTACAACTAGTCTGAATTTTCAGTAACCAGGCAGGCATTGAATAAGCTTTTTTATTGAGTCATAATGTTTCTATGACGTCAATCACACTCCAAAATGGAAATTCTTAACAAGATCACTTGTCGATTCTATTGAAGTTATCACAAAACAGTATTTAGGCGCCACCAGCTAGAATGAGACGCTGTATAGGCAAGGTTTAAATAAAGACAAACCTGGTAACAAATGTCTGTGGCTCTCTATCAGCCTATGTTTTAACAGGTAACACAGGTGTACCCTTGTTCAGACTTCCTCGGCACTTAACGACCGTGACGGTATTCGAGGCAGAACGGAGGTCTTTGCCCTGTTACATGGTGGCATAGGGTGGACTGTCAAGACAGCTTTCTTGAGGCAGGAGGAAGTACTGTCAAAATGGTAGGTTGTTTTTAATATGAATCCATATTTTGAGAAATCGTTTTTTAACAAGCTTTTTTGAAGAAATAGCTATAGGGGGAAGTGATGTATTTTATTCTTGGTTTTGATATTAAACGTTAAACTCATACAATAATTGAAGAAAACTATGAAGCTATAATTAATTATAGTGGCCACAAACTTCAATCACAATCTACCTTTAATGACGGAAATATCGGTGAACATACATAAAAAAAAATATTATACATACAGACGAATTGAGAACCTCCTCCTTTTTTTTTAAGTCGGTTAAAAATAACCCATATATCGAAGAAAACAAACGATTAAGGTTTCTCAGAGAAAATCTATATCCCTGATATTCGTACATGATGTACCATTAGGTGACACAACAAAAGAAAATTACGGAGGGTCCTTTTGCGCTACGTTAGACTTGTCGTGGCAGCACTACTGTGCCTCTAGGTTATAAGAAAGCTTCAGAATCATTCTAGATTTGTAGGCCGAATGTAGATTGAAACTAGGTTTTAGCCTTCTTCATGGAGAATCTAGAACACCGCGTACTTAGCCTGATCTAGCAATTTCCTATAAGCATCTAGTCTGTGAGACGGGATTACCGTAATATTTATAGCTTATAAGACGTGGTTCCATAGAGAAAGCTAAGCGAGTAACATTAGACACATGTATAGACACGGCTGTGTTCCCGAACTGGGGTATCCAGAACTGCCGCATCACGAAAGAGATCCCAAAGTTACGTATAGCTGGGTAAGATGTAAAATATTAGTCACAAGTTCCCCTTCTCTTGAGAGAATGCTCCTAACTCTTGCGATATGTACAGAAGGAGATAGAGCTGAGGTCGTACGGGTATAAATGATTTTAACGACCACCTTCGCGCAAAAGAGTCAGTGTAAGAGTCGATTAAAGTACTCTGGGGGAACTTATATCTGAACTTTACGTCAGGACATTGTTATGCTGAACGTATTTATATGATATTTTGATGTAAAAGGGGTTGATCCTGCAGTTCAGACTATTTAGGGGGATAGGCGTAAATAGAGTTAACATGGTGTTTTTTCGTTGCCAATCTTAACGAAGGGTACGAACTCTATAAATAAAATAAAGTAAGTTTATGCCAAAAAAAAAGCTGGGAAATGATGTAAATTTTTTTGAAAAAATAAATTTTTATTACTTAATCGGGCGAAATTTATAGTGTCCAGTGTTTATGCTAGTTTTTTTCATAGACAGATATTAATTATTTCTCGTGAAAAAATGTTGCTATACGCGTCAATGTGCATTTATGCAGAAAAACGCAGTCTATTTACTCAACTTTGGACCCTAATATTTTGAAAACCAGACACTTCCCAGGTATGTTTCCATGGAGAAAAATGATCGTGATGATGAGGAGATTCCGTAGTTTTCGGGAATGTTGACGACCAAAAATCAACCAAAAATCGACCTGTATACGTAGAATCATTGAGAAATTACTTTAAATAACTCTTAGTTTAAGATCAACTACTTATATTCAAGTATATTTTCATCTAGCTCCTGGTTTATGGAGAACCAACTTGACCTGAGTTGACGTTATTTCTTTACCATAGATCGGATAGTTTAGCTAAGATTATAACGGTCATAAATATGGCTTCTCATTACAAAGTAACGTATCATAGCCGTGACATGATTCGAAATTGATAACTTTGAAATATGTCGTGATAGAGCAAGTTTTCTAACTAAGCCAAGTAAGACGCACTCAAAACAAACTGGCTCGATGTTGTCTTAAGTACGTAGACGTGTAAATAATATCTCCTTCTTTTTATACATAAGTATAAAGTATACTTTAAATACTGCGATTTTTAGTCATGCTTTTTTTTGTCAAACCTTCTTTCCAGAGAGTATAGAAATATATTACAAAAATACATTTAAAACAAATCTTTTAGTTTGTAGTCCTGTGCTGATGCAGGGCTTCACTAGAATACATCAGCTGCATCTCCTTCCGTGCATGTCGTAAGAGTTGACTCAGGGGCATTTACCTATCCCCGATGTATTTATTATTATGCTTTGTTGTACATAGTAAAGTTTTCACAAATAAAGCCTATGACAAAGAAAATGTACAAAGGCGTGCTTATCTCTAAAAGAGATTTCTTCCAGCAAACTAATGTATGTAGTTTTTACAAGTTATTTATAAATTACACGTTTATAACTATAGAGCTTTTAATAAAAGGTAGGTTATGAAAAAATCCCGCTAAGAGATCATGGTCATTCTCTTCTGAAGTCATGTTTTTTCTTACCTCAGCATGCGTCCAAGCCGTCAGCGCTTTAGGAGGAGTGTCAGGAGCAACGGCACCAAGTCTGCCTCTTTTCCTCGCGTCCTGCAGGATGGGAACCTTGGAGTTCTTGTCTCCAGAGGACAGGATCACCTCGCGTTCTATCTGTTGGGTGGAAGATGTAGAAATTGTTTACGTAAAAAAAATACAAAAGGACTTCTTTATTTCATTAAGAGATGATTTTTCCAATGATCAGATTGCATTATCTGAAAGATACAGTTGATGCTATCTTTATTTGAATGAATTTTTACAGAAAAACAGCATTGAATTTAACCTTCAGATTACACAGATATCAGGCTAGCTGACCATTGAAAAAGTCTAGACATAGCTATAGACAAATAAGACACAATAAAGAACCAACGGTAAAAAAAGAAATATATTAACCAGCAAGTAGTAGTATGTAGACAGTTACTTAAAATCCGAGGTTTAAAGTTGTTTATGTGTTTTTAACATGTTGTAATGTCTTTTTAATAGGACAAGCAAGTTTTAATCACCAAGCATAATGCAGTCGAAGGCGACTGACCTCTCACAACAACACAATAAAGTAACTTTCAAAAAGAATTATATTATAACAATCTTCATCAACACTATCACCTACTTTAATCGATAAAAGAAAGTGATGGTGCAATCGATAAAAGCCACAAAACTACACTTTTACTCATAAATCGATATATGCACCGATCACATGGAAAATCACTAAAATATGTTCATATATATGTTGATGTTAGCAACATAGCACACGTTATCACAAAACGATTTGTATTGGAACAATGATCACTTTCACTAAAGGCAGAGAGAACATGTTTTTTGTGGGATCTTTGATGGGATTCCCCTCTCTATGACAACATCCATACATATACAGGTGTTTTTTCGTTGCCACCCTTAACGAAGGGGAAAATTCTGATGATTTTTGTTTCTATGTATTCAAATAAACAAACGTAGATATCAACTTCTCATATTATAACAGCTAAAAGCTTATAAATTTGCATATAAAGCTCCAAGCTCCCAGCAAAAACGTGAGAGCCCCGGCCAGTATCCGTTAGTATCATATAATTAGGCCCATGGATTACTAAGAAGGTGGTCAATTATTATGCATCGAAAATCAACAGGATGTACCTGTGGTATGGCGAACTAATTTTTTACGTATTAAGAGCGCTTTTACACTAGCGTATAGTTTAAACTTAAAGCTTAGCTTAAGCGTATACGGCTGATTGACCATACGTCATTTATGTCGTCATTTACGAACAGTTATTTGCAATATAAGTATGTATTGTGTAAAACTACGAATAAATAAACATCCATAATCAAACTCATCGGTAAGGATAATTAATTGCTTTTTACTAAGGTTCAATTTATCTAAACGTCAGATAGGCTATCTAATTTGGATAAAGTCGATGTCATCTCTATTATCTTCAAGCTTTAGAGGAAGACAGTATCAATTATATTCTTCTGTTAGAAATCTGAAGACGTTTGAAAAAATCGGCCCTTAGTAAAAGTTATTGATAATTCTTACTGATTTGACTTGGATAGAGCCAACGACTATAAGAAACCACACAGGCGGAGACTAGTTTCTAAGAAAATGCATAAATATCTCTTTATAAGCTCTTGATCCTTCCTCTAAACATTGTATAAGGTAAACTAGTCTAACTTTTCAGACATTCCGTACATTTTGATCTCTTATTTTTAACGTGTTTTATAAGTCACACCCTTTACCTTTACCTTTGTAACGCTAGTGTGCAGGTGCTCTAAGTCAGTCACGGACAGGTTACTGTTGACATTTGTAGCATAACTAGACATGAGTATAATAGATATGTCATGCGTGGTCATTTACATCAGCACAAGTAGCATGACCTGCGGAACACGATATGATAAACCGATTTATCGACATTTAGGATGTCAAAATACGACAAATATTGCCGCCATGTTGAATTTTGTATAGAGACGGTACGATATCGTACGTTACGATATCCACGATGCGTGGTCATGCTAGGGGGGCTGAGACTATTATGGCTTGTGGGCGTCATACCTTCGATAAGCTCCTGTCAACCAATCAAAAGGGCTTATGTGCCGGAATAGGCATTAAAATAGTACCTACATACTAAAAGGTATCTATTTTACACTAGGTAGGTACTTTGATAAACAAAGATTATGGGTAGGCTTGCTTAATTTTCCGTAGTTTACGATTGCTGTTCCTAGAACAATGAATTTTCTTTGTATATAAAACAATACAGTTTTACATCGTTGTTGAAGCGTTAACGTAACAAATCCGTTTATTTATACAAAAGCAAAAGATAATTCCATTTTAGCTTTCAGAAAATGCTCTAGCAGTATAATATGAACTTTAACCAATGCATTTCGTTATTTATTACATATGGAAGAGGTTTTTAGGACTGTAGTTAGATGGTAATTGAAGCTTCAAAACTATCAATAAAGTGATCCTGCAGCAGAAAAGACCTAGAAGAACATCCAAGAAGTGTTGGTAGTATATCATGAATACAGGAAAACAGCCTGTAGAGGTGAGAAGGTGAAGAGATAAGCTATAAATAGGGTAATGGCCCCTGAGAAAGAAGAAGAATGGAGAACTTACTGGGAATTTATTGGAGTGCGTGTGCAAGGCAGATGGGGCAGGCGCCCCGGGCAGCGCCGCCTCGGGCGCCGGCGGCATCCTGTATGGAGGCACCGGATCGCAGTCTGCGGACAAAAAAGTAAATATAAACATTTTAATAATATATTACATATATCCCTAAAAAAATTCAGTAATATAACTAGTTGAAAGTGACATCGGATATAACTAAAAAATGGTAGGAAGTAATTCGCGTTAAAAACTTTGAATTTCTTCCTTTCCGTCTTTCAACCTGTATGATGTCCCACTCCCTGCCAGATTCTGTTGGATCATAATCAATTTTCTCGAGTCATAGACTTTTACATAACCCACGCGAAGTAAATATTTTAGCAATTTTGTAATTTAACGCTCACATTTTTAGTGATAACTGTTCCCTTGAGGTCACTTTTGACATACGAGCTATTTTTCAATGGTTGAGTGTAATTTTGAAGTATGAGCCAACAATTAATAAAGTATAAAATTATACCTAAATAATACCTACTCATGTAATGCCTATGTAAGATTAAAAAGTAGGAAGCAGGTGAAAAAGTATACCCTACCCATATCAGGACAAAGATGCGGCAGTATGGAAGTTCCCATCATTGTGGTGTGCCACAAGTCATAGACGTTACATAATGAAATAATAATTTTGTGTACCCAAAATATTATACTTAGTGGACTATAGAAAAATTGGAAAAGTATTGTAGATACCAGTATAATATTATGTCCTTTCACTGATCATCTGCAAGCGCTTCCTGCTCATACCTAATATCAACAAAAATATTCGTTGAAAAAGGTAACTCAGCCATACCAGTTTATACTTAGATGTGGCAGTTTTTTCTATCTACTCCTCTATTTAAGGACCCGTAGAAACATGTAGGATTTATTTTATACTAGTGGACACCCGCGACTCCATCCGCGTGAACTGCAGAAAAAACAAAATGTCGAAATTATCCGGGATAAAAACATTTTGCCCGGGATAAAAAGTAGCCTATATGTTAAGTGGGACCTGTCACAATATATTCCTGAAAACTGCATTGAAATCGGTTCAGTCATTTCTGAGATTAGCGTGCACAAACGCACAGACGAACCGACAAACAGACATAAATTCCAAAAAAATCTTTATTTTGGGTACTATTGCGTTGATAAAGGTCTCCTATCTAATATTTTTTCTCATATACCTATCTTAAATGTACAGACAGCGATCCGTACATTTTTATTATATGTATAGATAGATTTGTTATGAAAATTATTTAACGTAGGCTGACAACGTATCTTGTAAAAGAAAAACAGTAGGAATATAACAGCAAAATTAGTAAAATTTTTGCGTTGCAATATCAAATTCATTTGAGATTCCTGTTAAGTAAATATAAATGGATAATACTATTATTTTAAACGATTACGATTGGTGAAACTTGTATCTACACTTTTGCTATTGCCTTGCCTTTGCTAAATAAGTAACAAGGAGGCGGGTCATGCAAAATAATCAAGTATCACTATATCACTCAACGCACACAATCCATGGTAAAGTTATATACCCGCTATCGCCTATGACTTATACCACGCATGTAAGAACACCTTGCTAGTGGAACACACGTTTCCTGTATCATCCGCGATGCTGTTTTATCTCAGTTGTACGCTGCATATCTGATTGGAGCTAATTTGTTGTTATATAAACGTGTTTTTATATACAATCGAGATTGCATAGTACAAGAAGCATAGTAGGCATAAGGAAAATAAATAAAAAGCTGTTATCTATCAGCTTATAATACTTTTCTAGAATGAGCCGTAGCTGATTACGTTTCTGGCAGAAATAAAGCAGTAGCAATACGACAGCGAAAATTGTACAATATTCACACTGAAATGAAAAATGTTTGTGTTATTTTTATTTTATATTTTATATATTTTACTATGATTAATTGATTACTGTTGACCAGCGGAAGTGTTATGTAATAAACTAATGGTATAGTTGCTGCGTCATGGGATTTTCTAATACTTTCAATAATAACCATAAACCAATGGTAGGTTTTATGTAAGCTTTTCTCCTTCGAGGAGAAAAAAGTAATTAGCCTTAGGTTTTCTCGTTTACAGTTTAACGGTACGAAGGTACTTAAAATGTACTATAGGGTTTGCCTTTCTTATCTATCTAACTATATCTTCTATTCTATATACTCTATATAAACGTTCCGAAAATTAAATAAACGATATTTTTCTTCATGGAAGCATACCTGGGAAGTGTCTGGTTTCCAAAATATTAGGGTCCAAAGTTGAGTAAATAGACTGCGTTTTACTGTAAATGCACATTAGCAGGATTTTTTCACGAAAAATTCTAATTAATATCTGTCTAAAAAAAACTAACATAAACACTAGACACTATAAATTCGACAATCAAGGAGCATTTTTTTGGCATTTACTTTATTTCATGTATAGAATATCCCTTCGTTAAAGGTAGCCACACACCCTGTATACATATAATAAAAATGTAACGGATCGCTGTCTGTACATGGAAGAATAAAAAATATTATAGGAGACTTTTATCAACGCAATAAATAGTACAGAAAATAATTATTTTTGGAATTTTTGTCTGTTTGTTGGTTTGCTGTTTGTCTGTGCGTTTGTGCACGCTAATCTCAGAAACGGCTGAACCGATTTCGATGCAGTTTTCAGTAATATATTGTGACTGGTCCTACTTAACTACTTAATGGCTTTTTATCCCGGGAAAATGTTTTTATCCTGGATAATTTCGACGACATTTTGTTTTTTCTGCAGTCCACGCGGACAGAGTCGCGGGCGTCCACTAGTTAATCAATTAAAAATATGCCACTCACAAAGTTGGAAGGGATTAAAACACTGTCAACATAATATTTAATGCATGACTTTTATAACTAGCATTAAAATTTCACCGCCATGTAAAACCACGAATACAGATTTTACAAATGGGATCATTTTATGCAGAAAGTTGCAGAAAACTGCATAGTCATGTACATTTTGGCAAGTCAGCTGTTGTTGACACTGGTTTGTAACATTCGTGCGGCTATTTTATCTGGTCAGGCGGCGAAAATTTGGAACTATGACATCTTCACATATAACGGTAACACTTACATCGACAGTGCTGACATCATGAACATCTTCATAAGTTTGTGATGTTAATACCGTTTGTTTGTCGTGTCGAGTTTAAAAAGTTGCACTTCAAGTTGATCCGATAAAACCGGTACTTATAATGATGAAAAAACTAATCAGGTCTTAGTTAAAAATAGCTGATCCCTGCCACTATCTTCTTATTTTAGTATCGGCGCCATATTGGTTGTACCATATTCTATAACAGCCATTTTTTTTTTAAAATCTTCTCTTTTCTATATACAATCTTGAAAAATAAAAATGTGATTTCGAGTTTTTTGGAAATAGGATCCCTATTTACATAGCTTTTCGCTTAACATACCTTTTCTGTTACAACCTGTATAAGCCATATTTTTTAAAAAATCCTATCTTTTCTATAATCTACATTTTTCAACCCAATTGTAATTCCAGACTCTAACTACTTCTTTTCTCTTGGCATCAGTGACGCTTGGCATTATCAAAGTACCATCTACAATCTACAGTAACCCCAAGCGCACAATGACGGCCAAGCAGCAGCGGCCAGGTAGTCAGTTCACTGTATTGTGTTTACATTTCGGCAAACTCGGTGGCCGCCGCGGCCTGCCCCCCTAGCATTACCACGCATCATGAATATCGTATCTTACGATATTGTATCGTCTCTATACAAAATTCAACATGGCGGCTATATTTATCGTATTTTGACAGGCTAAATGTCGATAAATTGGTTTATCATATGGTGTTGAGCAGGTCATGCTAGGCTTGCTTGCAGTATACTCCTTAGGGAACCTAAATTTGCAGCATCCTTAGCCGGGTAGTTTCTGGTAGTTAGATTAACACTCACAAGGGTGCTGATATCTCGATATTCCCACGAGAACGGAAAAATAGGAATTTTAATGTTTTCCTACGTGGTAAGTCGTGGGCGTCCGTTAATTAATTATATTATACTTAAAGTTTGAACCGATGAACAGGTCGAGCCGGAAGACCGGGCAGATAATAAACCATTAAATCTTACTACAAAACCGGAACATCCAATTATTCTAATCGATCGGTTCAGGTCGCGATCGATTATGAAATTTCAAATAAAAATCGATGTCACAGAGTAAATGTTATCGCCAATACGGCAATTCGGAAGTTGTTAATCAAATCTTCTGGTTGTTTACGGAGAAATTATTTTTACTGCTGCATCTTGAAAATACTGTATTTCTATAGAATGCTATATTTTTAGTTTTCTTGTGTTTTATGTTTAAGTTAACTAATTTGTCCTTGCACCGAAGACGCAAAGGCTAATCATATAGGTGCATTTATGCAGAAAAGGTACGGTACAGTCTAAACGCGTGTTTAAAATTTAAAAGCGGCTCAACTTTGGATCGTGCCTAATATTTTGGTGTACCATTGAAATACAGCCACACTACGTCCAATAAAGTAAGTTTATGCCAGCTGTAATTTAAATTCCTTGATCGTGCTTCCAGATATTAATTACTTTTCGGAGCTAAAAATCTATTTACTCAAATTTGATCGTTCCCAGATGATGAGGAGATTCCGTACTTTTCGGGAACGTTGACGACCAAAAATCATCCTGTATAGTGAAACATTTTGGGACATTGTATTTATCTTTTAATTGATTATATAAATATTCCAAATGGAGATTAATTAATACTGTAAATTTAACTTACACTATGACACACGGAAAGCACAACGGAGTCAGTAGCTCAGAGTTCATTAATTATGTATCGAATAATCGCGAAATGTGGGCCACTATTGCCGAAGTTACACAACTTTACATGAGAACAGGTTACACAACTTTCGGTCGCTTTTAACAATGCTTTAAAGTTCTCTTTAGGAAGCGACAATCGCAGGAAGCCGCGGACTAATTTCGCTATTCGATAATTATCTTTTACCGATAAAAAATGTCGTACAACACAATGCTATACGGATGGGAGAGGATGAAAGATTGTCATGTTTAATAATATTGTTTCTATTATATAAATTTTTACATAATCAATGATAATCATCATCTTCCTGTCCCTATCCCATTATATTTATGGGGTCGGCGTAATGTAGTTTCTTTCGAAACTGACATTGCCAAAGATTTGGCATTTGTTTTACGTCGGCTGCCTGCCTGACGCCAACCCTCCTCGGGTATAGCTAAGTGACTTTTATTGTAGTCCATGCGGACCAAGTCGAGGTCCCACTGGACACGCCACAAGGCTGGGGGCAGCGTTGGCAACCGTTTCATTATCGTAATTTGATACACATACATTGATCCATCGTATTATCGCGATGTTGGCATGACGCGATGTTTCGTGTCCGCATATTCGTCAGTGATTTTCGGACTATTTTGTCAACACAGGAGGCGTGGCTTTTCCTCTCCAGCACCCGTAGCATGGCAAAAACGCGACGCGGGTTTTTTTACCAACCGCACGCGTGTTTCCAGTCACCAAATGCGAACATGGCAACGACAAGAGATTCGGAACCCGGCCGCGACGCGTCTTTTGAATAACTCGTGGAAGTGGTGCTACCATTGCGAAAATAAAATAAACTTTATTACGTTCAATACTGAATCGGTAATTGAATTGATATACAGTCTCACGAAATGTCAAAATTTGCGATCAGACCTCGCGTGAATTTAAACGCCATGCTCGCAACCGCAGGTTATAATTCGCGCGCGGCGCGACGCGGTTTTCAATGTCAGCTTTAAGTGTGAAACGTCATTTTGTCGCGAATTTTGCCATTAGGCGCCATAACAAGCACCATATACGTGAGTCGCGGACGGCATGCTACTGTGCTGTTATTGCCTCTTACGATTGGTTGGTGCTATTACTTGTAGTTTCAAAAAAATCTGAGCTAATTGTGCCTATAAACAATTGGCAATTGGCTTTTAAAGACATCACTTATTATTGAAAAATACGATGACAATGAACTAAATGGTTGTTATCTGGTACAATGATTACATTTACTGAACAATAAATAAGCTACAGAACAGTTTCGCGTCATCTCTGGAGGACACAATAAGAGTTCAAAATACCCGAATAGATATAGGTATAGTCACGATAATTCAATAAGACGCTAAAAAATGCACATTTATAGAAAGAGGTAAGGGAAAAATCCACTTAGGCTGTCTTTGCACCATGCTCGTAGATATGCTACTTTACTATTGATCATTAGTCCATGATATCAATCAACAGTATTTAGGTAGTGTTTAGGTTTTACAACAAATTATATGTTTATTGGAATCATAGAATAATAAGTCCCAGAACCCGTGATCACGCACATTTTTGAAGCAACTTTTAGTCGGTCAAATTGACCTAGTTGAATTTTGTTTCTTCCCCTTTATGAGTTACATTTAGCCTATTTTTGGGCATATGGGCAATTTTTACAACCTATTTACTATATTAAAACCGTTTTATTAATGAAATTGTATTAGGCGTTTGAGGTAATGTGTTGGGTTTTAGAGTTTCATAATAATTACTGGTTAACTAATTTACTAATTTCTATAATCCTGAGGATGCCACGGTTGTTGGCGAAACATATGTAGATTATTAATCTAGTTTTTGATTTCGGAATAGTGCAATGTATTGTCTTGCATGCTAGGTGCTCGGGTCTGGTTTCTCGTGGCGATTGTAGTTAGTGCAAGTGCCTGTTGTCGCAGTTATGAGTTATCAGATCCGAGGGTCAGTGGAGGGTGTAGGGCCCGGTGGTGGGCGCATCCCTAGTGAATATATTAAAACCCTAAAAAGTGATAATATTTCTCCATTTGGCAACAATTTTCGGGTTAGAAGTGCCGAAGATGCGGGATTTTTGCCTCGTTTTTTGCTATACTACCCGGCATATATTTGTCATCGATGACTCCTTCTGGAGACTTTTTATTCTATGATTGGAATATAGAATTATAAAAATAGAATCTAAGAAGCTTCATTTGCAATTTTCTTGTTCTAATGCATTAGATAAAAAATAGCTCGAGTACCTTAACATATATACACTTTGATTCTCACGTTAAACTATGTATAGTATAGCATTAACAATAGGCAATTTGGCCCATAACGACTTTTTGAAAACACATGGGAATGTCTGATGTCATTATGCTTTTAGGTTTCTATGTCTTCCTGACTTACTAATGTTTTTATCTAAGTTTTCAGAAATACAAAGGAACAAAGCACTTGAGTAATGGCATTTATAGCCAATAACCATTAACCTAAGGTCACAGTTTGCGTCTTGTGTATGTTAAGGGTGAAGCTAGTTGATGTAGTACGTAAACCTAGAGTTTAGCGCATAAACTTAGTATTACCCAAGCTTTCTGCTAGGGGCAATTCTAGACATTACCTAACTTACTATTCTAGATTATCAAACCTTTTTGCTTCATACATACATATAATCACGCCTTTATTCCTTACGGGATAGGCAGAGCACCAAGGGCACCATAGCACCACATGGTGCCACTTCTGACCAATTTTGAGGGTATAGTTGAGATGTACAAGTTCGGTTAGTAGTGACAGGTGACACAGGTTACCCGTAACATCTTATAGAATAACGTATAATTTTACGTTTCTAAGCTAGTTCGAAGCTTAATGAGAAAGTTCACGATATTGGTAGATTTTTGTAGGCTTTCACGTTCTCTGTAATCTTAGATTTTATTATTATTTATGTTGTTATTTAATAACTTTTTCTCTATACATACTTAATCTAATATTGTATATATTTTCTACGCCTGCATGTCACGTATGGAGTATTAAGATAGTATATAGTTATCTGTGTTTGGTTAAAGCATAAACGGTCCTAAAGTTTTTAAACTGTTTAAAATAAAATTAATATTTACTTAGCTGCAAGTACTATCAACTTAGGCGCCAGTGACATGCCTTAAGGTTTCATTTAGTTTGCAGCGCGTTAGTAAACCACCCTTTAATAGAAAGTTAGAAAAACATTACAATAGACTTTTTTACTATTGGCAAAATGTAAAACAATAAAAATATTGGCTGACTAGCACAGATGTCAAACGTAAGAATATTCTTAACAATGATTTTATATGCCCTCTCCTGTTGTTTTGGGTTTCTCAAGACAAAGGCTCATTTTATGTAACTTTAAAAAAAATATTGATACAATAAACAGATTGGTATGCAGCAGTAAAGGGTATGAAAAGGAACTATCGTAGCTTGCAATAGATGAAAGCTAAAGTTGCATAAACATGCATACTTTTTGAGAAACAAAGTATGCCAGAACCTTTATAATAAACAGTGGTGTGTAAACTACAAGAACAGATGCTCCCACTTCAAAACCGACGCGCAACAAAAAACATGGTGTAATGTAAAAACTTAATGCACCTGTCTGTCCATAGCCGGCCCTTTACATTCATCTGACTTTGTAACTTTACAAATATGAATTTTAGGGTTAAATTAGATCAATTTTGATGGCACTCACTACATCATTGATCGTTCACCCAAATTTAAAATACACTCATAGGTCAAAGAAAAAAATGCATTCTCATCTGAGTGCCCTAAAGGCTAGTAAAAGGATTCCAAGTCTTAATTTTGGATAGGTTTAAAGTTTTAGAAACAAATGTAGGCTATTAAAATCTGTGACATGATGTTAAACATCGCAAAATTTATTTCTTCTACAACGGGATGTTTAACAGGTTACTTTTTCTCTTTCTTTTCAGTACAACATAAAGTTAATGTGACAGAGATGGAGTTTTACTGAGGAGTTCCAGATAGCAGTTGTATTAGAGGTAATGTCAGAGAGAAAATTACTGCCATTATTACTACCATGTTCGATAATTTTAAGTGAATGCGTGTCTTCAAATATAATTCATCTTACAAACTAGTAGGTTATCTTTTATTATGACATTTACTACATGCTTTAAATGCCAGCTGATGATATTAGTTTACATTGGCGGAATTATTGTGCCCGACACAATGGTGGCCACTAAACAAAATTGAATTGAATATTAGTTTACCCTCAATCATAACTCGCTGCCCTTTTCCAATGTCTTCAATTTTTGTGTCCACTTAAGATATGTTAGGTAGTGTAGAAAAGTAAGATTTCGGTTATTCAACGATTATTTCGTATAACATATATTTATACCCCTTAGTTTTAATAACCCTCTAGTTTAGAGATTAATGCAATTTTATCATAGATACATATAATCACTCCTTATCTCTTACGGGGTAGGCAGAGCACCAAGGGCCGATAGGACCACATGGTGCCACTTCTGATCAATTTTGAGGGTATAGTTGAGATGTTAATATGTTACTTAGTTTTGACTGTGTCGCTGGGAGTTTTCTTGCTATTTCTTCTTCCAAGCAATGACACTTCACTGAAATAGTGTAACAGTAATAGTAGAATCATGCGGTGTGTCAGACCTAATGTTGGTTTTGCCATAAAGGAGAATTGTGTAGCAGCACGAAGGATTTCGTTTTTAGGCGACCTTAACTCTTATTAGCTCCACGTTGGGCTATTAAGCCCCGAATCGCTAACTTATGCCTGACAGACCGTAACAAATCGTACTTTGGGGTGGTGACCGTTGCCAAAGCACAATCTTTGCGATTTTTTTTTGAATTTTGTTTGGTAGCGGTTTAATTTTGGGGTGCGAACATAGAAAGTAACATATAATTAGACAATCGACAAACAAGTTGTTAATGCTTTCATGTCGAATAAATGATTTTGAATTTGAATGTACAAGTTCGGTTAGTAGTGACAGGTGGTCAGCCCATCGCCTACAAAACACCAAATTTTATCAAATTGCTAAATACTGTATGTATATGTCCACTTTATCAATAGACTGAAAAGCTTCTTAAATATATATGATAGATCCCCGCCTCTTTCTCAATGTAAACTGTATTCTAATATCAGCGCAAAGTTCCTTTTACTAGGAGGCACTTCTTTATTCATAATCACTAAATTAGTCACTCCAAATTAGGACTTTAGCAGAATTGAACTTAAAAGCTTTTGAAGTGCTCAAAGGTCCTTGTAACTTGTAACCAGTCAAACTTACTTCCTGACCTGTCAGACGTCATTTGTCATGGTATCCCATTGTTCAGTAGACCTTGAAAAGGCGCACTTGGCTTCGTAACCTTTCAATATCTCTATAATAATGTTCCTCTCCTATATATTATTTGCTAAACTCTTATAATTTTCATATTCCTTCCATTCAGTTACTACAAGTAATTTTTAATGGTACTTTGACTCTACTTTTACGGAAGTATGAGGGTTTGTGTATTTACTCTATATGTAAAATTATTCTGGTTTATTTTATTTTGTTAACTTTTAACTCCAGAACCAAGTAGAAATCCAATTCTTCGTGTTATATAGAACATGAGTTGATATTAGGAAACCTTTTATAATAGAAAACATCCTATTAGATTATTGCCATTTTGCTCCCAATATCCTGTCCAGTTGGAATAATGTTATAGTAGACTGAGAATAATCGAGATATAATATAAGTACAATACCATTTGGATAAATTTCTTCTTCTTAGTTCATAACTTAACATAGTAATAGACCATAAAAGCAAACCTAGGAATTAAAACTTTAACCTAAGTAACAAACAGGTTTGAAACCACACCATGTCGCAAGGATATAGACATGAATTAAAATTAAGCAGTCTCAAACGTGTTACACGATAATAGTAAAGGACATACCTGCACTGTGCTTGATGAAGTAACGGTCACAATACAGAAGTCATCGGCATCTCTGATACATGAGCTTTCAACTTTCGCCCATTCACAAGACACAGTATAAAGACATTAACAACTTGTCTTAAAACTTGAATTACCGTACATATAAAACTAGATACAACCTTTAGATTACACAAACAAAAACAAAACACAGTAAAACCTTATTGGACACGTTCTAAAATGGAATTTAAAATGAATTTCAAAAAGACATTCACCTCTGTTCGAAGCGTCGCGCGCACTGGTGGCAGCTCCGCGGCCGGCGAAGGAACCCGTTTCGTATAAAAAACTGCCTCTTCCCGCGTCCGCCATGATGCCCCTTTGCATATTTCCCTGGCTGCTATTTATCATTGCCCCGGCATTATCCAGCAGCGACACAGGAATATCTTGAAGCCTCTCTGGGACAAGTTGCGTGTCGTAAGGTTGATTGTCCTCTCTAGCCGAGGCATTCAATTGGCCGGCCAATCCACCTATGTTGGGATTAGTCAGCTTTTGGCGCGAATTCTCTGACGTGTTTCGTTCTACTTGTGAATGATTTATAACGCTGACTCGTTGTGCATTAGGATTCTTTGCTATCATTACGGGTATTCGGCCGTAAACAGGTCGGCTGGTGTATTTTTGCGTGGTGCCAATAACTCTAGGTTCTGCGGTAGGGGGTATAGCAAAAGCATTTACTTTTAATATTTCATTTGCTTGGTGTAAAAGCTTTCTTTGAATATTTTCTATTTCTTCTCTTGTCACTTTCGAGTTTTTTGATAGATCTTCTATTAGCTGCCTGACGTTTATGTTAGGTATATTGTCATTAACTAAATTCGTGCTTACCGATGCCATATTGCTTTCTTCGTTTGTTGCGTTAGTATTTGCTTCTAAAATTGCATGTTTATGTTCTTTAGGTACTTTGACCTTCATGACTCCACCGTCGGTCTGTCTGTCCGGTGGGGTCACAATTATCTCCGGTAATTGTTCTATTTGAGGCGCGTTAATGTTTCCCTTTGCTTTGGCCCTTTTTATTTTCCTCACAATCCTGTTGGCCATGACATTCTTGGCTGTGTTTAACGATGATTACTCCAGGTTTATGTGCGGTTTTTACTTTCATCCTATTTAGTCTTAGAATCGCGTCAACAATAAAGTTGATTAAATTACGTACATCGCTTTAAAAATGTAAGTGCATCTGTTTTTATTGAGGCTCTTAATGGAACAGAATAAAATATCTGCTTTAGTTTTAAACAAGGGCTTTAAAAAAGATTTATGGCGCATTTGATTTGATTGCATAAATAACTATTCTATTGATTGGATTCGATCGAACTAGGTAATAGGCGTTTTTCCACTAGACGATACGACCACGACACGACGTTTATAGAGCAGTTCAAAGTTGTAAAGTAGAAGACTTAATAACATGTAGAGTTAATGTGGACACCTATGGGAATTGAGCTGTAGGGTGTTTTGCATTGAATACAACGACAAAGACTTATGAAACCATCTGGAAAGTGTGTCAGACAAGCCATACCTACAGAAGTTATTACACTGGCTGCTTCGCTTTATTTGGGAAATTTAATAGGAAGTAACGAAATAAGCTTGTAAATGATTCAATACAACTATATTTTTCGTATAAGGGCATAATAATTTGGTTTACGAATATGATATACAATGTTGCAAAATTGTCACTTAGCTCGTGCCTCGGAAAGCACGTAAAACCGTTGGTCCTGCGCCTGATCTCTCTCCGGTCGTGTCGGCTTTCCGTCCCATCGGACTATGAGAGTGAGGGAACAGAGAGAGCATCTGTGTTTGCGCACACACTTGTGCACTACATATAATATCTCCTGCGTACCTGGCCAATCTGCGTAGAGATTGGTCGCCTTGGCCGAAATGCGGTCGGAGATCATCATCATACGAGTATTATGTACCTTCAACGTCATTTGTCATATATTATTTGACGGCTGATCTGATTGGTCTAGTAGGTAGTGACCCTGCCTACGACGCCATAGGTCCTGGGTTCGAATCCCGGTAAGGTGCAAACATTGATATGATGAATATTGATGTTTGTTTCCGAGTCATGGATGTTTCTATACTTATATTATTTACCTATGTATTTATATACCGTTACGAGTACTTACGAACAAGACCTATCTTATATATAATATTATGTAGTGTGTGATATATGTGAATATATATATTATATATAATATATATACGGCATTCTCTCAGGCGATAAGCTAGAAACTTGTCACTGATAATTTACTCTTACCGCTACCAAACGTGGCTGTGGGATATTCTTTATGATCCGGAGTTCTGGCTACCCCGTTTTGCGAACACAGCCGTCTGTATTATGTATGTATGTAATACAATTGATTAAAGTACACATAAACATTTATTGCACCAGTAAAATTATCATTACAGTCAGTTGATGTTATTATGTTATCTAATTTGATATAAACAGCTTTATTAGGTACTAGTGGACGCCCGCGACTCCGTCCGTGTAGACTACAGAAAAAACAAAATGTCCAAATTATCCGGGATAAAATAATTTTCCCGGGATAAAAAGTAGTCTATGTGTAAATCCAGGGTGTCAGCTTTTTGACGTGAAAGAGTAACAAACATCCATCCATCCATACAAACTTTCGCGTTTATAATATTAGTAGGAAGTAGTAAGCACTACGAGAATGATCCAGAAAGTAAAACATCATTTTACTGTAATAACATACCGCGATAGACAGAAAGACAGAGTTTATTTTAACATCCCAACCAATGTGAATGTAAGTTTGTTTGTTAACTCTTTACGCTTTATGTACTTAACAAATTTTTCATTCTTATTGTTTATTGTACACACATAAATAAAAAATAGTATAAGCAATCTCAGTATACAGGAGAAATGCAGAATAGCGAGCTTATCTCTTCAAAAAATTTCATCCACCAAGCCACGTAAAAGTGACAAAAACAATGTTTTTGAAATTTCACATAATGATTGGGAGTACCTACAAAAAAGGACATAGGCTACATTCTGTAGTCCACGCGGGCGAAATGTCGCGAAGCATGTCTACTTTATGATATTAGTATTTAGTGCTTTCATTACTTTTAAATCACAGCTAACAAAGTGACATTTTGACACTAAATCGAAACAGTAAAATATGGTGCTATTGTGTAGAAACCTGTCAGATAATGCGCAGCCCTTTCCAAAATCCTTGCATATCAATTTTCAACAGTAAATAACTTTAGACATTTTGCTGTAAATTTTAAGTGGAGTTTGTTATGAAACGTACAAATTATACAATACGTACGCCCACAGACTTTTATAGGGTAAAATCACTTACTACTTGCTTTTTAGCTGCATTTTTGAACCATACCAGCAAAGCTGAACCAGTATAAATGCGGAAATGAAAGAAGATATAGTTTATGCTATTTCCCAAAACCGGGATTGGACCACCGGGATTGAAACACATTCCTATTTTGCATATAGTTTTTTTAGTAGTAACAAATGTCAAATAAATATGAATATCAAATGTCAAATTAACTATTTGACATCGCGGCTAAAAGCTGTTTACCAGAAAGTTGTGACTTTTGTACGCAGACAGTAACGGAGCCACCACGTAGTACGGTATTGTCCATTGTTGTATTTCTCGCTAATTACCAACATTTATCTAGTGTACACCTCATTGTGAAGGCTTAACTGACTGTGCTTCCGGTGCCAGGAGTCAAGACCATCAAGACGAAGAAAAGCTCATACGCATTTTTATAACATAAGCTCGACTTTGTACATTCTCTGTGTGCTATATTGTCCAATGTTTGTGTGTACAAGAAAGAATACAAGAATACATTCAATGAACCTGTGTACGTACATACATACACTGGGTGTAAAAAGACAACTTTGTTCTTTTAATACCGCGTATTCTTTGTAACTTCACAATCACTTTTTTCTATGGAAGCACCCCTGTAAGATATTGAGGTCCAAAGTTACATTAATATTATCGTTTTTTTTTACATAAATCCATCTGAAATCGGTGTGTTAAGCGACTTTGAGCAAGCTATAAAATGACAGTATTTTTTCATATTTTTTTGTCGTTTCCCAGGGTTGGTTTCCACACCCTATATCGTATGAAACAAAAGGGGTATATTCCTAAGCGAAAAGCTTAAAAATAAACATGTGTTCATACAATCTTGAGTCGAGTCAAATTTTGTAAATAGGTTCTCTATAGTGGACTCTTTACTTAGCTTTTCGCTTAACATACCCTTTTTGTTACACTCTGTATATACACATGACTGTGTTCCCGACATATAGCAGCCAGAATTGCAGGATTGCGAAGATTTTACAGCTAATAGGGATGGATCTAAATGATCAGTTAAAAGCTCAACCCAATGATATTAGGCCACATTTACTCCAAAGATTTTGTTTTATCCATAAATTGATGTCATGTCATTTTTTTTAAAATTAACAGCGAAAGACGTGTCAAATGAAAGGAGATATTATAAATTGATCCTAGTAATTAGGGACTTGACGCAAGTGTAACTTGAGTTTTTGACCTGAGTGTGACGTGAACTTAGTCAAAGTTAATAATTTAAATAAGAAAAGGATCAAATATTAATAATCATCGCAAAAGGGGAGTTTCAGGATACAAAGTAAAGGAAGAGTCAAATAAATCTACCCACAGGTAGATAAAATCTAATTTCTTTTATACTTCTTTTACTTCCCTGAAATATTAGACAAATGCATTTAGATTTCAATAACTGGTTTTTTACGAAACTTTCCATGTCAGCGTTTGATTACTCTTGCATGTGGGAGTAGGTACTCTACTTGCGCAAAATCTACTTTAAATATACGCAAAAAAATCGGAGCACGCTCTGCTTTAGCCTTTAATATAAGTAATTAAAATCTAGAAATACTTATTATGTAATATTAAGGAGGATTTAAAAATTTCATAGTCAACACCTGAAAGCTTCAATGTAATAATATGAAATACACGAAATGCATATGTTAGGTTTCCGGGATATCTCCCGACGACTCCAAAATACAAAACTGAGGGGTGGGACCACATCATAAAGTTAATAAGATGATGATGATGACTCTATCTTAGAAAAATTTATCAGAAAAAAATGGAAACATTGTCTATTTTACATTGCGTTACATTTTGACATCTCTTAATTAAATGTAACAAAACAAACCTAATGGAAGGATTTAAAAGGAAGTGATTGCTACCTTCCATTACATTGACGTTTTTGTTCGAGCTCAGTGATTACAAATGGGAAATGAAACGACAATTTAGTGTGAAATGCGACCGCAAACCGCAAGGGACGGATCTAGTTATAAGGTGGTAGTGGGAAAGTTCAAATTTCTTGCAGAGTTACGTAGATAAATATAATATTTAAAATTTAAAAGAGCAATAATTACCTAGCCTACACACAGCACCTTAAATTTAATTAGAATCTGATCAATCGAGGTTACTTTTTAGGCAGAAATATGTATAGTCTTCTATATTATTATTATAGGGATGGCTTTTAATTGTTATTATATCGATGTGTTCTTATTCTTACGTTATGTTATAGAATAGTCGATGTTTGGTAATATAACATCGTGTAATATGACTTACGAAACTGCATCTACTCCAGTTAATTACTGGCAAGTAAATTAAATAGTAATGTGTAATTAGTACATGAGCAACGATTATCCTATCCATCCATCACGGGTAACGTTATATAACTAAAATGAAATACCTTGCATGTCTAAAATAGAATTAATATTACCTATAGTATCTAGAGATATTAGATAGGTATTTACAGAAATAAAGTTGTATTATAAATAAGTTAAGTTTGATCCATCAGATGTAATTTTACTTAAGTATTCCACGTTTTATAAAAAACGTCTATAAACTCACAAATTCTAGACAGAGCCTCAATAAAAATAAACTCATGCAGTAACGGGATACGCTAACGAGAGCTTAGCAAATATTGTCACCGAACGGTCATTTCTAAGTAGTTTACTATCGATATTAGATACATCAAATTGTATTATTTTACATTTAACATAAATGGTTAATTTATTTTATTCAGAGTAGGTTATCGATGACAGTTTTATCGATATTTATATACCATTTTTCACATCACTAATTTACACTAAGTTGAGTACACTTCACAAAAAAACAAAACAAATCAAAAATCAAAATTATCACGTTCGATTTAAAAAAATAAATACTATTTTTTTTATAATTCAAATATCGAATCGCGCACCAATTCGGCTAAGGTATAGAGCACATTAAGCCACAGCAGTACAAACAATACTGAGTATTACCTACATTGGGCTGTGAGATTCGCTTTCGTAGCTTGAAGTGACGTAGACCTGAGAAAAAATAGAGGCCTCCAAATTTTTTAAACAAACGAATTGTAATAACTCATTAGTGTGATAATAATATACGGTTTGATTTGTTCTTTATTTGGTTTTTATTATGCTTTTGGAGTTTGTAGGTCAAGTCTTATTTGGTGAGGAAAATCTTTTATTGCATTTAACCTTGCCATCCGAAATGTGGTGTTTTTGTGTATCAAAATTTAGTTGCGAAATATTGACGTTCATAATAGTTGACCCGAACCTGGGGTTAAAGAGCTTATAGGTATATAATACATATGTTGTATAAAAATTGCGGAAATTAGAAGCTTAGGTGCGTAACGAAAAATTAAACCTGCCTCGATAGGTTTTTTCGTGTAGTTACCTCTTTGCAAGCTGGTAAATAATATTCAAATAGAAGTAAATAAATAATAATGATGCAATTTTTTCAAAGTATATAATATTTTATAAGGATTAACATCATATAACAATATCAAATAAACTGTTATAGTCATGTTTACCGAAAGGGTTTTTTGATAAAAAAAGATTTTTTTGATAAAGATCATTCATATTATAGTACACAATCGGTGCACAAAGCTCTAAAGAGTTTTTGACAAAATGATGTATGAAACATCTGTCAAAACATAGGAAATCCCCACTTCCCCTCAAATGGGGGAGGTATTTGCCCAGCAGTGGGAACACCACGATGGCTTCATAAAGATAAAAATAGAAAATATTCAATATAGTCATGTCTAAGCCATTCCTACCTCTGCACACAATCGGTGCACTACCGTTCGTCACACACGGCTGCTCCACCTAACGCGTCTGGCTCCACTGCGTTAGGGAGGATGATGAACCGCCTCTAAGGTATACTGCTTATTATAGCTCTATGCTAATGTCGGGGAAGGGTATACGGTTTTTTATGTCTACTTTTTATGGTATCAGAACAGCAGAATCATAAAGGAGATCTATAACCAATTTAAGCATAGTGGTACTTGAACTAAAAGTTTTGTAACAAGTTGCTAGCTCATTTTGGAAATATAGCGTGTGTATTTTTTATTGACAAAAAAGTTTTTTTAAATTAATTGTCTTGTCTATATTCTTAGATCAATGTTATTGTAAAATATTAATAAGAAAACCTTCTTCACCCGAGTGAGATTTGAACTCGCAAACCGTGCTATATTTATTTATTATGTTATTGGTTAAGTACCTTTGATAATTAAAATATGCTAACATGATATGTTAAAAGGGCTTATAATTTTGATATTAGGCTTTAAGAGTCGCTTGGTTGATCCCCACGTATATGTTCTACTTATATACCAAATTTCAAATGTTTTTTATTATTGTCTTATAAAATTATTAATAAAGAAATGGAAAAAATTCCTCATCCGGGTGGGAATCGAACCCACGACCTCTGCATCCGCGTGTCAGTGCTCTAACCACTTTATTATTGTCTAACAATTATTGTCTTGTCTATATTCATAGATCAATGTTATTGGTTAAGTACTTTTGAGAATTAAAATATGCTGACAAGACATGTCAAAAGGGCTTATAATTTTGACACTAGGCTTTAAGAGTCGCTTGGTTGACTTGACCCCCACGCATATGTTCTACTAATATACCAAATTTTATTCGAATTGGTTCAGTAAGTTAGGCACGATTGTGTAACGTAAGTCCATAGTTATTTTCGCATTTAAATAATAATACAAAGATTTAATAAAAGCAACTTGTCACTCATCAACTTCTGTCCCGTATATGCTAAAGGTGTCTGGGAGATTTCCTTTATGATCCTACCGCATTTCAGAAACTCAGCCGAGTCTATATGTTTCATAAAACCACATTCGGTTGCTTTTTTTTAGAGTAAGAAATATCAAAAACCTCCGTCGCAAATATAAAATTTTACAATATTAGAGATTGTAAATAAAATTATTAGATATAGTAAGTAGCCATAAGTGTATAGGTATAATATTTCAGTACGTATACCATATCGCACAATAACTCTGTTATCTAAGCAGGAATCTAAAATAAAATCAAGCCAAGCAGAACTGACCGCTAGAGTAGAAAAAAGTTACTTAGGAACTACACTAGCTGTAACACCCGGCTTTGAATGCATTAGTAAGAATATAATATGAAATTGCCCGGCTATTGCTATATTGCTACATACTTGGACATACGAGTACGTCTGTGCTCCCAAAATAGCCAGCAATGCATGATCGCGAAGGAAATTTTAGAGCCACCTTTAGTAGAGAGTAAAAGTTAAGGAGAAGTTGCTAGACTCCTGAGAGCTCAACGCCTGAGAGAATGCCAGAGTTCCTTAGCCGATGCTTACTTTATTTTAGTGAAGCTCGGCATCAGCTTGAGGTATAAATAAAGCATTAAATCAGTTAGTTTTAATTTAATAATCATATTTAATTTACCGATCATATTTAGATATTTCTAGCCGCGTGGTGCCGGCAGAGTAGAGTTTGTACCATCCCTGCCTGCCCGTGGGTATCGTACGAGGCGATTAAGGGTTTCCGGGAGGTGGGCAGCAGCGCCTCCCGTACTGACAACATAGTCCGAAAATCACACTGCGGTCACCAACCACTCTGTGGCGTGCCCTGGGGGAGGCCTACGTCCAGCAGTGGACTGCAATAGGCAGAAGAAGAAGAGGAATTTAGATATTTAACTCACCATCCATATTCGTATAACTTATTAGGTACTTATAAGGGTATCCGTTAAACATTAACTAATTGTGGTTAAAATCAATGTTCTTATTTAACAAGTTAATCTCATATTAACCAACAACGTATAAAAAGTCTAATATAGACTCGCTAGTAATTAAAGTTTTCTAATCAGTTAACAAGCTATACGGAAATAGATTTAAGATAGGCAATATCGGTGTTATTACAAAAGAGCGCCTAAAGTTACACTCGATTTAAATATGATATTTGACAGCAAAATGTACGACATATCTACCAAATTTAGGACATGTTTTGCAATAACACGGTATATTTTTAAAGAGCTCTATTTAACCTGTTAATACGAGTTATTTTTCAATGTCACTTACATAATACATAAATTTGACATATGTGTTACGCCCTGCTGGGGTAGCCAGAACTGCAGGATCATAAAGGAGATTAATGAGAAGTTGCTGAGATCGCCTGAGAGAACGCCCTTGAGTTTTTTTGTCGACTCTTACAACATGCTCGGAGGGAGATGCAGCTGATATAGTCCAATTAAAGCCCCGCATCAGTGCAGGTACTCACTTACACCGTGTATAAATGTTTTCCAATCCCCTATGATTAAACTGTTGAACATCAACTAGGCTACAATATGTAACAGGCTACAATCTTATCGAAAGTCGATGGAAAGTTCGCCATAAGGCACCATTTGATAGTAGAGAGTACAGGGTGGGAGTAACTTTAGGTTATCTTTTAATCTAACCAATGTATTTGATTAAAAAACATAATTATTTTTTCATTTTAATTCTAAATACTTAAAAAGTTGTAAGTATGAACTTACTACAAAAAAAAAATATTACATCCGAAGTTTTTTTTAAATAAATTATGAGCTATTTTTTAACTTAGTTTTTATTAAGTATATTATCTACTCAACTGTATAAATTCAAATAAATAAGTTGTATTCACTTATAATTATTTAAACATAGTTATTTATGTACCTAAAATACATTTAAATTTCACTTATTATGTTTATAGAGATACAAAAAGACAAATAATAGTGTTAGGTAATCGTTGACGTTCAGGACATACAGTAATCTCATATGATGAGACAACATCTGTGATACTATGTTTATAATATGATGTGTACATATAGAGTAGTGTTACAAAAACTCGCACGCTCCACATAGGAAGCTCACTTTGATGCAGTTTCTTACAGGGTTCCTAGTAGGGGCCGTATGAAGTTAGTCATCACAGTGGACATATATTTCAGCCTTGAGGAATTCACTGCGAAATGGAAGACCTCCGGAATAACCTCTACTGCGGCCGGCTGGAAGCAACATGCGTCAAGCAGATATCCACATAGGTACCATACATAGAAACCCACGTAATCTACTTCCATATTATTTGATAGGTCATCTGGGGTGCGCACTCCACCAGGGCCCTGTAGGGTCTACCCTCAGTTGAGCCTCCGTTGGTTTGATCTTCCAATTAGTATCTAGTAGTAGTAGTAGTAGTAAGTTTAGCATTATACGGTGTTATCATTTAACCACGTGTAAAGTTAACTGTAATATAATGAAATTGTATTAGGCACAATTCGGATTTAAACATTCAATGGCGCTTTATTAACTGAATACAAAATGCAAATTGTATAGAATATCCGTTGAAGGTAGACAATGTTTCTAAATATCCCCCTAAAGTCAATTAGGTATATGGGTATTTTTATTATACCACTTGGTCACATGTCTGTTCTGATGCGAGGCTATACTAGAAAATAACAGCATCTCCTGTACATGTCGTAGGAACTCGGGCATTCTCTCAGGCGATAAGCTAGCAACTTATCGCTGATCATCTATATCTAACCCCATTGTGATAGACGTGGATGTGGAATTTTCTTAATGATCCTTTAGTTCGGGCTACCCCATTTCGGAAAAACCGCCATATATGTGTGACATTATCTTTAAAGTGACCACAGACCAGCTATCGTAAATCATGGGCACACTACTCAAGAAGCAGCTCGCCATGCCCCGCCGAGCGTGTCGTGGTGTAACCTGCGTGAGGTAACGAGCACATGTGGCCACTGAGTGTAATTCGCCGATCATTGTGGACTTGTTGTAGACCAGGCTTGGGATTTAAGTTCAGGGCCTAACTCTAGTATTAAATGGTTAGACTACATACCACCTGAGGGTGTTTACTGAACACGTAGCCAAATATAAGAGCATACAATTCTTGTTAGTACCTAGTGGGAATGCAGAAATTAGGCTAAGCCAATCTGGTATATCACAGACTGCGGCTTCGTCTGCGTGAACTAGCAGCGTAGCAATGAATAGGTAAGGCTATCTGTCCATTTGCTATGCGTTTGATATCCACTAATCAAATTCAGTTTTATAGACCATCATGATTGGTGGATGTCACATGCATCCATAGTAGTATAGCATTCTGGTGGAAAGGTAGCCTTATTCTAATGTAGGTATAATAAATAAATCATATCAAATATTCACACACTACACAACACATTAATCTAATCCCACAGTAAGATCCCTAAAGGTCTTGTGTCGTGGGTACTAAGCAACGGTATATAAATACATAGATAAGTATAGAAACATCCATGACTCTGAAACAAATATTGATATTCATCATATCAATGTTTGCACCTACCGGGATTCGAACCCAGGACCTATGGCGTCGCAGGCAGGGTCACTACCTACTAGACCAGTTGGCCGTCGATAAGCAAGCAATGCCTAATAAACAAGCATTAATTCTAGATACAAGAAAATTAAGGTATTTTCGGTAGTGCACTTAACTCTATAAAGATAAAAAAACCCTTTAGGCTACCATCATTAGAAAAAAAATTACATTTTGAGTCCACATATTTCTAACATCGAAGTAAACCACTCATTATTGACGTGTTTTCGTAGAAATGGAGCTCGATATAAGTAAGATGACCGAGCTATTATTTTAACATCATCATTATTACTCGTACAAAGCACGATTCTAGAGTAAATATGTCGAAGATAGACCTCCGTATCATTAGTCGTTGTCTCAAACCTCAATCACACTCAACCATTAAAAATAGTTCTTATGGAAAGGAGTATAAGTTACTACGAGTAACCGAATGACTGACAACGCACAGACGAATCTACTTCATATAGAAAGCCAGAATTTGCCATGAATGTTTCTTGGAGAGTAGATACAGGCGAGAAATAAGAAAAAAAATTCTTGAAACGAACGCGCGGAATATCTATCTAGTGTTGTTATTAACGAAACTCTTTCTTAACTGTTTAATGTTGCCATGTAACGTAATTAATTATAATGTTGCTAGTACTTGCACCGTTTAGGGTTATGCAAAATTTAATTTAAGTGTTACAAGTTGGGCCATGTCATTATCATAATCATGGTTGTTTTGAATCAAATTATGTTTTTAAACTAACATGGCGCCGATTTCAATATAATCACTTCAACGAAATTGAAACGTGCATTAGTTTAAATAGGTACATGGTGTATGTAAGAAACTGGACTAACCTTGGATGGGATGAAAAGGTAAGTAGGGGATTATTTACTCGTAATGTAGGGAATTAGTATTAGGTATGACTTGTGATCGTGGAGAAGGTATCAAAGAGGAGGTGGGACTATGAAGTGAGTCGTGTGGCAATCGTGAGGCCATGACGTCATGATAGGGGCGGAGCTTTAGGGCCAGTGTGTGTAACGCAGTAGCTATAACTACACGCTTATGCAAGTAGTTTAGCTAGTCACTACAAGATGGTTTCTATGTAAATGGGCAGGCCTACGGTGTTTTATTTCTTCCCCATGCTTGTGATCAATATTTGGCCATATAGGATAGGTGCATGTATGAAAAAAAGCTTTATTCTTTCCTTCTCCACCTTAATTTTAATTGTGTCCACACGTTGATTTGTTTGTACAATTTTCTTAAAAAGAACCTAGATACATGTACACATCTATTCTAGCAGCAAGATATAATAGGTAGGTATATTACATACATACATATAATCATGCCTTTATCCCTTACGGGATAGGCAGAGCACCAAGAGCCGATAGAACCACATGGTGCCACTTCTGACCAATTTTGAGGGTATAGTTGAGATGTACAAGTTCGGTTAGTAGTGACAGGTGGTCAGCCCATCGCCTACAACACCAAGACCCTCTTGTCCCTCTACTGACTTGTACAGTAAGCCCGGGAAGAGAAGCAGCTGTAGTATTATACGCTTTTTTTCACTCCCAGAGCTGCATAGAAGAAATTATTAACTGGTAGTATTATTATTAACTTGGTTAAAATACCTATAAAGTGTGATGTGTCATTCTGATTATGGTGAATTGAGCCTACGATTCTAATTTCAAGTGGAATTCTTTCTTTAGAGGATTGGACAAATAAATCACTAGGTATATCTCTTGAAGCCATCGTGGCTTTAGCGACCATTATGCTTCCATACTGTGGTCAACAGCAATGCACCTTCACTTTTTCCAAACACCATAGTTCTTACATAACTACAACGTCTAAGCACATTAGAAGGAAATTATATTGTCCGCGTCTATTATTCGCATGTACAGTTTTTATGCGCAGACGCATGCGGTGACATGGTCAGTGTCCACTGCGTTTGAGTCTAGTGTGCATTTACCTTTAACCGCCATTTTGTTAAACTTTCTAACTTTGTGGCCAGGAAAATTATGGTTTAATGAGTTTATTTTGAACTAATTTTATGTTATTTAGTTATGATAGTGCAGCTCGGGCTACCCCAGGCTTTTTGCTAAACAGCCGGATGAATATTTATAAATCTCTTACTGTAGTATTTTGTGCACAATAAAAATAAAAATAAGAATCGCATTACAACATCATTGCAAAATTTGATTTCTTTTAATGACTAGAAGTAGTAGCATCCCACACTCACAATTCACAGTTGACACTAAAAGTTACTTCAACATCATGATCACTAACATCTGTGCCTTAGCATAGTGATTCATGTGACTGTGTGATCTCCTTAATGCTCATTATTCCATCCGTCCCGGTACCATAACATTTTAGAGCTACGTTATCTTTTCATGACAAAATTTTATTTTCAAATTAATTTAATATTTTAACAAGTCCCACAAACAGTTTAAAAGAAGCAATATCTTATCAAACCCGCTAACTCAAACACCGCTCGTTTTGTGGCCTCAACAAACAAAGGCCTGTACACACAGGTGCATCGCTTCCGCCCCTTGGTATTTGCAACCCCAGACTGTTGGCAGATGCCCTAATCAACGGTTACCTTATTATGAGGTAAATGTTGCCTTTATTTTTTTTCTTTTTCGAATATAGGCTAAAGATATTATGTTGGCTGTAAGATGCTTCAATATGTTTGGCACGATCTGTCGTCTATCATTATGTTGTATGGAAAATTATTATTGCTTACTAGGCCATCGACTTCGTCTGATAAGATAAGAGATCTACCTCACCTGCCCATGGTGCACCCTGCTATTTAACGGACGAGGCTCTGACGCTAAAAGCTTATAATGCCTATTTAAAATGACTCTGAAACATTTCCCATTAGATTCGTTGCCGGTAGTTAGATTGTTGTATTTGTGCTCAAAAAGCAGCAGTAGGCTCACACCTTACCACGTGGGATTTAATTGGCTAACTGGTGAAAAGTGGGTGTGTAATTCGCACACTTTTGCCCAACTTTCTTGGCGGATAATGGATATACATGATGTTTTTTGGTCGTCAACGTTCCCGAATACTACGGAATCTCCTCATCATCACGATCATTTTTCTCCATGGAAACATACCTGGGAAGTGTCTGGTTCCCAAGATATTAGAGCCCAAAGTTGAGTAAATAGACTGCGTTTTTATGCATAAATGCACATAGACGCGCGTAGCAAGAGTTTTTCACGAAAAATAATTAATATCTGTCTATAAAAAAACTAACATAAACACTGGACACTATAAATTTCACCCGATCAAGTAATTTAAAAATTTAAAAACAATTTATATCGTTTCCCAGAATTTTTTTTGGCTTAAACTTACTTTATTTGATGTATAGAGTACCTACCCTTCGTTAAGGGTGGCAACGAAAAAACACCCTGTATGTGTAGCTTTAAAACAACAATTATCTAAAGGTGAGATTAGAAGACGCAATAATACGTCGCCATTGCAGACTGACGCGTTATTACGTTTATCTAAAGGTGGCGCATGTAACGTGCAGTTATCAATTACGCGCCATTACGAGACATGTGCTAATTTATAATTGGGCATGCTTAACTTGCACATTTTAGAAAAAATATATTGTTACAAGGTACTAAATATTATGCTTCCTGTGCAAAACATAATTTAATTTCCATATATTCTATGTATTTATATACCGTTGCTTAGTACCCACGACACAAGACCTTATGGATCTTAATGTGAGACTAAGTTAATGTGTTGTGAAGGGTGTGAATTTTATTATTATTATTGTATCTCTTTCGAAATTCACGGGAATACAGAGTCCCGGTCCTTTAGAGGCGTGCATCGGGCCGTGGCCAAGATGTAGAAACCCTTTTTAGAGAACTTTAATATGGTGTGGGATACACATGGCGGATACCATCACTGACCGCACAATATGATACACCCGGCGATGGTCCCCGCCATGTGCAAGATTATTAGAGTGCAGATCTATGTCGTGCGATGGAAACAAAGGTCATAGGCTATGGGGCTGAATGTTGGGTGGGGTTGGGTAACTGGGCTATTGAAAGAGACTAATGAACGCCTGCTATTACAACTAAGTCTCATAATTGTTTGGTGGCAGGCGGTGACTCGCCGACTCATTTCATGGGCCCCCTGAAACGGCCGCACGCATGGAGCGACAAAGGGGGCAACATTTGGTGAGCGGCTAGGGTGGAGGGATGCCCCTGGACTTTAAACCGAAGCCAACTCGCCACTTACTGACGGGCACGTCCACCCTCGAGCTGTCATAGCTCTCGCGACTCCACTCTGCCCGGCCGGCGAAGGCAAGGCAGAGGTGGGGGAACTGTTCCTCGTCAGACTTCACTCCGGCGCCGGAGATGAGGAACAGGGTCTTCCCCCGGGAGTACTTCAGGTCCGTGGGAACGCTACCTCCCAACAGCTCGCCACAAGCTGCCCTGCGGGCTTATTATTATTATTATTATATAAAATAATTTATTGTTAAAACTTCCTTATATCCTGCCATATACAGCAACTATTATAATAAAACATTTACGCCTATAATTAACCTATATAATAGTTAAATACCTGCCTAGGCTTATTACAGCATATTGGAGCAAAAAAACTAAGGCTTATAAGCAGTTTGCGTGGGTGATGTAAAAATTAAACGACTTCATTGGACAGCTCAAAGACAGCCGACAGTTGAAACCTGCAAGTCCACCTACGTGAGTGGTAAAGGTTTGAGTACATTAGAGCAATCGACAGCATTGTGTTGTAGTAGATCAAAGATTGTTTAGGTAAGTAGGTAGGCTGCTGTAAGTCTACCTAGGTGTAAAGGTTCGAATACGCTAGGGTGATCGACAGCATTGTGTTGTAGTCAATAAAAAACTGTTAATTAGGTACGAAATCGGGAGAGATAAACATTAAGCAAATGTTTAAACACGGATTTCATTACTACATAAACTGGTTTGAAAGATAGTAAGATTTTTGGAAAATAATTTGCATAGCAAGAATTGTGCAGTTCAAAATACCTGACTAGTTTTTTAAATATTACTTTTTAAAATAATTATGTTTTATTAGTTACTTATGTATCTTTGAGATTAATAATTTATATGCCCACTGCAATATGTAAATATATAATGATTAATGTCCTGATAACACAAAAGGTCGCTTCTTATGTGCAAAGGTCTTATGTGCAAGTAGCTTAATTATTTTAAATATGTTATGTTAAATGCTTGACAGAATCGTTGTAATTATTTGACGTGATTAAATGTAATGATTAGTATTTTAAGGTCAAATTGAATATGTAATTATTAAAATATTAGTTGCAGTATGTAAGTAAGTATTAGACAAAATAAATATAAATCTTTTTGGGTTCAATGTCATTGCTTTGATTAAATATGAAATATATTTCATCTGTATAAATTATTAGGATCAAAATAATAATAAAAATATTTGTATGTTATTATAAGCCTTGGTTATGAGCAATATAATATCTAAAAATAAAAGAGTTAAATATAAAATATGAATCAAATTTAAGAGTACCCACCTATACAGGGTGATTTTTGGTCATAACGGTCAAAAACTACGGAATCTCCTCATCAACACGATCATTTTTGTCCATGGAAACATACATGGGAAGTGTCTGGTTCCCAAGATATTAGGATCCAAAGTTGAGTAAATACGAGTAGACTGCGTTTTCTGCATAAATGCACATAGACGCGCATAGCAAGATTTTTTCACGAGAAATAATTAATATCTATCAATGAAAAAACTAGCATATACACTGGACACTATAATAGTTTAATACTTATAATATAGTAAAAACATTCTCTTTACATCTATCGTTTAGCTTTTATTTAACGTAAAAAAAAACAACAGTGATTCACACAAAAATTCCCCCATATTGGAATTCCATTGCACATTTGTACAATTTTCGCATTTACAATGTAAAAGGGACATTTATATTGCCACTATAAATGTAATGTTTATGTTACCTGTGTTTATTGAAGACAATACGCACAAACAGTACCTATAACCGCCATTTTTGGCATTTACATATATTATATTACTCCTACATATATGGCAAGGTTTTTATGATAGGTTGTATGTATGTACATGCAGGGTATTTTTTCATTGCCACCCTTAACAAAGGGTACGTATCTAATCAATCTTCAAATAAAGTAAGTTTATGCCAAAAAAAATGATGGGCAACGATGTGAATTTGTTCTACTGGCCGCGTGGTGCCGGCAGAATTCGTACCACCCCATGTCTGCCCGTGGGTATCGTACAAGGCGATTAAGGGTTTCCGGGAGGTGGGCAGCAGCGCCTCCCGTGTTGACAACATAGTCCAAAATACAAACTGCGGTCACCAACCCGCCTGCCCAGCGTGGTGACTATGGGCAAATACCCCCCATGGCAGTCTTGTGGCGTGCCCCGGGGGAGGCCTACGTCCAGCAGTGGACTGTAATAGGCTCATGATGATGACTCAGAAACAAACATCGATATTCATCATATCAATGTTTGCACCTACCGGGATTCGAACCCAGGACCTTTTGGGCGTCGCAGGCAGAGCCACTACCTACTACACCAATCAGTAGTCATTATGTATGCATGTTGCAAACGTGAAATGAGAAGTATAAATGAATTTAGGCTTTAACAACCCTATAGTATAAACCCTTAGAAAGGTAAGTACTTTTATCTCTTTAATTTTGATCTCGAAATACAATTTATTTGTGAGAAACAAATGAAACAATACACGAGAGTATAATTTTAACATTCTTCGGTTCGAACTCATGTCCGTCGGTCCAAGTTAGTGGTTTGAGCGTTTTGAACTCCCCCAGTGAAAAGTGGTTTTGAAATACATAAATGAATTATTCTTATATCTGTTTGGTAGAAAAATTGTATTATTTTACTCAAAATTAACTAGAGGACACCCACAACTTAACTTTGGATTTCCCGATTCTGTAGGGAATTTAGAAAATCCTTTTTTATCGGGCGCCAACGTAATTCAAAGTGCCCTCCAAGGTTCAGGTATCCACGATCAGCGGGCTGTACGTTTATCTATCAGTAAGTCATTCAGGACAATGCATTTTAAACGTATGCCGTTTCTTTCAGTTTAAATCAAAACGAATGAAATAACATAGATAGGTTCTAATTCTTAACAAAACCTACCTACATATTCACATGGCTGTATCCCTAAAATGGACTAGCTAGAGCTGCGATCACGAAGGGGTTTCTTACAGACACGTTTAACATAAAACAAAACCTTGTTCAGCACAAACCCGTAGGCTGATTACATAACTTGCAGAAGCAGAGCGATAGTAACGTGACAGCAAAAATTGAGAGTCTGTGAGTACGCGGGGCGAACGCGAGGCATCTTCCCGCGCCTCGCACTTCGCCCCGCACACTCTCAAGTCGCTGCCTTAGCTCGGCTCTACTTTTTCAAATCCTATATTATAAACGCGAAAGTTTGTGAGGATGTATGTATGTTTGTTGCTCTTTAACGCAAAAATTAAGTCAATAGCCCTGCAGCTTGTAACTTGCACCACGCACAATGAATTCATTATACCATCGCATGCGCATAAGGTCACTTAACTGCACGCGAACTTCACTCCAAGTTTATAACTTTTGGTAATTATGCCTTTATTATTCGGCTACCGTATGGAAGATTAGGGTTAATTCATGTCTGCAACCCTTTTCAAGGTAGGCAAGTCTATAGCCTCTTTAGTGAATGACCATTTTGAAGTTTAGACTTAGCTATCGAAGCATTTCCACCAATAGGAAACCTTTATTTAAGTCAATTTATCAATGTTTAGATGACTCTACGAACTTCTACATTGCTATAAAAATTGTTACATTGTCTAAGTAGCCTGGTTTTAATCCCAAATGACTACTAATATTATAGAATGCGAAAGTAACTTTGTTTTGTAACCGCTTCATGCGTTATTGACTCAGCCAATTTCGCAGATTTTGCATAAATTGGGGGTACGGAGAAGGACATGGACTACATTCTGTAGTCACGCGGACGAAGTCGCGCGAAACAGCTAGTATTTTATTAACATGTTAGATTATACAGGATGATTTTTGGTCGTCAACGTTTCCGAAAACTACGGAATCTCCTCGTCATCACGATTATATTTCTCCATGGAAGCATACCTGGGAAGTATCTGGTTTCCAAAATATTAGGGTCCAAAGTTGAGTAAATAGACTGCGTTTTTCTGCATAAATGCACATAGACGCGTGTAGCAAGATTTTTTCACGAAAAATAGTTAATATCTGTCTATAAAAAAGTACAACATAAACACTTGTTTTGGCACAAGAATGGAATTCCTTTAGTGAAACTCAAAATTCTTCAAAACCAATATAATTTTTCATGAGAGATGTTGACAACAACGTAAGTAAAACAAAAGTGTTTTTTTTTATAAAGTCTATACACTTCACTGACAAGTTCCTACGTTTTACGATAAGCAATTCATTAAATACTGTAACACTGGTTTGGTGAGTTTATTTAGGCGCTTCAACAACACTAGACACATAAATTTCGCCCGATCAATTAATAATAAAAAAATCCCAGCATTTTTTTTGGCATAAACTTACTTTATTTGATGTATAGAGTACGTACCCTTCGTTAACGATGGCCACAAAAAAACATCCTGTATAGTATTATTACCGTATTTAAGTATTATTTATTAGGTACAGAATGCGTAGAAAGACACGCGTGTCCGCTAATATTACCAAATTTTAACAATAGGAAAACGTACAGCACTTCCTTATGAGAGCCTATTTTATAAAACAACCTTCTAGCTAAAAAATCTTAATATTATAAAACGTTTTAAACCGCCATCTCCAAGTACCAGTTATAATAGAGGATCTATATAATTTAACTGTACTACAATAACGCTTAAGGATCTTTAAGATGCAAATGTGGGTACTACGAGTATGATATAGGTACATTATCTGGCGCCATGTTACAAAGATAATTTTATGACTGTTTTATGCTTTTATGTGGGTATAAAATCTATTTTAAATACATTGATATGTATTACTAACCAATCTCTCAGACTGATAGCAACTTGTCTTCTATCTTCTTCCATCTTTTACATCTGGCCCTGCTATGCTAAACATGGCTATTAGATCTTCTTCGTGATTGTGCAGTTCTGTCTACCCCATTTTGAAAGTGTTTCTCAAAATGGGGTAGACAGAACTGTAAGATCAAGGGCTGTGTAGCCCTGTGTATATGTCTGTATTATACAGGGTGTGAGTGACAGCCAGGCAAATACTGAAATGCTGAACAAGTACCATTGTGTCGAGTTATACGATAGTGTTATTACTCGCAGGAAATGTATGTTTGACTAGTGGACGCCCGCGACTCCGTCCGCGTGGACTACAGAAAAAAAAAAAAATATCGAAATTATCCGGGATAAAAACATTTTCCCGGGATAAAAAGTAGCCTATATGTTAAGTGGGACCTGTCACAATATATTCCTGAAAACTGCATCGAAATCGGTTCAGCCGTTTCTGAGATTAGCGTGCACAAAAGCACAAACAAACAGACAAACAGACAAAAATTCCAAAAATCATTGTTTTGGGTACTATTGCGTTGATAAAGGTATTCCATAATATTTTTTCTTATATATCTTCTATGTACAGACAGCGATCCGTTACATTTTTATTATATGTATAGATTTATCAGTAATCTTTGCTCTCGGCGCCAATTGTATCGGGCGATCCTGTGACATAATAAATGGGCTTATTGGTTATTGTGTGACACATTGCTGTTTTTTGGAATCACTTGTGACTCTCCATTATAGTTGATCAGTTATTTGAACTTTTTTATAATCATATTTTGTTTAAAATTTTAGTTTTAAGTCATTATCTAAGGTCTAATTAAACGAACTAAACTATTTTTTTCCTCAAAATATAAAAAAAATGTCGGAAAATTTTGGAATTTTTACTGCGAAAATTTTCAGTGTTTTCCGCCTCAGAATCATGGTCTGAAGTCATGGTATCAATAATTGCCTGGCTGTCACAAACACACTGTATATATTAATCGTTAGATGATGAATCTCGAAAGCTATGTGCTCTGCCACCAGCAACCAAAGAGCCACACTATTTGTAATACTCGTATCGTCAAGAAAAGTCCCTCACATTAAAAAAAAAGTCGGATTGCAGACGCGGATATTATACATTTTGGCGACATCACAACTTTTTGACCACCTAATACATATAACTAAAACAGCTCAAATTTACTCACTTGCATTGTCCAAAAAAGTTGGGCTCGGAGAACCCAGCATACCTCTTCGACGGGGATCCATACCGCCCAATTAGATCACCAATCCGCACTTCAATTAGTTATCAAACACATCACTTGGGCACACGCAAATAATTTTAGATTCATATATTTTTATATAAAGTGGTTAATAATAACTTCAGCACTCTATAGGTATTGTTATTTATTTACAATATTTTGGTATAATTTTTGTAAGTCCTTCCTTTGTTTAGTAATACCGAGCTGAGATTATACTAAGAAATGTTTCGATTCCAATCACGAAACGCATGCGCAGGTGTAATATATTACCAATTATTATTGACCCTTTAATCAATTAACTTTAAACTTTATTGCAACGTAGTAAGGTTCATTGGCAGGCTCTAACAACATTGGCTACAGCCTATAGGCAAAATTTTTAGAGATTTTGTGTTCATCGGATGTAAACTCTATGCAATAGTGCTAAGGTTTAAATCTGTATGAGGGATAGCATGCCTTGTTTGTATGAATACATGGAGCAGTTACAAATGGATATTCTAAAACGATTGTTTATAGAAATCTAGTGGACGCTCGCGACTTCATCCTCATTGACTGCTATTTACATTCTCTTAAAGAAATTTTTTACCAAACTTTAGATATCGTATTTATTTATATCTGATCTAAAGCCTAAAAAATAAGTTTCAAATGTTTAACTGCAAAAGGTTGTTTGTACGACCATTTTTCGCATTACAAAGTAACCTTGTCTCTAAAACTCTAGACTAGTAGGTGTAGGTAATTGCTCAGTGTCTGACTATAAATTTGTTTATACAAACATACATAGTTTGAAATTAATAATTACACAGAAAACATTTGTCTGTGTTCGTATCGTTTGATATCGTATCGTCACTATACAAAATTCAATATGGCGGCTATATTTATCATTTTTTGACAGGCAAATGTCGATAAATCGGTTTATATATCGTGATTCGCAGGTCATGTTAGGCTTGTAGATGGATAAGATCAGTGATACGTTGTTAGCTCATCGTCTAAGAGTGACCCTGGTTTCTTAGTCGGCTCTTACTTCCTTAATCCGTGTAGTTTTATAAAACAATTGTTCGTTTCAAATTCGACCACAAAAACTATTCGATAAAAGTAACTATATTTTACATTATAACAACTCCTATTTACATGTGCTTCAGAGTATGAATCAGTCACTGTACTATACAGGCTGTTTCATGAATATTCAGTTACTTGTCATCACTTGAAGCCTGTATTGTAGTGACACGCCCTCGTATATACCTATGTTTTTAGGCCAAGTACTAACAGGTAAGCTTTTTGGCTAAGTCCATATAAAAATATACCTATGGTGTTAGTAAAAATTAAAAGTAACCGGACTAATAGAAAAAAGAAGCAAACTAAACTCTAACAAGGAATCGATGATCAAAATTGGATGTCGCCGCTTGCATGAGAAAAACGTAGCGAGGTTAGCTGAGAATGCTACTAAAGGCACTAAGCTCGCACTAAATTTGGAAGCAATAAAGTTAATTTTTACTTTAATGCAATAAATGGCTATCTATAGTATACCCCTCACATTAGGTATGGAATAAAATAAATTCTCATATTCATGATGTGGTAAATTGTTGGTAAATGTGGGAGGATTACAATTTAAAACATCCCTACCATAATCTTAGGTTAAAGTTTCAATTTTAAACCAAATAGGTAATTTTTACAAAACTTTGTCTTAACGACTCTACAAAACTGTGTTGCCTGTCTCGTTCACTCTTTAGAACTGGGTATATTATCTATCCTTGTCTGTAGTTGGAGTTTTTTGTGCGCTCAATTACTTAGGGTCTTTTGGGGTAGGTAGAGGATTTAGATCTGTTGGTTTTTTTTTTTTGTAATGGTAGCACATGTTTGACCCTTACTTTAGGAAATTGCATAAAAGTTAAAAACTAATCACTTCTACTCTTCTAATTCTACTTAGATTTTTTTAAACTTTTCGGAAAAAAACATTATTATCATAGAATATACATAAGCTCCGTGCATATGATAAGAGTCGACTAAGGAAGTCAGGGGGTCTACTCTGAAATGCCGCTTTCGAATCTTTCGGTCCGACCGAAGCCCGACCGAATCGAAGCCTTTGACAGCCTTTGACCCTACTACGAAATTGCTTCGGATTCATTCATCTGAGTTCACAACTCATTCGGAACCATAGAGAATAATTCACATTGACTAATATTATAAGCTTTCTATTATCTAGCCTTATACCTGTCAAATAGAGTTCGATCGGACCGAATGAAAAAACGGCGCGACTGATCCGATCGAAGGAAGTTCGTAGTAGGAAACACCTCGATATTCGGCCGATACTTCGTTTATCGTCACTTCAGAGTAGACGTCCAGGGGTTCTTTCAGGCGACGAGCTGGTAACTTGTCACTGATCATTTACATCTCCCCACGCTACGCGCAATATGGCTAAAAGATCTCCTTCGTGATCCTGCAGTCGTGCTACCTCATATCGGGAACACAGCTCTTGTACTTGTACTCTATGTTGCCTAGTATCGTGTTAAAACAAAGTTAAAGTAAACTTTACCTAAACACCTTAGATTAAAACAAAATACACTAAAAAAAATGTCGGGTTCTTAAATTGGAGAGCTTAATTTTAGCATTCGCAAATAGCAGATACAAGTTAGAAAACACAGACGCGAAATTAATATAAGCTTAGTGTGACAGTCTAAAAAGGTGTGTGGGCTGGAACATAAAAAGCTTGCAAAAAACAGAATCTAAGTTGAAGCCCCTAAGTATTAGGAATTATCTAATTATCACACTTTTGATGTCACACTACTATTATAAAAACTAGGTAGGTATTACAACATTTCTATGATCATAACAAAGAAAACTGTACGTGTACATTTTTGTATACAGGGTGTACGCTATGAAGTGTTTAAAAAACTTCGTGATTTAGACACAATAACGAATGTTGGTACTCGTATGAACATACCTAATAGCTAAGTATTTCACGTTATATTTACATCTCGATAACTGCTCAGAAAGTCTACCCATGTCCTAATGTGTCGCTTCCAAAGAATTGGTGTTCTTATTTGAATATAAATAAATTTAATTTTCATAATGCATACTGACCGAAATACGGGGAACTGCCGCCGACAGACACCGTGACTTGGTTTAGTATCGCACTTGTTAATGAGCCTTGCAGTTCACCTCCGGTTTTCTGTAAAAAAAAAGGGAAAAAATGTCAAAAACTGCGGTCAAATCATGAAAGTATGAGCTGGGGGAGCTGGGTGATAGATATATATCTGACACTCAAGTGACAAACCATACAGAGTGTAACAGATGTGATATGTTCTCGCTAGAGTCTGGACTAACTGAAATTGCACTGAAAACTTGTCCTCAATTTCGATATACGAATAACATACACTTCATCTGCCAATTTTTTTGGCAAAGTTAATCAGTCCTGATTCGAGTGAAAACTAATCTCTTTTTCTCTTCTCCAAATGATCTCTTTTTATATGCGAGGTACGTGCATATATCTGTGGAATGATTTGAAGTCAAGATAATGTGAGATAGGTCACTCTTGCCCACCTCTTGCTACGGCTGCTGTATTGAAATGCCAAAAATACCATAGGTAAAATTTTCCTTTACAATATTCTACCAGCGCCATCTGTAGATAGCACTGTGTACTATGGAAAAGCGAACGAAAACTTTGTTGGCTAGCAGGTTGTTTGCAGCATGGTTGAGACAACTCTATTACCGGCAGTGAATCATAGAGGGCGCTGTACAATAATGGAAAGTATTTTTCGTTTGTATAATGAAAATGAAGCAACAAAGGAGGATTTCATGGATTTTGCATAATAAGTAGGCAATGAATATGTAACTAGTCACTTACTTGGATACCACAATCCCGGTTGTTTTGCTCCTGATTGAGGTTTATATTTTTGGTGTGCATTTTCTATGAGCTTTCCCTGTAAAAGAAGAAAATATTTAATACTCAATACATAAAGTGTACAAATTACACACCCACTTTCCACAAATAATCCTCACATGGTCAGGGGTGAGCCCATCGTCACATCTTCTTCTATACATATAATAAAAATGTAACGGATCGCTGTCTGTACATGGAAGATAAAAAAGAGAAAAAATATTATAGAAGACTTTATCAACGCAATAGTACCCAAAACAATGATTTTTGGAATTTTTGTCTGTTTGTCGGTTTGTCTGTGCGTTTGTGCACGCTAATCTCAGAAACGGCTGAACCGATTTCGATGCAGTTTTCAGGAATATATTGTGACAGGTCCCACTTAACATATAGGCTACTTTTTATCCCGGGAAAATGTTTTTATCCCGGATAATTTCGACATTTTGTTTTTTCTGTAGTCCACGCGGACGGAGTCGCGGGCGTCCACTAATTTCTAGTATAAATACTAGAATATTTTATATTTATACTTAAAGTAGAAAAGTTTATAGTCATCATAACAAATATTAGTGCCAGAGCCTCATCAGTTTAAGCAGTAGGTACATACAATGTAATCAATGTCATATTAAAATACATAAGTACATATTCACACTGCTGTGTTCGCTTCAAGATCACGAAAGATATCCTTACAGCCACGTTTAGAATAGCGGGGTCATGACAAGTTGCTAGCGCATCGCCTGAGGGAACGACCCTGAGTTCCTTAGTCGACTCTTACAACATGCACGGAAGGAGATGCAGCTGATGTATTCTAGTGAAGTCCCCCACCAGCACAGATAGCACTCAGGGTCGAGCCCACTAACATCTCTATTCAAAATACGGAAATCAAGGGAAAGGTATTTCCTAGTTTCCCCCTAACCAATCTCGGGGGGCTTCCCCAGCAAATTGTTTAGTTTCACGTCGTTCGTGATTACAGTCTTATGTGATGTGATTAGATCTAATGTAATGCCATTACTGGGAACGTAGGTACATACTAGGATCTGCCAGGATCGTGTGACACGTGTCGTGTTGGATCGAGAATATACTCGTACTTGTATAGAGGGTGTAACAAAAGGGGTATGTTAAGCGAAAAGCTATGAAAATAGCTCAGTACAGAGAACATATTTCCAAAATTTGAGACTCGAAATCAAATGTTTATTTTTCCAGTTAGTATTGAGAATTCCTAAACAACATTGGAATGTTCATACAATCTTGAAAAATAAACATGTGTTTTTGAGTCTTAAATTTTGGGAATAGGTTCTCTGTAATGGTCTATATTCATAGCTTTTCGCTTAACATACCCTTTTTGTTACACCCTGTAAAGGGAAATGCACAGATTTTGTAGGATAGAGTATTTATAGTTAGGCTCACTTGCAGTAAATGAAAAATGAGAGTAACGGAATAGAGAGTGCATCTGTGTTTGCGCATACACTTGTGCACTATAATATCTCCTGCGTACCTGGCCAATCTCCGTAGAGATTGGTCGCCTTGGCGGAAATACGGTCGGAGATCATCATCATTCATTTGATGAAAAATATAATAATTTATTTGTAAGTAGATGTATAGGCATTATTATGCAGTATATAACAAAATAATGGGGTTTTTATAGCATTTCGCTTAAATATTAAGCGAAATGCTACGAAAATAACTATGTAATGAACATGTCCACAAAATGTGAGACTTGAAATCATATCTTTATTTTTCCAGTAAGCCTAGCATGACCTGCGAAAAACGATATGATAAACCGATTTATCGATATTAAGCCTGTCAAAATATGATAAATATAGTCGCAATGTTAAATTTTGTATAAAGACGATTTTGTATAGATACGATATCGTAAGATACGATATCCATGATTCGTGGTCATGCTAGGGGGGCAGATACATTTATAGTCACACCCATTATCCCCAAAGAGGTAGGGCAGAAATGTGCAAATTACACACCCACTTTTCATCAGTTAGCCTAAAAGTACCACGTGGTAAGTGGTGAGCCTACCGCCGCTTTTCGAACACAAACACAACAATATAGCTACCGGTAACGATAGGAAATACATATTTCCGTGCCGTTTTAAATAGGTACATAATTATTATAAGCTATTGAGCGTCAATTGTGTCCGGATACATAGTATGGAGAATTCCTAAGGAACTTGAAATGTCCATCCTCTTCAAAGTCTCAAATTGCTTTTCGCTCAACATAACTCTTTTAATCTAAGCTCAAACATAAGTTTAAACTAGAAACTAGCATGAAAAAAGACATTTTACACCATCAAACGATAATAAATATTCCCGAGGCACTATATCGATCGTCATAGACCACAGCAGACCGCAGACCGCAGCGTCCTGTCGCCGGCCATTACCCGCATCGGTGGAAATTAGCAATTTTTACACCTGTTGTAGACAACAACCTCATCACATAGGACATGGAACTATATTGATTTGAAAGAAAATATACATATCTACATACTGGGTGTAAAAAGACAACTTTGTTCTTTTAGTACCTCGCATTCTTTGTAACATCACGATCAATTTTAACCGACTTCAAAAACGGAGGAGGTTCTCAATTCGTCTTTTTCGATGAAAGCACCTCTGGGAAACCACGGGTTTCTAAGATATTGAGGGCCCAAGTTACATTAATATTATCATTTTTTTTTACATAAATCCATCTAAAATCGGTTAACAAACGAATACATTGCTTGCAATAAAATGACAGTATTTTTTCATAATTTAATGTCGTTGGTTCCATAGAAGAAAATGATCGTAACCTTACAAAGAATACGAGGTATTAAAAAACATTGTTGTCTTTTACACCCTATACACGGCTGGGTTCCTCTAAAAGACGCAGCCAGAACTTCAGGATCACGAAGAAGGTCACACAGCCACGTTTGCAATAGCGGAGACAGAAGTAAAAGACCAGTAACCAGTTGCTAGCTTGTTTCCTGTAAGATCGTCCGAATTCCTTAGACGTGTATAGAAGGATACGCGTGTAAAAAAAATACATATCTGAATTTGAACTTTTTTGTCGGACTGTACCTATACATACATAACTACTTATGTAGTACACTAAAGTACTATGTTAGTACACAGTGAACAGTAAATTCACACATGTTAGAGCCAGTTATAGCCGATTTACACACGATATGGTTCCTTTTACGGTCGTGTAGAAGAGCACTTGATTGGCATTGCCATGGGAAAACCGAACGGGGTAAAGCTGGTGAGCTACAATATACTCGTATATAGCGATGATATACCATAATAAATGGGCTTAACCTGTCACCCTCTTTTAAAAAAGTTCTATCTGTCCCATTGTCTCATTTCAAACTGGGGGACAGATACCTAATCCTTTTTGTCCGAAAAATATGTCATTTGGGCATTAGATGTTATAAAATTATTTGTACTAAAGCTAAGTGCTTAAAAAAAGCTCAGCTTAATTACGAACATCGAGCCCAGCAAGCAAGAAGCTCGTAAGTCACGATTCTTAGTTTTGCGCCGCCGCCTGTCTGTGACATATCGTGACATACCGCGTGTCACACCGGGTGGCTCATTTAGTAAATAAGGGACCATACTCACTGAACTCATTGTAATATTGGTCAGAGACAGCTGGTCAATGGCAGCACTGGTTTTGACGTGCGTTATTTACCGTGGACTCATTTACGAGCCTGTGAGCATATACCACTGAATTTAATTCTACATACGGTTTCCTATAATATAATAATTAATGTGGAGGGTGAGAATAGATATTTCTTACTCTGAGCAGCTTTTTATGATAGTTTTGTAGTCTCACAATAAAACTTATAATTTCATAGAATATTCAGTTGAATATTTATAAAATATTTCAAACGTTGCATCCTACTGCAGTTGAACCACCCTTAAATTTAGGGGGACCAGCGTCCACATTCATCACGCAGTCGATAGACCAACGCTATCCTTTTGAAGGCGTTCACATTCCGTACTTACGCCCGAATAATAACAGTACTACCTACTAACAACAAAATAATAATTTATATAAAAGCAGTTGAATTACATTTGTCTCGGATGTGTGCAAGTAGCTTAATCTTCTCGGGCACATTTGGCGGGTGTCCAGGAGCGATAACTACCACACCCTGTAGCGCACCGCGGGCAGCGTGTTAATGGGTGTTTTTGGCATTACTTGTTTCTTACTGGAACGAGCATATAGGGTGTATGGGGAAAATCGGAATGAACGTTATAGTTTTTATTAATTATTATAGTTATGTATTAATTCATTATTAATCATTTATAGGGACCAATCTAGTACGACCATTTATACATTAAAATGTGTGTGGAAAAAATTCCTCACCCGTGAGTGCTCTAACATTAAAATGTGTGTCTGTGAAACAAATTTCGTAGAATGGGTTATTGTTTCGTAGTAGATAGGCTGAACATAAGTTTTCCACAAATTTTCAATGACTGTTATTTTTGCATTTACACCCAATAAGCTGACAGTTATCTAAATCAAAGGGAACTTCGAGAAATTACTAAGTATAAAAATAAATATAGCCTTGCTTTTACTGGTCTACCGGGCTGCATCGACACGATCTATCCAATCAACGTGAGTATCATTCGCCGTTTGACTGACGTTTTCACTTCACGAATGAGTTTGTAGTAATTTAACACTATCCTTGGTGCGTTTCCACCAAAACAGTCAGAAATTTTATTTTAGAGATAAGCACGCCTTTGTACAATTTCTTTTCGATCAACTATTTTCGCGAAGGAGATACTACGGTCACGCTTAGCAAAAGGGCGCCCTTATAATATTAAATTACCTAACTAGCAAAAGCAAAGCGATAGCGAAAATTAAAAACGAAAAAAAAAAAACAAAAATCGCCGATTGCTTGTCAAATTCGTATTACGTAAAATGAAATTTCAAAGGAACTTTGACATTTCAAGGCGAATATTGTACAATTTTCGCTATCTCTTTGCTTCGGCTTTGCTATTGCTTTTACTTAATCAGGGGGCGGAGCTCATCTCCTGAGAAAACACGCCCTTAAATTCCTTAGCTGACTCTTACGAGATGAACTGCAGAGGAGATGCAGCTGATGTATTCTAGTAAAGTCCCGCATCAGCACAGGCAAATCATCACGCGTATGACGAATTCGGTGAGAGCGAGATGTCTCACTTTTAAAAGTCAAATTCATAGAGTTAAGTAATAACTAGACAAGGCAAGTGTTTCTACTTGGTGTGTAAAAAGGGATTGCAAACCACTTCTATCAGCCCTAATTCACTCAGTCCTGGCTTGAGAATGAGTGTCTATTCTAATTCTTAAGCCTATTTTTACATGCAAAGTACACACACTTAGTTTATCTAGTTATTAATAGCTCTGTGAGTTCGACGTTTAAAAGTGAGACATCTAGCTCTCACCAAATTCATCACACGGGTGCATATTTAGGTAATTATTGCTTTTTTCATGTTTTCCATTACTTAAACAAATAATAATTGATTGCATAGCTTTAAAGGTAACTGTTGAGACCATTGACTGTATCTACCATGTCTGGGAATATGTTACAACCTGTACTTACACTTGCTTATCTAATTTCTATTGGTGCGAGTATTCCCACACTTTCTTGTAACTCTGTTGGTTAAGTTTTATTTCTTGCTATCCTATCCGCTATCTTTTATACAGGGCTCTCTTATACATGTGAGTGACAGCCAGGCAAATATTAAAATTCTGAACAAGTACCATTATGTTGAGTTATACGACAATGTTTTTACTAGCATGTGCACACGGCTTTGCTCTTTAAGTTCAGGATCTGAAAGGAATCCACGTTCAGCATAGCGGGGTCAGATGTTAAAGATCAATTAATTCGTCCTTACTTCTATGCTGCTCTGGGAGTGAAAAAAAAAACGTATAATTTTACAGCTGCTTCTCTTCCCGGCCATACTGTACAAGTCGGTAGAGGGACAAGAGGGTTTTGGTGCTGTCACTACTAACCGAATTTGTACATCTCAACTATACCCTCAAAATTGGTCAGAAGCACCATGTGGTTCTATCGGCCCTTGGTGCTCTGCCTACCCCGTAAGGGATACTAGTAAAACATGTACGGAAGGAGAAGCAGCTGATATTCTAGTGAAGCTCCGCAACAGCACAATACAAGTGAAATAATAAAAGATAACAAAATATGGAGCCATGACTCAAGGTCAGAGCATCCCTCTTCCACCAAGCCTTGCCCTCATTGAACCTCACTTGACCATCACAGCCCTATGAAAGCAGATTATTTACGGAAATAAGGTAGATATAAATCTGCCTGATTTTAGAATGAGATACTTTGATAAAAATCTATTTTCTCAGATTTGAATAATGGCCATTTATTATTAGTTTAGGGCTGATTTTGATTTATAAGCGGTGATAGCCCAGTGGTTAAGACGTGCACCTTCCAAGCGGGAGGCGTAAGTTCGAACCCAGTCACGGGCCTGTACCAATGAATTTATTTTATGTACAGATTTTAATGTTGCGAAATTGTCTCTTAGCTCGTCCTAGGAAAGCACGTAAAACCGTTGGTCCTGCGTCTGAACTCTCTCCGGTCGTGTCGGCTTACCGTCCATCGGACTATGAGAGTAACGGAATAGAGAGTGCATCTGTGTTTGCGCACATACTTGTGCACTATAATATCTCTTGCGTACCTGGCCAATCTCCATAGAAATTGGTCGCCTTGGCCGAAATACGGTCGGAGATCATCATCATCATCATAGGTCTATAACCTGGAGGATAACGTTGATGCTGTGTCTATATCTTTTAGAAAAAGATATCACCATCAGGTCAGGGATATGGCCCGAGGGGACAACGGGCATACCGGTCATTTGCATCGACCGGGATGGTAATTAATTTCTAGAATCTAGTTGATTAACTGTTGACTAAAATATATGTCCAATGATAACCATATTTTATTAAGCTTATTACTTAAAGATTTTTAATAGAATTATGTTTGTGAAATTGAGTCTGCGGATTTTTTCCAGCAAAATGGTTCTGGGAAATGGGTCACTGAAAATTAAGTAAAGAAGTTTTTGTAAATGTGTTTCATTAAACGTAAAGAACTAAGATTGACCTATTTCTTGAAATTATTAAATAATTTCTATATGTTACTTAAGAAAATCTTAGAAGTTTGTGCGAAAATGTGAAATGGCTCTTAAAACTTGGAAGAACACTTATGCAGCAGAGTTATGAATGAAATGGACCAGAATAATTTATTTATAAATAAATAAGCTCTTGTAACTTTGCTGCATCCGATGCCTGGGCTTAGGGTTCCATGCCCAGAGAGGGATCTATCTATCTGACAGCTTTTTGTCTATAACTTAAAAGGAAATGAGAGATAGATATAACATTTTCACAGGTTTTCTATTGTGTAACCTGTCGGTCGGTAGCACAAATGCAAAGGGAAAGACCTCGCCGGACTTTCAGCAAATAGGAGAAATTCTGGAGAAAGGTCAGATCAAGAGTATCCTAAACCGAGGAGTGTGCATGAAGGAAGATACATAACTTATTTGTTTTTGTTATTTGGTATACTGGAAGAAATCTGATGCAGAGATAAGACATAGACATAGACAAATCTTTATTCGCTAAAACAACACACACAACACATTACACTAAAATTGGTAAAGTGGTGGTAAGTACAATTTATTTTATGTCTTAAAAGTAATGTGCGATGTGACACAATAGCAAAAGGGTCCTGACTCAGCATGTGTTACAGACAAGTCTGCGACGCTGGTAATTCTGTTAGAACCGAAAGAGGAGTGCACGCAACAATAAAACCATGATTAAACAAATATGTATTATAAGGTGATTTTGTAAATATATTTAATAAGTTATACATATATAAGCATGCATTTGTATGCATTCCTTTTGTAAATTTCTCTATATTTACTGTAGTGTTTTGTGTACAATAAAGAATATTTTTTTACATTCAGATAACTGAAAGAGGTGTGTCAGGTCAGAACTGTAGCAAATGCCTACCTCTTGGAGGTAACTTCGGGAAATAGGCGTGATTTGATGTAGGTATTATTTTTATACTATGGCCGCTAAGACAACAAATTCCAACAAAGAAAATATGACGGTTTTTTTATTATTTCGCTGATACGGAACCCGACAATTCTGAATCAGAGTCGGCCTTGATCGGTTTTTTAAATTAAAGTTTGAACCCTTTCATTATAGGGCCCGATCTTGTGTAATTCCTGCTATCCACCCGTTACAGTTAAACTGTGGTCAATCGCTCGTTAGAACCGGTTTTGGTTAACTCAATGGTTCAACATAATTGTATTGTTCTGGTTTTAATATGGACGTGGATGCTAGTAGATAACGTTGTTCTTAGACTGGTAGTCAGGAATTAATATGCATATACTTTTTATATTTTTTCTGTCTGTAAGAACTTTCATTATAAACTTCTGCTCGAATGAAAAACAAATAAATAGTGATTATCGAAGACTGTGTTTAAAGAGACAGTAGACAAAAATATAGTACGTAAGCAATAGAAACGTAGGTAGGTAGGTACCTTTTCTAAAATACATTTTTTAGAAATACATCTCTGGCTATTGCAAATTATTAGCATTTGATTGAATATATTATTATGAACAGCAAATACTTTAGCTTTTGTTACCAAATTATTTAGAATCGCCGGATTGACTACTGATGCTTATGTCTGTGGGTTTTAACTACGGATTTAACTGCTTTCTTTAGAAGCACGCATTTAAGTAATTATTGAGTTATTTACAGACTAGTAGAGGCAAGTTCAAGACCGCTTGTTAGTGATGCTGAGCCTATGGTGATGTGGTTATATTTAAGTTAGATACAACGACTCGATACTTCGACTGCACAAATATATTTTTCTTACAAGTTAAAAAAGAAGAGGTATTTTAAATGAAATGCTGTGAAGATTATTCTCATTAGCCCCAAACTACGAGGGGTCGATTCCGGCAGTCACACTTAAACCTAAACCTAATTTTAGTCAGGTCTATCTCTCTCCATTCTTAACATAAATGGCTAAGAGAGAAAAGGACAGGTAGGACTAATTTTACGTTTAGTTTTAATTGTGACTGCCGGAATCGACCACAGTGTCTAGCTCTATAAATAAAGGACATTTTCACACAATTTGAGACTCGAATATAGGTACATATGCTTAATTCTTCATATAGTATGGAGAATTCCTTAACAATTCAGGATTTTTTTATACAAGTAGATTGCAATAAGCAGGCTGTTGTAATGTGATGATTATCATAGCATTTCACTTAACATACATTTTGTAATACCCGTTATATTAACAGACTTGTGATCTTACAAAATTACATAACTGAATAACCTAGTACAAAACCTAATGGCGCTGAAAGGATCGCTTTCTGATCTACTCTAGCTCCTTAAGCAGAAACACTCCATCTCTTAAATGATTTTGAGGCTTAAAACCTCATTTACACTGAAACGATCTCGTGAAAGCTGAGAAATTTGGGGTTTGAGTCCTTGTCATGAGGCAAGAAGCCTCTAGACTAGAATAATGGACATTGAGCGGTCGCCCACCACCGGGCCCTACACCCTCCGCTGACCCTCGGATCTGCCGACTCATGATCACGAACACAAGACAGTACAGTCGCAACGAGAAGCCAGATCCATAAATACAACATAGCAACCATAAATACATAGCTGCTAATCCGAAAACCAATAATTTTTTTATGGCCTTCCCACGCTGCGTTTGCCGATACGTGGTATCCAGTCTAGAACAGTTCTTCGAGCTATGTTACTACCTTATCGGCCCAAATCCTTTCTTATCGGCTACAAAGAACACATCCCCCAAGTCTAAAGTCTCTATGGTCAGCGGTTTACGCTGTGCAGCCGCGTGCGGTGCGGATTAACATCCGTCGGTCAGTCATTCAGAACAAATAGTTTGTAAGTACCTGACAATTTTATTATGGTTATTTTTAAATGCTTGTAGATTGGAATTAATATATTTTGCCTCATACAAAAATCTATTTTATTGATGTAAGGAGGAAATTGATCTGACATATTAGGTAATGTTAGTTCAAAAGCTTTTTAAGGCTACGAAAACCTCCTCTAGCCTTTCCTTATCCATGGTTCCTACCTACAGAGTGCATAAATTTTGAGGTGAATAAGATTTCATTTTGTTCAGACCTATTCACCGAAAGGTGAGTGAATGTTTTAATTTTGCACTACATTGGGTGGAATTTAATTAAAGTCTAGCCAGTATATTACAAATTTTGTTAAAACCAAGCCCAACATTTTTGTGGTGCGGTCACTTTTAAAGTGCGGGTAAAGTTTTTGAATTACTGGAATAGCGGTGCCGTCATATAGCGACCGTAATACTGAGTTGGTAAATAACCGTGTCCCAATTCAAACATTATTTAGAAATTATATTTGACAGTAAAATGTATGAAATTTCTGTCAAAAGACAAAGTTTTGCTTAACTATTATTAAAATTCTTTTGAAATAACACGGTAAAAGTTTAAAACTTTAGAACAGTGAGCTACGGTAACATCATGCTTTTTATAATTGTTTGGCTTTTTATAAATGAAATTGTATTAGGCGTTACATTTCGGAAGTTCAAACTTGTGGTGGGCGCACCCATAGTGAATGTTTGGCTTTTGTTTACCTATTTGTGTGTAATCTAATCATACTCATGCGCCAGCGTATATAAAATCGGTGATTTGCTTTAGCCTTCGATCAAGCAAACTGGATCGAAATAATTGAACAACACACTTATTATTTGTGGATGTGGTTAAAATAATAATCTGGAGCCTTGGTTCCGGTAGAGTAGAGTTTGTACCCCGTGCCTGCCCGTGGGTATCGTACGAGGCGATTAAGGGTTTTCGGGAGGCGGGCAGCAGCGCCCCCCGTGCTGACAACATAGTCCAAAAATCGGACTGCGGTAACCAACCAGCCTGCCAGCGTGGTGACTATAGGCAAAACCCCCCATGGCAGTAACCTTGTTGCATGCCCTGGGGGAGGCTTACGTCCAGCAGTGGACTGCAATAGGCTGAAGAAGAAGACAAAGGTAAACGACTACTTATATGGAAAATAATTTATATGGCTTTCTGATGCATTTTAATTTAATATAATTTAATTTAATAATGTAGCTTTTATGTCTAAGATGCATTCCTACTATTAATAAAATAATATTTGTATGCCATTTTTAGTCGGAACATAGTATAGTGATTCATATTAATACTAATGTAACATCTACATTATGTACACACTTATGTTTACAAATAAAGAAGCCTTGAAAATTATTTCTCGTCTAGTGGACAAAATTAATACGGGATAAAAATAATTTCCCGGGATAAAAAGTAGCCTATGTGTAAATCCAGGTTGTCAGCTAACTCCATACCAAATTTTATTAAAATCGCTCTAGCCGTTTATACACGTGAAAGAGTAACAAACATCCATCCATCCTATCCATCCATCCAACTATCCATACTCATAAACTTTCGCGTTTATCGAATCGATAGAGGTTCGTCACTGACGCGTTTGCTCCTATAGCAAGCCTTCATTTTCGCGCGTTCGTCATACGATAAATTCCCGCTATTGTTTGAACTGTTAAACTTATGGTGTTATGTTAAATTGTCTAAGCACCCTGGTGGGTTTCATGAACTGTAAAGACACTATTTTTACATTATAAGAGCGAGATGTGGCTCTACACTGCTCATAGCGGCATCTCGCTTTTGCATTAAAAAGAATTTTCCTTGTAAGGTTCATGGTAACCCACAAAGAAAGTTATTGTTCTATCTAGAGCGACGGTAATCTATTTGTGAATAAAATTTCTATCCGATCTGCTGATTAAAGAAATACATTAAAATGGCAAAAGTTGCGTCAGTGGTCAACGTCTGCATCTTTTGGGCAGTGGTCCTGTGTTGGAATTTTCACTTATATACAGAATGTAACAAAAATGGTATATTAAGCAAAAAGCTATGTAAATAGCCCACTGTAGAGAACCTATTCACAAAATTTGAGACCCGAAATCACATGTCGCACACTCAATACACTCAATGTCATAGCAGAAAGTGTGGACCTATGTTGTTGTACTCTGAGAGAATTCACAGTAAGGGCAATGTTTGAGTTAATTAAAAAAAAAAAAAAAGTACAAACTTATAATTAACAATAAGTGTAAGATAAAAGCTCGCATTAGGGGAACCTGTAATGATAAACATCATACAATCTTGAAAAATAAAAATGTGATTTCGAGTCTCAAATTTTGGAAATAGGTTCTCTATAGTGGGCTATTTACATAGCTTTTCGCTTAACATACCCTTTCTGTTACAGATGTATAAAAGGTTTTATTCCGTTCAAAAAGACAGAACACATCAGCTGCATCTCCTTCCGTGCATATCGTAAGAGTCGACTAAGGAACTCGGGGCTTTCTTTCAGGCGACGAGCTAGCAACTTGCCACTGATCTTTTACACCTAGCCCCGCTATGCTGAACGTGGCTGTATGATTTCACTCACAATATTGCATTTTTGGGAAGACAGTGTCACCTTTCTGCAATTATCCCGTTATTTATGGCGTCGGCGCAACATGGTTTCTATCAAAACTCATATTGCCATGGATTTGGCGTTTGTTTTACGGCCGGCTGCCTGCCTGACGCCAAACCTCCTTCGTGTGTAATGTGTATTATGCATGTATGTATGGAAAAAGATAGTTATTATCAAGAACAACGGACGTAATGCTGTTACTGCACAGATTGAAGTACCGAAATGGCGGCACGTTGGGCACGTGTGCGTATTTTCCAGCAGGCGCCGAGCTTACTATGGTTTGTGTGGGTGGATAACGCGTCAATACACATCCCTACTATATGGAATATCGTTGCCGAGCTTACTATGAATGCTTCACTCTGTGTAGTCACAACACTCTGTCCGTTATTCTTTATACGTTCATGGTTATTATTACTAACAGTGGTATAACTACTTTCGTAGTTGAATTCTTTAGTACGAGACGTTAACAGCACAGGATACAGCGCGTTTTGCATACTAATACAGCTCAGACTATAGATTTTATCTATCGGAATTTTTTTTACCACTCACAATTACTCGCTCACCTTTATTCAAAGCATGAATTTTCATCTAAATTGTGTGCTTGCTGCCATTGTATGAAACTGTCTTATTTCACTGTTTAAATGATTTTTCACTTTTTGTTAGTTTTTCACTTTTGATCACATATTTTTTTCACTGTACCTAAGTTCTTGTCAAATATTCACATTTTACTGCAAATTTAAAATTCTAAGTTTTCTGTATTAAAACTTTTGTTTATAACACTTAAAAACCGCACAATCAACCAAACTTTTCAGTTAAAACTTTGTCACGATTTTCAAACACCAAAAAGTTTTGAACACCATCAAATACTCGAAGTTCTCGATCCGCACTGGCACACAAAGTTTCAAGTTTGTATTAAAATTTTAAACTAAAATTGCATTTTCGAAATTCGAAAAAATGGGGTAAGTGTACACAGTTACCGGCAATTTAACTCAGTGTGCGTGTCACGACTACCGCGAACGTTTCGGTGCGTGTGACGCGTGCGCCCGCGCATTGTGTACTGTAACTCTGGCGGGTAAAGCACGGGGCTGAACGTTTATGGATTTACGAAGGATAACATGGATATTGTTTACTAACTATAGAATATAAACCACGACTTGAGTTATTTATTATTATGGTCGATTCCGGCAGTCACACTTAAACCTAAACGTAAATTTAGTCCTACCTGTCCTTTTTTCTTAGCCAATTATGTTATGAACGGAGAGAGATAGACCTGACTAAGATTAGGTTTAAGTGTGACTGCCGGAATCGACCCTAATGTTTCTTTTTCATTAAATATCTTATTATAGATTATTTCATTGTTCTCTGTGAAGGAAAGCTATTGCATTTAAGGTTAGTTCAGAATTGTTATAACTAACACGTTCGGGCAAAAAAGGTAATAAAAATGATAAGAACTTCTGTTTATTTTTTATTTAAGAAAATATGGTACATAAAACAAAACTCAATCTTATTAAGGTACAATATTACAATTCAAAGTTCTGAACCAGATTGGGTTCCTTAAATAATGTACATATTATGATCAGAGTGTTTGAATTGTATATTTGACACATCACATTTTTAAACCGTTAGCAGTGCTAGTTTTAAAAAATAAAAATAGTATAAGACAAAGATGGTACTTACCTAGCGTGTTAGTGTGTTAGTACTACGTACATTCGGATACAATATTACTTAAAACAGGAATTTAAATAATTAAAATCTAAAAATCTATACTGGATCCAGTATTATGAAATCTGTACTGGCAGTAATAATGATATTGTAAAAACTAAAAATAACTTAACCCCTGTTAGATATAACGCCTCTGTATCAATGATAGTTAAAGTCTGCGATAAAGCGACTAACAATATTTTGACTCTTTGTAATAAATCTAAATGTAATAAAAAATTCAATCTCACCCTCCTAACCACTGCTTCCGTTCCAAAAAACAACAAACAACAAACTTATTCAACATGCTAAACAATTAATAACTTTTATGATAAAACCCTTTGTTTTACCAAGACAAAAGACTCACATTTGCATAGCAAAGACAAGCTGTAGATAGCTTACTTACAAAGGCTGTGTTGCTTGTGGTAAAGAGTAGCACGTTCAGTTTCCGAGCGAGACATATTTAGATTTTTACCTAATTAATATTCTTGGTTTGTATAAAGCTAGAACTAACAAAACAATATTTTAAAATGGTCATAACTTAAAAAACAATTAGAAGTTATGTTAAAAAATAAACTTGTAATAATATATAGATTAATAGATACATTTTTACTTTTCATAGCCAAACTCACATAGAAACTAGCGCCATGATCGAAAGTTTTCAAAACTTTGTATTTTGAAACAAGGGATTCACGCTTCACAAATCGGGTCGGCTCGGGAGGACTCGGGCATCATCGTCACTTCCTCACTTTTTGCCTTCGTTTTTTCCCATCCTGCACTCATAGAAGCTTACTTACATGTGCTTGCATTTCGCGTCGGCGTTGTTTTTTGTGAACATCCTGTGTTTGATGACTTATTTCTGGCTTCTGGCGGAATTGATGTAGGTACTTGAGCGTATGTAAGTTTGAACTAGGTTTTGCAACAGGATTTATCACTTTTATATGTGGTTAAATTTATAAATTTTGTCTTTATCTTTAGGCCTTTGTCCCTGGACGACATATCAGACGGTCGCCTGCGACTTTATAGCCTAGGTGGTTTTTCTAATATATTATAGCTGTTAAGTTTCATGAAAAAAGGTTCGCTACTTTTTGCGTTATAGACTTATGAACAGCCAAATATCCATTCAGAAAAACTTTAACATTTATACAGGTTAAGTTATTTCAGGCTCTCTAGATAGCTTTACGATAGATAAAATTATTCTTATTACATTACTAGTAGCCGCCCGCGACTCCGTCCGCGTGGACTACAGAAGAAACAAAATGTCGGAATTATCCGGCATAAACACATTTTCCCGGGATAAAAAGTAGCCTATATGTTAAGTGGGACCTGTCACAATATATTCCTGAATTCATCTGCATCGAAATCGGTTCAGCCGTTTCTGAGATTAGCGTGCACAAACGCACAACCGACAAACAGACAAAAATTCCAAAAATCATTATTTGGGTACTATTGCGTTGATAAAGGTCTCCTATAATATTTTTTCCCGTATATCTTCCATGTACAGACAGCGATCCGTTGGTATGGTAGAACGGGCTTGTTTCCGCAACTCGACGTCTGTGCGCCTATTTTGCGTCATTAGCGATCCGTTACATTTTTATTATAATATGTATAGATAATAGGTAATTATACAATCTCCAAGAACGTCCTACCGCTACAATTAGTATAAATAAATATATTTATTATCCACATGCGTAATAAAATGAAATAATAAAACGTCATGAACTAAAGAATCGCTAAATACGACGATTTTCAGTTTGTAATAGCGTTCAATAAATATTTCTTCGGCCAAATAAAAGCATAGTCCGTCCTTGGCAGGTTGCGTGCTAGAGCCCAGTAAGAAGGATGCAAAAACAATATCGTAAGGTAAGATCTGATTTTATTGCGCAGATAAATCACTGACCCCTATCCGGTATAGAGGGAGTCGGTTGAGTTTGAAATATTTTAGTCATACGTTATTTTGCTGTACATATATCACGTTATTGTGTGAGAAGCCATAGGAAATTTGGATCGCTTCGATGGTATTTATTGTGTTTATCGTATAGGTAGATTCGTGAATTCAATAAAATCACACTGCGGTCACCAACCCGCCAGAGCTTTGTGACTATTGGCAAAAACCGCAGCAATACCTATGGCAGTAGATTTATGGCTGGGAGAGGCTTACGTCCAGAGTAGTGAATTGCAATGGGGTAATGTGATAAGTTACTTAATAGAATAATTTTACAAATTTAAAAAAAAATCACAACAGAACGTTTTGGTAACTTACTAAAAAGGGATTTGGGGTCATCCAATAGGCCCCCTGATTACGTAAAAGCAATAGCAAAGCCGAAGCCGCGCGATCGCGATAATTGAGAGTGTGTGCATGCGCGTAACGAGTGCTCGGCGTCCTCCCGCGCCCCGCACCTCGCCCCGCTATGCTATTGCACCTCGGCTTTGCTATTGCTTTTACGTAATCAGGGGGAAGGTCATTCCCCAGTATTACCCCGTTGTCTCACCCTCGTCCATCTCATCTCTGTAATTAGAATAAGATTGTTACTTGGCTATTGTGTGGTAACTCTATCTTTAGGTTTATTTTTGTTAATAACCATAAGGAAGGCATATGTTGTGGTCACCTGAAATTGTACATGTATTGAAGAGTGTATTGAATGGGTAGGAAATTTAAATATGATTGTTATATATTCTACGGTGTACCTTTTATAAATAAATAAATAAATACGGATCTTAAGAATAAAATCCTTTGAACCGTTTTGAAGAAACCAATTTGATATGTAAGTTGCGTCACTAAATTTGTTATCAGTTTGCCACAAGTCTCCCAGTTAGCGAAGCCTTCATATAGCGGTACATAAAACTACGCCAACATGTAAATTAATGTTCCTTTAAAGCCGCTATATGCCGGCACCGCTCTATGTAAAGCTAAACTTATATTGCGTAATCTGCGTTAGTTACTATGACGTGAAGATAATGTTAATGCGATACATTTAAACTATCTACACTTTTAGAATTATAACTAGATAATTATCTATTTTTTCATAGTAGCGCTCACGGAACTTACAATATTAGGGGATATTTACTTTTTAACTTACAGACAATGAGGGATTTTCTAACAACTACAATTTTATTTATATAATTATATATATATTTAGTAATATTAAAATTTAAAAAAATAGTACAAATCACCTGGATAGATGGCGTGAACCTGAATGCCATATTTGAAGAATATTCTTATTGCCTGACGCGAGGCTTTACTAGAATAGGTATACCAGCTGCATCTCCTTCCGTGCAGAGTGTAAGAGTCAACTAAGGAACCGAGTTTACGTCTGGCCCTGCTATGCTATGTGGCTGTAGATATCCTGATCTTGCTTTTCTTTCCAGTTCTTTTGACGTGAAACGTCTTTAAAATCGCGCCGACACATACGGGTACCAGGTTTAAAAACTGGACCGTAACGAAAAGGTCTCCTTCTATTTTGGAGAGCTCGCTGTTACATTGAGTTCGTGTCGGGGTCAAGCGGGGCGGCGGGGGAGGGATATTGCTATCGATAATTTTCCCGTGTGTTTGTCAAGTTTATTTGAACCGATTGATTTATACAAAAATAAGTGTAATTTGGACAGTATTTATATCTATACTAATATTATAAAGAAGAGTTTGAACGCGCTGGAACTGGTCTGATTTGAAAAATTCTTTCAGTGTTAGATAGCCCATTTACCAAGGAAGGCTTCTATACAACAACCTGCCCGGCTTCGCACGGGTTTATTTAAAATAACCAGAAAGTGACATTTATAAACATTTGCTATGTATTTTATGTTTCTAATACCTGTTCTTTTTTATTAAAATACTTAAAACAGCGTGTTTTCATTTCAATCTTTTACTTTAAAAGCGATTCGCTAACATAGACGTTTCACGTTAAAACCAACGGCCGTGTGCCCCGACACAGCCCCACCCGCTTTTTTTTTCGAGTTCAAACACAGCCATATTTATTAATTTTCCCCTTGAGGGCACTCGATTGAGTGATGGTGCACGTTATTTTCTTTAGCATTTAAGTAATTTTTCACCGCCATTGGAATATATGCAGATGATTTAAATTACGCTGTCATTTAATTAATTAACTTGCAAGTGGCAGTTATTGACGATGCATTTACAAATGGCCAGTGACGGGATTAATGGAAAAGATAATTAGCTCTTATAATTAAAATGAAAACTTTGCTTGCGCTGGACAAAATATAACGAAGCGATACATAGTTCTCTATAGCTTGTTTCCCACGGCCAATTTCAATATGAAAGATCAAAAAGAATCTCGGATTTATTGGTTCCTAAAAATCTATGGTTTCTAATTTGAAATTTTGTATGAAAATAATTAAGGATTACATCTGAGATATGCAAAAAATCTCTCAAGATTAGTTATAGAAATTAGCTAGCTGTTAGTCTCTCTATGTCGGTGGGTACACTTCCTCTTATATAGGGTGTAACAAAAGGGGTATGTTAAGCGAAAAGCTATGTGAATAGTCCGCTAAAAGAAATCTATCCATAAAATTTCAGACTCGAAATCACATGTTTATTTTTCCAGATAGTATTGAGAATTCCTAAACAACTCAGGAATGTTCATACAAACTTGAAAAATAAACACGTCATTTCAAGTCTCCAATTTTGGAAATAGGTTCTCTACAGTGGGCTATTTACATAGCTTTTCGCTTAACATACGCTTTTTGTTACAGCCTGTATATTTGTCCAGCGCAAGCTAATTTCTGCTCTTATGAGCTTGAAAATAGTGTTTGTTTAGTTACCTATACATATGGAAAGTAGTCATAATATTTAATCCTGTCCTTATCCTTATGCGGAGCTTTACTTGAATACATTCATCAGCTGCTCCTCTTTAATTCAGGTATTCAGGGGCGTTCCCATAGACGATGAGCTTGAAATTTAACACTGGTCTTTTACATCTGGCTCAGTTATACTAAACGTGACTCTAGGATATTCTTCATGATCTTGCAGTTATAGCTACCCCATTTAGGGAACACAGCCGTGTGTATACAGAATGTTTTTTGGTCGTCAACGTTCCCGAAAACTACGGAATCTCCCCATCATCACGATCATTTTTCTGCATGGAAGCATACCTGGGAAGTGATTGGTTCCCAAGATATTGGGGTCTAAAGTTGAGTAAATAGACTGCGTTTTTCTGCATAAATGTACATTGACGCTCGTAGCAAGATTTTATCACGAGAATAATTAATAACTGTCTATGAAAAAACTAGCATAAACACTGAACACTATAAATTTCACCCGATCAAGTAATTAAATATTTTATTCTCAAAAAAATTACATCGTTTCTCAGCATTTTTGGCACAAAATTACTTTACTTTATGTATAGAGTACGTACTCTTCGTTAAGGGTGGCAACGAAAAAACCGTGCGAACTTTTTGCGAGTCAAACACGAGGGTTTAAAAATCCAAACCCTTGTTGTTACTTCATTCAGTAGAAATTCTTTTTGTCGTGCTTACTTTTAGTAAGAACTTAATCTTAAATCCGAAAAAATAGTTTCTCAGAATATCAGGGCCCCGTAAGGTTACGCTGGGAGAGCCCTAGTCAAACAAAGAAAAGGGCCCCGAGTTGAGGGCCTTTGTCGCAGGGCTCTAGTGTTATCGGATGTAGGGCTACGTACTACGGAAGTGTACTATTAAGTTTCAGGAAAATGTACTTTTATATAGGTTAGTTCAGTTGACAGATTATGTAATTTATTTCTAAGCTTATTTTTCAGATTTTATTCAGGCTGTAACATCTGAAACTTAGTTTGTATGTAACTGTGGATAACCTGTTCAAAAATTTTGAGACTCGGAATTACGTATTTTTCCAGACTATGGGAATTCTTAAAAAGCTCAGAATGTTCATAAAATCTTGAATTTGATTTAGAGACTGAAATAGGGTGGCTATATTATAGTTGACTAATTTTATAGAATTTCGCTTAGCAAACCCCTTTTTCTATATGTCGAAGGCATTTTGTATAACACGCCGTATTACAAAACGGCTAGATGTGCGTACATACCTATGGGTTTTGGAGGAAGATAATTTTAGTGCTATGTCTGCTTAATTATTTAGGTTAGGTTATGAAGTGTTTAACTAACAACTAGAAGGATGTACGTACATACATATAATCACGCCTTTATCCCTTACGGCATAGGCAGAGCACCAAGGGCCGATAGAACCACATGGTGCCACTTCTGACCAATTTTGAGGGTAGTAGGATGTTTTTATTTAAATTATTCAAAATACCTAGCCGTTTGGTAATACGGCGTGTTATATAGTATGCCTTCAACGTATAGATTAGATTGTATAGTACACTCTAAAGCATACCTCAATCTACCCGCTAAATACCTATAAAGAAAACACACATTCTCGAGATGAGTACAAATTGAGTACAAAACACTGTTCTTTGTACACGCCCGAGAGATGGAGACACGAAAGAGTGCTCTTCGTGTCTCCATCTCGGGCGTGAAATGAGATTTTTTGAGATCAGAATCACGGATGATGCATGAAGCAAGGATTCAAAGGAGGTGGCGTAACACCTTTTGTTTATAGAAAATAATATCCTCATTCTGGATTAATCTGGATAGCAACGATAGCAATATAATTAAATTTGATGTATCTATGTATTGTTATATCTATGAAAGCTCATTTGGTGTTTTTTTTTTCAATGGTTAGATAGCCTATCTGTAAAATAAAGTTTATGTTGTCCCCATGTTGGTCATGTTTGAGAGAAAGACTCGCCTTTATTCTTTACATAGGCTTTGGAAAAATCTGCCCTTAAATATTTATATCGTGTTGCAGTAGTCTTCTTAAAAAAATTACATACGGTGCTGCTCGCCAGTTCTGCTAGCTTGAACTTGGCTTGACACGCTACCGCGTGTCTAGATATTACCCTACTCAGTTTACCCTGGTCGGAGTTCTGTATTGATTATAGTACATCCTCTTCGTTTTTTCTTAATGATATAAAGTATATCTACTACCCCAGGTAAAAACCCGGTAAGTACAAAATTCAATTTTCCGTCGCATCAAAGAATGGACTCTTAAAATATGGATCGCATTTTTCACGCCATCTTGATTGGGAAAGGGGTGTGTGTATGTCGGGTGCGGTGGAAATGGTTCCGTATAAAATGTATGACCCAGCTCTACTCTCATATATAGATAGAAAATTCTTTATTGTATCCAAAATATTATGCACAGGCGAACTTATTACCTTATAACCTTATTTCCTAGAGCAGTCCATTTTATTCTCGAAAATGAAAAAAAAATACATTCTTTTTGGTGTGTTGAACCCTAATCAGGAAAATAACGTTAAGTATCGAACTGTCACAAAGAACGCGGCTCGTTTATCAAAGTCGTATTGAAAGGAGGGCGACTATGCCTTGATTTTTTTCACTGAACCCTGATTTGGGTAAAAGAAAATAACTTTATAGTTTTCACTACTGTATCGACTAGAGAAATAGTATTTTTGATAGGTCTTACCGATTACGATACCTAATCATGGTGGGTGATGATGATGATCTCCGACCGTATTTCGGTCAAGGCGACAAATCTACTGTGATTGGCCAGGTACGCAGGAAATATTATAGTGCACAAGTGTGTGCGCAAACACAGATGCCACTCTCTATTCCGTTACTCTCATAGTCCGATGGGACGGAAAGCCGACACGACCGGAGAGAGATCAGGCACAGGACCAACGGTTTTACGTGCTTTCCGAGGCACGAGCTAAGTGACAATTTTGCAACATTAAAATCTGTACATGAAATGAATTCATTGGTACAGGCCCGTGATTGGGATCGAACTCACGCCTCCCGCTTGGAAGGTGCACGTCTTAACCACTGGGCTATAAAGCTGTAACAAACCGTTTGTATTTGTTACTGAGTAACGGGTACTGCATCAAGTACCGAGTAACGAAACGTTACCCAGGAATTCGTCTCGTTACTCGCATGTTTCGTATCATGGTATCATGGGTATTTTTCGTATAATACTCGCACACTGTTTCGGATCACAAGTGGCGTATTGATACGTTTGTTTTTGATCGTATGTTCTACCAATGTGCGTGATGCGGTTAATTTAAAACGCTTATTTCAAAGAACAGTGATTAGGTTTGTTTAAAGTACTTATAATTTTTTCTCAAAGATTTGTCAAAGATTTTTACTGTTTTGTACTATTCTTTGTAATATAATTTATGTTTGTTGTTAAAATTTTCTAAATAGTAAATCCATTGCAAATTTGGTATATTACGTCGACAGTTCACGTCAATTCGGCTCGTTACCAAACTGCATACTATAGTCACTATACCATATCCGGTATCAGAAGTAACGAGTACGGTAACGATACGATAGTAACGAGTACTCATGGTCAAAGTAACGAATACATACGGGTACGCTTTTATTCGTTACTTTTACACCTCTACTGGGCTATCACCACTTTTTATGGTGGGTATCTATCCAACTAAAAATAGTTGGTTGTATAGAAGACCATAGAACGTTTCGGGCTTACCAATCGGGGTTCTATAATTAGCCAAAGAAGGTAGTACGTCCATAGAAAGTTTTAAGTTTTAAGCATTTATTTCTCCAATTTGCTCTAAATTGCATCTATAGATGTATCTAGTATGACAATTTTGGTCTATACAGTTGATATAACAGAAATTCAATTTCCTTTGATTTACAAGCTACCGCAACGTTACTAAAGTACCCTTTTATACTGAAAAAGAGTTCATGATTCCATTATGACACTAACATTTATGATTCATTCGTTCATTTTACATTCGTTCACTGCTATATCGTAGTGTTATTTAAGAGAAGAAACACCAAGGAAAACTTAAAAGTATTTGAAACAAAATAATACAAAATTTTTATAATCGATTGTTCAACTTGATTTTTACTTATTCGATATTGTTATGAAGTACATACAAAAATGCCTTTACAAAACTGATTTATAATTTAAAAGCAACATTGGCCTACCATTATAAACCGTAATTAGGTTTTAGAAGAGATATGGACTCCGTTACAGTACTATGTTTAACGGAAGAACTATAATCGTTGCAAAGAAAACCATATGGTCCTAAAAGAGCGTCTTTGTGACAGGTTTATCACTAGAACTATAACGAGCCTTTGCAAACTTTTTTAGAGCAATTGAGTTATCTAAGGGAATTTTAAAACTCAGCTACATTCCAATATAGCTCTGTTGTAGAGTTTTTGCGCCCACTATATCACTACAGCTCTGTAGCGATGATCTACAAACCCACATTATCACAATTTCGCCCTATAATTGATGTTCAATTTCTACAAAAACAAAGACCCATTAAAGTTCGTGTGGAACCTTTATTGCATAAATCAGAGACGTAAGGGAAATTGTGAACACTGCAATAGAGTTCTATGGTTGCATACCGGTCACTTTAGAGGTCGTTACAACTCCTATCTATAACAGCTACATAAATTAGCAAAGTAAACCTTTACATCAATTATTTATGTGTCGGTTTTGCTCTATAAGCTTATAGAGCTAATACATGTTATAAAACACTTTTATATAACAATGGGTCACCGCCAAAACCTTTACACATCGTTTACCGAGCATTTTGGAGATTTAACCTAATTAGGTTATAGGACAAAATTGTTAGTTGGGAATGTAGGTATTTAAAATTACGTACGATGACGTGCAATGTATGTACTATGCTCATTGGGAAGTGTAGATGGATAAATTTGTGAGGATAGTCCGAAATTCGCACTAAGAAGTGAATTGTAAAGTATTACACACACAGATGTGCTATATCGGACCGAGCTTTGACGGATAAAATTATATTTTATAAAAAAAAAACCTAGCTGGATCGTTTTATAACTAAACTTGTAAAATGGAAAATCCACAAAATCCCTGACAGTTTGAGTGACTGGTGTAAATGAGCAAACTGCGGTTTGCGTTCACTTCGCAGTAGGAGCATAACCAAAACGGCTGCGAGCCAACAACCCGAGCTTTGCACGTATACGAAGCAGATGTACGTAATATAAAAGTAGTCATGTAATAATTTTGTCAGTGCTTAATTTAATATTAAGCGTACCTACGAGTATCTTCACACTTCACATTCTGTTTTTCTATTAGTTTTATGCTTTATAGTCGCTTGTTAGGTCCCCCGGGAATTTTCTATGCTTTGTTTGCATTTTTCTGATCGTCTCTGTTGATCCTGGCTTACATGAGTTGCAGTGGCGTGAATAAGTGGTGGGCCAATGCTGTTTAGATGTATAATAGAGGTGTTTTCTTTTCAGAATTATTTTATTCCTATTCGATATATTCTTAAGGCAAAAATGAGATAGATATTACGAGAGTATAACCTGTTAATGCTTGAGCCTCGTCCGTTATACAGCAGGATGAACCACAGGCTGATGAGATTGATTTTAGGTCCTTAGGGTAGTAATCGAATTCTGATATTGTCAATAAGTGTAATTGACAGGCTTTTCATTAAACAGGCCTGCGGTAAACCAACGTAGGTAACTGCATGCTCACGCCGCAGGTAATTTGATTCCCCTAATCTAGGGTTTCCATCTCAAAGTTTAAAAACCAGGATTTGACGAAGAAATACTCGTACCAGGACATTTTGATTAAAAGCCAGGATTATACATGTGCGGGCACAGTGACAGTACGATTGGAGGGAGTTAATGGCGTGCTAATTTCAAAACATATGTCTTTAACACATTCAGTGCCGGCGACTACGTATTTGCGTCTTTTAGGCTTTTTAAAGATGCCGCTGACACTTATTTGCGTCATCGCAATAGGCGTTGACCTGATGTCGGCACCCTTAGAAAATCTGCCGATAGCGAATGTGTCAGGACTCTAAAACTCAGGACGATGCTTTAAAACTATCAGCACAGCCCAGGACACCCCAAAAGCAGGACATGTCCTGGGAAAACAGGACGGTTGGCAACTCTACCCTAATCGGCTTTTGTACAAATATTTATAGATATACACTCGGTTGTATTCCCGAGGTAGTCAGAACTTAAAGATCATAAATAAGATGCCACAGCCACGTTTGACATGCGGAGACAGATGTAAGAGATTTTATTTATTTATTTGGTAAGTGAAATCATCATCATGTTTTCAGCCTTGAGAAGTCCACTGCTGAACATAGGCCTCCCCCAACAACCTCCATTCTGACCGGTCGGAAGCAGCCTACATCCAACCGACGCCCGCGACCTTGACTAGGTAGTCCGTCCATCTCGTGCCATATTGCTAGCTTATCGCCTGAAAGAATGCCCGAGTCCCCTTTACGACATGCACGTAGATGCAGCTGATGTGTTTTAGTGAAGCCTGTTGCAACGTAGATAGAAAATCAGCTAGTAAGTCCCGCATCAGCACAAAGCTAGGCAGGAATTAAATAGGCATATTAAATAGGTATATTCATATAAATTTGGTAAATAAAAGAAAGAGGCCGGATCACACAACCGGCAGTAATTGTGGAGACTGATTGACATCGCCTGGGAGCGATGGAGATTAATGCAAGCCGAGCCTAATTGAATTGCAAATAGATTCCACTTTTCCAGATAGATTTGTTTGAGATTCTGATAAGATTGAAGACGGTAGGTTTTATTTAGAGATGCGCCGAATACTGGTTTCACCGAATAACCGACTTACCGAATAACCTTCTTTCCAAAAAATATCGATTCGAATCGTGACCTGATGAATCGATCCACAAAAAAAATTGGGGTCTAAAAGATCGATTTCCAAAAAAATTCCATATAAATAAACCATTTTACGCCGACCGACCCCATAAAGAATAGGATAAGGGCAGGATGATGATGATTTTTCACCATTTTGTGAAGTGGTGAAAGTCTGAAAAAAATGGGGTAATTTTCTATCGACTGGCCACCTTGCATTTTGGATGTACCATAATTTATGTCCCTTTCACCGGCCATGCTCGCTATCGTTCTATACCATACTTGTTCATATCTATTTGAAAATCTATTCTTTTGGCTCGAAAAATCGATTTTGCGATTAATCGATCTCTGATCGCCATCCCAAGTTGCTAGTAAATGGGTGGAATGGGATTTTATTGACTTACAATCTTTACTAATATATTATATTATCTTGCAAATTTAATACATAAATAATATATTAAATGCGAAAGTTACTCTGTATGTCTGTCTGGCTTTCACGCCAAAACTACTGAACAGATTGAAATGAAATTTGGTACTACCTGTGTACTCTAGAACCTGAGAAAGTTTAACTAGGGCTAGCTTCGCACGGATGTAATACCATTCACGCGGACGAAGTTGTGGGCGGCCGTTAGTAGAACATAAACGTCACATAAGAAGTTTTGTCCTTAGTGCTATATACCGTACGTGTAGGAAAAAATATGAAAATACTCGAACCGAATATATTCGGCGCCAAAACCGAATGATTCGGCCGAATACAAATAGTCAAAAAGTTTGCCGAATACCGAATACGGTTCGAATATTCGGCGCATCTCTAGTTATTCCGTCTTCAAATTAGTTTGTATAGATTTATTTCATCATTGTTTATTTAACACGTGGAGTATATAGAAAATAAAACAAACAGTTTAACCATGTCACTGATTTTTTACATATTTAGTCCCGCTATGCAGAACATGGCTGTAGGCATGGAGAAGAAATAATACGGTAACATTTCGGATTTTGTGTGGTTACAGCTACTGCGTTACACTGGCGCTGAAGCTCCGCCCCTATCATGACGTCATGGCCTAACGATTACCACACGACTCACTTCATAGTCCCACCTCCTCTTATATACCTTCTTCATGGCTGTAGGTCTATTTCGTGATCCTATAGTTTTGGCTATCCCAAATCGGGAAGACATTCGTATGTATTTATACCAATCTATTTATTTCCCCACTAGAACGGTAATATTAACAGTATGGGGTCTCGGAATCCGGGAGGTCGACAGCAGCACCTACCGTTTTGGCAACATAGTCCGAGAATTACACTGCGGTCACCAACCCGCCTGCCCATCGTGTGACTATGGACAAAAAACCCTATGGCAGTAGTCATGGACTAAAACTCTCTGTTGTGAAGATGTATATTATCTAATTGTGTAACATACCCTTCAGAATATACCTATATTAGGCCGATAAAACTATCTACAAACAAAATTATAATGACTTTCACACATTTACATCTATAAGATTCTAGATTCAAGAGTCAGCCTCCAGCCTATCAGGCGCTTTTTTGAAGTTGAAATTTCCAAATAGGCATAAACCTTTACTAATAGATACAATTGAATATATAGGTAGAAGAATTAAATCAATATTTATACAGATATCATGGGAAAGCTAGTCAAAGTGCAGATTTGGCAGATTAAATTCAGCGACCATTATTTCGTATTACAGAAAACTTAGTATCTCAAAATCCACTCGGAGCTTTTATCTCCACTGTGAGAATATCTAAAGCTGTTGCTCACTGATTGGCATGGCAGGAGGATATTAATATTTTTTCCTATAATTTGAATAAATGTTTAAATATTTTTTAGATTAGATAACGTTTAAGCAAAATAAAATATCTTGGGAAACACGCTACCAAAGTGGACAAGTTCTAAAATAAAACGTGTCACGACACCGTCCGATTCAGTTCAGATGTTAGAAAATCACCGCTTTGGTAACTCGGTTTCAGATAATACACGAAAAAATATACATACATACATAACATGACCTTTTTCCTAAATTGCAAAGACATAATGAAATCACTATTTATGTATTTTCGACAGCAATTCAAAATAAAAAAATAAGAAATGATTGTAAGCACATCTCCAAGTGAAAGCCGACCTTTAGACAAACAAGAAGTTCTTTAATTAGAACTACCGAACCGTCCAAAAATTAATTACAAAGCTCCTTTGCGATGTGAAAGAAGAATTATTAGATAAACTTCTGCAAGTATAATTAAGATTACGCTATCTCGGTATAGACCAGGGATTTGGATGGTATAGACAGGGTATTTTTGTTTCTAATTACTATGGTATATGTATAGGTAAATAAAGGTCGCTATTAGTCGCTATCGGTAAAAAATATTTGTTTGATTTACTTACGTATTTCTTATATTATTCGTTCTTAGTGCTCCCTCGCAGTCCCTAATGAACGTACAGGTCTGATTTAAAATTCATATGTAACGCGGTTGTCGTAAAAAATTATAATTCCCGTTGGTCCCCTTTCCGTGGGAATTTCGGGAAATCCGTTCCTAGTGCTTCCTCGGGGTCCCTAATGAACATACATTTCAATTTCAGATTCATATGTGTAGCCGTTTTCGTAAAAAAATTATAATTCCCGTTGGTCCCCTTTCCGTGGGAATTTCGGAAAATCCGTTCTTAGTGCTTCCTTGTAGTCCCTAATCCGATTTCAGCTTCATACAAATAGCAGATTTCGTAAAAATTTAGATTCCCGTTTGTCCCTTCCCGTGGGAATTTCGGGAAATCCGTTCATAGTGCTTCCCCACAATCCCTAATGAACATATATGTCCGATTTTAGCTTCACATGTACAGCTGTTTTTGTAAAAAAAAAATATTCCCGTTAGTCCTCATTCCGTGGGGATTTTTGGAAATCCATTCTAAATGCTTCCTCGTAGTTCCTAATCCGATTTCAGCTTCATACAAATAGCGGTGTTCGTAAAAATTTGGAATTCCCGTTTGTCCCCTTAACGTGGGAATTCCGGGAAATCCGTTGTTAGCACTCTCTCGCAGTCCCTAATGAACGTACAGGTCTGATTTCAAATTAATATGTATCGCGGTTGTCGCAAAAAAATATAATTCCCGTTTGTACCCTTCCCGTGGGAATTACGGGAAATCCGTTTTTAGTCCTCCTTTGCTGTCCCCAATGAACATATATGCCCGATTTCAGCTTCATATGTATTGCGGTTTTCGTAAAAAATATAGAATTCCCGTTGGTCGCCTTCCCGTGGGAATATCGGGAAATTCTTATAGCCTATATTCATCCAGGTCCAATAAGGATTCTAACGGTGAAAAATTTTTTGAAATCGGTCCAGTAGTTTCGGAGCCTATTCGCTGCAAATAAACAAACATACAAACAAACAATCAAAGTTTACCTCTTTATAATATTATATAGTATAGATATAGATTATATTACGAGTACACCTTACTTTTTGCCCAAAACCACGTGAAAAATTTGTATACGATGAGCTACTTATACTACTCGTATTAATCTTAAAATTATATAGGTAAAAGGAGTGATGGACAAGGCCCCGATAATTTCAATTTTTATTTTTTATATTTATGCATATACAGGATATTTTTTCGTTTCCACCTTCAACGAAGGGTACGTACTCTATATATGAAATAAAGTAAGTTTATGCCAAAAAAAAAGCTGGGAAACGATGTAATTTTTTATTATTTTTTTTTAAATTAGTTGATAGGGCGAAATTTATAGTGTCCAGTGTTTATGCTAGTTTTTTCATAGACAGATATTAATTATTTCTCGTGAAAAAATCTTGCTACACGCGTCAATGTGAAAAACGCAGTCTATTAACTCAACTTTGGACCCGAATATTTTCGAAACCAGACACTTCCCAGGTATGCTTCCATGGAGAAAAATGATCGTAGTGATGAGGAGATTCCATAGTATTCGGGAACGTTGACGACCAAAAATCAGCCTGTATAGGTAGATATTACTATCATGCTGTACTTACATAAACATGGACGTTTGTTGTGTTATGATAAACTCTGATACTATATGACCGATCACCACCAAAGTTTGTACATATTTGATCGAAGGGCGGCTTCGGAACATGAGGAATTGATTTAATTCTGCAGTACTGACTGCCCCACACGGCACAGAGTATCTATCAATATACAGGATGTTTTTTTGTGGCCACCTTTAACGAAGGGTACGTATTCTATACATGAAATAAAGTAAGTTTATGCCAAAAAAAATGCTGGGAATTTTTATTTTTTTTATTTTTTTAAATTCATTGATCGTGCGAAATTTATAGTGTCTAGTGTTTATGTTAGTTTTTTTATAGACAGATATTAATTATTTTTCGTGAAAAAATCCTGCTACGCGCGTCTATGTGCATTTATGCAGAAAAACGCAGTCTATTTACTCAACTTTGGACCCTAATATTTTGGAAACCAGACACTTCCCAGGTATGCTTCCATGGAGAAAAATGATCGTGATGATGAGGAGATTCCGTAGTTTTCGGGAACGTTGACGACCAAAAATCATCCTGTATAGTTAGTATGTTTGATTTCAACTCGATCTTTTCTAAACATACCTACTGGGTGTTTGTGACAGCCAGGCAAATATTGATATGGTGACTTCAAACCATGATTCTGAGATATAACCACTAAAAATTTTCCAAAATATTACTTTTTTTTTTAATTTCAGAAAAAAAAGAATGTAGTTTTTTTAAGTGGGCCTGAGATAATGACCTAAAAACAAAATTTTACCCCATTAATGATTTAAAAAAAAAATGCGTTCAAAAAAGTTTAATTAACTGATCAACCCCAATGGGGAGACAAGTTAACCAAAAAACAACAATGTATCACACAGTAAACAATAAGCCCATTTAACTAGTCACAGAATCGCCCGACACAATTAGCGCGGATAGTCAAATTTATAAACGCATTTCCTGCGAGTGATAAAACTGACGTATAACTGAAAACAATGGTGTTCAGTGTTTCAGTATTTGCCTGGCTGTCACAAACACAACAGCTTATTATCTATGATACATATAAGTGATGACCACTTTTTTATAAAAAAAAAATGACGTTATATAAAAAAGGGAGAAAATTAATAATAATAATAACAATGTCGAGTTAAACCAGAATTAGGACCTAGAACAAGATTAAAAGCTCCACGTTTCAGAAAGTATAATATCTGGGTCTGCACGTCACTGGTCTGGCGTGGTCGTGAGGTATGTCGCTACTAGCTAGCCCTCTCTTTATTGTCATATCATCAATCAATGTCAGAGGCATGACAAAAACGGGGAAAGCCCCAACGTTCTGATTCGCAGGTGTCAAAGGAGACATTTCTCGGAAATAATTCAAATATTACAAGCCTGGTGTCAGTATATTTGACGGCCGATTGGTGTAGTTGGTAGTGACTGCCTATGCCATAGGTCCTGGGTTCGAATCCCGCTAGGTGCAAACATTGAATATTGATGTTTGTTTCCGAGTCATGGATGTTTCTATACTTATCTATGTATTTATATACCGTTGCTTAGTACCCACGACACAAGACCTTGTGGGACTAGGTCAATGTGTTGTGAAGTGTGTGAATATTTATTTATTTATAACTGCAGCAATCTAATTAATTAAATTAAGCGAATACCAATCATTAATCTTAGCCTAGTGTCGCCAGAGTATAATAGCGCCAAACCATGTCAGCCCGTGGGTAACGTAAGAAGCGATTAAGGGTTCGTGGAATTCCGAAAATAACTTTGCGGTCACCAACCCGCCTGCTAAGTATGGTTACCAATGGCAAAAACCCTTGTTATGTGCCCTGGAGAAGACCTACCCTATGTCCCGCCACTGCTGCAGTCCACTGACTGCAATAGGCTGATGATGTGACCCACTATTATTCAGTTGAATTGGTTGGATAAATATAATAAAGCACACTTACTACTTTCACATTTAAGGTACAATATCAGAATAATACTTATATGTTTTATTTTACTGACATTACGAGTATTTAGTATTTTTATATCAACAAAAAGAAAAAGAGCTACATTTACTAGTTCTAAAAAGTCCGGCTGTCTTGCGAGTCTGAAATTGAAAGGCCGTTAGTTATCGTGTTACCTGTCGGACCCTTATTCCTCACAGGTCTGTTCTGGACCTATATCATTACCTATATTTATCCGAGGTGTAACTGGGGAGCAATCCCGGTAAATTTTTAAGACGGGCCAAAGTTTCATCTTGAAACCGTTGTAGAAGCTCGGTACGAAGCAATAATCACTCTACGGAAAACATATAAGACACATTACAGTACGAGATTTTGTTTTTATTCTTGTATGTTAGAATAAAACCGCTGCGTGCTAAAAATATAATCTAGCGGTAGGTAAATATTGTTTCACACCGCATTTGATTAACGGTTCGTAAGTGGTTGCGTTTTAATTCAAAACTATTCTATTCTCTGCCCATCACCTTCCTGCTCGTCACCTTCACAACTCGTCGCTTATTTAGCTCGTCACTTTTCCAACTCGTCACTTTCTAACATGTCATCTACCCAATTTGTCAAAAAATCCTCAAATAAAGTAGTTACGTGCTCAAGTAGTTATGCAGGGGGTTACCATGAACCTTTAAAGTAAGATTATCTCCATTGTGAAAGCAAGTTTTAGTATTGTAGGGCGATATCCCGCGTCTACAACTTACCCGCTGAAACAATTTATTTTAAGATTTTTAAGAGTTTACGGTTACCTAATTGATCCTTACAATAACATGTTTATATCATATACAAAAAAAACACAATAAAAATTCCATCAAAAATAATCCAATTAAGCCTATTCTAATTGGGTAATTTATATTAAAAGCCTTTTACTGAGTCTAGACTTTCATTAATTGCGTCAGTCACAAACGGCGGAGCTTCCCACGCAAGACGGTAGGCAGGGAGCTGACGGTTTGTCAATGTCTGAGTGTTTGACAATGTTGAATAGGATTAAATGGGAATATAATATTGAACAATGACAGTAAATTACCTACATATTCACATGGCTATGTTCTCAAAATGGGATATCCAGAGTTGAAAGATGGATGTGGAGATTCTTACAGCCACGTCTTGCATAGTTGCCAGCTCATCGTCTGAGGGTACACTTTATTAAACTTTTAAATGTACCTCTACTATTATAGTAGTAATGTAAACACCTAAACTAACTGTACATACAGTTACATATTAAAAACTATTACATATTATAAAGAAAATCTCTTGTAATCTTGCCCTCCATTTTTTATTTCGGTAAAGTTTTTAAAAAATATAAAAAAATAGATAATCAATTTCGCTTACACCTGCTTAATTTTACCTTACCTACTTAGTTATGTAAGTAACCTACTATGTGTCTGCACAGCGCAGCGCCCCAGCCAAGTCGCGCAAAAAAGGTCTTGGTATAATATTACAAGTATCTCTGCTATAAGCTCCCAGAGTACAAAGCTAGCGTGATGCTACTTGATAACATCAAAGGGGCGCTGTCTCACGAGCTATTGTTATTATCAATTCGTTTCGATAAAAAAAAACCGTATATTCGTTTATAGATGTACTGCTATTATTACCTCGTATGCTAAAAGCCTTATTAATAATATACATACCCACATATACAGGATGTAACAGCCAGGCAAATATTGATATGGTTACTTCGGACCATGATTTTGAGATGAAAACCAGTAAAAATTTTCCGACTTTTTTTTCATTTTTTCAGAAAAAAATAATGACTTAAAAACAAAATTTTGACATATGGATGATTTAAAAAAAAGTTGGTCTCAAAAAAGTTTAATTAACTGATCAACCCCAAAAGAGAGGCACAAGTGGTCCAAAAACAGCAGTCTATCACATAATAACCAATAAGCCCATTTAACTAGTCACAGGATCGCCCGATACAAATGGCGCGGAAAGCGCTGAATATTTGATTTGATTTGATTGAAGCAATGATTATTGCGTATAATCAAATCAATTTTTTCCTGCGAGTAATAAAATAACACTATCGTATAAGTCAAAACAGTGGTACTTGTTCAGGTTCTCAGTATTTGCCTGGCTGTCACAAACATCCTGTATACCCGGCTGAGATTCCGAAATAGGGTAGCTAGCACTATAAGATCCTAGAGGAGATGCCACAGTCACGTCTAGCACAGTGAGGACAGATGTGGATTTGAAAAGTTGCTAGATTATCGTTAGAGAAAGAAAGAATGCCCACGAATTCGGGCATTCTTTCTTAGTTGACTCTTGACTCTTACGACATGCGCGGAAGGAGATGCAGCTGATACATTTTAGTGAAAGCCCACATTTAGCCAGCACAAGCTGTGCTTGGTACAGTTTCTCTAATATTAGAAAACTTTACTTTTTATTTTACTCAGAGGGTATAGTAACATTATATGGAAAAGGATTTTAAGATCGGAAAATGTTCGGAGTGAAATTACGCAATGTTATTAATAAGACCGTTAAAGTTTATGAAGGAGTAGGGTAGGAAACGAAAATTAGTGTAAAAAATAACGACCTATCTAATATTACCCCATTTCCCTACAACAGGGAGGTAATCCCGATAAGTTTTTCTGCTGAAACGCAACCGTGACGTTAACGAAATGCGCTGCGTGGCAATACCACTTACCACTTGAATAGTGTATTATGTTTAGTACACAACGATCTTGATCATGACAAAATAAAAAATTATGTGGCACGCAACAGCAGGTGCTGAAATGTGTCTAGTTAAATTACTTCATAATTAAAGTAGTTTGGCCGCGTGGTGCCGGCAGAGTAGAATTCGTACCACCCCATGTCTACCCGTGGGTATCGTAGGAGGCGCTTAAGGGTTTCCGGGAGGTGGGCAGCAGCGCCTCCCGTGTTGACAACATAGTCCAAAATACAAACTGCGGTCACCAATCCGCCTGCCCAGCGTGGTGACTATGGGCAAATACCCCCATGGCAGTCTTGTGGCGTGCCCTGGGGGAGGCCTACGTCCAGCAGTGGACTGCAATAGGCTGATGATGATGATGATTAAAGTAGTTATTGCGTGTGTGTTTCGGATGAAAAATTTACCGGAATTGCCCCCCCTCATACCCTATTTATCCTATCTTATAGTTACATAGAGATGTGATTTTACTAACACTGTTATACTAAATATTAATAAACCACAATTTATTTATACTCGTGCCTACAGCGTATTTGAAAATTGTCATATTTTCTGCCCACTTACTTACATTATCCGTTTTATAAATGAAATTGTATTAGGCGTTACAATTCGGAAGTTCAAACATTCCCGGTGGTGGGCGCACCCATAGTGAATTACATTATCCGTTCTAAAACAAGTTAATTTCCGCTGAATATTGTGTTGGAAAATGGGAGTTACCTTGTTCAGCTATAAGCCTGGTTTAGTGTTCGAATTCCAGTAGGGTCTAATAATCATAAAAGGGACCGATAGATATACTAGATTTACTATCAACACCAATACTAGTGTTGATCCGGGGCTTCACCAGAATACATCAGTTTAATCTCCTTCCGAGCATGTCGTAAGAGTCTGCTATGCTAAGTGAAGCACTGTAGAATCTTTTTCGTAATCCTGCAGTTCGGGATGTGTATAAATAACATACCATCTTCTTCAGCCTATTGCAGTCCACTGCTGGACGTAAGCCTCCCCAGGGCACGCCACAAAACTACTGCCACAGGGGGGTTTTGCCCATAGTCACCACGCTGGGCAGGCGGGTTGGTGACCGCAGTGTGATTTTCGGACCATGTTGTCAATACGGGAGGCGCTGCTGCCCACCTCCCGGAAACCCTTTATCGCCTCGTACGATACCCACGGGCAGGCAGGGGTGGTACAAACTCTACTCTGCCATTTATTCATATCTTAATTCTTTCTGTGGCCTCTTCTACTCGTACCAGCTAATCTGGTAACTTAAGAAACGAATTAATTTTGTTATTAGGTCAGATTTTTCATTTTCTCTAAACCTTATCATGTTAGAGACAGCATAAACTTTGTCCTTCAAAAAATAGGCCCTTAGTCCCTATAAAGTATTGTACTTTTGTCTTCCCAGTATAGTATGAGTGAGGGAACGTTACCACATGGTAGTATGTTGTATATCACTGTGAACACTCCTCACATTTCAATGAACAGAACACTTCGCGCCGCCCGCCCTGCCGATAAAGGTGGCGTTGTAATACGCTGTGTTGCGAAGGTTTTCAATATTCGTAGATGCGATCACTAGAACGACCCTTGTTAATTTATGTATTTATTGTGAAAGTTAGTTTGATTTGTGTGTGACATAAAAACTCTTATATTATACATACGTATACAGACACCAACCCGCCTGCCCAGCGTGGTGACTATGGGCAAATACCCTCTATGGTAGTAGCCTTGTGGCGTGCCCTGGGGGAGGCCTACGTCCAGCAGTGGACTGCAATAGGCTGAAGAAGAAGATACAGACACACGATTGTGTTCCTAAAATGAGATAGACATTACGATGAATACGAGATACGTTTAGCATAAAAGTTTCAAAATAAAAACTAAGATTTCTGCTACTCTTAATTGCAGTTATTGTTTTATGTATTTTGTATCCCTTAGTTTACTACATACGTATAAATAAAAAATATAATGAAATAGTTTAAGTGAGTACCTACTAGTAGTACTCTCCTATTACATAACCAGCCAAATATCAAAATCACGTTTTCCTTGACCATTGGTTCGACATAATACCTACTTGCTAGCCTATGAGAGACATGTGCATCTGACATGGATCATTTTCTATTTTTATAATGTACTTAAAGATGTATATAATATTGTTGGCATGCCATATAAATAAATAAATAAATACTTGATAGCTGATCTGCCTTAATATTTCTTCAAACGAATAAAAGCTTCGAACCTAAAGCTGCAATAATCCCGCACCCATTGCGCCCCGAGCTTTCCCTCATCAAATCTGTCTGTGTTCAGTGTTGCAGTGTGCGCGCAGCACGCCGCTCGTGCCCGGTGTGCCTCTACCTTTAGGATTTATTGTGAAGTGCGAGGATATGATACAAGGATGACAAAAGTGAGTAAAATTCATATGATTTGAGTATATGACCATTTTAATAAAGATTTTCTATAGGTATTAGTTTTTAGGCTATATTGAATATGTTTCACATGTTCTCGTCATGTGTGATGAGATATAGGTATTTATAGATGGAGGCACTATACAACTAGGTTTAAACATTTTTAGGGTTCCTTTTGAATTTAATAGTTTTACCTATTATATTATCCTACAGATAGGTAATTGGTAAATTTTTGTTTTGTGTGTATCCGAAACAACTAACGATGTTAACGATCTTTTGAATGTCAGATACTTGGTTATTTAACATAATCGATTTAAGAACATAAATGTCAAGTTGTTGGTTATCCGTTTTCATATTGAAAAATGTATATATCATCCAAGCAACTGTCAGTCGCTCGCGATATTATTATACAAAATTTTATTGACAGTACGACCGCAGATGTAACATCTAAATAAGAATGAATCCTTTTTTGAATTATTTATACAAGTTTTTTTCTAACTCTGATGCTCCGACTTATACAAATGTTAAGAAATCCTCTTCATAAAGAAAATTATTAGTGAAATATGGTTTCCATAAATAACAAAAAACGCAGGTGTTCAATCAGGTATCGCGCCGGAACCATTCCGGACGATAACAAAAACCGGAAATAGGTTATATTTTTAGAACCTCCTTCGCAAATCCTCATTACTTATTCGCCGGTTTGCGGCTGCAGGTGAGGCTCACACCTGCTCCAGAATGTGTAAGGCATGTTAAAGTGAAACCGATTTAAGGCCAGGCTAGGTTAGGTTAGCTTTGTTTGCCGAGATTTGGCTAGTGTATAGCTATCGGGATGAAAAAATAACGTTGCTAATAATGTAATTTAAAAAAAAGAGATGGTAAAATTCGTCATCCGAGTAATTGACCCGGTAGCTCTGTGGTAAGAGCACTGGCATGGAATGCAGAGGTCGTGGATTCGATTTCCACTCGGATGAGGAATTTTTTCCATTTCTTTATTAATAATTTTAGGTTAGGGTTGGCAACCGTCCTGTTTTCCCAGGACATGTCCTGCTTTTTGTGGTGTTCTGGGCTGTCCTGGATAGTTTTTAAACATTGTCCTGAGTTTTAAAGTCCTGACACATACGCTGTCGGCAGATTTTCTAAGGATGCCGATATCGGGTAAGTGTCAGCGGCACCTCTAAAAGAAGCAAATACGTAGTCACCGGCACTGAATGTGTTAAAGACCTATATTTTGAAATTCGCACGCCACTAACTCCCTCCAATCGTATTGTCCTGGCATTTAATCGAAATGTCCTGGTATTTCTTTCTCAAATCCTGGTTTTCAAACTTTTGAGATGGCAACCCTAGACTAGGTAGACAAAACTAAACTTTGAATAAATAACATTTATTAATGTTCTGAAATAACTTTGTATAAGGTCATTAAAATAATGAGGAATGACGAGACCGTGTGGTGTTGGCAGAGTAGCACCACCCCATGTAGGCACGTGGGTGTTGTTTAAGGCTTTACCGGAGGTGGCACCTCCCTAGCTGCAGCATAATCCTATAACCGCATTGTCCAGCGTGGTGACCGCTCTATTAGTACTAGCTTTGTGGTATGCTCTAGGAGAGGCCTACGTCCAGCAGTGGACTACAATGGAATAGTGTAGTGTAGTGCCAAATTTTCAAAAAAGATAATGAAGACGATGCTAGCTGTGCAAAAATTTTTAAATTATAAAAGATGAATATGAATCTAAGGTGAAATGAAGTGTTTGATATTGCCAATTTGACTGTGTTTCGTTGCGATGGAAAAAAAGGTATTTTTTCGTACATGCGAAAGTTTGATTCTATTATCTAGTCGCACTCGTAGCTTGTTTTCCGAGTCACCGAGCCTGCCATCCTAAGCGATAGAGGCAAACGTCTACTAAAACCAAGGAACTCATAATAGTGGATACATACAGAACAGTGCATCCTACGAGTACTAATATTATAAACGCGAAAGGAGAGGATGTATTTATGTAAGGATGTTTATTGCTCTTTCACGCAAAAACAAATGAATTGAATATGATATAATTTAACAAAAATATAGCTTACCGTGTTGGACGTGTTGACAACATAGTCCAAAATACAAACTGCGGTCACCAACCCGCCTGCCCAGCGTGGTGACTATGGGCAAATACCCCCCATGGCAGTCTTGTGACGTGCCCTGGGGGAGACCTACGTCCAGCAGTGGACTGCAATAGGCTGATGATGATAGCTTACCATATCAGAATACCACATAGGCTACTTTTTATCCTTGGATATTATTTTCTACTAGCGGCCATAAATAGAAAATAATATTGTGCCTCACATCATCATCATCATAATCATCACATACTAGTATATTATTTTGATGGGGGTTACCCCATTTTTAGTCACTTCAAAATAGTGATCAGGTTCTTTTAAAGTTAAGAAATGCAAAGCTTTCTAAATTAGGTTTTTATTATAAACTAGACATCCGCCCTGGCTTGGCACGGGTGTAATGCCCTTTCACGTTGACAAAGTCGTAGGCAGCCGCTATAAAAAAGTGTAGTTTTAAGACTTTTTCAGGCAATTCCATCATCGTACTTTAAGGAATATTCTAAAAAAGAATTAGCGAAGTCGGTTTAGCTGTTTTACGCTTTGCGCTTTTGCGCTTTTTAGCAGATTTGCGCTTAGCAACTTATTTAACGATTCATTTTTATATTATACCTATAGATTGGTAGAGCAAGAAGTTTAGTTTAAGTAGAGCTTAATACTTGGTAACTTGAGTTTGTCCAAGTAATTACGTCAGTTAGTACATTTCCTTTGTTGCGGACATTTATTATATTTTTAATGTGCCTAAATTGGAACATAGATAATTACAAAGGCAAATGAGATTTCTTTATTAAAAAGTTTATAGAAATTTGTGTTTTTGTTCGAATAATTTATGGAAATGGAGGTTTTTGCAACTTTTATTTTATGTCCGGTATTATCTACAAAAGTACAAAATGATTATGTCGTATAATTTTTAGATTCCTACCTTTTATTTAAAAGTATGTCCACCAATTTTGGACTACATTAGGTGTACAGCTAAATATTATACTTAGTAGAGATGTTGAATGTGATGAGATTGAATGTGATGTGATTGTAAAATTAGCGAATTATTATTGACAAAATGTTACAATGTTTTAATTGGTCTTAAAATAATGATTCGCTAGAGCGGAGTGAAGACCCATCATTAATCTAAGAATTTGGTATTAAAAATGCGGTTTTCGATCCGTATCTATACATACAGTGATGACGTGATTTAATAATAGTTAAAACAACGACACTAGGTACATGATTGGTGGACTACTAAAGATCAACGCGACCGAATTTGAATTAAAAAGTCAATGCCGCCAATACTGGGTGCATAGACTGTAAAATTATTTGGCATCGACGTTCGTTATCGCAACATTCCCACTAACAGCGATTGGAAATAAAATTCATCGCGTGACTTGACGAACTCGCGTAAATGAAAGCTTCCTATTGGAGCAAACGTTTATTTGACAAACCCTATATCCGTTTAAAAAGTTACTTTGTCTAGGTCCTCAGTACTGTCCAGAAACAAGCAAACTAATATTTACACTTCGCTCTATCCTAGGATTGTTTAACGAACGCGAACGAACACACTCCGCGAACGTCTGGATTCTACTTCTTGGTATTTTTATGGATTTACTATGGCTATAAATTACTCATAGTTTCGATGTTTCATGCTCACAGCGGATAAAAGTATTGGAAGTTTATGTTAGGAACTAACAATGGAAGTACTACGAACTAGGTTTTGATGCATGAACGCTGTAGGTAGAGTTTTAAGTGCTTTAAAAGCTGTTGTTATAAAATATTGCTTTTAGTTAGTTATGTACGTTTAGTGATATTTCAAGCTAGATTGTAATGTTATATTTGCATGATATTGTGCTGTCGTATCTATTTACCTAACATAGAATTATATGACTCGGACTCGTTATTTTATGTTAGCTAATTAGGTTCAAGCCGCGTGGTGTCGGCAAAGCTGTGTGGTGCCGGCAGAGTAGAATTTGTACCCCATGCCTGCCCGTGGGTATCGTACGAGGCGATTACGGGTTTCCAGGAGGCGGGCAGCAGCGTCTGCCGCCGTGCTGACAATATAGTCCGAAAATCACACTGCGGTCACCAACCTGCCTGCCCAGCGTGGTGACTATGGGCAAAACCCCCCTGTAGCATTAGCCTTGTGGCATGCCCTGAGGGAGGGCTACGTCCAGCTGTGGACTGCAATAGGCTGAAGATGAATTAGGTCAATAGACAAAATTATGATATTTGTATATCAAAATCTATTCAACTTAGCTTTACATACAGCATATGTAATTTAATCTTTTTCATTAGATCTATACCCAGTAAAGAAGCGTTACATTCGCTCGCTTAGCTTGATCTAAGATCATATTATAACTAATGATATTACAATTGGTTATTATGATCGGTGTCGTCATCATGTGTCAAAAGTTTCTGTTTACTTTCCATATTGTCATTATATTGCAACATAAATGTTGATGAAACCGGTTTACAACCCCTCGTAATTTCCATTATGTCAAAACAAGTCTTCACATACGTTAATGTCAGGGTAGGTTGAGTTCAATATGTCAAGCCAAAAGTCTTTGGATACACTGAAGTAGATAATATAATGGAGCTGTTATATGTATTAGTTCTAGAGCCGACATTTCATATAGCCTATCTGGAGAATAAAATTGATGTTGTCTCATCTTGATTAGAAAATACCCAATTACAAATAAACCTATTAACAAAATTTTTGACTCGAATCTCATGTTTATTTTTCAAGATTGTATGAACGTTCCTGAGTTAGTTAGTTTACGCTTAACATTCGTTACACCTTATAATATAAGTTAAGTCAATCTTAAGAGGTAGTTAATAAAGATCTATCGCAGATTTTATTAGAACTTTTAAAAGGGAACAATTCCATTACACAATGATCTTTGCGTAACTCAAACTCGAAACTGTTTACGTAGCGCACGCTGCGATTTTAAGGGTCGTGAATTTTAACTTCCCAATATTGCTACCCCGTCTGCAATTTTTGTTAATGCCTACTGGATTCATATCTCTTACCTAAATGGTAACTCCATATCCCTTTCCACCTCAGTACCGGTGACCTAGTTTATACAGCACGTCGCGGTTCAGACATATTGCTGACATCGCTCACACCATTTTAGACTGTGATCAATTTTAGGGAAAATTTTGGATACTAGATGGTAAATAAAATAGACTGATATGGAAATTTCCCGTGCTCATGTGAGGCTTCAGTAGAATACATTAGCTGCATCTCCTCCCGTGCATATCATAAGAGTATATTTTAGCTCCAGGTACGGTTTATCGAAACATGAGCTTAAAATATATAGAAATTAGCTAAATATTAACATGAAATTTCGAAATTGGAGATGTGAAATCAATGTTATTAATTTAATCGGATTTACTTGCGTGTACTTAGCAAAATAATTCTGACATAATATTAGATAGGTACATTATTATTATTCTAATTGAAAGTTTTGCATTCAAATTATCACAGTAGTAATTTTTAAATAATGCCGAAGGCTATGTTAATGGAAATATTCATGGGCACCAATAATATTAATGCGAAATTAACTCTACAATATAACGATCAACTTCATGAAACTATTTTATTATCATCATAAAATGGATTATGCTAGATTTGACTAAAGTTTAATTATACAAAACTTTGAACCGCAATTAAGCGTTGAAAATGAAAATGAAAAAGTTTATTTGGGTAAAATCATGTGGTTTACAATTTAAAAAGGTTGGGGCTTCCTATTAAGCAAGATTTATGCTTGTGTCAGGAAACCCCGCTCTTCCATTACATGTGCAGGTATAAACTATAGTAGATCATAGTCTACTCAAAACTTAAAACTTAAAACTACTTACTTTAAGGCAATGTATACATTAAGTACTAATCAATCATATTCAAATAAAGTATGTATATACGTGAGCGTCTATGTATGTGTGTGTGTGTATAAAGTGTGTGCGTATTTGTTCATATATATGTGCTTCTGTGTGTATGAGTCAAAAGTGTTAGCCTGGCACATTACTATTTATTAGCTATATAAGGCTGTATAGTATAGTTTAGGTGGACACTATGTTACATAAGCCATTAATGCTTCCACATCCTCGTAGGATAAGGTTTTTAACCACGATGTTATCTCTGTTTTACAGAAGCGAGTTTGTAATGGGTAAATATTGATTAGCTTGTTAATACGGTTATAAAGATAAGGTGATTGCGCTCCGAACTGTATTTTAGCAAATTTAGATCTAGTAATTGGTATGGAAGCCACCACGTAGTTTCTCCTTCGTGATGGTTGTTGTGGATAATATGGTAAGGTCATATGCAATTTAATAACTGAGTTGGTGATATATAATTTGCGCATAGAAAGAAGATCACACTCTTTATATAGATCGAATGTAGGATATCTGTAGGGCTTTGAGAATGCAACCTTCAGCAGACATCTCTGTGCTCTCTCTACTTCCAAGAATTTAGTTTTGCAGGCCCCACCCCAGACCGGAATACAATAAGTCATAATCGATTGAGCAAGGGAAATATATAGTTTTTTCAAAAGTGGTAGTGATGCAACTGGTCTTAGCATTTTAAAGATCCATATAAGCTTTCTTATCCTGCCATTTAGGTGTTCTATATGCTGGAACCATGAGAGCCTCTGATCTAGGATTATGCCAAGGTATTTTGTTGAGGATACTTTGTCAAGGGTATCGCAACTACATGGAGTAGGATTATTGTGATTGCAATAATGCAATCTTAATCCGAGGGCTTTCGATGGCTGGGTGCAATCGTACTTGGAGAAACACATGTAGTTCGACTTAGAAGAATTAAGTGTAAGAAAGTTATATTGCAACCAATTCGCAATCCTAGCAAGACCCTGTTCCGCCCTGACGTGGACCGCTTCCCAAGTACTCTCATTAAAGACTACTACTGTGTCATCAGCATATGAAAACACACAGCCCCCTTCCAGGTTGAGGTTTGTCAGGTCATTAATGTAGGTTAAGAAGAGTGTTGGACCCAGGACACTCCCCTGAGGAACACCAAATGTGATATATTGTTGACTGCTTACAAAGCCACCAATTTTGACCTTCTGAGTCCGCTCATGAAGGTAGTCTGATAGTAACTTCAGTGGGGTGCCTCTAATGCCCATGCATTCCAACTTACTCACAAGTATGGGGAGAGAAACGGTATCAAAGGCTTTACGGAGGTCCAGGAATACAGCCAGACATTTACGACCGCTGTCGACGTGGCGAGTGATTTCTTGGGTAAGGGCTAATATGGCGTCCTCCGTGGATCTGTTTTGTCTGAAGCCATATTGATTATTAGAGAGAATGTTGAATTTATTAAGGTAACCAATTAATCTATTATTTATAATTTTTTCAAAAATTTTTGATATTACAGACAGTACAGATATGGGTCTGTAGTTGTTGACATCATCTCTCTCACCACCCTTGTATACCGGAGTTACGACAGCTATTTTAAGTGCAGAAGGAAATACGCCCCGACTGAAACAGATATTGACCATCCTTCTAATGACCGGGACAATAGTAAGTCTAGCCAGTTTCAGAAACTTCGTCGGGATGCCATCCCATCCCGGAGCACTGTCATTTTTGAGTCCAGCGAGAACACCATCCACCTCTTTATCGTCAGTCTCAAATAACACTAGCGATGAGGAATTGTTAATGTTTATAGAGGTATTCGCAATGGCGTGATTTGAGGGTATGTCAGAGGAAATTCTTAGAGCTAGGTTTCTACCGACATTAGCAAAAAAATCGTTGACATGATTTACTGAACTAGTAGGACATTTACCTACATTCAACAATTCCAGACCATTGTTGTCTTTTATTTTGTAATTAGTGATCTTTTTAACCGTTTTCCACATGGCCTTCGGGTTATTTTCTGATTTTGCTAACAGATCCCTATCATGCAATCTTTTGAGTTTCTTAATCAAGTTGTTACAATAGTTGCGATAACGCCTGAATGTTATATTCAGTATCTCATTGTATGGGTCAGAACGTAATTTTAGTTTCATTCGATCTCTGTTTCTTATGCATCTGAGTATACCAGGTGTGATCCATGGTTTAATGATTTTTTGATTACGAGGTACTTTTTTAACGCATTTGCTCTCCTCTAAGGATTCAGAAATAAATTTCGTTAGGCTTTGTAGAATAAATTGAGGGTTTTCACTACGATCGAGAATCTCAAAATTTTTCTGGTTTAGTTTTATCAGGGCATCTGAGTAGTTATAACGTGTGGTTATCATAGATTTCTTCTCCCTAATAGAGTTAGATAAAGCTAAGAATATAGTCAGATGATCAGTGACTGCAGAGTTTATAACAGCAGTAAGAGCAGAGGTTTTCCCAATATTAATTTTTAACATAAAGTGATCTAAACAATTACCTTTCCTAGTAGGCAAGGTGTGTCCAGGTAGAAATCCGAAGGAAGATAGCATATTTAAATATTTATTTCTATTTGTTCTTTCATGAGCTGGTTCTTTGTGACGCGGAATAAGGTTTATATTTAGATCCCCTGTTATAATTATGTTAGATGCAGATTGTACCTTTTCAAGATGAGAACATAATGAATTTATAAATCTAGAGGCATTGATGTTAGACGGCGAGCGATAAATTCCAATTATTATTACATTATCTGTTTTTATTTGTAGACATGACGCTTGGTCGAGTTTGATTTCAGATACTAGGGAGTTAAATCTACAGTTTGTGTAGCAAACTACACCATCGTTTTGGTTGCAGTTGTTTAAAGTAGCAAAAGAAGAGTAGTTAGGTAGGGTGGGGATGGGTTTGGAGGAGTTTAATCTGCATTCAGTTAACACCATGATATCGATATTAAAGCTCAGTTGAGATAATGTTGCTTGAAGATTGTCTAAATTACTGTAAATACTGCAAATATTTTGCGATATTATTTTTAGCGTAGTATCGTTTTTTACCTCTGGAAAAAGCCCAACGAGAGACTGAGCTTCACATTCATGCGAGGCTACAACGTTTATACAATCTAAGTCATTTAAAGTTGATAACTGACTATCCATTAGATGTAGTGATAATTAGCTTCATAATAAATGGTAACGGATATGGGTTTTGTATGGCATAAAGATAACATAGTTTTATAAATAGTTCAGGGCGTATATAATTGTTCATAATTGAAATAAAGACTAAGTGAAGGTAAAAACTGTATGATTTAGTACGTGTGTTGTGTGTGTGTGTATTTTTTATGTGTTTTTTGTGTGTAGGATGTGTTTTATAATGTATGTACCTGTGTAATGTAAATATGTAATAAGTTTTTAGAATATGTATGTATTGTGTATATATGTGTTGTGTAGATGGAATGCAAACCATGGGGCCGTAATCACCCAAACTATATGAGAAAAATGTACCAAGGTCGCACGAGTAAGGATACAATATCAAAACGCTGCCATATAAACTCTCGGCCATGTTGAAAGGTTTGGCTAATGATCCCAGTTTAAATAGAAGACACCATCTGCCAAGGGTACTAGGGTAGCATAAAACAGTGTTAGGTACATTAGTTATACACGCTAGACATGTTAGATTTGACCTCAGTGGTCGCGGTAGGTTGTTTAAACAGAGAATACTCGTATTACTACATAAACTATATCTAAAACATGCGAAAAGGCAAACCAGAGATAGCACGACATATCGCACCACATACTGTAGTCACTTATTGGTCGAGATTCGTAACTGGGAGCCACTGGGAGCATTTGAGTATGTGTCCAATTCATTTCTTTGTTGTTGTTGGTTTCCAAGTTGATGAATTTGGGCCTCATTTGTGATGAGTACAATAGGTGAGTTGTCAGATTGCCTAAGGTAGACCTTACCGTAGCTTGTCCAGCAATATTTGAAAAGTTTCGCTTTTTTTAATTCACGGGCTAAAAAATAAAGGCGTGATGCCTGCGACGTCAGCTGTTCCGTGACATAGATCGGCATGTCGGGACAATCGCTAAGTCCTAGATGTTTGGCGCGAAGATTAGCTGCGCTTTTAATATTAAATTCCTTACACTTTTTTAGCACTTCGTTTTTTAATAGCAGAGAGTTTGTTTCCATTATGATGGTTGATGTGGTTAAGTTTTCCTTCTTGTTTCTAATTCTATATATATCTCTGACATCGGACTTTTTAATTGGGCATTTAATTATGTCACCCAATTTAGATACCATGATAATCAGGTCATCCTTAGATTCCCTTTTCTTAATCGGGACATTTTTTATTTCAATATTAGCCTTCCGGCCATCCCGGAGTAAGTCCGTTATCTTATTCTCTAGCGTTGCTATATATTTTCTATCTTCCTGGGCGGCCGACTCCAACTGTACAATTTTAAGCCTTGATTCCTCGTATTGGGCCGATAGGAAGGTCACGGCGTCCTCTATGCTGCGATTAGTTTGTTGTATGTTGTTTAACAGTTTTGTGTTCTTTTTTATTTCAGCCATTTGAGATGCAAGCATACTAGACATCATGTTTGCCATTTCCTCTCTGAACTGAGATAATTCGCTTTCTCGTTGTCGTTTGTAGCCTTTTTGTCGCTGTAGAGGATACTGATTTTCAGGAGTCTTCGTTCCTTTTTCCATGACAGCGTTGAATTATCTCAAAAACTATTTAAATTCTGACCTGGGTTAGAGGATTGAAGGGGTAGGGGCTTGATAACGTAATTCCGCACGGATAACCATTTCGTTTACAAATTGAGTACCGACATTTCGTCATTTCCGAAAGGGTATCTTTCATAGAAAATTTATCTTTTTGTGCCTAATTTTAGTGTATGTTTTTCTCTTGTTTCCAGAGAAAAAATGAGAGTAACGCTTTTACTTTGTTTTCACTGCGGCTCAAAAGGATTAATTCAAAAAAGTTTAGTATGTTAGTAGACATACGAGTATCACCTGTATAATTTTTTTGTTCACTTTGCTGAAAAAACATCTTGCAAAAATAAGCACGCCATTGCATGCATTTATTTTGTTAATTTATTTGTGTGAAGGTACTGTATTTGTGTACAACAAAGAGTAAAAATACGTTCTTGACCGATATACATCCTGAAGCGAAATTAACTATTCAAATAGAGTACCTACTCGGGAAATGGGAAATTCAAATCTCAGTGCGAAACTTTCTTCGACCAGCTGCAATTAAATGCTAAATAGGTACCCTTTTATTTTAATCAAATAACTCATGCGATATGCGTGAGCAGGGGCGGCTCCTGATATTTTTAGATGGGAGTTCACATTTTTTTTAATATGAGCGTATGCAAAATTACAGTTTGGAAACGCTGCGCGTGTTCGCTCCCTTAACGATTGAGATGATGCAAGTGCAGCCTTACTCTTATTAAAAATTCAGATGATCTAATAAAACACATTAAAGGCAGCCATATCGCGTTCCAACTCGGACTAAGCGACATCTAGTGGCCGCATACGCGAATTAATGTGAGCGGCGCTCCAAATAAGGCTAATTTTTGATACGAAATCTTCTGTTTCACACGCCGGCCTATCTCGGTATGTCTCTTTCGCACTCATTGAATACAGTACTAGGAATCGTACCAAATCTCGTTTCATTGGAGCGCGATCGCTAGCACTCCACTCGATACATAAGATTACAACTTACTTGAGACAAACACGTAGACACTATTCTATAAACATAGTAGAATTGAAAGATAATTATAAATATAGAGTAACATAGATTGCCTACGTAATCTTCGTGGCTGGGAGTGCACTGCACCAGCGCTCCTTAGGACGAGCCGCCAGTGTGCGTGAGCATTATCTATTTAAAGCATCTTTAAGTCAGTCAAATTGACCCAGTAGATTTATATTTGTCTCCTTGATGATTCACATTCAATCTATTCTTAGGCATATAGGTAATTTTTACAATCTATTATATTAAAACTCACAAAACTTGTAACATTTTTCTACTTGGTAACAAATAAAAATTCTTGGAGCACAAGAGCAAAAGTTGTGGGATTTTTGCCTCGATTTTTGCTTCACTATTCGGCATACAGTTGCAATTGACTCCTTCTGGGGAGTCGTTGTTCTATATCTTTATATGTTCCCTGTAGTTTGTGAGGCACATTCCCATTATCTCTCTTGGACTCAATCACGTCACCTACTTCACCTGTGCGTCCAATCACGTCGGCCAATATTTGATTAGGCAGCTATTGGCACGGTCACAGTTCATTAAGATCGGCTTTTAGATTAGATCGTGGTTGGTGACGCAACCAGCCTTTAATACGAAGATAAAACGACGCGGTCACCTCAATTTTATTTGCTGATGCAGGGCGCCACTAGAATATATTAGCTGCATCTCCTTCAGGAAATCATCTGTGTTCTCTCAGGCGTAGGTTGAGAAAATTGCCACTGATGAAAAAAAAATCTTTTATATCTGACTTCGCTATGCCGGCATCTCCTACGCGATCCTACAGTTTTTTGTATGCAGTGACACAGAAAATGTCATACATATATTTACTAGCGCCATCATCCAAATGAATTATATGGTGAAACACGCTCACGCAGTATTACTGACTTACTTTTATCATTTTCTCCAAAAAATTCCATATTATTTTCTTTCATCGTGTTTTGCTTACAATTTCATTATAATAACACTATTTGTTTATCTGTCTGTCATCGCCGTCACAACAGAACGGACATCTCTTTTACACAATGTTTGTGTTTCAGTCTATTTTTGAGCTTAATTGTAAACTTCAGGGAAAATGTTTCAGTAAAGCCTGTGTATTGAGCAAACGTTCTTTGTTATGCTGCCTACAGCGTGTTTATTTTTAAATTTCATTACGGTATTTAATATTACACTCCAACAAATGAAATACATAAAAGGTGAGGCGATTAAGGGTTTCCGGGAGGCGGGCAGTAGCGCCTCCCGTGCTGACAACATAGTCCGAAAATCACACTGCGGTCACCAACCCGCCTGCCCAGCGTGGTGACTATGGGCAAAAGCTGTGTGGCAGTAGCCTCGTGGTGTGCCCCGGGGGAGGCCTACGTCCAGCAGTAGACTGCAATAGGCTGAAGACGAAGACTAGAGATTATAAAGACTCTTATTCCAAATTTGAAATTTTGCACGAAAACATGAAGATTTAAGCCTCGAGCACACCATCCGGTGTATGCGTACACGTAAGCGTAGACGTACTCGTACCTCTGAGTTGTAATGTATGGAACTGTATAGGCACGGGCAGACGGGATGCGTATGCGTAGACGTAATCATAGACGTCAAGCGGTGACAGTTCCATACATTAGACTCTAGAGGTACGTGTACGTCTACGCTTACGTGCACACATGCATACGCATCTGGTGTGCTCGAGGCTTTAATGTGAAATAGGTGAAAAATCTCTCGAGATCGTTTTTTGAAATTGGCTGTTAGTAAGATTACTATTGGTCAAAATAGAGTCTGACAGATGTTTTTAACTTATAGTAAACTTAACTACTATTCAAACAATCAGCTCTCAGAACTCAGTACTATTTCCGCAGAGGGAATTATTTCTAAAATATAAAAACATTTTCGTAAATGTGTTTTTAAAATACGAAAACTACCAAAGTTTCACCGTGTACTGCTTTAAGGTTTTATTTTGCTACATGAAATACTTAATCGGCCTTTTTTCCTCATTAAAGTAAATGAGGAAAATTAGAGAAACCCCTCATACTCGTCTTCCAGAGAAAATGTCTCTCCGTATACAAATTAACTTAGCAGCGGGAAATATCCGATCAATATACGGAACCAGACAAATTGAATCCCATTAATTGGGTCCTGAAGATTTGGGATCCAATCTACGGAACTATGATCCAATCATTCAGAAGACTGAAGCATCTTACAATCCCTACTTACACATAGGATTTAAATAGATGTATACAGGATGTAACATTTTGGGGGTAGATTCCTGTTACTGGGCTATTTATATAGCTTTTCGGTTAACACATCCCTTTTGTTACATCCTGTATAAGGTGTTTACAAAATTAGTAACTTGTTTTTAACACGAGACTAGGTTGGTAAAAAGAAACAACTTTTACTAAGGGAGCTACGCCGAAATCGTATCGTACCTTAAATATTCCAGTTTTAAATTAGGTAAGTATGTACAATAACAAAAAAAAAAAGATTTTTTTTAAACAGCGCAATCTATTTAAAATTTTATTGGTGGTGTTCGCGCAAAGAAAATAGTCAAAATAAACCATATAACGCGAACTTGTGCTTAGGAACTTTTCAAACGAGCATAAGCATCGATTTTCGTATCACTCGTCATGATCTCGAATACGACTCATTTGTTCATACCATAGAGTCCATAGCCTACTGTGGTTCATACATAAATATACACACATCTGTGTTCTCGAAATGAGAGAACCAGGACTGGAGAATTGCGAAGACAATTCTACAGTGTTAAGTAAATAGTTGGGCCAGATGTAAAAAATCTGCGACAACTTGGTAGCTCATCGCCTGAAAGGACACCACTAAATTCCTTACATATAATACTTACATACATACATAATAATCACGCCTCTTTTCCGAAGGGGTATGCAGAGAACACAGATTTCCATTTACTACGATCCTGACACACCTCTTTTGCTTCATCTACTTTCATGATATTCTTCAAGTACGCTCGTCGGTTTAGGGTAGGTACTCTTGACCTGACCTTTCTCTAGAATTTCACCAATTTGATCGGTGAAAATCCGGCGAGGTCTTCCGCTTTCAACCCTTCCATCCACTCTTCCGTTGTACACATATAAGATGACAGATTAACAGCGAAATATCCTTTGCTTCTTTTTGCTTCTTTCGCAGTCGGGTAAAACAAATTGCACTTTTCCCTAGAAACTTAACAAAAAACTAGTCTGTAGTCATTACCTTGATTCTTACACACAGTATCACCCTCATTCGACATTATCTCGTTTTGATAATGAATGTCGAATGAGGCGAAAATCGATCCCCAGGAAACGAGTCAGGTAAGTAAGTCCAGGATTCTCAAACTTTTTACTATCCTCGGACTCACAAGTTGCGACTTCATTCGTTTGAAGCCTTACGGAATTTCAAAGTGTGTTTTATTTTAGAACAAACTTCATAATTTTAAGTAGACTTTGAACAGACAAATGTGAATTTTCTTGCATACAAGTATATCATTCGAATTTTAGTTATTTGGCTTATTAGACACTACACTTTTATATACGCGTACTAGACTAAAATTCCTGTGTGCCCCGTTCCCATGAGAATTTCGAGAGATCCGTTCTCAGTGCTCCCTTACACCCCCTAACGAACATCATGTTTTATCGTTGTACGTAAAACGGTTTAATTTGTTTGCATTGAATTCGCATCTGTTCCAGACCAGTGGAAATTTTGCGAAACCACACTGCGTTTTGTATACCTGCCGTAAGAATTACTTTTTTTAAATCCGTTTTATTCCCACTATAATGAAGGTTAACTAGACTCGCATCAGAGTCCATAATTCTGAAACAGTTTTATATTTCACTTTTACAGCTACCATAAAGTGAGTAGTTAAAATATTACGATGTCATTGGGATTGCGATCAAAAGGTATTTTTTCCGTTCTTTTATTTCAATGATGTACTAATTAAATTTTTGAGTAAACAGGGATAGGGCATTGTTCTTATTTTTATTCTTTATTGTACAGTAACACACTAGGTACACACTGGGTACTAGGTACACACAGTTATTTATAAGGATATGAAAGGGAAGTGTGTGGGCATAAATAAATATAATAAACCTCAGTAAACATAAATATTATCTTATTGCATGGTTAGTAAGTAACGCAAAGCTTTTTATTATTTTGTACCTATTTCGAAGACTTTTATCTGAATAATATTGTGAAACATTTTTGAATGCTGAATAAATAATTTCTTTCTTTCTTTCTTTCTTTCTTTATAAATTCGTGCGAAGCTGGGGCGGGTCCTAGTTACACATGTAAACCTTCCTCTTGAATCACTATCTATTTAAAAAAAACCGCTTCAAAATCCGTTGCGTAGTTTTAAAGATTTTAAGCATACATAGGGACGGACAGACAGCAACAGCGACTTTCTTTTATACTATGTAGTGATTATTTAAAAAAAGGAAAAACATGAAAACATCGCCATAATTCTCCGAAATAAGTAGATTTAAAACAAAACCAAAAAAAATCCTTCATAAATCCAATTTATTCCACTTGAGAAATCATTTCATATAGAAACTATTTTAACTAAATTCCAGTGAAAGACCGTTTTATCACGGCTAAGCAGCTTATCACTAAGGCCTGCTCCTGAAAGGACACACTACTTTCTAAAAACACAACGCATGATAAACAAAACACGATAAACTCTCATCCCATTTAAGGGCGCGTTTGTCAAAAATTACGTTTTTAAATTAAGTTGTTTTAAAATAAATCGCCCTAATGTGTGTGATATAAACAGTGCTATCTACTATGTGTGATCTCGGCGATACTGGTTTATATATATATTTATAATATATATTTATCCTTTTCCCTTGTGTTTGTTATTTAATGCATGCATCCATGCATAACCTTTATATAGCTGGCTCATTATACGCACACTCCTATAATATAAATAACATCCGATATCTGAGGGCATCAGTATTTGAACAGTTGCTATGAGTATTCTCGGGATTGGCTCTCTACTCATTCCCGACACTGCAACTCTTGTAAGCCAAGCCTAACGGAGGTGACCAGAAAAAATAAAAAAAGCATAAAAAATCCCAGGGGACCTATCAAACGTCTACTAGATCACTTGCTTTTGACAGCAAAATTTATGGAATATCTGACAATGTTTGGCTTAAACAATGTTTAAATTCTTTCATAATACGGTCTGTATGTACGTACAGACAGCTGCATATAATGTAGAGCACATATTATTTTGTTATATTGAAAAATACAGTTGCGTCATTCTTATATAGTGTGTCCATGAAAAATGCTTGAAATTCAGCACACATCGGCTGCAAGAATGTGCCGCCTCCTACCCCACAACCTTACAAGCATTCCTTGTAGAGCAGATAAATATGATTTATTCCTACAATTGAATACCTATTTTACAATACAGATCTCTTGAAAAAATACGTAGTAAATGTTGCAATTGAAACTTTCTTCATTGAGGGGTCGCCCACCACCGGGCCCTACACACTCTGCTGAGCCTCGGATCTGCCGACTCATGATCACGAACACAAGACACTACAGTCGCAATGAGAAGCCAGATCCAAGCACCTAGCATGCAACCATAAATACATAGCTGCTAATCCGAAAACCAATTAAAATTTTTAATCGACATATGTTTCGCCAACACCCGTGGAATCATCAGAATTGGTCCGATCATCAGAATCAGATCCGAGGGTCAACGGAGGGTGTAGGGCCCGGTGGCGGGCGACCCCTCAATGGAGATTTGAACTTCCGAATATTGACGCCTGATACAATTTTAAATATTTAATTAAAACTTTTACTGTACACAGAAGAATTTAAACATTGGTGACGCTAAACGTTGTCTATATTTGATAGATATTGCTTATAGTAATTTTGCTGTCAAAAGCAATTTTTAAGCAGAGGTCTAACTTAAGACGCAGTTTTGTAATGACACCATAGGTTTCTATACAGTGTGTGAGTGACATGCAGGTAAATATTTATAGGTATGCTCAATTCAGACCATGATTCTGAAGCAAAGACTACTGATAATGGATTCCAAATGTTCCAAATGTATGGTTTCCAAAACATTAATAAAACAGTAAACACTCCCACGCACGAATAATTTACTAAAAGTGAATCTGTTTCCACGATAAAAGGAAATTATTTTGTAAAAGGTATATCGTTGTAATCATAAGATATGTACCTCAAATCATCGATACGGATCTTTATTTTGCTTTCGAAGACGTACTCGTACCTTGCCCGTCAATCGGTGTTTGGCCACATTAGGTGATTTCGTAGATAGGAATAAATTTATTGTTATTACCTGAAACAAACAAAATTATATCATTACCGAGCTATTAATTTAAATTGGTATCTTACACACAATAACATATATGATAACTTATTATTAGTAGAAAGTTACAACATAAAATATTTTACTATATTTACTACTAAACCTTACTTTAATCACCACCGAATCAAAACAGAGATCGACAGGTAAAATAGCACTCTTCGCGGACGGAGTCACGGGCGTCAACTTCTATGATATTAAAAAAACAAACTGTCATGGTATTAGGTGAAGGTTATATACACAAATTATAAAATATATATGACTATTATCAACACTCCCCTGAGATTTATCTAGATATAATATACTCGTATATTCTCATGAGACAATGAATGAAAAAAATATAAACAAACATACCTACACAAATTTAATAAAGTTCCTTTGAAGAAAATTAATTGTCCTATCTTGGTAATGAATAAGCACTTTTTTTTGGGCGTGTCCGTTTCTCACAGTCACTGAGCGTTAGGTTTAATTAGGGTCTTGCAAATGAATACAAAATTTACTACATTTGTCTTATGTTTAAGAATGTTTTATCATTGAGTTTCTTATTTATACTTACCTAACGGATTATATTAATGGAGAAGTGTTTTTATAAATTTATCTTAGTCAAGATATTATATATTATAAAATGATTAATAAAGAAAATGGAAAAAATTCTTCACCCGAGTGGGAATCGAACCCACGACCGCTGCAAACTGTGCCAGCCGCTATAACCACTAAGCTTAGTGATACTTACCTATCCTACATATAATCACGTCACTGTTACCTATCTTAGATTACAGGAACTGCTATAAATATTTTATTAAGTAATGAATCATCAGAAATACCTATTCATATCGTATATATATATATATATACTATATACACGTCCTGAAAATAAATATTACTATCAATGATCAACTAAATATCACTATCAATATTACTATCAATAAATAAATTTTACTATCAATGAAATTGATACATACATTTTTGTTTTTTCATACTAGCTTTATGAATAAGCTATTGTAATTTTTTTCATCTCAGTCCACCCTAATAGATATTATTTTATTAAACTTGTTATCATGCACGTGGCATGTAATTTTTTTTAAAATCATTATAGTCTAAGATAATAAAAAAATCAACAAAATCCCATCTGTTTTATTCATTTTAATACCTACGAGGGCTATAAAACTTCACTTTCTTTGTTCACGTATAAGCTCGAATTTGGATATGTATTTTTTATTGACTAATAAAAGCTAACCAACTGAAATCGTCCCATGTGAGCTGACATTAAACATTTTCCTTCGCACAACGTCACTGGTTGTGAAGTAGGTGAGTGAGAGAGACGGGTGTAATGGAAAACATGCGCGTGAAAAGGACCCGGGTAACCTTGGCATAGAATAAGCAGAGGCTCTGCATCTAAATATCAATGAGGAAATTCTATTCTGGATTTTATAAAGAAGTAAAATGTTATGTGAAATTTTAATATTGTGTACGATATGATAAATAACGTATTTAAGTTAACTTTGGTTTATTATGGTCGCGCGCACATCCTTAGCGGTCGGTCATATATTTTGATGCCAAAATGGCGAATAAATTAAAGTGTGACAAGTGCAGTATAGCGATAGACTAAATGTTGTCTTTCTTTCAGAATAAATTAGCTTAATTAACTTGTGCTAGTCTAATTTATGGTTTAGGCTTGCTATCTACTTACTAGACTAAATTGATGCGTTGAAGTTGATGATTGCATTCTATACTATAAAAAATATAATTTTAATAACTAATAACATGATTTGCTCTTTACTTATGAAATTTTGTCATGCAAAGATATATCAATATTCAGTCATCAATATTTATTTACTTGCCTAAGAATATGAAGAACATAACACTTCAAACACAATCAATACTTGGTTTGGTACCTACTAAATATTAATCTGCGTAGACAAATACAAATTTTCCTGTTACAAAATTTATCCCCATTAACCCCTTAATACCTTGATAGCCGAAATCAGCTGACCTACCACAATTCATTTTAATTTTAATTTATTAACATAGTAACGCCTCTGTATTTGCATAGTCTTTGCCGATGTCGGCGGACCGCGCAGTTCGGGCCCAGAGCTCACTGGCGGCGTTTCAGTGCTTTCTCGCCAAAGGCGTTTCAATGCGTGAAAACCATGTTGTGTGTACTGTTTTTTAAAAATATGAACGGTGAGTGAATCCGTGGCTGTTTTGAATATGGAATCCTTTGTGCATTTTGCCTATGCTTGAATCCTCTTTTGAGATGATATACGAACTCATTTGTGTGTATTTTTTTGGATTTCGAATGTGTGAGACTGGCAGAATAGGTTGTAGTGAACAAATATTTTTGGGTAATATCTTTTGAGCGCTTGCTTTATTTTTATTTAGGTAATGTGTAAAAAGAATGAACATCGTACTTAATCATATGAGTGTTGTAGGCCTCTGCGTTACGTTACCTCTAAACATTACGATACGTTACGATTCTTTCGTGTTTCACAACTGTTTTTGAAATTTGAGATAAGTATATTGTAATTATACGTAAGTTAAATAAAAAATAAAAAAATCTTAAAAGTACCTGTACGGTTTATTTCATGTACAGATGATGTAGAGATGTAGTAAAATTGTCACTTAGCTCGTGCCTCGGAAAGCCCGTAAAGCTGTTTGTCCTGCGCCTCTCGCTCCGATCGTATCAGCTTATCAGACGATGTATTTCCCGAGCACCGCAACATTGGTCTCTTCAAAGCTAGAGTGAATAGGCACTTTCTAGGCAAACATGTACCACCCTAGGCCGCATCTTGCTTAACACCAGGCACGATGGCGGTCAAATGTTTCCCTATCTAATTGTGAAAAAAAATGAAAGTAAAAAATAGAGAGTGCACTTAGGTTTGCGCACACACCTTTGCACTATAACAGAAGTATGGAGACTTTATTATTATTATAATTTATTGTAGGTATAAATATTGATTTACAAGCAAGAACAATTATATACAGCCAGTACAGTCGTAGACATTACTATTTACTGTAAGAACAAATATTTATTTACAAGTAGAAACAATCATCTTCTATACCGCTACTCTAAGTGGTAAACAATGGGACATTTTCCAATTACTCTGAAACGCTATTTACCGGCGTATCATTTGCTATTGTAACTGCGTACTGATGGTCACGCAAAAACACGATCATGACGACTCTATACGTCGTTCTGGGTTAATACTAGGTTTGCTAAATACATAAATACATATTAGTTACGCCCATTATGAAAAGAGGTTTGGCAGAGGTGTGTAAACTACACATACACACTTTTCACCAGTGCATAGCTGTAACACAATGGAAACAATACTGCAAAATCCTGCTATTTAAATTTTTATAAGGTATTCTCAATTTTGTGTCTAAAATATACAGGTAGAGTTGCGGTTTTAGAAAGTTTTCATCACATAGTAGAATAAATCTTAAGTGCTTACATTATTCTGCCAAAAAAATCTGCCGAGATCATTCGTCATAAGCCTTCACAAGCATTTTTACCCATCATATACTTAGCTGATTATATTTACACAGGCAATTGAGGACAAGCTATTATCAACCTTTGCTTAGGGATTTAAGGTTGAAGTTTAGAGTAGGCATATTTGCTATCAATTTAATGAGGGTTTGCTTGGGGATTGTGAGCTTTAGGATTGTGTGTGAAGGTTCATTTTCATTATTTAGGGTGTTAGGTATAAGTAGGTATGCAGGTTTAAACCGACATAAGGGTCAGTTTTATCTTTTTAACACTTTAATCCGGCGGTGGCTTTTAAAATAATTGTTAAACGTGTATTTCAGTTTAAAGTTAGGTGTGAATTGTAATATTATGATTTTTTTTATTAACATTTGTATTTAAATTGAGGTCAAGTTTTTGTGGGGATTAAGAGTCAAACATTATTCGTGGATATAAGTTGTATCTCCGTCGATGCATGTCGTAAGAGTCGATCAAAGAACTCAGGGTCTTTCTCAGACGCTGGCCACTTGTCACTGATATTTTCCATCTGGCCCCGCTGTACTAAACGGCTGTGGGATTTCCTTTGTGTCCCTACGAATAGGTAACAAACATACATTGGCACTTCAAATACTTCCACATTTATAATATTAGTAGAACATCATAACATGGATTGAGTTTTCAAATCAAACTCCGAAAAACAAGGCACCCAAATCATCCGAAATAAAGAAAATTATGAAATATTCAGAATGTGTCTCGAATACTTCGATAAAAATTGCTTTCGCGAACAAAATTGGGTTATTATGAAAATTTGTTCTTATCTAGAATTTTTGGGCCCACCGGAGCCCTTATGCTGATTTAATATTCAATCTCGAAATTACTTCAGAAAGCTTTAAAAAATGTCCGCCCTAAACAATTTCTCGTTTTACGGGCTATAAAACGCAATTAAGATTTAACTGTTAACTCACTGTCTTTAAATAAATCCTCTTTTTTATATAAGTACTTAGTTTTTTTTATTGTACGTCTTCATTACCGTTTTGGCCTATTATTTTTTTTGCGAGATCCATCTGTTCCGAGCTCTGAATTATGGTATTTTTTTAAACATTGTATTAATCATAAGCTTCAAGCCAATTTAAAATTTATTATTAATCTGTAAAACTAAACATAGACTAGACTTTGAGACAAACTTAAAATAGAATAAATACTTTATAACCTAATTTATCTAAAGTAAAAAACCTGACTGCTTCAATAATTTCACCCAGTGTCACTCTCACGTATTCTATGCTCTCACGACTGATGAGAATAATATATCTATAGCTCAAATACATAAATATATAAATAATCTGTTTAGGCCCTAGAGCGTGCCAAAGAAATATACAAACAAATAAACTCGAAAAACATAACCCCTCCTGGTGCAGTGGGTAAAAACAACTCGTGTTTTTTGTGAAGACTGGTTTTATTAATAATTGAAAATAAATATCCAAATTCGGGCACAGTCCACATGTGCCATTTTACCTCTCACTAGTGTGATGTTCTTAGTCGTTAGATTTTTTCAAGCTAATAGCAAAAGAAGATTACATAAAGGTAAACTAATATACAACCAATAAAAGTACGAGTAATACATAATCAGCTTACAAACTACTCCAAAAAGGTTGGGCAGAAGTGTGCAATTTACACACCCACTTTTCACCAGTTATTAAGTCCCATGTGGTAAGCCTACCGACGCTTTTCGGGCACAAATTCAACAATGTAGCTACCGGTGATGAATCCAATCGGAAATGTTACCAAGTTATAAACTATTTCACCTAATAAGGGAAAATCCCTCTTTAAATCCACATTAAACTTCCAATTCTGAACTTATAGAGAATCAAATCAATACATTAAATAACATGAGCGCTCTGAACCAATGTATTTCATGACCTGCAACTCAACCACCTACCACGTCGCGTACTGAATAACGTATTTTATAAGAATAAGAATAAGAATAAGAATATTTATTGTTCGTAGATACAGGTAATTGAAGGTAGGTGTTATGCAAATTACAGTGCTCTGTATCTTGCCCATACTGAGCTTACAAACATGAAAAATTAGTCCATTACATTATATAATCAAATAGCACAAATCAATAACAAACAAAATAACCAGTGCAGTTTATAATTTATTATATCGACTAGCTTGGGTAATAGCATATCGAGTAGTAAAAATATCTAAATGTAAGGGGTAGTAAGTATGGATAGCAAAATTTCTTGGTCCAATCTACAGGTACTTCAAATTCTGCATTAACGTACCTTGAAGCAGTTTAGAGTATCATTAACAAAGCGCTTCACGAAAATTCCCACGGGCAATGGAATTACGTCAGCCTATATTGCAGTCCTTCTCCAGAACACGCTACAAAACTTGCCATAGGAGGGTTTTGCCCATAATACTGAGCAAGCGGATTGATGACTGCATTGTGTTTTATCGGACTATGTTGTCAATACAGGAGACGCTGCTGCCCACCTCCAGGAAACCCTTTATCGCCTCTTACGATACCCATGGTTACATGGCACAGCATTTATTCGTTTCTTCTATACAGGGTGCTTTTTGGTCGTCAGCGTTTCCGAAAACTACGGAATCTCCTCATCATCACGATCATTTTTCTCCATGGAAGCATACCTGGGAAGTGTCTGGTTTCCAAAATATTAGGGTCCAAAGTTGCGTAAATAGACTGCATTTTTCTGCGTAAATGCACATTGACGCGTGTAGCAAGATTTTTCACGAGAAATAATTAATATCTGTCTATGAAAAAACTAGCATAAACGCTGGACACTATAAATTTCGCCCGATGAAGTAATAAAAAAAAATTTCAAACAAATTTACATACATTACCGGCATTTTTTTGGCATAAACTTACTTTATTTGATGTATAGAGTACGCTACGTACTCTTCGTTAAGGGTGGCAACAAAAAAACACTCTGTGTGTTCCAGTTTCGTAATCACTACTCGTATTATAATATTGCAAAGCCATATTAAGGATTAACAGTACCCCACTATGTGACCATAGCCGGTATTTTATAGATCAAGTGGCTATTATACAAGCTAAGCTTTTTATCGCGAACGTTTCAAACACTTGCAAATGCTCATAATCTTATAGATTACCGCCATTATGGTAAACGGGAATTTTCTATACAAGTATTAGAAGGTATTAAACTATTAGCCTACTTTTCTGACCACTTGACGTTATGTAATGTTTTTAACCCTCAACTGCAATATATGATTTTTATTTATGTATTCAAGCTTTGCTTTTAACAACAACGGATTTCTCTATTACTTATTATGATGTTGGTTTTATAGAAAGGAATTTGCGCTGAACATGGTATGTACATCACACAACTACTTATCTACATGTAAGCTTAAAATTGAAATATACGAAGTACATAATCATGTATAATAGTTTGTGTTTGAGCAGTGAGAATATTATCTCAGCTCTCAGATTGTCAAATGTTGCAGAATATTCAGCGTAAAGGTGATATTTACAGCATTCTTATATTATTCTAGTCCGAGTTGTATGTAGGCCATATCGGTCTCCTTTAAAATCAAATCAAATCATTTCAAATCAAATCATTTTATTGCATTGATTTGATTTACTGAATTTTAAAGAAAATGTTCTTTACCTACTCGAAAAATAATTACAGATTTCCATATAATACCGAAATACATCTACTTAATATATTATTCCTAGGTACTCACATAAACTTCGTTAAGTACTAACCTTGCAGAAGCACTAGTAGGTAAGTAGAAGCCAAGTCTAACGATAGCAAGGACTTAAAAGGGTACCCTAATGGTGTATGATTGTTCGCCATTAATAATATACGGAAAGGCGCAGGTACTCCGCAGGGTATACCCGTAAAATGATGCTCTACATTTTTCAGCCACTGCTGAAATTTTCAGAGCTGTTTTAGTAACGAATTTGAATTCAAAGGATATATAGAGACATTTATGTATGAGATAGAGAAAGTAACTTTATTTCTCGATAGAATCGATGCCATCCGTCCACGATATTCTTTTGTACAATAGGAAGCATTTATTTAGTTAGTTAGTTAAAACGACGTTATAACCGATATTGGTTGAAAATTTACGATACAAATGTCGATGCAAAACATTGTTTAATTGTCAAAGCTCCTCTTCTATAGCTGCCATAGGTCCATCGTTCCTAGAGGTCTGTCTAATATTGACTCATCCCTTGCTATTCGGTACAGATACTCAATATTGGCAATTTCTGTTTATTCCGGAATATTATAAAGCAAATATTTTTTATATTTACCGACGCGTATTTTTTCTTTAATTTTTCCCATTATTACAAGAAGAAGCAGTTGTTTTTGTACCGTTAAATATACACCCTTTAATGATAATAAATAAAAATGCTACTTGTTCTAATTTCAATCACACTCAACCATTGTAAAATAACTTTTACTTTATATCAAAGAAATAAACTACCTCTACCTCTCAACCCTTAAGGGAACAACAGTTAACACTGAAAATACGAATTTCAGTTTTATTAGTCACCAGTGGACGCCCGCGACTCCGTCCGCGTGGACTGCAGAAACAAAATGTCGAAATTATCCGGGATTAAAATATTTTCTCGGGATAAATTGTAGCCTATGTGTTATTCTGATATGTAAGCTGTATTATCGTGAAGTTTTATCAAAATCTATTAATTAGTTTTTGCATGAAAGAGCAACAAACATACTTACATACTCGTACATATATTCTTACAAACATTTGCGTTTATAGTAATCAGTATGATGTAGCTGGAAATTAATGTTTGAACGAGTTTGTGGTGATTTTAGTGAAGTGAAGTGTTACCTCAAAATATCAACACGTTACGTGCTAAAATGTCAAACACCTGCTTCTGACCCTAACGTTAAAGCTAAATGTAAATGAAAAATAACATAAAACGTGAGCGTACCATTATTCATACACTAATAAGACCTTGGCTTGTTACCTATTATGTAAGGCATGCTGACGTAGAATGAGATTGACAGGTGAACATGAGTGTACAAAGAAAGTGGATCTTTTACTCGGAGGGAGCATGGAGGAGGGGGCTTGACAACGTTTTATTTTATAGGCTAACGGCTAATGGGCTCATTTAATACTGAAGATCGAAATTAATCTCAGATTTCTTATTCCAAATGAAAAATTTAAAACAATTGAAGATTAAATCTAATATACAAATAATCTCTCTAGATCGGTTATTGCAAAGGTTAGAATTGCCGTTGTCCTCGTTTCGGTAATAAATTCGGGAAATCATTTCTTACCTAATAATAAACAATGAACACATATATAACACCCTCCAAGTTTCAAGTCTTGATCGATTTGGGCTGTGCCACAGAGATCTATAGAGTGGCCGTGGGGGCGTGGGCGGTGTAATTGAACTAAGAACAAAATAGGCAAACATCGCGAAAACGCAATCAGTCGGGACTTGATTGCCTAACGCGTCACACGGGAGTGTTTTTTTATAATGCCTGCTTGTTCAGTGGTTGTGTGCAAGAATCGAAGTGACCATAAACTTGAAGGGGTCACTTTTCATAGGTAAGTACAATAACAATTTTGTTTTCTAGCATTTATACCCAAATTTCATTTTATTTCGTTAAAATAATTTTCACTGAGTGACATATGTAACCTAACGATTGAACCTAATACATTGCTCGCTAAGTGTAGCGTGCCTGGTGTTGAAATCAGTTTGACCGAGTGATGATAATTGCGCATATTGAATCGGCCGCTCCCGCGCACGGCCGCTGCTAAGCGCTTTGACATAGAGTTGTACCTGTCATTTCTTGTTGTCGATACGTCACGTTGCCGCGAATAGTACCTACGAGTAATAACTAATGTTAAGTAGATAATTTTGAGAGTTTAAAAAATATTATGTTTATGTAAAACAATGGTAAATTACTTATTATTATTAGTGTAACAAAGTACCTAAATTAATGTAGATGTGTGCAAAGTCAACTTTCTTTATTTTTGTGTTTCTTATTAATAAATATTTTTTTAAATTATAATATCTGTTGCGTAGTTTTAAAGATCTAAGCATACATAGGGACAGACAGACAGATAACGGGAAGCGAGGTTGTTTTATACTATGTAGTGATACTTAGGACATATTTATGACTTTATGTCATTTAAAATTAGGAAATACTATTATTACATAATTTTAGGAGACGTAATGGGGTACCCCAACATTGATTGCCCGTTTAATAATGGTGATAAAAATGTAGATAATAAATGACTACCAATAAGCATATTATTATAGTTTTTTATTTCCATCGAACATTTACATACCGTACTAATTTATTAAAGACTCCGCTACGAATTTACTTTATTCTTTATCCCTTCAAGAAAAATAACCTTTTATTTGTGACCTCATACTTTTGTGACTGTGATGCAACTCAAAATCTAAGCTCAATCGGACAACGAGAAGTAGAAAAAGTAGGTTGAATTTTAAGATGAAGCTAAGTAAAAACATGTTTAAAATTCTATTGTGACCAGCTACTAAAGCCTAAATTGTTCGCGATGTGCAACAACGCAAGTGCTCGATAACAAATTTATCGACAGTCAATCACTAGCGTACGTGTGAAATTTGTTGAATGTATTTGCTATACTGAGGCGCGTACTTACACAGTAGATAGCAATGTGTGCGCGCCAATGAGAGTACCGCCTTAAATGTGTGAGTGTCAGAGATTTATCAATGTTGGGTGTAATTTGTGTTATTATTTAGATGTCAATGTAAGTGTGGCTTATAGCCGCTTACATCAGAACTCAAACTAAGTGCGCTTAGCGGCCCATCTCCTGTGTTTCTGTTATCTATGGGCTGTGCGCTAAGGCTGTGCGTTGATCCGTTAGTCAGTCACTAAGGGCAAACCATTTTATATGAGTAGATATAGACAGAACACCGTTGACGGGTGGTAGGCTACAGGTAAATGAAAGCCAGTGATTGGTCCGCTTTGAACACTACAGTGCCGGTTACAGTGGAGTATTAAAAGCATCTCTTTCTATAGTTATTAGACGGCCGACTTGTCTAGTAGGTAGTGACCCTGCCTGCGACGCCATAGGTCCTGGGTTCGAATCCCGGTAGGTGCAAACATTGATATGATGAATTTCAATGTTTGTTTCCGAGTCATGGATGTTGACTTATCTATGTATTTATATACCTACAGTTGCTTAGTACCCACGACACAAGACCTTAGGGATCTTACTGTAGGACTAGGTTAATGAGTTGTGTAGAGTGTGTATATTTATATTTATAGTTTCCGTGAGCTGTTCCATTTTTTATACATGGAAGCGACACGGCTGTCTTATAATCGTCTATTGTCTTGTACTAGTATTGTGGTATGTACTCGTATCCTGCTAATATTATAAACGCGAAAGTTTGTAAGTATGGATGGATGGATGTTTGTTACTCTTTCGACATTTTGTTTTTTCTGCAGTCCACGCGGACGAAGTCGCGGGCGTCCACTAGTTGTAGCATATGTGGAATGGAATTGCGGGACATTCGGCATCAAAGAATATCGAGTATACTTTATGTACTCTTTGCACGTTTATGTTATCCGTAACAATGTTTACGAAGACAATGCCAATGTCGATCGGTGTACTGACGAGATGTTTCTAATGTGGGAATTGTACCTATATAAAGAACCTTGGTGTCAATAGGCGAGGTTTTTTTAGCTAGGCAAACATTTGACCGCCGTCGTGCCTGATGTTAAGTAAGATGCGGCCTAGGTTTTTAGAAGTAATTTTATGTTTGTACGAAGTTTGAATCATTATTTTGTAGATGTATATTCCAGATTCCAGTTGCTACTGCTTTTATAACTAGGTTGTGACTTGAGATGATGAAGAAGAATCTGAAGCATGATGAATGAGGAATAGGCAGTAGGTACTTATGACTTATTTGAAACATGTTACTGATAGAATATGAAAAACCGACTTCCTCCCAAAACTCGAGCTTACTAAAGTAAAATTTAACTAAAGGGCAAATATATATTGCGTTAAGCCGTGTACGAAGTTTAGGAGGCATAATATTGTCAGATTTATATAATCTATACTAATATTATAAAGCTGAAGATATAATAATATTATAAAGCTGAAGAGTTTGTTTGTTTGTTTGTTTGTTTGTTTGTTTGTTTGATTGAACGCGCTAATCTCCGGAACTACTGGGTCGAATTAAAAAATTCTTTTTGTGTTGGATAGTCCATTTATCGAGGAAGGCTTTAGGCTATCTAGCCACTAGAACGTCCCGTGGTACTTAAGTGTCAGAAACGTTTACGCCCGCTTACGTTCATGGTACAAAATGGCCACACGAAGTTTTACACTTTTGGCTGCCGATTTAAATGGTGTCTGTGCCGCTAAGTTCCTTACCGTCGTCCTAGATGGCACTCTCAAAGATTTTTCTAACAAGTTCAAGCTTAAGATCCTATACCTGGCAACAAAAAATATGAAAAAAAATAATATTTTGACGACAGAGTGAGAAGAAATTTTTTGAGCAAGTGTTGTGCTGCAAATATACCATGAGTTCTTTTGATTTATTGTGTATTTATAGGATTGTGATACATGTAATTCTTCCTTATAATCTATACGTGAACTAAGAGTAAAAACAACATACTCTCCTACACTCCAAAGTAAATCACAAAAAAAAATAAACTTACAGAAAATCAGTCCAAAAATGCTACCTTCCCATGTTTGATCATTTTTTAGTTTGTGAAAATGTAGGTATGATGATACATATTATTACTCAAGTTTATTTGCTATATAATACCTTATTTAAAGTAATTTTTGGTTTTGAAATAGCTTTAGTACTTTTTATGTGATAAATAGTTTTAGCGAGAAGATCGCGCAGCGTGGAACGCCACGCTCGCGTAGCGTCGGCTGGGACGTAAGTAGCTCGATACGCTGAGAGCGTTGGACGTTCTAGTGGATATCATCACAGTGCGACCAATAGGGACGAAGAATAAGAGGAAAATGTGGAAAAAACGGGGAAAATTATTCAACTTTGGAGACTTCCGTTGCGTGCGCTGCGTAAACGGTTCAAGTTATCCAAAAAATATGTATGAAAGAATAAAATGACGTAGAAATGATATGAAAGAAAAAAATTGAAGGTCTAGACTGCCTGATGCAGAACCCTTAGCAGCCCAGCTAAACTTTGAGAGATATGAAAATACCGTCTTAGGAAAAGTTGCTCAGCATGATAAGCACTTTCTAATAATATAATATAAAATTATTAATAAAGAAAATGGAAAAAATTCTTCACCCGAATGGGAATCGATAATATATAAACGCGAAAGTTTGTGAGTATGGATGGATGTTTGTTACTCTTCCGCGTAAAAACGGTTGGAGCGATTTAAATTAAATTTTGTATGGAGTTAGCTGACACCCTGGATTTTTGTTTTTATTAATTAAACCGGTAAAAAATATTTTCCCAGGTGATTTCAACATTTTTATTTTTCTGCAGTCCACGCGAACGAAGTCGCGGGCGTCCACTAGTAATATTATAAAGCTGAAGAGTTTGTTTGTTTGTTTGTTTGTTTGTTTGTTTGAACGCGCTAATCTCAGGAACTACTGGTCTGATTTGAAAAATTCTTTCAGTGTTAGATAGCCCATTTACCAAGGAAGGCTACAGTCTATACAACAACCTGCCCGGCTTCGCACGGGTGCAACGCCCCCTCACGCGGACGAAGTCGTGGGCGGCCGCTATTTTTATATAAAATAGGCCACATGACAAAAGAAAAAAAGGACTAGGCTTCGAAACTTTACGTCTGACAATATGATGATAATGATGACCTCCGACCAATTTCGGTCATGGCGACCACTTCTACTCCTAGATATTACTAAGTTGGCGTTCATGCGCTCGGAGATGGCTTACATTTACATAGCCAATCTTCGCCCTGAACACCCGCGCACACAGAGGACAGGTTAGTGCGCCATTATTGTATTATAGATAATGGCAGCAGGAGGACGAGTCTTTAGTTCATCACGTTTAGCGTCAAGGTCAGCTTGACGCTGCTCCTCGAACTCGTGTACTTGCTTTATCACCGTCCTGCGCCACTCTGGTCGTTGTGCTAGTTCAGAAAAGAAGATGCTCTTAGCCAATCTCTCCTCCGCCATACGAGACACATGACCGCACCACCGAAGCTGCCGACGCATTAAGTAGGCCTCAATGGCACTTACATTGGCTCTTCGCAATACTTCGGTATTACGCACTCGGTTGGACCATCTGATTCTCATGATGGATCGGAGGCACTTGAGGTGGAATCGATCCAGAGTGCGTATGTGGCGACGGTACATGCACCACGCCTCGGAGGAATATAAGAGATTTGGCAGCACAACAGCCATGTACACACTTATTTAAGCAACATATAATTACACTCCTTCTTGCTGCCCTGTTCCCAATCATTTGGGGTCGGTGCAATATGTAGGTACTCTTTTTTCATTCATCCCTATTATCCGTCATCTCGTTATTCTCATGTCTACCTCTTCCTCCATAACCATCTTACTTCGGACACGGCTTAACGCAACATATAATTTAATGACTTAACACAATTATCTTCATCTTCATAAGCCTATTGCAGTCCATTACTGGACGTAGGCCCCCCCCCTGCCATAGGGGGATTTTGTTACTAAAAAGTTCCACTATCTGTTTTTCGGCGGCTCCATCATCAGACCCTCGTTTCCTTTATATTATGTGTAGCTGACCAAAATTCTCTATAAAAATCTAAAAACGGACTACTCGTGCCTTTTATATTTGAGGATATCCCTAGATTCCTTAGAGATTCCATCATCAGATATTATGTTTTATATGTAGGTGATCAAAACGCTTAGTAAAAGTATAAAAACAGACTACATGTGCCTACAATATTTGAGGATTGCCCTCGATTTCTCTAAGATCCCATCATCAGATCCTGATGTGGTGAATATGGGACCAACCTGGAAGTATACCATGACCAACTATAAAAAAAAAATTGAAATCGGTTCATAAATGACGGAGTTCTGAGGTAACACACATTAAAAAAAAAAAAAAAAAAAAAAAAAAAAAAAAAAAAAAAAAAAAAAAAAAAACATACAGACGAATTGATAACCTCTCTTTTTGAAGTCGGTTAAAAAAGAAGAAAATCCTTATTCTCCATACTAAAATGATGGTGGAATCGATAGTAGGTATTTACAGAAACCGTCGATAACCTGCTGTATAACAGATGAACACCATAACCCCGGCTACATTCATATTTTAATAATTCAGTTCAAGAGCAAAAATATATCGATAGATACCTTTGATATTGTAACTATTTCTATCGCTCGCATCAGCAATGGGCACGTAAATTCCGATCTCATACAATCTGCTGATGGAAACCGTAAAAACTGTTTATTTTTGTAACGAAGTTGTTAAAATTTATCCGCGGCGCTCGGTTCGTCAAAATATTTCGATAGCATATCGAGGTTAGATTAATCGATAGTTAATGTTAACTACATGGCAACGTCTTGTTAGGGTTAATAAACTCTACCTAGTCTGAAATAGCTTATATTTCAAATTAGTTATACTTAAATTGTTCATAACTTTCTGAAAACAGAAACATACAAGATTCTAATAATAAACTAATAAAACAACTAGTGGACGATCGCGACACCGTCCGCGTGGAATGCGGAAAAACAAAATGTCGAGATCATCCGGGATTAAAATATTTTCTCGAGATAAAAAGCCCATGTCCTTTCTCAGGCTGTAGACTATATATGCACCAAGTTTCATTTTAATCGTTTCGGTAGTTTTGGCGTGAAAAATAGACAGGTTGAGTTACTTTCGCATTAATAATATTAGTAAGGATTTGCTGATATCGTCTGAAATAACAGAGATACGAAGAAATGCTTAACTTTTATTCTGTAGATCGTAGAAATAGTTGACGAAGTCGCAGGCAGTTGCAAGTCAAACAATAACATCAAGGTTTTATTAGAAGTTCAACAACGGTCGGTATTTTAATCTACATCGCTTCTTTCTCATCGCTTTGTCGAGTTTTACTGTATGAATACGGACGATTTTCCCATAACTGTAATAAAACTTTTTCTAGCCCATTGTCTTTTGTTGCGTGGATTTAGTTGCTTTGTATTGGTAAGAAACTGGCAATTAATTATGTTAATCCATATAAATCTAATGGATGCCGGCAGAGTAGAGTTTGTACCGCCCCTGCCTGCCCGCGGGTATCGTACGAGGCGATTAAGGGTTTCCGGGAGGTGGGCAGCAGCGCCTCCCGTACTGACAACATAGTCCGAAAATCACACTGCGGTCACCAACCCGCCTCCCCACGCCGCCGTGGTGACTATGGGCAAAACCCCCCTGTGGCAGTCGCCTTGTGGCGTGCCCTAGGGGAGGCCTACGTTCAACAGTGGACTGCAATAGGCTGAATTAGAAGAATATAAATCTAATGCTGATTCATGTCTGATTTGGTCGTTACAACAAACTTTATGTACTTAGTTATTGTATTTTACTAATTTATCTATAGTCTATGTTTTGTTTAGGGTAGTTGTAGTTTTTTTCTTTTTGGTGTACATGATTTATCCACTGTAATTGTGTTATATGTTTTGTTTTAAGGTTTGCTGGAAGAAATTCCTTTAATAAACACGCCTTTGTACATTCTCAGTGTAACTTTGTAAAGTCACTATGTCGCGTTGTTCAAAATTCCCGCGACATGGTGCCGTCGTTTTATTTCAAAAACGTTTTGGGCGTTGCCAGTCTAGCCGGAATTTCGTCTTTTTGGCACCAAGATTACCTTTTATGGTAATAAAATCTCTAAAATTTACGCCGGGCGGGGATATTAAAATATTAACCAATGACAAGGCCATTCTAGGCTGAGGTCAATAACCGTGCGGACAAGGCCTGTTGCCTCGATCGCGCGGTCGCTCATTACCAAAGCTTGACTCAAAAGGTTAGGAACTATTTTGAAGCCTAAGTTAATTCCTCGTTCCTTACCTATTATAAATATTACTTTCTGCTGTTTTGCAATTCAAATAGTCGCCATAGTGCAACTCAATAATTTAATCTGTGATAAGTGTCGCCACTTCGAACTAGGTTCGGTGGCGATTTAGTCCGGATTTCGATTACGTCCGGATTAGGATTTCGTTCGGAATTGGTTTTCGTTCGGAATTGGATTTGCCGAATATTACCGAACGGGAATTGCCCGCCGAGCTCACCCACACCTGCCGAGCATCCCGGCGGACATTTCGCATCACTGCCTCGGCTGCTACCGGGGATACGTCTCGCCAAAGTTACGTGACTACCTTGTAAACAATTTTAATATTTATCAGAGAAACCAGGATTAGTCACCCACGACCTGTTATCGCGTTCACTTTAATAAATTAGTCTCGTGTTCATAAATTGTTTTTTATTTTAATCACTTAGCTTTACCGTCTTTTTCTTTTGTTTTAAATTCATTAACTGGACCTGTCCACTTCTTGCCTGTAATAGGGGAAGAAGGGGACAGCGTTTCATTGGCGCCCAACGTGGGGCGCCGTGAGAGTTAAAAAGAAAACGTTTTCGTAGTAAAACATACTTCCTATTTCGTGTGAATTCATCATACTAAGGGCTGATTTTTTCAAACGTCAGAAACGCTACTATACTGTCCAATGCTTGTGTGTACATTAAAGAATATCAGAAAGAAAGAAAGAAAACGTTTATTTTTCGCCACACGCACACACACACACACACAATTACAGGCTAAAATACATAAAGTGGGTATAATGCCGTAACCAATAACCAGTTTCAGAAACTTATATCACACTCAACCATTGAAAATTAAGTCTTACGTCGAAGGAAATTACATTTTAGAGATAGCTCTTAAGCGGACACTTTCTCACTCCCTATTACAGGCAAGAAGTGGACAGGTTCAGGAAAAAAATAAAAGAAAATTTTGAGCAGTGAGACTATATAATTAGACAAGAAATCAATACGCGACAACAGGTCGTTGGTCAACTGATCCTGGTTTCTTTGATAAATGCGGCGTGAAGAGGGAAATGCAAGGTCAATGGACAAAACTTATTTGTCCCACCAATGCGCAAATCAAATTCGCTACCATATAAGGCAATCTTGTCACCAAAAGACAGAATCCGGCAAGAATTGGCCACGCCCAAACCCTTTTAGAATTTATAACGGTAGAACCATGTTGCGGTAAAATACAAAAATTGACCATCGCCATATTATCAATAGTTATTTTTAGCTGTGCTTTCAAATTAGGCGAGGATTGTAATGAAATTATCATATAAAATAAAACAGACTTCGGCAGAGGCTCATAAATATGTATTAGAATTCATAGTCCCGGCGCAATGGGGACACTGTAGAGGAACAAACAAACAAGACAAACTTTACTTGTTTTTGTAGAGAGGATCTAATGCCAATAATTGGTTTTGGGAATTTCCGCTGATTAAAATATCAAATAGGCTTACATAGACTATTTATAGGTATATACATACATACTAGTCACGCCCATTCTCCTTAAAGAGGATGGGCAGTAGTGTGCAATTTACACACGCTTCAGACTTTTCACCAGTTAGCCTATTAAGTCCCACGTGGTAAGTGGTGAGCCTACCGCCGCTTTTCGGGCACAAATAGAACAATCTAGCTACCGGTAAGGAATCCAATGGGAAATGTAAAAAGATTGCAGCCAAGGCAAATACTGAAATGCTGAACAAGTACCACTGTGTTCAGTTATATATATATACAGCAGTGTTTTTACTCGTAGTAAATGAATTTTAAATTTAATCTTCTTCAATGTTTGTCGCTGATGTGACCCTCCCTAAATGGGCTTATCTAAAGTCTAATTAATTTAACTACACTATTTAGATCCGAAAAAAAAAACAAAAAATTTCACAAGCTTTCCTGTGAAAATTTTGTATAAATAAGAAAGTAGGTATACTATATGCATTTTTATTTGAGCGTCGAATAAAAATAAATCAATCATCACTGTCCATTATTCTTTGAAGTTAAATAATTTATTTGATATTGTGGTATATTTGATATAGTGTTATTGATTTTTGAGAAGAGCTTCCTGTGTGATAGGAAATTACCAAAGACGTTTAACTTTTCCGTTGACAAGTTATTTTTACAGAATAATTACATTACAGTGGGGTAAGCACGAACCTCTCGATAGTCTGTAACGCTAGCGTCAAACTGTCAAATCACATAGATAGATTTTGCCACAGATTATCACCCATCGCCGTCCTACAAAGACAATATCTACCTATGGAAAAAAACATCAAATTTTCATCAATATAGGAAAAGTGACCTTATGTTATACACCCATATAATGGGAGTCATGACATGACAAGCGATAACGATCAACTTAAATTGACCCTAATTACTATCGGCAATCGATACAGTTTATATTGCTGTAAGAGGTGGCATTTACGTCTAAATGGGTATATAAAACAACCCTATATTAAATTATACGGGGTATTTTTTGGTCGTCAACGTTCCCGAAAACTACGGAATCTCCTCATCATCACGATAATTTTTCTCCATGGAAGCATACCTAGGAATTGTCTGGTTCCCAGGATATTAGGGTCCAAAGTTGAGTAAATAGACTGCGTTTTTCTGCATAAATACACATAGACGCGCGTAGCAAGATTTTTTCACGAGAAATAATCAATATCTGTCTATGAAAAAACTGACATAAACGCTATAAATTTCGCTTATAAAGTAATTAAAAAAAAAAAAAAAAAATGTAATTAAAACCTCAGCGCGGACTCATCGCAACCTTGTTCGTTTTTTCTGTTATTCATAAAATTATTGTTACTTTTCATATTTACTCTCTAACGAGAGTGATATAGAATTATTACATTTTTTACCTATTAGTATAGCTGTACGCCTACGTTAACGTAGTTAACGTGGCAACGAAAAAACATTCTGTAGGTTTTAGATAATCCTACTATTCCTATTCTACTCATATTGAGTGTGAGTTTGTAAAAATGTGACGATGTTTAGATATTTATTACGTTTTACATAAAAGCTACTAAAGGAATTTTGATAGAACCTTGTAGCTAGATAGTTTACTAGCGGACACCCACGACATAATAGAGCCCCCGTCTTGTTCTGATGTATGCTCGTAAACTACATAGCTTTCAAACACAAAAATCTGTTAAGTATATAGATTTTGTTCGAAAGAGTAACATCCAAACATGTTGTCAATCTCACAAACCTTCACATTTTATTGTACTTTAAATAGTAAGAAAATCTCATTAGTAAATGAACTTTAAATAGTACATCTGAATTGTGTGTGTAAGTAATAACTATATATTGGCAAAAAAAGTCTCCTTAAACTAAACCAAATGTACAAGTCAGTAGAGGGAGAAGAGGGTCTTGGTGTTTTGTAGGCGATGAGCTAACCACCTGTCACTGTTAACCGAACTTGTACATCTCAACTATACCTCCCTCAAAATTGGTTAGAAGTGGCACCATGTGGTCCTATCGGCCCTTGGTGCTCTGCCTACCCCGTAAGGGATAAAGGCGTGATTATATGTATGTATGTAAACTAAACCGTAAAATATATGATATATTGAAATATAAATATATTTATACAATACATAACTTAGTGCCACACTAAGATCATAGGTTTTGTGTTGTATACGCAGAAATATTCAAGTCCGATACTAAATATTTATTTACGTCGAAAAAGGTACTATTCAGTATACCTACAGAGTAAAAAACAATCTGACAAACAACGCTGTACGCTATAATTGCAGGAGCTTTAATAACGTCTACCTCTGTGTGCACTCGTAGTTCACAGAGTCTGTCTACAAAGCCTTTTCAATATAAAAGGGTTCATGAGATTTTGACGTTAAAGTCTATGGGCCTTACTAATAAAAGCTTTAAATTAGGTATTAGCTATACACAGTTTAATTTGACAGGTATTCCATATGCTGTCAAAAATGTAACTTTATTATGATATAGATTTAGACCCATGTTACTAACATGTATATGTATATAATAGTGATATTATTCTTTAACGAAATAAAGACGAAATTGCGTTTTCTGAAATAACAAAATCGTTTATTCACAACATGTAAATTACAATTTTAAGGCAACTTAACCATTTAAAAAGAAGTAACTTACCTGAAATAACAAAAAACAACATTTAAAGCCTTTACTTCTATTTAAGTTTAAACACCTCCTCTTATTTAAAACTAATTAATGTAATTATTCTTCCACGTTTTCAAATTAACATAACCTAGCTTTTATTTCTAATCACTGACAGCCGGTGTCACGGACTTGACATTTACATCTAGAAGTACATAGGTAATAAATCCTTAAAGAGGTTGAACACTAGTGTAGTGATACTCTTTACATGTATACGACTCTCGAAGGAATTTTTATGCTAAAAATAATACAATATCTTATAATGTATCTAATCAGGTTTTGTATTGATTAATTAGTTGTTGTAACCTAAGTAGAAAAGTTTAGATCAGAATTTCCATGGGGAATGAGAAAACAATGAAAATAGAATACTTTTTTCCGGCTTTTAAACAGCTCTTATAGCATTTGAGGTATTTATAGCCACTACTATAACTATCCTATATATCAGACCCAGCATAAACTAGTGAGAAATTAAGACTGACTCACAGTGTTTAGTCTTCATAAAAGTCGGTGAAAAACTACAGTTTCTCTTAGAAACAAATCGTAAATTATGTGCGGAGTGTAATAGAACGTATGATTTATAGAATACCCCTGTCGGTCGCGGCGAAATGAAACTACTAGTTTATGTTTAAAACTACTAGTAGGTTAAATGAAATTGTATTAGGCGTTACAATTCGGAAGTTCAAACATTCAAAAGTTCGGGTCTGGTTTCTCATGGCGATTGTAGTTAGTGCAAGTGCCTGTTGTCGCAATTATGAGTTATCAGATCCGAGGGTCAGTGGAGGGTGTAGGGCCCGGTGGTGGGCGCACCCATAGTGAATACTAGTAGGTTTACGTACGTAGCAGCTTTTAGATCTGCATCATCATCATCATCAGCCTATTGCAGTCCACTGCTGGATGTAGGCCTCCCCCAGGTCACGCCACAAGACTGCCATGGGGGGTATTTGCCCATAGTCACCACGCTGGGCAGGCGGGTTGGTGACCGCAGTTTGTATTTTGGACTATGTTGTCAACACGGGAAGCTTTGCTGCCCACCTCCCGGAAACCCTTAATCGCCTCGTATGATACCCACGGGCATTTAAGAAATAACCATACAGAGAGCCGATGGAAGCTGTTAATTCATATCTAGTTTGTTATAGATCTACTTGTTTGGTTTAACCACGGCTGGCGATTGTTTGTTTCGTTTCGATAGATTCCGGCCTAGTAACCTGTTTCTACTCATATCTTAATAGTAAATATTTATGCTTGTGCTAATGCACTGTATTGATGATATAATAATAGAGTTCATGAAAGTATTGCTTAATCTTCATCATTGAAGCCAGATGTTATTACCCGACGGCGCCAGATGGAGGGTTATGTTTTTCGAGCATATGTTTGTATACATATGTACCTATATAAGGTCTATTTAAAATTTGTGACTATCTTTTGACACGAAGCGAGGTAGGTAAAAAGAAACAACTTTCACTATGGAACCAATACCTAAATATATTTAAAAAAACATAATTTAAAAAATCCAAAAACCCGACTGCGTAAAAAAGAACCAAACTATGTATATAATAATAATAAAAAAACTGAAAAGATGAAAACAAGCACTTAGATGTCCAGTGGTCTAGAATTCTATAATATTATTATGGAATTAATAATAATTGAAGAAAATAAAATATTTTCTAATGATGTAACATAACAACTGAACAGCCAGGATCCATTGAAATATTAATAGCTTGGCTGTCGGTTACTGGATCCCGACTGTTCAGTTGTTATATTACATCATTAGAAAATATTTTATTTTCTTCAATTATTATTAATTCCATAATAATATTATAGAATTCTAGACCACTGGACATCTAAGTGCTTGTTTTCATCTTTTCAGTTTTTTTATTATTATTATATACATAGTTTGGTTCTTTTTTACGCAGTCGGGTTTTTGGATTTTTTAAATTATGTTTTTATTTATTTTATACTTTTTAGTTAATATAGCTACTAATAGGCATCCTTCAAGAAACACGCTCGACATGCTCGGCAGCAAAAAGGTTTCGTCATGCTGCTGTCTAAAAACTTATATACGAGAATGGTTTTCAATCGATATAGATCCTAAATGGTTAGTCGAATCGAAAAATGTTGAGAGAAACCTATAAATTATTTTTAAATACCTATTCAACGATACCCCAGTCGATATAGTTTGTCGACTTTAATTTTTTTAATTTTTACAAAATGGCGTCCAGTAGTCGCCATATTGCATTTTCACTAACGTCATGTCTTCAGTGACACTCGCCGGACTAAGAGGAATCGATTGACGTATGAGTCATAAAAATCGGCCGAGGCGTTTGGTTCGTGTAGTGCTTCAAAGGAACATACAAACATACATACATACATAGGCTGTTAAAGACAATACCACTCCTTTGCGGCGCGCAGTCGGGTAAAAAGAACGAGTTATTTATACTTTATAAGTTTCGCGTCAGACGACGAAGTATCGAAAAAATCGCTATTTAGAGACGACCGTCAACGACGTGTGCCCTTATGCGTGTGCCCGCATTCGGGCTGTATACTCGAGCATATCCCCCTCCGCACCGCGCCGCGCGCCGCATGCCAGGCCACGCCCTATCTTTTTGCTTGCTAACGCATGAGTTGCTTTGCGTTGACGCAGAATTAACATGTTCCCGTGGGAATTTTGAGAAAAAACGTATCCTATATTAATTACTCCCGTGATTGAAATGAATCTAATGATACCGCATACATATTTTTGTTGTTTAAAGGGAAATTTAGAAAAAATATTATTATGTCTTTATCCCGTGGGACTTTTATGATAAAATGTATCCTATGACACTCCCGTAATCAAGACAAATCTAACGATACCTCATACATCAAAATCCATCAAGCCGTTTAGGCTACAGGAGGTCACAAAGGAACAGACATACATACATACTTACATACACTCCCTCAACATTACCCTCCCTCTTTGGCAGTCGGGTAAAAAACCCGGCTGATCCAGTGCAATAATTATTCGAGATTGTATGGAACAGCTGATTTATTTTTTTCAATATTTCGGAGTTGGTCCCATAGTGAAAGTTGTTCCTTTTTACCTACCTAGTTTCGTGTCAAAAGATAATTAATTTTGGATAGACCTTATACAGGATTTTTTTTAACGAAGGGTAAACGTACTTTATACATCAAATAAAGTAAGTTTATGTAAAAAAAAATGTATTTTTTTTTGGCGCGCTCTACAGCCTAAACGGCTATTCAGTTCAGCTTGAGAGGTATCATTTAAACTGTTTAGACTCGTCTTAGTAATGACAGTGACACTGTTTTTTTATGTAGTATTTTTTTTTCGATACATACTCCTAGTACGGCTGTGTTCTAAAAATGGGGTAGCCTGAATTGCAAGATTACGAAGAAAATCCTAGTTTAGTCTTCTTTTTTTTTCGGTAATATAAAAGCCAGAGTAGGGACATAAACAAGCTACTTTTTATCCCGGAAAATCTCTACATTGGTTTTATTCTACAGTCCAAACTTTTATTCTACATATAGTCCCCGCGGACGGAGTCGCATGCGCCCACTAGTATTAAATATATCTTAGTTCATACAGGAAGTATGTAACTACTATAGTTACATTGCTGTCTCTTTTCAATCGTTATCATATCCTGTGCTTTTTACAATGGATCCAGAAAAAAACTTGAGCTCACTTAAAACTTCCCCATAATTTGGTCATAAAAACTATGAGAACGGTCTAAAACTTAGCTTAAACTGTAGTTTAATCCACATAAAAGTAATAATAACTTGAGCTCAACGGCCGTGTCAACTTCAGAGATATTCTCGAGCCGTTGTTAGTAATGACACTTACCGAATGGGGTCATTAGGCACAAGGGTTCGACAGTAAGGGACAGATAGGTACAGTGAGACTAAGGTATGTAATACGTAAATGTTTCAGTAAATCGACATGTTTTTATTGTTTATTATTTCTACAGGGCACAATTTCTTAAAAATCACTTATTTACCTACTTAATAAGTATATCAAATAATTTAACCTAATCAACTACATACATACATACATTTAATCGCGCCTTTATCCCTTACGGGGTAAGCAGAGCACTAAGGGCCGATAGAACCACATGGTGCCACTTCTGACCAATTTTTAGGGTATAATTGAAATGTACAAGATCGGTTAGTAGTGACAGGTGGTCAGCCCATCGCCTACAAAACACCAAGACCCTCTTGTCCCTCTACTGACTGATACAGTATGCCCGGGAAGAGAAGCAGCTGTAGTATTATAAGTTTTTTTTTTCACTCCCAGAGCAGCATAGAAGAATGATAACACTGTCGTATAACTCAAAACAATGATACTTATTCAGTATTTCAGTATTTGCCTGACTGTCACACACAACCTATATACACACGGCTATGTTTCCAAAACGGGGTAGTCAGTACTACAGGATTATCGAGAATATTCTTGCAACTACGTTCAGCATAGCGGGGACAGATGTTACTGACCAGTGACAAGTTGCTCACTATAGGGAACACCCCTGAATTCCTTAGTCGGCTCTTACGACACACGGAAGGAGATCCACTGATGTATTCTAGTGAAGCCCTGCATTAGCACGGGCTGTCTGTATTCTCAGAGGTAATTTTTCCTGTGAGGGCTGATTTTTCCATACATCAGATGTATGTACCCATCAGAAGAATATAGTAAATGCTATCTGTCTGAAGTCAAGAAAGACCATGCGTTATAAGACACCTCCAACTGTGAAAAGAGTGCCTAACTTAGTTTAAAAATAATCTTCGATACATCTTATAGAAATTCATCTACTTTTATAGTCCGACTGTGTACACTGACATCTCTATGTGAGTAAGTACAAATACTTGAGGAAAACTAAGATACTAGTTCCAGAATAAATAATCCTTAATTACAAGGCTTGACCCAGATTTTACCTGAAGTAAGTAGGTAAAGGAATATCGGTTTTACTGACCTGATATTATTAAAATTATTCGTCTTTATTTCCTGTGCTGATGCAGGGCTTCACTAGAATACATCAGCTGCATCTCCTTCTATACATGTCGTAAGAGTCGACTAGCAAACTCAAAGGTGTTTTCTCACGCGATGAGCCGCTAACTTGGGACTGGGGGCAATTCTCGAAAAGTCTCGAGTTGGAACGAAGCCGAAACGGAACCGTTGTAGACGCTCAGAACAAAGCAATAATTTCTTTCATCATCATCATCATCATCATCAGCCTATTGCAGTCCACTGCTGGACGTAGGCCTCCCCCAGGGCACGCCACAAGACTGCCATAGGGGTTATTTGCCCATAGTCCACACGCTGGGCAGGCGGGTTGGTGACCGCTGTTTGTATTTTGGACTATGTTGTCAATACGGGAGGCGCTGCTGCCCACCTCCCGGAAAGCCTTAATCGCCTTGTACGATACCCACGGGCAGACATAGGGTGGTACAAATTCTACTCTGCCGGCACCACGCGGCAAATTTTCTTTATGGTGACGTAATTAGACCCATTTCAGCACGAGACAGATATTTGTTTTTATTGTCATACTCGTGACCGATGCGTGCTAAAATATAAATAATAATAATAATAATTTATTTTACAAAAACACAATTTTACAATAAGCGCACTGAGATTGATATAAGTTGAGGTATAGTAAATAACAGTGACAATATGCGCGGTAGAAACGCTGCTGTCTACCTAGGATTTAACCTGTTCTTGTAGACATCAGTGCCCTCCTCGACATTTATGAATACATAGTATATAAAACAATAAGTACTTAAGTGCACCAAATATGCTCTACAAGACTGTTTTATCTAAAAACAGCTTAGAGAAAGAAATAACATTATTAAATCTTAACCTAACAGAAATACATGCACACCAAACCAACTTATCCTAACACCATGCGTGTGTGTGTGTGTCTGTGTGTGTGTGTGTGTGTGTGTGTGTGGGTGTGTGTGTGTGTGTGTGTGTGTGTGTGTGTGTGTGTGTGTGTGTGTGTGCATTTGAGGGTATGAGTCATTATTATAATATTATCTTACTACTCTCAATAGAGCTTCCGTTTGTTCATAAGTAAGGTTCTGAAGAAATTTTGAAACTGTCTTTTTGCATAGGTAATATTTTAAGGGTTGCAAGTTAAGTTCTTTATTTAGTTTATTATAGAGGTAACCTCCCAGAAAATATTCACTTCCTTGACTGGCAACACATCTAAGGTAAGGAGTTTTAAAAAGTCTACCTCGTCTTCGAATGTCATTTCGGTCACTATCTAATGATCCAGCCTCTCTGTGCTTCCTAAGAATGACATTGAGAATAAAGAGTTGCCTCACCGTCAGTACCAGCGCTCTTCCATATAGTGATGAAGTCGGGAAAAGATATGGCAGTGCTAGGCTGACTTTGAGAACAGCTCTCTGTGCCATCTCAAGTGGAAGCATATGCGTCATACAGGCACCCCCCCACACATTTATACAGTATTGCAGAAGAGACTGACATAGGGCGAAGTAAATCATTCGTGTAATTTTTGGGTCTGCAACGTTTCTCATGGTTCTAAAAACAGCCATCAACTTGCGAATCCTGTTAGCCTGTGACTGTAAGTGTGATTGGAAAGTAAGTTGGTTGTCAATTACAACGCCAAGATACCCAATCTCAGCAACTTTCATCAGGCTAGGGCACGAATAGCACCGAATACCACTACAGGCTGTTGAGTGTGATATTAGTTGTAGTATGTTAGATGATGGTTGAGTGGTACGTACAAGGGAAAAAGTAAGGAATTTCGTTTTCTCTATGTTCAGGCTTAGTAAATTAGTACTAAGCCATCTACTTACTTTATTAAAGCCTACCTGTGCTAGCTGATACGTTCTAGTCCAATCCCTTGCACGAAAGACGAGAGCTGTATCGTCCGCAAAGGCAATTATTTTGCCGCAGCATAGATCTATGTTACAGAGCTCATTGATATAGATGAGAAATAGAGTTGGGCCCAATATACTGCCCTGGGGGACACCAAAAGACAACGGAAGAGGCTCACTCACATAATCACCAACTTTGACACTCTGTGTTCTATCACTCAAATAGTCCTCAGACAGTTTAATCTGTAGCCCACGTATCCCTATTCTCTCCATTTTTGACAGTAGCAGAGGTATTGACACCGTGTCAAATGCCTTAGCAAGATCCAAAAATACTCCAAGACATCTGTCACCTGCATCGAGGCTCTTTGTTATGTACTCTATAAGAGTCGCCATCGCATCGGCAGGAGATTTACCTTATTACCTTACATAAGTGGTAAGTATATATTGCTTCGCACCGCGTTTCGTTAACGGTTCGTTAGTCGTTGCGTTTCGGCTCAAAAATTTTTAAGAATTACCCCCCAGCGCCCCCTATGCTACACGTGGCTGTGAGCAGCTCTGACTACCCCATTTATGGTAACATACTATGTGTGGTATGTTTCTATGTATAGGTTGGTATTACTCATTATGAATAATAGGTCATATTAACCTAAATAAATCGAAAATATATTGCGCTAATATCAAAACAAAATAATATAATATAATTTCTCTTTACTTGCTTGGCTTGCTGGAAGAGATACCTTGTAGAGATAATCTTGCCATTGTATAAGCAACTCTTCTTTTATATTGTAAGTTATATTTTAGTGTATGTGCAATAAAGAATAAGAATATTATAAGGGCAAGTAGATAAAGATCTAATTTTATATATAATTGTGTAGCTACATAATATAGATATTTCATTAATCAAGTTGGTAATGATTGTTTTCCAATAAGTCTACACGTATAAATACCTGAACTTGAAAGTCTTCAAGTACCCATAATGATTATTCGTCCTTTCTGATTATAATTGATACAACTACTATACAGGATGTAACAAAAAGGGTATGTTAAACGAAAAGCTATATAAATAGCCAACTAAAAGGAACTACAACCAACAAAATTTCAGACTCGAATTCACATTTTTATTTTTCCAGATAGTATGGAGCATTCCTAAACAACTCAAGAATGTTCATACAATCTTGAAAAAAATCGTGTGGTTTCGAGTCTCAAATTTTAGAAATAGGTTCTCTATTAAGCGGGCTATTTACATAGCGTTTCGCTGATCATAAAGAAAATCCGACACAACATTTAATATATCGGGGCCAGATCATCAGCGACAAGTTGCTAGGTTTTCGCCCGAGAGAATGCCCGTTCTAGTGATTTGAAATAAAAAAATATGTAAAAAATTTCCATATACTCCACAAGACAGTGCTATTCATGGTGTAAATGAAACTGCGTCATATTTTACGGTTAATTATAATATTTAGCACGCTCGCAGTAACAAGTGATGTCTGAAAGAGGTTTTAACATCCAATTCGTTTCGCACGTTAGACATTGACACTGATGCAAAAATAATATACAAATATAGCAATTTTCAGTTTCAAACATCTACCTATATTTTTCATGGGCTACAAGCATAAAAATTAAAGCCGTTTCGAAAATACCCATTGACTATATTTTTATTAAATGAAATATGTAGATACATGCAAAGTAGAGACAAGCTTATTAAGTAAGTATAGGTTAGGTAGATTATTATAGGTAAAAAGGTAGGTATTATAGGTAATACTATTATAGCTTTGACGTATGGATATCTTTACAGTGTTCTAATTTGTTACTTAGCTATTCGTTATAAAAAAAAAACACTAACAGAAAATACAAGTTTTTCATATTTATGCAAGATTCCGGAAATTTCTCCTTCTTAGGCTCATGTAAGTCTGCCATAAGTAAAAATGAGATCGATATACGAAAATTAGTTTCGCTAAACCGTTTTCAACGTGACAGCAAGCTCTAGGCGAAATGTATAGCACTATTTAGATGATTAATCGATGCATTTATAACGGTGAAGTGGAATCCTCGTGCCAAGATTCCGGTATAGTACAGGGGAGAGACGAATAGAAAATTAGAAAAAAGGGACTAGAACTTCGTCTACAAAGTTAGTTTTCTATTAGAAAGTTTTTCCCTAGGCGGGCGATCGATCGGATTTAATTGCCACTGAGATTTGTTGTGAACAACTTGAAAATTGAGGGAAAATATTAGAGACCTGTTTCTGATAGTCGTCTTCAGCCTATTGCAATTGCAGTCCTCTGCTGGACGTAGGCCTCCCCCAGATTACGCCACAAGGCTACTGCCACAGGCTGCTGTCACCACGCTGGGCAGGGGGGTTGATAACGATAAAATTATTTCAGTTTCTCTAACAGATTGACTGTTTCTGTGATGATTGCAGAAGTAAATGTTACTCATCATCATCAGCCTATTGCAGTCCACTGCTGGACGTAGGCCTCCCCCAGGGCACGTCACAAGACTGCCATGGGGGTATTTGCCCATAGTCACCACGCTGGGCAGGCGGGTTGGTGACCGTTACTATCCACGATGTATTTTAAAAACTATATTTTTGGCGCTTACTGAAACTTGCACTTTTTTAAAAACTCTTTCATTTGTTTTCTTTGCTTTTAATAATTTTGATTGAAGTTTGAGCTTTCGATTAATCACGCATACCTCTATATCATTATCCTTGACTTGTGTCAATATAAAAAAAGATATTATAATACTTTACACAGTGCAATATATTTACTTATTTTACTCGCTCACTCACCCAATACAGTTGTGATAAAACCTCAGATGAATGGGATAAAACTATCTTTCTCTCTCACACATACTCAAACATTTTGCATATGCCCACATCAAGCAAATACTAACGAAAAGGTATAAGGTAAACATACTATACAGGAAGTTTTCAAAGTAGAGCAAATACTCGAAAAGTATTCAAACATTCTCCTTCTTGGTAGATGTAGTATGAATATATTTACAGCATCAAGTGCAGGCCACACCGCCAGCGAGCGGGCGGTGCGAGCTAGGCGGGCGGGCTAGGCGAGAGAAGGAATACGCGGAATATTGGCGAGCTAAACTATGGTGTTCACACCGAAATCTACGGACGGGCGAGCGGGCGAGCGAGCGGGCAGAACGGGCAAAGTGGGTGAACCGGGGGTGCGAATAGGAGAGCGAGATGATAGCGTCGACTAGTTCGAATACTCGAAACGGATAGGACGGGCGAACGAGCCGAGCGAGCGAGCTGGCGGGCGAGCGAAGCTAGCGAAGCGGGCGCGCCTAACAAGGTGAACAAGTAGCTTCGCTGGAATCGTTGGATATTTCGTTAGCTTCGCTCGCATCACTGACGTAGGTTAGTCGGTAGCTCGCGGTGTGAACCGAAGTATGTAAAGAGGTGAAACGATGTCCGCCCGCCTAGCTCGCTTGCCTGTCCGCTGGCGGCGTGGCCTGCGCTCAGAAAGTAAAAAGATTTGGCATAGTTGATAGAGCCCGTTTCATAGAATACCTCCTATGTCTGATTTCCAAACTAACATTTTTAATATGAAGTGAATAAACAGCATCTCTTCGTGATTTTATTAATACGTAAATAATTATTTTGTTTTCGTACCTTAAATAAAAGTTTACACCCTAAAATAATAGTTAATTACGACAGCAGACATAAACAATACAAATCACAAAATAAAGAAACACAGACCTAGGAAAGTCTCAATAAAATTGCTAATGAAAACGTACACAACCTTCATTTGCATCAACACTTGAAAACGCTGTTTCACACAGAGCTTTAAATAGAAACACTGCCTAGCATTCGAAGGGTTAATTAAAACCGCCCTTATTAAATTACTACCGGTTACAACGTTTTAACTCGGTCGCGCCTCTAAAACAAAAATATAATTTATTTAGTACCAGGAAGTTATTGGGGGAGGCATAATGTTTATCAGTGGATTTCGTATTGCTCAAACGATGAACGTAAAAGTCGATTAACTGAGGTGGTACCAACCTGAGTACATAATAACATCATCATCATCTTCATGCCCTAATCCCATCATAAATGGGGTCGATGCATTATGGCTTCCTTCGAAACTGAAATTGCTAAAAATTTGCCGTTTGTTTTACGGCTAAGTATAAAATAACATTTTGAAAATACTCACACTTACGCTTGAGTACGGTTACATGGAAATAACTATCAAATCTAATAGATACTTCCAACAGGGATTCGCCCACCACCGGGCCCTACACCCTCCACTGACCCTCGGATCTGATAACTCATAACTGCGAAAACAAGCACTTGCAATAGCTACAATCTCCATAAGAAACCAGATCCGAGCACCTAGCATGCAAGATAATACATTACACTATTCCGAAATCAAAACCTAGATTATTAATCTACATAGGTTATGTTTCACCAACACCCGCGGCATCCTCAGGATTACAGAAAATTGCATTTCTATAATCCAGCGGATTTGGTTTCTTGTGGCGATTGTAGTTAGTGCAAGTGCTTGTTTTCGCAGTTATGAGTTATCAGATCCGAGGGTCAGTGGAGGGTGTAGGGCTCGGTGGTGGGCGAACCCTTGTTGAAAGTTTAAAATTCCGAATAGTAACGCCTAATACAATTTCATTTCTAATAGATACATTATTTTATAATCATGTTTTCTGTGTGTTATGTGCCCCATAGCTAGCCATAAAGCTACTGCCATAGGAGGGTTTTTGCTCATAATCACCACGCTGTGCAGGCAAGTTGGTTAATACATACTACGATATAGCTCTAGTTTATTGTATTAAAAATTATTATGATCATTCTGTGAAAAAGCTACCGCCATATTTCTACCTTAATTGTTGCTGACGCAATGTCTCGACATGGACTAATTAAATTTAATCACGCACGAGGCGACCTAGCAAACAACAACCCTTAAGAACATTAGTCGCTACCCTTAAGTAATGACTATTTAATTGCTTTATGATCGTGACTGTCCAGCTAACTAGTGTTCTGAAAAACATTAATAAAATGTGCATTTACCTAAGTTGTTCTACACTGGGCTTAATTAGTGTAACGAAAAATTTTACGATTGAAAGTGACGCATAGTTTTCAAAACATTTTCTTAAATACGAGTAGAAACCCTTCAGTTATCATGTTCTGACGTAACGTGAGTTAACTAATAGCTATCGTAAAATTATTTATAAAGAAATGGAAAAAATTCTTCACCCGAGTGGGAATCGAACCCTTATACGAGCTGGATATATAATAGCTATCGGTAGAAATGAATCGAAATATTATCTAAGCCGCTTTTATGTGGATCGCATAATTAATCTGAACAACTTGTTACATTAAGTTAGCTTGAATAATATGAGGCAATCGCCAATTAGACCCATCATACCGAGTAAGTATAATTTTTAGTCGCTCTCAACTCGCGTCCATATGAAAGTGAAATATGGACGAAATAAATCAAAATTCTCTTTTGATTCCCCTAAGCGCCCCTAAGGTTTGATAAATTGCATTTTTGGCACAACACAATCAAAACACGCTTCACCTAATGAGGCAATTTAGATTCAAATTCGCTTGTACCTACTCGTTTGCTGTTCTAATGTGTTACATATTGGAAAGTCATAATAAAGCGTCCAATTATGTTTGGAAATTAATGAATCACTCAGTGGAATGAAGCCTGTTTATTTCCATTAAGTGCTTAATATACCTACGTAATGTAAAATGGCTTATTGGAAAACTAGAGTCTGCCCGAGCTTTGCTGATAAATACGCGCAACTATGGCATAATATTAATAAAATTACCCGAAGGAGGAGGGTTGGCGACAGCAAGCAGTCGGCCGTAAAAAAAACGACAAATCTTTGGAAATGAGTTTATACTCGTAGTTATGAAAGCAACCATATTGTGCCGACCCCTCAAATAATGACAAAATACATAGTTACTACGTACATGGCCTGCTACCTTTCCTCTATGCTACGTAGCTGGGGATGCAATTGATTTCTACCAATCAAATTCATTGATATCTTGTACCAAGTAATACGATTGGTTGATGCGTAGCTACGTCAGCATAGAAGATCTCTGGTGGAAAGGCAGCCTGAGATACTATGTTGACTATGATTCTTTGCATATGTACTAGAAGTATTTAACGGAACGGTGTATGAATCATCATTATCATCATCAGCCTGTTGCAGTCCACTGCTGGACGTAGGCCTCCCCCAGGGCACGTCACAAGACTGCCGTGAGGGGTATTTGCCCATAGTCACCACGCTGGGCAGACGGGTTGGTGACCGACGGGCTTGGTGTATGGATACTCCAAGCAATATATACGTATATTAAAAAGTACAGGTAAATGATTTACAGCGAGCTTTGAAAGTTAGCAGGGATTATGGATGAGTGTTCCAATCAGTTTCCGTTTGTACGGTTTAAATATTTTTGTATATTTCCGACAAGGTTTTTTCATGCAAAAAATAAATTCTCAGTAGGTAGGTATATGGGTTTGGGTCCATAGCATATTTATAGCCTTTTATTCTTTGATTAATGATTGGTCTTCGCTCCGCTCTGACTCATTATTCTAAGCTTTTATTTATTTATTTCGTACCTTGTTATACTATTTATAACTCGATAGTAAAATGGATTGTCCAAATATCAGTGTTCGACTATAGATGTAAGCTAACATTATACATACCTAGATCCGCAAATTATTTACATAGATAAAACAAAAAAAAACGATGTTATTTCGCTTATTAAATTCTTAGTAAATACCAAATAACAAAAAACTGTATACCAAATACATCAGCCAGTCATAACGCGTGACTGGCTTTATTCGACATAACCAGAGCGAATTTTTGGCTCGATACCAAAAAAAGCGAGATTTAGTGACCCTTTTCAAGTGGAAATGTTTAATATGATTTTAGGTACCTAAGCTTCACGATTGTTCAAGAGCGGGTAATTGATTTCGAAATTGTTTGGAGTTGAAAATTTTACATCATATTGCGGGCTAGTTCATGTTAGTTCTATCTACCGAACCAACTAACTAGTTTTTAGTTTAGTTAGTTGGTTCGGTAGATAGAACTAACATGGAAAACTAATCCTGATGATGCCACGGGTGTTGGCGAAACATATGTCGATTAAAATTTTAATTGGTTTTCGGATTAGCAGCTATGTATTTATGGTTGCATGCTAGGTGCTTGGATCTGGCTTCTCGTTGCGACTGTAGTGTCTTGTGTTCGTGATCATGAGTAGGCAGATCCGAGGGTCAGCGGAGGGTATAGGGCCCGGTGGTGGGCGATCCCTCAATAGAGATTTAAACTTCCGAATAGTGACGCCTGATACAATTCAATATGTAACAAAACTGGCAGAATTTTTGGTTTAACTACTATTATTCGTAATAATAAATTTAGTAAGGATAAGTATTTAAATAAATAAAATATTGACATACATGGCTATGTCTTTGATCCAATAAACTCATTTAATTAAAGGTTTCTTATTTCTACTTTATATTTTAATCCGAACAGTGTACCGCACCCTTATATTCTAAACTTGCGATCGTCATAATTTCCCGATAGTCACAAACATGACATTTGGTGTAATCCTATATATAGTTTAAAATGTGTGTGTTTTACTGTGTTTCATACCAATAATGGATTACAGCGTAGGATTCTTAAAATCATTCGCGTAGTCGTCTTTAAGTTTAGCGACCGGTTGCCGAACCAACCGGTAGAAAATATGTTAACATTACATTAAAACCTCGTATTTTCACTAATGCCCTCGTGTTTTCACTAATAGGTAGTCATAATCGGATTTAATTCTCGCCTTTTTTGTTGGTAACATGCGGTAGTGGTTTTCATTTTATAATTGTTTACTAATGTATAGGTAACAAAATAAACCTAAGGATAAGTCGGCATACAATTTGCTTGTAAAAAAGTGACCACATCTATTATTTTAGTCGCAAACCTCGGTGTCGCATTTAGCGTATATTTTATTCATGTAATGGAGATCAAGGGCTTGGCTTCTAAGAGACTATTAGGAAAATAATCTGAATTTATGTCATTAGCTACATCAACAGCCGTTTAGGCAGGTTTATCTAAATGTTATGGTGAGGTAATGTCAATGATCACTTATTTAGCTATTTTGCATTAAAGCGTCGAGCACACCGGATGCGTATGCGTGCATGTAAGCGTAGACGTACACGTATCTTTGAGTTGTAATGTATGGAACTGTATAGGCACGGGCAGACCGGATGCATATGCGTAGACGTAAGCATAGACGTCAAGCGGTGACAGTTCCGTACATAAAGGCTCGAGCACACCGGATGCATATGCGTGCACGTAGGCGTAGACATACACGTACCTTTGAGTTTAATGTATAGAACTGTCACCGCTTGACGTCTATGCTTACGTCTACGCATACGCATCCGGTCTGCCCGTGCCTTAAGTCTAAGGCCGCACTACGGTTTTTTCCCGCAAGCGATTAACCGCGTAACCGCTCGAGACGCACACACTACGGTTAAAAACCGCGAATATAAGTTCTATGGACATAAAATTTTTGCGCCATGTAACAAAACGCGGTTTTAAAATCAATCGCGGGAAAAAATTGTCAGTGCGGCCGCTTCCATTGGTTTTCTTCAGTCACAAAGTCAGGCAGTTAGGTTAGTTAGTTAGTTAGGTTAGGCCGTATAGTGCGGCCTAAGCCTTAAAAATAATAACTGGATCTCGGTTGCAGACATTTTTAAGTTTTTAAAATTGTATTTCTTTTGGAAAGGTTTTCAAAGTAAATTCGATAAATGTGTTACCGAATTTACTTTGAAAACCTTTCTAAAAGAAATACAATCAATAATGTTAGCCATCTAGATCTTAATTTTTTTTCAATATCACGTTTGATCCTTTGTTGGATATTTTTACTCTCACTGAAACGGTTCACGAAAAAAACACACGACTGTTTAACAAAAAAAAAATGAGGTTAGTAAATCAGAGCCCATTATCGTTGATCTTAGAAACCTCAAACTTGGAGGGTGCGTTCTTTACATAATGTAGGCACCCGATAAAAAAACAAATTCCGAAATTCCCACGGGAACGGGAATATTGAGTATTCTTAAATCTACGCGTACAAAGTCGTGGGCGTCTACAATATTATTTTAGTCGAAGAGTTAGCCTTTAGTAACCTAACAGTTTATAATAATAGTAACGAAGGTTAAATTTATATTTCAAACTAAATCCAATCAGTAACTATTTCTCAACTAACGGAAACATTGAAAACTAATTTATAATCTAAAATAACATTTCTGAGAGTTCCCGAACACACCGTACCTACGTAAAACTAACAAATATAGAGGCAGGTTTATGTTTAAACAAACTCCAACAATAGACTCGGAATCTAGACAGATAACAGATCTGGACTACAGTTTACAGTTACTGAAGCACCGCAGAAATTGGGGACGATGCACCGTAGTATATGCGCCAAATACAGGGTGATTTTTGGTCGTCAACGTTCCCGAAAACTACGGAATCTCCTCATCATCACGATCATTTTTCTCCATGGAAGCATACCTGGGAAGTGTCTGGTTTCCAAAATATTAGGGTCCAAAGTTGAGTAAATAGACTGCGTTTTTCTGCATAAATGCACATAGACGCGCGTAGCAGGATTTTATCACGAAAAATAATTAATATCTGTCTATAAAAAAACTAACATAAACACTAGACACTATAAATTTCGCACGATCAAGGAATTTAAAAATTTATTTCAAAAAAATAAAAAAAAATTCCCAGCATTTTTTTTGGCATAAACTTACTTTATTTCATGTATAGAATACGTACCCTTCGTTAAAGGTGGCCACAAAAAACACCCTGTATATGTGTTGGTGCGTAGCATCATATTATTATTGTGTTATGAAAACGTCGTTGAATTTTGCGTAGAACTGAAATGGCTAATTGACTGACAACTGACATCGAAGCACTTTTGCGTTTACACATCCAGTAGGTACATATACTACTTACATATATACTTTATCTAGTTATTACTTAGCTCTGTGGACTTCTTGCATAAGTGCGAGTTCATTCTACCATAGTTCTAAGATTCAACGAAGGTACTGGTGACTAGGAAAAATCTAGTTTTTTTACGTAATTTTTTATCACAAATATCGAGTTGAAGTTAGTATAAATGATGGAATTTTGAGGTAACACATATAAAAATCACCATATATACAGACTAATCGATAACTTAACTTTTTTGCAGTCGGTTAAAAAGAGATACAAAATATTAATCAGCCTTACGATGGTTACCAAAGTGTAAAGAAGTGCCTATGTAACAAGACAGATTATGTAAGTGCTATCCATATAAGCTTACAATGTGCTTCATATTTAGAACATTACTTAAGTAATCCTTTTAAATCCATTCAGAAGGGATAAAGTAAAGTATTAAATGCTAAGGGTTTCATATTCACAAAATGGATCTACGTATTTACGTTGAAGGTATAATATGGGTTACACAGAAATTATGTATTTATTTAGGCACTCGAACCTTCCAAAAATCAGTAGATTTTACTAAGAAAATTGGAGTGGTTTAGTCAATTTAAATAGAATAGTCAACTCAATTAGAGCGGACGATTAACTTTAACTTTAAAATTAAATTGTCATTAGATCGCGCAGCCATGTTTAGCTGGTTAGATGTAAAAGATGAGTGTTAAATAACTAGCTCAAACTCTGAGAGAACACTCCCTGAGTTTCTTAGTCGACTCTTGCGACATGCACAGAAAGAGATGTATTCTAGCGAAGCCCCGAAGTAGCACAAGAAGATAATATTAATATTGCAAGTAGAACACGAATAAGTTTTACAATCTATTGCCTGTCTATTGCCCCATAAATTGTTACAACTCAGTAAATATCTTGCGTATCGATCTCCTTCAGGCGATATACGAGTATTGCTGTATTTCTTTCCGGCAACATTTCGTCTGGTAATATAGGGTTGTTTCAACAATTTACATATAAACATGAAAGTTTATTACACACTTGTTGATAATTTTTATTTTAAAATAAATATTCACACACTACACAACACATTAACCTAGTCCCACATTAAGATCCCTAAGGTCTTGTGTCGTGGGTACTAAGCAACGGTATATAAATACATAGAAAGTAAGAAACATCCATGACTCGGAAACAAACATCGATAAATATCAATATTTGCACCTACCAGGATTCGAACCCAGGACCTATGGCGTCGCAGGTCGCCGTCAAATTTCAGTTTTTGAAGAACAGTTCATAAATTACACACATATACACTATGTTTTTCGTTGCCACCCTTAACGAAGGGTATGTGCTCTATACATCAAATAAAGTAAGTTTATGCCAAAAAATTGCTGGGAAACGATGTAATTTTTTTTATTACTTGATTGGGCGAAATTTATAGTGTCCAATGTTTATGCTAGTTATTTCTTACACGGATATTAATCATTTCTCGTGAAAAAATCTTGCTACACGCGTCAATGTGCATTTATGCAGAAAAACGCAGTCTATTTACTCAACTTTGGACCCCAATATTTTGGAAACCAGACACTTCCCAGGCCTTTTCGCGGGGTATACCTAATACGCAGTGTGCCTACCTCGCGTTGTGCCTAAATGTCGTTCCAAAAATCATCCTGTATATAAATAAGGCTGTGTTCATAAAATAACTATGATGTTTCTCATATAAATTCAAGAAGTAGTACAAGTATGTTTCTCGTTTGTTTTATTTTGTCAGTTGAACACTCATTGATCAATTATCGATTGACAGCATCGATCGATTAGACGACGGCGATCGATAGTCCACAATTTTTACCGTCGTATTGCTATTGCTCTGCTTCTACAAGTTATATATCAGCCTACTTCTTACTACTTCTAGGTCTTTAAAATCAACGGAGAACCAAGCAATGGTTATATATAACCACGTGCTCTATTTTTTTTTAAACATTCCTGATGGCCCTATTTTGTCGGACGAATACTGGCACATTTACCGCCTATCGCCTAGGAACTGTTAATATTACTACAGAATTTCTTCACGCCATCTATCCAGGTGATTAATAATATTATTATTATTATTTATTGCATAAAATATGGTACATAAGGTGTTACAGAGTTCAGAGTTTCACATATTTAGATTTGTACATTTTTTTACTATTAATAGTAAAGTTGTTAGAAAATCCCTTATGAATGGAGAATTATGTAAATGAGAATATTGTATATTATAGGTATAGTACAGGAAAACATTAAGAAAAATAATGAAAGAAAGTAATTATCCGTATTCGCAAACCTACACAAGCATAAATAAATATAAATCAATGGACAAAACTTCCTACTAAGGTCGGAGAAAATCTCGCAGACTCACAAAACATTACTTTACCAAGTTTGATTCAGTCAAAAGTTGTCGATTGCGACATGAATTCTAATGATGTTCCAGGGTATTAAAAAACAACTCTTAGGTATATCAAAGGAAATAAGTACCTCCATTACTCAACCGAGTACACTCAAGGGATCATTACCACTAAGAATACAAGCGTTAATCTTGGATGATACCACGAACTCTCAAAGCGGCATTGATTCCACTGTGGAAACTGTTAAAATATTTAGAATATCGTAATGGCCAAGCAGATTGTAATTGTTGATTGGATTGTACTGTATTGTTTATTTGTTTGCTACTTGCTTTCTTTTATTAAACTCTATTTGCTCTTCTTTAATTACCGATACTTTTATGTAGCCCTCAGTAAATAGTTCATATTTGAGTATCAGAATAACGCAAAAATTTAAAATCATTTTAAATTCATCAGCACCATAATAGCCCAGTGGTTAAGACGTACACCTACCAAGCGGGAGGCGTAAGTTCGATCCCAGTCACGGACCTGTACCAATGAATTTATTTAATTAACAGATTTTAATGTAAATGAAATTGTATTAGGCGTTACAATTCGGAAGTTCAAACATTCACTATGGGTGCGCCCACCACCGGGCCCTACACCCTCCAATGACCCTCGGATCTGATAAGTCATAATTGCGAAAACAGGCACTTACACTAACTACAATCGCCACGAGAAACCAGACCCGAGCACCTAGCATGCAAGACGATACATTACACTATTCCGAAATCAAAAACTAGATAAATAATCTACATATGTTTCGCCAACAACCGTGGCATCCTCAGGATTATAGAAATTAGTAAATTAGTAAACCACTAATTATTATGAACCTCTAAAACCCCAACACATTACTTCATTATATTGTTATATAATATAATTAAATAAGTAATGTGTTGGGGTTTTAGAGGTGCTACTAAGAGGATGCCTGTTGCGAAAACATATCTAGTTTTGATTTCAATTATGAGAAGTTACATCCTCCCCAACAACCTCCATTCCGACCGGTCGGAAGCGCCTGCATCCAACCGACGGCAACCTCAGTGGACGGCGTTGTAGTGGCCCGGACTGGTGTTCTTCGGCGCCCTGCCCATGCCCTTCAAAGCTGTCGGTGAAATCTCCTCATTTTAATCATCCCAAGCATGCTATCGCTCGCTGTGCGAAATGAGGCACATGTCCACGTTCGGCAGCTCGTGCCTTCGGGAATCTTGGAGCACCCGTGCCCAAGTTGGAACTCCTTCTCAAAGTTGGACTTACCTGCGTCCCCAGGTAAACATACTCGAACAACTTCTCTCTACAGGAGTGGGCGGCACATCGTGTCGTCTTGCTGTTCCTTCATGTTGTTGTGAGATTTTAATATTGTAAAATTGTCCCATAAAACGTTGATCTCTCTCCGGTCGTGTCGGCTTTCCATCCCATCGGACTATGAGAGTAACGGAATAGAGAGTGCATCTGTGTTTGTGCACACACTTGTGCACTATAATATCTCCTGCGTACCTGGCCAATCTCCGTACAGATTGGTCGCCTTGGCCGAAATACGGTCGGAGATCATCATCACATTAATTTTATCCCTTGATAACTATATACAGGCTAACAAGATAAATAATGGGCGTAGACTTACTTCATGATCATAATTTGCTTGCTACTTTCCATTTCTTATAAATGACATTAATATTATTTATTTGTGATCAAAGTTTTACGATATCCATTATTAATCTTTAACAATTGTAACTTATTTTTGTCATCTTTTTGTAACACAGCACAGTACATATTTCAAATACATCATGCATCAATTTGGTGTTTTTATAAATATCACTTTATTAAATTCAAGCTCGGCAGCCAGCCATAATACAATATAAACATAATTCTATCGCACGGACGCCTTCGGAAATCTCATTATTCAACAATTTCCCTTTTTCACAGGTATTCGCCTGACAACATGGAAGCGAGATTAGATTAGATACCCAGAGATGCTACAAGGCCGTAGAAAAATAACTCGGGTACACGCTACTGAAAATGGACAAGCCACGCTCGGCGTAGATAACGATGTTTCACAAAGATTATATCATAAAACTGGACAGATTATGGCGTAATTAAAATGTTTTTATGCCACAAACAAGCACAATAATCGGCTGAAGCGATGTGTTATTAGAATTTGAGAAAACCAGTGAAGTGTTGTGAACATAGGAGTGTTGAAAACTCCTCGAAGTGAAGTGTCAAACGTTAAACCAAAATAATCTGTGCTGTTACATTATCAAGCATAAATAGTGATGTGAGCACTCGATAAAACAAAACAATCGATTGTAAATTGAAAATGTCGAGTTAGTGAAGTGTAGTATAGTAACCATGGGTTGTCAGTTAGGAAAGCTTGCGGCATCCGAACGCCGTGGGGCGAACAATGCTGCTCCAGACCTTGGAGGAGGTCCACCACCAGCTACGGATCCTCGTTTGCCTCTCACGGCAAAGCAGAAATACTCCATGCTGGCATCCTGGAAGGGAATATCCAGGGCCATGGAAAAAACTGGCATTTGTATGTTTATTAAGTAAGTATTTTTAATATAATATATTTTACGTATTTAATTATCGATAAGTGTGACTATACTTTTTTTTTTTACGAAAACCGCTTACATATGTGAAATCGGGCATATATGCATTAGACAACGAGGAAGGACTAAAATTTCCCGAGGGAAGGGGACAACGAGAGTCAAATTTTTACGAAAACCGCTACCTCAATGCTCTATATGTGGTTCTATCTACCCCGTAAGAGATTGACTTATTTTTATATAAAAATGAATACAATTTCTTTGTGAAAAATATTTTTATTTTTAATTAATACTCTCAATCACGATACATATTCGAGAACCAATTTCTTTGTGAAAAATATTTTGAACAGAGAACCGCAATTAATTAGCTAAAAGGAAAGTTCTTTTTTTAACTTTTAAAGAAAATATTGAATGAAGTATTAGGAGATATCGCAATAATTATGAAATACTAATTATTTGAAGATGACATAAGTAGGTACATATTACAGAAATATTTCAAAGAAAATTACGCTAACATTCATGGTTAATATTATTTTAATGTATGTAATGAATAATGATATTTCCTCATTTTTAAAACATAAAGAGTGATCAATCATAACATTTACGTGTTACCTTATAGGGTCTTCCTTAATCCCGGAAGTTGACAGCCCATCGATCAAAATGTATCGATAGGTGTCGGTGATATCGATGACTTTGGTTGTTTTTGACAACCCTATAACAGTACGCTAAAACTATGGACATTCAAATACAAAATCATTTATTCGAAATGAAAGCATATTAACAACTTGTTTGTCGATGATCTTTTTATATGTTACTTTCTATGTTCGCACCCCAAAATGAAACCGCTACCAAACAAAAAAGGAGGTGAATTTAAGCAATTCAAAAAAATAAATCGCAAAGCTTTTGCTTTGGCAACGGTCACCCCAAGGTGCGATTTGTTACGGTCTTTCAGACATAAGTTGGCGATTCGGGGCTTAATAGCTACCAACGTGGAGCTAATAAGAGTTAAGGTCGGCGAAACCAAATCGCACCCCAAAATGAAACCGCTACCAAACAAAAAAGGAGGTGAATTTAAGCAATTAAAAAATAAATCGCAAAGCTTTTGCTTTGGCAACGGTCACCCCAAGGTGCGATTTGTTACGGTCTTTCGGACATAAGTTGGCGATTCGGGGCTTAATAGCTACCAACGTGGAGCTAATAAGAGTTAAGGTCGGCTAAAGAGAAGACATTTGCTTGTTCGGTATTTAAGGCACTCATGTATAATGACAAACTTTTAACAGTCATAAAGCTACATTATGATTTCCTGGAATATCAGTGCAATCATAAATTCTTCTTTAGCCTATTGCAGTCCACTGCTGGACGTAGGCCTCCCCCAGGGCACACCACAAGGCTACTGACGCAGGGGGGTTTTGCCCATAGTCACTACGCTGGGCAGGCGGGTTGGTGACCATAATTATAGAGGTCTTAAAGGAACTTTACACATGTCGGCGCCCTAAAGAAGGCGTGGTTTTGCTAAGGTACGGCCGTTACATGACGGCAGCGATACCGCTATTTTAAAAACCATGCCTTTACATAAATATACATATAGACACGGCTGTGTTTGAATTTGTTAACGAAAAGCGGCGGTAGGGTCACCTCCTACCTCATAGGACTTAACAGGCTAACTGGTGAAAAGTGGGTGTGTATTTTGAACACTTCTGCCTAACCTCTTTGAGGGATAATGGGCATTACTATATGTGTTCCAGAACTGCAGAAATATAAGAAATCATAGTTTTACTGGTTTCACCATGGAATATTTTAATAATTTCAAGCCTGAAAATAAATTTAATTTATCAAAGTAGCTGACTGAAAGACGTGGAAAGTAATAAAGAAACTGTAACCAAAGGACTGAATGACTTTATATTTAGTTTCTTTGAATTGGCAAGTCATTTATTTTGAATGCGGACATCGCAAAATAATATCAGATCTTTTTCCTTTTCGAATTATGTTTTTAAAGTAAACATCGGATTTAAAGATCGTTTTATGGTTTTTCCGGACCGTTGAAAACAAATGAGCTGGTTCTAGTAAGAACTTCCGTGCATGTCGTAAGAGTCGACTAAGGAACTCGGGCATTCTATCAGGCGGTAAGCTAGCAACTTGTCACTTATAGCAGCCGCCCACGACTTCGTCCGCGTGAGGGGGCGTTGTACCCGTGCGAAGCCGGGCAGGTTGTTGTATAGACTGTAGCCTTCCTTGGTAAATGGGCTATCTAACACTGAAAGGAATTTTTCAAATCAGACCAGTAGTTCCTGAGATTAGCGCGTTCAAACAAACAAACAAACAAACTCTTCAGCTTTATAATATTATTAGTATAGATAACAATTTATGTCTGTCCCCAGCTCCGATAAACGTGACTATGGCAGAATGGTCCTGCAGTTCAGGCTACCCATTTCGGCAGCATAGTCAAATGTATGATTTTTTTTTTTTTTTTTACAATACACAACACATTAACCTAGTCCCACAGTAAGATCCCTAAGGTCTTGTGTCGTGGGTACTAAGCAACGGTATATAAATACATAGATAAGTATAGAAACATCCATGACTCGGAAACGAACATTGACATTCATCATATCAATGTTTGCACCTACCGGGATTCGAACCCAGGACCTATGGCGTCGCAGGCAGGGTCACTACCTACTAGACTTTATACTTTACAATATGTATTTTCAAGTTGTGAAATTAAATTTAATCGAAACAACATGTAGACAAAACAACAACACAAATCCGTTAACATCGGGTTACCTGCTTAAGTGTACCTAATTAGAGGTTTCTGATAACTAACCATGTCTATTTCCTTAGAGCTTTTAAGTTAGAAAGATCTTGATAACTTTTTTATTTGATCCTCAGCAAACGGTAGTATCTTATTCAAAAGTACTTTATGCAAATTACTAACCTCGGTCCAGGTTAATCCTCCGGGTCTAGTCTGATCCGGTCGGCTATTGGATAAAACGAGCGTCCCGGATGAATAATCCCGGGATAAATTACATTAATTTCGTAACGGATAGCTAATATAAATTCTTGTTATTTTCGAAATTGTTGGACCGTAGCCCGCTCGGTAGAAATACCTAGGAACGTGTTTTTCTTATTTCTATAAACCCAGCAAGCCTAGCATGACCTACGAAACACGATATGATAAACTGATTTATCGACATTTAGCCTGTCAAAATACGATAAACATAGCCGCCATGTTGAATTTTGTATAGAGATAATACGATATCCACGATGCGTGGTCATGCTAGGGGGGCAGGAATAAGAAGTTACTAGAGTTCAATATTATTACCTATTTCGCTAGACGTACCTAATGATTACAGGACTACACAAACTAATTACTGTGGTTTCTACGTGCTATTTTTATACAGGGTGATTTTTGGTCGTCAACGTTCCCGAAAACTATCTCCTCATCATCACGATCATTTTTCTCCATGGAAGCATACCTGGGAAGTGTCACCAAAGTTGAGTAAATAGACTGCGTTTTTCTGCATAAATGGACATAGACGCGCGTAGCAGTTTTTTCACGAAAAATAATTAATATCTGTCTATGACACTATAAATTTCGCACAATCAAGGAATTTAAAATTTTTTTTCAAAAAAAAAAAAAAAAATTCCCAGCATTTTTTTTGGCATAAACACTTTATGTATAGAATACGTACCCTTCTACGTGGCCACCACCCTTGTATTCACTAATGCCGTGGTGACTATGGGCAAAATCCCCCATATGGCAGTACCATTGTGCCGTGCCCTAAGAGCGGCCTACCAGCAGTGAACTGCAATAGACGGATATGCAAACTAAATATACCTCCTCACAGGTTGGCTATACCTACCTACTATAATATTATTTCAGATATCTGATCGTGTTACGAAAACATACAAAATTACTAATAAATATATATCGGATCAATGTCTCGATTATTAATACATTATAACATTAGGAAATCATAAAAATTCATGTTAAATATTTATAAAATGATCATGAACGCAACATCTGTTCTATAATGAGTACTCAAACATTTTATTTCTCAACTTTTGGCGTAAAATAACAATGTAAAAAGCAACCCAAAATGGCCGCTTCTAAACAGCTTTATTTCATGTTTCGTCGAGAGCTTTAAAAGATGTTCTGAAAGTTCTGAAAGTTGCAAGCCGGGCTTAGTTTCCAAGCTTCAGGGTTTCATATATCGATTTAACGAAACTATGACAGATTTTATGCAGATACCCCTTAGCACGTAGGATTTAATAGGCTTACTGGTTAAAAGTGGGTGTGCAATTTGCACACTTCTGCCCTACCTATTTGGAGGATAATGGGCGTGACTAATGTATGTACGTAAGTTGGTAAAGATTTACTCGTGGCAATATATTCAGGTTTCATTTACACCGTGTGAAATAACTCTGTGACACGTTAGCCGACCTTCCTCCCTTTCAGTATAGAGGAACCCTAATTAATAAAGTATTCCAATTACCGAAATTTAATGGAGATAATTAAATTTTATCGTCGCCATTTTGAGTATCTCGCAGAGCCCATAACTCCCTAATCTGAGATATGGGCTACTAAATCCACGTATTCGGATAATAAAATTTCAGTACAGGGCTATAGGTGTATCTACTTTTACATAGATACAGACAGGGCTCTGTTCCCGGCAGCCAAAACTGCAGGATCATAAGGAAGATCCAACAGCCATATAGTTTTTGTTATATCAGGAACAAAAATACATAATAATATGTGAAGATTTCAACTGCACCATCATGGTTTTTGTGTGACAAGCAAACAGGCAGACTGACAACGGAGTATTAGTGATAGGTTCTCGTTTTTACCCTTTGGGACAAAAAGTAGCCTGAATAATCTTGTTAGATATACTCTTATATTTACATACTAAAGGAAAATACCTACCTTATTTGTAACCTATTCTTGAACAAACATCAAGATTCATTTATATACGTAAATTAGATTGTTCTCACAAACTAATGAAGTAATGACGCAGCGTCTCAGCGTCTAGCAGAACTACTTCGAGTAATATTGCGGGGTAGGATGGGGTAGGATAGGGTAAGACGGGGTAAGATCGGGACTTAGTCGTAATACCCTGGGCCTGTTTGAATCGTGTTCGTAATATTGCAGATTATGTGGATTATGGCAATGTTATAACGTTATAATTTCACTTGTATCATTAACGAGGTGATATAACAGTATGTTTAGGAAAATTGTATCTTATTTTCTTTTATTGTGTGATACAAATACAAATATGGTTGATCGTTTCATCTTTAAACATTGTGCTGAGGGATTCAGCTTTGTTTACCGAGATTTGGCTAGTGTATAGCTATCGGGATGAAAAATAACGTTGCCAATATGTAATTTAGAAAAGAGATTGTAAAATTCGTCATTCGAGTAATTGACCCGGTAGCTCAGTGGTTAGAGCGCTAGCACGGTATGCATAGGTCGTGGGTTCGATTCCCACTCGGGTGAGGAATTTTTTCCATTTCTTTATTAATAATTTTATAGTATATAATATCTTGACTAAGATAAATTTATAAAAAACACTTCTCCATTAATTAACACCATATCCTAACGGATTATTATTTTTTAATTACACGAGAGGATTAGGTGCACACACAATGGGAGCCGAACGAAGAGAGGGAATGGTAAGTGAGTGATTGATGGGAATAGGAGAGAATGGTTCCGAGGACACGCTATCTTCTTCTTCAGCCTATTGCAGTCCACTTCTTGACGTAGGCCTCCCCCAGGGCACGCCACAAGGCTACTGCCACAGGGGGGTTTTGCCAATAGTCACCACGCTGGGCAGGCGGGTTGGTGACCCGCTATACAGCAATCTAATTGTAACTGTAATCCAGAGCAAATAGATATAATATTATTTGACTTATAACAACTCTTAGTTTAAATATACCTATTTATAAATCAATTTTTACTCACCTTTTTTGATACATCAGCCCAAGTAGCATGACCTGCGAAACACCATATGATAACATTTAGCCTGTCCAAATACGATAAATATAGCCGCCATGTTGAATTTTGTATAGAGACGATACGATATTCACGATGCGTGGTCATGCTAGGGGGGCAGATTATTTAAATATTTATAGATACACTAGCTGTTGCTGTGTGGTAACAAACAAACAAAGAAATTTACTTTTGCATTTATAATATTTATATTTGGTAGCTCTAATATTAGTACATAGGTAGTATTCTAATTTTATTTAGTAAGAGCTAGATCTTCAATTCCGTCCTGAGTGCTTAGTGTGAGTTTTGCTAAATCAATCGAGTAACTTAACTTCCGCGTAAATCGAGCATACATCGTGAGTATCGAGTTTCGACTGCATGCGAGTGTGAGATACCATTGTGCATTCGATTCGATGGAAGTTATTTCATAGTGAGTAGTGAGCACGCCGCTCGATAGTCAGCCGCTCCGATGGATAACCGACTAAATTAAAAAGTTTAAATAGACATTCGTGTCCCGTCAAAGAAGTTACTATCACATTTAGTAAGATAACATTGTGTGTTATTTATAATATAATCTGAGTGCTTAGTGTGAGTTTTGCTAAATCAATCGAGTAACTTAACTTCCGCGTAAATCGAGCATACATCGTGAGTATCGAGTATCGACTGCATGCGAGTGTGAGATACCATTGTGCATTCGATTCGATGGAAGTTATTTCATAGTGAGTAGTGAGCACGCCGCTCGATAGTCAGCCGCTCCGATGGATAACCGACTAAATGAAAAAGTTTAAATAGACATTCGTGTCCCGTCAAAGAAGTTACTATCACATTTAGTAAGATAACATTGTGTGTTATTTATAATATAATCTGTGGCTTTTGTTTACATACCTATATTCTACGAGTATTTTAATCATTTTAATGATTTTTCATTTGTAATCTTTAATTGTATTCCTGATATTAATTTTAATTTATTTAATATGAAGACAAGCAACAACAACAAAAACACACATTGAATAACCTTGATAATGATTCTAGTTGGTGCACCACGTTACATACCTACCGACGTGTATGATTTTAGGTGCAAGGATGCAGGTAGGTACTTATGTTATCCCCTAAAGTAACCCGCTGAGTAGACCTTACATTAGTGAGCCGGAGTAGATCACTACACATTAAGAATTTAAAAGCTGTCTTGGTGAATTGGTAAATCGAGAATTTGCATGAGTACCTACGGGACATAAAATATCGCTCATCTCGTGCTCGCTCTAGCACTTCTACACATCATTCAAGCAAAAAATACCGTGACGACATCACTTCTATGCAAAATAAACTCCTCAACGAACAAATACTTCCTCTTTCACTTAAGAATTTATAGTGAGTAAATACTTCGTGCGAGTGAAAACGTTAACCGTTCGAACTGTCAAAACGCTGCCGTTGTAAACACTCGCACTCGCTAAATCCGAACAAAAACGTACACTTTTCGATCATCGCGGCATTCACTAGTGAGTAGTGAGTGACGAGGTCATCGATTGGAAACTTACACTCGCAATTTTAGTTCACATAGTTAACCACTAGATGGCGCTCACTCAATTCCATATAAAAATGCGTTTACTTTACGGCGATCGAGCAGCCAAAAAAACTCGCACTAAGCATACTGCTCGAAGGCGTAACGCCGGAAGCATGGAACAGAAGTGTGGTGGTGCTGTTCTTTAAAAAAGGCGATAAAGCCTTGCTGAAGAACTATAGACCCATCTCGCTTCTGAGCCATGTCTACAAGTTGTTTTCAAGGGTAATCACGAATCGTCTTGCTCGCAGGTTTGATGACTTCCAGCCTCCCGAACAAGCCGGTTTCCGAAAAGGGTTTAGTACCATAGATCATATCCACACGCTACGGCAGGTTATACAAAAAACGGAAGAGTATAATCGGCCACTATGCCTAGCATTCGTGGACTATGAGAAGGCCTTTGATTCGATCGAGACATGGGCAGTGTTGCGGTCTCTCCAGCGGTGCCATATTGACCATCGATATATCGAAGTGCTGAAGTGTTTATACAGCAATGCCACCATGTCGGTACGAGTACAGGAGCGGAGCACTGAGCCGATTTCTTTGCAGAGGGGAGTGAGACAAGGAGATGTTATTTCTCCGAAGCTCTTCACCAATGCAGTGGAAGACGCCTTCAAGCTTCTCGAATGGAAAGGACTCGGCATCAATATCAATGGCGAATACATCACTCACCTTCGGTTCGCAGACGACATCGTGGTCATGGCAGAATCGCTGAAGGATCTAAGCACAATGCTCGATGGCCTCATTCGAGTCTCCCAACAGGTGGGCCTGAAGATGAACATGGACAAGACGAAGATCATGTCGAACGTCCATGTGCCGCCCACTCCTGTACTGGTTGGGAGCTCGATGCTTGAAGTTGTTGACGAGTATGTTTACCTGGGACAGACGGTCAAACTAGGTAAGTCCAACTTTGAGAAGGAGGTAACTCGGCGAATCCAACTCGGCTGGGCAGCGTTCGGGAAACTACGAAGCTTATTTGTGTCCAAGATACCCCAGTCCTTAAAGACGAAGGTATTCAACCAGTGCGTGCTGCCGGTGATGACCTACGGTGCCGAGACGTGGTCTCTAACTATGTGCCTCATAAAAAAGCTCAGGATCGCACAGCGAGCGATGGAGAGAGCTATGCTTGGGATCTCTCTGCGTGATCGAATCAGAAATGAGGAGATCCGCAGACGTACAAAGATCACCGACATAGCTGAACGGTCCAGCAAGCTGAAGTGGCAATGGGCAGGGCACATAGCTCGAAGAACTGATGGCCGATGGAGTCGGAAAGTTCTAGAGTGGATACCACGTATCGGCAAGCGCAGCGTGGGAAGGCCACCCGCGAGGTGGACGGATGACCTGGTCAAGGTTGCGGGCGTCGGTTGGATGCAGGCTGCTTCCGACCGGTCGGAGTGGAGGTTGTTGGGGGAGGCCTATGTCCAACAGTGGACTTCTCAGGGCTGTAAATGATGAATGATGAAGAGCTAGATAGCGGAAAAACTCATAAAATACATAGAATTAAAATAAAAAATTTGGCATATTCGTTAAGTAACGATTGACCCAATAGTAATTCCTACCACCGGCGTTATACCGAAACAATTGCACCAGTCCCTAAAAACCCTAAATTTACCACCAAATACGTACCATTTCATCAAATACGTATCACTTTTGCAAACTGACCCAGTATACAAACACACAAGTTACAAACACCCACTACTTACTGACCCTGCTGGTGTGCACATGGCCCATGTACACGACGAGACCGGCGCAAGCCGAGAAAAGAAAACAAAATAGCTAGGAATTTAGTTGGGATAGTTGAATACATTCCCTTGCGGCATACTCGTAGTTGGGTGCCAAGTATCGATTCGATAACTAGGTGAATTTGCTAGTCATAGGTGATTAATCACTCTGTATTAAGAATTCTTTCACGTCCTATAAGTCGTTATACTATAATGTTTTGCTAATGGCCTTTTCTAGAATAAAAATTAGAATACATTTATATTTCTTTTCCTAGCTCACTCGAATTGCTTTGATTAATGTTGTATTTTTAATGACATTTGATTTTACTGAATTCATAATTTGTTATAAGGTTTTTTTTAACATTTTTTTTTAATATTCACACACTTCACAACACATTAACTTAGTCCCGCATTAAGTGCCATACGGTCTTGTGTCGTGGGTACTAAGCTATGGTATATAAATACATAGATAAGTATAGAAACATCCATGACTCGGAAACAAACATTGATATTCATCATACCAATGTTTGCACCTACCGGGATTCGAACCCAGGACCTATGGCGTCGCAGGCAGGGTCACTACCTCTGGTACAATAAGAAAACTCCTTTACCCCTATTTCCGACGACTCTAGCGGAACGTTATCGTTAATTAACACATAAATTTTTATTGTTACATTGCAGTTACTGTTACCTTATTACAAGGTAGGTTCTAACTTGTACGTATAGTGCTGTAATATAAATAGACTTAAGGAAGTTATTTAGAGATTTACGAGTAACTTACCTAGATTTTATTATTCGATCACGTAAACACAATAGCATGTTTCGGAGGAAGGGCTTAGCGCTGAATTGTACTTTGTCATTGTTTATTCAACGATGTTTAATGACGTTAAACATTGTCGTCTGTAACTGCACCTACTGTAATACTGTTAATATGCCTGAAGCAAGATTAATCATAGTAAATCACTTTTAATATCCCATGATGTATTAATACAATCTAATCAAATCAAATAAATACCTAAAGAATAAAATCTTTTTAGATCTAATATCTAAAAAGATTTTATTCTTTAGGTATTTGTTTGACTATTAATTAGAAATTAGAAATATGTACCTACGAACATACCGAGTATATATTCCCAAATGGGATAGCCAGAAACGGTATGAAAACGAAGGCAATCTTACAGCCAATATGGACTTTAAAAATTAATTAGGAGAGCTCGTGGTCCCTTTACTCTAATATATGTAGCTCTGTAGCAGACCGACATCTCTTTGAATTAGGTGTGGATATTCTATGACTTGATCTAGCCGCATGGTGCCGGCAGAGTAGAGTTTGTATCACCCCTGCCTGCCCATGGGTATCGTACAAGGCGATTAAGGGTTTCCGGGAGGTGGGCAGCAGCGCCTCCCGTACTGACAACATAGTCCAAAAATCACACTGCGGTCACCAACCCGCCTGTCCAGCGTGGTGACTATGGGCAAAACCCCCCTGTGGCAGTAACCTTGTGGCATTCCCAAGGTCTAGCAGTGGACTGCAATAGGCTGAAGAAGAAGAAGAAAATTCTATAACTCAGATTTTTTTTTTATTATTATTATTTATTATATAATATAGGTTCTTATACAATTTTAAAGAAGGGTCCCATAATCCTTGGGTGGTTTATGCGTGACCCTTGTCCCCCAACACTTATATCTAAGTACTTAGGTATTAATACTACTTACTTTCTATTCTATTGAAGCATTGCCAAGTCCCCCCATGTCGCGAGTATGCCAGTTACCACATTATTATACTGGTCTGTTACCTAAATCTTTGCTAAAGCTGTCACAGGAATAAAGACATAAAACGCGACGTTTACTTTTATACTACGATAAAAATTCAAGCTGGAGACATAATATTTTTATTAAATTTTGTAACAGACCTTTCACACAATTTATATACATAATTTGTTACTTACATACATACATACAATCACGCCTCCATACCCCACAGGGCAGGCAGAGCACCAGAGAACCACATGGTGCCACTTCTGACCAATTTCGAGGGTATAGTTGAGATGTACAAGTTCGGTTAGTAGTGACTGGTAGTCAGCCCATCGCCTACAAAACATCAAGACCCTATTTTTTATTTCACAATACTAATATGTACATTCTAAAACTTAGGGATGAATTATCCTACTGATAGCCTATATGAAGGATAAAGTTCAGGATGTCTTTACCTTGAACAAATTTTAGAGAACAATATAATTTTAATATTTCTAAGAACTACGTCAGCGTTTCCCAAATCTTCTGCTACCGTCGTCAAGCGAACTTCAACCCTCTGTCAGCTACTTAACATCCCCAAATTAACTTATCAAAGATTTCGATTTGGGATATAAAAGTTTTTGTCAAAATGGCTTCCTCTTGAATACTGATTATTATATGTAGGTTGTAATATTTTTTTGTATAAAACTTGCGGAAGCCCATGATTTTGTTGAAACTTTACAAATTCCATTTATTTCCCGTGGTGGTTCAGGAAAATTTCACTTGTTGTTGAAATTTCACAATTTCACTTTCATACATTTGGTAAGAATGCAAAAAACACATCCACCAATTGAAGAGATTTGAATCTTCAAGATCAGCGGCTTAGGAGTACGTTGATGGAAAATTTCGTCAAATTTGGCCAAGTCATGTTCTAATTAAAGTCAGACGAATGTGGAGAATTCTCTATAGCTATGTAGGTAACTACCTACAACCTGAATAACATGACTTCAACAACGTGCGAGAATATAGGTAAAGGTGTGGGGGTGGTGAAAAGGGAAGCGCTTCCGGGCCCCCTGGGCCGCTAGTCGTTGTTTGGCCCATGTATATATTCCAATAATTGTGAGAAACTTCGATATCGCGTTCTAGGACTTGCATTCGATTGTGGTTCTCTCTTGCATCCAATAGATGGTTCCGCTACAAAGGCTTCCTATTAATTCGATCGACAAATAATGTTATACTTTTGTCAAATATGTTCATTTAAAAGAGATGGTAAAATTCGTCATCTGAATTAATTTACCCGATAGCTCAGTTGGTTAGAGTATAAGCACGGTTTGCGAAGAGATCGTTAGCTCAAATCTCACTAGGGTGAAAAAAAAATCTTAATAATATTTATAATGTTATATTTTGTCTAAGACCACCAGTCTTGCATGTAACAATACAGAAGGCAACAAGTGAAATTATATATAAATATTTTTATCTACAGGATGTAATAAAGGGGTATGTTAAGCGAGAAGCTATGGAAAAAGTCCAATGTAATGAACCTATGCACAAAATTTGAGACTCGAGATAACATATTTATTTTTTCAGTTATTTTGGAGGATTCCAAAGCGACCCAGGAATGTTCATATAATCTTGCAAAATAAAAACGTGATTTCAAGTCTCAAATTTTGTGAATGGGTTCGGTATGGGCTATTTTTATAGCACTTCTCTTAACGTACCCTTTTTGTTACGCCCTGTATATTTGATTGAGAAGGGTATGTTGAGGTGGTTTGGAGAGGTGTGGAGAGGATGAGTGAATGTAGACTGACAAAGCAACTGTACAACAAAAGAGTGGATGGAAGGGTTGGAAGGGGAAGACCTCGCCGGACTTTCACCGATCAAATTGGTAAAATTCTAGTGAAAGGTCAGATCAAGAGTACCCTAAACCGACGAGCGTACATGAAGAACATCATGAAAGTAGATGAAGCGAAAGAGGTGTGTCAGGATCGTAGCAAATGGAGATCCGTGATCTCTGCCTACCCCTCCGGGAAAGAGGCATGATTTTTATGTATGTACTAGTCTATGTATACGTATATTTAACTTTATGTAGGGTTAGCTAGTTTAGCTACATACCTAGGTAGTAGTTCAAAACGTGTAAATGTACTATACTATGCTATAAAGGTTCTTATTCAACCCAAACCTGAAACTCGGTCAGCCGCTTGTGTGGAACTATGTTCTACTTTCTGACACACTATTGTTCTAGTTCATAGTGAAACCTACTCGTACATAGTTTGCCTTTTGCTTTATATTTAAACAAATACTTGTTTGTAATTGGCCTTGCGATAACCCGAACGTTTTTAAAATGGAAATTAAGAAAGCCTTTCGAATATAACCTTATTTATACAGAATGATTTTTGGTCGTCAAGGTTCCCGAAAACTACGGAATCTCCTCATGATCACGATCATTTCTCCATGGAAGCATACCTGGGAAGTGTCTGGTTTCCAAAATATTAGGGTCCAAAGTTGAGTAAATAGACTACATTTTTCTGCATAAATGCACATTGACGCGTATAGCAAGATTTATTCACGAGAAATAATTAATATCTGTCTATGAAAAAGTTATAATAAACACTGGACACTATAAATTTCGCCCGATCAAGTAACTTTTTTTTTACATCGTTTCCTACCTTTTTTTAGGGTTCCGTACCTCAAAAGGAAAAAACGGAACCCTTATAGGATCACTTTGTTGTCCGTCTGTCCGTCCGTCTGTCAAGACCCTTTTTCTCAGGAACGCGTGGAGGTATGAAGCTGAAATTTATATCAATTACTCAGGTCTACTGTCCCTTGAAGCTGTGAAAAAATCAAACTTCTAAGCCAACGCAATCAAAAGATACAGCCGTTTATGCCGCAAATTTTCGACACTTGCAAGGGAATCAAAACCTACAGGGTGCTTCCCGTGAACTCAGAATCTTGAAATTTGGTACGAAGCAACGTCTTATAGCATAGATAAAGGAAAAATTACGAAAACCATAAATTTTTAGTTACATCACATAATATATATTTTTTTAATAATTTTAAACTTACTACCCATTTCCTCATAAACGCGTAGAGGTATTAAATTGAAATTCATACCAAATACTCAGGTCTATAATACCTTTAAGCTGTAGCAAAATCAAACTTCTATGTCAACGCAATCAAAAGAAACAGCAATTTAAGCTGCATATTTTGAAACTCGCAAGTACTCGCAAGGGAATCAAAACCTAAAGGGTACTTCCAGTCGACCTAGAATCTTGAAATTTGGCATGAAGCAACGTTTTATAGCACACATAAAGGAAAAATTCCGAAAACCTTAAATTTTTAGTTACATTACAAAATATATATTTTTTAATAAATATAAACTTATTACTTTTTTCCTCATGAACGCGTAGAGCTATCAAGTTGAAATTCATATCAAATACTTAGATCTAATTGCCTTTAACCCGTGAAAAAAAAAAAATTATAAGTTAAAGCAAAAACGCAAAACGCAAAAGTACAACCATTGATACCGCATATTTTGAAACTCGCAACTACACGCAAGGGAATTAAAACCTAAAGACCACTTCCCGTTGACATAGAATCTCGAAATTTGGTAAGAAGTATAAGTGTTTCAGTTATATTATAGACTAGTGGCCCGCCCTCGCTTCGCTTCGGTACATATCAATACAACTTTATATGTAGGTACAGCGGTATGTGTTAATAAATAAAATAAAGGATTAAAAAATAATTAATTCTTAAACGATAAAGAGATCAGCTTCATATGTATTTGTCTTAAATTTATGCTCCTCCATCTTTCCCCATTGTAATGTTATGAATTTCATTTTGCAATAAAAAAAATCCGTTTTTAGTCCATAGTTATGACTCGATTGTCGTAATGAACGAACTTTGTAAACCTTGCAGGTTTGTACGGAGATCTTTGTCTTAAATTTATGCTCCTCCATCTTTCCCCATTGGTTATGAATTTCATTTTGCAATAAAAATACCATAGAGTCCGACTCGCACTTGGCCGGTTTTTTTGTCATAAACGTACTTTATTTGATGTATAGAGTACGTAAGTGTGGCAACGAAATAACATTCTGTATAACGTCTATCTAAAATTAATGATCATCTTTTGATACGAAACTATAAAAAGAAATAAAATTATTGAAAAAAAAATCAGCTGTTCCATACAATCTCGAATAATTACTGCACTGTCTGTATGTCTGTCCGCTATTGTTAAAGATGAAACCTTAGCATGACATTATGTAGTCCACTCTTATAAATAAACTTATGTTAACGCGTGGAAAGTGGCGCCTCAGCATTGTAAACGTGGATTGTTATGCAAATGTTGCGTTAGCAATTGTAAACGGTTATTGAGATTAGCATAGATGTTCGGAATAGGCTCGGCTCGTATTTAGCATAACCATGGAGAAGAAATAAAAGAGGAGTAGCGGCTAAGTATATTTTCTTACAAAAAAAATGTGCCGCGGAGCGGGGGTGAAGTATGGGACGAAAAGAGCATTGAACACTGTAGCCCTACCCATTTACATAGAAACCACCTTGTAGTGACTAGTTAGTCAAACTACTTGCTCATTATCAATATGGTTCAAGATTGTTTTACTAGTGCAATTACTTATCACTAGATGGTAATATTATACTACTTTTTAGTAAAAAAAAGTACCCTGATAAAAGCACTATTATCTTTGTAATTTTAATACGGTTTCATTTCGGAGTACAAGCGTGTGGTTACAGATACTGCGTTACACTGACGCTGAAGCTCCGCCCCTATCATGACGTCATGGCCTCACGATTGCCACACGACTCAGTTCATAGTCCCACCTCCTCTTTTATACCTTCTTCATGAGCATAACATAACATTTAGCATAACATAACACAAATGTTATGTTTCAGATTGAGCTACGATCTACGAGAAATAACAATTCGTAGTTCGTAGCAACTACTACGAAAGTTTACTACGAAAGCTATAAAATATGTGTGTTAGAATAATCTATACATATAATAAAATTGTAACGGATCGATGTTTGTGCACACCGATCTCAGAAACGGCTGAACCGATTTCGATGCAGTTTTCAGGAATATATTGTGACAGGTAACATAACATTTATCACGGGAAAATGTTTTTATCCCGGATAATTTCGACATTTTGTTTTTTCTGCAGTCAGTGATTTATAAAACTAACGCATCTATAAGTACTTAATAAAAGTTATTAGTACATATATCCATTGTAAGAGAGTTGTTTAATTTTAATTATTAGTTTAAAAATAATTCTAATTTTTATACTAATATTTAATTAATATTCTAATATTTATACTATTTTTATACTATTCTCATAAGAACTGACTAAACATTTCATTTCATTTCAACAATAATAGTAAAATTAATTATACACGCGGGAAGCAATTCCGAAAAATTTTGAGCCACATCTTGTGACTAAACTTAGTGGCTCAATTTTTTTGCGGAATTGTCCACCAGTTGGGTCTGAACATACACTTAGTATGGCACGTGACTACAGACCGGGGATAATCGAGTTCGTTCCGGCATCACAGATCAAAGACGATTCCAGTCAAGTCAGGGATCTGCCTTTACGTACTCGTACAACTGAATTGGAAGCTCAACCTTCGTCATATTGTTATAATAAATTGTAAGGACCGACACTAACAATAGATATGTACTTAAGCATTACTTTAAGATACTGAAAGCGCAGCTAAAATAAATTAAAAAAAAAAGTAAAACTAATAATAGGTACACAAATTACCGGAGATTACTTTTTTTCGCATACTATCTGGGAAAATAAACACTAATAAGTTACTTACATTATATTTACCCCTTCTGTTACACCCTGTAGGTGGTATCTTTAAATCTATATTCCGAACCAAACCCAATAGAATTGAACGTACCTAATAGAATCTATAAAGTATTTCGTCGTAACACAATAAACCGGCAATTCATCTAAAAGGGGACATCAAGGTATCCGATTCCAGTAATAGTATTTCCCATTTCGTCACAAATTTGATTCCAATGGAATTTCACAATTCATTCTCTAGATGTACTAACGCGAAGATTGCAAAACGCGATCAGAGAAATAGATTCGTTACGGTCTGTAGAAATCAACTACCTGCAAATTATTGAAAAAAAAATCGAAGCTTACATTATGATTAACTATTTATTTATTCAATCCTTACTTAATATTACAAATTTGAAAGTAACTCTATCCATCTGTCTATCTCTTACGCTAAAACTACTAAAGTAATTTATATGAAATTTGATACCTAGGTGGAGCTTGAGAAAGGGCAAAAACTAATATAGGTGTATTTTTCCGTGGAAAATTTCGACTTTTTGCTTTTTTCTGCTGTCCACGCGGACATAAACCCTGACTTTATTATATAACTTAATACATATACCAACCTGTCGCATTATATGACGGGTACCTACGAAACCCTACATGCACGTAAACTGATATATTTGCGGGTTGTATATACATCCCCCAACATAATTTCAAACCACTTGCTGTGTGTTGTGATTGTTCAACAAACATTTACGAAATTTCTAGTAAAGCTTTGGTGTTTTCACCCACGACTTTGTCCGCATAAATTTTAAAACTAACGTTATTTTCCGTTCCCGTCGGAATTTCGGACCTATACGTACAAAAGGAAACCACGCTCCATATATCACGTTTATAGCTGTAATCGTTTTGTCTCGGCGTTGATGAATCAGTCGGGACATGTTAATTTACATACCTAGATCACGTATAGTTTATCCACCTGTATCTTAACTCTATAATTTGGGTTAGAAAGCAGCCACAAGTTCAGTACAATCAGTACACTGCAAAAGTAAAAGATCGTAATCAGGCAGTCCAATCACAAAGTAAGCTATCAAGATTTCCCAGCAATTCATTCCAATCGCATTCCTAGTTAATGCGGACCTAGAAAAACGACATTAATCAAGAGAAAACGAACCTAGAATATAAATATCGGCCTTGGGGCCTTATCTGCAGCCACAGACCTTCGGGGCTTGGTTTAAGGTAGGGTTGCCAAGTGGTCAATCCAAATATCAAAAAAACTGTTCCAATAATGAAGTCATGAGATAGAGAATTCGAAAATGGAAAGACCAGAAGGCTTACTATGAAATCTTAGTAGGATAATTCCTAAGCAATGTAGACTTTTTTTTTATTTCATATTTAGCTCCCAGAACAATACAGGCTTAATGTTAGATTATTATTTTTGAACTCGTTCGCATTAACGTAAAGCAGTCAGCCAATCACATTATAGCGTGGTAATTTGTATAGTCAAAGTCATTCACGACTACAATCCTCTAGGGAGGGACCTTGAATTTTTTTTAAATAAAAATTTCTCACAATACTTTCACAGAAAAAAAAACGATCAATCCCAGTATGTTACAATAACCAGTGAAAAATAGTTGTCAACCCTAACTTAAGTAGGCCTCGGTAACTTCATAGAGTTTTTACCCTAGCCCTAAAAGCTTTTTGTTTGGACCTTGGAGGTTTTGATAAGGTTTGAACCACTTTGAGGTGTTTGTGTGTTACTACAAACGCTTACATGGACTTCGACCACTTGCATATCGATACTTGTGGCTGTATAGTGCAGAATTCTCTCGCGTTACCGAATGCGCGGGAACGGTGATAAAATATATAATCTGGGGAGAAGAACTAAAATGGACAATATTATTACATACACGCTTTAATTATAAATTTAATTACTACAAGATTAACTAAATATTAATGTAAAGTAATAAACACATCATTTAAGAAGCCTTCTATTTATTTCTGGAGATATCGCACATGTTTTGGTGACCCCGACGTGATTGGCGACAATAAATAAGTAACGAGTACAAGAACAGTTGGAAGTAAGACGAGATTTTATACGGAAAAGCTGCATATTACGGATCCGAAGGAAGTTATGCCCTTTTCTCTGCTTATTAACGTTTCCTTTCATGTTTTTAATTGTTTTCGATATGTGTAAATAGTGTTCGTGTCTTCAGACATTCAACTTATTTCCATACTTCTTACTACACTACGAAATTAAGTTCATTGAATTCTAATGATTACTTCTATTTTAGATTAAAAAACATATATAAATTACTTCTTTATGTACTAACACATAATATAAATACATTTTGTTAGGTATTTGTTGGTAAAATATCATATAAACTCGCATTAAAGGTGGTATAGGCAGAGTAGGTATATCATCATTTCAAAGTTACAATTAAAACCACTCCATACACCACTTTTAACACTTGCGTAAATCGATATTTGAGCATTCTATCCAATTTCTAGGAACATACAGGGGAAATAAACGAACGAGAACTTCAGTATTAGCAAAGAATTTCCCCGCGATATCACCGTTCGAGCGCACCGTGTCATCTATATTTGTAGTCGGACCGCGGCGGTGATCTTGCAGTCATCATAGCAGTTTATACATTAGATTCGAGGTTGTATTCATTGCTTATTATATTCCTAGTATAACTTATCAACGCTAGTAAGTAGTTGAATTCGCCCTCAACATGACTGATTTAAAAGAACTTATTCAACAGAGAGGTACAATTAGAAGTCGTCTAACATTATTTGAAAAATATTTAACGCCATTAATATTAATTGAAGATATACGGGAGCGCAATAAACTTGTAAATAATGATCTTAACTTAAGATTAAATAAAATACAAGAGCTATCACAAAGTTTCGAAGATATTCAATCTAAAATAGAAATCATAGATCCCGACACTTCAAAACAAATATTAGAACGGGAAGAAACGGAAAACAGGTTCTTTAAATTGATAGGACAAGCTCAGGACATATTAGACGCGTTTAACGAATGTAAAATAAAACACAAGGACGAGGCCTCGTGCTATGGCAGTTCATCATCTTTTTCTAACCATATTAAATTGCCACCACTTAAGCTTCCTCCTTTTGACGGGAACTCAAGTAACTGGCTTGAGTTCCGAGATATGTACCTATCTCTAATTCATAACAATGATAGTATGGACGAGATTAGTAAATTCCATTACTTAAGAACTTATTTAGAGGGTTCTGCTAAATCAGTCATTAGCTCAGTCACAGTATCTGCAAACAATTATCAAATCGCTTGGTCGTTGCTCTGCAATAGATATAACAAAAATCGTCTATTAATTAACGAACACATTAAATGTCTATTTTCGATTGAAACGCTTACAAAAGAGTCCGACCGAGGTCTACGCTATTTGGTTGATACGATTTCAAGGCATTTAAGTGCATTAAATTCACTTGGCGAAGCGACCGACAAATGGGATTCGCTTATTATTTACATGGGCTCTGCAAAGTTAGACCCAGTAACTTCCAGACAGTGGGAAGAGTTTCGAAGCACGTTGGATACACCAACGCTTACAAATTTTTATGATTTTCTTCGTCAAAGGGCAACTGTATTAGAAACAGTCAACGCCACTAAACCTGTAAAAACTGTAAATATAACAAACAAAAATGAAAACCGCAGTAATTTTATAAAACCTAAATCATTTATTTCATCCTCTCTCGATTCCATTCCACGTGGTAGCTGTTTAGCATGTAAAGAATATCATAAATTATATGAATGCAACAAATTCAAATCCATGTCGGCTGAAGAACGAAACGCGAAGGTGTTTGAGTGGCGTATCTGTAGTAATTGTCTTCGTGGTGGTCATCAGTCTCATCAATGTAGACTGTTTGGTTGCCGCATCTGTAAAAGAAAACACAACACGTTATTACATAAATACAATACACATGACAATAATTCGCAAACAAATCAAGATCAGCAGTCACACGCACAACAAGCACTAAGCAGTGGTGAAGCATCTAGATCTACTTTACCCACCACTGCCTCTAATCTCAGTTCAAACGATGAGCAACTTATCGGTGCTGCTGACGTATCTATTAGCCATACTCCGATAGTTACTATGTCTGCTGGCGCTTCTAACTTGGCTCTTCTTTCTTCGGCTATAGTTGAGGTGTCAAACAACGACAGAACGATCAGACTGAGAGCACTCTTAGATAGTGGTAGTCAGTCATCGTTCATCACGGAGTCGGCGCAGGCGAAATTAGCTTGTAATAAAAATCCTAATAAATGTAAATATGTGTCCGGTCTTAATAATGCAACAATACGCATAGCCGAACATTGTAATATACAAATAAAATCTCTTTATACATCATTTAGTACTTCTGTTAAATGTAATGTCGTACCTCTCATTACCGACAATCTTCCTCAAACAGAAGTACGCATACGTGAGTTAGGTATTCCTAGCAATATCGAGTTAGCGGACCCAGCCTTCTTCTACCCATCTGAAATTGACTTGCTATTAGGAGCAGACATTTTCTGGGACATTATGGGAACGTCTCGTTTACAATTAGGACCTAACAAACCGATTTTACAAGAAACCAAGTTCGGTTGGATAGTAGCAGGCCCCATTGGGGGGAAATATTATTCAAATTCTAATAATATACGTTGCCAATTTTGTAAATACATAACATAACAGCATCTAAGTATATCCTAGGAGATTTCAGCGATAAAACATTTCTTGTAGATAAGAGTGATCCACTACTACTAAACATACCTACTTCTTTATTATAGGAATTAATTATTTATTTACTCAGCGGAATATAACTATTATAACAAACTCTTCTTTTAGTTCATCTTCTTGCATATTCCGCGCAAATATGTAACTAAGCAACTAAGTGATCAATCTAAATTCTTACAAATTCAACTAAACTATTTGATCCGCTTAGCTTATTTAAACTCAATGTACTAGTACCTACATATAATAAAAGCTACGTACTCTAAATATTTCTATAAAACTACGAACGTCTAAACTAACATAAATACTTACTTCACCTATTATTTAAACTTATATCTAACTATAATACAAATTACTAAAAGTGAAAATATAATTTATATAGCTACATTTATGTCTACGTTATTCAAAAGACTACTTCATGCAGGTCTTCAACTGATCACTTCTAGCCAAGTGCAGGCAAAAGATTAACAAGATCAACTTATTGTAACTAGATTTAGAATCCATACTTAAACTATAAATTATTGTATAAAATACTAAAATATTAATACTTACCTTCATATCGGGTGACAGTTAGTCATCCTTTCCAAGTTACTAGTTACGATTGTGCAGATCCATTTCCAACACTCAACCGCAAGTGTCGTGAATGTAAAATTATAAAAATCTACTTACGTTTATTTGTTTACTTGAGTAAAACCAAGCGAGCTATACTGCGATAATAGCAGATATCAAGAAGGGCGCAAACAACTATCATAGCAGTTTTTAGAGCCATGCAATGAATCTATCTCTTCATTAGCCGAATAAAGCATCAAATTTAAATTCTCGCTCGCAGTTAGGTAATAATTTGATGATGGAATGTTTGATTGTTGTTTTAGATGCGATGTTAAACACCACCTCACTCATTAGAATAGGGAACACGTTAGGTTAGAAGAGTTATCAACGTTATTTGCACAAATTGACGCAATTTTAAACTCTTAGTCCCCTAACTCCACTATTAACAGACCTGACAGACTTTTATCCCATATGTTCCGGGCACTTCCTGATCGGCAGGCCGTTCACTTCTCTACGATCTCCAACTATACGCGATATCAGTCCTAACAGACTAAGGAGATGCGATTGATCAAGCAAATGAGTCAAAAATTCTGGTAGAGATATCATCATGCCAAGAACGACTTTCAGAAGACGAAGATTCTCAAGGAACCCAATCTACCTCTACTCAAATGGCGAATCGTATACACCGGCTTCATCTTGAACCAGATGGCGCCGTACGCGTAGCAGATGTCAACACTGCAAAAGGCATCATACGTCGTGCTAATTTATCTATCTCTGGCAGCAACCTATGCGCGAAGACTCTACTCGAAGCTTCAATATCTTCGAGGGGGGGAATATGTCTACGCTTCTATTCGATTGCATATCGATACTTGTGGCTGTATAGTGCAGAATTCTCTCGCGTTACCGAATGCGCGGGAACGGTGAAAAAATATATAATCTGGGGAGAAGAACTAAAATGGACAATATTATTACATACACGCTTTAATTACAAATTTAATTACTACAAGATTAACTAAATATTAATGTAAAGTAATAAACACATCATTTAAGAAGCCTTCTATTTATTTCTGGAGATATCGCACAGTGTTTGTGTGTTACATAAAAACAAACGAATATAGTTTAAGTAAGTACTTACATGGACTTCGACCACTTTTGATTTAATTAAGTTAATATTCGTCAATTGAAATTTCTTACTAGAGCTTGCTAGTTACCTACTGCGCCCTAGACCCATCGCTGACTCTCTACTCTAACAACTCATGATCTTCATCATAGATAACTATAAGCAATATGGCACGCCGGATTAGAGCCTAGCATGTAGAAAGCTGCTATTCAGAAATATAGCTGCTGCTGACATTTAGAAATATGGTGAAAGTTCAACCTTACACGTATAAAAATTCAGATGACCTGATGAAACACATTAAAGACAACCATATCGCGTTCTAACTCGGACTAAGCGACCTCTAGTGGCCGCATACGCGAATTAAAGTGAGCGACGCTCCAGATAAGTTTGACTCGCCGTTCTATTGACTGAATACAGTACTAGGAATCGTACCAAATAGGAGCGCGATCGCTAGAGCTCCACTCGATACATAAGATTACAACTTACTTGAGACGAACGCGTAGACACTATTGTATAATCATAGTAGAATTGAAAGATAATTATAAATATAAAAAAATAAAGATCGCCTATGTAATCTTTGTGGGTGGGAGTGCACCGCACCAGCGCTTCATGCTGCCTACCATAATATTTATTGTATAATACTAAAGTTTGATTATTGACTGACGGGCTCCAAATAGGGCACACAGTTCTTCTTACTGTTCTTCTTTTATGTCTGCTTCTACCTGTTTACCTACTTCTTTTGATCTGTAACTATTTCTACCCTATTTCTATTGTCTTGTTCTATGTTGTTTCTGTCCGTGTATGTGTAACTTTCAAATAAAATACTATTATATTCTATTGCCAAAGATGACAAGATTTGTTTTTCTTGTATGTACTATGTAGGTGTTTATAAATTTTCAATAATTGTTAACCCTAATGCAATAAGTGTAGGATGACTTGGTAAAATTTCCAATGGATTCCATACAAGCGACCGGTAATGAACCCAAAGGGAAATTAGTTATTTTAGTAGCATTATATATTATGTTAATGCTTGAGCCTCATCCCTTAGTTAGGGTTAGTTATACTGTTAACCATAATTGCATCATAAAATATACAGCCAGCCAATGAAATAATGCATAAAGATCGTTATGCATTATTTTCAGATCTCGGATTTAATCTTCGATTCTTTCTATAAAAATCTGGTCGCCACTTCGTCCTTCTGGACAACAGAATTTCAAGAAGGTGGTTTAGTAAATAAAATATTAAGATAACAAATAACAAACTTACGAGTACATTTATAATAAAAGTTGGGATTTAAAATAAATATTCTGAAATTAATTTTGATCTCTAGTTCTCTATACTTACTTCTATCTATAGGTACAATAAAAAAGTTACTCTTTCAAATCCCGAACTCATTGACGTCTCGACACGTCTCACCCGTACGGATTTTTACGGGGACGCCATAATCCGTACAGCCCTACAGCGGGGCCTATTAAGGGTGTGCTTGACCCGGTTCCAAGCGTACAGTCAGGTACACCCTGATGTATACTATCATTGTTACTGTTGGTTGTTGAAGACTGGATAATTGGATGTATTTCTCTTTTTGAGGTTATTATGATTTAATTTTATTTGTGACGTGTAGTTATCTGCTACTTATCGATTGCAGAATAGAAGGATTGTCTTTGTTCTGTGTTGATGCAGGTTTTTGCTAAAATGTCTTCCGTTCAAGCTTCATCAGCGTCATCAAAGAAACTTATACATCTGGGCCTGCTATGCTAAAACGTGACTTCCTGTAATACCTTCGTGATCCTGCAATTTTCCCCCATTTTAAAAATAAACGTGTGTTTATTTATATGTATAACCTTTGGGTAGTGTATAGCTATCGCGATGAAAAATAACGTTGCCAATATGTAATTAAGAAAAGAGATGGTAAAATTCGTCATCCGAGTAATTGACCCGGTAGCTCAGTGGTTAGAGCGGCTGGCACGGTATGCAGTGGTCGTGGGTTCAATTCCCGCTCGGGTGAATAATTTTTTCCATTTCTTTATTAATACACATACATACATATAATCACGTCTTTATCCCTTACGGGGTAGGCAGAGCACCAAGGGCCGATAGAACCACATGGTGCTACTTCTGACCAATTTTGAGGGTATAGTGATATTTACAAGTTCGGTTAGTAGTAACAGGTGGTCAGCCCATCGCCTACAAAACTCCAAGACCCTCTTGTCCCTCTACTGACTTGTACAGTATGCCCGGGAAGAGAAGCAGCTGTAGTATTATACCTTTTTTTTTCATTTCCAGAGCAACATAGAAGTTTATTTTTTTATTAATAATTTTATTATATGTACTTATGTATTTGATGTGTGCGAATAACTCATGTAAATACATTGCAATAATGGCAAGAGTAAATAAAAACAATAAAAAACTAACAATACTTATCATAAATTGTTTTAAAATTGCAATTAAAAATGATGTCTTCAATATTTTGTTAATTTTAATTTGTCACAAACACCCTGTATGTAAATAAAACAAATTGTGTGCGAATAACTCATCTAAATACATTGCAATAATGGCAAGAGTAAATAAAATAAAATAAACAAACAATACTTATCATAATTTAGCACGGTATGCAGTGGTCGTGGGTTCGATTCCCACTCGGGTGAGGAATTTTTTCCATTTCTTTATTAATAATTTTATAATACATAATTTATTTTAAAATTACAATTTAAATTATGTCTTCAATATGTTATTAATTTTAATTGGTCACAAATACCCTGTATGTAAATAAAACAAATTGGTAGTTTGGTATCATGTGTATACCATTTATACGGCCACAACTATACAGGGCAAGAATAAAGTATACTTCTAACCCAGCGGCTACCGTAGCCTTACCTATAGCTTAGCCACGGTTTATTGTTTACGGTTAGTAGCTATTTGAGTGAGCCATTAACTATAATGGCTACAGATCGGAAAGAGTAACTTTTGAAGGGTACTTGCTGAAAGCTTGGTTTGAATTTTATTTTATTACCAAAGACATGCTATTGTGGTTTAAAAAATTGCTTTAAGTCATGTTTGTTGGAACATTATTTTATTAACATACAGGGTGATTTTTGGTCGTCAACGTTCCCGAAAACTACGGAATCTCCTCATCATCACGATCATTTTTCTCCATGGAAGCATACCTGGGAAGTGTCTGGTTTTCAAAATATTAGAGTCCAAAGTTGAGTAAATAGACTGCGTTTTTCTGCATAAATGCACATAGACGCGCGTAGCAGGATTTTTTCACGAAAAATAATTAATATCTGTCTATAAAAAAACTAGCATAAACACTAGTATATTTTTTTATTTAAAAAAAAAAATCCCAGCATTTTTTTTGGCATAATATTTATTTCATGTATAGAATACGTACCCTTCGTTAAAGGTGGCCACAAAAAAACACCCTGTATAGGTGAAAATATACATACAAAGGGCACCTAGGATCCACATACATAATATCCGCACGTCTGTTATTTTTATGAAAATATTGCAATCTGAATGCTGGGGCTTCACTAATACTCATCACTCATACATACGTATAATCATGCCTTTATCCCTTACGGGGTAGGCAGAACACCAAGGGCCGATAGAACCACATGGTGCCACTTCTGACCAATTTGGAGGGTAAAGTTGAGATGTACAAGTTCGGTTAGTAGTAACAGGTGGTCAGCCCATCGCCTACAAAACACCAAGACCCTCTTGTACTACTGACTTGTACAGTAGTACAATGCCCGGGAAGAGAAGCAGCTGTCGTATTATACGTTTTTTTTTCACTCCCAGAGCAGCATAGAAGACATCACTCATCTCCTTCATAATTCTGCAGTTCGAGTCACATTCTCGGGACCTACTGATTTATTACTATGATATGACATGGCTGACATGATACTATGAAAATACTTTTTATTAGCGAGTAAAGGTAGTATAAACTTTTCTCGTAGTAATTCGTAGCCACTTGTACTAGATTAGACCAATGTAACGCTGTCCCCTTCTTCCCCTATTACAGACAAGAAGTGGACAGGTTCAGTAAAAAGAAAAAACCAAATTAAAATGAAAGTAAAAATATAATAAAATTTAGAGCAATGAGACAATGTAATTAAATTAAAACGCGATAACAGGTCGTGGGTCGACTGATCCTGGTTTCTTTAATAAATATGAAATTTATCCAGATAAATAACGTATCTTCTGGTTGGCGGTGGTTGTACTCCTGGCTGCAAGGTGATCTGCAGCGGCAACAGAAGGCGGCGGTCAGCGAAATATTCCCTCAGAAAACAGGCAGGGCTCGGCGTCCTGATCAGGCTGGGGTAACTTCCCGCAAACTGGGGTAATTTTAGGTAAACCCTAACCTAGTCCAGATGTACTACTCGTAACTAGACTATGCACAGCCGAAAAAAAATCCGCTACCTATAAACGCGGAATGCAAGTGCGAAAGGGACTTTATGTTCATTCTGTATAAGAGTATCAAATTCCTTTTTACGTTACAGCATCTACCTTTAAAGCGCAATAAGATTTACGTCACCCAATAAAACATAAAATAAATCTACCCCCTTACTTCTAATTTGAGCGTATACGCATAGTTTAAGCATACAAGTAGTTTATATTTGACGGCCGATTGGTGTAGCTGGTAGTGGCCCTGCCTGCGACGCCATAGGTCCTCGGTTCGAATCCCGGTAGGTGCAAACATTGATATGATGAATATCTGTGGTACTAGGTCAATGTGTTGTGAAATGTGTGAATATTTATATTTATTATATTTCTCAAGACTGCTTTCGCGGGGGTCGGTGAGATTTCAGTGCGATAATTAAATTGTATAGAGCTTCAATTTTTCATATATTTCGTGCATGGTATAGAGTAAATATCTTATTCTATTAAATGAAATAAACCAATATAGTTCAGAAAAAATAATTTCAAAAAAAATTATATCAGGAGTTTTCCTAAATAACCTCATTTATTTAAAGTAAAAACCTGACTGCGTAAAAATTTTGACCCAGTCACTTTCACGACTAACGGCCAATAATGCGAGAGATCAAAAAGAATCTTGGATTTTTTTCATTCCTAATTTGAAATTTATAACTTCTTTGCTGCTCTGGAAGTGAAAAAAAAAACATAATATAATACAGCTGCTTCTCTTCCCGGGTATACTGTACAAGTCAGTAGAGGGACAAGAGGGTCTTGGTATTTGGTAGGCGATGGGCTGACCACCTGTCACTACTAACCGAACTTGTACATCTCAACTATACCCTCAAAATTGCTCAGAAGTGGCATCATATGGTTCTATCGGCCCTTGGTGCTCTGTCTACAAAGGCTGGGCTCTGTAAAGGCAAATTGAAGATTAAATCTGAGATATGTAAAAAATCTCTCAAGATCAGTTATAGAGATTGGCAGTAAGAAAAGTTTAGGCTGTAGAGCGTAACTAACTTTAAAAAACATAACCGTCCTTCTGGCCCAGTCCGGTAAATAGTTCATACTAGTGGACGCCCGCGACTCCGTCCGCGTGGATTACAGAAAAAACAAAATGTCGAAATTATCTGGGATAAATTTTCCCGGGATAAAAAGTAGCCTATATGTTAAATTGGACCTGTCACAATATATTCCTGAAAACTGCATCGAAATCGGTTCAGCCGTTTCTGAGATTAGCGTGTACAAACGCACAGATGAACAGACAAACCGACTAACAGACAAAAATTTCAAAAATAATTGTTTTGGGTACTATTGCGTTGATAAAGGTCTCCTCTAATATTTTTTTCTTATATATCTTCTATGTACAGACAGCGACCCGTTACATTTTTATTATATGCATAGATGATTATTGGACCATAATACAGTGTCACTAACCAGCACCACACCTACATTTCACTCGAGTAGCCATTGATTTATAATATAAAGCTAAGTTAAACTACTTATATGCTTACACAATAGCGAAGGTACATATACCGCGTAAAATTTCACTGCGTACCTATAAAATACCCTGTTATTTTTATAGGTAGGTAACCTACTTCTTTATTTTTAACTTTGCACCCTCCGCTTAAAGGTCATTGTGGGGTGGCAAGACAGTTACTTAAGAAGTAAGTGATTGTGAAATGGGGCGTTCCATAGAACTCACCTGTATGCTAATAGAACTCACGTTTTTTTTTCATTTACTGCAAAGTGATCTGCTACGGGAAGTTAGCAGCTCATTTTTTCAATTTAAGTTTTTCGGGGTAAAAATGCCAGAACTATTTATAAAAGGTATCAGGAACTGTAGAACTCACCTGCACTAGAATAGAAGTCACATTTATTTTTGAGCTGCTGGAAAACGAGTTGCTAAGTTCACCGACATATGAACGAGGTTGTATGTTTAACTGGTGATCGTTATGGTGAACTAGATCCAAGGGAACAGGAACTTTTACAACCAGCGCTGAATGACGGTGAAGCACGGCATGAAACGGCAGATTGTGCTGTTGTGTCGAAGGATGAAATGAGTGGCATACCATGGCATCCTGGGAAAAGCTCCATCATCAACCAGTTTTGCTCTGCACAAGTTTCAAGTTATACTTCAACTAGGTTAACCGACATAACTCTTCCACACATAGTGGAAACTCATACGTACAACGGGAAACCTATACTTCCATAGTCCTTCGGTACTTTTTACAGAGATTTTTTAATATTCTTGCTGATAAACCGTTAAACATAGATATAAAATACAAATAAAGCCTTTTATTTGATAAAACCCAGTCTTGCGGAAAGTAAATAAAAGGGGGTAGTAAAAACCCCCCATTGTAGGGATGTAAGGAAAGAAAGTATAAAACAAAAAATCTTTTTAAGAGGCATTTCGTCGTAAAGATGTGAAGGTTCCGCGTCTTAAGAATGTGTTTTTTTTTTACTTACAATGTTTCTTGTTTGTCATTAACCTCATTTATATCCAAGTGGTACCAAAGGGAAGGTAATGTTTTGTCTCATGTATTCTTAATGATATTTTAGGTAACTATATCAAAATATTTCCCCATATAATTTTTTTGAAGTTTTTCCTTGTATGATGCCGTGTTCACGTAACAAAAAATCTGTGCTTTCAAAAGATTGAATTACTTAAATACATTGTGAGATGAATCTTACTTTGGATGCTAACTCTGAATTTTATAAGTATTATGTGGACGCCCGCGACTATAAATATTAAACCCGATTAAAATATTTATATGATATTTTTTCGAAATATTTATATGATTTTTTCGAATAAAAAGTAGCCTATGTTCTGTCTCAGGGTCTAAGATTGTCTGTACCAAATTTCATCAAAATCGGTTGCGAGGTTTAAGCAAAGCGTAACAGACAGACAGACAGAGTTACTTTCGCAAAAAATTCACTCGAGTGAGATTTGAACCCACGACCTCTCGCAAACCGTGCTTTTACTCTAACCAACTGAGATATCGGGTCAATTAACTCGAATGACGAATTTTACCATCTCTTTTACATTACGTTTTTGGCAACGTTATTATGTTACCTATGCCGATATTTAAATTATTTATATTATACGCCTTATATTAAATTAAACACTGACATTGAACTTGTACATCTCAACTATACCCTCAAAATTGGTCAGAAGTGGCACCATGTGGTTCTATCGGCCCGTGGTGCTCTGCCTACCCCGTAAGGGATAAAGGCGTGATTATATGTATGTATGTATGTAATCACTGACAAACAAAATGTTACCAGCTATGTTGTAGGTAACATACTGTAGGTGTAGGTATTCACTAATCCACTGAGCCAGGTAATTTTTTTGTATTTATTAATCCTCATTTACATTATACCATTAACTTTATTGAAGCAATAAATAAATGGCATGGCCTAAACTGTCATTTTTAACATATTTTTATCCTGGAGTTCTGTCTACCCCATTTCGGCAACATGTTTGTATATATGTAGTAGGTAACTCCCCATTAGTGCAAAACTAATTAATTTCAACAGACTTATAATAAGAAAACTTATTACAGTGGGAAAAATTTTTTTTTTAATATTGATCTGGCAAATTTATAGTGTCTAGTGTTTATGTTAGTTTTTTTATAGACAGATATTAATTATTTCTCGTGTCTTGCTAAAGTAAACAATGAAACTTCCCAGGTATGCTACATAAGGAGATTCCGTACTAGCGACACAGAAGTAAAGTAAACAATGAACTCATCTACATAACTACTAGCGACACAGAAGTTGCTGAGAAGTTATAAATTAATGCTGCCCTATTTAGGACACGAGGGACTATTTACGTTTACCGTGTTCTTGTCGTTTTGATGTACGGTGTGAGAGTTGTGTATAAACTAATTAAAGGACGCTGAAGACTTTGTAAACTGGAGAAGAAATATTTTGTAATAGCAGATTCCCCCGGATTTCATTGGAAATAGAATTGGAGCACAGCAAAATCGCTTTTGTGCATTCTCTGTGTAACTGTGTGACGTCACTGGGTATATTGCTAAACGCTTACACATACTACTGTATTTCCAAAATGGGGTTGCATGAACTGCAGGATAACAAAGGACACCCTACTGCGACGTTTAGTATAGCGGGACCAACTGGTCCGTATACAGGATGTAACAGAAAGGGTGTGTTAAGCGAAAAGCTATGTTAATAGCCCACTATAGAGAACCTATTTCCAAAATTTGAGACTCCAAAGTTTATTTAGGAATTCTTCATACTATCTGGAAAAATAAACATGTGAATTCAAGTCTGAAATTTTGTGGGTAGGTCCCTTTTACATAGCTTTTCGCTTAACATACCCCTTTTCTTACACCCTGTATATATAACTACAAAAATAACGATAAAAACGGTAACAAGTTGCTACCCCACTGCGCCTAAGAGAAATTCCTTAAGTTCTTTAGTGGACTCTTACGACATGTAGGTACTACAGGAGATGCAGCTGATTTACTCTAGTAAACAAACCTCATTACAAATATAACACTAATCTTTCGAGTTTTTCCAGCGAATAACATAGCCAAAGGAGAAGTTTAGTGTATTATTCTCGACTCGGTGTCCAAGCTCGCTTAGTCCAATTGTTATCGCAAATAGCATTTCGTCACGCCCGGGGTGTCGGCTGGTAGGGGTGGTATAGTTTCATGTATTTTTGGGACAAAATGGCCGATGGTTAATTTTATTAACAAACTAGTGGACGCCCGCGACTCCGTCCGCGTGAACTGCAAAAAAACTTGTTTCATTTGACCGAATTGTAAATCTAAACCATTCTCGAACCCACTAGAACACACACAAAAAGAGTTACTTCCGAGTTGATATAAATAGAAAGAGCTGTCATGTGTGTAAATTCTCGATTTACTTAAGCTTAGATATTTACGCATTGGCGACAGTTGACTTGTTGAAAATTTCTAGCTGTTTTTACGCTATCAGGACCCTTTTTTTAGATCATAAGCACTAAGCAATATATATGAAAGATATTACAAGTAAATTGTATTACTATTATTTTATCGTATTTACTGTCTTTTTGCAAGTTGTGTTTGTTTGCCTCTATTTACTTATGCATTTGGTTATTTTAATCACTTTGATTTTAAGTTGTAAGAATGTTGTAATAACCGCTGGCAAACCTTATTAAATAAATAAATCTTGTTAAATATCAATTTATTAAATTAATTAATTATAATATTTGTCATGTTTTAATTGATTATCCTATGAAAACAAAATAATCGCAAATTCAATGTCCCTCGTACCGGAAAACCTTTTGTTTAAATTAGCCTGTCCTAAAAAAATATTAAAATTTGGTCGCCCTAAAGGACCTTTTTTCTACGGAAATAGCCTATGTAAAGGGTCATGTTATTTCATCAGTGCTAGTGGGACATTCCTATTTTTATGTATTCTTCCTGTTTGTTGAAATCTAATTAGTAAGGTACCTACTACGTTACTAAATAGCGTACTTTAGATAAAACATTCATGCATACAGTCAGTCACCTTTAACTAAGGGTACGTATTCTATACATGAAATAAAGTAAGTTTATGCCTGGGATTTTTTTTTTTTTTTAATTTTAAATTCCCGTGCGAAATTTATAGTGTCTAGTGTTTATGTTAGTTTTTTTATAGACAGAAGTGTGCAAATTACACAGTCTATTTACTCAACTTTGGACCCGCGTTCCCAGGTATGCTTCCATCGTGATGATGAGGAGATTCCGTAGTTTTCGGAAACGTTGACGACCAAAATCACCAGTTAGCCTGGTTGGCCAAGTGTGCAAATTACACACCCACTTTCCACCAGTTAGCCTATTAAGTTCCACGTGGTAAGGGTGAGCCTACCGCTGCTTTTCGGACACAAATACAACAATCTAGCTACGTTCATTCTAGATAGGTATTATAAGCTTTTACTCTATAAAACGTAATATACAAGTGTTATATGACGACCGGTTGGTGTAGTTGGTGGTGGCCCTGCCTACGACGCCATAGGTCCTGTTCGAATCCCGGTAGGTGCAAACATTGATATGATGAATCCGAGTCATGGATGTTTCTATACTTATCTATGTATTTATATACCGTTGCTTAGCACCCACGACACAAGACATTAGGGATCTTAGTGTGGGACTAGGTCCAATGTGTTGTGAAGTGTGTGAATAATTATTTTATTTATATGTTTATCAAACTAGCTGACACGGCTTATTTCGTTTCGCCATTTTTTCAGCCTGATAGTAGCACCACCCGCCAGAGCGAATTGTGTATTTAAATCTTTCAGAAACCCATTTAAATATAAAAATATGTACCTACAATAACTAAATCTATCCAATCGATTAAAAAAATATTTTTGAAGTTTAGGAAAATTACCAAAATATATCTGCTTGTTTTCTTTACCTTAATATAACCTGTTTTGTTTGTACATCGACATTTTATTTTTGGCCGCAAAATTTAATTTTCCATTTCACGCGTCGCCGGTAACAAGATCACCGGAGCCTTTTAAGAATATCTCGAGCATTAAGCTTAGATTGTTGTGATATATTTCTAAATGCTATATTTAGCTTCAGTTTTATCTAAAGTTTAAACATGTGGGATGGAAAAACAGGAGACTATTTAGAGGAATAATCGCTTTAAAGCTTCATACGAGTAACACCACCTTGGGTAGAACCTGTGATCAACAGAGACATGAATTCCCGAGTTCGACTCTTGTGACATGCACGGAAGGAGATGATTGTAAATTGTAACTTATTTTATATTATATAATATCTTGACTAAGATAAATTTATAAAAACACTACTCCATTAATATAATCCGTTAGGATATGGTTGATCGTTTCATCTTTAAACATTGTGCTGAGGGATTCAGCTTTGTTTGCCGAGATTTGGCTAGTGTATAGCTATCGGGAAGAAGAATAACGTTGCCAATATGTAATTTAGAAAAGAGATGGTAAAATTCGTCATCCGAGTAATTGAGCTTGATTGATTGAGGTTTGCAGTGGTCGTGGGTTCGATTCCCACTCGGGTGAAGAATTTTTTCCATTTTCTTTATTAATAATTTTATAACTTATTATATTGGTAAATAGACAATAACTGCACTACCTTTAATAATGTTTTTCAAAACCAGTAAACTTCAATTCAATAAATCCCGTTTCCATCAACTGACAATAACACATTTAAAATGAATAATTTCACAGAACCGTTACTGAACATTTTTCCACTCAGCTGACTGCGTATTTACTCTGAGTGCAGACGAACGGATCCTACTAATATTATAAACGCGAAAGTTTGTGAGTATGGATGGATGGATATTTGTTACTCTTTCACGTAAAAACGGCTGAACAGATTTAAATAAAATTTGGTATGAAATTAATTGACACCCTGGATTAACACATAGGCTACTTTTTATCCCGTGAAATATTTTTAACCCGGATAATTTCGACATTTTGTTTTTTCTGCAGTCCACGCGGACGAAGTCGCGGTCAGGGCCGGCCCGCCCATACGGCGAACGGAGCAGTCGCTCCAGGCCCCAATTCTTAGAGGGCGCCTAAATGGTAAAGATATAGGTATATATTATTAGGAGCAAACAGGAGAGGCGCCATAATTGGATCTCGCTCCAAGCTAAAATTTACTTCGGGCCGGCGAAAAAAATATACGAGTAAACAAACATAACAAATATTTTCTATTAGTTACAGAGTTACAATATTTTTTGTTTGAATCCTATGCTAAGATTTCTTTGAAAATAAGGAATTTACGAATTACACTCAGTTATTTGTTCTCAGCCAAAATATTTTATCAAATTCTTTAAGGTAAATCATAAGTTATTACCGAATAGCGTGACTATGGGGTACCTTTCATGTTCCTGCAGTTCTAGCTACCTTATTTTGAGAACACAGCCTATATGTATGTATGTGAAATAGAGTCCAATCTCTTTTTCAAAGTAAGAGTAGGGTTTTCAGGATCTTAAATGATTTGGTAGGAGTACAACGGCTCTTATTTTGAATTGTGAAAGCCAATGGATAAAATAATAAGTGAATACTTGGCTCGTCTTTCCCGGTGTGTCTTGAGCGGCTATTCTGTTTAATGTGGCCTTTCCCTCGCCTCAAACATTTGGAGGTTATTGTCATATAGTTTAATTTCCATGTGGTTTTAGTCCCATACATGTAAGAGGGTCACATATTGAGATCAAGTTCTCGTGTAAGCTTGTTTTGCATAAAATGAATGGGCTATAAATATATAGGTAGTTTAATATTTATTTAGTACCTACTTGGGTGTAACTTGATTTTATTTTTGGTGCGAAATAGAGTTTATTATTGTTATATTTTATTGTAATTAGTAGTATCTTGGAGGATGTATTCTTTGTATAAAAAATAAATTTCCGTAAATTCCTACGGGAACAGGGATTCCAAAGTCTACGCGGAGAAAGTCGTGGACGTTCTTTAGTAAAAAAAATATGCCTATGCGGGAATGTCAAAGATTTTCTGAAACTCCTACGGGAACAAGAAAAACTGGTATCTAAAAACTTTATGATTTTTAATAATTTTGGGTATATTGTCCAGAAATTTCAGTCTGTATATGGTTTTAAAGCCGCAACATAGCTCGGTACAATATATGCTTTAACGTGGACTTCAATAAAACAGAAAAATATTCCTACTTCTGAATTCAGCGCGGGTTTCAGACGGCTTTAGCTTGCTTCGAAGTAAACTGTAGAAAGTTTTATTTCTTTGATAAAATCTGTCCATTAAACTGGCAGAAGTTGCAGATGAAGACCTTATTTATACTGTGCTATATTTTATTTACTATGCGCTTTGAATAAGACTTGTTTAAAAATGTGCTGGCTTTTTCTTTTAACGTTATATTTACGGGGATATCAAACACTGACATCGTTTACCTACCTATATTTATAGCTTTAGATCTCCTATGTTCATATTTTAAACCCGAGTTCCAAATATGTATATACATTACTTCCTGTATACTGTTACGTATGTATGACTTTTAGAGGACATTTTGCTTCGTATAAGTATTTATATATAAAATGTTTCTAAAAAATCTATCTAAAAATTTTAAAAGTTTGAGCCATTTCGAACTTGTCTATTGGAAATAACATACAACTGTACAATATTTCATTTAAATGTTTTGATAAGGATAGATACCTAAAATAATGTTAATTTGAAACTAAACTGGTGAACGTTTATTTTTACCCGAGCCAGAAAGCGGGTTATGTCTTTCGAGTGTATGTTTGTAGGTAAGTATATTTCTTTGGCATGCTTTTCAACCTTAATGCCTTGTCACAAGGTATCATTAGATTCGTCTTTGTCATGATAGTGTCACTGCGTATATCATAATGAAAGAATCAGACATTTTGCGACAAAATCTCGGGCCTGTAATGTTTAATATAATTATTGACTACTATGACCTTTTATTTAGTTCCCATCACTAATGATCCTCCTACAATATTACAAAGAAAGCTATTACTATATATTGGAGCCCCTTAACTACTACGAGTGGACAATATGAAGAAGTTAGGCGGAGTTGGACTACATGTTATAGAACCTTTTGTTAAAACTTATAAATATAATTATGACTTTCCTAAAAGACCTTGCACTTGCCTTACCTATTTCACTGCGACGGCCGATTGGTGTAGTTGGTAGTGGCCCTGCTCGCTGCGCCATAGGTCCTGGGTTCGAATCCCGGTAGATGCAAATATTGATATGATGAATATTGATGTTTGTTTCCGAGTCATGGATGTTTCTATACTTATCTATGTATTTATATACCGTTGCTTAGTACCCACGACACAAGACCTTAGGGATCTTACTGTGGGACTAAGTTAATGTGTTGTGAATTGTGTGAATATTTAAGAAAAAAAATTATAGAAAAAAACTGTCTTTTTGTTCTATTATAGTGCCTTTTCTGCTTTATATTTTATTTAGCTTAGTAGGTATATATAACATGTGTCGGTTAATGTGAGCGCTATTGTGTATCTAGCGTGACTTCTTCAATCTAATGTTATTACCAGATATAGGTATTATAGGTATATATTTAAGTTCTGAATGCCACGTTTGCTCTTCTGTTCACATTTTACCGTCAACTTTGTACACAAAATATATATATTTTTATTTTTATAATTTTAGTAGATACTTATTTGACATTGACTTTTACTCTGTGTACACATTTTTTTATTTATACAGTTTTAATTTGACATGGACCTGTACTTACTTTGTGTAAGTGGGTATGTAATTTATATGAATTTAAATTAATTGTGTTATGATAATTGAATTTATACACACTAAGTGAGTTAAGTGTTACTATGATTATCTGATATCTAATCCAATCTAAGATTCTTTTGTTAATATGTTACTTAGTTTTGACTGTGTCGCTGGGAGCTTTCTTGCTATTTCTTCTTCCAAGCAACGACACTTCACTGAAATAGTGTAACAGTAATAGTAGAATCATGTGGTGTGTCAGACCTAATTTTGGTTTTGCCATAAAGGAGAACTGTCTAGCAGCTCTCCTGGATTTCGTCTTTAGGCGACCTTAACTCTTATTAGCTCCACGTTGGTGCTATTAAGCCCCGAATAGCCAACTTATGCCTGACAGACCGTAACAAATCGCACCTTGGGGTGGTAACCGTTATCAAAGCAAAAGCTTTGCGAATTTTTTTTTTAGGTTGTTTAAATTCACCTCCTTTTTTTGTTTGGTAGCGGTTTCATTTTGGGGTGCGAACATAGAAAGTAACATATAAAAAGACCATCGACAAACAAGTTGTTAATGCTTTCATGTCGAATAAATGATTTTGAATTTGAATTTTCCAATAGAAATAAAAGGCTTTCCAGATTTTGAAATGCCCGTTTTTTCTGTAATGTCATGATTTTCTGGCTCTATTAGATACATATTTGGGGTCAGAACAATAAAATCACACTATGATTTTTTTTGTTCATTATGATTCGCCGTCATAATTTATCATTACTCTGCATTCATTCTAGGTAATATAGCAAACACCTTTCACATTTTATAAAAGTGGTTGTAGGACGTCCTATATGATCCTGCAATTATGGCGACCCATTTTGAGAACACAGGCGTATGGTATATGACTGTAATATAACTGTAGTAGTTATTTTCCTGTTCACAATAATTATGTTCTATGCAGGACAAAAACTATCTTACATTTGGTGTGGCTACTCGTACTATCTCTCTGTGCACGTTCCAGTTTGTAAGAGAGAACTATTAAGTTTCTTGACCAAAAGTTCCACAATATTTCCGCCTCCATGAGCCCACATCACGTCGTTTAGCGTTTATAGGTCGTAGAAATAATTGGCACGCTCCAGGTAACTGTTGTCGCCTATCGTCGTTCAGATAATAAAAACTATTTTGTTGGAATAGGTGTGGAACTTTTTCTTTGGTAATACTCAGGGATTTGGTATCTCCTGGTAATACTTGTAGTATCGCGAAGATAACTACTTATTGATAAAGGTATGTGACAAAAAAAGTTTAATCTGAATGACATTTTATACTGTTGTTTCGAAATAGGTATGCTGATTTGGATTTGTGGTTTTTGTCTGATATTTAAACTTTATCTGTAAGATCCTCTCTACCATATTTTGTACGAAATAAACATAGTGAAATTGAAATTGTAACTATCGGCCGGTAAGGGGAATTACTCTCAACTTTAGCAGGATTGTTTTCAATGTCCCGCTTCATCTTCAGCTGCATCTCCTTCCGTGCCTGTCGTACTCGCAAGAGTCGACTAAGTTGTTTGGGCATTCTCTCAGGCGATAAGCTAGCAATTTCTCATTGATCATTAACCTGCTCCCGCTATGATCCTGCAGTTAAGCTACCCCACTTCGGGAATACGGTCGTGTCTATTTGTATGGAGACAATTCTGCTTTAGGAGTTCCTAGTAACCCCCACATAAAGAAATACCTTACTCAGCTAGATATCTGTTTTTGCCAAAGTGGTTGCTACTTAACCCCTAATACGAGTATCTACCTACATAATCCAATGTTCTCATAGTAAAACAACTGCTCAAGTGGAAATTTCGATAGAAAACTATCATTCCAACTATCGTTGGACATAGGTCTCCCCCAAATACCTCCACTCCGACTGCTCGGAAGCAGCCTGCATCCAACCGATGCCCGCTATACTACATAAATAAAAAACTATTCATAATCTTAAAATATACCTATATTATAAACTCTAGTCGATATGACATCCTAATAAAACTAATAAAACTTTTAAAAGTTAATTGTAGTACAAAATGAATGTCACCAAAAAGAAAATTAATAAAATCAATGAGGGTGCCACTGAAGTTCAATATCGAGGAGTAAATGCATAAAGGTGGTGCCATAACTTTGGTTCGCAACATAATAATGTTAGATAATAATGGTAGGCAACTGTAGTCAGTGGCTTCACATAAAAAAACTTTTATTTTATTATTAATGATCATTCGATCATCCTGTATATAATGTATATCTGAACTTCAAAGGAAACTTTAATATGAAAGAAGCAATAAACAAAATTACTCAGCTATTGTCAATGTAGCCTACGCAGCGTGAACCATGTAGAAATGTACCACAGGCCTACATTTGCCCTGCTTCTCTTCATCCGCGCAGCGGCTAAACTAATTTCCATGATTCAAAATTGTTAGCCTCCCCTAATAATGTAATAATAAATTTTATAACATTTTTGAATAAAGTAAAATATTTGCATGCCACATTTTTGGCGAAACATTCCCAGATCTAATAATGACTTTCTTGAACTATGTTTTCAGAAAATGAATCATCATTTTCATTTTCCCTTTTCTTCTCCGCTCCGTAGTGTTGACAATCTAGTCGTTAGTATATTGATCCATCTCCTCAATATACCTGCTTAATGTTCGATACCCTCTTAAGACAATGAAATTAAAAGAGATTCTTCATCAAATAAACAATTTGTAAGACTTTTATTACTCCAATTTACGATCTCTCTTCAGTGCAAAGGTCACGGTATTTCTTCTGAAACTCGGCTCTAAGAACAATAAATTTTACGTACCTACAATTTGGCAAAATTTCTACCATTTCAGTTGTACTTAATTGGAGCTACGCCAGTATTACCTGAAACACTGTAAATTAGTAGAGTTTAAATGACTGTAGGTCGATAGAAAGAAAAGTATCTATTTCTTGTTTTGGGCCGATTTTAGAATCACGCTGACGTGCGCTGTCGGTCGGCGCTGATGGAGTCAATTTGTATGTAGTTACAGGTAGCGTTTTTGAGTCACGCTGGACTGCTCAGCGCTGACGACCGTACAAATTGACCCATCAGCGCCGACCGTCAGCGTACGTCAGTGTGACTCTAAAATCAGTCTTAAACCAAGCATTATTTTGGCCAAAGAATCAGCCTTGCTGGACAATGCGCGGCAATGAAGCTAGCATTTTGAGCACACGCCCATACATAAGTTAGAGCGGTTGATCTTTCTGCAAAAGTAATTAGGATGATCACAACAACAAACCTCCTAAGTACGTTTTTCCTATGAGTTCATTCAACTTTTACGACATGCACGGCAGGAGATGCAGTTATGTACCTATTGTAGCGAAGTCCCGCACTTAGATGGATAAAGAAGTAGTTATTCATTACCTAAAAGTTTAGAACACCCAAAAATATTTTAACTAGAAAATTATTTTAGAAAGCCCACATTGTATGGGTGAGAAGCTGTCATTGCCCCTGTTTCTAAACGTACCACTTTAACACAGGAATATTGTGAAAACCTATTCTTGGCCTAATTATAACTTAAATTTACCTGTAATTATTATAAAATGTAAATGCTGTTGGTTTTCCTAATAAAGAAAATAAAATAAAAAAAATAAAAAATAATAAAGAATAGTCAGTGTATTTCTTAAAATATCCCAAAACTTGAGTCAAAAGAAAATAAATTGGAGGTACAATTTCGGCCAAAGTTTTCCACCATTTATTACGAAAGTTCTGACGAGAGATGGATCTTATTTTAGTTTATTTTGTCGGACAATGGAGCGAAAAATATGCATCCATTTTGTAGCCTTTAATATTTTATGTATTTTGGCATTTTTCAGCTAAAAATCTTAACTACCTATATAGGTTTTTATTGTGAAGTTTGGGTATGGAAAACTGTACCGTCACTGTTTTCGGAAAATCCTTTTAAGGTTTTACAGCACCAAAGGTTGAAGTATACAAAAAAAATCGGTTTATACAAGTAAATAAACGTATATTAATACTACTAATATTGGGATTAATCTACTATAAACTCATCTTCTTTTTTTTTCAAACAATCTAAGATTGAACATCAAATCCATCTTTATTCTTATAAGTAATGGTTTTAAGTTACCATTTTAAGATGTTTTCAAAGGCATAAATATATGAAAAACTTTACCTTAAAATTTTACTTAAATGGACTGCAGGTAAGATAATAGAAAATAAGGATAATATTTATCAAAAGATATTCATAACTTGGTTTGGCCGTTTTTGTTATCTGATAAAATATGCATAGATAAGATCAACTCTAAATCCTTTTGATATAAGGAAAGTTTTGGGACCCCTTTGACCAGCAGTGGGATAGAACAAGGTCGAGATAAAAGTTTAATAAATATAATTCTACTTTGAAGCAGCTTGAAAACTTTTGCTAAAATTCTGCAAAATACAAATTCTAATATGCATCATATCTATCTGTCTTCTGTACATATAATGAAAATGTAATGAATCGCTGTCTGTACTGTACATGGAAGATACGAGTATATTATGGGAGACCTTTATCGACGCAATAGTATACCCAGAAGAATGATTTTTTAGAAATCTGTGCGTTTGTGTACGCTAACCTCAGAAACGGCTCAACCGATTTCGATGCAGTTTTCAGGAATACATTGTGACACTTAACATATAGGCTTTTTATCCCCGGAAAATATTTCGACATTTTGTTTATTCTGCAGTCCACGCGGACGGAGTCGCGGGCGTCCACTAGTAAAAAAATATTTTTCTTCATTTCATTAAAATTTGCGTATTACTCTCGCTCCAAACTGGCTAGCATTTAATGCAATGAGGACGAGTTGATGAAGGTATGTTTGATACGTAATAAATGCAGACCTCTAAATTCTAACGGATTTGTAATTAGACTGTGGCTCTTGTCTTGCGTCCGATAGATGGCTTAGGTACATGTATTTAACAAGCAGACATGTTGAAGATTAAAACCTCTTGCGAGCACGGAACTCATCGCAACCTTGTTCGACAATTTAAAAAGTGACGCATGTCCGGTTATTAGGTACTTAGTAATTATTACATTTTCACATATTAGAAATATAGTATTTTATTTCCGCTACGCCTGGGAGACTCCTCGACATGTTATAAAATTTATTAACAATTCCGCCCCCCTTGTTCCAGATTATTTGAAGAGAATCAAGACATGCTGAACATGTTCGACAAATTCCGCCAATGCAAGACCAAAGAGGAGCAGATCAACTCCATGGAGCTGGCGGAGCATGCCAACAACGTCATGAACACCCTGGACGAAGGCATCAAGAGCCTCGACGACTTGGACAATTTCTTCCAGTACATCTATCAGATAGGCGCCAGCCATCAGCGGATACCTGGGTTTAAGGTGGATTATTTTTGGGTAAGTTTTTATTCTCATGCTGGGCTTTATTGGAATACATCAGCTGCTTCTCCTTCCATGTATGAAGTAAGTGTCGGTCGACTAAGAAATTTAGGTTCGTTCTCTAACTGCCAATTTCAAACTGATCTTGAGAGATTTTTTGCTTTCTCAGATTCCATCTTCAAATTGTTTTCATACAAATTTTAAATTTGTAATAAAAAAACCGAGATTGTTTTTGATCTATAGTAATTATTGAAAATGGCCGTAAGTGATGATCTAGTAAATCGTGACTATTGTGGTGAGTAAATAACTACGTGGCTCTAGGGTCTCCTTCGTGATTCTGAATTTCTGACTATCCTATTTTGGGATAACAGACGTGAATAATCGTGATAACTATGTAAGTATTACTTTTACTTGCAGTTTCCTGTGAATTGAGATTTCAGCGAATTCAATCGAATACATTTTTCTGGAAGGTTTGTTAGGTTTGGCCTGTGTTTTTCCCGGATGGTCCTCTATCTAGTACTTCTAGCTTTGATTCGATAAGCCATTTTAGGCGAATATGCAGAGCCAATTACCTATGTTTGATGTGCATGCCATCTCCCAATTTACGATAAATCGGTGTAAGGAACATAAGGGCATAGCGGCTATCTACTTGTCATCAATAATTATAAAAAGCCTTACTTCAAAAAATATTCTCAATCCACATACCTACGGTAGGTATATGTAGATTTAAGACTTCTAATCTATCTCATTCGAGGCGGATCCAGCGTGAAATTGGTTCATCCTAAGGCTTAGAATTTTCGGATCAGGTATTTAGCTCAGTCACTCTTGAAATCGAATTTCGAGATATGCCTACTCTTGAGCGGTATGTAGTTAAATATGCGCAAGAATGTGTAGATAGATGAGAAGATAGTTGGACATGGGGAAATAGTAGGGGAAGTCTGGTTGTCTTTCATTCGTTAGTTTTTTTTGTTGTGTTTGTAAAAGCCTTAGATTTACCATGCACGACATGCATGGGCTTAATCTATCCACAGCTTAGTTGTACCTCAAATTTAATTTTGGTAACAGATGTTCCTATAGATAAATAAAATAATCATATATTTTACAACATATAGCTACTAAACACAGTTTTCACACAATAATATTTTTTGTAGTCTCGTGTCATGGGTTTACTTGTACGTAGATAAAATAAATTCCAATATCTATAACTCGGAAGTAAATTGCACCTGCTGGAATTCCTACCTAGGATCCTTAGCGTGGCAGAAAGTACAGCATTAATTACAAATATCCATGGATATTCACCCTCCGAACATAATATCAAAACCAAACAAAGGGCTACATCATTCTATTCACGTTTTTATAGCTGAAAAAATGAAAAGGCCCTCCATAAAGTTGTACTCCTCGGTTCCGGATATGAGTTACGGACTTAGAATCTCAGTACAAGAGATGGCATTGCCTCTCAATTTACCTTTAAATCTACTTCTTTAGGTATCTACTGCAAATATTGGTTGCAACATACATTACATACACACAGCAGATGTCATCTGCCTTTCCTTATCCTACTAATATTATAAACGCGAAAGTTTGTAAGTATGGATGGATGAATGCTTAGAATAATAATTCGCTCGCGGATTAATCTAAGGATGGATGTTTGTTACTCTTTCACTTAAAAACAGCTGGAGCGATTTTAATAAAATTTGGTATGGAGTTAGCTGACACCCTGGATTAACATAACAGGCTACTTTTTATCGCGGGAAAATATTTTTATCCCGGATGATTTCGACAAGTCGCGGCGTCCACTAGTAATGTATATAAGTAAGTAGATATATTAGTTAGTATACTTAGGTATGGCATCTCTAGTTGAAATGAATGATGCTACAGCAAGCTCGTACTCTGGTGGAAAGATCCTTTTCTCTCATGATTTACTGTCTGACAACTCATAAACTTCAGTCGACCGATTTACTCCTCTGATATGCCTTTCTCTGCCTTTGTTTCTAAAGCTTCTTTTGTCTTTGTCGCTCTTTTATCGTATCATTTATCTTCACTTTTATTAATACTAGCGACATCGTCCGCGTCGCTTTATCTGGCTAAAAAAAAGTTCCTATGTGTTAATCCAGGGTGTCAGCTTCCATACCAAATTTTATTAAAATCGCTCCAGCCAGTTTTACGTGAATAACAAACATGCGTGTATAGGTAATATTTCCGTCCTCACCCGGGTGGGAATCGAACCCACGACCTCTGCATCCGCGAAAGGTAATATTAGGTAGTATTGTTATTTAGGTCAAAAGTTGTGAGAGTAAAAATTTGTCATAATACAGCGAAGGAGAAAGAAAAAACCCTACTGTGTACAAGTGTACTCTCACGACCATCTAATGATACTAAGCTCAAATGCTATTACGTAAAAGCAATAGCAAAGCCAAAGATCGCGATAATTGAGAGTGTGTGCGTGCGCGCAACGCGCGCTCGGCGTCCTCTCGCGCCCCGCGCCCCGCACCTTGCCCCGCGCACACACACACTCTCAATTATCGCGATGGCGGCTGGGTATTGCTTTTATGGGGGCCGTAACGTATTTTTTTTTATATATAACAGTTCCAGTTGGACCACAGAAAAAACAAAATTCAAATTATCCGGGATAAAAACATTTTCCCGAAAAAAGTAAGAAGTGGGACCGAACGTGATTTTGAGAACTTGCATACTCACGATGCTTGTTTAATATATCAAGTGATAGATCAAAATTAAGAAATCCCATACAAACTTTCAACCTCTATTTCAACCCCTTCATCCCTTTTTTCGGTAGCCTATGTTCTGTCTCATCTAAAGATTGTCTGTAAAATTTCATCAAAATCGGTTGATTTAAGCGGGAAAGCGTAACAGATGCATTTATAATATTAGTTGGGATTAAATAGGCTTACGCTTGACCACAACGCGCCTGATGGTAATCAAAGTTGCAGTCTAAGATAATATGAGTATAGTTTACAACTCAACCACATAATAAATATAGGTTACAAATGGCCAGAACCGTTTGTCATGCCATGCAACGACGTTTAGATGTAGGTAGAACGTTAGTTAGAACACAACTCTTGATTATTATACTTTATCTAGGAGCATGCACTTTATCTCAAAGACAACAATCTTTCAGGATGCTAGCAGCATGTCGATCTTCTACATCAGAACAATCCTAGTTATTTTAGATATACCTATATATACCTACTATAATAAATAATGAGTCGGAAGATAAAAACGTCTGTTTCGCCGAATCCACCCACGGACATGAATGATCCAAAAACTTTTTTCCGGGATTAAGGTAATCTAATCGTTTTCCGATTACCCCGCTATTTATATAAAAAAATCGTGATACTCATTCGGCTGCTTTTTAATGAAAATGGAACTGAAATACGTAATCATTACCCAACTGTACTGTTTTTCTAGTGTATGTTTGTATGTACAGTTCTTTAGCATCTAGACGGCCCCCAGATTACGTAGAATAGCAAAGCCAAAGCCGCGCGATCGCGATAATTGAGAGTGTGTGCGTGCGCGCAACGCGCGCTAGTCTCAATTATCGCGATCGCGCGGCTTCGGCTTTGCTAGAAGAGGGTTTAGAGCGTGCTAAAGAACTGTACATACAAACATACACTAGCTAGGCGCAGTTGGGTAATGATTACGTATTTCAGTTCCATTTTCATTAAAAAGCAGCCGAATGAGTATCAGGCGGGGTATCGGAAAACGATGATTACCTTAATCCCGGAAAAAAGTTTTTGGATCATTCATGTCCGTGGGTGGATTCGGCGAAACAGACGTTTTTATCTTCCGACTCATTATTTATTATAGTAGGTATATATAGGTATATCTAAAATAGGGTAGCTAGGATTGTGAAGGAGAGAGTGGGGCTAGATGTAGAAGATCAGTGACATGCTGCTAGCATCCTGAAAGCATTGTTGTCTTTCAGAGAAACCGAGATAAAGTGCATGCTCCTAGATAAAGTATAATAATCAAGAGCTGTTGTGTTCTAACTAACGTTCTGCCTACATCTAAACGTCGTCGCATGGCATGACAAACGGTTCTCCATCTATATTTATTATGTGGTTGAGTTGTAAATTGTAAACTATACTCATATTATCTTAGACTGTTTGATTACCATCAGGCGCGTTGTGGTCAAGCGTATTTTAATCCCAAAATATTATAAATGCGAAAGTAACCGGTTTCTTCTGTCTGTCTGGCACGCTTTTCCGCTTAAACCTCGCAACCGATTTTGATGAAATTTGGTACAGACAATCTTTAGACCCTGAGACAGAACATAGGCTACTTTTTATTTCGAAAAAAGGGATGAAGGGGTTGAAATAGAGGTTGAAAGTTTGTATGGGATTTCTTAATTTTAAAAGATAAAACCATGAAATTTTATATTTAAGCACTTGATAAGAAATCATTAAACATTTGTTCTAGCATTTTAAATTTCGTGGTGAAATAAGGGTTGAAAGTTAGTATGCAAGTTCGTAAATATCACGTCATGACAGGTCATTAACACTTAACATATTACTTTTTATTGTTTTTATCCCGGATAATTTCGACATTTTGTTTTTTCTGTAGTCCACGCGGACGGAGTCGCGAGCGTCCACTAGTTAATATAAAAAAAACATCTGCACAGCTCTTGAATCACTCAATCAATTCAGTGCTTTTCGCCGAGTTGCTTTATCAATACATTAATATATCAAATTTAGCGGTGATAGCCCAGTGGTTAAGACGTGCACCTTCCAAGCGGGAGGCGTATATTCGACCCCAGTCACGGGCCTGTACCAATGAATTTATTTCATGTACAGATTTTAATGTTGCAAAATTGTCACTTAGCTCGTACCTCGGTAAGCACGTGAAACCGTTGGTCCTGTGCGCCTGATCTCTCTCCGGTCGAGTCGGCTTTCTGTCCCATCGGACTATGAGAGTGAGGGAATAGAGAGTGCATCTGTGTTTGCGCACACACTTGTGCACTATTATATCTCCTGCGTACCTGGCCAATCTCCGTAGAGATTGGTCGCCTTGACCGAAATACGGTCGGAGATCATCATATCAAATTATTTTTTCTAATGTAGATGAGTGACTTCATGACGTGGGAAAGACAAGAAAAACGGTTGCCGATAAAAATGAAAACAGCGATTTACCTTCAGAAACATGTATGGCGGTTCATTATCCCTTGAAACTCCGATATGTGTAAGAAATAGAACCTCAAAGGTATTATAACAAAACATTCATACGTCGAAGCGGCTACCTTCACCCGACCTTCGGCTATCGATTTTCGAACCAACAAATAACAGAACGCTTTTCTTTTACAGAAAATAGAGGCGCCATTCCTAGCGGCCGTCGAGTCCACGCTTGGTGACCGGTACACTCCAAACGTGGAGAATATCTACAAAATAACAATTAAATTTATACTAGAAACCCTTGTTGACGGATTTGAAAAAGGTGCTAAACCCAACACTGGCAGTTAAGTTGGTATTCAATGTAAAACGGAACATAAATTTAAATGGGCGAGATAAAACAAAACGCATCGAGCGAGACGAAGTTCCGGCGGAATTTGAAAGTTTAAAAAGGGAACTGTCTGTTCGAGAATTAGGAAAGGAAAACCTAATGAAAATTTTAAATTAAAGAGTCAATTTTGAAATGGGCACTTTGCGACTATTCGAATTACGAATTTCTAACAGTTTTGACATGGCATCTTAGATATTTGCCAATATTAGCTATAGTTAGTGTTCATTTTTGTTTGGCATTGTGACCAAAAATATGTAAAGAAATGATCACATCTGTTTTAACATAGACATTTGTAATATGAGCAGTTTCAAAGTAGTTAACAAAATGTTCATAATAATAAAATTATTTGTAATATTTAAAAAATATTGTGTATAATGTGAATAACTTATGTTATTGTATAAACTTGTCATTGTAATATATTTTGCGTATATTTTACTACTATTGTGTTCAAACTTAATGTTGCATAAAAACTCAATCTAAATATTATTTACTTTAAAAAAAACTGTGGCCATTGGCATTTTTGGATCGTATACCTACATAAGCTTTATCTACAAGTCCAGTTTTTCCACGCTTAACTTAAAGGGGCTTACTTTTAAATTTTTTTTTATATCTTGACCTGTCTAAATAATTTGTAATATGTACTTATGCTTATCATTGTTACTTTGTAAATAACTATTCATTTATTTAACGAAAATATGTGTAGAATAGGAATATTAGGAAGAATTGTAATTTTAAAATAAATAAAACATGCTATTTCGCTTACGTGTTTTTTATATTAATTGGTAATAATGAAGAGTATATTATTTTATAAGTATTGAATTACGTATGAAAAATTAACAGTCTTCAATACTACGAGTATATTGTTTTTAAAAAACTTATTAAAATATTGGTTTGAACATTGTCTTCCCAAATTATATTTCTGTTACTTTTGTTCTAGCAATTTCTAAATTCTGGATAATTTTCTAGATATAATTAATGAAACATGTTATATTCTTCTCGCGAATAGAATAACATCGTTATTTATTTCTTATGCATTTATTTTATATAACGAGAACATATTTTCATAAACAATATCTTAAAGTTAACTAAAAAAATATCGCACAAAATTTTTTGACAAAATTTTAACTTGACTCACATATTTAATATGAAGAAATATGTAACTATTTTTCAAAAAAAACTTTTGTAAATTCTCAGACCAAAATACCTATAATTATCTTAACATTCTATAGTATTACACGACTTACGTACAATTTTGTTTCGTATTGCACTCGTACTTTGATAAATCATACAATATTTTGTAAAATGTACATTTCAACAAAAAAAAAAATATAATAACGTGGCTATAGGATCTTTTTCATGATCCTGCAGTACTGGCTACCCATTTTAAGGAACACAGCGATGTGTATAATGTGTGTGTGTACCTATATATGTAATGTACGAGTATATTACTTTGTCCGGAATTGTACACAACTACGGATCTTTCACAATCTTGTTTTATTTATTTTATACATATACATATAATATTAAATTTAATAAATGAAATTGTATTACGCGTTACAATTCGGAAAGTTCAAACATTCACTATGGATGCGCCCACCACCGGGCCCTACACCCTAGGAATAGTGCGATGAATATTATCTTGCATGGTAGGTGCTCGGATCTGGTTTCTTGTGGCGATTGTAGATAGTGCAAGTACTCGTTTTCGCAGTTATGAGTTATCAGATCCGAGGGTCAGTTGAGGGTGTAGGGCCCGGTGGTGGGCGCACCCATAGTGAATTAAATTGAATATAAGTACATGTAAATAATAATCTTGATTTGATTATACCTTCGTATAAACTCAAATTCAATATATTATACATACATAATATAAAATGTACCTACCTACGTATAATATTTAATATTAGTATGTAAAAAGTATTAATATTTTGTTTTGTTTGTTATTATTATTGATGGTATTATAATCTAAGTCAATATAGAACCAAAATAGGTAAATGAATTGTTAAAAATGTGAGTAATACTGTCTTAGTGCGAGAATAATAGTATAATATCTCTATAGAAAAGCATATTTTCATTGGCCATCTTGAAACAAACATTTTTATTGAAATTATCTTAAATAAATTCATACTTCTATCTTGTTTTAAAACATGGTCATGGATATGACTCATGTGTTTTTAATATTGTATTATTTTAAGAAAAGGTTTACCAGAACTGAATAATGTTCGGAAAGCTTTGGATTGGAATTAGTACGGGTCAATGTCCGCAATCCGTCGTGCTTCACCAAGAGACTAAAGTCAACTACCACAAACATCATATTTGCTTGGTGTAGAGATATTTACTATGCTTCTTGATGTTATATAGAGCATATTTGGCCACCACAGAGAGGGTGGGAGGCCCGTGGACGAAGGACAAAGAGGAGATGACCAATAAAGTTGCTATTTTTATTTGTATACAGCCAGTGACGATTCGTACTGCGGAGTCTATATTTCCGGTCGCAGATCTCCCTATACAGCGCGTGAGTGACAGCTAGGCGAATAATGCGAAACAAGTAATGTTATGTTGTTTTATACAACAGTATTTTTAATCACAATGCATTTGTAAATTGGTTATTCACAAAATCTGCTTTTCCAGCCAATTGTATTGGGTAATTCTGTGACTAGATAAATGTGCTTATCGGGTATACCTACAGTGTACTGCGATACATTGCTGCATGTTTTTGGGATCACTTGTGACGCTAAATTGTCGTTGATCGATTATTTGAAATTATTTGAATATTACTTGTGTTTGAAACATTATTAAAAGCCTAAACAACACTATTATTGGCCTGAAGTCGGATAATTTTGGAGTTGTTCTGCATTTTGTGGTTCTCGGTTCAGAATCAAGGCCTGCAAGCCTAGCGTGGCCTGCGAAACACGATATGATAAATACGATAAATATAGCCTTCGTGTTCAATTTTGTATAGAGACGATACAATATCTTACGTTACGATATCCACGATGCGTGGTCATGCTAGGGGGCCTGGTTATCATATCAATTTTTGCCTGGCTGTCACTTACAACCTGTTTTGGTAGTTGCATCTCCACTTTATCCTTTCTCCATAGCGAGGTCTTTGTCCAGCCATGGCCAACAAATGATGTATGGCCGCTATAATAATTGTATTCTAAGTGATGAACGTGTTTAATAATATCTAAGATCGGTGTATTGAGGTGTTATTTTGATTTTAAATAAATATTAAATGAAAACAATGTTTATTTTATTTTATGGTGGCTTTAGTATTAATTACGAAGGGATAGCGGGTTCGATTCCCGGCTAAGATACAAAGGTTATATAGATTACCTACAAAAAAATTTTTTAGCTTCGTATGTACGAGAAATAAATTTAAAAGCACGAAAAGATCTTTTATATAAGGAAAGTCTTTCTGTTGTTGAAATGTAAAAGTTTGTGGCAATGGACATTTGCGACTCTGTCATGTATAACCTACTGAACGGATTTTATACCAATTTGTCGGATTTTCCATACATTTAGCTGTCAAATGTCATTTTTACCCAACTATTTTATCTAACTTTAGACGAGGTTTTGCCGATAGCATCTAACTAGGTGTAAAGCACGATGACTCAGGGTACCTATAATTAAGCAGAGTGGACGTAACTGAAAGACAATTTCGTTAGAAGACAACAACGTCAAGCAACATTCTAAATAGTTACTTTTACGAATAACACTAACCATCAAATAAAACTTAGTCCCTTATCCGATGATTAGCGATTTGTCAGAGGTGGTGAAATTAGAGTTAAATTTTACTTGAGAGTTTTTTTTTACAAATAGCTAATAGACACTTTACTTGGCGATAGTAAACGCGTTCCTAATAGTTATAACAGTATATATCATTACTACACCATTTGTAGAAGAAAGGATAATAAAAATACACGGCCGTACAAACTCTCCTTTTAAAGTAAAAGATTGAAATGAAAACGTACGCTTCTACGTAATAGAAACTATGTGTTTACACTTTCTGGTTATAGTTAATTGTTGTATAGACTGTAGCCTTCCTTGGTAAATGGGCACACCGGATGCGTAGTATTAGCGTGCACTGTCTAAATTACACTTATTTTTGTAAAATCAATCGGTTCAAATAAACTTGTCAGACGTCACACGTACCGTCTGACAGTTTTCGCAATCCCTCCCCCGCCCCCCCGCTACCCCGACACGAACTCAGAACAGCGAGCTGTCACCGCTTAGTTTTTTTAATTATTAAGGTACGTCTATGTTTTTAAACTTATGTGTCGTTTTAAAGACTACGCAAAAATAACTACATTTCCTGCGTATCCGGTCTGCCCGTGCGTATGCTATACAGTACACGTCCATTTAATGTATAGAACTGTCACCGCTTGACGTCTATGCTTACAACGCATCAGAGGTACGTGTACGTCTACGCTTACGTGCACGCACACGCATCCGGTGTGCTCGAGCCTTTATACAAAACGTGTGACAAATGTTTATAGTTAAATAAATTTATGTAGTTTTTATATGGTTCTTGTAGTACCTATAATTTATCTTCTTTTCTTGATTTTAAAGGAGAGTTATGAGAGTCATGGATGTTGCGTTAAACGTTAACTGTATGCTTAAATAAATAAATAAATAAATAAAGGAGAGTTATGAGAGTCTCGATCATGGAGAGTTGATGCTTAAAGCGTCGTCTCGATTCTATAATAGAAATTTATTAATCTTATAATACAGCCTTCTGCACCCGTTGCTGAATATTGGCCTCCTCTTCACTACGCCACTGTTTTCTGTAAAGCCACCGGTGGCTTAGTGGTTATAGCGGCTGGCACGGTTTGCAGTCTGACCGTCAGACAGAATAAAAATAATCCTGCTTATATGCTGAACAGGTCTGTTCATGGTGACCCCTTTTATTCATATGTATTCTACTCAAGCCTGTGATTGCGAATCATGAGTTGTCAGATTCGAGGGTCAGCGAAGGGTTTAGGGCCCAAGTTTTGGACCGATTATATTATGGGGGATAAACAGGGTATTTTTGAACTTTCGAATAGCAATTTTCAATAATATGTAGTAACAGTCATTCACATGTACCTTAATACCTACTGTTAATTTCCCCATAATATTTTCGCAAAGTCAGCGTTAAAATTTCATCAAATATATAATAGTCAAGGTCCATTTATATTCTACACACGTTCGCCTTTTAAGATATTATCAGTGCCCATCACCAACGCCATAAGAGACCCTATGACCTCACAGTAAGAACCAGTTTTAGTCACCCAAATTAAATATGTCAGCATGACGTATGGTGTCCATAATTTCATAAAAGGACGCAAAATTATCATACAATCGTAGACTACGTCATAAAATTACATGAAGTCTAGCCATCCTAGTCGACAGTAGTGATGGGCAGATGTCGATAGCTTTATTAGTACTTAGTAGACTTGTAGTTGTTATAGAAAAACTATCAAAATGGGTAATAATAAAAAATTCTAGTATCAAATTATTGAAATGACGAATATAGACATCTCGATAATTGCTTAAAGCAGATATTTAATAAGACACGATTAATAATTTAATAATATACTATAACAAATAATAATAAGTAATTTGTTATATACAAAATTGGCACACCAACATGTGCTCGTAATTAATAAATGATTTATGAAATTAAACATCACACCAACATGGAAATTAAACATTATTTGTAACTAAAAATTATATCGTTGACTCTAATTAATTTCTATAAATAAAACTAACATTAGCATGTCAAACTTTATTTTCATTTCTAAATTAATGAACTCGCGAGACGGTGATAAATTAGAATAAAATTGAATTGAACTCTCGACTCACTAATTGTGTATGTAAATTCATCTTATTTGTATTCTCAGTTAGATCTTATTTCGCAGGCAAATTTGTTGAGTGACAAATAAGGACACATCAAATCAAATTTGTTAGGTACTCTTTCACGTAAAAATGGCTAGAGCGTTTTTATTAAAATTTGGTATGGAGTTAGCTGACACCCTGGATTTTACTACTACTACTTTTTATCCCGGGAAAATATTTTTATCCCAAATAATTACCAAATTTTGTCTTTTCTGCAGTCCATGTGTACGAAGTCGCGAGCATCCACTAATATTAGATATAACGGGAACCAACTATGTATAAACTGTAGACAATTTATTCAAACTGCATCATTTTAAATTGTCATAACCGTTAAACCAAACAAGATTTCTATTACTATCTTAAATTTAACTCAAAGTATAAAATAACAATTTAAACAGAACATGTAGCCCACCTTGATTGCATAATCTGTTTATAATTTCAAATTAATGCAATATAAACGCAGTTAAGTTGAAAACTCGTTGTGGGTTCGGAAAATTTTGGGCATTAACGACACAATTAGCATCGATATTGTTATTCGGTCACAACACTAGCGGCACAGCACTAGTATCACTCCAGTACGGGAGCAGTAACTTACGTACATTCGTCATATCACGTTTGTTGTGAAAAAAAAAAAAAATTTACGTGATTTAAAAGATACTTTTTAGTGGCTTGTGATTTTTACGGAATATTTCTTTTGATATTTTTGCGCGGGAAAATCTGGTTGTATCTAAGTTAAATCTAAGTTCGCTGTATGGTTTGGAACTTATTTATAGTGGTTATACAAAAGTGAAAGTTTAGAGTACTCGTGTGAAAATATTTCTGTATATCGGGTGAGTAAAAACAATGAAGCCGATCTTTTAGACAAGCGACCGAGACTATCCTACTAATATTCTGTCTATCTAGTTTTCACAATTTATATTCGGTACCCAGGTAGACTAGGGCCTAAAAACACGTTGTTTTTTTCAGTAATCCTACCGGAATCAGTCGCTAGTTAATAATGTGTTTCAAGTCGTTCGGTAACGGAGACTTATTTTAGGGATCTGACTGGTTTGCGGGGCTTTGATAGTATAGATTTGATAGTATACGCACGAGAAACAATCTAGCATAATTAAAATTTCGGGAACAATAATGTGGCCAGTGTTATACCTTATTTCAAGTAAAACTGAACATAACTATCAGAAAATTTATTATTTTGAATACTCAGAGAAATACTAGAAGGAATATTTACTCAAAACCCAAATAGATACGCAGCAAAATTCGTTAACAAACGTAAGAAATAAAAATAAGATAACTTTACAAAAAATACGTTAGATTTGGAGATCATTGGATTATCAGAAGAGTGCATAGAGTGATTAAAGGCGCGAGATCACCATATACATTAGGAATCTCTCTCTCTAGTCGGTCCTTCATTACTGAGGATCGTGGTCACTGGAGCATTTCAAGTGGACGATTCTTCTCCATCGATTCCGGTCAGAAGCAGCCTTCACCACCACCTTAGGAATATTAAAGGTAATATATGTGAAGCTTAATTTAAATAAAACATAGATTCAATCTTTTTTTATTAAATGGGCTTACGTTTGCCCACAACACGCCTGATGATAAGCACCGTTGCAGTCTAAGTTGGAGCGCGCTTGCCTAAAAGAAACCGGTTCACTCTCGACTTAAAGATCGTAAGATGAATCAGGCAGGGAGTTCCACAGCTTGGCCGTTCGCACTATGAATGTAGAAGCAAAATGCTCAGTACGTGTTTTCAACTGTGAATCGGTGTTGCCTTGACGTTTCCCTGTTCGTCCTGTGGTAGAAGGGTGCTGGGGAAATCCAGAGTAAACTGACACCATGCATATAATCAGGAAAAGAGAGAAAGTATCCTTATAATAATGCTAACATACTATAAATGTAAGATCATATTTTCCCACATTCTCGGTAGCCATATTGTATTTAATATAGAAAAGGGTCTAACTGAACCATAGAGGAAAGACAGAAAGGAGATGCGAATCTGCAACCGCTAATGTAGACTACGCAGCGCGGTATGGACCAAACCCTGGAGGTAACACAGTTAAAGCGGGATTGTCTCTATCATGGAAGCAAGATGGTGCTCTATAGAACTTATAGACATAGTGGTTAGAGCACTGACACGCGGAATGCAGAGGTCGTGGGTTCGATTCCCACCCGGGTGAGGAATTTTTTCCATTTCTTTATTAATAATTTTATAAGACATAAATATAGACACGGCTGCATTCCGGAAATGAGGTAGTCAGTTGATAAGACGTTTTCATGTTAGTTTACACTCCGTCCCTGCCATGGAGAAGAAATTAGAAATAAAAGAGGAGTAGCGGCTAAGTATATTTTCATACTAAAATAGTGTGCCGCGGAGCGGGGGTGAAGTATGGGATGAGGGAAGCATTGAACACTGTAGCCCTGCCCATTTACATAGAAACCACCTTGTAGTGACTAGTCAAACTACTTGCTCATGATCAATATGGTTCAAGATTGTCTTACTAGTGCAATTACTCATTTAGATGGCAATATTATACTACGTTTTAGTAATAAAGTACCCTGATAAAAGCGCTAGTGTCTTTGTAATTTTAATACGGTTACATTTCGGAGCACAAGCGTGTAGTTACAGCTACTGCGTTACACTAGCGCTGAAGCTCCGCCCCTATCATGACGTCATGGCCTTACGATTGCCACACGACTCACTTCATAGTCCCACTTCCTCTTTTATACCTTCTTCGTGGTCCCTGCATATCTATCATAGAGTCTACTAAAAAACTCAGAGGCGTTCTATATGGCGACGGGCTTGCAACTTGTTACCGATCTCTCGCTATCACAGTACTACATTGTAATACTGTGCCGCTATGCAAGACGTGACTCATTCGTGATCATGTAGTTCTGTCGATCCTATTTCGGGACCACAGCTATGTTTATATTTATGTATAGTGGACGCCCACGACTTCGTCCGCGTGGATTACCAAAAAAAAACAAAATGTCGAAATTATCCGGGGTAATGTTTTTATTTTCCCGGGATAAAAAGTATGTTAAATGTAATATGTTAAATGGGAACTCACAATACTGCATCGAAATCAGTTCAGCCGTTTCTGAGTTAGCGTGCACAAACGCACAGACAAACAGACAAAAATTCAAAAAATCATTCTTTGGGTACCTACTATTGTATTGATAAAGGCCTCCTATAATATTTTTCAGTTTTTTATTATGTAGGTACATACATTATTTGGTTCTTTTTAAGCAGTCGGGTTTTTGGATTTTTTAACGCATTCACTGCTGGCGACTACGTATTTGCGTCTTCTTGGCTTTTGAGAGGTGCCGCCGACGCGTTTTTGTGGCCTGACTACGGTATTACACGGTGTTGCACCAATGTCGGCCTGCTTAGAAAATCTGTCTGCAGCGAATGTGTTAAATTATGTTTTTTATTATATGTATAGATAGAAGAAGATATAGATGTAGGCACAAAGAAAGATTGTAACGCCACCTCCTGCGTATCCCTTCTTCATGAACTGACCCTACCTCCTAATTACTGTTCAGCAACAGCTCGGCTGCGGGTACGTGACTATCGCAAAACTATGTTAGAAGCTTATTACATTTGTTGATTATGTATATTGAAAGTTATAATATACACTAGCGGCCGCTCATGACTTCGTCCACGTGACGGCATTGCAGCCGTGCGAAGCCGGGGCGGGTCCCTACATATAAACCTTCCTCTTGAATCACTCTATCTATTTAAAAAACTGTATCAAAATCCGTTGCGCAGTTTGAAAGATCTAAGCATACATACAGACAGACAATGGGAAGCGACTTTGTTTTATAACATGTAGTGATGATACACACGGCGGTGTACCCAAAGTGGAGTAGCCAAAACTGCAGCATCACAAATGCCCCAAAGACATCTACAGCCACGCTTAGCGTAGCGGTGCCAGCAAGCCTAGCATGACCTGCGAAACACGATATGATAAACCAATTTATCGACAATATCGACTGACAAAATACGATAAATATAGCCGCAATGTTGAATTTTGTATATACACGATACAATATCGTACGATACGATATCCGCGATGCGTGGTTATGCTAGGGGGGGCTGATGTTATAAATCAGGTTCTTCAGGCGCCACTTGAATACATTAGTGCATCTCCAACATATATGTTGTTGACTAAAGAACACAAGGATCTAATAGATATTTGTGTCAATACTATAATAATTGATTGATTAATCCAGCCCCTTTCTGTTTTTAGTTGCTATAGAATTTCTTTGGTCCTGCAGCTGCCCCATTTTCACGCTGCCGTGTGTCCATATACTAACATCTACTAAACTAATTCTGATCTAGAAATCTAACTTTTCTAAGTATGTTAAAATCCGTATTTCTGTATACGTATAGAAAATTACACAACAAGTCACGGCTCGTTAATGATAGCATACGGGAGTTTCAACCCTTAATCTAAGTTAATTGAGTTAACCGTGATATTAAACTATTTAATGGTAAATGATAGATTGCTTTACGCGAGCCTAATGAACATTACAATTAAGTTTAAGATGATAATGATTATATTAGATTAAATAACATCGCATCTGCTAAACGAGGCAAATGTTGATAGTTAAAGATTATTCCGAGCATTGTATTTACAAGCGTTTTTACTAATTTCCTGGCTGAAACCTAAGGCGTTATTATATTATTATTACAAAACCACAATTAGAGGCAAACTGTGTTCGAAATCGAAAAAATATTAAATTTTTATATTTTCGCTCCATCCACTCTCTTGCAAATATATTTTTTTTGCTTTAATGTTTTATCTAGTGTAAAAATCAAATCGAAAATCAACAATTTACCTTTGATAATATAAAATTTGATAGCCAACATAATATATAGCAGTAGACATGAGTACCTACATGAAAATACTATGTATCATTATTACAGGCTAGTAATTATATAGATAATAATATTACAAAAATTATTATAATAAATAAACAAAATTCACAAACTTCACAACGCATGAACAAATGAAGTAAAATTATTTTTCTATGTGACGGATATAAAAACTTAATTAGGTATACTAAGATTATCTATTTTAAAACTTTTCGTATTATTATAAAAGCATTTAATCATTGTTCAAACTAAACATTGCGTAAATTGGACAGAAATTTTATGAATTTTGCTGTCAAACTAATTTAGACTCGGCGCGTTTTTAATGAAATCGCAGGTTTTTTGTGAATCCACGGTTTATTTTTTAATTATGTTAAGAAATGGAAGACGCCCGATTCTATTAACGTACCTAATTAATTAAACCATTGATTTTTAAACCGCACCCACAAAAAAAAATCATTTCAATTTGTTGAAGCTTCGAGTTTTAGCGAGACTAACGAACAACAAATAAATTTTCATATAAAAAAATCTTTTGAATACCTAAAGAATTTCCCTAAAATACAAAGCTTTCTGACAATAGAAGTTAAAAAATCTTTTCTTCAAATAAAACCTCATTAATATCATTGATATTTATTTCAGGAGATTTTGTGAAAGCCTTACATATTTACTTTTTCATCCAATCAACTTCACATCATCCTTATGGCATAGGTACCTACTACCTACCTACTTACAGATTTACGAAATACAACATGCAATATAACACGCAAAGAAAGAATTTATTTGCCGTCTACATTATCGACGATGAGATGCAGCTGTTGTGCATTCTAGTGAAGGCCCGCATCACCACCAACAATTCTAGCTGATAGCGACATACAATAGTGAAAAGGGCCCGGATAATAGAATGGTAAAAGTTACGTACACTAACAGAATACATAATAATAGCTCTCTAGTGATGGTAATCTTAAACTCTACCCTTCTCTTGAAACAAGATCGGGAAAAAGTGACCCAATTTGAGTTTAGAGCATGAATGTAGAAGTATATGGATTCCACACTCTAAATACCTATCTGAAGCCAACTAAACGTTTACTTGTCGCTAAATCATGCTAGCTATACATGATGTATATGTAAAGCGAAATGATATATAAATAGCCCACTAATAGATAACCTATTCAAAACATTTGAACCCAATATGCACAGTCTTCGGATTAATTTTAAAAGAGGTTAGTCAATGGTATATCTTTCTTATATTAAAAAGGCAAGTGGATATGTGTGTTAATTGCCAAATAGTATGAAACTAAGGATTAATCAATTTAAGAGAGATGGTACCCGCTCCCTTATTACCTAACTAGCAAAAGCAAAGCGATAGCGAAAATTGTACAAAAATCGCTTCAAATTCAAAATCATTTATTCGACATGAAAGCATTAACACTTGTTGTCGATTGTCTAATTATATGTTACTTTCTATGTTCGCATGAAACCGCTACCAAACAAAAAAGGAGGTGAATTTAATAAATAAATCGCAAAGCTTTTGCTTTGGCAACGGTCACCACCCCAAGGTGCGATTTGTTACGGTCTGTCAGGCATAAGTTAGCGATTCGGGGCTTAATAGCCACCAACGTGGAGCTAATAAGAGTTAAGGTCGCCTTAAGACGAAATCCAGGAGAGCTGCTACACAGTTCTCCTTTATGGCAAAACCAACATTAGGTCTGACACACCGCATGATTCTACTATTACTGTTACTATTGCAAATAGCAAGAAAACTAGGTCAAAACTAAGTAACATATTAACAAAAGAATCTTACATTGGATAAGATATCAGGGGGCAATTATCGTCAAATTCGTATTACGTAAAATAAATTTCAAAGGAACTTTAACATTTCAAGGCGAATATCGCTTTGCTTCGGCTTTGCTATTGCAAATTGCAGGGGGCCGGCCCTTTTATAACACACACACATCAGCCGATAGCAGTCCACTGCTGGATGTAGGCGTCCCCTAGGACACGCCACAATGCTACTGCCATAGGGGGGTAATTTGCCAATAGTCACCACGCTCTGGGCAGACGGATTGGAGATCGCCCTATATAGCGACAGACTTCAAATAGGTATTTAGAGTATTGAATCCATTAGATTTCACCTTCATGGTCGAACCAAGTAAAGTTAATATAACCATTAAAAAAGGCCAGAGGCTATGTTATTGTGAATCAATATTTGTAGGCTTTCAGCGTAATTGGATGGCAGCGGGGCGAGAACTCTCGTGTTCGGTAATGGTAGGATGAAAGGAATTAAAAAGCGGTCAAGTTTGCGCCGGTTGTAAAGTTGATGGGGTTCTATTGATTGTCTAGAGCTGTGTCTAAAACTACGCATTGTTACAAAATCGCGTCTAAAGTTAAACAATGTTTAGTTACATTTGACAGCAAAATGTATTGAGTATCTGTCAAAGACAATGACAATAAATGGTTTTGTAATAATACGGCAAATGTTTATTATTGGTTCCAGTGTAAAAGAAAATAACGAGCAAATTTTTCGTGGCTTTCAACTCGAAAATAACCAAGAAGGGAGTTCAAGCTAAAGACCGAGAACCAAATTCAGACACAGCTCATTCAGTACTAGCTACCAACAATACTGTTATATCGTTACTAACATTAATATCGTCGACAAAAAGGTGCCGGCTCTGTGACAGAACCAGAACTAGAGGGCCAACCAGGGTACACAAAAAAACAATTGCATGGGTATTATGTACGGATCATAAAGCCTTGCATGATTGTAATACTTATATAATAAATACTAACAGATTATATTAATGGAGAAGTGTTTTTATAAATTTATCTTAGTCAAGATATTATATATTATAAAATTATTATAAAGAAATGGAAAAAATTCCTCACCCGAATCGAACCCACGACCTCTGCATTCCTGACACGCGGAATGCAGAGGTCGTGGGTTCGATTCCCCGGGTGACCGGGTGAGGAATTTTTTCCATTTCTTTATTAATAATTTTATAATAAATACTAACTAGATTTAATCTCAATCATACTTAGTTAGACTGGCTATCGTATATAAAGAACTGGTTCTACCATTTTAAAAGCTAGAGAGCTTTTTTCATTGTAGCTAACTACGATGTCACAGACAGATAAGAAAAAATAAAGTAATGGCACCCCTCTTTTCCCATAAGGGATTAAAAAGGTGTGCTACCTAAAGAACGACCTTAGCACGAATTTCGCAAAATATAAATTATTTGTTTGAAATTAAATTTGAATATCATGTACTAGATTTATGCAATTTTTATAAAATATGAATACAGCTCATTATAATAAGCGATATATTGACTACTAAAATGTATTTACATAAATAATATAAAATAAAGGAATAAAATAAAGTACAACATTGATAATAATTAAATAAATAAATATTCACACACTACACAACACATTAGCGTAGTCCCACTTAAAGATCCATGAGGTCTTGTATCGTGCAGTCTTCTGATCGAAGCGTGCAGTACACAATTACTCTCTCTAACTTATTTATAAAATATAGCAAAATAAATTGTGTTTATTTTCACTTTGAGTTAACTGTAAAAAAAATCAGTTAATTTCCAGACATTTTGCAGGTTTATTCCTCCAAGCCGCGTCAAAGAACTTCCAAACTCTCTCCTAGAGGATTCTAAAATTAAATTTCATTCAACAAGAAAGCTATCTTGTTATGTAATATTGATTTTAAAGATGTACGTCATTTAATTAAACGTTTGGAACTTAGAATAATGATTCGCTCCGCAGCGAAGACCTATCATTAATCTAAGGTTTGGAAGTGTCTGATTCTGAAATATGGATCTATTAATACCTCGAAAGATAATGGGTTTTCTGGGATATTGTATTTCATAAACCAATGTATTTTCATTTGCATTACTGATGGTACCAATAAATCATATTTGCTTATGTACCTAAACCAAACCAATACAAATCAGATAAGCGGATTTATCCATGGATTAAGCTTGGCTTGATCCTTTTTCATTTATCCATAGAGTGTAAAAGAAAGGGGTGTATGTAATACAATAATTAAATAGCCTGCTATTATAACTAAAACCACATAAAAGGCACAAAAGATAAGTTCTGACATAGCAATGTAAATTATAAAAATAATAGAACAGATTATCATTGTCCTAATGAAGCTCTGGTTATAATTATATTCCTTGGGGATGTCTTGAAACGTACATTCCAAAGTTTACGTTGTCGTCATACGAGTATCGTTTCCTGTATTGCTTGTTTTCTAATAATATATTGAAATACACCAGGCGTTTTTTGTCAATTTTTGAAACTGACAAATTATTAATTTAACTTCCACATGAAAATGATTACCTATTTAGTTGTTCATGTACTATTATAAATAAGCATGTAATCTACATCTACATCGTTCCTTTTCAGGCGATGACCAGCTAGCACCATGGGTTGCCAGCTCACCAAGCTAGCGGCCTCCGAGTTCCAGGATCCCCTGGACCGGCCGCCTCCACCGTCAGACCCTCGGTCTCCACTGACAGCCAAGCAGCAGTACTGCATGCTGGCCTCATGGAAAGGCATCTTTAGGCAGATTGAGAAAACTGGCATTATCTTGTTTATTAAGTAAGTAGATTTATATTTATGTTACTCGACGTAAGTATTAATCAAGTGAGTCGAGAATCGAGACGGTATATTTGACCGCAAGGCAATAAAGGTTCAAAGAAAAACCCCATGCCCACGTGCATTGAAAGCGTAGAATTCCCTTTGAGCTATTAAATATTTGACCGCGAACGATATGCTTAGCTCAGACAACGCACAACCGAAACTATATAGCTACGACTACTGGGTTTTTAATCAACTAGACTGTTAATGTATGTTCCTTGGGGAGATCTTATAGACTTATACTATGAAAAGATAACCCACGGAAGCGAAAACAATCCGGTTTTATATTAAAAACGCGATGGAAGTCCGCTAACAATTTGTGTAAAGTTCTCAGAGTAGTAGGGAGATCTTTCGTAGGTATTTACCCAATCTAACTTTACCTGCTGTTTGTCTTCACGAACCTGCAGCCGCAGATGAACCCTTCTTACTTAAAATTTACCTTGTTTTAATTTGAACGGGCTAAAATGGACGCCTAAAAACTCTACAATCCTGGTAAATCAAATATTAATGCAATAGAAAATTAATAGAAGCATAAAATATCACGACAGAACGATCGTAACCGTAATCACCGAAATGACAACAAATGATAAATGATTATGGGAAGCTATGACAGCAAGCAAAGGTCGTCCATAAATTGTAACCAGCCCACATAATAGCTAAGTACTTATACCCATAATGTATACAGCCATTTGTATGACCATGAGCCCTTAAGGGTGCTCTAAGTTATTACCTATACTTATCTATTTATACATATAAAATGCTTTATCTTGAATAACAGATCAACGCACAGCCAACCGCTCTGAATCAGAGACCGTGGAGTGTGTGTTCTTTACATGACGTATTCGATAAGGAAGGATTTTCCTAAAGTAAAGCCGTCTGTCTTTTGCATTCGTTATCCTGTCCTAACCAATATCTTTAGGAAGATGTAAGTATTAGATAGATAACGATTAACTAAACCTGGCAAAACCCTCCTATGGCTGATGTAACGTGATTAATTAAGTGTGCAAATTAATTTATCTAAACTATAACGAATATTCGTGGCTAAGATAAAATAAGATACATAGAGCATTACATACCATAATGTCGATCATTAATCGATTATTAATTAATGATATAACATTCCTTCGAGTATCGAGAAACCACTCGAATGTACTCAAATGAGATATTAATTTGAATCGATACGATACGCGCTAATGATGCGATAATGTGGAGCATCTTAATCAACTAGCACTAGTAATAAATGAGCTTTCAACGGTATTGATGGGGAGGAAGGTTGAGTTTACGATGGGCTGTAATATATAAGGAACGTGCTTAAGGGTGTTTTGTAGGTTGTAGGCTAATGCGTGTAGCTTGGATGAAAAAAGAAATAAAATAGTAACACCGTGTCAGTGGCACTAGGCGTTATTCTAATTGTTGGAGTAACACCTAGGTGCCATTTCTTTCATTAGTTTTTGCGTAATGCGTAATAGACAGGCAGCAATCTGACAAGAATTCTAATAGTGTCGTTTTAACTTCTATTGGCTCTTAAAAGCTACCATAATTATTTTTTCTTGCATATCTCCAATGTACAAACTTACAGATTAAATTTATAGATTTTGACTGGGCAGATTTTTCAAAACACAGATAGTTATATTTCAAATAGATCTAATCATTTGAAAAGTCGGCCCTTAAGCTTGTGGTATAAAGAAAAACTCGGAATTCATAATTAAGTATTTTTTGTTTCAATTATATTTGTATATTATTGCTAAAATTGTATCTGTGTAATCTACAAATAAAAGCCTATTCTATTCTAATTAGTTTTTCAGAATTTATAATAAAAAACAGGTATTATTTTGTCTTATAAACATGTTAATTAAACATCAAACATTTTTGAAGGCCAAATTAAAGGCTCCCATTTCGTTTTAAACCTTAGATTAAACAACATGTCCACATTTAAACTTCGGCACATAAAGGCCTATCATTAAAACCATTGTCTGCACATCAGAGAACAAAAGACCTTTGTTGTGCAGAGTAAACGACACTGTATCCGCCCACCTAGGGTATGAAAAATGAAAAAAGCAAGATTAGGATCGTGGCACCGAGAAGTGTAGCGACACTCCCAAAATGGGTCATGAGCTTGAAGGGAAAATAGAGCGCGCGTGCGAAATATAGCAAAGCGTTCGTTGCTTTATAGTAACTCATTTTTACAAGATTTATTTTTGAAGTATTTCGGCATATAATAAAGATATTAAAAAATGTACCAACTTATGCTTAAGATTTTGCATGCTAAACGAACACTTATTTCATAAGTGTCCAAATTAATATAATGAAGATTTTAAGACGAGTTTGCAAACATGTCTAGGGTAATTGCTGTACAGTTGTATAGAGGTTTATCCCAATGAGAATCAAGCTTATTATTATTTGTAATAAATAAATCAACCAGAAAAAATTCAAACACTTTTCTTCTTCAATGAATAAAATTATTTCGTAACATGATAGCAACAGCGACGTCCACCCTACTACATAAGAACACGAGGGTGGGTACAACAATTAATAATTACTTCCCTGGGGTGACAAATTATTTGCTTTGTACCAAAATCATATTTTATAATAATGAAATAAATAATAACAAGTAGCTCTAGTACGTAGGTTTAGTTATTATTGTAAATAATTATAGATAAATAAATGATCCACCAAATACGTTAAAAAAAATAATAATAAAAAAAATAAAAAGCCGTATTAAATTTACTTTTTATGCGTGTATAAAAATTGAGAAACATTTTTAAATCCAAGCTTATCTAAACCCATAAGGCACTTTTATAGTTGCAGTAAAAAATACTTAGGTACATAAAGAACTAAGTACGTAAATTGAAAATTTAAATATATGACAGCTGTTTCTGTTTGTTTATATCAAAGAAAGCAAGACAACATGCGTGCTATTCCTCGATTTACTTAATATCATCTTTATTAATTTATTACTTAATATGATCTTTAATAATTTATTATCATATTAAATTACTTAATAGATTTTAGAGACTGCTTCCATTTTTACACAGAAAATTCTGAACATGATTTTTGTTTGTGATTGCTACACGAACGCATCGGACGTGACGTCACAAAAAATATATGCGCCGTAATTATCCTTCTGCAAAAATATACAAAGCTGGAAAATAAATCGGTTTCCAAACTAGCTCGACCGAACTAAGCTGTTATCGAAATATCCTCTTTTTACAGTGAAGCCTGCCAGAAAAACGTGGCCGTACCAGCCAATAGCTTTATAGAAATGTTTTTCACTATGGTGCGCCCACCAACACCCTCCACTGACCCTCGGATCTGATAACTCATAATTGCGACAACAGGCACTTGCACTAACTACAATCGCCATGAGAAACCAGTAGCATGCAAGACGATACATTGCACCATTCCGAAATCAAAAACTAGATAAATAATCTACATATGTTTCGCCAACACCGTGGCATCCTCAGGATTATAGAAATTAGTAAATTAGTAAACCACTAATTACTATGAACCTCTAAAACTTACTTACACAGAATAAACTACCCTCTACTAAGTATTAAAAATAATATAAATAATTACCCACCATTATTTATATTTCAAATAAATATATACTATTTGTGCACACAAACCAAATTTCTTCCTATTAAGACAAGGATGTATGGAACGAAATAACATTGACAAGCCACTACATTCTAAGGTTACAATCACTTATTTCAACCTGTTCATTTAAAAGGTTTACACCAGAATATTTGGCTTTCAAAATCTCCAACTGTTCCAAAATAGATAGACGAATGCCCTTTTCACACGTATGCAGACTAACAAAACTGTGGTCATCTGGAATTTTATGATTTGAAACTAACAAGTGTTTGGCAAAATGTGATTTTTCAGGGAAATTGTTCCTATAAGCTGCCAAATAAACTCGACCCGTTTGACCTATATAAACAGAATTACAGTCAGGACAGTGCAAGCTATAAACTCCTGATTTTTTATCAATTGGTAATATTTGTTTTGTGTTAATTAATCTATTTAAAGAATTAAAAGTCTTAATTCGATTTTGCATATCTCTGAGATATAGCCAAAATATGGTAAACTACCAGTGTAAATATTTGTAATCTCCTCTATTTTTGCAACATTTGTTTAACTAGATCAATTAGGTTATAAATTAGTTGTGAACTATATCCATGATCTGGCTATTTGTATAATAGTATTTATTTCTTTAACATCGGTAACGTTACGTGTATCATTGAGTATGCCGCAAGCTTATGTTGCCATGGAAAAGAATGGAATAGTTACATCTGTATGTGTTGGTTTCCGGTAAACTCCTCCCAATCTAGCATCTTCTATTGTTTATTTCTTGTTCTATTTTAAATTTAATCTTAGGATGTTTTGTGTTAAGGACGTTAACAAAAGCTGCCTAACTGTGCCTGTCCAACATAAGATGATATCTACTTTATAAGATTCTATTAACAATATATTCATTTTCAACCAATCCATAAATATATCGTACAGTGGCCCTTCTCCGGAGTATCTTCTTGAGAGATTTCAATATCTTTTCTCCAGACCTTTATAATGTCATTCAGAAATTTTGCTAATTTATAAGCTGGAGCTCCAATATATGAAACGACTGGCCTTAATGGTATATTATCTTTAGAATTTTGTAAACCATATAACTGGTGTTACCGGGTTCATCACTGCAGCAGAAGTAATACATTGTCATGGGAATTTCTTAGTTGGATCAAATGGTAAAATTTGAAATTCATCTGTATTGAGGATCTCCATTATCTTACCATGATACACCTCATGCTTCATTATTACCAAAGTATTACCCTTGTCTACTAATTAAAAGATTATTATGATTTATTTTTAGTTGTATAGATTTATATATTTTAGAAAAGTGTGTAGGATGATTATAATTACTAAAATTATTCAATGTATTATTTTGTAAAGACCTCATCTCGCCGGCCAAGACACTCAATGGTATCCACTTTATTTCTTACTAACACCGGAGATTTGTTGGAAATGTCTTTTGGTGGGCAAAATTTCAATCCCTTCATCAACAACCCCATTTCCTGATTTGAGAAATTAATGTCAGAACATCAGAATTTCTGACATTAATTTCTCAAATCAGGAAATTGGGCACCCATAGTTGTTTGAACTTCCGAATTGTAACGCCTAATACAATTTCATTTAGAAATGTTTTTGAAAAGATTTTTTTTTTTTATATAGAAAAGTAAGTAACAGATTAACGAAGTTAGTAAGAGAGTCTTCCACTGGAATTCCTTAAGACCGAAATAACCCTCGCACAATCACTTATTCTTCCCCTTATTGATTATGCGGATGTTTGCTAGACGCCAATGAGAAGCTGCTAAATAAACTCGTCCAAAATCTAGGAATTCGATTTATATATGGCTTACGCATATGACCATGTATCTCATCTTCGTAAAGAGTTAAAATGGCTCCCTATCCGCCTTCACCGGAATGCTCACGTACTTATACTACTTTATAAGATTCTGTACAGTGGCCCTTCTCCGGAGAGAGAGATTTCAATATCTTTTCTCCAGACACAGACCTCTTAAGGAGCACTACTTGTCCCTTTGGAATTCCTTACCCCACTCGGTGAGGGATTGTCTACCATCGGCATTTTTAGAAGAGACTTAAGGAGCACTACTTGTCCCTCTGAAGTTAGTAGGTAGTAGGTTATTATGGAATATGTATGAAAATTAGTATGTATAGTATTTGTTTATTCTTTGTTATCTGTCTTTTTTTTTCCCTCTATGCACATGTGTTTTATCTATTCTGTGATATGTCTTTTTTTAATATTTTTGTTCGGGTTAGCTGGAAGAGATCTCTTATAGAGATAAGCTTGCCTTTGTACAATATTTATTTTAATTGTGTTATTTTTTATTTATGTGTGTGTGTACAATAAAGAAAGAAAGTAAGCTTAACCTATACTAAGTAGTTATTACTAAAGCTATGTAAATAAATAATAATGAGTTAGTTTATAAACATGTAGAAAACTACAGGTCGCTTATTTATTTCTTAAAGACCCATAATGAAGTAACTAACGTTCGAAATCGTAAACGAAATTATAGAAATATTTACAACAAAATCCCTACTACACATCCAATGGGGATCACGACAGTACGGTGTCTACATTATGTTTTAATCTATATGTACTCTTCCCGATAAAGATCAACGGTTGGATATTCAAAGCTGATTAAATTTGAACCCTACCTAAAAATATCTTCGTCGACCGATCTAATAAAATGGTTTTAATAAAATTGATGATCCGCACAAATTCATCGCTGTTTGTTCGTCAAACTCAACTACGTCATCCCAAATAGATATTAATATGCCCATGAATTTGCGAAAATTGTTAAGTTTTATTTGTTTGCTTTGTTTGACGAGATGGTGATAGCGGGTTGACCTCGATTCGTTTCTGCCAGGGTAGACGGACGTAGCCCGAGTTAGGGAGCTTAAGGATGCCTTTGCCCAGTAGTGGGGCACCTAATAGCAGCAAAAAAGTAGATACTTTTGATAGAAGGTAGATTAAGAATATGCTCAATAGAAATGAACATTATGTATACGAGTACCTAGATGACACAACTTAATTGCGTGGAGATAGTCATATTACCTACGATAATTGGAATCATAGTATAATCACGTGTAATAAAAAACCCGAATCCCATAGTCGGTATATTCGATCTCTTCCTTACCTAGATGTCAGCGATAAAAGTAGTCGACACTCACTCAGCAGTAGACAAAATAGACAGATAACTTCACTTCTATTAAATAGTGAGCTTTCTGTACGGTTTTACTTATGTACTTAGTCTTTGCCTTTAAGCCGTTTTTAATCCATGCTCTAGGCCTCAACACCTTTGAAGGCTTAATTTCAACGTTGATATGAAATTTCACTTGATTACTCACTGCCAACCTACCTATATTATTCAGGCTTCAAAATATGATATTAACATTGCTAATTAATTCGCTATTACGCTGAGCTGGAAACCTTATCAGCAGATTTTTTGTAATGTGTGTTATGTTGTTGTTGTTCTGTATTTTATTTTGTTGAAAAAATATTTTCATCATCATCATCATTTACAGCCCTGGGAAGTCCACTGTTGGACATAGGCCTCCCCCAACAACCTCCACTCCGACCGGTTTTCATATACTTATTCTGTAATATACCCTAATACAGCATGGAGCTAATAATGCCTCCTAGTTTTTATCACAACGCCACTAATTTTGTGTATGACTCTGTCGAATCAGCAATGTGGAAAATCGAATTGCCCTAAACCAAAATAAACGTTGGTACGATAATAAAAGAGAAAAATGTTGCTCTATCTCATAAAAAATCTTTTTCTATTCGCGCAAGATTGGAAATCAGCGTTTCGTTTTCATTGCAGCTTATGTTAAGCTCGGAGCTTTTCAGGGTGCTTGCATAACGGTAATCGATCATTTGTGATCCAAAGAGAACTTTATATATGCTGCCTGCGGGTGTAGGTAAAGTAGCATCGCTTCGTGTTTGTTTTGAAAATTTCTATGTAGCATGATGTAAATTTTATGTTATATGGGCTGATTTATCCAATTGGTAGAAAGTTTATTGGAAGATAAAGTTGATGCTGTCTCTATTTCGATCAAGTTTTAGAGAAAGACAAAATCAACTTTATTTTTCAGATAGGTTATCTGATCATTGGAAAATTTCGACCCAAAATCGTCTTTGAATAGGCCCAAAAAAGGTTACAGTTAGTTGTATTGTTTGTTATAAAGTAAAACAGAAGAATTGGTTGTGGCTGATGGAATAAGCATCTGTGAAATGGACTGGAATAGTGATGGTCTACAGATAGAAGATTGGATGGAGCTCGCTACAGCAAAGCGAAGACAGGAAACAGGTTTTAAGAGTGATGCCTATGGATAAGGAACGGGAAGTTGATATGCGCTTGGATGGTGCTAGATATCATCAAGTGAAGAAAATATAAATCACAGAATAGAAACTTACTTCTTTCATCGAAGCATTTCAACTAATTTCTGGCCCCCTATAGCCCGGTTTTGGTTAAAACTACAAGCCTGAATTTACAATGACCAAGCGGCCGTTGTATAAGCACGATATGTTTACAATTTCATTTAATTTGAAAGAGTACTTTAAGAATTAAAATCTATATAGTCAAAATACTTTTTTATATCGTTATAGTTATTTACATCTTTCATCAGTCCCCATCAGCGTATGTCGATCATGGGCCTTTTCATGGGAATGTCAGTAGAGAGCGTATTAGGCCTAGTAGAACTGAGTTCCGTACAATAAATAGTATTCTTTTGTACCTATATGTTTGCATAGCCTATATCTGTGTCCGACTGCTAGGTATAGGCCTCCTCGATTCGAGCCCACACTTTTTTAGTTCCTTCTATAGTATAGTATGTTTTGGCCGAAACGTGCTCACTGTTTTGTGTACTATATGTTATATACCTGACTATGGGCAAATACCCCTATGGCAGTCTTGTGGCGTGCCCTGGGGAGGCCAACATCCAGCAGTGGACTGCAATAGGCTGATGATGATGATGATAATGATGTTATATACTTATTTTATGTACTAGTTCTCAGTCCGTTCGCGTGGACTACCGAAAAAAAAACAATCCGGGGAAAATACTTGTACATGCATCTCTTCTTTTATGTTGTTTGCCATGTTTCTTTTTGTGTATGTGCAATAAAGAATAAGAATACTTATGCGGAATAACATGTAGCATAGATCCTTTCTATAGACTAACATTCCTGGTATAAGTTTGCGTTTTAAAAGCAGGCTAACTTCCATTGTCGAAACGGGACGCCGCTATAAGCAGTGTAGAGCGATATCTCGCTTTCGCAAATCTCATTGTAAACCTCAGCCATGCCTGTAAACTTCATTGATTTTTTTAACGGAACCCTAATAAATAATTGCGCTTAAAACACTTAAACTAAAAGGTTATTTTCCTTTAGTAGCCGTAGTTATTCGTTCCACTCAACTGTTTCACTATACTAATACATTTCTAGTTTGTTATCCACCCACAACCCCACAGGGAGAGAAAAGGGGAGGGTGACATATCGCTGAGTATGTAGCCGTGTCATTGATATAGGATGGCAATAGATATAATAATGGTATAGAAAAGCGTAGGGAATAGCTGTGTTACTAATAAACTGCGCGTACTGCTCGTAACGTTACATCCACTTTTGTTAGCAAAATATATGGAATACTACTGGACGCGCGCGACTTCGTCCGCGTGGACTGCAGAAAAAATAAAATGTCCAAATTATCCGGGATGAAAAAATTTTCCCGGGATAAAAAGTAGCCTATGTGTTAATCCAGGGTGTCAGCTAACTCCATACCAAATTTTTTTTAAATAGCTCCAGCCGTTTTTACGTGAAAGAGTAACAAACATCCATCCATCCATCCATACTCACAAACTTTCGCGTTTATAATATTAGTAGGATATCTTTTTAATTAAACTGTGTAGGTATATTAGATACGATGTGCATATAGCACAGAACTTCAGGACCACGAGTGAAATCCTACAGTCACGTTTAGCCTTAGATGACGCCCTTAAACTCCATAGTTAGTCGACCGGCACTTACGATATGCACTAAGAAGATGTAGTTGGTATCACCCTAGTGAAATCCCGCAACAGTACGGCCCCCTGATTGCCTAATTTGCAATAGCAAAGCCGAAGCAAAGCGATAGCGAAAATTGTACAATATTCACCTCGAAATGTCAAAGTTCCTTTGAAATTCGTTTAACGTAATACGAATTTGACAAGCAATCAGCGATTTTTGTACAATTTTCGCTATCGCTTTGCTTTTGCTAGTTAGGTAATAAGGCGGCGGGATTAGGCTCTTAGATTATTTAAAAATATAATATAATTCGCGTCAGATTTGCATATTTTTAAACATGTCTATTTTCTTCAAACATGAATGTACCTATCTATGCATAATGAGGTGTTGATAGAGGCGAATGAACCGCTCATCGTATTTGTATAGTATCATTGTACTGTATTAGTAAAGTAATATGAATCTTTTGTTTACCGTCATTTTGTGTATTAGAAGCTGTTACTTCGGTTATTGAACCTCTGGGGACTTCGTGTTCAGTCTGTTGCAGTCCACTGCGTGACGTAGGCCTACCCCAGGGCACGCCACAACGCTCTGCCATAGGTGGGTTTTTGCCCATAGTCACAACGCTGGGCAGGCGGGTTGGTGACCGCAGTGAGGTTTGTGACTATGTTGTCAGCGCGAGAGGATCCGCTGCCCACCTACTGGAAACCCTTAATCGCCTCGTACGCTACCTACGGGCAGGCATGGGGTGGTACAAACTCTACTCTGCCGGCACCACGCGGCTAACTGGGGACTTACCATGAAGTAATTTTTGGCTTTTTATTACTTTCGAATTTTATCCAGGGGGGTAACGCGAACTTTTTCTCCGCTGCGTAACGCCATCGACTCGCAAGCAAAATCTATGAGATGCGACAGTTGGAAGATAGCGTTACGGACATTCGATAGGTTCGTGCTTGTTTAGGATCTAAATAATGTGAGGCCATGGTAAGGTCCTTAATGGAGTAGCGGTATAAAGCTATGTATCCTAAAATAGCGGTGACGTCATTTAGCGGTGAGGAACAATGTCTATGAAAACATCGGTGTGAATTATTTCTAGGATACCGCGAAAGCTTAATTAGATAGACATCGCTGTATGTATGTATCATGCAAGAAGAATACTTATCATGAAAGTAAACGAGGCGAAAGAGGTGTGTAAAGACCGTAGCAAGTGGAGATCCATGTGTATGATGATTTCATGAAAATTTTAGGATGTGATATACGTAGAAATTATACTATATTCACCACGCATAACCAGATGATAACATGTCAGTTGTTAGTTAATCTTTATAACATAACAATAGTACCTACGTTGTACAACCATGTACATTGTATTGTACAATACAACTGAGATATATACCTACACACTAAATACTACATAAAGGTATTTATCCACGGAGAAGCGATGCGATAGACTAAATCCTCCTAAAATTTTGATGATATTTCTCTCTCAAAACTTCCACTGCGACCTGTTGTTATCGGCCTGCATCGAGCAGTTACCCTATACAGCTTTTATATCAAGCAAAGGTGAAGCTAGTCAGCTAGTGTTAGAATATAAGAACACGTTAGGACTTTTTTGTAACCTGCGACTGGTCGGACACACAAAATCCTTTTCGTTACTGAACGCCTTTGCTTTCCACGGGTCAGACCCCATTCGTGCGTTAGTTAGTTAGTTTAACTGGGAATTTTCCATCCGTTGAAAAGCCGCGTGAAGCAATGCATCGGGCATTTCACAAATTACATAGTAATATGAAAAACAATGCACCATCAACGTTGCGATGTCGCTCGCTCTACGCTGGACGTTTGGGTCTCTATACTCTATCCGATGCTATCCTTATGTACTTTGTCTGGATGCTCTATGGTCTGGCGTAGTACCGACGAACTAGTTAGGTACTAAAACTGTACGTGAGACTGTGACTACGAAGGACATATACCAACGAACTAGACTGTGCACACTCGACTAATATTCGGTACGGTACCAGTTCAATCCTATCTTCCTTTCCTACACTAGATGGTATGACACGCAAAGAACTAAACGACCTGTTTGAACCCTATATAGATACCTACATGCATAATTGTTATGATAATTTTTTTACATAACTAGTGGACGCCCGCGACTCCGTCCGCGTTGACTACAGGAAAAACAAAATGTCGAAATTATCCGGGATGAAATCATTTTCCCGGGATAAAAAGTAGCCTATATGTTAAGTGGGACCTGTCACAATATATTCCTGAAAACTGCATCAAAATCGGTTCAGCCGTTTTTGAGATTAGCGTGCACAAACGCACAGACAAACAGACAAACCGACAAAACCAAAAATCATCGTTTTGGGTCCTATTGCGTTGATAAAGGTCTCCTATAATATTTTTTCGCATATATCTTCCATGTACAGCAGCGATCCGTTACATTTTTATTATATGTATAGATAGAAGATATAGATAATAAGTTTTTATATTAATTTGGTACAATTTTGGTCAATAGTTATACCTATTTAATGAACAAGGGGTTCCTACCAAGACTTTAAATAGAAAATAACAGATCCTGCATAGGCGTGATAAGTAATTAATTTAGAAGTAGGTACTTACAATAATTTTCCAGTCGTATGTGCGTCCAGTTTGCCTGATAATTCCCTGGTGACGGAACCCTGCAGTCTATATGCAGTTAATTATGCAACTCCTGACCGTAGTATGCCGTAGTGGGAACTTTTGAATGAATCTGCGATTTCAAATTGACTTGTGATTTGCATAAATTGGGTATGGCGAAGAATGATGATTTTTTTTCAGTTTCTAAAATCACGTATGGTACACACATGTTTTTTTGGAAAATTGTAATTTAAGTGCAATTTAAATTATTATATGAATTACGATGCAACAAAAAATGTTTAAAGTCAGTAGAGGGACAGGAGGGTCTTGGTGTTTTGTAGGCGATGGGCTGACCACCTGTCACTACTAACCGAACTTGTACATCTCAACTATACCCTCAAAATTGGTCAGAAGTGGCACCGTGTGGTTCTATCGGCCTTTGTACCGATACCGATGTACCTGCCTACCCCGTACGGGATAAAGGCGTGATTATATGTATGTATGTATGTACTCGTATATATGTAAAAATACTTCTGTAAAAAATACATTATGTATCTCTCACAGTGAATATTTTCACGGACGGAAAAATACTAAGTAGTTAATGTTTTACATTATGGACAAAACCCCTAGCCGCCGCGTTCCCTGGATCATGGAATATAATTTTGACACCGACTTTGACTTTACGATGCGTTAGGTATATGCCACGTTACAATGTCAGGCGGTATAATGGAACCGATCGAATGTGTACATATGAAAAATCACTAAAATGACATTATGCTAATGACGTGTGCTACTAAGTAAACTATTTTTACAATGACTTACCTGTGGAATCGACTTGCCCTGTTTTCAGGAATCCAGGCACATTATTTTCACATTACACATCACAAGTGTCCGGGCACTGTATATTACACACAGTCCAATATCACAGACACATTATAGCACAAATTCTACTTATACTATGATCAAATAAAATATGAAAGTAATAGATCACACGCGCGACATGGGATCTTGACACGCACTGTGGAGTAAGCGCGAACCTCTCGATATTCCGTAACGCTAGCGTCAAACTGTCAAATCATAGATTTTGCTAGCGAGTCGCTAGCGTTACGCCGCGTAAAAAGGTTCGTGCTTACCCCATTGAAAGCAGCGCCCGCGCAGATCGTACGTGTTCATTCACGAATGTGCGGTCACAATGAGGGTAGTATTACATATCTATTTGTTTGAAGATGATATCAAACGGAAAGGTTTACATCACCATTCTACATTTATATAAACTAATTTGGGGGACGTCTGCGAATTATAAATAAAAATATTTTTCGTGTGAATTATTCACATAATATGGCCTATGTGTTAATCTGTCTTTTGTTACGGAAATACCAACCTTTTGTGTGAAAAGTAACACAAGCTTTCTTGTTTAAGATATAAGTAGGAAATACCTAAACTTTAAATAACCCTGTAACCGATACCTAGCATCTTAGAAAGCTAAAGTTTATATTTCTCTTGGCAGCAGCTTTTGGCATAATATCTAAAAACCAACTTATTTTTTTAAGAAACCTGAGCAAAGATTGGACGACTATTGAAAAAGATATTTTTAAGTCAACTTAGTCCTAAGTTTTAATTAAACCACACGGAGTTTCTTGTAGGCTCCTCACGAAACTTCTTGTTTGAGCTCAATTTTTGTTTTATTGAACTTGAAGTTACTTGCGGATTATAAGTTGTGATCCATTCCCATGGGCCTGACGACGACAATCCGAATATATTGAGTAGATAGAGCTTATATTAGGAATATGAAATATAATACAATATTTTGGGCAAGTCACTGATAAATTCCGTGTGGTGTCGGCAGAGTAGAATAGCACTTAGCACCTTAGGGTTGCCAACCGTCCTATTTTCCCAGGACATGTCCTGCTTTTTGGGGTGTCACGGGCTGTCCTGGATAGTTTTTAAGCATCGTCCTGAGTTTTAGAGCCCTGACACATTCGCTAACGGCAGATTTTCTAAGGGTGCCGACATCAGGTCAACGCCTAATGCGACGATGCAAATAAGCGTCAGCGGCGACTCTAGAAAGCCAAAAAGAAGCAAATACGTAGTCGCCGGCACTGAATGTATGACCTGTTTTGAAATTCGCACACCACTAACTCCCCACAATCGTATTGTCACTGTGCTCGCACATGTATAATCCTGGCTTTAATTCGAAATGTCCTGGTATTTCTTCTTCAAATCCCGGTTTTCAAAGTTTTGAGATGGCAACCCTACACTACCTGTCCTTTTTAATATAGTAATACTAGACATAGGGTTTCCGGGAGGTGGGCAGCAGCGCCTCGCATGTTGACAACTTGATCCGAAAATCACACTGCGGTCACCAACTCGCCTGCCCAGTGTGATGCCTATGGGCAAAAAGCTTATAGTAGTAACCTTGGGACGTGCCCTGAGGGAGACCTTCGTCCAGCAGTGTATTGCAATGGACTGATGTGATGTGACCGATCATACATATACATACCTCTATCCCTTCCGGGGTAGGCAGAGCACTAAGGGCCGATAGAACCACATGATGCCACTTCTGACCAATTTTGAGGATATAATTGAGATTATAATTGAGAGTAGAAGTTCGGTTAGTAGTGACAGGTGGTCAGCCCATCGCCTACAAAACACCAAAATCCTCTTGTCCCTCTACTGACTTGTACAGTATGCCCGGGAACAGAAGCAGCTACGTTTTTTTTTACTCTCGGAGCAGCATAGACGTAAAGTAACATACATGTAATCACGCCTTTATCCTTTACGGGGTAGGCAGAGCACCAAGGGCCGATAGAATCACATGGTGCCACTTCTGACCAATTTTGAGGGTATAGTTGAGATGTACAAGTTATGTTAGTAGTGACAGGTGGTCAGCCCATCGGCTACAAAACACCAAGACCCTCTTGTCCCTCTACTGACTTATACAGTATGCCCGGGAAGAGTATATCTTAGTAGTATATAGAAGTATATCTTTTAATATAAAATTATAATATACGTTTTGTTTGAGTTTGGAATATATCTTCAATGAATTATTACAATGTACCTTACCTACTTAATACTAAAGTAACATAAAAAACTCCATACAAAACTTCGAAGGCAAGTAATAAAAAGTCTACTTAGGCGAATTTTTTACGATAAGAAAATTTTTAGGGTTCTGTACCAAAAGGGTAAAAAAGGAATTATGTCCATCTTTAACTATTTAAATATTTATAATTATCACTTATTTTTTGGAGTCGGTGCCAGCCTAGGTTGGTCTGTTGTGTTGATGGACGCGCGTGGCTGGCAAAGCCACACACACGGCAAAATACAATATGGTGTAGTAGGCAGCGTTAATGCAATTTCCTATTCTTGGTTTTACTATTTAGTGTGGGTCAGTTTCTTAATTACATTTATTTGTTTGGCTGGCACCGACTCCAAAAAATAAGTGATAATTATAAATATTTAAATAGTTTAAGATGACTGTGGTTATGTCAGTTAATTTATCTAATTAACTTAGTAGAAAGCTTCTATCTGCAGATAACATTGCCTACAGTAAAATGTAGTAAACCCTTCAAGGGCATGAACGTAAATGCAGAGGCGCAAAGATATAAAAAAAGTAATTCATTAGGATGATAAGCATCTTTGGATCTGTAGCTCTGCCCGCTGATTACGTAAAAGCAATAGCAAAGCCGAAGCAAAGCGAAAACGAAAACTGTACAATATTCGCCTTGAAATGTCAAAGTTCCTTTGAAATTCGTTTTGTAATAAGTTTTGTAGTATGTTAACTCCTAACCGAAGGAGTTCAGCTTGACCATCAGCAAGCAGCATCAGCAAGTATACCTTTAGCCCTACATACCACTATATAGTTTCCATCAATTGCAGTACTGTCTCCAACTCGCTATCGCTCAGATGTTGATTCAAGTAACACGTTAGCCCTGCATACTACTAAATAGTTTCCATCGAGCAGTACTGTCTCCCAACTCCTAACCGTTAAGGAGTTCTGTAGCTTCATCATCAGCACAGCAGCATCAGATGTTGATTCAAGTAACACGTTAGCCCTACATACTACTTAATAGTTTCCATTGACCAATTGCAGTACTGTATCCCAACTCCTAACCGTTAAGGAGTTCTGTAGCTTCATCATCAGCACAGCAGCATGTGTTGACACCCTGAAGCACCTGAGGTAGTAACAAAAGCACCATACGAGCATACAATTTTCGGTGGTTGCCCTATTCTCCTGGATCCATCATCAGATCCTGACCTGGTGAAAATGGGACCACCTATGAATATAGCCGTTTATAACTGACGGAAATATCGGTGAACATACATAAAAAAAAAAAAAAAATTATACATACAGACGAATTGATAAAAAAAAGGAATTATGTCCGTCTGTCTGTAGTCCACATGTCAATTTATCTAATTAACTTAGTACAATCTATAATTATTTACAATAATAACTAAACCTACGAAAAAAAAAACTAGAGCTACAAAATAAAATAAAATTTACAAATAGAAGACTCCTTGCAAGTCCTCCACCGCTGGCAATGTGCCCAAAAGGCTATTTTAGCGAGGCTTACTCGCTGTCCAAAAAATGAGCCAGCCCTCTGGTCATGAATGCCTCGACCAACCTTTTCGAAATATCCTTAGTAGAAAGTTGTAGAAGTTAAGACAGTAAAATGTACTAAACCCTCATGAACGTAAATGCAGAGGCGCAAAGATATTAAAAAAAAATTCATTAGGATGATAAGCATCTTTGGAAGCTCTGCCCGCTGATTACGTAAAAGCAATAGCAAAGCCGAAGCAAAGCGAAAACGAAAATTTCGCCTTGACTAGAATTTGACAAGCAATCAGCGATTTTTGTACAATTTTCGCTATCGCTTTGCTTTTGCTAGTTAGGTAAAAAGGGGGCCGAGCCTTATTATTCCAATATGTATGCAGAGTGTAATAAAACGGGTAGGTATATTCGGAATGCTATGAAAATAGCCCGCTATAAAGAATCCATCCACAAATCGAGACTTCGAGTGACATGTTTATTTTTTAAGCCTGTATGAAGACTCTTGAGTTGTTTAAGAATTCTTCATACTATCTGAAAAAATAAATTTTCGGACTAGGTTCTCTATATCATAGGATTTCGTTTGACATACCCCTTCTGTTACACCCTGTATAATAATGTAAAAGAAAGACATAATTATGTTTTAAATAATGTACTCGTATTTTTATAATCTCTTTGTTTCTCGTAAAAAAAATAAAAATTGTAATATTTTAGAGAAAAATCTTGACGTTATTTTTTACAGCTCCACTCGGATTAATTTTGGGTTTTGTGACGTTTCGGTCCGCTCGTATTTCGTCCCGTGTGACGAATCACCCCATATTTTTATTATTACTAGGCGATTTGTCCCGATATGAATACCTGTTTTGAAAGATTTAAGTACAGTTCAAAAAATTTATATCGGAACGAATCGACCAAGTACCTAATAATAAAAATATGGGGTGATTCGTCCCGCGGCACGAAAAGACCCATTCAAACATGAACGCCCCAAAACCCTTAATTTTCAACGGCATCTTAACGTTTTACGAGTACATCTCTTTCTGTTTGTGTCGTAAAAAGCAAGACGGTATACTGATTTGCTTGTAAAATCAAATCTTAGATTTTTAAAGGATTCTTTGCATTAGGTTTTAGGATACTCCCATAACAGCTGTTACTAAATTATTAGATACTAGTGGACGTCCGCGACTACCTCCGCGTGGACTGCAGAGAAAACCAAATGTCTAAATTATCCGGGATAAAAATATTTTCCCGGGATAAAAAGTAGCCTATGTGTTAATCCAGGTGTTAGCTAACTCCATACCAAATTTTATTACAATCACTCCAGCCGTTTTTACGTGAAAGAGTAACAAACATCCATCCATCCATACTTACAAACTTTCGCGTTTATAATATTAGTGGGATAGGATATCATCCAGATACACTACTCTTATTTGTAACTAAACCTATCTGTCAAATCCTTCGCAATTGTAAATGGCACCATTATTCCAGATTATTCGAAGAAAACGAAGACATGATCCATCTATTCGAGAAATTCCGTGAGCTGAACAGCAAGGACTGGGCTACCTCTGAAGAGTTGGCAGAACACGCCACCAAGGTCATGCACACCCTGGACGAGGGGATCAAGGGTCTGGGAGACGTAGACACCTTCTTTGCGTACATCAGGCATGTTGGTGCTACTCATCATCAGGTCCCTGGGTTTAAGGCTGAAAATTTTTGGGTAAGCAACACAAGGGTCAAGAAGAGTAATGATAAGAAGTGAAAAAAATCTTCACCCGAGTGGGACTCGAACCCACTACCTCTCGCATTCCGTGCAGAGCTCTCACCAACTGAGCTACCGGGTCAATTACTCGGATGATTAATTAATTAGTTAGCAGAAGATTAATTAGCTGTCTTTTAACTCATATTGCTTGAAGTTGACATCATTATTATTACGAGTATTTCATCCACTGCTGAACCAAGCCTCCTGCAATAACCTCCACTGCGACTGGAATTGGAAGCGGCCTGCATCAAGCAGACACCCGCGACCCTGGTTAGGTCGCTCGTCAATGATAGGGTGATCTGTGCCATTCTAGAACTTTCCAGCCATATTATTATACTTCATATTATTGAGTTATTTTTCGTTTGTCTACATATGTCCTCATTTCTTACTTCATCATTTACCTACCGAGTCCAAAAACCTGGATTTTATGAGTGATGATGATGATCTTTGATGTCATCATCTTCCTGCCCTTATCCTAAATTTCTTTAAAAACTTGTATTGCCAAGGATTTGGAGTTTGTTTTACGGCCGCCTATCTTATTGACGCCAACCCAAACTCGAGTATAGCTAAACGAAAAGGGGGCCTTTTAAAAATGGGTGTAATACCAGATAATTAATCTATGTTTATAATGAATTCTAAGAGCATGGTTATTTACATCGTGGAAGCGAGATATCGCTCTACATTACTCCTAGTGCCATCTCACTCATCTACCCCTATGCAGGCGGACGTGCAGGGCTCAAAGCGCCTATTACGCCCCTAATGTTGCTCCTAATTCGTTTAGCCCTCACAGGCTTACCTAAATGAAGTGCAATAACGCTTTAGAGTGCTGTTAAATATGTTACTTTATAGTTATCACACTGAGAGAACACGTTACTAAGCATTTTCGTGTGTCAGTTTTAAAACAAAGTTTAAACAACGTTATGACGGCTAAAAACGTTTTTGTAATAGAGATTTTTTTAAACAAAATGTCTAAATGTTTTATAATAACGCCGGTAGAGTCTGTTTCATAGAATAGTGAATTGCCTGATTTCAACTCTTCTCATTACCCGCCGTTCTCAATTACCCCACCTTCCCCTACTAAGTAACGTTTTTTGTATACAGTTGACACAGATAATAATTAACTCGGGTGTGATTTTTTTTTTCATTTTCTTTATAATATTTATAACAGATAATGTAGTCAAACAAATAGTAACTAGCGCTCTCATTAAATGGAACTATTTGGTGAAAACGCACTCTCGTAACTTGTTTTTAGCAAACGTCTTGGACTTGAATGTTGTTATTTCCTTTTTTAATTGGAAACTTTTCTCAATGATGGCCAACCGATCAATCGATCTCCTACAGGGTGGCTATAAAAAGAAAGAAAGAAGATTTTTTTCCATTTCTTTATTAATAATTTTATAATATCTCAACTATACCCTCAAAATTGGTTAGAAGTGGCACCATGTGGTTCTATCGGCCCTTGGTGCTCTGCCTACCCCATAAGGGATAAAGGCGTGATTATATGTATGTATGTATAATATCTTGACTAAGATAAAAACACTTCTCCATAATATAATCCGTTAGGACATGGTTGATCGTTTCATCACTAAAACATTGTGCTGAGGGATTCAGCTTTGTATGCCGAGATTTGGCTTGTGTATAGCTCTCGGGATAAAAAAAATAACGTTGCCAATAATGTAATTTAAAAAAGAGATGGTAAAATTCCTCATCCGAGTAATTGACCCGGTATCTCAGTGGTAAGAGCACTGGCACGGAATGCAGAGGTCGTGGGTTCGATTCCCACTCGGGTGAAGAATTTTTCCATTTCTTTGTTAATATTTTTATAAGAAAGAAAACGTTTATTTTTCGTCACACACACAAATAAAAAATTACAGGCTAAAATATATAAAGTGGGTATAATGCCGTAACCAATGCATATACTATACATACATACATTATACACATATATACAAACATGCACACATGTATATAAATATACATATACCTATATACAGGATGTTTTTTCGTTTCCACCCTTAACTAAGGGTACGTATTCTATACATCAAATAAAGTAAGATCATGCTAAAAAAATGCTATAGCTATAGCTATGTGTACTTAAAAAACTAATGCAGTAATATTAGAACGTGCTCCTTACAATAATTTGATTAGTCAACTATTTCCAATCATTACGAACAAGACAGCTAATTTTGGCAGAGAATTCATCTTTTTAACACCCCTCCCTTTCAAGAGGAAAAGCTATTTTAATTAAGAAAATTAACTAAAACCCTTATTGATACCCTTTCGGGCCGGAGAAAATCCTGGGGAATTGTTCAGCCGAAATATAACTAATTACTGCCCGCTATTATAGGGAGCAAATGAAATGTTGGATTAGATAAATTAATCATGAAAAAACCATCCAATCATGTGTTTAACATTCCTAATATATTGCGCACTTTCACGAAAAAACTACAGAACGTTTTTGTGATGTAATTTACCAGGTATACCTATAGCTTATACATAAACACTAATAAGTTAATTATACCTATATAACACTAATAAACTGCGCGTAAAATTATATCCTCAGTATAGACGATTTTTGACAATTATATCAAAACAAGACTGTATAAAGTTCACACGCATAAAGTCGCGTGCGCCGATAGTAGGGTATCGAGGGGTAATAGGCTTATTGGGATAGGGGCCACTGTGGTCGATATTGTGTTTTATAATTATTTATTGAAATAATAACATTTCATTTTTTACAGAAAATCGAGCAGCCATTCCTTGAAGCAGCTAAAACAACGCTAGGAGATCGCTACACGCCTAATATAGAGAGCATTTACAAATTAACCATCAAGTTTATACTGGAAAACCTGGTCAAAGGCTACGAGGATGCTGCTGTGCAGAACAGTGCTAGTCAAAGTTTGTAAAATTGTGTCAAATTTAATCCTAATTGTATGTACAAAAAAAATGTCGGTGTTATTACAGATTCAGATTCATTTATTGCATGTCACAGGTACAAAAGAACGCCTAAAGTTAGACTCGATTTCAATATGATATTTGACAGCAAAATGTATGGCATAATCTGCCAAATTTAGGACATGTTTATCTTAAAATATGTTTAAATTCTTTTGTAATAACACGGTGTATGTTTGAGTCAAATGAGTCAAGTTCAGTCATCAACATTACCTTATTGAATTATATTTAATTTTCTTACATATTATTTTGAGTCATGTGTAAAGTAGGTACCCTAAGCTAGCCTAGGCCAGTATTAAGGTAAGAAGAACTTTAATGAAAAATTTGCCTTCGAATACGTTGGGTATCCATCTAAATACCTAAATAAAATTGTATTAGGCGTTCAAACATTCACTATGGGTGCGCCCACCACCGGGCCCTACGCCTACACCCTCCACTGACCCTCGGGTCTGGTTTCTCGTGGCGATTGTAGTTAGTGCAAGTGCTTGTTTTCGCAGTTATAAATATCAGATCCGAAGGTCAGTGGAGGGTGTAGGGCCCGGTGGTGGGCGCACCCATAGTGAATCCATCTACATGTATGTATATGATAACTTTTAAAGGTTAGAACTTAGAACCCTAATTTAAGGCTTACTCGTACATGCTCGTACCTACGAGTTACATCAGCTATTGATATAAATGGCTATGTGTATCTATGTATGGAAGTACTAAAAAGTTTTAAGATAATTTAGTTTTACTAATTAGTAAGTATTATAATATATTATTTATTAATTTAGTGGTGACTATGGGCAAATACCCCCCATGGCAGTCTTGTGGCATGCCCTAGGGGAGGCCTACGTCCAGCAGTGGACTGCAATAGGCTCATGATGATGATAATTTATTGTGAGTAGATTTAGTGTGGTGGTAGATTAACATTAATAAATAATAAACAAGAGTTATGTAATTTTTGTATAATTTATAAAAATAGCAAGTACTTAGCTACTTACTCATTAAATGTACCTACATAATTTAAATTGACGAGACTTTTATTTTTTCTTGCTACGGTTTACCTTAGGTATGTAGGTATGTCCCTACCTACCTCTTCTTTAATGTCGTTTTCTTACTAATTCAATCTATTTATTTATTTATCAATATTAAATATATAAATGGGTCATTTTCAAAATAATTGCTCATTTCAGAAATGTTACTTTTATGTCACAATAACATAAAAGTAACATAAAAGAAAACAAGGGCTGCATTCACAGTGGTAAATAAAACAGTTTTTTAGTATTTAATATTGTAATAATTAATCAAACACGTACACGTACATTATTATGTACAGTTCGTGAGGTTTAAGCCGAGCTTTGCATTTGTGTGAGTGTGCACATAGACACAGGTTAGGTTTATATCGGCGTAACTCCGTCGCGCTCCTACATTTCTTTAAGTCACTCACATGAATAGCTAGCTTAGCGTAGACCCCGCGGCTGTACTGGACATAGTGAACATAAACATGAAACATACAAAATAATGACAATAATAAAACCGTCAGGGTTATGTTTAATTTGAAGATGGTTACTCAGTTAATCATAAATCGAAAATAAAAATATAATATTAAAATGCGAACTTTGAACATTCTCTCTATCGTCATGATAATACTGCACGATTAAGTTCCTAATATTTATATATAATGTCTGCCTATTCATACATGAAATATTTTAACAGTAGCTTCTTAAGTCGTATCTAAAGATACAAAACAACAAAAAAAAATATTTTAAGTGTTTTTCTTTTTACGAAATTATTATAATTCAATTTTTGAATATGAATATTTTTGAAATGTTGAATACATGCACTTTTGGGAGTATAAATCACACACTGTAGACTTTATAACGGTGTCCAAAGTATCACCGTCCTTAAAAATTTTAGTGTTTTTAGGGATGTAAACTTGAAATCTATATTACTGTGTCTTTTGCAAAGACAAGTATTTCGATTGATGATAAATTTGGGATCAATACGTAAAATGGCTTGAAACGTCTGAATGTGGCGTATGAAATTGGAATTCCAGTCTCCTTTACAAATTTTAACCGTAAATTTACCATCGAATCTAGCAAATATCGTCTTTGCATTTTAACTTTATTTTTTGTTTTAGTTTCTTTCTTAGCTGCAGTAGCTCGACTGACATCATCTTGGTTAAAAAAAGTATAAATTTTATTTGCTAGGTTATTTCGTTTAATATTAACTTTTTTTGCATTACGTCTGATTGGGTATTTAATCCCAATAGCAGACTGTAATTTACTTTTCATTTTATACCCTTTTACGATGTCGTTACTTACAATTTCTTTTAATACATTTCTCTTTTCATTACTTCCTGCTGCATTATATTGTATTTTTAAGGATTCTATTAACACATTCTTTTCAAATAACTCCTTTTTAATAATTTCTTTTTCTTCTTCAGTAGTGTTTAAATTAGCAACAAATGAGTTGGTTTTTGATATTGGGCTTGACACAGTATAAAATGACTCTCTGCTAAACATATTTTCTTTTTCTTCATCTTCTTTTGTGTTTTGCAAAATTTTGTATCTATATATTTTTTTCTTTAAAGCTTTATTCTCTTTGATTAATAATTCAATTATCTTTTCTGATATATTCTTTGGTATTCTTTTCGAGTTTTACCCTTTTCTATAACTTCTTGTTTATAGTCTGATTTTTGTTTTAAAGTCCTCCAATATTTTCGCCTGCTTTCTTTCTCTCGATCCGATAGCTCCCCAATTTTTTTATAGAATTTTTTAGCTCTTTCTAAATTTTTTTCCTGTAGTGCTTTCCATTTTTGAGGATTATTCAATTTTAGTCGGTCTCGGTACCGTTTTTGCCTCTCTGCCGCAGACAAAGGCATATTTTCTGTAAAGAATAAAAAATACAATGTAATAACTCAGAAATAATAATTAAAAAAATCATATTTAACGATAAAAGCAGTCTATTTTGAAGCATACGTCGTCGTAAAATTTAACGTGAAAATTAAATTTTGCATCACATTAACAAATCACATTGTATACAAGTATTTTGAACATTTTTTCCGGTTCCGGCGTCAGAGTGATAAACACGTATCTACTTCGCTCCGGGATAAAATAATAGTAAAATAGTGGAAAACTCTGCTAAAGATACACTTTCCTTAACTAATTTGGTGAAATAACTAGTGACTATCAAGATTAATAATAAATCACAGTGCAAAAAGTCAAGATCACGTAAATAACTCAAAGTGAAGTTAACCTAAAAAGTGCAAGTCAATTTGGGTGCTCGCCATTCGGTTATCAGAATACCAACACAAAAAACCAACTACAATTGACACTAACAGGTGACAGCTGCACTAACTTTGACAAGTGACAAGTACAGTGTTACCAGAAACAAACTTTGAACTCCCATCAAAACTCCCAAAAAATGGATAAAAACATAGAATTGCTGTGGTCAAAACTCGAAGATAAGCTTAATCAGCAAACTTTAATTATTACAACCGCTGTTACTAAGAATGTTATGGAGGCAATAAACGAAAAACTCGAAGCAGTATCAGCAGAGAATAAAGAACTGAAAACACAAGTAATGAAACTGCAGCAGCAAATTGATATGGAAAAGCGGAAGAATAATCTGATATTCTTTGGCATCGAAGACTCAAATATGAGAGAAGCTGAGCTTGTGGACCATATAAAAGATATCATTCTAGAAGCGGGAGTTCATATTGACTGTCAAGAAATCAATAATGTGCACAGGATTGGGGCTCCAAGCAACAAAGCTCGCCCAATACTAGTCACTTTAACAACATTGTGGAAAAAACACCTTATACTGAAAAACAAGTCGAATCTCCCACAAGGTACTTATATCAAGGAGGACTTCCCGAAACATGTCTTAGAAACGAGAAAGCAATTGCTACCAGTGTTAGAAGAAGAAAGGAATAAAGGGAATATAGCATACATAAAATATGATAAACTGGTGGTGAGAAAACCTAACAGTACCTACCGCGAGAAGAGAAAGAGAGAAGACACAAAATCACCAAAGACACCAATACAAAAGAAAGTCAACAACAACACAAAAAACTAATATCTGCCCCCACCGACCGGAATGACATAGCAACAAACATATTAAAACAAACTTTAAGATCAATCACCCCAAGCCGGCTAGTCACCGTGGGGGAAGATGACTACTACCCTCCAAATGTTAAAAAATATCCAAACAGAATTTGCCTTCACATAATAACGTACAACGTCCTTTCTTTGAAATCAGATGAGAAACTATCAGAACTTGTATTGGCCCTGGAAAAAATTAATTGGAATATAATTGGGCTTAGTGAAGTGAGACGCTTCGGGGAAGGTATAGAAGAACATGATGGCTTCATCCTTTATTATAAGGGGGAAACACCGGGAAAGTATGGAGTGGGCTTCCTAATTAAGCAAGATACAAAGAAATATATAGAAGAATTCATAGGAGTGTCAGAACGAATAGCAATACTTAACATAAAAGTGCCATATAACAATAAAAGGTGGACAATAATACAAATATATTCGCCAACGGAACAGTCTACAAACACTGAAATAGACTCATTTTACACTCACCTTGCAAAATCTATAAGAGAAAACTCACACAGCAACCTAATAGTAATGGGAGACTTCAATGCGCGAACGGGAAGCAGAAGAAATGGTGAAGAGCTGATTTTGGGTCCTCACTGCTCAGGCATAAGAACAAGAAATGGAGAAAAGCTTATTCAGATGGCACATGAAAATAACTTAAAAATACTAAACAGTCAATACAAAACCCGACCAACAAATAGGTGGACCTGGTATATCCCCGGCACAGTCTCATTGGAAAATGAAATTGACTATTTCATTCTCTCTATAAACACAACTTCCTGATTGCAGGGGTAATAAATACTACAGTCTACACGACAATCTAACATCGTGTACAGCAGTCAGGGCTAACCTTATAATCAACACTACTAAAGAATAACAGACCATTCAAAGCCAAAACCCAATACTTTAACACCGAAGACTCGGAAAAAATTAAAACATAAACTAAATAATTTTTTAAAAAGACACAGAACATTTAGGCACGCAGAAAAGTACAACAAATTACAAGACATTTTCATGAGAAAACAACCAAAAGTAAAGTAGCAAAAAGAAAGTTGCTATCGGAAGAACAAATAAACTGCTAAAATCCAGAGCAGAATTATTTAGTATACTGATAAAACAAGAGACAAGGAAAGCTATAACAGAAATAAGTAAGCAAATTAATAAGAATATGAGAAGGGACAAGCTACAGTTTAGACTGCAAACTTTTGAAGATTGCATAAAGAGGACAGGTGGTATAAAGAAAGCTGTGAACAACTAACCGAAAAGATGACTGGATACCTAGCATGAAAGGCACAGGGAACAAAATTCTTACTAACAGACAGGAAATAATCACAACGGCGACAACGTTCTTTAAAAATTTATACAAAAGTCACAGCACTTCATCAACAATAATTCTAGACGAAGAGGAGATGTCCCGGATATTAGTCATCAGAGGTGGAAGTCGCCATAATGTCTCAAAAGAAAAATAAAGCCCCAGGTTCAGACGGTATCACAAATGAAGTTCTGATTGCAAACAAAGACATTGTAACACCAATAATGAAATCTATATTTAATGAAGTCATAGAAACCGGAACTGATCCCAGACCAGTGGCCAACATCAACAGTAACCTATTACACAAGAAAGGAGATAAAAGAGACATAAACATACCGGCCTATTAGCTTGATGTCGAATATCTACAAAGTTTTCGCCAAATACTACTAAACAGGATGAATAAGATATTACAAGAAACACGAGGGAACAAGCAGGCTTTCAGAAAGAACTACTCTACTTTAGATCATATATTTGTTGTGAAGCAACTTTTCGAGAAAAGTAAAGAATATGGCTTGAAATTTACTGCTGCTTTGTAGATTATCAAAAGGCATTTGATTCACTGGAACATCGTGGAATTTGGGAGGCTCTTAAGAAACAGGGTATTTCTCACAAATATATCAGAATAATTCGAAATGTTATTCTTATAGTACAGCAACAGTAAAACTGACAGAGAGGGTGAGGTAATAAAGATCGAGAAAGGGGTTCGACAGGGGGACCCCCTGTCACCTTCATTATTTACTGCAGTGCTGGAAGACGTTTTCCGAAATCTGGACTGGAAAAAACAGGGTCTTTTAATAAATGGGGAATACTTGTCACATCTACGGTTCGCAGACGACCTGATAATCCTATCAACAACAAAGAATGAATTGCAAATAATGCTCAATGACCTGGATAAACAAAGCCGAAAGTAGGACTTATTATGAACACAGAAAAACAAATGTATGACAAATGGGAACCAAGAACAATTGTTATCAATAAGACCTTAATAGACTATGTGAATGAATACACGTATTTAGGACAAACTATATCACCAGCAGACTCGACCGAAATTGAAATAGAAACCAGAATCGGAAAAATCTTGGAAATGCTACTGGAGGCCTGAAAGAAGTCATGAAAAGTAAAGGTAACATAGCATCAAACGAAAACTTTTTAACACTTGTGTTCTCCAGTCCTGACCTATGGCTGCCAAACATGGGCCCTTACCAAAGCCCAAGTAAAGAAACTACAAACATGCCAAAATGCGAATGGAAAGGAGCATGTTAGGAAAAAAGCTATGGGATAGGATAAGAATAGATACTATTAAGAGTACCACAAAAACAAAAGATGTTACAGAAACAATAAATAAATTAAAATGGAGATGGGCTGCACATACAATAAGGGGAAATGATAAATGGTCCAAGATTACAATGAACTGGTATCCAAGATACATGACAAGGAAGAGAGGGAGACCCTTTAGACGATGGGTGGACAGTATTAAGGCAGTGGCTGGAGGTACCTGGACCAGGAAGGCGAGAGACAGGGAAAAGTGGAAACAATGAGGAGGCCTTTTCAAAGGACAAACAGACATGGATGCTACATAGATATACTATAATATAATGTAAACCAATATAATGTAACCATTTCTGAATAAAGGCTATTATTATTATTATTATTATTATTATTATATTATTTTGAACATTGAGAATAGTATCAAACTTGTCATGCTAGAATAAGTCAGAGCCTGTTAATGCTAGACGAAAATACTTGGGTTATTAATAAATATATTACACTAATAACTCAAAAGCTGCAGATCGCAATATACACTCGATCGCGCAACTTGTACAGTATAAACCCAAACGAAGGTATAAAATGATTAGTAAATTACAGTCAGCTATTATAGGGCCAATTGGAGGATTTTAATTATCCAAGCATCACTCAAAACACTGAATACGACCATAGAAAAACATGTTTATTTTACTATTGGTTAAATTATAATTTATAAATTTTTAAATCATGCTGTGGACACGTCTTAATCCAATTTTATGTAAACGTAACATAAAAAAATGTTACATAAGTGTGACATAAAGGAACAAGTAAGCATGTTTTTCTACAAACTAACCTCAAATCACAGAACATAATTCACTCGATCGTTGCAGCTAATTAGCGACAGAATAGCACTATCATAATAGTTTTTCCTGACAATTAAAAATAGTTTAAATTTACTTACCTTGCGTATTTTTTCCAATTTACCAAAAAAGAAAACCAGATAAATGTTTTTTATCGACGCACACCATACACCCAACTTTTTTGCCGAGAACAAAATGGCTGCTGCCCTGTGATTGGTCGCCCTGAGTTCGGACAGTGACAGCAAATGTTGCCAGTATTAAAGTTTAACAAAATACCTTTTTCGCGACTAAATAATGCGTTACATAAATGAAATAACATCGATGAAGTAATTTTGAGACCAGTTTTATTTTATTATAACTAAAATTAATGTGTCAAATGAATTTTCAAGGATTCTACACACATTTTACAGTGTTATTAGAGAGGATAGCCAATTTTGTTTGATAATAAATAAAATACTTTTAATGTTTTTTCAAGTTTAAAATATCAGTGCTGGAAGTTGGACACACGTTTTTTGTAGGAAGACCAGAAACATGCTTTAAAAATTTCGCAATATATAAAAAATGAAGTATCAACTACCACAATGACATTATAATACAATATAAAGAAAGGCTTCTTTGTAATGTTCAGTATTTTATTAATATTGCCATTACAGTTTTTTTGTAGAAATTAAGGAAAGATGATGGACAAGATTTTTTTCTGAAATGAGCAATTATTTTGAAAATGACCCAAATTCGTAAATAGGCGTACGTATTAATCTCCTTTTTTCCGGCTGAAAATGTACCCAGTTCAGTTTTTTCAGACTTCGCTGAAAAAAGAACGCATGTATAGTTTGATAAATATAGCCTACATCATAACTTCACAGTCTAAAGACTACAGTTTAATCAGAAAACGTGGGTTCAGCCGTTCAGCCGTTTAGCCTGCCTAGAGCATGCGTGGAATATACAAATATTTCTGTTGCTTTTCCATCCCCTACTACAGTCTTTCGTATGAATATGATTGGACAATGAGTTGGACACAAGCTTTCGGTTCAAGTTTTACCAAATTATATACATAAAGACAGGGTGTGGATGACAGCCAGGCAAATACTGAAATACTGAACAAGTATCATTGTTTTGAATTATACGACAGTGTTATTTCTCGCAGGTAAAGCATTTTTAATTTTTTTATCAGTAACATTTGTTTTCCGCGCCAATTGTATCGGGCGATCCTGTGACTAGTTAAATGGGCTTATTTGTTATTGTGTGACACATTGTTGTCTTTTGGATCACTTGTGACACTCCATTAGGGCTTATTATTAGTTATTTGAATATTTTTGACGGCAACATTTTTTTAAATTTATCTATTAAACGAACTAAACTACTTTTTTCATGAACAAATTCGGAAATTTTTTGAATTTTCCTGCGAAAATTTTCTGTGATTTAAGACTCAGAATCATGGTTTGAAGTCACCATACCAATATTTGCCTGGCTGTCACAAACACCCAGTAGACATATACACATAGCAGTGTTCCCGAAATAGGATGTCCAGAACAGCAGGGACATAAAGTATCCGACAACCACGTTCATCACAGCGGGGACATAATGTCTATGATGTGACAAGTTGCTACCTCATCGCCTGAGAGATTGCTCGTTAGTCGATTCTTAACCCTACAAGGCACCCAGTACCATATGTGGAACACCTATTTTTTATCGTTCCTACAGCTACAATATATGAATAGCGCCATCTTTTGACATCTTAAAAGAAACTTTAGATATGCAGCATCGTAGTAAGTTTTTGTTATTGTGGACATCGTGTGAAATTTGAATGAAAGTGTTACGTTAGCCGTTCGTGTGAATTCAAAAATCTATAAAAAATACTTACTGAATAGTTCTGAGTTCGAAAAAAATCGTTTGTGCTGTAACAAAGTGTATATTTCGCAGAGGTAAGTAGTTTTTTTATATTACTGGAGTTAACCTATTAGTAAATCACAATTTTATCTATGTTCCACTTGCGGTACGTTGAGCTTTGACGCTCGTTTTAACAAATACATACTTACGGCAACTTGTCTTATGAATACTTTGATTTTATTGCAGATTATGGCGCGAAGAATATTGGGTGATGAAGAAATTGAAGGTTTCTTGAATATTCCTTCTGGGAGTGAAGATGAAGAAGATTTTTCTGATGCTGACAGTGATGAAGACATTGAAAAAATTCAGTCTGTCCAACATTTTTTATCTGAATCACTCAGTGACGTGGAAACTTCATTATCGCCGCTGAGACATCAGTGTTCATCTCCCGCCAACGAGGTTGTCATGAATATTGACAATCGTCAGCCAGAAGCACTAGACCCTCAGCCTAGTACATCAGGAGTGAATTCAGGGACAACTACAGGTACTATAAGACAATCTCGGGCACCTAGACGATCATCGACTATGAGTAACGCATTTTCTCGTAGAACTAGAATCCCTGACACTGTGACTGTGAAAAAAAGAAGGTTTATTTGGAAAAAAACAACTTTTCAATCCCCTCATTTTCTATTTACAGGAAACACAAACTTACAGTCACCTATTATAGACTTTGAAACTCCCCTTCAGTATTTTTCATGGTTTTTTAATGACGAGTTACTTCAGCATATTGTACAAGAAATGCATAAATTTAGTGTGCAAAAAAATCCCTCAAAACCATTTACAGTTTCAGTAGTTGAATTGAAAAAATTTATAGGTGTCTGTGTAATTATGAGCTTGGCACCACTGCCAAATATCCGAATGTATTGGGCAGTTGAATTGGGTATTCCTCTGATTATGGAGACAATGTCGCTAAATCATTTCAAAAAGATCTGCCAGTTCCTACACTTCAACGACAACTCCACGCAACCGCCATCAAATAGTCCTGGATATGATCATTTGCATAAAATAAGGCCAATCTTGGAAACATTAAAAAAAAAATTTCAAAGCGTGCCTAAAAGAGAAGCACTATCCGTCGACGAGCAAATGTGTGCGACAAAAGCATCAAATTTGCTACGCCAGTACCTTCCTAACAAGCCACATAAATGGGGCTACAAATTGTACGTTCTTTGCGACGATCGTGGCTTTGCTTACGATTTTGAAATATATTCAGGGATGGAGAACAATCCCGTACTAAGATATTCCAGTGAACCAGACTTAGGAGCAAGTTCAAATGTCGTAGTACGCTTAGCTAGGTGCATACCAAAAAATAAAAATTACAAATTATTTTTTGATAATTATTATACGTCTGCAGAGTTGATTGCTTTTTTGGCCCAAGAAGGAATACAGTCGCTGGGAACCATCAATAAAGGTCGTCTAGGAAAAGATCTCCAAATACCTTCTATAAAAGACCTAAAAAAAGTAAAGGTTCAGAGAGGTTATTCAGAGCAATGGGTGGCAAATTGTGATAACACAGATATAGTCACGGTTATGTGGTACGATAACAAACCAGTTATTTTATCGTCATCTTTTGTGGGTCAAGAGCCAATAGAATCGGCAAGAAGGTACTGCAAGAAACAAAAAAAGTATATACAAGTAGATTGCCCCAAATAATCAAAAAATATAACCAACACATGGGTGGTGTGGACCTCCTGGATTCATTCCTGGGGAAATATAAAATAAAAATTAGGACCAGAAAATGGTACCTGAGATTATTTTACCATCTTCTTGATGTTACTCTTATCAATAGCTGGTTATTGTACAGAAGAGTTGGGGAGCAGCAGCATACGCTAACGGCACTGCAACAGAAAGACTTCAAATTTGAAGTAGGAAAAACTTTATGCATGTCTGGGCCATCCATAAACAAACAGAGAGGTAGACCAAGTTTATCTAATGAAATTGAAAAAAGAAGGAAGAAGCCTAATACAGCAGTACTGCCTCCTCGTGATGTCAGACAAGATGGATTTGAACATTTTCCTATTTGGGGCGAAAAAAGACAACGATGCAAATATCCTAGTTGCAAAGGAAAAACCTTCATATCCTGTGAAAAATGTCGAGTAGAACTTTGCCTGAATAAAGATAACAACTGTTTTAGGAATTTTCATCAATAGGTATTTTTAATAGAAAATACATTATTTTATATTTTATTGCTCACTATAAGTCTTGTTATTGTGGACATCGTGTGAAATTTGAATGAAAGTGTTACGTTAGCCGTTCGTGTGAATTCAAAAATCTATAAAAAATAGTTACTGAATATTTCTGAGTTCGAAAAAAATCGTTTGTGCTGTAACAAAGTGTATATTTCGCAGAGGTAAGTAGTTTTTTTATATTACTGGAGTTCCTAGTTGTATTGTATTGTATTGTATTTGCAACTAGGATATGGAAATATCCTAGTTGCAAAGGAAAAACCTTCATATCCTGTGAAAAATGTCGAGTAGAACTTTGCCTGAATAAAGATAACAACTGTTTTAGGAATTTTCATCAATAGGTATTTTTAACAGAAAATACATTATTTTATATTTTATTGCTCACTATAAGTCTCTAATTAAATAAAATTCAAACAGGAAAGTGTTTCTAAAACAATTCAATTGTTCTAGTTTATTACCAAAAAGTATAGTTAAGGCTCAGTGTACCATATATGGAACTGCAATAAAAACTTGATTTATCTGTAAATTATTGTTGTTTTATTTTTATTATTATTTTTCCCTGACTTCTAATCACTAACTAAACCATATATTTTTTTTTCGCCGCCAAAAAAAAAATTGAGCCTTGTAGGCTGCATGTCTTAATGCAGGGAAGGAGATGCAGCTGATGTATTCTAGTGAAACCCCACATCAGCGCAGGTCTTTGGTAGACAAGTGGTTGGTACCTTAAGGACCCAAAGTCAACAGCATCTGCCCACTCTCGGCTCACTAAAAGTTAGTACTATGTTTTATCATTGGATTCGATACCGGTCTAGTAGCGGCGATAGGCTCAACCGTTCAAAAACGCCGAAATAGTTTCAACATAATTCCATTGATATAAGCGCTAATATCTTAACAGGTAAATAAATAGTTCAATCGAGATATCTTCGAGTTCACATAGTAGTGCACCCAAAAGGGTTTTGTGCTGAAAAATGCCGCACATTTCCCGTGAATTTAATAATACTATCGCTATAATATTATTACGCATGGTACCTACATCCAAGCCGATTCAGAATTTTTATGAGTAACTCTCGAGGACTTGCAAACAGCCTTAGAATATGAAAACATGACCCTCATCACTTCTTCCACATTTCTTACATCTACCCTTTGTATCTGCTTCTTTTGTACATACCCATGTACCTACGGACGAGGCTCTTATTAGTGCTGTGCCCAAAAAGCGGCGTTAGGCTCAAATGTATTACACACGTGGAACGTGAATAGTGGGAGTGTAATTTATGCACTTACGCCCTACATCTTTAGGGATAATTGGCGTGATTAGACGTTTGTAGGTAGGTATCATCAAGCCATGAGAACTTTTGCTGCTGAACATAGGCGTCCCTTAAACGGCCTACATACGGCTCTGAAATCAGTGGCGATATCGGGACAGTGGTGGTGGGGATGAAATAGGTTACTAGTCTACACACGTCCCTGCCAGTGAGTACGTAACCAACCGTGTAACAGACTGCTCGTTGATCCGAGATGCCGCCTACACTTTCAAAACAGCAAAAAAAGGCATTGTTTATGAAATCAGTCCCGATTTCGCTATACAAGTGCCAACAACGCTCCCTAAATGATAATCGTCTCTAAATCGTGAACTCACCCGAAGCGATTTAAATTTCGGTACGATTTGCCTATACACAAAGCCATTTATGGTACGATCTAGGGTCCTTCCTACCATTTCCCCGATATCGCCACTGATTTCAGGGCCGTGTGTAGGCCGTTTTATACCTACTTAATTTTGATCGCGAACAAAATACCGGTTCAAAATACTTCCTCATTCAGAACAAAGGCTCTCAATAGCCTGAAGCCAGAAGCTTTGTCACAGATACAATACAATTAAGGTTCACGCGAGTGACTACCGCCGTCTGTTTGTTTTGGCCGATCTCGGACTAGTGATGGGCGAATGCAACGAAATGAGTTATCGATGGATAGGGGAAATCGGGTAATGGGAGTCAGCGGGTAATAGTGGTCACCCACACATCTCCAAAAGTAACACTATACACGAAACCATAATTCGAGAGACTAGTTTGACAGTTCATTTTACACAATTCTTAGCTATGTTTCATGAGAACCGGTTTAGCAATTTGAAATATATGAGGAGTGAAACAAAAAAAGTGAAAGTTGTACATAATAAAAGGTATAAAAAAATATTTTTAAAAACCCAGACCCAAATAAAAAGATAAAAATGCAAAATCGTCTTGCCGAGGGACCGCTCTATACCTAACAAGGGCACGCCAAGGTACTAAGCCTACCTTGTACAACGTACTTTTTTGGCTATTGAAATTTTTTATATTTTATTATTAGTTAAAGGCAATGTTTCACATTTCGCAGGGGTTGTCACAATGCGGCATTGTCACATTCCTAACATAAAATTATTTATGACCCAATTCGCACTATAGATAAGAAACTACTTACTTACACAATTTCTACATAGACGTACATTTGACCTGATTGCATTAGTCATCATCGACCTCGTCATCCTAGCTACCTGCATCCGAGCGGCATCTATTTATCTATAACGAGTGCAGTATGTCATATTTCTAACCCAGTTCATATTATAGATAAGAAAAAAAACAATAGATTCATAACTGTTTAGAACTCTTTGTTTTTTATACATCATCCGCCAGTCTACTTTGTCTGTTACAAGAAAACTGGTTGTTTGTATTTCTGGAATTCGTAATTTAGTTTTTTTTAATTATGAATGTGTCTGAAAAATTGAAGCAGAAATACTTCGGGAAGTAAACTACATGCTCTGCTGGAATAATAATACATGCTAGGGAACGAAATTTACAATTCTGCCGGAAAACTAAGGATAAAACTTATGTCATGACAAAAGTTAAAGAAAATACATTTTTATTTACATACGGATTTTATATAAATCAGTGTTTATTTTCAAATTACCTACATTAATAGAAAACTATTTCTAAATTCATTGAAGGTCCTCCCTGCCCGCTCTGTTCCCCTCGCCGTCGCTGAGAGCGTGCCGCGTGGGTATGGCGACAGCATAGAGAATGAGAGGTGTGTTTTGTTTTTGCGGCTCGCCGATGTAAATTTTCACGGGAGGAAAATATACAGTAACTTTTATAGTTATTGGTCTACTTGTATGTTACTTTTTTAAGCCTTTACTTGTACATTTGGTGTAATGATTTTCTACTTAAATCCCGAGTTTTCCAATGTATATTTTGTGTTAATTATTTTTTCTTCATAAAATACTTGAGAATCGGGTAATCCCCATTGCCCGCTAGTTACCGCCACCCAAAGAAAAAGATAGGGGTAAGGAAAAATATACAGGATGATTTTTGGTCCCCGAAATCTACGGAATCTCCTCATCATTATGATCATTTTTCTCCGTGGAAGCATACCTGGGAAGTATCTGGTTTCTAAAATATTAAGGTCCAAAGTTGAGTAAAAAGACTGCGTTTTTCTGCACACAGGCAAGGGCTAGGGCCTAGGAAAGAAGATGAAAGTGCCGAAGAAGGGGACCGAAAGAGTAAAGAGGAAGGTTCTCCAGGAATCAAACGATACCTCTGTATCAGACGTGACGCGATTTGTGTTAGATTTTTGTATGATCCTCATTGCCCACAAGATGACCTCAATTACCCGTAACTTAGTGCAATGGGAGTCAAATCAGTTTTTTTTGTACTTTTATGTTTCCCAAAGATGATTTATTAATGTGATGATTACTGATCTCAAATTATAGCTAATTAATTAAATTTTGTTATGAGGCGGTTGCAATAAAATTTTTGTTAATTTTAGCTCTTGTATTCTAATTCTTGTTTAAGTGACCCCCATTACCCAATCTCCCCCTACCATAAACCAGGAACTGATAATTTGGTACTCCCAACAGGCCTTTGCACATATACCCATTGTAAGTACTTTCACTGCTGAACGTAAGGCACGTCACAAGCTAGGCGATTGCCGTAGGGGGATTTTTGCCCATTGTCACGCTGGGTGGCGGGTTGGTGATCTGATCACAGTGTGATTTTCGGACTCTGTTGTCAATACGGAAGGCGCTGCTGCCCACCTCCCGAAAATTCTTGATCGCAGCTTACGATACTCACGGGCAGACATGGGGATTTTTACTCTGTCGACGCCGCCACATGACATTTGCAGACACAGTACCCTCAACAGTTTGATGGGAGTGTTGTGACAACGAACGTAATGCCAGACGTTTCTACGTACATTATTTTCCATTCAGGTTTTCCATCTACCTACTACCTATATCTACGGGATGTCACAAAAAGTTAATAAGTTATTATGTTGCCACTCGAAAACCTCATCACAATCAAGCTTCACAAACAGACTCGAAATCGCATTTAGGTAGGTAACTTGGAAAAATTATTGTCGTCATCAGGGTGTTATTACGAGCTTCATGTGGATTGAATCTCTACTGTGGTGGGTATTTTCATATAATTTCGCTTAAAATACCCCTTTTGTACACCCTGTATATAGCAACCTCGAAAAGCACGTAAACCATTGGTCCTGCACCTGATCTCTCTCCGGTCGTGTCGGCTTTCCTTCCGTCCCATCGGACTATGAGAATAACGGAATAGAGAGTGCATCTCTGTTTGCACACATACTTGTGCACTATACTCGTAATATCTCCTGATCCCGACTAGATATTTTTCACACTCACGGCAAGACTATGTAGCACCTAGCTTATTTTCATTTCTCATTTTACCAGACGCCACCCACACCCACCACCACCCTCCATAATTAACGGCCACCTATACAGGCTGATTTTTGGTCGTCAACGTTCCCGAAAACTACGGAATCTCCTCATCATCACGATCATTTTTCTCCATGGCAGCATACCTGGGAAGTATCTGGTTTCCAAAATATTAGGGTCCAAAGTTGAGTAAATAGACTGCGTGTGCACATTGACGCGTGTAGGAAGATTTTTGCACGAGAAATAATTAATATCTGTCTATAAAAAACACGCATAAACACTGGGCACTATAAATATCGCCCAATCAAGTTTTTTTTTTTTTATTAAAAATTTACATCGTTTCCCAGCATTTTTTTGCCATAAACATACTTTATTTGATGTATAGAGTACGTACCCTTCGTTAAGGGTGGCAACGAAAAAACATTCTGTAGTCACTGCGGCCCACAGATCGCCCTCACATTTTGCAGAATGACGTCAAACTAGGAACGATGTATTTCCAAATTTCAATCAAAAATGTTCCTGTGAAACGGATTTGTCCAATAATATTGGCCTCTTTGTTTTACAAAGCGTAAAGCACTATGTCTATCCTGCTGTCACCATCGTATTAATAAGTAAATTGAAACGTATGAAACGTCACTTTGCGCATGTCATATTGTATATAGGTATAAAACTGAAAAATGTGAAAATGTTTATTATTTTCTTTTCTTTTGTGTTACATATAACTATTCCACTAAATAAAATATCTGTGATTAGTGATTACATATTTTGAAGGTAATAAGTAGGATCATAAAATATTGTTATAAAGCAGTACGGAATGTTTACACAAGAAGTTTTGCTGAGATTTTCGTGACTATGGACAACAACAATTTCAGCGATTACGATGATGGTGAAAATAGTGAAATTCCTATATGGCAAGAACCCCGTCGGGAGCCTCTTGGGGCCCCGAAAGAAAGCCTATGCGATGAAGAACCGAACCTGCAAAGTCAGATATCCGGCGAGCGTTTACAAGCGCTCGAACAGGAACAAGAAATATTGTCTTCATCGGTGTTTTCTTTGACATCTCATTTAGCACAAGTCGAGTTTCGGTTACGGCAGATACTAAAGGCGCCTTCGGAAGAGAAGGATGTTATGCTTAAAGCTTTGGAGGAGTTTACATCGCGTGGAGTACCAGATTCGCGTGCTGCGCCACAAGGCTGCCCCAGCGAGCCTTCCTGCCACGAGTGTATAGCTCTCGAACACAAGATAACACACCAGAGGGACAAACAGGCACACTTTGTTGCTAAACTCAAGAAACAACTAAAAGAGTTGGAAAGATATGCCGCCTCAACCACTTCAGAAACAGGTACAGCTAGTCACAGGTCTCTCTTGGAACATTTGAGAACAGAAATTGACCACAGCCTTGAGGAAGGTTGCCACCACCCTCTGACTGCAGATGAGCTTAGTCACCAAATTAATTGTGCAGTAAAACAGTATGCAGACAGACAATTATCAAAAGATGAAATTATTAGCAAGCTGCAAGCTCATATTGAAGATATGCAAAAGTTCATTAAACTCATGAAGACTGAGGGCCTGCAAAATGAAACTAAACCAAAAAATGTTGATGCGAAAAATGTACATAATTCTGAGAATTTTGACAAGAATTTCAAAAGAAACAAATCCAATGATGACCTTCGTACTGAGACAATCAACCTTATGAGGAAAGCATCTACTTTAATACAAATATTTACTGTTTCACAATTTGGCTGTTCACCAGACTCAAGTAGGAGATATGAGAAGAAATCATCCACTATAGTTACCCACTGGGGCAATCTTCGAGCTAGGTTGGAAATGTCAATTGATTCCATAGTCCATCTGGTCACCCATGATAGAACATCACAGTCCATCATTGACAGCTACGACAGTGAATCTGAAGAAGGTGGAATTGTTATCAACAATGCACCTCTAACCACAGCTGTCAGAAAACATCTTGCTATAAACCTGAGGGATTTACTTCAGCACGGGTTGGTGGGTCCAGAATCAACTTCATTAGTCCCAATTATAGGTTGTTTCCCTGTACGAAGATCCTCAATGTCACGGACAACACATATCTGGGAGGTTATAGTACGCTACTATCACCTGAATGATGGGGATAGATTTAACTCCACTCCTGCACGAAAACTCAGCCAGAGTTTTAACTTAGAGATAGTTGGGGGTGCGGCTATTACAAATAAGCAGAGTTTACTTAGTATAATTGGTAGCATTTTAGCATCACACACTCCATACAAAAGAAGTAACGATGCACACTTCAAAGCCTTTGTTTGTGCTGCTTTGAACTCTCACAAACTCGTTATTTGGTTAAACACAATACTTAAGACTAGATCTTTAATTGATTCTCATTATTCATCTACTAGTTACGTTGTTAACACTGGTTTTCAAGATGCACTACAAAGTTTGGATCGGTTGACACCATTCAAGTTTGATTTGCCAGTTGATTTAGCTGTAAAACAGTTTCAAAATATCAAAGATGTATTTATGTGATCTGTAGTTCTAAGTAAAATATATGAACAGTTCAAACTAAAAAAAAAAAATATTATACATACAGACGAATTGAGAACCTCCTCCTTTTTTTTTAAGTCGGTTAAAAAGATAGATTTATATTATGTACCAAGGTATTTATTATTATAATGGCTTGTATTTATGTGTACTTTCTCATAGGTTACAGGTACCAGATATACAGTTGATCCTGTATCATTTCAGTATATTGTCTAATTCTCATGATCATGTTAGAATTTTCTTTTTGAATCTGAGAAATGCCCATTAATATATTCAACTTTTTTCAAAAATTAAAAGTGACATTTTGGAAATCCAGACATTTTGAGACTAATAAAATAGGTCAAATTTCCACATAATGATTTTTAATTATTTTGGATTAATCGAGAATCACGTTGATCTAGTAGTCCTATTTGTATAAAAACTATTTATTTATTTACTATATCTGGCAGATGATGTAAAAGTGTGATTTTGTTTTTATTTCTTTCATTGATATGAACTAAGATGTGACCTTGTATTATAATCTAGTCAAATAATACCATTGCTTGTACTTAATTGCTTATGTATATTGTTTATTTTAAATTTGAAGTCTAAGTATTTAGTTATATACAGGGTGATTTTTGGTCGTCAACATTCCCGAAAACTACGGAATCTCCTCATCATCACGATCATTTTTCTCCATGGAAGCATATCTGGGAAGTGTCTGGTTTCCAAAATATTAGGGTCCAAAGTTGAGTATATAGACTGCGTTTTTCTGTATAAATGCACATAGACGCGCGTAGCAAGATTTTTTCACGAGAAATAATTAATATCTGTCTATAAAAAAACTAACATAAACACTAGACACTATAAATTTCGCCCGATCAAGTAATAAAAAAAAAAAATCCCAGCATTTTTTTTGGCATAAACTTACTTTATTTGATGTATAGAGTACGTACCCTTCGTTAATGGTGGCCACAAAAAAACACCCTGTATAGAATATTTCATCAGTTATGATATCCTAGTTTAAGCTATGTACTGCTTTACGCTATGTTAGGATATAGTATGTGCCTGTACATGACTGTAATGTGACCTTATAACTTGCTCGCTCGTTACTAACATAATGATATACCTATGTTAGATAGTATACTATGTATATAGGTACTTATAAAAAGTAAATAGGTGTGTATTGCTAGTTGTGTTGCTTGTGACTTTATCCAAATGGATTACTTATATATTTTATTTTCTTTTACAGAATTATCAATTACATAATATTTTATTTATTTATTTTATATCGATTATAATTTCCTCATTTTTGTATTATAAACGGTACTAAGCATTTATTTTTTCATACTTAATTATGTAATTCGTTTATTTTTTTAAAATTATTTGTATTAGCTTATTTTATTTTAAATTAATTGCGTTTTTGCTGTGGTTATTTCCAAAGACTAGAGGTTATTTAATTTTATTATTTTTGCCTATATCGAAACATGACATTCCAAATAATTTGTTCCTGATATTATATTTTGTTAATAGATCAACAAACCTATGTTGTATTAGAAAACCTAATAGATATAATTTATGTAACATTTAGCAAACATTCCAAAACATAATATTGTTATACTGTAAAGCTTCCATTATATTATTTAGTTAGGTACTAATTAGGCCAATAAGACACATTCTGCCAGTGCTATTAACTCAGACTCATGGGCTGAATCTTCTCTCGAAGTTTACTCTAGGTATATCATACATACTTTAAATAAAATTGTGGATATGAATTAGTTTTTGGTAGGTACAACCATAGAGGTAATAATGGTACAACACAATCCTGTTATATATTCTAGTTTATAAATAATAGCAATAGTTTTGGTATATTCGCCTCGGATTTTGTCTCAATCAAAAAAAAAAAATCTTGCAGAAATTTTACTCTTCTGACTTAGGCTATGGTCTCCTATAAACGCCGTATGCCGCGTCACGATGCTTACTATACAAATGTATTGTTACGGTCTCCTTTACACGCTGACGTTGCCGTGTGGACGCCGTTGGCGGCATCCAAGCGCTTTGCGCCGCGTCACTAGTTATTTCGAAGCATTTCAGCGTGAATGTCATAGTTGGCGTCAGGACAAAATGTCGAAATTTGATACAAGAAAAAGACGAATTATTGGTTGAATCTGTGAAATGTTATAATGCAATATACACAAATGTTAGGAAAAAAATTAGCGAAATAGTCGAATTGCCTGGTAAGATTTTATTTTATAAAATGCGGTCGTCTTGTGCCTCCTCGTCAAGTCATCAATAGTGTTGAATTATCCATTTCATACCACACGACTACACGCGATCACTGATAGTCGACTACTATTGTGAACGAGACGTCGTCTTTCGCGTTAGATGTATTGACCGCTGACGCTGTGTCTGGCGTTCAGACGTCGATCGGAACGTTTACGCTGAAGTCGGACGCCGCATACACAGCATTTAATAGGAGACCGAGGCCTTAGGTACCTACTCTCTGAATTTTTAGAGATCTATCACTAACTCGTAACTCATTGATCTGATAGAATAAATGTGATAACAGTACAGTTAGCGTAATAAATTAAAGCCATAGTTTTACCATAGATTTATACAAATAAATATATATACTTATCATGTTTACTTGCAAATATTATGTACTCTAGCTTGTAATACACTATGTAGTCGAAGCATTGAGTATTTGTTTCAATTATTTAACCTATTCCAAACGAAAATTCATGAAAATATTATTTATAAAGTTAGTTATAGGCAACCCATTCCGAGATATAAACCTGTTATAAAATTTGACATACTGGGATTGAGCATTTCATGGATTGGACATGATGAGAAATATGTTTTTTTTTCCAGTCGAGATTTGCTAGTGAAATCAAAACAAAAGTCAAAACTTTAGGAATAACAATAAAATACATTGTTAAATCTCTATATTTATATTTTTACCTAAAAAATAAAGCAATATAATAAATACAGTATCATAAATTACGTCTTTATAAACATTTTTAAATACTTAAAAAAAAAGGTGTGTAAAACAACCAAAACAAATTACATTTGCTATACAGATTTTATAAATGCAAATATAGCCCTTTACAATACTGATATAATTTAGACGTGACCGTAAAACATTTTCATTTTAATCAACTTAAGTTTTAAAAAATTTAGACATCTTGATATGTTAATATTGCGGCAAAATAAATATGTAGGATTGTATGAACACTTGACAAACTGTATTTACTTGACATGATCCCACAGGACCAATTGAGAATAGACAAATTGGGAATAGCTTGGTCCACAATTAAGTAGTTGTAGGTACTTCTGTACAATGAGTATCGTGATTTGCTATACTACATTATCTCTGTTAGCAATTGTAGTAAAACATGACAACTTCGGTTTTTTTTTTGTATTATAGAACAATCCACTTTAGTCGCATAATGTCTAATTCCTAAAATGTTCATCTGACGCAAATCAGATAGAATTACTGTAGGATCGTAATAGTTTTTACAGACTATTAAATAAAATCACTTTCACATGATACAATCTAACGTGCCAATCAGATATTTCAATTTATGTAGATCAATCTGATTATCAACATAAGATTTTTCAGTCCTTACAATATGATTGAAAATCAAGTTGTACGTAAAATTGTACCGTGTGGAAGGAGTACACTTAGAATAATGTGTTGGGCAGATCAATATTACAATGTTGGATGTTAAGCCTGCGAAACACTTATTACAAATCTGAAGTTAGGTCTTATTGACTACAAGATACATTTTAAAGTTACACAATTGTGTCGGTACATTACATTTTACAAAACAATATTGCTTTCACGTAACAAGTAAGTGTATAGCATGCTGTCTTCTTCACACACGTTCATTTTCGCCCAGATTGAGTATATTGCTATCTCATATCTCTGTGACGTAAATTATCAAGTCGTGCTTTAGTGCAAGACAGAGAAAGAAATACGACAATCACAGTTTGTATATACCGCATGAAATGAACAAGACTTAACAGAATAAGATAGGAGATCTAAGTTAGTATATCTGTACTCTTCTTACGTGACGCAATTTTTACTATCACAATTGTTAAGTACAGCATACACTTATTTTATTGTTTTTTTGATCAACAATATACTAGATACATACATATCACGCCTTTATCCCTTACGGGGTAGGCAGAGCACCAAGGGCCGATAGAAACACATGATGCCACTTCTGACCAATTTTGAGGGTATAGTTGAGATGTACACGTTCGATTAGTAGGAATATACTAGATATTGGATTAAATATGACAAAAGTAAGTAAATCAATCTCATTACTTGCTACTTATATATAATTTTATGTAAAAACTCTTGTGGCATCTAGCAGAGCCGGCTGCTGACATTTTTAGATGGGTGTTCACTCCCTTAACGAATGGGATGGTGCAAGTTCAACCGTACACTTATAAAAATTCAGATGACCTAATGAAACACATTAAAGACAACCACATCGCGTTCTAACTAGGACTAAGCGACCTCTAGTGGCGGCATACGCGAATTAAAGTGAGCGGCGCTCCAGATAAGGCCAATGTTTCATACGAAATCCTCTGTTTCACGCGCCGGACTATGTCGGTATGTCTCTTTCGCACTCATTGAATACAGTACTAGGAATCGTACCAAATTTCGTTTCATTGGAGCGCGATCGCTAGCGCTCCACTCGATACATAAGATTACAACTTACTTGAGACGAACGCGCAGACACTATTGTATAAACATAGTAGAATTGAAAGATAATGATAAATATAGAGAAATATAGATTGCCTATGTAATCTTCGTGGGTGGGAGTGCACCGCACCAGCGCTCCTTAGGACGAGCCGCCAGTGGCATCTAGTATATTGTTGATAAAAAATATAATATGATGATTAACACAGCTTTTCTGTACATGTACTAAATATAACCTAACTTCACTTGTCATAACCATGAAGATGTAGATAAAAATGGAGTTTACATTCTAAATATCTATTTCAAGCACATACCTATCACTCTAGCTAGCCATAGTTAAAAAGAGGTAACCAATATCCATATAGTAGAAGGCAGAGACATAAACGATAAGTCGCATATTTAATTTAAATTTGTTGTTTCTCTTTAAAATTTAAAAAAACTTTGCCAGTTGATTAGTTGTGACAGCTAGCTAACCAATCAGAACCGAGTATTTTGCTACATATCGAAAAAAAACCTATTTTTGGTTTAGGTTTATGTGTGACGGCCAGAATCGACCATACTTATGTAAAATTTTACCCATACATGTATGACACAGGCAAGTATTAAAAGTTTATTCTGAAGAATTCAGTGTAGTCAGCATTTCACTATGAAATGTAATGTATTATCATATTACATCTTGAGATGTAAAAATGTATCGCTCGTCACACATTTTGTATCAGACCATCACTGTGTAATAACATATACCTACATCCCAAACTGTAAATAAGTGATAAATAAACATTGGTACTTAAAATGTAAACTCCACGTAACCCTTACAAAACTACCCTGACAAAGCACAGTCTACTTGGGTCCCAGCATTTCCTCAGGTTTGACCCACTGATCGAACTGCTCCGCCGTGAGGATCCCCAGTTTGATGGCCGTGTCCTTGAGGGTTCCGCCCTCGTGGTGGGCGGTTTTCGCGATTTGTGCAGCCTGGGAAGAGATATATGGGTATATTTAAAGAATGTGCTGATAGAAGTAAGTACCTACATGAAATAAATTCAGTGTTACAGGCACGTAACTAGGATCGAATCTACGCAAGTCTCATTGCGCTATCACCGTTTATTCTGCGCCCCATCGGACAATATGAGAGTAAGGGAATAGAGAGTGCATCTGTGTTTGCGCACACACTTGTGCACTATAAATTCTCCTGCATCTGGCCAATCTCCGTAGAGATTGGTCGCCTTGGCCGAAATACGGTCGGAGATCATCATTGTGCGTTTCACCGTATAGTTCCGTTGGATGACGGCGCTTACTATGCGGGCATGGTGAAAAGGGAAGCGCTTCTACTAGCCACTAGTTGCTGTTTGGCCTATTTCGAAACAATGTGAGAAACTTCAATATCGCGTTCTAGGATTTGTATTGGACTGTGGTTCTGTCTTGCGTCCGATAGGTGGCTCCGTGACAACCACATCATCTGATTCACTGCATACAAAAAGTGTTAGTTCCGAAATCAGGCACAGGAATTATCGTATGAAACGGACTCTAAGAGCGTTATCTATCATACTAGCGGATTGCGAGCGTCCTCAAGCGGAGCGCGCAGCGAGGTCGCCGCGAATAGCAGCGTTGACGCCATTTTGTGGAGCGCTCAGTTTAGTTCGCCGCTCCTAAACGAACTAGGTCGTTCTTCTAGTTCGTTAGTTCATCAGTTCCTAGCTTGAACTAAAGCGATCCGATCACATCGTTCGCTCGTTTTAAATACGGTTCCTGCTACATGCGACAACTAGTTCGTTCTTTTAGTTCGTCAGTTCCTAGCTCGAATTAGACCGATCCGATCACATCGTTCCCTCGTTTTAATACGGTTCCTGTAACATGCTACAAAATTTATGGAATGATTTTACCCTCTAAAAACTTCTTAATTAATGAATATTCATAAAAATATTGGTGTAATAAAATAACCCTTTACCTATATTTTTCGCCTTTTATATGTTTAGCTGTCCCGTGCGTGATGATCTTAGTTCAGTCGACGTCAATCTCGTTCATTCGCAACGAACTACGAAATGGGGATTGAAGGAACTAGTTCGCGTAGTTCACCCGTAGGAGCGCTCTTTTGACCTAGTTCGTTCGCGAACTACACAAAACTACATTTTGTACTGTCTCGTACAAACTTCAGCCCGGGCCACCCCGCCTCACTTCAGTTCGTAACGAGATATGAATGTGAGAGGACGTACTCGTATAAGTCATCATAGCATCATTGGGAGATTCGGATATAATTACTGAGTTATTTTTACATGAAATTGAAAGTAAAAAAAAAAAAACGGCATGATTCAGCCACGCGTCCGCGACGTCCTCGTTGCACAGCCGCAGTGTGTTCACGACACTATCTCTGCGTGTCCGATCCGCCCCGCAGCCGTTCGCAAGCCGCTCGTGTGATAAGACCCTAATACCTTGTCGTATCCGATGTGCGGGTTGAGAGCGGTCACCAGCATGAGCGACTCCCGCATGATCTTGTTGATCTGACCGACGTTGGCCTTGATGCCAATCGCGCAGTTCTTGTTGAATGCTTGACAGCCGTCGCCTGCTAGAAAAAACTCATGTAGACATGAAGAAGGTATAAAAGAGGAGGTGGGACTATGAAGTGAGTCGTGTGGCAATCGTGAGGCCATGACGTCATGATAGGGGCGGAGCTTCAGCGCCAGTGTAACGCAGTAGCTGTAACCACACGCTTATGTTCCGAAATTTAACTGTATTAAAATTACAAAGACACTAGTGCTTTTATCAGGGTACTTTTTTTTACTAAAACGTAGTATAATATTGCCATCTAGTGACGACTAATTGCACTGGTAAAACAATCTTCATATTGATGAGCAAGTAGTGTGACTAGTCACTACAAGGTTTCTATGTAAATGGGCAGGGCTACAGTGTTCAATGCTCTCCTCATCCCATACTTCACCCCCGCTCCGCGGCACACTATTTTTGTATGAAAATATACTTAGCCGCTACTCCTCTTTTATTTCTTCTCCATGCATGTAGATGTAAGAAAAATTAATTGAAATATCTCTAGAGCTCGCTTTTTGTGCATTCTCATTTGTTTAAAGAAACATACCCTACTGCTTAAATTCAGTGTCACTCGTAAGAGTTAGTTGTAAAACTAAGACGAATTTAATGATGCCTCTCAAGCTAAAATGCGAAAGCCTATTAATATAGTATGTAGCCTATGTTAGATAGCTCATTAATCGAGGAAGGCTGCTATAGGTTAATAGCAACCGGCCCCGGGTTTGCTCGCTCCTCCCGCAGTCGCTAGTAATAACAAAAGCTACGTCAATACTCACCAATAAGTCTAATAGACCTCAGCACGTTGGCAACTATCATCGGCTTGAAGACATTGAGCTCGAAGTGTCCGTTAGAGCCTCCGACAGTACAAGCCACATGGTTACCCATCACCTGAGCAGCTATCATTGTGAGGGACTCGCATTGCGTCGGGTTTACTTTGCCTGGAATAAATAAATATATTATAAGTTTAGGCCTATACAAAAAATATGATATGATGATGATGATCTCCGACCGTATTTCTGCCAAGGCGACCAATCTCTACGGAGATTGACCAGGTACGCAGGAGATATTATAGTGCACAAGTGTGTGCGCAAACATAGATGCACTCTCTATTCCGTTACTCTCATGCCCGATTGCACCAACGTCACCTAAGATTTAGAAGTTTCCTAACGCATTTTAAGTATCAGTTTTGACAACATTCGATTTGACCAATGTTTAAGGATTTTCTAACAGCTTAAAAGATCTCCTAAGGTTAGAAGCTCGAATTTTGGGCTCTTAAGTTTAGGTGACATTTTCGTGTACCTATACCTACGCGCATTTAGATTTGTATTACCTACCTAGAATTCACGATTTCAAAGATATGGATAACATACATAACATAATTGATAGTTTTCACGCTATTGAAGCAGTCGAAGCAGTACAAAGACGTAGCTTGTTTGCTCGAAGGCGTTTATACCTGAGGTTAATACCGCGAAAGGCCGAATTTCTTTCAACGACAGTTGACAGTGACAAGACAACAAAGTATTTAAAGTAAAGGTCTGTGTTGTATACAGCCTCATTTTACATTTTTTGGCCGTAATTAATAAATGTATTGACAAAATTTATAAGAAATAAGGTTTTTGGCTATATTAAAACACATTGTACTGATATAATTGTAACTTATTTAAATTAATTTCGTTGTAGACAATTTCAAAAATTCGTCATCCGAGTAATTGACCCGGAAGCTCAGTGGTTAGAGCGGCTGGCACGGTTTGCAGTGGTCGTGGGTTCGATTCCCACTCGATACTTTTTGAGTCCCTATGTTGGTGAAAAGCAATTTAAGTTAGAAGTTAGTTTAGGAGATGTCTTTCTCTAAAATCTCCCTAACAAAGAGACCGTTTAGGAAGTACTGGTGAAATCCGGCATCATAGTCCGATGGGACGGAAGCCGACACGACCGGAGAGAGATCAGACGCAGGACCAACGGTTTAACGTGCTTTACGAGGCACGAGCTAAGTGACAATTTTGCAACATTAAAATCTGTACATGAAATAAATTCATTGGTACAGGCCCGTGACTGGGATCGAACTTACGCCTCCCGCCTATAAGGTGCACGTCTTAACCACTGGGCTATCATCACTGCTACAAAAAATATATAAATAAATCAAATATATACATATACAGGGCCGATTTTATCCAACGGGTAGATAGCCTATCTGAAGTATAAATTTGATGATATCTTTCTCTAAAACCGCACTAGAGACAGCATCAACATTATCATTCAGATAGATTATCTGAATCTAACTATAGGAATATTATCCGTGTCGGAAGTGTAGAATAGAACAACCATGTCTGCCCATGGTATCGGATGAAGCGATTAAGGGTTTTCGGGAGGCGGGCAGCAGCGCCTCCCGTGTTGACAACATAGTCCAAAAATCAGACCGCGGTCACCAACCCGCCTGCCCAGCGTGGTGACTTTGTCGATGGCGCCCACTGAATGGGGACAGCGCAATGGTTTAAAAAAAATTTCGCCTTGTCCCCATTGTCAATGTCCCGGTTAATGGGTGTTTCCATTAGCGGAAAGACCGGCAATGAGGACAACGAGGTTTTTTTTTACTTCTCGTTGTTCCTACACCTTCATCACACCACTTCACATGACACACTTACCCGGCATAATCGAAGACCCCGGTTCGTTTTCAGGCAGAAGCAGTTCAGCCAACCCACAGCGCGGCCCGGACGCTAACAAGCGGATATCGTTCGCGATCTTCATGAGGGAAACTGCCACCGTGTTTAAAGCGCCGGATACTTCGACCATGGCGTCGTGGCAGGCTAATGCTTCGAACTTGTTTGGTGCGGTCTCGAAGGGGATACCTGTAAAAGACAGATACAACACTAACACTACATATAATAAAACAACTAGCGACCCGGCCCGGCTTTGCACGGGTGCAATACTATAGGTATAAACCTTCCTCTCGAATCACCCTATCTATTTAAAAAAAAACGCATTAAATCCATTGCGTAGTTCATAAGAAGCATACAGACAGCGGGAAGCATCTTTGTTTAAACTATGTTATGATTATGGTGTCATTTCCCGTTATCTTTCTCTATGTATGCTTAGATCTTTAAAACTAAACAGCTATTAGTATGAAGTTTATACTATGTACTAACAAATATGGACTTTGGTCTAAAATAAATTGTTTTTTTTATTATATACACACATACTGGGTGTTTTTTTGTGGCCACCTTTAACGAAGGGTACGTATTCTATACATGAAATAAAGTAAGTTTATGCCAAAGAAAATGCTGGGATTTTTTTTTTTTTTTAAATTCCTTGATCGTGCGAAATTTATAGTGTCTAGTTTTTATGTTAGTTTTTTTATAGACATTGTCGTGAAAAAATCCCCCAATGCAGAAAAACGCAGTCTATTTACTCACAACTTTGTGGAAACCAGACACTTCCCAGGTATGCTTCCATGGAGAAAAATGATCGTGATGATGAGGAGATTCCGTAGTTTTCGGGAACGTTGACGACCAAAAATCACCCTGTATAGTCACGCCCATTGTCCCCCAATGAGGTTGTGCAGAAGTGTGCAAATTACAAACTCACTTTTCTCCAGTTAGCCTATTAAGTCCCACGTGGTAAGGAGTGAGCCTACCGCAACTTTTCGGGCACAAATACAACAATCTATCTACCGGTGAGGAATCTAATTGGAATTTTTTCCGTACCATTTTAAATATGTATTATAAGCGTTAGAGCCTCGTCCGTTAAATAGCAGGGTGCACCACGGACTGATGAGGTTGACGTTGGATCCTAAGGTACCAATCGAACCCATACACTCAAAAAACATAACCCTTCCTCTGAAAAAGATACAAAAATCATACATAAACAAAAGCAAAACCTACCAGTGAGCGCACCAATCTCGGCCGCGCATTTCTCGGCAAACCCGATCCGCGTGTTGAGGCCGGTGCCTACCGCCGTCCCCCCTAACGCGAGGTAGTGTAACCGCGGTAACGTAGAGCAGATGCGCTCGATGCTGTACGTTAGCTGTGTCTCGTATCCGCTGAACTCTTGGCCCAGGGTCAGGGGCACCGCGTCCATTAGATGCGTCCTGGAATTTTGAAAAAGTAGGTAACTCTTATGCTTTCATCATCATCAGACGCAGGCCTCCCCCGGGGCACGCCACAAGACTGCCATGGGAGGTATTTGCCCATAGTCACCACGCTGGGCAGGCGGGTTGGTGACCGCAGTTTGTATTTTGGACTATGTTGTCAGTACGGGAGGCGCCGCTGCCCGCCTCCCGGAAACCCTTAATAGCCTCGTACGATACCCACGGGCAGACATGCTTATGCTTATTGTACACAAAACACTAGAATAAATATAAAGAAATGCATACAAAGGCGTGCTCATCTCTGCAAGAGAATTTTTCCAGCATACCAGTCAGCAAAGTGAGACCAATAAGTTATTCATATTTAAACCAATTGCAGTCCACTGATGGACAGAGCACGCCACACGGCTTTACCTCCCATTTTTGCCATCCAGTCTTAAACCTTCTTTAAGTCATCGGTCCATCTGGCCGGAAGGCGCCCAACGCTACGCTTGCCGAGGCGCGGTCTACATTCTAAAACCCGTTTACTCCAACGTCCATCGTGGTCAAGTATTAAAATAGAATGTAGCACATTTCGGAGCACATAAGTTAAAAGTAATTTTGTTATTTTGTATTAATATAAATAATCGTGTGTTTGTAATTTAACTTCTAAATAGCTGGACCGATTTTGATGAAATTTTTTATGTGTGTTCAAGTGGGTTCGAGAATGGTTTAGATTCACAATTCGGTCAACTAGAACAAGTTTTTCTGCAGTCCACGCGGACGGAGTCGCGGGCGTCCACTAGTATCACTGTCAGTATCTGCCAAATACATACCTGCCAATCTTGATGATCTTATCGAACTCCCTCGACTTATTCCTCAAAGTGTCTCTCAAAGCTACCAGACCAGGCATCAGCCTGTCTCTCAACTCCATAGCAACGGCTATATGCATGGCGGTCGGATACGTATCGTTGGAGCTTTGGGACTTGTTCACGTGGTCGTTCGGATGCACAGGATCTTTGCTGCCCAGTTTACCGCCAAGGATTTGAATGGCCCGGTTTGAGATTACCTGAAAAGGTATTTGGAAATTCAAATATAATAAGTGTTCACTAAATGGGGTAGCTAAAATTGCAGGATCCAAGCCACGTTAGTAGGTATGTAGAAATTCATATACAGGATGTTTTTTGTCGTCAACGTTTCTAAAAACTACGGAATCTCTTCATCGTCACGATCATTTTTCTCCTTGGAAGCATACCTGGGAAGTGTCTGGTTTCCAAAATATTAGGGTCCAAAGTTGAGTAAATAGACTGCGTTTTTCTGCATAAATGCACATAGACGCGCGTAGCAAGATTTTTTCACGAGAAAATAATTAATATCTGTCTATAATCAAGTAATTAATTTTTTTTTTTTCAAAAAAAAAATTTTTTCCCAGCATTTTTTTGGCATAAACTTACTTTATTTGATGTATAGAGTACTAAAGGTGGCCACAAAAAAACACCCTGTATATACAGGGTGTAACAGAAAGGGTATGTTAAGCGAAAAGCTATGTAAATAGCCCACTATATTTCCAAAATATCAGCTCAAATTCACATTTATATTTTTCCCAGAGTTTCCGAAAGAACTTACAATCTTCAAAACTAAAAATGTGATTTCGAGTCTCAGTAATTTTGGAAATAGGATCAAATAGTGGGCTTTTTACATAGCTTTTCGCTTAACTTTACCCTTTCTGTTACACCCTGTATAAGTGTTCACTAAATGGGGTAGCTAAAATTGCAGGATCCAAGCCACGTTAGATATGTAGAAATTCATATACAGAATTGGTCACGATCATTTTTCTCCATGGAAGCATACCTGGGATCTGGGGTCTGATTCCTAAGATATTAGGGTCCACTGCATAAATATAGACGCGCGTCGATTTTTTCACGAGAAGAAATAATTAATATCTGTCTATGAAGAAACTAGCATAAACACTGGACAGTATAAATTTCGCTCGATCATGTAAACAAAAAAAAAGATTAAAATAAAAAATTACGTCGTTTCCCAGCGTTTTTTGGCATAAACTCACTTTATTTGATATATAGAGTACCTACCCTTCGTTAAGGGTGACAAAGAAAAACACCTGTATACATTTACACTAGAAGAACCTATAAAGAAGTACAAAGAAGAACCTAAGTTCAGCATATCATGGAAGAGAGTATATCCCAGAGTTCCTTAATCGACTCTTACGAGCATTGGCATGCACGGAAGGAGATGCAGCTGATGTATTCTAATAAATGCTGATAGCACAGGACAAAGTTTTAAGTTTCGTTAAGGGTGACAAAGAAAAAACACCTGTATACATTTACACTAGAAGAACCTATAAAGAAGTACAAAGAAGAACCTAAGTTCAGCATATCATGGATAGAGAGTATATCCCAGAGTTCCTTAATCGACTCTTACGACATTGACATGCACGGAAGGAGATGCAGCTGATGTATTCTAATAAATGCTGATAGCACAGGACAAAGTTTTAAGTTTTTTTTTGTATGATTTGAGACAGAAAAATATGATAAGCATGAATCGTCTGATTTGAAAGTCGGCGAAGGCTACAGAACCGAGTGGTGTGCGAACTAGTACATACTTACTTCATTAGTGTTCATATTGGACTGAGTTCCCGAGCCCGTCTGCCAGATGACGAGTGGAAAGTGTCCTCCTTGTAAAGCTTGCCACTGATGACGTCATCACACGCCTTCATTATAGCCTCGGCTGTCAAATAATACGTCACTAGTTATAGAATGCAGCGATAGAATGTCGTAGAACCGATGGACGGTGGAGTAAACGGTTTCTCGAATGGAGACCGCGTTGGACGCCCTATGGCCAGATGGACCGATGACTTAAAGAGGACGGCTGGTAGTAACTGGATGGCAAAAACGGGAGATCGAGCCATGTGGCGTGCTCTGAGGGAGGCCTACGTCCAGCAGTGGACTGCAATAACATAAATTCCAAAAGAGCCATGTACCCTATCTGAAGCCAAGTTAGGTGTATTGTTAAATTATACACATCAGCCCTTTGCAGTCTGCTGGACGTAGGCTTCCCCCAGGGTACGTCACAAGGCTAGTGTGCCGTAGGGGAATTTTGCTCATAGTCACCACGCTGAGCAGGGATTAATGACCGCACTGATTTTCGATCACTCATTTCAAAACTAGGTTTTGTAATCTATGCAGGAGATACCTATAATTGCACAAGTCTGTAAGAGTGATCGAAATAGTGTAGGGTCATTGTACAAAAGTTTCGTTATCCGCGTCCATACTTTAGACATATTGTTTATTACATAAATGCAAGGGTCGCGCGCTATATGAAATTGGCACAAAACGCCCAGCCCATGAGCCCACCTATTGGTAGCATGTAGGTATCGTTTCCATTTTTTTGTTTAGTATTCAATTTACCTACCAATTTTCTTATCAAGTCCGTATTCGATGTTGACTTTGGCGGCCGCTTTCTTTAGGATACCAAACGCCACAATAACGGGGTACTGGAAATGAAAATACAAAGTAAATTACACACTTACTAACATATATTTTGAAGATAAGTCTTATTATTGTAAGCAGGCACAAATGTATTTTACATCCACTTTTACGAGTGAGACTATAATTAAATATTTTTAGCAGATTGCGCCTACCGCCGGTGCCGAATGCATATTCCATACATATTATAAAATGGTATTCTTCCGTGGTACATAATTATAAAACTGAATTGACATCTTCACCTAAGCATAATGTATCTTAAAACTATTATTTAATCTTATATTTATATTACAGCAGACACACCCATAAATAAATGTGGGCGTACCAAACTAAATGAGACTTAATGTTGGTTATATCATGGAAACACTGGAGCGCGTTTTATCAAAACGTTCCTTTGAGCGAGGGCGCTAGTTGCTAGGTATATGACAACATTATCAGTGTCACTCTATACAAAATATGTTAGTTCCGTAGGAGTTATTCCATAAAACGAACTCACATGTTATCAAAGTAGATAGCCTTGCCTACCGCAATATACAATTCTTGTTATGTATTGCGTAATAATATATTGACCACCCGGCGACAGTGAACGTCTGGCCTTTGCCCTTTATACATATAATTATAGCAGATTAATTAGAAAAATAACTGTTGACGGGGTTTAAAATACGTTTTATATGTTGAAAACGATATTATTAAAGCCTGCTTGTAGTAAATCCGTAATTAAATACATTTATTTAGCTATCTAAAATCAGTGTGTAACTTTAGACGCTGTTTAGTAATCCTACTAATATTATAAACGCGAAAGTTCCTCACAATGTTTGTTTATTGCTCTTTCACGCAAAAACTACAGAATGGATTTTGATGAAACTTCAGAATAATATAGCTTACATATCAGATTAACACATAGGCTACAATTCATTATCCCAGGAAAATATTTTTATCCCGGATAATTTCAACATTTTGTTTTGTCTAAACTCCACGCGGACGGAGTCGCGTCCTAGTAACACCATAAGGATATAACATTTCGTTTCACCATTCATTTACCTTTCCAAATGAATAGTCCTATCCTATCGTAAGGTTAAAATCTATCTATACAAATAATAAAAATGTAACCGATCGCTGTCTATATCTGTGCGTTTGTGCACGCTAATCTCAGAAACGGCTGAACCGATTTCGATTCTGTTTTCAGGAATATATTGTGACAGGTCCCACTTAACATATAGGCTACTTTTTATCCCGGGAAAATGTTTTTATCCCGGATAATTTCGATATTTTGTTTTTTTTTTTCTCTGTAGTCCACGCGGACGGAGTCGCGGGCGTCCACTAGAATTAAAATACAATCGAATTTACTGTTTATAATGCAGACGCTAAAACAGTTTTCACCGTCGACAGCGTGTATACGTGACCAATGTTCATAATAATCAAGTCACTTCTCTGTTGGGCAATTTACAGTGATAATACGTGTCGCATGGTTAAAGCTGTCTTGAAAACAACAATGTAGAAAATTAATAAAGATTTCGCCTTTTTACAGCACTGCATACAGGATGATTTTTGGTCGTCAACGTTCCCGAAAACTACGGAATCTCCTCATTATCACGATCATTTTTCTCCATGGAAGCATACCTGGGAAGTGTCTGGTTTCCAAAATATTAGGGTCCAAAGTTGAGTAAATAGACTGCGTTTTTCTTCATAAATGCACATAGACACGCGTAGCCAGGATTTTTTCACGAAAAATAATTAATATCTGTCTATAAAAAAACTAACATAAACACTAGACACTATAAATTTCGCACGATCAAGGAAATTAAAATTTTTTTTCAAAAAAAATTTTTTTTTCCCAGCATTTTTTTTGGCATAAACTTACTTTATTTCATGTATAGAATACGTACCCTTCGTTAAAGGTGGCCACAAAAAAACATCCTGTATACATATGCAGATTAACATGAGGTTAAAAGGTTTCGAAGTAGCAGCCATTATACGTATACACATCAGCCTTTAGCAGTCCACTGCTGGACTTAGGCCTCCCCCAGGGCACGCCACAAGACTTCTGCCACAGGGGGGTATTTGCCCATAGTCACCACGCTGGGCAGACGGGTTGGTGTCCGCAGTGCGATTTTCGGACTATGTTGTCAACACGGGAAACGATGCTGCCCACCTTACGGAAACCCTTAAGCTTACGATACCTACATAAGCATAAGGGTTTCCGTAAGGTATATCCGTATAATAACGGGATTTTTAAGTACGCAAACGAAAATCTGGGCAGCTGCAAGTCAAGATACCTATCGAAGCTTACCGGCATCCGTTCCTCAATCCCGCCGATGGGAAAATTCATAACAGAGCGCACCGTCTGCGCTCCGTAGAGTCTGTCATCTGGCACCTCCAGCTCGCCGAATGTGTCCTTTTCTTTCCTCTGGAATACAAAAAACAAATGGGAGTGCGTCATAAATAATTATAATAATAAATAATAGAGATCTGAAACTTGGCGGGTTTGGGTAAACATGCGCTACGAAAGGATTTCTCGAAATTCCCATGCGAACGGGAATCCTAAAGTTTACGAGGACGAAGCCTTGACTACCGCTGGTCAGATATATATACGCACGGCTAAGTTCCCGGCAGCCAGAACTGCAAGATAATAAGTTGCTAGTTTATCGCCAGAGAGAACGTCCTTAGCCGACTCATACATACATGGAAGGATATGCAGCTTATGTACTTAGTGATAGGTTTATAGTGTAGTAACATATAAAAATACCGTTCCTTGGTACCTTAGTAAAAATCGGGGGAAGAGTAGGATTATTTTAAGCAAACAAAAGATCTATAATGAAAGACAGCACACGACACTTTCAAGTTCGATCGAAGAGAAAGTAAAAATAAACAAAAAATCAGTAGCATATAAAATAAACCTACGTACATTCGCCTAACCTGCATGGTATTTAAATTACGAGTAACATTATTCACGGTCTGTCTACATAAATAGATTGATTTTTTGTACACATACTTAGGTACCTACTAATATTATAGATGTGAAAGTAACTTTATGCCTGAGCGGCGGTAGGCTCACCCTTACGTTGGTAAGTAGGTACTGTATGAATATTTGGGCTGAAGAGTGGAAATGACAGACAGAATTTTCACCGATTAGCCAACCGCACGTTGTAAGGTGGCCGCGTGGTGCCGGCAGAGTAGAATTCGTACCACCCCATGTCTGCCCGTGGGTATCGTATGAGGCGATTAAGGGAGGTGGGCAGCAGCGCCTCCCGTGTTGACAACATAGTCCAAAATACAAACTGCGGTCACCAACCCGCCTGCCCAGCGTGGTGACTGGGCAAATACCCCCCATGGCAGTTTTGTGGCGTGCCCCGAGGCAGGCCTACGTCCAGCAGTGGACTGCAATAGGCTGGTGATGATGACGTTGTAAGGGGTGAGCCCGCCGCCGCTTTTCGGGCATATGTTGTGTGTATTTAAGTAACATTATTTACTTTTACGGTACAGTACTTTGCGTTAACATCAAATTTCAGAATTACCTATAGAAACAGCTGAATTTAATTTTAAAATCCTCCAGTATTTGCTTCGCCTCCTAATTAGTAAGTAAATATTACATTAATTTCGTAAAATGCTGAAAATTACACGCACTGATTAATAATCCTTTTATCAACAATACAGTCTTTCAGATAACGCGAATAACTAGCTGAATTTTGTAAACTGTGAAAATCAAAGCAAATACATTTAACATGCGCAACATTGCTGTCAATTCCATGGAAATATCTAATGTGGTTCAATGAAATTGAACAATATAATTTACCGGAAAACTAATAGAACTTTCAATGGAATTGCTTTCAATTTGATCTGTGTAGTAACAATGAGTTTTATTTTGTGTAGTACCGGCTTAAAGTGTTACATATTTATTCCATTACTTTATTCCAGGACACTAGGTTGTTAATTAAATCTCCGAATGAAACGACTTGTATACCTAATAACGATCTAATCGTTTGTTTGATCTCGTATATTACGAAACATGTAAAAGTATGCTTAAAGTTAAGTCGTAAATGTTATTTATTTCAATCTATACAGTTTAATTAAAGTACCTAAAGTTACCTAATATTGAACGAACTGAATGAGCACCGCGAGGAATAGAAGTTCATTTTGTAAGTATCTTCTACTAAAAGTTTCATAAACATGAGTCATATCTTACCATTTTCACGCTCTTCCCGTCGATATTAATACACACAGTACAAGCCATTTTGGTAAAAATATATCAAACACACTACCCAAAAAGATAAACACAAAAACACTGCGAATTTAAATCAACACAATTTTGAAAACGCAACTCTGACAGCAGACGGTTTTTTTTTATAAGGAGGTTGTTATCAAAGAGAATCTCCGCTCGTAATGAACTAAAATCGATGGAGCGTCCAATGCAAGTGAAATGTTACCAAGATTCGCAGTGAACTGCTATTTTAAAGACAACTTGGATGCCACACGATTGAAAGTAAACCGGTCGACGAATTCCCCACCGCTAATGGCTCAAACACACTGAACAAGTTTACGATATACCTACTGGGCTGTTTGTTTGAACGCAATCTACTAGTTAGTAAATAAGCTTGGAGATATTTTGACGTGAATGGTCCAATCAACGTGGCACTGCGTTTGTAAATAGGCTTCGTGTAGCGCAGTATGAACAATCATTTACCGTCAACTGCGCAACAACTGCGATACTCTTTGCTATTCTATCTCCTTCGTGGAGTTAGCTGGTTGCACTTTTAATATCCATTAGGAAAATCAATTCGTAAGTATATGTATAGAAAATACTGAACATGAATTCCTGGCTTACAGCTATCACTTATTATTAGTTACATTACATTATAATGCACAAGATGCAGTAATTCAGGTTTAAACTAATTATTACTTGAAGTTGCAGTTAAGTTGTGTGGTGAACGTTTAAGTACGAAAAATAAATCTAAAAGTCACTATTTTGCATAATGTGATAAGCTAATAGTAGTAGCGGAACAAGACTGTAAGCTTGTTCAATGTAATCGAGCCTAAGCAACGGAACAAAAACCAATCTTAATTAACGTATAACTATAAGCTATACAGGAGGGCGACCGCACGAACCGCCGGTTGGAGATAGACTGACATTGATAAGAATCGTTATCAAGCTCTAAGGATGGAATAATTTACATGTTTTGTGAATTATTAAATGACCCTGGCTGCGTCAGTTTCGTGGGTCAGGTAAATTAGTCGAAATATTCCGTCAGTTGTTTAAACTTTTCTATACAGGCTGATTTTTGGTCGTCAATGTTCCCGAAAACTACGGAATCTCCTCATCATCACGATCATTTTTCTCCATGGAAGCTGATGCCTGGGAAGTGTCTGGTTCCCAAGATACATATTAGGTCCACGTTTAGTAAATAAACTGCGTTTTTCAGCATAAATGCACATGCGCGCGTAGCTAGATTTTTTCACGAAAAATATTTCATATGTCTATGAAAAAACTAGCATAAACACTGAACACTATAAATTTCGCTGGATCAAGTAATTAAAAAAAAATTTCATCGTTTCCAAGCATTTTTTTTGGCATAAACTTACTTCATAAGGTGGCATCGAAAAAACACCTGTATACATCAGCTGCATCTTCTTTCGTGCGTGTCATAAGAGTCGACCAAGAAACTCAGAAGCGTTCCCTCAGGCGTTGAGCTAGCAACCTTTAGCATCAGGCACCGCTATGCTAAACGCGGTTGTGCGATCTCCTTACACTACCCTATTCCGGGTACAGGCAAGTGTCTGCCAATTACTGTCTCCTCTTATAGTTTCCTCTATCGTTTGAGGTTTGCATTGGGTGATATTCGGAGATGCCACGTCATTTGAGGGAGAATTTCAACAACCTAAGCGAGATACGGGCAAGGAAAGGCAGCTGCAGCCCCTTGGACTCCTTACACTGTCCCTTTTAAACTCATATTTTAAAAACTAGTATCAGAAGAATTTATTCTAGCACCTACTAGTGGACGCCCGCGACTTTATCTCCGTGGACTACAACAAAACAAACACGAGTTACTTTCGCTTTATAATATTAATTTGTAATGATTTTCTTAGCCCCCCCCCTCACGCCCGTATATTATAGGGGCAACGGCCTTGTATAAAACCCGTAGAAAGTACGTAACCGTTAAGAACCCTGTCGCTTTTATTGTCACAAAACTTTCTACGCAAGAACTAGTCAATTGACCTATTGTCTGACTAATAAAGGGTACAGATCCAAAACAACATGGCAGTAGCACGCTTGCTTACTGGAGCGTGAATAACACGCTCTGCTGTACGTAGTTAGTGGAGTCAGTTCATTACACTAGAGGCCACCATTGATTTAGTATGTGTAAACTTGAATTAGGTTTTTTAGGTTTCATATAGGGTAAACATGGGACATTGGGTTATTACCTAACAAGCAAAAGTAAAGCGATAGCGAAAATTTAACAAAAATCGCTGATTGCTTGTCAAATTCGTATTACGTGAAATGAATTTCAAAGGAACTTTAACATTTCAAGGCGAATATTGTACAATTTTCGCTATGGCTTTGGCTTTGCTATTGCTTTTACGTAATCAGGGGGCTTATTAACTAAGACTTTGGTGTCTGTCTGTCAGTCATATTGCTGTATATGATGAACCATGATATTTTGATATTTATCATAACTTCCCTTAGGGACCAATATCTCTTCCATGCATTTCCAATTCTCCTGTCTATTTCCTTTGTTGTTGAGTCATGGTTGGATATTAATTGACCTAAGTATATATATTTGGATACATAGTCAATGGTGTTGTCATCTACTTCTATCACTTTGGATTCCATACTAGGTCATGGCTTTTCTTTTCTTGAGGTTCATCAAGAGCCCTACCTCTTTACTAGCTGTATTCACTTCCACTAGCATTTTCTGTAGTTCTTCTGCTGTGTTTGCAAAGACTACTATATTGTCGGCAAATCTCAGATGTGTTAGTTTTGCACCATCTATATCTAGGCTATTTTTAGTCCAGTCTAATCTCCGGAATATCTCTTCTAGAGCTGCAGTAAAGAGTTTGGGTGATAAAGGGTCTTACTCCTCTTAGGATGTTTATTTCACAGCCTTCCTTTTCCATTTTTTATTTATTATCTGTCAAATTTAGGCAATGTTTCGCTTAAATGATGCTTATATTCTTTTGTAATAACACCATATTTGTTTTCCAAATTTGAGATTATAGCCTATTGGAAACCTACACAATATTAGATTATGTGCCCTCATTAGATAGTTTGCAATCTTGGTACACCACTGTTTCCCCAATGGACATTCATATCATTTTACAGTTATTAATATACAAATTGTGGCACTTCATGATAAAATAAAAGATGTCACACATACAAACATTACACTTTATTAATATGTGAAGTCAACATCACATCAAGTCTCACAGTTTTTTTTACTTATCTAATCCTTTTAGTCTGGTTGGCTGAGAGAGCTAAGCTCGGTTTTGTACATCATTTTTGCGTTTATTCTAATTTATTTTGTGTGTAGATTATTGTACGACTAGCATAAAAACTATTTACATTCAATGTAGTGGTGGATCGACTGAACTATAATAAAAGATTTACCTATTATTCCAGGGAAAATAAATATAACCTAAAATCTTATTTGTGTGATATAAAAAATATATGACGAAATAAATAACATAACTCCGTTTGTAAATTATATCGGGTAAAGTATGTTTATTATGAATATTCGCAAAGTACGGTAATAGAAAAATGATTGCATAACTTACCGCTACAACTTGAGTAGTTGAAATGTTGGTCTTCTGTATGAGAGAAATCACGCATCTTAGATTTTTCGATGACCTAGCTAACGCAGAAGAAAGTTTTAACATGGAAAAGGCCATGTTTAATTTTTTATTTGTCTTCTAAAATAAAATAATATACCCCAAACTTCGGACTTCAAAAAACCCCAAAAGCAAAGCAAACAGCTGTCGAACGAAAATATGAATTAAAAGTTCATTATATGAGTATGACAAGGATAAGGCGATAAGTTTATTGCAAATTAAACAAGGACAGAAAATAATTATGAGACGTCATGAGAACGCAAACATATTGCAGCGTTCACAAAATAAGCAATCGGATACATACGTAATCGATTATTTTCACATACCGATTAAAAACAATGCCCATCATTTGCATAAATTATTTGAGCAACTTATCTAAAGAGTAGGTACATATTATCAAATCTATGCAAATATATAATAATGGACGCCTGATCAATGGCAGGCAACATCCAATATTTTTTAACTATTTCCTTATCTGTTAACAACATCTTATTCTTATCAGAATAAATAATCAGAATCACACCTATGTGTCAAATTACAATTTGATTAAGTGTCTAAATGAGGTAGTAATAAGCCTTCAAGGTTAAGTGAGCAAGTCCATTTTTCAAATGTGAAATTAATTGAAAATTACAACATCACATATCTACCTGCATCATTTAGGTAGAGTAACTTTTGGGACCATATTATAAACTTCATATGCATGACATAAAATTAATGTTGCAATTTATTTGGATTTATTTATTAAAAATATTAACAATAGAGTTCGATACAACAGACAATGAGAAAAAGCGATGGTAAAACGGACCGAACGTTCACTGGTTGACACAGTGGCGCCATTAAATTTATGTCGATTAAACAGGACGTAAATGGTATAAGCGTGTTTGTATTTACCAATAGCTGTAGAACAAAAACGCGCATACAAGTTGCTTAAAAATTGTCCCGTGTATTTTTTTGGCAAGTCTTTCCGTGAAAATCGTATATCCCGGAAAGTATCCCGGAAAGTTTCATGCTAGCTAAGTTTTTTTCGCAAATGTTTCTATTATTATGATAGTTTTAAATATAATAAAAAAAAGCGGGTGGGGCTGTGTCGGGCACAAACGTGAAACGTCTATTTAGCGAATCGCTTTTAAAGTAAAATTTCACACTTATGGCACGCTTTTTAAGTATTTTAATAAAAAAAAGAACAGGTACGAATAGAAACATAAAATACATAGCAAATGTTTATAAATTTATTGTTACTTATTTTAAATAGCAGCCGCCCACGACTTATTGAGGGCGCGTACCCGTGTGTTGCCGAAGAGGTTGTTGTATAGACTGTAGCCTTCCTTGGTAAATGGGCTATCTAAACACTGAAGAATTTTTCAAATGGTAAGTCCTGAGATTAGCGCGTTCAAACACAAGCCACTGAAACTCTTGACTTTATAATATAGTTCAAAATTGCACCCATAAAAATTCCTAACGGCCTTCGGACTATAACTTCTATAGATCACACGCATAAAGTCGGAGTCATTACACTGAATAGAAACACGTGCGTAGCGCATCAGTACCTGCATCATAGCAGTATCCTCCCGAGTACCCCGACTTTTGTTTTGTGACCATATTTATAAGGTCATAACAGCGAGCTGACTATATAAGTTTAAATATTTACCCACATTTGTGGTTCTAAGACCAATAGTTTTACACAGTGGCGCCATTCATTTTCACTAAAGCCCGGTATACACGGCAACGATAAAACCTGTGCAGTCGCGCAGTACGGTCCAGTTTTTTTGGTTGGTGCAAGCCACTTCAAAATCTATTCGGTACCCGTATGTGTCGGCGCGAATCATTCAGTTTCACACGTCACGTTAAAACAGTAAGAAGATTGTAGCGAACCTCTTTACACCACACACTACGTGATTACTTCTCTTTTTGGATAGTTCATAATCGCGAATGACTTCATAACCATCGACGCAGATATCGTAGATATGTGGAATAAACCTACAGGTACCCCAATAGTTTTAAAGTAACTTTTATGACTGATTTCGCTAAGGTTTCGTAAAATTTAAAAGGTCCCTTACCAACACATTTTAAGTCTCAGTTTTATTAGCAGTTTTTACCTAAGTTTAATGATTCTCTAACAGCCTAATAAATGGCCATAATAATTTTAAAGTAATTTAAAAATGTCATTGTTAATCAAGCGACTTTATACATTCTTTATAATTGAATACACGATTTTATTAATTCGGTTTTTGATATCACTATTATTTAGGTAGGTACATACCTAAGTAGCCACCAACATAACTATGTTACGTTTACGGAGTTCCTATCTTGGTGAAATGCAATTTAAAATTTTATTTAAGAAATAAGTTGATTTAAAATCTTCCAAAAAAGTAATTTAGCTATCATTCGTGAGATCCGGCATAAGTCAATGAAATAGACACATGAGACAAATTCATTTTTGCCTTCCTTTTTTGCATCACTACACAGCATGCATTTAATTTTGTCACTGATAACAACAGTAACTATTTTCGAGGACTCGTAATTCTAAGTCAATGAGGTATTTTCCTATTATAACGAACGTATCATCATCATTTCCAGCCCTGAGAAGTCCACTGTTGGACAACTGTTGTTGGCAAACCCCCAACAACCCCAACAACCTCCACTACGACCGGTCGGAAGCAGCCTGCATTATAACGTATACAATACTCAAACTTAACCAGATAGCATTCAATGCGTTGCAAGGTTTCAAATCTGAAAAAAGGTTCTATTCAAAAATGGAAAATCGATTACTAAAATATTAAAACTAAGAGATACACAGAATTTCATTATTGAACGCATCGAAATACAGTGCTGCCATTGGTGGTCGGCATTTGAAGTTTAGCTGCTTGTTCGTGCAGGTTCGGCTTTTCTCGGGTCAGTGTCACGCCTAGACTCGTTCGAAAAGCGAAACCAAAATTCATTCCACGGCGATGTAAGAAGACAGAAGCTCCTATCGTGAAATACTTGTGCAAGGGGCTAATTTCTCACAAACGGTATCTTCCTGTCGATACAGTTGTAATAAAGTGCAATTTTGTGATAAAGCAGTCTGTTGTGGTTGGTGTTAAGTGTTAATATTAGTGAAATTTTACATGAAGGAATTGTGAAGTGTGGCATTTGTGTGCTGGCAGCTTTTTTACTTACGGATACTGGATTGCTAAAGGATTATTATACTTTCTATCGAGATTGTTTTATAAGGTAAGTCTTAAAAGCAGTATTTTATTAATCTAGGAAGTAGCTAAAAAATGCGTGGCGTTTGGAATGGCTTCCTTCCAGAGTCGCGTGCGCGATAATGGCTGACTTGTCTTTTATCACTTGCAGTATTTCGTGAAAATAATGTATACGGGGCTATATCGATGGTATTCATTTAGTTTATTATGTCGAAAGATGGTTAGTGCAATAGATTTTTGTAATTTGTGTAGGCGCTATGAGTGGGCGGGTGGAATTTCATTGGTGCGGTAGGTAGGTACTCTGTTGATGTTAAGTCCCGATGCAGCAACATTGGGATCCAACTATCACGCGTTAGTTTTATTTTAATTTATGTTGGGTGAGTACAAAACTGATAATTTGCTATAAAGGACATACATATTTTCATTCCGTCCTAATTTGCTGTTAACTTACTCTTGAACGAAAGCTAGAGAGCTATCCTCATTTTTTAAAAGTAAAAAGTAAAGTAAACATCACTAATTATAAATCTTTTTAATTACTGTATAGTAAAAGTGTCAGATTTGTTAGAATGTTCAGTTCAAAAGTTGAAATGGTGTTTGCCCACCACCTTTTTTGTCTATTGAGGGAGCATGTTCTTATCAGTGACGAAATTAAATAGGATTAGATTTAAGTAATCACATGTGAAAAAGGTACATTATTTTAAATTTGCGAATATCCTACATAAATAGTTTTCTGTTTATAAAGCAACTTTTGAATACTTAGTCATCTGCTGGGTGGATACATCAACAAGAGGTCGTGGATTTAGGGTGAGCCATTTCTTTATAAATAATCTGAAAAAGTCAAAGACAGACCGAGGTAATGTTTTTATATCTTTTGCCAGGAAAACTAGGCATTATTTACTCATACTAATAAAAAAAAATAAAAATGGGAGAAAGGTTAATCTAATTTTAAACAAGTTTTACACACAATTAATATAAATACTCATGCAAATTAATAAATTTTTTAACCTACCTGACTTATAATTTTGACGAAGGAAAGGTTATTTTTAAAACTTTCATTTCAACCTACAACAGAACTCTTTGCATTAACTTAATTTAATGTATTATACCTACCTAGGTACCATGTATTTTTAATATTTATATTTATAGGTATTTAATTATTAGGTGGGAAATAATAAGTTTTACTATTAACCTAAAAATGAGTAGTCACATTAGCACAGGTAAAGCTATCAATGATATGAACTCATTAAAGACCGGAGAAAAAGCCTTATTTCCATGGAAAAGTCCTGAGATTTTATACAGTTATAGAATTTTCTCTCAAAAACGTATTATTGTCATTTTATACATTGACTGCAGATCTACCTCACGCATTGCAACTTGCACATCACACTCAAAGTGGCATGTGGGACAGGGTTGTTACCAAAAGATTATTTTTAGTTTGTTTCACTTGGATAAATAAGTAAATTTTAACTGTTCAATTGTTACCAAAAGAAGATTATTTTTAGTTGGTTTAACTTTTGATTTAAGAGATCTTTAAAAATCCTGATATCACAAGATTTGCAAAATCCAGCTGCAATCCTGAGAAAAGTCAAAATATCCTAAAATCTCAGGACAAATAATGAGATATGGTAACCCTAGCTGGGGCACCTTTGAGAAGAAAGGCTAGGGATAATATACTATGGTGCTAGGAGAGGTCTTTTCCAAGGGCAAACTGGCAAGAAGTTAAAAGTTATAATAATTTATAGATAAAATAATTAATTAGGTAGTTATTATTATTAGTAATTACTAATATAAATATAATACTTAGGATGGTGTACTGGTTGGCTGTTCATGACCTCAGTGTCTACTATATTATTTACATGGTGCTTAACACGAGAGGTATGTCTTAACTAGTAAATATTGAGAAATTTAGAGCAATATACCTGATCACCCAATAATAATGTTTACAAGTTAACATGCACCAGTGATTTTTATCAATCTAGTGTGAATAATATTGTCTGCATCTTAAAGATGATAGGTGTGTTTGATAAAATAAATGTTATGTCTGCCCGCTGACTTGATAAGAGAAGTGACAAAATATTCATGCACATTAAATATGACTTCTGAAATGAGAAAATGAAACCAATTTGATATCTGGCTACCACAATGTTTTTTTTTATAAAGCTGTTATTATTATTAGTAGGTGTTATTTGTCTAGATATAGTTATTATTCATTCATTATTAAAGGATATCATAATATTTTGGGACTTCAATAATTAGGTAGGTAATCATGTACCTAGTTTATTGAAACTCAAAGAAACTTATGTACATTACCTAAGTGATCATAATGTACCATGGTAATGCGGTAAGGCTACTTACTATTAAGCCGGCGCCAGACATAGCTTCACTTGAGTGAACACTTGTTTGATTGCCATGTGTGGCACGAGACTTTGAATATGTGTCCAAAGTTTGGACAAAGATTTGCACTTAGCTATGAGGTGTCGGTTTTTTTAGAGCACATCAAAGCGTTCTAAGTCGTATGTGTTCAAATGTGTAGCCTGCGTTGCGCGAGCGTTGTTGAATTATTGTCGGTTGTTCTTCGTGCCTTTTTCTATTACGGTACATTTCACACATCCATTCGCGTCTTGTTCTCGGATGTTTCCTTAAATTTATTGCACACAAAAAATTATTACATGCACATAAATAATATAAGTAGATAGACAAACTGTATCCACCAAATCGTCGTCCATCTTGTTTAAATGATTTTGAATTTGAAAAAAATTGAATTTGTTTGTTGTACATGTGCATACTGTGGAGAAAAGTCTTTGCAAAGCATGTGTGGCAGGTTGCCTCAATATGTGTTCAAATGTGTTTTCAAAGCTTTGCAAAGTCTTCAAAGAAGTGCGCAAATCTTTGAAGCTATGTCTGGTGCCGGGGTTGGGTAAATAATGATGTACTCACTGACTATGACTAGATTAGTTGTTAGTTGCATTATGTAGGTTAATATCAAACTTCAGTGTCATTATCTTCATTTAAGTTGGTACTTAATGTCAAGGTCTGTGAATAAAATCTAAATTTATTATTTAGATCTACTCCCACCAATCCCTGTTAATAGGGTCACAATTTTAGAAATAGGGCCCCAATGTGCTCGTAAGGTGCTATGGTTGATAACTTTAGTTTACACTGCTATGATACGGCTTTTAGAGTTCATAACTAGTTAATCCCCCTGTAGCTAGTATGTTGGCGATCCAACTTAACAAGATATTATAATAAATACGAAATTCCCACATGCGTGCAGCCAGCCAAGTAGGTAACTAAATGACTAGTGCACGTTAAGCAGTCATGACGTTACAACAGGTAGGTAGGTATTTTAATGGTTATTAAGATTAGGCCTCAGTACAGGCTATCGGCTTTCTTTTTTGACAATACATAGTGATCATCACTCATTGAAACTTAATGTACTGGAACTGACATGTATGCATGTGTTGGCAAATTTTCTTCCAACAAGAGATATGCCACTTCCATTTGTTAACCTTTAACTGACGTCGTGATTTTTTTTGTCACCCTGTCTGCGACGTGCGGTCTAGGAGACCGCTAAAATATTTAATCAATAAAAGATCCAAAACCCGACTGCTTAAAAAAGAACCAAATAATGTACATAATAAAAAAACAGAAAAAAACAAGCACTTAGTTAGATGTCCGGTGGTCTAGAATTCTATAATATTATAAAATTATTAATAAAGAAAATTATAAAATTATTAATAAAGAAAATGGAATTTCTTATTATATTATATTATATTTAATAAAGAAAATGGAAAAAATTCTTCACCCGAGTGGGAATCGAACCCACAACTACTGCAAACCGTGCCAGCCGCTATAACCACTAAGCCACCGGGTCAATTACTCTGATGACGAATTTTATCATCTCTTTTCTAAATTACATATTATTAAATATACCTCCGCTCCACATCTGGCTCAAGCTTGGCCGATTTTTATTTTATTAGTCAGCTGATGGGCCAATCGAGAAGAATAGGCAGGCATAATTAGACCAAGTACTATGTATATAAATTAATAAAATCATCTAAATTAATCCAATAACCTAACTGGATGATGATGATCTCTCCGATCGTTTTCGGCCATGGCGACCACTTCAACTCCTAGTCTTGAATATGGCTTAAATTATGATGATGATGATGATGACCCAATCTTTGCGACGAACCGCCTCGTGTGGCCAAGAAAGCACTTTATTCACGTAACCTAACCTATGCCAAATGCTAACAGAGTGTTGTCACTAGCCATCGCATGAGGTTTCCGGCGATTGGGCCCGCAACTAACTGGCCCCGAGGGCCAAGTTGCCGGATCTATTTATAGCCAGATCTACTTAGCCATTACTAGGACGCCCATGATTTCGTTCGTAACTAAAATTTGTATTGTTATTGTGATGTTGAGTAATGTCACTGCCAAGACTTACATTGAAACATTGACATTCACCATCTCACTGTCACGTTTATCTAGTGTTCACTTAAAGTTGTTTAATTTTACTTATCACCTGTTTTTTCGTTTTAGGTCAATTCCTTTAGAACCTTTGAATTACACTTAGGGTGGAATCAATATTTAGGTATCAGACAGTTTGTAAAGATATCAGAATGTCAGAATAGGGTCTTGCAGTCCTGCCCCCATAACGGCTATCTTTTTTGAGAGTTCAGTGATGATCACTCAATGAAACTTAACCTTTAACCGACGTCGTGCGGTCTCACACGTGCGAGATCCATTATCTGACAGCCAAGCTAATATTTCAATGGATCCTGGCTGTTCAGTTGTTATGTTACGATCATTAGAAAATATTTTACGTTCTTCAATAGTATTAATTCCATAATAATATAGAATTCTAGACGACCGGACATCTAACTGCTTGTTTTTTTTCTTTTTAGTTTTTTTTATTATGTACATTATTTGGTTCTTTTTTAAGCAGTCGTGTTTTTGAATTTTTTAAATTCGTTTTTTTTATTTTATACTTTTTTGTTATGAGTACCTAGCTATAGGTACGCTTCAAGAAACATGCTCAACATGCTCGGCAGTAAGAAGTTTTCGTCTTGCTGCTGTCAAAAAATTTATATGTGAGAATGGTTGTTACGCAACTTTCAATCGATATAGATCCTAAACGGTTAGTCGAATCGAAAAATGTTGAAGAGAAACCTAAAAATGATTTTTAAATACCTATTCAACGGTACCCCGCTCGATATAGTTTGCCACCTCATGCGGTGGCTAGTGACAACACACTCTGAAGGCATAGGTTAGCATTTGGCATAGGTTAGGTTACGTGAATAAAGTGCTTTCAAGGCCACACGAGGCGGCTCGTCGCAAAGATTGGGTCATCATCATCATCATTTTAGCCATATTCAAGACTAGAAGTTGAAGTGGTCGCCATGGCCGAAAACGATCGGAGAGATCATCATCATCCAGTTAGGTTATTGGATTAATTTAGATGGATTTTATTAATTTATTTACATAGTACTTGGTCTAATTATGCTGCCTATTTTTCCCGATTGGCCCATCAGCTGACTAATAAAATTAAAATCGGCCAAGCTTGAGCCAGATGTGGAGCGGAGGTATATTTACGTCGGTACATGCCTATACACACGGCTGTGTTCCCCAAATGGGGTAGCCAGAACAGCAAGACCGTAAAGGAGAGTCCGCAGCCACGTTTCGCATAGCTACGACAGATGTAAAATCAGTGACAAGTTGCTAGTTTATCGCCAGAGATGTGCAAGTTCCTTAGTTGACTCCCACGATATGGGTGGAAGGATATCATCATCAGCCTATTGCAGTCCACTACTGGATGTAGGCCTCCCCCAGGGCACGCCACAAGACTGCCTTGGGTATTTGCCCATAGTCACCACGCTGGGCAGGCGGGTTGGTGACCGCAGTTTGTATTTTGGACTATGTTGTCAACACTGAAGGCGCTGCTGCCCACCTCCCGGACGCGCTTAATCGCCTCGTACGATACTCACGGGCTGACATGGGGTGGTACGAATTCTACTCTGCCGGCACCACGCAGCTGATATGTATTCTAATTCTAGTGAAGCTCCGCATCAGCACTGGACTATGTTGTTAAAGATATTAATATCTAACTAGTGTTTCGTAGTTTTTGTTACGGAAAGCTGTAAATATTACGGCCAGTTTCTTGATGGCGGATAGGATTACGATAGCGGTGCCTTCATTATGCGGTGCCGAACGCAATAAGACAGCCGTCTTTAAGGTGCCGATATGTGATTAGATTAGGTTCCTTTACGGCCGCTTTATGACGGCAATAGCTAGCTTTATTCACATCACAGTGTACGGTATGTAGTAACAGGTTAACTCGACAATCAACATCTGATTAGCGTACGAAAATCCCGGTGTGAAAATACGTGAAGGTGTGGGTTTTTTGGGACAGGCTCAGAACAAAACTGACCTAGGTCAAGGTGCCTATCATTGTGTATTGTGATTAACTTTTATTACTAGGCAGGTACATAATGAGTGATGCCAAGAACGTCAACCCTCTTCGGATATACCTAACTTAAGGACAATTTTAGAATATTAAAATCTGTACATGATAAAGTCAGTGGTACAGACCCGTAACTAGGATCGAACGCCGCGGCGCCGCATTATTAAGAAATACAAAATTTTTATTTTCTATATATAGTCAGTCACGCGTCACCAACAGGCCCGTTGTGATACATTACTTAGGTATTCAGCTGAATAAAGAGTAACATGGTCTCTCAACCAGTTGATATTCAGCTCTTACAACACCTGTTACCCCTTATAACTCTCTTAAATTTCTGCTTCTACGCTCTTAAGCAGCTTATGTGACATTAGAGCTGAATAATTTGTGCCCATTTAAGTGGTTTAAGGGCTGAATAAGTTCGGAATGACCTTTTGTGGAGCTTTCTTATACCACTTCAAGGATAATAAAATTGTAGTCCAATATTCAGTAGGCCCTATAGGTCTCATTCATCTACTTACGCCCTCGGGAGTACTCGAGACAAAGGCCTAATAAAAGGTGTAAAATATTTGTCTGATTTTAACTCCATTGAATTTATAATTTTATTATATGTAATTAGCAAAAATACTGGTAGCCAGGTACAGATCACCTAATTATGCAACTGCTATCAATTTTATGCAGATCACTATTTAATCACCTTAATACATACCTATCTACGTCACCATCATACTGCTATGCTAATGAGAATTTATTTACGTAGTTAAAAAAAACTATTTTCAATTTCTTAAAAAGGGTCTAGCTCTAATGGCTGCTTCCAATTATGCTAGTTCGAAATGAGTAAAGAATAGTCAGATCAGTAAAAGTGTGGTTAGTAAACAGAACTGTTTTGTGCGCTAAATAATAGTTGGCACAATGGTCAAATTATCATATAAGCCATCATCCTATCTCCTATCTTAAACCTTCTACACTCAATATTTAGTCATCGTTATCATTAGAACTCTTAACTTTAATTACATTCAATCTCTGATAAATAACTTTCGCCAAACAGACAAGACACAAAAAATCGTATATTTCATTCATTCATTCATATTCTTAATTGTTCACACATATAGATAAAAAATCTCAATTAATAAAAAAAAATGCACAACGGCGAGCTTGTTTCTATAAGAGATCTCTTCCAGCTAACCACTTTTTTAATATCCTTCGTATAGGTTTAGTAGAGAGCCATATCCGTCTGAGAATGCAAGATAGCCAGTGCTATTTTACATTTATTACTTACTAGCGGCCGCCCACGGCTTCGCCCGCCTTACTCCCGTGCGAACCCGGAGCGGGTCCCTAGTTATACATTATAAACTTTCCTTGTGAATCAATCTATCTATTAAAAAAAACCGCATCAAAATCCGTTCCCTAGTTTGAAAGATCTTAGCATATATAGGGACAGACAGCAGAAAGCGACTTTATGGTCGATTCCGGCAGTCACACTTGAACCTAAACGTAAATTTAGTCCTACCTGTCCTTTTCTCTCAGCCATTTATGTTAAGAATGGAGAGAGATAGACCTGACTAAGATTAGGTTTAATTTTAAGTGTGACTGCCGGAATCCAACCTTTTGTTTTATAACATGTAGTGAGATACTGACGTGCGCCATGGTAACTATGAATATTTTATTTTTATTATTTTTTGTTACAGTTCTGTTAACATTTCTTTGTGTAAAGGTTATTTTATTATTGTTGGCTGTTGAATAGGAAGGTGAAAATCAAGGTTTCATTCAGTGGAATAATATGACACGCGGTTTCATACAAAAACTTCATTTATCTTTGCCAGTTCAGTTAGGTAGGTCGATCATATAGAAAAGCACTTGTTTTTTTTATTAAGATACCAAACGAAACGAAACGAAAGTCTTGTAATAATGCTCTCGAAAAATATCACGTTTTTTTTTTTACAAATATTTTATTTTTTTTGTTACAGATCTTGATACGACGACACCCAGCAGTCGGAATAGTGCATCAATCGCACTATGAGAGTGCCTATATACATACATAACTTTGTAGTATAATAGAGACTCCACCTCAAAACCCCACCATGACAATTCTGTAAGTACCAAACGTATGTTGTATTGATGTGTTTCGTTTCAGTCAGTATTTCTATTTGTTTTTTCTTTTATATTATCGTTGCGCTACCACGTTCACTCCCTCGTTATGAACAGCATGCCAATTTGTATTTTGTTTTATCCCTTTATATGATGATGCTGAGGCTTTCGTCGGCGTGGGACTTGCACCCAGTGCACTGACCGCGACCAGCCAGCTCGTGGCCGCATTCCTCGTACTAACCTATTTTTATCAAGTATAAAATTATTATTATCGAACACAGGTTATCGTAAAACGCAAGTATAGTTCACAAGTACAATGGTTTTATTTATTTATTCGATCGCCATTTCAATCAAAAGGTTTTCATTAGTACAGTAAACATAATATTTGCGTATATGATAATAGGTTGGTACGTTTGTATTTAGCCGCAATCGGCGTCACACGATTCGCTCCGATCGCACTGGACCTCTCCGAGCCACGGCGTGTACTCGTGCGATATGATTATCAAATTACAATCTTTTTGAACCTGCGCTAGGTTTCGAAAGGTTTCGTCACTAGGCTTCACCAGACGTTCTTTGAGTACGTAGGGCATTAACAGGCTGGCGAGCGGTGCGGTGCGATGGGATCGAAGCGGCCACGTGCGGCGGACGCGGACAGTGCAGCTGAGTTGGTGTGTCGCGTTGCAGATGCCTGGGACGGGCAGGAGAGAGCGGCGCATCGAGCGGGCGGACGCGTGATCGGTAGAGTGCCGGCCACATGCTCGCGCATCATGTGGCGCGTGCTGCTGGCCCTGGCGGCCGCGTGCGCCGCCGCGAGCGCCTCGCAGGACGTGGTCCGCACATTCTCCGACCCTGTCTCCGCTCCCGATTCACTCTTCAATCACCTTGTCGTCGACCGCACTACGGGAAGGGTCTATATTGGAGCTGTCAACAGAATATATCAATTGTCCCCCGATCTGGAAGTTGCTCAATCGATATTCACAGGACCCGTCAATGATTCCGCTTTATGCACCTTCGACTGCCCTCCAAACTATGTAAAGAAACCCACGGACAATGTGAATAAAGCCCTCGTGATAGACTATGCTACCAGCCGCCTCATAACGTGCGGCTCAGTTTTGCAAGGGCTATGTTCCGTGCGGAATCTAAATAACATTTCTCACGATGTGCGCGAAGTTCGTGAGCCAGTTGTCGCGAATAATCCATCGGCGTCGACGGTGGCATTTATAGCGCCGGGTCCACCGAATCCGCCGATGACGCAAGTTATGTACGTAGGAGTCACTTTCACTGGAAACTCGCCCTACCGATCAGAAGTTCCTACTGTGAGCAGTCGGTCGCTTGAAGATGATCGGCTGTTTTACATTGCCAGAACGGCAGTCACCACCGGTACAAGGATGTTTGTCAATTCACTATCAAGAGAACGGTATCCCATCAATTATGTGTATGGATTTAGTTCAGAAGGCTTTAGCTACTTTCTAACAACGCAGCTACGAAGCGTGGGCTCAGATACTTACTATAGTAAGTTAGTCAGAGTTTGTCATGACGACGAAAATTATTATTCGTATACTGAAATACCCATGTCATGTAACGGTGGAGGCGGAGGCAATTATGGTTACAATCTAGTTCAGGCAGCCTTCGTCGGGAAAGCAGGTTCTGTGTTAGCCGGAGAGTTGGGTATAACAGCACAACATGATGTTCTTTTCGCCGCTTTTAGTCAAAGTGACTCCATTAACACAAACACGCCTTCAGACATATCAGCGCTCTGTGTTTACTCACTGAAAGCTATACGACGTAAGTTTATGCAGAACATAAAAACATGCTTCGGCGGAAATGGATCGCGTGGGTTAGATTTTATATCGCCATCTCACACTTGCATTGGAACTAAACTGCAATCTATTAGCGAGGACTTCTGTGGGTTGGATGTAAACACTCCGCTGGGAGGGGAACAACCGGTTGAGGCCGTTCCTGTAGCTGTGTTTGATAAGAGACTAACTGCTGTAGCGGCTACAGCGACTGGTGATTATACTGTAATGTTCGCTGGAACGTCTCAAGGCCATTTGAAGAAAATTGTCGTGGAAAGCCCTACATCAGGATTTGAATATGGCGATATTGTAATAGACGAAGGCTCTCCAGTGAACAAAGACTTATTTTTCGATACTCAACAAATGCATTTGTATGTAATGACTGAACGTAAAGTGTCTAAAGTGAAAGTTCAAGAGTGTAGTGTCTATAGATCATGCTTAACCTGTCTCGGAGCCAAAGACCCTTATTGTGGATGGTGTTCCCTTGAAAATAAATGTAGTCTTCGTTCCGATTGTCAAGAAGCGGCTAAAGATCCGTTGTATTGGATCTCATATCGTAGTGGCCGTTGCACCACAATTACCAATGTATCGCCCTTCCAATTGCAACGAACGACAGCTAGAACTCTAGATTTAGCTATAGATAACTTGCCCACACTTAATGGACAATTTAAATGTGCATTTACAGCTTTAGATCGTACTTTGTTAACTAACGCAACTAGAAAACCTTTTGGTGTTAATTGTACTACCCCTCGCACTGACGCGTTGCCAGGAATTCCGCCTGGACAGCATCACTTTACAGCCAAACTGTCAGTACGAACTACGCAGGGACCTGATTTTGTAGCAACTAACTTCACTTTCTTCGACTGCAACACGTACAGCTCGTGCACTCAGTGCGTTAGTTCTTCGTTTCCTTGCGATTGGTGCGTTGACGGTCATCGATGTACTCATGACACGGCCGAAAATTGTAGAAATGATATCTTAGTTACCGGTGTTAGCAGAGTTGGGCCTAGCTATAGGTCAGGTCCTGGATTTTGTCCGACCATAAACTCTACTTCTGATGGGACGAACGAAATTCTAGTCCCTTCAGGAGTTAAGAAAGCTATCAAAGTAAAAGTCCACATAATCGGTCAATTTATTGTTCAGACCAGGTTTGTTTGTCAGTTTAATATCGAAGGTCGTGTAACGCACGTGAATGCTCAACTTCTTGCCGATACTATTTATTGCGAAGCCGTAGAATTTACGTATACTTCACGCGCTCCAAATATTACCGCTTCTTTCGCTGTTATATGGGGAGGGTCAAAACCTTTGGACAATCCGGATAATACTCATATTTTAATATACCGATGTAACGATATGGCGGACAATTGTGGCATGTGCTTAGCTCTTCCAGAGAAGTTTGGGTGTGGCTGGTGTCAGGGCTCAGATCGTTGTGAGGTTCAGGAGCAGTGCGGAGTTCCAAGCGTTTGGTTAAATCGAACACAAACTTGTCCCAATCCTGAAATACATTTGTTTGAGCCGCAATTAGGACCGTGGGACGGCGGGACAAATATAACAATAGAAGGAATCAACCTCGGGCGCAACATATCGGATATATATAATGGCGTTACGATAGCTGGAATTAAATGTCAACCCATAATTGAATTGTATCAGAAAACTAGGCGTATTGTTTGTACTGTTGACGGTCCGGGACAAGAATTACCGCGAGATGGCCCCGTGGTCGTGCGCGTTGCCGATTATCGCGGTGAATCTAAACACCATTATGCATTCGTAAATCCAAAAATAAATTCCATTACACCCAAGTACGGTCCACAATCGGGTGGCACGAAATTACGCATTACAGGCGAGTACCTCAACGCTGGTAGTAATATTAGAGCATTTATAGACGAATTACCTTGCGTTTTGCTATCAACGACTCATGAAGAGGCTATTTGTAGGACTAGTCATTCTTACCAGCTCAAAATGGGTACGCTAAGAATGCGATTTGATAACGGTATGCGTACTTTGGAACGGGAAAAGTTTGAGTACATAGAAGACCCCGTTGTTGTCTCTGTCGAATCTGGTCCCCCGTTAGCTTCTCAGCGGAAACAACCTAAAGGCATTCCATCAGGCGGTATTAGCATAAAAGTAATGGGCCGCAATTTCCATTCTATTCAATTTCCTCAGATATACGTATATCACGATAATCGCCCTTACATTGCCCCCTGTCAATCCATGTTGCCTACACAATCCCGAGTTGATTCCCAAACTCATCTCATTTGTGAATCTCCCGGCATAGAAAGTGCCGGTTTAAATCTAGACCCGGATAGGCCCTTAGAATTAGAATACGGGTTCATTATGGACGATGTGCAGAGCGTACAAAATCTTACGAGTAAAACCGGAGACGCATTTCTGCTGTATCCAGATCCCATATATGAAAAGTTTGATGAGGACGTTAAGTACTACAAGTCTGAATATTTAACCATAAATGGTCAGAATTTAGATAGGGCATGCACAGAAAATGATGTGGAAGTTCACATAGGCGAAAGTTTGTGCAATGTAACTTCTCTTGGGAGACATCAATTGACTTGTAGGCCCCCGTCGCGCGATGAGTTGCCAGATGGCGTCGACACTCCAGAAGTAGTTGTAAAAGTTGGTCGTGCCCTTACATATAAAATTGGGAAACTGTCCTATTCGTCGCAAGCAGGCCTACAAGGCGCTATAGGTAAACCAGTATTATTCGGCGTTTTTGCCAGTATCATCATACTCATATTAGTATTTGTCGTGTTTTTAGTTATGTATAGGAGAAAATCAACAGAAAATATTAGGGTATTAAAAAATATGCAAGAGCAAATGGATATTTTAGAATTAAGAGTAGCTGCAGAATGTAAGGAAGCATTTGCAGAGTTACAGACTGAAATGACCGATTTAACGGGAGATGTGACAGGCGGTATACCTTTCCTTGATTATCGCACTTATGCCATGAAGATATTGTTCCCTAATATCGACGACCATGCCGTCCTCCAATGGGAACGTCCAGAGCTTATGAGAAAAGAAAAGGGTCTTAGAATGTTTGGGCAGCTTATTATGAACAAAACATTCCTTTTATTATTTATTCGTACTTTAGAAAGCAATCGGTATTTTTCGATGCGCGATCGTGTTAATGTAGCTTCCCTAATTATGGTCACTTTGCAAAGTAAGATGGAATATTGTACTGATGTTTTGAAAACTCTTTTGGCCGAACTCATTGAGAAATGCATGGAAGGAAAGAGTCATCCAAAGTTATTGCTTCGTCGTACAGAAAGTGTTGCCGAGAAAATGCTAAGTGCATGGTTTACATTTTTACTATACAAATTCCTTCGCGAATGTGCCGGCGAACCGCTGTATCTGTTATTTAGGTCCATGAAAGGTCAAGTAGACAAAGGACCCGTTGACGCAATTACTTCAGAGGCTAGGTATTCTCTGAGCGAGGAGAAACTCATTAGGCAATCTATTGACTTCAAAGCATTGTCTGTAGGCGTGTCCATATCACAGCAAACGATCTTCGTAAGTGGTCTCGATGCCACTACAGAAAACGTTCAGGTCAAAGTGTTAGATTGTGATACGATAAGCCAGGTAAAAGAAAAATGCTTAGATGCTATTTATCGAGCCACTCCGTATTCCCAAAGACCCAGCCGTGACGAGTTAGATTTGGAGTGGCGTACTGGCGCCTGCGGTCGTTTGATTCTGTACGATGAAGATAGCACTACTAAATGTGAGGGCGAATGGCGTAAACTGAACACCCTAAATCACTATCGCGTTCCGGACAGCGCTTGCCTAAGCCTCGTGGCTAAACAAAGCTCCGTTTACAATCTATCGAATATGGAAAAGAACGACAAGTCGCATACGTACGAAACCTTAAATCGCGGTAAATACGGTTCGGCAAGCCCTCCGGCTAGCCCGCTGAAATACGAACATGGCGGCGGCTTTAAGTACTGGCATTTAGTGCGGCATCACGACGGTGATGCGCACAAAGAGGGAGAGCGTGGAAATAAAATGGTCTCGGAAATCTATCTTACTCGTCTTCTTGCCACTAAAGGCACATTGCAAAAGTTTGTCGATGATTTATTTGAAACTATTTTCAGTACTGCCCATCGCGGGTCTGCACTACCCCTAGCCATAAAGTACATGTTTGACTTCCTCGATGATCAAGCTCTACAGCACGCTATTTCCGATCCCGAAGTAGTACACACTTGGAAAAGCAACTCGCTTCCATTGCGTTTCTGGGTTAATCTGATAAAAAATCCCAACTTTGTATTCGATGTTCATAAGTCAAATACTGTAGATTCGTGCTTATCAGTAATCGCGCAGACGTTCATGGACTCATGTTCCACTTCTGACCACATCTTGGGTAAAGATTCGCCGTCGTCAAAGCTTCTTTACGCTAAAGATATACCTGTTTATAAGGAATGGGTCGAGCGTTATTATGCGGATATAAAGTTGATGCCGGCGATATCCGATCAGGATATGAACGCGATGCTAGCAGAGGAATCGCGTCTCCATACCAAGGAGTTCAACACGAACTGCGCACTGAACGAGCTGTACGCGTATGCAGTCAAATATAACGAACAGCTCATGGTAACTTTAGAGGAGGATGAATTTTCCCAAAAACAGCGGCTTGCATACCGTCTTGAGCAGGTCCACGGCCTCATGGCACACGACTATAATGTGTGAGTTAACTGTGCGAGGCCTGTGAACCCACCGCCCTGTATATAACGCCTCCGCACATATCTATGCTGGCAGCAATTGTATATATTAGATAGTGTACAGTCTTTAATATTGTAATTTTTGTATAATTTCAGCGGTCCGATGTCGTTTTTTAATTTTATATAATGAACTTTGTATTAATTTTACACGACGAACTCGGCCGGCTGCGGTCGTGCCACAGTATGCATCGTAAACTAAAAATTGTGTATGTCTGTCTATGTGTGCTCGCGTCGTACGAGTTAATGTTACGTCGATCGGTGTAAAATGTGTGTCGCAATCAAATCGCATGTGAGCTCGCCGGCGAGCGAAACTGTCGCTCGCCTACGGGTGATTTTTAAATTTGTACTCGCAATCTACTTAACGAAATAACCGACAGTGAACCGGTGAACGATTCCATTAATAAATATCGTCGAATGTATCGTGGTTTTTGATTGAACGGCAGCGCAGCGCCATTGTCCGCGCCCGACGAAAGCCCCCGCGTTTCGGCAGCTGTCAGCAGGGAGGACGCGGTGCGGTGCCATCTCGCCTCGTCTCGCTTGCTCGCGGAGCCCTTGTGGTCGTTCACTCAACTGTGGTGTGTAGCACGTCATCTTTCATATCACCCAATCATTTTGTGTCGTTGCGTTGAGCCCGGCCGCGAGGGCTGCGCGGGCGCGGGATGTGGCGAGACGGCCTTGTGAACCGACGCGGCCCTGCTGTTTCAGCCGGTACGCGAGGATCGCGGCGCGCGCGGCATTCACGATTGTCAACAACATATACTGCATCCCGTCATACGTGGTGTGGATGATGGCGCTGCGACTGATCAGACCCATATTCCCCTCCCTGTATTGGAAAATCGAAGGCCTGTTATTCCATTGGCTGCTGGCGATGGTCTCCATGTGGTCCTGGACGGCTGGATATGAAAGTAAGTCTGTTCTCTACTACGGCATCACGCCCAATTGGCGCGATTTGAGAACCGGACTTAAGCGATAATCTTATATCAACAGGTGACATGAGAGTAAATATGGCTACTCTCCAACTATGTACTAAAAGCGAAGCTTTTGGTCTCGGCAACTCTAAACGCGTCAATCAGCTTTTTGGAAATGTATTCGTACTTACCCACGGATGAAATAGAATTGCGTTAGTGATAAGATGAAGTTAATGTTAAATACTTATTCATAGTGTATTAAAATAAAACATTGGTTCATAGAGACAAAAACTAACTATGTACTAGAATTAATAGATATATCGTGGTTTGCTGCTCGGCCGAGCATTAGCTCGTTAATGAGGAGATTGCGTTTCTAGATTAATACTAAAGGTTTTAGTTTGCCTTTCATTCCAAAGGTTTGCATTTTTTTTCTCGTGTTTTTTATAATGGATAATCGGTGGGTAAGTACAGAATTCTATGTTAGCATTGGGCGTGACACCGATTTTTCTTTATATTATCTTACAAATTCTTGGTTGATGATTTCTTGGTGATTATACAACTTTTTAATGTTTCTATTTCTGATACCTATTTCTAAGACTACTAAGTGATCAAGAATTTGTATAATATTGAAATAAATATGAAATAATTTGCAATATTGATGAGATATAAACCTAAGTAGCGAAAAGTATATTAGATAGTACGATGATGGAATCCCTTAGGATTAAAACGTAGAGATTCACATGAAGAACAAACTACGAATGCACCACATTCAGCGTCTGTCAGCGGAAAGAAAATGCAGGGGTAAGTTCTTTTTATTATTTTTCTAGTATATTCTATATTTTCCAAAACTTTTTGACAACCATTTCCGAATGACTTGTGATTAATTATTTATGAGATAGGTGGGTAAATAAGCAAGTCTATCAATAAGCCACCAAATTAACTCAACTTGTAACCTTCGAGAATATAGACGACGCCGCGCCGCCGGTTTAAATTTTCAAACTTGTTTTAACTATTACTAGATTCAAACTTATCTTTATTGACCTGATTGATTAGTTTCCAGATAAAAATATAATTTAATAGCTGATATTTGTTTTTAGTTCTTCTAAATTCAATAACCTTACCTGCCTATACTTTAGGTATCTAAGCATTAGTCCATTAAATTGCCAAGAAACAAACATTCTTCATTCCTTTAAAAAACAATGATGTCATCATTTACGCTTTTAAGCAACTAAGTATTCTGTGGGCACTGGAATGTGATGGGTGATGTAATATAATCTGCAATCTGCATTGCAAAAACTTGTAAATGAGCTGGGTTTACCTACTTCTGTTACGCGATTTACCCAAAATCTAGTTTCTGGTTCCTACTTTTGTAAGACTAGCCAGCTCTAGTCTCAACGTGAACATGAACCTACACGCTCAGTATTCGAATAGGGGCAAAAGTGTGCAAATTACACACCCACTTTTCTCCAGTTAGCCTGAGATGACCATACTATCTTTTTTTAACCTTAGTTACTTACTTCAATGTATCGTGGAATCTATATTACCCTAGTTAAAAGGCAGGTATCCAGAAATGAGAACATCTCTTAAACTGAAAGCCTTCTAGCGCTCTCTATTGCTCATTGTGCTCGTGAAAGTTATCACGGTTTTATGGTTGGTCGACTACTTTTACCAATGTCTTAAAGTTATATCTGATATAATACCATATATTTATCACAAATCCATAGGCTTCGATGAACCTGCATGTTTTCTATAATCGTATAATCCACTAAAGCGAAATGTGATCGCCGCCGCATGTAATTTAGCCAAATTGCTCTAGCCACGTGATCGTTGAGCCGCACTAAGCCGGTAAAAGTGGATTTGTCCCGCCAGACCTCTCGGTACGCGTCTGGCGACAAACGAACCGATCTGATTTACAGATAATATCCCATCTTGCGCAAGCCAAAGCAAATTAGATTCCACATGTACGCTCGCCTCTAATTGATTTCGGGGTGACGTGCAACTCGTCAATGGAACAATGGCTTTCGAAACCGTTTCGCCATACCCGGTCCAGAACCGGTCGTCGATGGCGCGGGTTGGAGCCGTATTGACCTTATGCGGCTGCGTAGTTTATGCGCGACCGCCTGAGGACGGTCGATGACCGCCCGCCCCCTCGACCGCCGCGCTAGGAATGCTGCTCCACCCCCCACTCGTCACGTCACGTTGCATTTCGAGTGGCGAATTTGCATGGCAGTCCGTGTGGCCCGACATTCGATCGACGGTAACATAAAACGCTCGGTCGGATATGGTGAAAGTCGGCCTGCCGGATTATTTACCGCTTCCATGCGTTGCAACTAGTTTGAATTTTTGCAACGCCGTCGGACTGGTTAAAAAAGTAGGCCCGTATTGCTGTTTGTTATCTTGACGTGTAATCTTTAAATATTACCAATTTTGCAATTAATTTACATGCTAAGTTTAGAATAATGGACATTTGACAATACTTTAACTTATTATGATATTAATTTTAGATATGTATACATAAAAAATAAACCAAAGTTTACTCTGTCTGAATCAAATCAATCTATGAGTCAACGGAAATTTTAAGTTATTTAATCATTGACGCGTACCAAGGCGAGCCATCGTCAGTATTCATGTCACAATTCTATGAGAACGCCGAAGTTATAAATTAACATTAAAAGAAATTGATTGAATCAACCCGGGGTATTCGAGGAGTGTCCTCCCACGTAGCGATTATCGTCGTGTGATTGCTGGATCCCAGGGCCCTTGGCCATAAATTCCTTAGGCCGGTTCGGTACATCCTTCGATTGTTGGGGCCTCAAATTGAGATCTTCCTGTTGAGAACATTAATCGAGTGGCCAGCCGTACTGCTATTGGGTTGGGCGACATTACGAACAGCTGTCTTATCTATAGTTCAATGTTCAGTTGGATAACCAACCAGACTTTATCTTGAGTGTGTAACTGATACTATACCTAAATTAGGAACAGCAGAACATTTTTAAAATTGAACTCTGTAATTCATTCTTTGCCCAATTATCTGTGAAGAGTGGGAATTGTAAACAATAAAAGAAGTTTCTAGTGTGTAGTTCGAAAGATGTTTTAATAGTAGATTAAAACTTGTCGGTGCTAATTTCTCTCGAGTTGCATATTAACTAGCTTCATTTTATCGCATCTGCTTCCTGTTTTCACAGCACATTGTATTGAAACGCTCACCTGTATGAATCACCAAGTCTTACGTTATTGTATGATTTAGGTCACTGATTGCTTATGTTTACTTTTACGTTGCTTGACTGTGACTCATTAATTCCAACTTAACTGACGATGTACTTGAAGGTTTTAAAACGAGAAAGATTTTCTAAGTGTTTAAAAAAGTAATGTTTAGCATAAACAATGTTTAAGTTGTTTTGTAATGACACGGTAGTAATTCCAGATTATATTAAAGTTACGTTGATCTGACCTCTAAAACAGAAATACTGTCTGCTAAAAAATAGCCGTCAATTATAACTTTTATTAGCAGGTAGAGACTAGGATCTCCCATATTAATTATTACCTCTGCAACTTACCTATCCATCACACATTTTAAAGAAGCTTCAGACCGTGTGCGCGTACTTGATTTGTAATAAGCGCCCGCTAAAAAAGGTTGAGTGCCCCTGCTCTAGGAGCATTACTGCGAGTTTTATGTCACGACATGCGTCAACTTGTACAGACAAGTTCTTTTGTATGCAATTCGAGTAGTCCATCACCTGCCCCTTGCATTTATAGTGGTTGTTATTCAACTGGGTTTTCCTTTTGCATTCATCCAGTTTGCTACACCTGTTTACTTTGATGATGACAACGGTCTAGCCAGATGGTAGTAATTAATGGTTTCGCTGTAAATTAATTATATGGTCTTTCGTTGGTAGTGTGATTAGGTTTACAAACATTTCTTGATTGGCTTGGTACAGTATACTTCGTCCAAAATAATATAGGTTCATAGTAAATAACAGTGGCGTTAACGTTTCTTTTGTTGACATTTTATTCACCTAGATGCACTACATAGTATACAGGCTGATTTTTGGTCATCAACGTTTCCGAAAACTACGGAATCTCCCCATCATCACGATCATTTTTCTCCATGGAAGCATACCTGGGAAGTGTCTGGTTTCCAAAATATTAGGGTCCAAAGTTGAGTAAATAGACTGCGTTTTTCTGCATAAATGCACATTGACGCGTGTAGCAAGATTTTTTCACGAGAAATAATTAATATCCGTCTATGAAAAAACTAGCATAAACACTGGACACTATAAATTTCGCCCGATCAAGTAATAAAAATAAAAGAATCAAAAAAATTTACATTGTTTCCCAGCATTTTTTTTTGGCATAAACTTACTTTATTTGATGTATAGAGTACGTACCCTTCGTTAAGGGTGGCCACGAAAAAACATCCTGTATAGGTAGACAAGTAGTTTGCTAACTTAAACTAATTTACTATAACGCTGCTGAAATGGAATGAAACGCCGTACTGAGTAAGTAATAATTACTTTGCGATGAAGATACCCGACTGCGCAAGAAGGAGCGTTATGTTTTTCGAGTTATGTATGCTTCTTTGGCACGCTTAGGCGGCGCATTTGTAATAGTTTTAATCGCGAGAGTGACACATCAAGTAGGTGTAATTAGTTTTTTTCTCGTATGCCGTCTAGTTTCTTTTTTATCTAGTTGTTATAATTTGTGGTACACACAACATCATGACGTATTTTTATAATCTAATTTTGTTGAAATTGTAAGTTGTATAGGTATTTTTTGTTGGACCTGTGCGTTGGTACAAAGTTAATCATTCGTAACCTCTCCCATGGAAAGTCGGTCATCAATGTGATCTTAGGCAATTAGTAAGCGTAAGCAATAATCACACACATTTAAGACAAACCGGGAATAATACAGGAACTCTCGGTTATTAACCTGGCTACCCAAAGCAGGCCTATCCGATAGTAATAAAAAATTTGTAGCACTTCCATTTATGTAGGACGTTAAAAGCTCGCGGTCATTCACTGTTAAATACATAATGCTGAATGTTGGTATTTTAAATATCTGATGCAAACAAAAATAACTCCATTGTTGATAAAATTTTTAACAATTCATAGCAGTTATTTGCGCTACAAAATCGTACACGAACTCGCTTCTACTGGCGATGCAAGGACGCCTTTGTACCATTAATAAAACTATTTCTATCGACAGTCATTTATTGATCGTCATTCATTGCTCCTCTCGCGGTTGAGTCATGGTCAATTGTTTTGAAGACAGCAATGTAATTGAGTTTTGTCGTAAACGAAACCAGTGTAACATTTTCCTTGGTACGAGAGTCAGTCGTGCTTGTGAGTGAGCTTTGAACAACGAACCGGTCTGTTTAGTCCGGTTGTGGTTTATACACTATCCTTTAACGAGACTGAGGAATTGCTAATTTTAGATGTAATGTGTTAGTCAGATTCGTTTCGTTTACGACGAGCGTCCTGTGGAGGTATTCACACATGGGAGCTTTTACTCTTATTGTCTCTTCCACGAAATTTAACTCCTGTTTAGAAATTAGAAGACTTCAGATGTATTGAATGTGAAATTTGAAACAGCTCGAGCTGTTGTTTTAATAAAACAAGATATACCACCTGATATTGAAAACATAAAGCGACCCATTATGATATTGAACGAGCAAGTACGAGCATCGATAGCTAAACAATGTTGTATCATGTACACCACAAGCACTAGAGCAGAGAGCCGATTGTACCAAACCGCAGCGTGCATGTAGTGGTGACTTGTCAACCAATGGTCGGCCAGTTGTCTTTGTGTGTGCTGGATACGTCTGTGAGCTATTGTTTGAAAGCGGCGTCGTCGTGCCGAGGTTGCGGTCTGGCCGTGTCGATTCATATTTTTTCAACTGCATCCAAAGACGCGACGTGCGGCTAAAAATAATATTAATTCCAAGACTATTTGGAAACATGTGATGAAATAAGATCGTAGGAATTCATTTGCTTAAACTATATCTATACATTGCTATCCACCGTATTGTGACTTTAATAGACGGCCCATTGGTGTAGTTGGTAGTGGCCCGAAGTAGTAAGAAGAAGAAGTAGTGGGTTCGAATCCCGGTTGCTTAGTACCCACGACACAAGACCTTAGGGATCTTAATGTGGGACTAGGTCAATGTGTTGTGAAGTGTATTTAAAAAAAAATTATCCTCCTGCCCTGTTCCATTTTATCTACTTTGAGGTCAGCAATATGCGTTTCTCTTCTGTTTGACCCTAATTCAGACATAATCTCATTACTTACTCCCAGTACATGCATATTCTCAATAGGCGGATTAGATAGATATGTCGTTTGTTGGGAAAAGTTTGCACATGCACTCTTGTTATTACGAGTACAAGCTATGAATCAGGTCAATGGTTGTATCACTACAGTAATGTCGTGACTACATCACACTACTTATTAAATGTAGATAATATCTAGGTACATGTAGTGACATATCATGTGTATCACATAGAGTATACAATACGATATGTATAGAAAATGGAATTGGTTGAGCTGTAGAACATGTTAATTGGCTTTAGTTAAGAATTAGGCTGGATCTGCTTATAATTTGCTATACTGTATGTTCTTTAGATGAATAAAGCAATAAAACCCAATAAATTTTCTGAATCACAAAACATAATAATATTTCCATTTAATTATTACCAAGAGGCACAACTAAGACATTTGAGACTCTAAAGATATAATTAATTAAGGATATATTTAATTGCATCGCTTCTAGAATTCCATTTTCACAGTAAAGTACAGCCATTTGAACGTTCATTGCACATGGCTTGGATTCCTCGCGACCCACTTGGCTCATTTGACATTGCAAAGCGGATAAATCATTACTTTGTTTGTTTCTACTCGGTCGAGGATATTACTCACGGTTTTAATCGTGATTGTTTTGTTTTTGAGATGGCTCCTACATTACTCATATAATGGTGCCCGTTTTATTGCGAATGTGTATTGTGATTGCTTTGCAGATTTTAATTACTTTTTAGAAATAGAACTAATATAAATAACATACAATAACACAACCCGATACAGGGCAGAGAAACTCATCAATGGAAAGACAGGAAAGGCTTCTTATTATAGGTAATGAATCTTAAAAACTTCATTATTTTGGTGTTGTAGATTGATGAGTCAACTGTTACAACATAATTTGAGTTTAAATTCCTTAATTAGTCTAAATTTTATAAGTGTACTCTACAGTTTTATGGTGAATAATCTGTTGTCGGTGGACGTTGATAGCAGCATCCGTTTAATGCTGTTTATCTGTAAACTGATGTAATGCAAATGCAACATGTACCTAATGCTGCAGAACGTTAAACGAAACAACTATTTATAAGGAACATTTTGCTTCTCAACAAGGTAATCGCTAACCATACAATTACCAATTAGGAAATCTTCCGTCCATTCGTGTCGAGAATGCTTATACGGTAGAAACACGCACCAAATGGAAAGTAAGTTCATTTAGACTAAAACGACATGAAAACCTTCTAAAGTAAAGCGCACTGCCCTTTTCTGTTTATATTACTTTCAAATAAGCTCGTTCTCACATAGCGCTTACCTTTTCCCTTTTCCTAAGATGGAGCCACACTGCTCCGTTTAGTTGCACTGTGATTGCAAAGCATCATCGCTCTACCTATGCCGCATCTGGGTTTCGTACTACTTCCTGGTCTTTTGCGTTACATTACCACCAGTCCTTTTGCATCACCCAAAACCTTTCCCCCTTTTAGGCTTCTAGATCTTCTAGAAACTTTACACGATCCAATCCAATAGATATTGTAACTTGGATCCTGTGAGTTTAAAGTAATAGTTGAATCGCTATTGAGAAATTAGTTTCTAAAAAGTTGAGTCCAGTGTGGATTGCCCTTGGAACTTATACGGTGCAAGTCGGCGTCGAAAACTGGTTTTATTTTGGGCATCCCAAGTGAGAATGATTGAACGTCTTTTGGATGCTGTTCCATTTCATTTACAGTATGCACCATTAGTTTGGCGTTGGAATTAGTGTCAGTATGTTTATTATTTGGACCAAAGCTGGGTTTGTGTGTCTGGTGCATGTTTCTGTGCACGAATGCACTGCTTAGACCGATGATAAGTGATGTATAAATAGATTGTGGATGTGTGAGCTTTGAGTGACTAATGCAGCCCCTTTTGTTGGTTTCAGTTCTTTGATCTGTTGTATGAGCGTTTAAGTTATTGTCATTAAGGGCATTCTTATTTTTCTTACCTACGTCTTGTTTTTATATCTTTATTTTCGAAATAACAATAGTTCACATTTTCTGCTGAAGTACCTATTGTTTTTAATACCTACTCCTCTATTCAATATTTTATTGTTCTTATAATAAGAGAAAACTGAGAATTGATGGCCGCAATAAAATAAATATAATTAAATAGTAGGTACACACCATTTTTCCCGGTGGTATGTACCTACTAAATGGAGAAAGTCGATTTAACACTGTCTTTTGCTATAACTTTTGATTCTTATTCCGATTTTACAAGCGCATCCACGACAGTTCATGGTTCAAATCATAAAAGTGGTCTCATTTGCAAGTTAAGGCAATGAACCGAACCAAGTCTCAATAGTAGAAAATAGGCTTTGATTGATTCCATAGAACGTAGGTAATATCGAAGAGCTGTACTGTACCTAGTTTGATACAATTTTTATTTCTCTTGGCGGCACTTAATAGTCCCCTTATTTACGAGTATCAGAAGTGGGATTTAAAGTTTTCATCACAAAAATACATACATATACATATGACGGTGTTCACGAAATAGGGTAGGTAGAACTGCAGGATCGTAAAGGAGATCCTACAGCCAAGTATAGCCTAGTGGGAATAAATGTAGGTGACAAGTTGCTAGCTTGTCGTCACTTAAATATCTAGTACTCGTACATTATAAAACTTTATCGGTGTTATTACAAAATAATATAAACATCATTTAAGCGAAACATTGCCTGAATTTGACGGATATTTTATACATTTTGCTGTCAAATGTCATATTTTAAACGGGTCTAACTTTAGGCGCTCTTTTGTAATAACACCGGTTATGTCTTACAAACCAGTAGGAATTTTAATAATACTATTTTGGACGAGCGTGCCGCGTGTTTATAAATTACTGAGTGAGTTTTTGTGACAAATTGTCCGCCAACTTTGTCGGTTGTTATGTTGGCAATGCAATGTAATTAATTAGCGGTGTTTACGCCAAATTAACCTACTACCGTTATACCAGCAGACTAACAAGATATATGGAGTGTGTATAATATGGTGTGAGGCCATCAAAAGTAATATTACAAAGCGAAGTTACCATTTCCCCCTTATTTGTTTTAGTATTTATTTCGTATATCCTTAAACTTAGTTTTATTACTTGGTAAATAAGAAACTGAAATTGTTAGTTCTGATGTCAGGTCAATTCTAATATGTACATAAGTAGGAGGACCTATACATACATGCATATCATCCTATATGATTAAGCAGATACTACAGATATCAACTCTCCATTTAAATATTAGCTCTTTCGCATAATATGTCGTAGGTTTATGTCATAAATTGCAGGATCTAATAAATGTGGACGAGGCGAAATTTAGAAAGTGCTAAATGGAGATGTGTAGTCTCAGTCTACCCCTACCTATGTGACATATACGTGAGGTTATGTATGTACTTAAAATGGCATCATGTGCTAGTTCAAATCACTTCGTCTATTTAATTTGTTAGCTTATGTCGCCATATTGGTGTAAAGTTTGACAATCTTGCTCAATTAGTAGAGTTACCCACTTTTGTAGGCTTTCCTGGCTTGTTAAATTCTCCAAGTTTTTAACCTAGTTTTTGTGCTGAAGTTCCACTTTTAACTTTATGCCACCAACCAGCCATTTGGGCGATTTAAATAGAGTTATCGCAGGGTTAGGAAAATAAGGTTCTGTCGATATAATAACTCTTCTAGTGGTTTTCTAAAATTAATGACGATATTGAAATCTTCTCCTGGGAATTTCTTAGTGTGAAACTTATATACCGATGCAGGTAGATTGTTTCTATTTTTCATAGATTTTGTCAATAAGGAAATCAAGGACAGGTAGGTGGTGTTGTCGTCAGCGCTGGCTCATGTAGGTAGGTAGTTATTTAATAAGCTTAGAGCTTAAATCTTTTGTGGTTATGAAATGTGATGTATCTTAAGTAGTCAAATATTAAACCGGTGGCAAAAAGCCAAAACTAATGTCCCCGCATAGTTATGTGATATTGGTTTTCCCTGTGTAGATTGTAGCGAGGTTACCTGATGTATTCATATGATAGTATTGTCGTTAACAAGCATTAATTGTTATTATTTAAAAAATTAACTGTATACTCACTAGCTAATTATTCAAACCGAATTTAGATACCTCATTAACGTGATCAAGAGTGTAGAAACCGAGCATTGCTTATTTATAACCACATTAAAGGGACATTTAAATTCGGTGTTGAATTTCATTCATATTTTGGAACTAAACGGGTCTCGGGTTTAGGATAGAGAACAAACAGGTTATGCGTTTGGGAATTCGATGCCCAATACACAGCTTCGTTCAGTTTTTAGGGGTCCCCATCAGAAGGAATACTTTTTATTTCTATATGTTAGTGACAATCCAGAGGTTAAAACGTGGGCTTTTAAATCAAAAGGCGTAGGCTTGACCCCAGTCACAGGCCTATACTCTGTACTACTGAACTGATTTCATGTACAGATTTTAGTATTCTAAATTTATCACATAAGCCATACCCGAGGAGGGTTAGTGTCAGGAAGGCAACCGGCCGTAAAAAAAAAGCTAAACTTAGCAACATGAGTTTCAAAAGAAACCATATTGCGCCGACCCCATAAATATAATGTGACAAGGGCAGGAAGGTGATGACTATTTCACAGATTGTATAATTCCTAATGACGATTAAGGAAATGTATAATGAGTAATATTCAATGCTACGCTCTCTTATGTATTTAGGTAATGCTACTTAAATGTAAATCATCATACTAATTGTATGAAACCGTGTCACGACACTACGTAACAACGCAAGTAAGTCAGACATAATCTGTGCTCGTTTGATCATCTTTAACATTACTATTCACATTTGTGTTGTGTCGATTGCGGTGTTATTGGTGACCACATAGTAGAAAAAGAATATGTTTGTAAATACAACGTATTGCACATCGCGCTTTATGTTATGAAATATTTTACTAACTAGCTCCAGTTCACTACCGCAGCCTAAGTCAAGCTCAAGTTTTTACTACTAAATAATTGCATATCAATAATTACTCTGGAATGTCAAGAAATATCATGTAAATGGAGCTTTACTATTGCTACCTCGATCATCTGCGGAACCTCTGTCTTGTAAGCCAAGCTCACACTCAACCGCTTTATTAAACGGACATGTCGGGACTGGCTCAAGGTTGTGATGATTGATGAAGCCTGCCTCGAAAGGTAAACAGAAATGGGTTCACAATGAGACCCTTGTCGGTTTTCGACCGAAGTCTGGATTCTTAATGTTCTGCTGATTGATTAGTGAAGCTTACAAGTTTTAAAGGGGTCTTCTAATACTTATTTTGCTTACTAAATCTACTAAGATGCCTCCCTTGTTTTTGTATCCATGAAATATTCTATCGAAGAACATCTCTGTTTCTTATTTACTTGTAGTAACATTATAGGTACAAATGTACTAACTCCCCCTTTTACATTATTCATCCTTATATCTGCGTTCCATATCTTTAGTTCAAAAGTCTTTGAACTAGAGGTTATCTTATTTTTATTAAGTGACAAACATATTCTTTTAACACTTTTGTTAAGTTATCACTTAAGTATATGAATATTTTAAAGGGACTAAAGTGTCTCAACTTTATCGCATTTTTCGAAAATATATTTTTGCAGTTTACGATAATGATCAATTATTAAAACTAAAAGTGACATGTACTTATATGTGTGTTGCCAAATGTTCTTCGAACAAGGCATCACGCCACGTCCATTGAATTAGTTCCTGTGACTGATCATCATATGGATAAAGCTCATACGGGGACAGACCATGCTATAATATCTGATGCATGCATGAGAGGCTTCTTCGAGTCAACCTTTTACACGATGAGCCGGTTATGTTATCCCTTTATGGGTAATCCCGTTAGGTATTTATGCGATGAAGTTGAGATTATCGTGTCTAGACTTGAAGCAAATGTGTAAATCTAGATTTCTTTAAACCACGACTTTGAACACTTGCTCACACACCTAGGTACTCCTGTGACACGTCTCGATTTTACTTAACTTTAGTATATTCAGCAATTTTAGCATTAGCAGCGTTGTAAGTGCGACTAAGGTAAGGCCGACTTAAGGCCTACTTGTAAATGTTAACTTTGGATTTAAATTTCATCAAAAATTAGCCATCTTCCTTTTTTTAACAGAAAGAGATAACATGTGTGCTAACCCTCGTTTTAACTTGAATCTAGATTTACGCTTTTCTACTTAAGATGGCGTATCGCTAAAATTGGCGTTAGTTAAGTCGATTTTTCTCAGCCATTACAATATACAGGAAAGTGATGTTTAATAATCGAATTCTACACTATATTATCTCACTTTCTGTGGTTGCAGAAACACGATTCATAGACTTTTTTACGATAAAAAATTGTGTTAAAGATACCTCTATTTTATCAAATTTGTTCATTTTACAGGCAAACCAGAGCGATTTAAGCCTCAATTTTTGTATCAATAGACTTGTCTAAACATATTCTAAAAACGTATGGTTGCACAATTTAAACATATTGTGTAGTTTTTAATTTAAACGCGAAAATATGTTTTGTCGCTTACGCTCTTTTAGTTTAAGCTAGTCCCCGCTCATATTTGTATGGAAATAAACGTCCCTCCACCCTCCCTCAGTCGGCCTCCGGCCTTGATGGACGCTGGGTCTATGTCAGTCGTTTTCCCGCGCTGTTATTTTCTCTGTTAAATTTTAACTGACTATTTACTGGCTGACATTATTATCTATAAATTCATATTAGGTATAAGGGTAAATTCATATTAGGTACTATAAAAGGAACTACATAGATACGAGTATTAGGAAATTGCGGGACGCAAGATCAAACGTGGCAATCATTGAGTCTTAGTAACTGCCTAAGACTACTTGAGACAATAAAATTGTTATGGCAATATTTTATCTGCATTGATGCGGGGCATTACTGGAATAAACCAGATGATGTTTTTTTTTTAAATTATTTATTGCACGTCTAAAGGTTTGTACAATGGACTTAATGCTATGCAGCATTCTCTACCAGTCAACCAATGTTTGTGGTGAGAATGTACAGGTAGAGCAATGGATAAAACAATTTTAAAGATAGGCTATACATAAAAATAAATATTAAATAACAAACACTAATAGCTAAGCACACTTAATTCTATAATTAGTACATACTTACACATAATACGACATTAGACTTGGACCAGGTTCTGGACTCTCTTGTAGTGCTCAGTTACTCTCGACTTAAATACCTCCACATTAGAAGACTCCCGAATCGTTACTGGTAGATCGTTCCATAAGCGAACAGCAGTGGCAGTAAAAGAGTCAGAATACAAAGCAGCATTGCGCTCGGGCTCACGGAGGGTTTTGTTGCGGCTAGACCGGAGTGGTCTATCGCAGGAGGAGAAGAACTCGAAGCGTTCAGAAATTTTAATGTATTGGGGAGCAAGAGGATGGTTCAGGGTATTGAACAAGAAGGAACGTAGGTGAAGATTACGTCGATGTCTAATATTGAGCCAGTTTAGCTGTGCACGATATTGGGACATGTGGTCATATTTACGCAATCCAAAAATTACATCGAATACACATATTGAGAAGGCGGTCCAACTTATCTAAGAGTTCCTCTGTAATATCTGGGTAGCAGACATCAGCATAGTCAATGATTGGGAGCAACAGAGCGTTGACTAAGGTGATCTTGGCCAATATGGGTAGGAAGTTCTGCATAAGTCGTCATCATCAGCCTATTGCAGTCCACTGCTGGACGTAGGCCTCCCCCAGGGTACGCCCATGACTGCCTTGGGGAGTATTTGCCCATAGTCACCAATAAGGACAGGCGGGTTGGTGACCGCAGTTTGTATTTTGGACTATGTTGTTATTCTATATTTACTTAATATTACCTATGAATGCTTATTTTATAGAATTTTGCGCCGCCGCCGCGCCCGATGGGCGTGTAATAATTGAATAGTGTGTTTTTGAGCAAAGAATATAAGATATTTATTTACCCACCCGTGTCGTCGATTGTATCGAGGATGAATTATAACGTTTTTTATTAACTAAAAAATATAAGTATGTCGGAGATCAAGATGTCATATCCTACAGTCGGATCTCCAACGCCATCTATTTTCAATCGTTGAAGTTAGAAACGTCAAGTCGACAGCTATCACTGACTTGAGGACAGCTGTCACTTGGGTAAAGACAAGACAGAGTACTGAGAGGGCGCCACTGTAGATTTACAACGACTACCGGGTCGTTTGTATTGGGCCGGAGGGTATTCTGTTCTTTTTGTTGCGTCTGGAGCGAAGCACGGGTGCTGATCAGCCTCTGTCTTGTACTTACCACGTTTCTACGTTATCCGCTAGAATCCTAGTAATCTTGTGCGTAGATACAGTGAAAGTGCTTGTGAATCCTAATTAAGCTTGTTTACTACACGCCGCATTCTTTATTTCGGATTTTGGAAGATGTCGGACACACCTAACGGCACGCCACTCGACCCATATACGTCATCAGGCGTGGGATGCAACCCGGATCACCCACATGAAACACGTGCTTCAAATAGTGACTCGAGCGAAGAAAAATGGCGTCTTCTCTTCGAGCAACAAAATCAAAATTTTCTGGCGTTGGTGCAAGCAATAAAACTACCTGCATCTTCGGACTCTATTCGCCTTCCTGATTTCGACCCAGAGAAAAGAGACATCGACGCCCGAGCTTGGATAACGACCGCGGACATGTGTATCACAGATCGACATCGCCATGGATCTTCTCTGATGATCGCGTTAAGCCACGCACTCAAGGGCGAAGCATCATCTTGGCTGTCTTCAATATCGTTTCCTAATATGACGTGGGCCGATTTTAAGGAGCTTTTCGTAGCAAGGTATGACTGTCCTGAAACTGCTGCTTCCTTTCTCATCAGTATGCACGACAAGAAACCGAGAGATAACGAGTGCCTGGCCTCATACGCCGCTACCCTCATAACATCCTTAATGGCAAGGTGGAATGGACTGACTACAGAACAGATAGCAATAGCCACTGTCTTAGCTCATATTTCAAAACAAGAGCCACGTGTTCAGAGGATTGCTATAACGACTGACATCAAGACGCGTAACCATTTACAAAAGGAACTGAAGGCTGTCTCGTTCCTGAAGAGAAGTTATTCATCAAGTATTTATCGTGATGGACCCGACCTAAAAAGAAACCGACCTAATGGATCTGCTGTGACCATCAAGTGCTTTAATTGTGGACAACTAGGCCACAAATCTCTTCAATGTCGCAACAAAGCCAATTCGAAGAAGCAAGATGACCGGTCCAAACACAGGTCCTTTCACGGGGACCATAACTCGACCAACCAACCTACAGGGAGAACCGATCGCATCACCTGCTTCAACTGCCGGGAACAAGGCCACTATGCATCCGACTGCCCGAAGAGGAAAATCAAGGAAGGGAACAACGGTACCGGCGGCGGCACTGGAACTGATCCAGCTAAGGAAAAGCGAGTAGACGTGTGCATTGTGAATGCGTCTTCGGGTTCTCTGCGTCACTCTGGTGAGTCATTCCCATTTACTTACGACTCAGGTTCAGAGTGTTCCTTAGTTAAAGAATCGATTGCTTTGAAACTTAGTGGTAAGCGAATTTATGACAATGTTTCTATGACTGGTATAGGACAAACTTCTATAGCCTCGTACATGCTCTAGGCGATCTCGTGAACAAGTACGTTGTAGTGTACATGGATGACGTGCTAGTTGTGGCCAGTAACATCGACGAAGCTTTCGATAGACTAAAGGTAGTATTAGAAGTTCTTTCTGGGAAGGGATTTTCGTTAAATCCTAAAAAGTGCTCATTCCTGAAAGAAAAAGTAGAGTACCTAGGCTTCTAGGTGCGCCGAGGTCAAATTCGTCTGAATCCACGAAAGATAGTTGCACTTACCGCTTTACCACCGACCGGCGCTCTTAATAATCAAGGTAGATTTTATGATTTTCATTTTGATTCGGGTGCTGAGTGTTCACTAATAAAAGAAAGCGTTGCATCAAGTTTCAATGGTAAAAGAATTGCTAAAACTGTCTCTCTAACGGGAATTGGTCAAACCAGTGTATTCAGCACCCAGCAAATACTGTGTAATGTTGAAATTAATGATTATTGTTTAGAACTTTTATTACATGTTTTACCCGATGTGTATATGCGTAGTGATATTATGCTAGGTCGTGAAATATTGAGTCAAGGCTTCGTTATTAACTTGTCAAAAAATAATTTGACAGTTTTAAATTGTGACGTTTTAACCGATTCTAGTATCAGTAACGACTTTAGTAATGTTGACACAGATATACCCTCTTGTAAAAAGTCAGATCTTTTAACTATTTTAGGTGAATATTCCAGTTATTTTACAACAGGTTTGCCAAAAACTCGTGTAACTACAGGTGAACTCGAAATTCGATTAATTGATCCGAAGTATAGAGGTCCTTTTAGGGTATCGGAGGTACTTGAAGGTAATCGTTATGTTCTTAAAGCCCTTAATTCCAATAGAACCTATAAGTACGCACATGACAGACTTAGGCGAATGCCTGCGAATGACATTACCAATGACATGCTGACATGTGACCGTGATGATAATCTGTGCGAACTTGACGGGGATGGACCGTCATGTTCAAATTAATGTTGAGTTGACTGATTGAGAGTGGTTTACGGATACCGGATAGAGGTATTCAAGAGTCACTGGATGGAAGTGACTAGACTGGTATACGGAAGCTGGATGGAAGTTTCTAAGAGTCACTGGATGGAAGTGACTAGACTGGTTTACGGAAGCTGGATGGAAGTTTCCAAGAGTTGCTAGATTGAGGCAACTAGACTTACTTGACTGACGTTACTCTATATGGATTGTGTATACTGTAGCCTTGTTTTGGAATTATTTACCTTGTGTGTGCCATGCCGTTTGGTTTAAAGAACGCCAGTTCAGTTTATCAGCGGGCTATAGCAAAAGCTTTAGGTGAATTAGCTCATAGTTATATTGTTTCTTACATTGATGACCTGCTGGTATTGTATTCTACAGGAGAGCAGGGGTTGGAACGTCTACGACGTGTCTTAGATGTGTTCATTAAGAATGAAAAACGTAATCAAGTTAAACTAGATCCTAAATTTTAAGGACCGTATAAAATTTAATTGTTAGATGGTGATAGATACCGACTAAAATCTTTGTCTTCAAATCGAACCTACAAATATTCGCACGATCGGGTCCGTAGGGTGCCAGACCATCAAGTTCCTAGTAATTTTGATATCGAAATTAATGTGACCTCAGAGTCTAAATGAATGAATTTTCATATGCGATGTACAAGTTACTGACCGGTTTTTTTAAATTGTGACTTTGACAAACCCTTGACAGACAGTAGTATGTATTTGTGGCAGAACCGAAGGACCGAGTTTCTGCTGTAGCCGATGGACAGTGCTACATGTGTGTGTGTGGGAAACCGAAGGACCGTGTTTCCGTAGTAGGTAGCCGATGGACTGTGCTACATGTGTGTGTTGGAAACCGAAGGACTGTGTTTCCATAGTAGATAGCCGAAGGACTGGCTATATGACTAACTGTTACTGTAATGTTGACCGAAGGAAAGGTCTGACTGATTTAAACGTATGTGCGAGTCTGCTTATCTTTTATTTTTTATGTCTTTACGTAAAAATTTTGGGAACTTGACGGTCGATGAGCGATTTTTGTGATTTCATGAACTATTGTAATAAGAAGTCTTTAAATTTAAGTTAAGGCAGAATGGCCGAGCGCAGATACTTCCTTGAGTTATCTTGTTCACAGATTCATCGGTTCTACCCGAGGACGGGTAGTCTGTCAAAATGGTCAGAAAGACCGAGCGTGATACATGTTACTTTGCAAAATCCTCTTTCTTTCCAGAAACCCCACGCGAGGACGCGTGAGTTGTCAAAATGGCCGTGTCGGAGATCAAGATGTCATATCCTACAGTCGGATCTCCAACGCCATCTATTTTCAATCGTTGAAGTTAGAAACGTCAAGTCGACAGCTATCACTGACTTGAGGACAGCTGTCACTTGGGTAAAGACCAGACAGAGTACTGAGAGGGCGCCACTGTAGATTTACAACGACTACCGGGTCGTTTGTATTGGGCCGGAGGGTATTCTGTTCTTTTTGTTGCGTCTGGAGCGAAGCACGGGTGCTGATCAGCCTCTGTCTTGTACTTACCACGTTTCTACGTTATCCGCTAGAATCCTAGTAATCTTGTGCGTAGATACAGTGAAAGTGCTTGTGAATCCTAATTAAGCTTGTTTACTACACGCCGCATTCTTTATTTCGGATTTTGGAAGATGTCGGACACACCTAACGGCACGCCACTCGACCTATCTACGTCAAGTAGATAGAGTACAAAGCGACGACGTCGCATCGTGAATCGACGCCGCAGCATGTGAGGAAACCCTTAGTTACTCGTATGTGTGTCACATTTCTCTAGTTGATTTACCAACTTATTAGTAAACTGAAAATGTCGCCGTGTGTTACCGAACGAAATGATATTTCAACGTGGTGACTGTAGTTCCTTTTTCTGCCACTTTGCAGATAATTTGGCAAACGCACACATTTGAATCACTCATAACAATCCGACTAATATTATAAACGCGAAAGTTTGTGAGGATGTATGTTTGTTGCTCTTTTGCGCAAAAACTACTGAATGGATTTTAATGAAACTTCACAATAATATAGTTTTCATATAAGAATAACAGTGGATTTTGCTAGGATTACATTTTAGTCCAACACCCTGTTATTTATAGTATTTAATTTTTGTAAATAACAATGAAATGTGTTTAAGTGTAAAAAATAACACATAGACATTATCCCGGATAATTTCGACATTTTGTTTGTTCTACAAACGGAGTTGCAGGCGTCCACTAGTGTCAAATATATAGACAAAGTGTAAACAATGAACTATCCAATTTCAATTTGGAATGACTGTTACGTTGAAGCTTTGTAACATTGTTCGCGATCTATGTAGATTTCAAGAAATACACGGGACTCGCAAATTGCGTAAAACTTACTCGAAACTTTAATAAATAAATTCGGTAGGTACATGCGTTTTGGAATTATTCTTGAGCATGGAGTCACCTTAAAACAGTATTGAAAAACTTACTAAGAAATACTGCTGATAGTAGGTACCTACCTAGATTTTAATTACTTATGTAAAAAATCCTAACAACGTTTTTATTATGGTTGATTCTGAGCCATTTATGTTAGGAACGGAGAAGAACAGACCTGACTAAGGTGAAGTTTACGTATAAGTGTGACGGTCAGAATTGACCATATTGTCTGTGTAATAAAAGCATGAGGCGTTCTTTAGTATTACCTATGCATTATTGTACCCTACAATTTCCAAGTATGCGCAATCTCCAACCAGCGATTGGTAATTCCGTGTGGACATCGTTTATTCCCGTACATCCTTACAGGATAGGCATCCGGTGCGTCGGCTGCGTCTGACATGGATGACGGACTAAGGGGACATGCGATTGTTCAGCCGTAAATTATTTGAATAAAAATATCTTTAAATGTACTAGTATCATTTATAAAAAATCTCAGAGAACAGGCTGCTTATTAGCCGACTGCGCCTGGTGGGTTAGGTATGTTTTTCGACTGTATGTGCCATATATATTTATGTATTTCTTTAGCACACTCTGAAGCCTAAACGGCTTGTCGAATTTGAGCTTGAGAGTATCATTAGATGGTCGTGAGACTGACACTGTGTCAATATTTTTACGCAGTCGGGTTTTTTACTTCAAATAAATTAGGGTATTTCCAAATAATGTAGTCTTGCCCCCGCGTCGCGTCGCCTCCTGTCCTCTCGCATCACACCCTAAAAATTGTAACATAACATTTGGTTATGAACTGTCAATTTCAAGTTGTCAGATGATCGATTGGTGTGTTGATAGTGACCCTCTCTGCCACACCATAATATCCTGGGTTCGAACCCCGGTTGTTGCAAACATTGATGATATGATATCGATGTTTCTTTCTGAGTCATGGATATTTCTATAATTATTTGTGTATTTATATACCGTTGCCTAGTACCCACGACACAAGACTTCAGGGATCTTAATGTGAGACTAGGTATCTAATTGTGTTGTAATATTTATTATTTAGTGCCTACAGTAAACAGTCCTGCGCCGCCATTTTATGTAGGTCAGGCAGGCTAATCAATCGCCATTTGCAACACCTAACAACGCTTTCTGCCCGCTACAAAAGCCGCGACATTATCATTTACCTATTAAAATTGGGCTCCTCTTCCCTGTTTTTACTTCATGGCGCCTGCTATTATTATCGCACTAGTTTCTACGGTGACTGTTTGTAACCTGTTAGTCATTATTGTGAGGGACATGCATTATGCACCTCAGCCCTTTGTTATACCGCTCGTATTCTTAGTGGTAACTTTCCCTAACTCAAGTGTTTTTAAGGCCACGCTAAATTTGTACTAATATTTATACGAGTGTAATTTATGTAGATTTCTTACCTTATATGATAGAACAGTTTAACTGATTGTAATTAAATTTGGTGTAGTTAGAGCTCCGAAGACGTAAAAACGAGTAAATACCTACTTAATCTGTAAAAATAACTTTTCTTGCTAAATTACGAATGTTTATAATCTAGGCTTTAAGCAATTTGACGGATTTCCTCCGAAAATAAATAAGACACGTTAGCTTAAGAGAAAAACATATATTTTTTACTAAAAGATATTGGAAGTAAAAAAAGTGAAAGAGGTGTCCGAGACCGTAGCAAATGGAGGTTCTCTCTGCCTACACCTCCGGGAAAGAGGCGTGATTTTACCTGTTTATCAGACATTATTACATTTAAATAAAGTATCTCAACTATACCCTCAAAATTAGTCAGAAGTGGCACCATGTGGTCCTATCGGCCCTTGGTGCTCTGCCTACCCCGTAAGGGATAAAGGCGTGATTATATGTATGTATGTATGTAAATAAAGTCTAAAACAAGTACCGTTGGACATCCATAAATAATTAACCCGAGTGGCTATCTTAAACTTAAATAATAAATGGTGGCATTGAAATATCTCATAATAATCTTTATAATTTATCGCCTATAGATAGTAGATATAGATAGTATATTATGGTTAATTATCATTCATTCCAATCTTCAAGGGACAATTTATTTCCAATATTTATATCACAAAAGTTTATTAACACACGTAGATACCTAAATAATAAAAATGAATAATTAATCACCAACGTGAACACAAAGATCACCTACATTAATTACGTAAATACATACCTATTAATATAAACTAATATTCTTCACTTCTATGTCTATACCTACATATATGTTAAATGCATGTTGTAAGAACACGCCGTATTACGAAACGGCTAGGCATTTTGAATAATATGAAAGAAAAAATCCTTCGCTACCCCGACACGCTCGCTTCGCTTGCTCAACTTGTGTGTTCTTATTTTATCAGTTCTAACATAACCTAACTTATTTAGTTAAGCGGACAATGTGCTAGAAGCCAAATTGTCTCCCTCCAAAACCCATACTTTTCAAAATGCCTAGCCGTTTTGTAATACGGCGTCTTCAACAATAGGTATGCCTTGGACATATTGTACCTACATAATAAAAACCGGTCAAGTGCGTATTGGACATGCGTCTAGTTCTGCAGTTGCTCATCGGCCACTTTATACAATTGTTTATATGGAATTGCTCTTGCTAAATACGTAATACGAGGACAAACACCTAGCATGTTATAAGCTACCGTACCTATCTGGTTCTACTCCAAAAAAAATGGTTTCTAGTGACTTAATTTTTACTATCAAACATGTCATAAATGTCGACATTATGACATAAATTGTATTCTGCGTTCCACTAATTAATATTGGCTGTTGTTTAATTATTTGTTTGCATCATTCCTATCACTTATTACGCTTCTTTTGTAATGTTTAATTAAAAACGTGCCAGTAGCTAATCAGGTTTGAAGAGTAACTGGGTTAATTTTCTTTTAATTAATTTTCATTCAGAATAGATACCTATAGCTCGCGAAATAAATGGAATCCAAATAAAAATACCCTACTAGACCACAAAAATGTAGACTGAAAATCACTATGTATTCAAGACGGGTGTCCTTGAAGAATATCATGAAAATCGATGAAGCGAACGAAGTTTGTCAGTATCAGGACATGTAGCGATTTCAATACTTTATTCCTTTTTCTGAAGTTTTTATAAATGTAGACCCTGCCATTTGAAAAAATTAACATTTAATTTCGAGTATCTTACAGCTGCCAGCAAAGGAAAACCTTCTCGTATGTCTTGTTTTCAGTGGGCTTCATTCATCATCATCATCCATATATTACATTCTTTGTACTGGCAGACCAGCTAGGTGAAATGAAAAACCACGTATTCCTCAATCTTATACCGTCGATTGTGCCAATTATTTGTAGTATTTGCTCGAGAAAATTTTGTTACTTTATCTAATCGCGGTTTCCTTCACAGAATTTAGTCAGACGTATCTATACAAGATAAGATTGACAGACGATATCTGTTTCATAGTTAGATACCTACCTATAACTGGTGCGAGTTTGGCACACATTCCTTATCTGAACCTGTTTCGTTCAAACCACCATTTCTACCACATTTTGTAATTATAGTATACAGGGTGTAACAAAAGAGGTATGTTAAGCGAAAAGCTATTTAAATAGCCCACTAAAAGGAACCTACCCACAAAATTTCAGACTCGAAATCAGATGTTTATTTTTCCAGATAGTATGGAGAATTCCGAAACAACTCAGGAATGTTCATACAATCTTTTATAGTAGTGCCCGCCTGCCCAGCGTGACTATGGGCAAAACCCCCCTGTGGCAGTAGCCGGGAATCCATAATTTTATCGCAATTCCTTTCAACGATTTTCATTCATTACCCATAAAACGATTCGCAGAACTTTTAGTACAATATTTAACAAATCCTAGAATTAGGTTACATTGCAATTTCATTTCCTCGAATATACATTATCTAAAAACACAGTTCATCGTTATTTGTTTTCATGTTTTATACATTTTATCGAAATAATGTTACATCGAAGTTTTGTTACCCATATTTTTGTTTCATTGTAAGTTTCAGTTTGCAAAATAATTGAAACAGCGATTTTTACTTCAATAAATCAATGGACATGGCAAAATACGATTTCATGCAGTTAATTAGTTCTTCCTTCTAGAGCATGATTGAAAACAAAAATTGGGATGAATGAAAAATAGTATTTAAATCGACTCAGTTTACTCCGACTCCACGCAGTCTTGTCTGCCCTACTCCTAGAGTGCAATGTAAAAGCGCGTAGGCGCGGAGGGGTGAGGCGGCCTGCGAGCTGAGGAGCAGGCGAATGAAACGCTCGCCGCCGCGGCTGAGGTTAAAAATCATGGAATAGTTTTCGGTAAAATAAATTCGATATAAAAAAAATCTGTATTCTAATAGACACCCAGTAGCCTTGTGGCGTGCCCTGGGGGAGGCCTACGTCCAGCAGTGGACTGCAATAGGCTGAAGAAGAAGAAGAAGAAGTAGGTAGTGGGGTAATAATACGTGTTAAGCTGTTTTCAGATTACTTTACGAGTGTATTATTATGGTAATGTGTAATGTGCGTGCACACTTGACCGTTCTATAGTATCCATCTAGGGTTCGCCCACCACCGGGCCCTACACCCTCCGCTGACCCACGGAGCTGCCGACTCATGGTTACGAACACAAGAGACTACAGTCGTAACGAGAAGCCAGATCCAAGCATCGAGCATATGCAACCATAAATATGTACATAGCTGCTAATCCGAAAATCAATTAAAATTTGTTAATCGACGTATATTTCGCCAACACCCATGGCATCATCAACTAACCTGTTCGGTAGTTAGAACTAACTTGAAAAACTAATCCTGATGATGCCACGGGTGTTGGCGAAGCATTATGTCGATTAACAATTTTAATTGGTTTTCGGATTATCAGCTATGTATTTATGGTTGCATGCTAGATGCTTGGATCTGGCTTCTCATTACGACTGGAGTGTCTTGTGTTCGTGACCATGAGTCGGTAGATCCTAGGGTCAGCGGAGGGTGTAGGGCCAGGTGGTGGGCGAACCCTCGTAAGGTAATTAGGTGACTAAGGATTTTCTTCTATCTAATAGCATAATACATAGCGTAGTTTAGAAAGAACTTAATGCTACTAGGGCTTCGACCTAGCTATAATAGGGCTTGGCAAAGGGCAGGTAAAGATTTTAAAAAGATTGAATATGTCTTACCTGCTTTTTTGTTCAACTCAAATATGGGGATATTTCCACTAAATTATCTGTCAATATCACGCGATTGGAAGGGATTCCCTTTTGACATATCGAATTGTTATCTAAATAGGTTTTGATAGAGGCGGAATAATATTTACATATTGGACAGTTTTGTGGTTTTGGAAAGGTTTATTTTTGAGGGCTTGCATATAGCTGTCATGTAACTTAACAGCCCATACCTGTGTGTGAGATTCTTTGGAGTCGAAGAAACATTGTACTTTCTAAAGCTCAACTCCTCATTTATGGCTAAGAAAAAAAAGATTTTTTTAAAACTGTCAACTCTAGTACAACGTTTTTATAGGTTGTTGGTAGATATCGGCATAATTTAGAAAACATGTTGACACGGCTGTGTTGTCGAAATGGGGTGTAGCCAGTAGCCAGAAGTGCAGGATCACAAGAGACATCCCACAACCATGTTTAGTAAACGAGGATAGGCTATCGTCTGAGAGAATGCCCGAGTTCCTTAATCGACTCTTACGAAGGAGATGCATCTGATGTTTTCTAATGAAGCTCCCCATCAGCACAGCACAACAATCCGGAGGTATGTGCTTAAGTTAATCTGTAATGCAGATCACGACGAAAAAACCTGTCTACACCAAACCGGGTAGTTAATTACCAGAGTAAACTAAATCCAAACCATTCAAACAAGTTTTAAACAGGATGCACCCTCTTCAGTCGCATGCAGCGGGTAGGCGAAGGAATTTTGTTTACCCTCCCGCTTTCGTCTGGCATTCCATGGGCATGCTTTATGCATAAGTAAATAGACAAAAAAGTCATTAGGGTGCCTCGGGCTTTTAGAGAAGTTTGCTTTTATCCGACTGCGCCAAATGGAGGGTTATGTTTTTCGAGTGGATGTATGATTTGTTTTGCACGCTCTTGTCGCATTTGAGCTTGAGATGTATTGTTAGATTATTATTAGATTCGTCTTAGTCGTGAGAGTGACACTGGGTCAAAATTTGTGGTTTTTTCTTGACATAAATCAGGGGGCCAAATCCCGAAAAGTCTTAAGTTGGAACAAAGCCGAAACGGAACCGTTGTAGACGCTCAGAACAAAGCATTAATTACTTTACGGTGACGTAATTAGACACATTTCAGCACGAGGCAGATATTTGATTCTGTCATACTCGCGACCGACGCATGCTAAAATATACCTTATTACTCAAGCGGTAAGTATTATTGCTTCGCAACGCGTTTCGTTAACGGTTCGTTAGTGGTTGCGTTTAGGCTCAAAAATTTTCAAGAATAAGGGGGCAACCCTTATCATTTACTTACAGTTTCCATAAATGAATATTTCTAGGTTTGAAAGTTTCTCAAATTCAATGAAATCGCTATTGTCCCTACTTGAATTCCTTAAAATGTAAATTGTATGTAAAATTGTAAATGTACATAACTTGAAATAAATCAGATCATTTACTTGCAATTTCCATAAATAAATATTTCCAGGTTTTCAAGTTTCTAAAATTCAATGAAATCGGCTCTATCCTAGAATTTATTTGGTGCAAATATATACCTATAGGCCGCGTGGTGCCGGCAGAGTAGAATTTGTACCACCCCATGTCTGCCCGTGGATATCGTACGAGGCGATTAAGCAACATAGTCCAAAATACAAACTGCGGTCACCAACCCGCCTGCCCAGCGTGGTGTCTATGGGCAAATACCCCCCATGGCAGTCTTGTGGCGTGCCCTGGGGGAGGCCTACGTCCAGCAGTGGACTGCAATAGGCTGATGATGATATATACCTAGATATATAACGTGATTCTGCTGAGCTCCAGTAATTGTATCACAAACACTAACAATAGAGCTATAATATGCAGGATATGGTTAACATGACTATACTGAGTCATTTTTGTGATATGCAACAAAAAACCTTTTATTATAGAATCGCTTTATGCACATTGTTAGGTATTTTATTTTTATTATTATTCTGAAGGTTTTACTGACCGTTATCATCAATACTCCACTTTTTGTATATATTTGTTATTGTATTTTTTCAATGATAACAATAAATGATTCATAATTCTCTTTTTGGCGCATTTAAGACAAAACATACCATTGTCCGGTAGGGTCAGAGTACTCACGTTCAGCATAGCAGAGAAAGATGTAAAAAAAAAGCAGTGGAAAGTTGCTAGCAGCTCATAAAAGAACGCCCTTGAGTTCTTACGACATGCACGGAAGGAGGATGCAGCTGATGTATTCTGGTGAAGCCCCGTATCATCACAGGACTTTCCTTATTTGAACAGAGACGAGAATTCACTGCATACAAAAAATGTTATCATCCATCGGCACTATACCGTGAAACGCACTCTAGATCATTGTACCTATTTACTCTTGGATCCCTCAAATTCTAAGAACATTCTAAGCAGTCTAGTTTTAAGTTTCTGTGATTGAATAAAAAATAAATAAATAAAAATAAGTGAAGACGTTCGTCTAGCAAGCTGTAGTCTCTGTTTCTAAACCAATTACCCAGGTATGGCAAATTCAGTGATCACTAAACGGCCTGCGACATGTTAATGAGCCGGCGACGGTGGGAAAGACATTAAACAACATGCAGTTGATGGACGCATACTACTCCAAGCATGCTTACTTGGAATCGTTGGGTAATAAGGTTTGGGTGGTTTGTGAAAGTTTGTCATTTGTGAAATAGAAAAAAACTGTCGAACCAGCACGACCTTTTTATTGGCGAAGACGAGTAGGGGCCGATCTTTCCAATGCTGGTCAGATAGCCGATCTGAAGCTTCAACTGAACTGTGAAAGACAGCATCAAATTTATTCTTCAGTAACCATTTAGTTTGTGTCTTGTGCTGATGCGGGGTTTCACTAGAATACATCAGCTGCATTTCACTCTGTGCGTTAGAGTAGATTTAATGACTCAGGGCGTTCGCTAGCTTGCCTAGCATTGCCTGATAGGCGTTCTACTCGTATCAGGCGATGAGCTAGCGATACTGATTTTAACCTCTGACTCCGCTATTTCAAACGTGGCTGTTGGATTTCATTCGTCACCCTGCAGTTCCGGCCACCCCCATTTCGGGAACACAATTGTATAAATGTAATTTGTTGCGATGTAAACAGTAGGCAGTGCCGATAACGTGCCGGGTTATCTGTCGGATACGTCCGGCCGGGTCGCGTTCAGGCGCAATGACCTCGGGTATAGCGGTGTAGGGCTGGCCATTACTAAAGACGATAGTATATAGACTAGACTAGAGATAGGATAGTAAGAACGTGGGATCTTAGCTATAAGAATGACAAGTTTCATCAGCTCTCCAATCTAGGTTCATGACGCGAATAACTTACTAGCAAAAGCAATGCTATAGCGAAAATTGTAGAAAATTCGCTGATTACTTGTGAAATTCGATTACGTAACAGAAGTTCAAAGGAATTTGACACATCGTGAATATTGTACGTTTTCGATTTTTGCAAGATACGAAATCAGCCTGCCGTTAAACCCGTAACAGAAAGCTTGGATAATAACTAGTTTACCCAAATTAAGCTAGGTTTATTCCACCTTCTCGCATTACTCGTAACATGAAATACTTCCGTTGCTGTCTGTGTGACTGACAGACATCCCAAAGCTCCGGGCGTAGGAAGCTGAACTTTTCCTTGGGGAGTAGAACGGAGCACTGAAATATCCTCGAGGATGAGAATTCTAAAAATCATGCGGAGGAAGTTATCAGTATTTCAAACATCATACGAGTACATACATAAAAATCACGCTTCTTTCCCGGAGGGGTAGGTATCAGCCTATCTTACTAATATAAACGCGAAAGTTTGTAAGTATGGATGGATGGATAGATGGATGGATGTTTGTTACTCTTTCACGTAAAAACGGCTGGAGCGATTTAAATTAAATTTGGTATGGAGTTAGCTGACACCCTGGATTAACACATAGGCTACTTTTTATCCCGGGAAAATATTTTTATCCTGGATAATTTCGACATTTTGTTTTTTCTACAGTTCACGCGGACGAAGTCGCGGGCGTCTACTAGCTATTTGTCTAATAGCTCTTGGACGCAGCGCAGGCTCAGTGAGCCTGGCTCACCCAGAGCACGCCACACGGTTTTTGCTATAGGGGGGGTTTTGCTCATAGTCACCACGCTGGACAGATGTGTTGTCAACGGAGGCGCTGCTGCCCACCTCCCGGAAAACATCAATCGCCTCGTACGATACCCACAGGCAGGTGCTATTCTACTCTACCGACACCACACGGCACTATTTAATAAGATGCAATTTAAAGTTTTGTTTCATAAGTAGCCTAATAAATTGTAGAATTGCCAACCCTATGTAAGTTATATTCGCTTGTATCGTCAGCTAGGTTTGCCCGACGAATTAGGATGCCTACACACGCCACAGCTGATACGGTTCGTGTAAATAGAATTTACTGACACGGACAGACTCGGCGAGCAATGGAAATGTATCAATTCATGTCACTTCGGTATTCATTGCTGGTTTTATTAGTAATTTTTAAGCCGGCCATAACTTTTTATGCCAAATCCTCTGCAATTAGAAACTATATTGCGTGGATTAAGGGCAGGAAGATGATGATGATGATTTTGTATTTTTTCTGATTATAAACGAGAATGGGGTAAGTTGTGGCATCGTACAAAGTAAAGTAACAATCCCAGAAATACGGATAATTCGATGAGGATTGGAAATGTATTATCATATAAATTGACAATCTAGTTTAATATTTAATTGTATCAGGCGTCACTATTCGGCTATTGGATCTGGCTTCTCGTTGCGACAGTAGTGTCTTGTGTTCGTGACCATGAGTCGGCAGATCCGAGGGTCAGCGGAAGGTGTAGGGCCCGGTGGTGGGCGACTCCTCAATGGAAATCTAGTTATAATTAATACAAATTTAGTCGCACGTTTTTATCAAGTTTATTAACAAACGCTTTCTCGGAGAGTCAATAAATATGACCATTTACCTTTTAATATGTAAAAACTAACTCACAACCTAAGATTAGCAAAACCCTATCGACGCCCAAGGGGTTTTAATAGTGTGAACCGTGAGTGTTAATAGTTTATATTTAAAATTAACCAAACATTAGTTTTCGTCGGCATTTGCTCAGTAAATATTTACACTATCAGCTACTCGTATCAGGAATTCTGTCCGACACAACAGTTTTATCGGAAGCAGTCAGTAGGTATGTTCCATATATTTTATGTATAACTTTAGTGCCCTTGCTTACTGGCTTCGCTTACCTGCTCTAGTAGCATGACCTGCGAAACACGATATGATAAACCGATTTACCGACATTTAGCCTGTCAAAATATGATAAATATAGCCGCCATGTTGAATTTTGTATAGAGACGATGCGATATTGTACGATACGATATCCACGATGCGTGGTCATGCTAGGAGGGCTGATTGGAAACTTTGTGGATAGCTTATTTATAGTGAGCTAATATTCATAGCTTTTCGCTTAAAATACATCTTCTGCTACATCCTTTATAGTTATATTAAGTCCTGTGCTGATGCGGGCTTCACTAGAATACATCAGCTGCATCTCCTTCCGTGCAGTCGTAAGAGTCGACTAAAGAACTCAGGCACTCTCGTAGGCGATAAGCTAGATGTCACTAATCATCAACATCTGTCTCCGCTATGACAAACGTGGCTATAGGATCTTGCAGTGCTGGCTATTCGGGAATGGCTATATTATTATGTAGGCCGCGTGGTGCCGGCAGAGTAGAGTTTGTACTACCCCATGCCTGCCCGTGGGTATCGTACGAGGCGATTAAGGGTATCCGGGAGATGGGCAGCAGCCTCCCGTGCTGACAACATAGTCCGAAAATCACACTGCGGTTACCAACCCGCCTGCCCAGCGTGGTGACTGTGGGCAAAACCCCCTTGTGGCAGTAGCCTTTGGCGTGCCCTGGGGGAGGCCTACGTCCAGCAGTGGACTGCAATAGGCTGAAGACCATATTATTATGTAGGGATTGTTTTGTTTAGCTTATGTGATTACGACTTTTAGCTCAGCAACAATTTAGAATGATAGCATTGATATTAGTCATCGGCCTTTTCACCTATATCTGCGCCGATGATGTAATCTATACATGTAGGGATGAGTCATTTGCGAAAAATAAAAACGTTGGCCTATAGGTCACGTGAATATACTATATCTAATGTGTGTATGTAGAGGTATACCGTACGTTTATTTACACGTTAAAAGTGTACTCGTAAGTAAATGAAAACCTCTATGGAGCAGTGTGTGATGTTGTCAGATAGACATTATCTGGCATTCACAATCCTTTGAGGCCATCCTAACTCGACGATATCATTGCCGCCTTTAGACGCTCTTTCCAGCGGTTGTAAGATTATATTAAGATTAGATACGATTTACTGACAAGTTGCTAGCTCATCGGCTGAGAGAACGCCCCAGAGTTCCTTAGTCGATTCTTAGAACATGCACGGAAGCGTTGCAGCTGATGTTATACCCGTAAAGCCCCGCATCAGCACAGGATCTGTAGGTATCTGTACTAAAATTAAATTAGATAAGCGATAAAACACGAAGACTACCTTCATAGGCATTAACAGTTTATCTTGAACATCGTAAAGCGTTAATTGGAAAATGGAAATGACTATGTTAGACATGCTCCAGTTGTAACGAAGGTTATTCGCACGCAATGCTCGCGGTAGGACGTTTTGGTATTGTTTAAAATTTGTCTTACTTTAGGTACAGGTTAACTTATTAGCGATGGGAAGCTTGATTCCACACTAACTGTCCCAAATTGCCATTTTCCACTATGAAATTATTATTTTGGGACTCCTTCGTCGCATTTAACTGTCTTTATACCATTTATTTTTGGGATAAACGTATTTCGTGTTATTACAAAATAATTAAAACATTACCTTAGCTAAATATTTCCTAAATTTGCCAAACATTCCATACATGTTGTCAAATGTAATTTTTAAACTGTGTCTTATTTTACACGCAGTTTTGTAATAACACCGAATATGTTTTCATTAAAAATTCATAATTCATAATGCTAACGATTTGCATTTGTGTTAGGTTAGGCTATGGCCGGCTGCCTGCCAAAAGCCAAGCCTATTATTATTAATCCTCGCTTATCCATTGAGCTACATCTTACCCATTGAGCTAATATCATTGATTTTTAGCTAAATCTTAGACTATACCTACCTATACAGGGTGTAACAGAAAGGGTATGTTACGCGAAAAGCTATGTAAATAGCATACTCTAGAGAACCTATTTTCAAAATTGAGACTCGAAATCACATGTTTATTTTTCAAGATTGTATGAACATTCCTAAGCGGTTTAGGAATTCTCCATACTATCTGGAAATATAAACATGGGATTTCAAGTTTGAAATTTTGTAGGTAGGTTCCTTTTAGTGAGCTATTTACATAGCTTTTCACTTAACATACCCCATTTATTACACCCTGTATACCCAATTTTTAGCTTACATTTTTACATTCTCATGGATCGTTCGTTCTTTAGTTTACCTACGGTATTCATTGAGTTGTAGATAAACGAGTAGAATACCAAAGTTCCCAACTGCTCTAACTTACTTATAAAATATTGGCCTTCTAACCTAGTTTAAATGCCAGTTTTCGGCATGACCTTTCGTTAGCAATTTTAGTTAGGTCCACATGCCATGACATTACAGTAGCTTAACTTGGAATTAAATTTAAAAATAAATACAAACTTATCAACACTCAACACATTAACTTGATCCCATTCTTAGATTTGAACCCAAATCTTCAGCGTGGAAGTCAATGTCATACTAAAAGTAAATTTCGCACCAATAGCACTCCAAATAAGACGTCATATCCAGGAAGCTTGGTTAAAGTAATATCGTTGCTCAATAGAATCGATAGATCTTCATTATTATCACATTTCCTCTAATATTTTGCATGAATTGTACACACCCTACTTTTAAACGTTATAGTTATCATACATGCAGTTGGTCATCACTTCATCAGCGAATAGATTTATTAGATAAGTAGCCATCTCTAATAATCGCTATTGTCTTTTAAGCCGTTCGTTGAGGTAATAAGCCTTTCGTCGTATATGCGGTTCGTCATACACTAATTACGAGTAGATGACGTGATCAAGTCTAACCCCTATTAGCAGATATGTGACGTCAAAAGACGTAAAATACAAAGCGATGTAACGTTACTTGGACATAGCACTCTGCTGTCACTTCGTACTAAATCACTATTAACCCAGATAAGCCTACTGTCCTATATTTAGGACAGTAGAAATAAAAAAAATATCAGAATACCCTCTTTATCTAAGATTATTTAGTCTTATGATTTGCAGTAAGAAACGTGTCAGCTTTATTAGAAAAAATAAAAAGACAGTTATTTTAACAGTTTTTACCTTATATTTTACCTTATAAGTGTGTAATAAAAGTGCGTTGCAGACATGGCAAATGACAGGTATGTATAAAAAGTTATATTTTACTCGTGAGTTGTTTTTTTCTGTGTTAATATCTAGTTGATAACCTTAACTTTTGTACTAAATAAATATTCTAGCAAAATAATATAAATAAATTACGTATAACTTGTTACAAATACTAGCGTACTATATATAGGACAGTAGGATAATAGTTAGTTTCAGGCTTATCTGGGTTAAAATGCTATGATCATTGAAGTACAGCGTTGCGCGTAGCCTTCTGTTACGCCGCGATCACGCACGTGCCTATTGTTCTCTTGCACCGTGGTTGCGCTTATAATTTTAAACTAAGTTATTGGTTACGGTGAAGTTGAGGTACTGTATTCTGTTACTCTGTGGCGTTGATACGGCTGACATAGGTACGTTTTCGATCATTTATTCAAAGTATTTTTACGCTGTGGTGCAATGCTGTGTTTTGCATAATATGGAAAATTATGTTAGCTTACAAAAGCTAGCTGAAGTTACGCGGTGAAATGTTGCAATTAGTGATACAGGGAAATTAGGCTAGAAAGGACCCCTGTCTAACATAGATTTAGATAAGCACGCCTTTGTACATCTTCCTTGTTATAAACTTTATTTGTGAAAACTTTACTGTATACAATAAAGCATAAGGATAAAAGGGTCGATTCCGGCAGTCACACTTAAACCTAAACCTAATCTTAGTCAGGTCTATCTCTATCCGTTCTTAACATAAATAACTAAGAGAGAAAAGGACAGGTAGCACTAAATGTACGTTTAGGTTTAGGTGTGGACTGCCGGAATCGACCATAATGGTACACAGCCGTATCGCGTAATATGGGAAGGACTATGTTCAAAAGTGGACTTTTTAGGGCTTAAATAATGATAATGATATCTCACTCGGGTGTTTTTTTTTCATTTTCTTATTAATATTTTATAATATATACGTAAATTTATAATATATACGTAATGTCTATAAGACATTAGCGCCGGCGTCAAAGGACATCTTATATCGTCATATAAGTACTTTGTTATTGATCTTCTCGTGTTGCAGAAGTTTCCCAGGTTTGAAAACAACTTTACTTGTACAAATTACACTTTCCAATTAGTCCGAGCGTGTAACAGATCCTTAACCGTGAAGGAAATACAAATGGAGTCGTGATTTAATAGCATAGTCAATGTCATGCAACTGCCAATGTAGCGTACATATGAACTTGCGTCCCACCATCGCAGCGGCTAAAGTACGAATGCGGCAAAGAAGAAATCCCTACAATGACTCAGTGCACGCCATAGGGAGGTTTTTGCCCAGTCACCACGCTGGGTAGGATGAACTCAGTGTGATTTTCGGACTACGTTGTCAATACGAGTGGCTCTGTTGCCCACCTCCCGGAAACTCTTCGCCTCTTACGATACCCACGTCATAGAGGAATAAGATGTAGACATAGAGTGCTAATGTCATACTAACAGTTTCGATGCACCATTAGACTTCGGTGCCTAACAATTTCAGTCCTTGACACTTAGATTGCATTACTATACGTTACAATACATTAGTAATGTAGTTCATTACGCTAATAGAATCTAAGTGTCAAGGACTGGAATTGTGAGGCACCGAAAAGTCTAATGGTGCATCGAAACTATTAGTACGACATTAGCACTCTATGTATATAGGTACATCTTATTCCTCTATGCCCGCGTACAGATATAGGTTGAGGCTATTCTACTCTGCCGACACCACAGTGCACAATAATTATCGTAGACTTTGCATAAAACTGATTTTTTCTGCAAACCAATATAATACAGACAGAGAATTTTGAACAAACACATCGCCTCGGCACATACTTTATGTATACTGCGACTTAACCGTCGTATACATAGAAACAGCTTTACGCACTCAAATTAAATGTAAGCGCAAAGCCTGTATTATTATTTTAATTAAGCAGGTACTTAAATTTTCATGAAGCCCGCCATTTTCATCGGAATTCAGCTAAATGGCTTTAAAGGGCTATAATGAAGGTTTAACTATATAATTACATTTCCGTTATTTCCTGAGTATAGTTTAGAGTTTATTATTCCGTTAGTTTTTTGTTATACAAGTTGTTAAGGGGTATATTAAGCGAAATGCTATGAAAATTATCTATTAGATAATTTGAGATCGTGAGTTGTTCCTCCATGCTGCCTGGAAAATTGTGAGTTCGATATTCATAACATTTTGCTAAACATACCTCTTTTGTTACATCATGTATACCTATTTGAGTTAAAGGAAGAAGTATACTGGCACTACGGTAGATAACACTTTTGGCCAAACCAAGCCAATTAGATGCAAGCAACAATACACTTATTATAATAAAGCTTCTTTAAACTATGTCCTATGCTGATAGGGTAGTTTACTAGAAATCATCAGCTGCATATCCTACCGTGAATTTTGCAAGAGTTAACTAAGAACTTGTACATCTCAACTATACCCTCAAAATTGCTATGCTAAACGCCACAAGACTGCCATGGGAGGTATTTGCCCGTAGTCATCATGCTGGGTTGACGGGTTGGTGACCCTGGGCATAGAGGAATAAGATGTAGACATAGAGTGCTAATGTCATACTAACAGTTTCGATGCACCATTAGACTTTTCAGTGCCTCACAATTAATGGTGCATCATAGGACGCATAATGGGATTAGCACTCTATGTCTACATCTTATTCCTCTATGCCCTGGGAAAATAGCCGTGTATCTCAAAAGAGGTTAAACTTAAAGGCGGTTTTCTATATACCCTCACTAACCACAAAACTATCCTAACCACATATCCAACATACCTTCCGGCATTTTGGGCTTGTATTAATAAATACCAATTACGAAATTGGTTAGCGACTAATTATCATAATTGGCTGCAACTGCCGAAGGGACTATCATCCCTTTTACATCCCCCGATTTGAAAGTTCAAAGGGACGAATTACTGCATAAATGAATTAGCTGAAAGTACCGGCTTCTACATACATACGAGTATGTGGTTATAGTAACATTAGTATAGAGAAGTCGTGTAAACGAGACACATTTGTACTGTACATGCTTCTAAATCTAAGGGGATATTGTTAGCTGTACTACTACCATCAACTAGGCACATCACTTGTCTCTTCCGATAAATACATCACTAGCGTATGCGGAAAAATGGCGCGTTATTACGAGTATGTGTCGAATTTGTGATATAATCACTATTTAGTTGTAGCTATCTCTTTAAACGAATGAGTTGTTTTATTACTATGCAACTTTATTTTTATGTAGCCGATGCCCGCGAGTTTGTCTACGTAGAGTACTAAGTCTAAAACGCTGTTTGAATGGCCACGGACAAATCGAAGTTAAACCGAAACTAAACCATAACCAAAAACGTTCAGTTGATAGGTAAATATGTGGTCATTTATCGCGATTGCCCTCCAGTTCTCAGTACTTTGGTTCCTATAAAGAGTAATTGTTATTGCAAGTCACAATGAGAACACGATTAGTAAGGTGAAAATATTTTTGGGTAATATGTAAAAATAATTGGAAATTTCTCTTCCATCCAACCCTATTACGGTTTAGTCATGGCCGTAATTCGGATTACAGTGGCCCAATGTCTGCCAAGATAATACTACATAGTTTGTCCAACGTAGGCTGGTCATTGTAAACTATGACAAGTAAATGAATTAGAATATAAAAAAAAACAAACATAATTATACAGGCTGTTTTTTTTTGTGGCCACCATTAACGAAGGGTACGTACGTACTCTATACATCAAATAAAGTACTCGTAAGTTTATGCCAAAAAAATGCTGGGAAAAAAATATTTTTTTTCTATTTTTATTCCTTGATCGTGCGAAATTTATAGTGTAAATAGACTGCGTTTTTCTGCATAAATGCACATAGACGCGCGTAGCAGGATTTTTTCACGAAAAATAATTAATATCTGTCTATAAAAAAACTAACATAAACACTAGACACTATAAATTTCGCACGATCAAGGAATTTAATATTTTTTTCAAAAAAAAATTTTTTCCCTGCATTTTTTTTGGCATAAACTTACTTTATTTCATGTATAGAATACGTACCCTTCGTTAAAGGTGGCCACAAAAAAACACCCTGTATACAACATATTTTAGAGAAACATTTTAATCAATATCTGTTTTCTCCTGTCCTATGCTAATGCGAGACTTTACTAGAGTACATCAGCTGCAGCTTCTGCAGTGCGTGTCGTGAGAGTCGACTAAGAAACTCAGGGCGTTCTCTCAGGTAATGAGCTAGCACTTATCACTGATCTATATTTGGCTCTTATGCCAATTGTGACCGTGGGGTCTGTCTTACAGTTCTGGCAATTTGGGCAACCCAGCTGTGGGTGTATGTATGTAAATCTTATTACGTAGTCGTATTACGTAGTCCTTATAATACTGGATACATTGGTAGGTGTGTTGGGCCAAGATGTTGGCCGTGAACGCACCATGTCGTGACAAACTGTCGTAACAACCGTGAAGTTTCCAAATTTCGATTCATTTAAGACAAAATGCTGAGGATAGTGTGACCGATTTGTTCTGGGATGCCTCTTGGAGTGCTTTCTTTAAGTACCTTAGTAGTAAATAACGGAAAAATTAAAAATCATGCAGTGAAGTGATAAATAAATAATAATTTACTCAAAATACATATGTATAGGCGTCCAACGCCTCAGCAAGTGTAGCGTGGGACGCCCTCCGGCCAGATGGACCGATGACTTAAAGAGGACGGCTGGTAGTGTCTGGATGGCAAAAACGGGAGATCGAGCCACGTGACGTAGACTGGGGGAGGCCTACGTCCAGCAGTGGACTGCAATAGGCTGACGACGACGACGACATATGTATTAATCGTATCTACATTATATTGTAAATTCTAACATGCTCTAGTTTTATATAAGTCGGTATACTAGTATTATGAGCTATCCGATGTTAAATTTTGTTATTCCTAATATCATGAAGATATTTCAATTATTATAAAGGAATATAAACCGGGTGATATCAGTATACCCTACTTAAAAACATAACCATTATTCCAGAACCGATTTAGATCTAAGCTCACTTTTACACCAGAGCCCATAAAAATCAACTCCGCCAATCCACTATCCGGCCATAAAAACGCAATTAAACTTATTATACGCCGCAATGGTCGTAAATAGGCCCTTAAAAACCCTTTCAGGGGGAAGTAGGTAAGAAAAATTTATAACGATGCAATAATATGAGCACACTGCATTATTCAGTACCCTTTACGATCGAGCGGCCATTCCGCTGTTCTGTGAAATACAGGCTCTGTCTGAAGTGGGGTGCGGATTGCTAAAGTACGTCATCTTGGTACTGACCCTGCCTGCCGCGCCATAGGTCCTGGATTCTTATCTCGGTAGGTGCAAACATTGTTATGATGATTATCTATCCTTGTTTCCGAATCATGGATGTTTCTCTAATTATCTATGTGTTTATTTATATACCGTTGGCTTAGTACCCACAGAACAAGACCTCAGGAATCTTAGTATGTGACTAGGTTTATATCTTGTGAAGTATGTGAATATTTATTATTTAGTTATCACACTAATCTGAACTGTGTTCGACTCTGACCGACACACACATACACAAAATTAAAATTTATTATGTATGTTCCTCTCCAGTCTTAATGTAAATTGCAGAGACAAAATCGACCACACTAAGGATATATCTAAGCAAGCAATAGGCAATAGGTATAAAATTGCCAAATATATTCCAAATAAATCAGGTTAGTAGTTTTTATAAAACGTTCTACTATAGTTTAATGCAGAATTGCTTTGAATAAATCAATTTGCTTCAAAAGACAACTTGTACCGTATATTCAACTTGGTCTTTGGTAATACGCAGCATTTCAGATATTTACCTACGTATACGTGTGCTGCGTTTTAAAGTTTATTGCCCTCGGAAAAACCTGGCTTTGCACGACACATTATTGAATAATTCAGTGGATTCTCGTCTCTAATCTACTAGGGATAAGGGTATTGGTATTTTGGTTTTTAGGGTTTTTATTCAGGTGCTAGATACATAGCTGCTGGGTTAATCATTAATTTTAGTTATTGAATATTCGAGAGATTCAGGGATGACGATTAGAAACTTTCAGGTTATTATTGTGTTAAGTTATTTTTTAAAGCTATCCGTTAATTAAGGTCTAATCTATACATATAATAAAAATGTAACGGATTACTGTCTGTACATGGAAGATATATGAGAAAAAATATTATAGGAGACCTTTATCAACGCAATAGAACCCAAAACGATGATTTTTGGAATTTTTGTCTGTTTGTCTGTGCGTTTGTGCACGCTAATCTCAGAAACGGCTGAACCGATTTCGATGCAGTTTTCAGGAATATATTGTGACAGGTCCCACTTAACATATAGGCTACTTTTTATCCCAGGAAAATGTTTTTATCCTGGATAATTTCGATATTTTGTTTTATCTGTAGTCCACGCGGACGGAGTCGCGGGCGTCCACTAGTATTTAATATTTCTGTAATTAGCCGCGTGGTGCTGGCAGAGTAGAATTTGTACCACCCCATGTCTTCCCGTGGGTATCGTACGAGGCGATTAAGGGTTTCCGGAAGGTGGACAGCAGCGCCTCTCCCGCTGACAACATAGTCTAAAAATCAAACTGCGGTCACCAACCCGCCTGCCCAGCGTGGTGACTATCATAGTCACCCATATTGAGCAAAAAGCCCCCATGGCAGTACACAGTTTTGTGGCGTGCTCTGGAGGAGTCCCAAGTCCAGCAGTGTACTGCAATAGGCTGACGACGATTTAGACATGGTAGGAAAGTAAAAATAATGTACATAATAAAAAAATCTGAAAAAAACAAGCGCTTAGATGTCCGGTGGTCTAGAATTCTATAACATTATTATGGAATTAATACTATTGAAGAACATAAAATATTTTGTAATGATCGTAAGATAACAACTGTGATCCATTAAAATATTATTAGCTTGGCTGTCGGATAATGGATCCCGACTGTTCAGTTGTTATGTTACGATCATTAGAAAATATTTTATGTTCTTCAAAGTATTAATTCCATAATAATGTTATAGAATTCTAGACCACCGGACATCTAAGCGCTTGTTTTTTTCAGATTTTTTTATTATGTACATTATTTGGTTCATTTTTAAGCAGTTGGGTTTTTGGATTTTTTAAATTATGTTTATTTATTTTTTACTTTTTTGTTATGAGTACCTAGCTACTAATAGATACGCTTCAAGAAACATGCTCAACATGCTATTTTCGTCTTGTTGTTGTCGAAAAACTTATATGTGAGAATGGTTGTTACGCAACTTTCAATCGATTAGATCCTAAATGGTTAGTAGAATCGAAAATGTTGAGAGAAACCTAAAAATGATTCTGATCCCCCACTCGATATAGTTTGTCGACTTAAATTTTTTTCATTTTCACAAAATGGCGTCTAGTCGCCATATTGTTTTCACTAACGTCATGTCTTTAGTGACACTCGCCGGACTAAGAGGAATCGATTGACGTTCCGGCCGAGGCGTTTGGTCTGTGTAGTGCTTCAAAGGAACATACAAACATACATACATACATAGGCTGTTAAACACAATACCATTCCTTTGCGTCGCGCAGTCGGGTAAGAACGAATAAATTTAAAGAGAGAAACACGAAAGAAAAAGAACGAGTTATTTATACTTTATAAGTTTCGCGTCAGACGACGAAGTATCGCGCTATTTAGAGACGTTGTGCCCTTATGCGTGTGCCCGCATTCGGGCTGTATACTCGAGCATATCCCCCTCCGCACCGCGCCGCGCGCCGCATGCCAGGCCACGCCCTATCTTTTTGCTTGCTAACGCATGAGTTGTCAGTCGATCCCTATATTAATTACTCCCGTTTGAAATGAATCTAATGAGGACTTTATCCCGTGGGACTTTTATGATAAAATGTATCCTATGACACTCCCGTAATCAAGACAAATCTAACGATATATAATCAAAATCCATCAAGCCGTTTAGGCTACAGGAGGTCACAAAGGAACAGACATACATACATACTTACATACACTCCCTCAACATTACCCTCCCTCTTTGGCAGTCGGGTAAAAAATACAAAATCCGCTGAAAACGACAGTTGCCAGTGAAAGCCAGATTATCGAGAACAAAGAGGTGTACTGTCAGAAAGAACTTTTTACGTTACAAGTGTTCTATTAGCCTACTACTTGTATGGGAATTTTCTGAACAATGCCTTGTCTAGTATTTGTTTTAATGCAGAGAAATGCGTTCCGTTTTTTTAATAGAGTTTTTTTTATATAAAAGATCGTGTCGAAGGCGAGTTATAATAAGAGCCCGTTCACAATTGTCAGTCGATCCCAGTTTTAAATAGGACTTTCTAGTGCTAGTACATTTTATATAATGCTATTCACATTTGCTTGAAATTGATATTCATGTAAAATGAACAGTGAGGAACGCGCCCCTACTTAGTCGCGTCCCTACTTCGTCTTCAGCCTATCGCAGTCCACTGCTGGACGTAGGCCTACCCCAGGGTAGGTGTACCACAAGGCTACTGTGGTGTGTGATCTCTTATACCGGTTTGTTGCTATAGCCGCAACAGAATCTGTGTAAATTTTCTGTTGCTATCACGGTACAACCTGGTGATAGATGAACAGCATCGTAGGCAAACAATACGGTCGAGTCTTGAATCCTTCGGGAACCTCAAGAAAGTGACCGATGACCCGTACCCTTATTTTGTAACTTGCGACCGGTCGCTAAACGTCAAAAAACCGGCCAAGTGCGAGTCGGACTACGCGACCGATTCCGTACAAACCTGCAAACAAAGTTCGTTCATTATTCTGTAATCAAAAATTTAAGGTTTTCGGAATTTTTCCTTTATGTATAAAACGTTGCTTCATGCACTGACTTTTTAGGTTTTGATTCCCTTGCGAGTAGGAGTTTCAATATGCAGCTTAAATGTCAATTTTGACAGCTTAAAGGTATTATAGACCTGAGTATTTGGTATGAATTTCAATTTAATACCTCTACGCGTTTATGAGGAAATGTGGCCGTAATTTTTCCTTTATCTATGCTATAAGACGTTGCTTCGTACCAAATTTCAAGATTCTGAGTTCACGGGAAGCACCCTGTAGGTTTTGATTCCCTTGCAAGTGTCGAAAATTTGCGGCATAAACGGCTGTATCTTTTGATTGCGTTGGCTTAGAAGTTTGATTTTTTCACAGCTTCAACGTAGACCTGAGTAATTGATATAAATTTCACGAGACCGACGGACGGACGGACAGACGGACAACAAAGTGATCCTAAAGGGTTCCGTTTTTTCCTTTTGAGGTACGGAACCCTAAAAACGACTAGGTACGCGACCGATTCCAAGAAACCCTATTCTGTAATCAAGCAGTATGGTGCACTGACTTTTAAATTTAGTAGGATAATACCAATTTTGAGTTACAAAAGCCTGCCGGTCCTTAACGTTCACGAGACCGATTTAAAAAAAATCACATTATTCAATAGCCTATCAGTTTTGAGTACAGACTTTTTAAACAAATAGGCCAATTTGCTACAATTATAACAATATTTGTCCATAAATATGCTTGGTAACGTAGTAGACACTACTTATATGACTCACACATTTTACACCGTACAGGAAAACCGTTAACATAATAGTCAGTGCGCGAATAATTCTTTGAATTACCTTTGTACATGGTAAAGATATATAAAATTCTCATAGCTATGAGTATTATGACATATTTTATATAAAATATAAAAACATTTACATACCTAACTTCCCACGCCATCATTCCGCTATTATGGATTTATGAAGATTTTTGATTGAATTTGCGGACTAAACTTATACCGCGTTAGCACAAAAGAATTTGTTTTTTTTTTTACAAACACGGCTGTTTTCCCGTAATGGGGTAGCTAGAATAGGGACGTTTACTATGGTTGAATTTTAATGACATTTTTTGCTTATCAGAATAAATCATCAAAATAATACCTATCTATTAAATTACAATTTGATTTAAGTGTCCGAATGAGGTAGTAATAAGCCTTCAATGTTTAGTGGGCAAGTCCATTTTTCAAAATTACAACATCACATGTCCACCTGCATCATTTACAGCAACTTGAGCTTTGTGAACATATTTATTTAAACAGAATAATTAAAATAGCTGCAGAACAAATGTTCTTTTACGCTCATACGAGTTACTGAAAGAGTGGTAGCCGTTTGTGTGGAGCGTTTTTTGGCAAGTCTAAAATTGTGATTTTGAAATCGTTATATCCCGGAAAGTTTATTTTATTTTGTTATCTTTCAATATTTTGCTGTAAAATGTAATTTTTAAGAAGTGCCTAACTTTAGACGCGGTTTAGTAATAACACCGCTGACGTTTATATGAGAAGATATTTGAATCAATATGTATAGAGAGGTTCTTTTATTCCTTTTTAATTAGATGGTAAGTTTCTAAATATTATATAGATTACCTATATAGAGAAATTTTAGATACATATTATATGACCATATTCTCTATTCTAACCAGGTGATGCTATCTCTTTCTCTCCCATCCCTGTTTACTCCCTTCACATCTCCATAAATAAACAAGTGCGGAAGCGCTTTGTCTGCGAGATAATTAAACCTCTTGTGTCAGACAAAGCAGATCTCTTTGCGTTCATATAGCGCTGGTACTGAGCATATCATGAAGTAAGGACGAAAAAGAGATGCGATGACCTATGAATGCAGTGTATGGACTCAAACTCTTACTAATTTTTCCTTCCGTCATTTTCGGCTGGATTTAAATTTTATAAGATTTTTATTGATAATTAGACTTTATTTGGCTACTACTACAGGTAATCCCACAACGCATTGAGCCAAATTTATTGCCGTTTTCTACTGTGTGTAAAAATCGATACATGTAAATCCACTTTTACCCTAGTGTTCACGGCGATATATTCTAAATGAAATTAAATTATGAAGTGATTATTTATTTGCTTGAAATATGCTACAGTAAAGTTATAATGTATTACATTATAAGACCAGAGACATGTTTGTCGGCATGCATATATTTTATGTATGCAACAATTTAAACAGTATTGATAGAACACATCCTCGTCGTATTTCCTCCACGGCTCCCAACAGGAACTCGTTTAGGATTGCGTTTGGGAAATTTCAGGAAACGGCGATAGTTTAGTTAAGTGATCCGTATACTGCTCTCTTATTCTAGTAGATTTTTCAGCTGAAACGCTTCATATAAAAAATAGTTAAGAACACAACATGGCTGACAAGGAACATTATACAGGGTGTAACAAAAAGGGTATGTTAAGCGAAAAGTTACGTAAATAGCCCACTGTCGAGAACCTATCCACAAAATTTGAGACTCGAAATCACATGTTTATTTTTCAAGATTGTATGAAAATTCCTGAGATATTTAAAAATTCTCCATACTATCCGGAAAAATAAACATGTGATTTCGAGTCTCAAATTTTGTGGATAGGTTCTTTACATTGGGCTATTTACGTAGCTTCTCGCTTAACATACCCTTTTTGTTACACCCTGTAGATAGATACGTATACGAAGGATATAAATACATAGATCATCAATTTGGGATATTTTGTAGGCCTCATTTATGGATGAACCAAAAAACTAGAAAGATATTATAAACTATCAACTCTAATACAACTTTATCTCAATCTTTTGTACATGGGTGCACTATAGTGGGCTATATGAGTACTGCTTCTTCTTCAGCCTATTACAGTTCACTGCTGGACGTAGGCCTTCACCAGGGCACGCCACAAGGCTACTGCCACAGAGGGTTATGGCCATAGTCCCCACGCTGGGCAGGCGGGTTGGTGACCGCAGTGTGATGTTGACTATGTTGTCAGTACAGGAGGCGCTGTTGCCCGCCTCCCGGAAACCACGCCTCGTACGATACCCACGGGCAGGCAGGGGTACAAACTCTACTCTGCCGGCGCGGCACCACGCGGATAATATGAGTGCTATTTCCTTTAAAATACCCCGTCTGTTACACCCTGTATCGCAGGTGGATTACTAACATAATTAATTGCGTATTGTTTAAACTTATGAATCTATTGTAGTCGATTCCGGCAACACACTGATAAAATAAATTCAAAAATATGTATTATTAGAAAAACCACGCCTTATCTATTAAAAAAGGAACCATGACTCAAAGACCTAGCTTAAAACAATAAAATTGCAAATTTTAGAAAGCTCTACGGCCCACACAAATGTGTTGCGTCAAAAAACAGTTGGTTTTAACAAACGATTTATCGAAAGGATTGAAATAAAACAAGCGCTGTTTTAAGTGAACGGACGTAATAGAAACTAAAATTAGTGTTTAGTCAAAATATTGGCGTGAAACGGGTGTTGTATAGACTGTAATGTTCAAATCAGTAAGAAGCAAACACAAACAAACAACTCTTCAATAATAATAGATATAAATACTGTCCAAAATTAATAAATCTGGCACAAACACACGAAGAATCACCACGATAAAGTCGGTCACTTAGTGAGCGACAGTTATCGGTATCCCTCCCCCGCCGCCCCGCTTGAACACGAACTCACATGCGAGCTTATATAAGTGACACCATATTTTTGTTTCTAAGACTTAGTTTAATTATTAAGGTACCCTTTCGTTATCCAGTCCTGGTACCCGCGGCGCGATTTTAAAGACTTTCTCAAAAAAAAAAAAAAAAGAGTGAACAACAAAAATTAATGGAAAGACAGGCAAAGAAATTATGCGTATAAATAAAAAAAAGTCTTATGAGGGATAGCGAACGGAAACTTTTTGGAAACAACGTATCATAAACAAAATGGCACAGAAGGAGTTCGTAGGAGTGGATAATCTGATTAGACGTCTTTTTTACCATTCTGAACGGTTACCTCCAAAAAGTTCGCTGACACCTTTATTTTTAAGTATATTTTAAACGCCAACTTTTAGATGCCTCATAAATTTAAGTCGTTTTACGCTTCTAATGTCAAAAACTTGACCACCAGAATAGCTTTTTACGCATAAACCTAAAGTGAATTTAAAAAAAAAGTTGAAACGTCAATTTAAATTAAATTTAGTTGACACCTGTCAGAAAAGTGACAGCCAGAATAGCGTTTGACATGCTTAAACCTAAATTTTTAGGTTTAAGTACGTTTAAGAATAAGTTGTGCCTGCCGGAATCGACGTTATTGTCTACATAATTCTAGTTTCCGAACAGACATGCAACCGTTGTAGTTGAGTAATATTGATAAAAACACACTTTCTCTGCTACAGATGAATGGTTTTACTAAACGTAATGTAATCGCTTCCTTATTTCCTAGAGTTATCCATTAATCCATGCTCAGCTTTAGGCGAATAATTAACAACATATCTTCTACAGACAAACTGCTATTGAAATATATTGTATAAGAGCATAAAGTTTCAAGCAATAGGAAATCATTTACAAAAAGGAAAACGCATTAAATTTGTAAAGAAACGCAAAAAATGGCACAACTGAACCTATTTGTATATAGGTGTATGATATAAACGCGTTACCTGTTTCTGACTAATTATATAATCCGAATCTTAAGCTCGGTATTGCCCCACTGCCATACATGAGGTCTTATTTCTTGTGTCGTATTTTGTTCACTGAGCCTAAGTCTACTAATAACAAAATTTTATCAAAGACTGCGATGACGCCTTTTGCACGAACTTCAAAGTCTCACAAATATCTGTCCCGACTACTGAAAGGCCAGTAACTGCCAAAGTCCCCAATAAATTAGATAAATTCATCGAAATATTCCTAAGATTAAACTTTAGCAATAAAGTATCATTAATGGCCATCGGTAAATTGTTTAAACATGAATTTATTGGTATTTACAAAGAGCACGGCCTATTGCGTGATATTAATATTGCATCGATTTGTATAATTGATATTTTATATGCGAGAGTTTTGGAGAGTTTAGATGAAAATGGTGGTTACTCCAATCATGGTCGAGCGATCAAATGACCTGTGCTGATGCGGGGCTTCACTAGTATACATCAGGTGCATCTCCTGAAGAACGTGCAATTCAAGAAAATACTTATACTTAAAAGCAAGTACATAATACAGGATGTGACAAAAGGTATTTTGAATGAAATCTTATGAAAATAGCCTACCAGAGAACGAAAAATTTGCGGAGTCTCGAAATATTATGCATGTTTATTTTTCAATATTGTATGATCATTTCTTTAAATTAAACAGAGATTAGTGACTTAGAGAAGAAAAGGCCTTAACTCAACTAACAGTGGGTAAAGGAGGCTGGATAAACAGATATGTACCTGATAAACAGATAGATATATGAACATTTCGGTTATTCTCTATAATATATGTAAAAGAAAACCTATGATTTCCAGTGTCAAATTTTGTGGAAAAGTTTTCTATAAGGGGATATTTTCATAACATTTATACTAAATATATCCCTTTGGTTACACCCTGTATAATATAACCCGTTTTATGATAATAGTTGTTCGAGTCAATGACACAATGCGTACTTCATAAATGCAAATCGTTTTACATAAATGCAGCTTTGCAACAACGCATTATCTACCTAAGTGTATATAGCGTTAAAGTGTAAAGATGAAATAAGTTACTTTTACTGCTTGCATACCAAGCACTGCGTCAAGTTATTCAAAGATTACATTACTTTACCTCACGATCTTATTACATATTGTTTATTTATAATCTCCTTTACATCTTGTACTTTTCTATAATAACATGGGTATGGTATTCAATCAAAATCCGGTCGTTATTTATTGCGTGAGACTTGAGAGACACACAAACTAAGACTCTTACCAACTTTCACGTTTGTCGGTGTCGGACACAATATAAGTCGGACAATGAAATATGGCGGACAGACCGACCAGCATCGACCTGTGTTGTGAACTGTAAAATCAGTATAGCCAACTGTAAATGTAGGAATAGGATGATTTGGCTAAGTCTACTCTATATTCGTACAAGCGCCAGTCAGCAATGCCTGGACAACCCAATTTTATAATGGAAAAGACATCCTATATTAACATCCAAATCCCATTCATAATCCTTAACTTATATCAACTAAGACCCAAAATCGCTTTACAGTCATAACCTAGCCATATCTTTGCAAAGCCCACAATGCTTCGACCCGTCTCACAATGAGTGTTTACTTAAAACCCTTCACACCTCTATTGTTGAATAGCCACTGTATCATGACCTGCTATGTTCCTTACAAAGCCCAGTTTTGCATTGCCTTTGAGCCGTTGAGCCGGGTCAGTCTATCCTGGAGCTGGCTGAATAGCGTTATGCTTTATGCTGAGTCCGAGTGTTCGAGTATGGAGCATTAGTCCAGTGTTGACAGATATTTTCAATGCCAATTGTGGCGCCGGATTCGAGGTTTGTAGGTGCTGGGCTTCGATCAAATATAATGATCGAAGGTGCTGGGTAAATCTAATTGTGCTTGTGTATTGCCTTTCATATGCTGGATTTCAAAAGTGCAGCGTATCATCTATCTCATTAAGATATAAAATAATGTCGCGTCTCGCTAACTGTCTGTCTCTATGTATGCTTAGATCTAACTACGAAACGAATTTTGATGCAGTTTTTTTTTAAATAAATAGGGTGCAATGCCTATACGAAATTAAACTCCGGACGAAGTCGTAGGCGACCGGTTTCTACAAAAACTTTACAAGCACTTATCCAATGTCACCCTACTACGTGTAGGATCGCTCAGTCAAGCCAGCTCTATCAAAACCTATTTTATTAGAAGATAACCTAGGCATCTAAAAATCATTAAAACATGAAAATTAAATGCCTTGTAATGATCATGTGGGTTAAGTGCCTTTTTGTGGTCAATATGGACTACACAAGAGCTAGAACTTGTAAACGTGTAAAATCTCGTAGTAGGGTGACATTCAATTCTAAGTGCCATAGCAAATAGTCAGCTCATTTAAAACGTCTTCATATCCTAGCAGTCCTTAGTACCGTCATCACGTACGGCATTATTTGCGAAACAAGTCGCCTGGAACGATCTGCGTGTATTATGGAAGCGTACAATGGTGTTTTACCCTCTATTGTTACTCTAATGTTGTGTTTAGAACGGTTTAGTGACGCTTAGTACAATGCGCAGTTGGGTTAATGCAGACGCGCGATTTGGCATCATGCATGAGTCTTACTCGACTCGTTAGATCTGCCTCCGTATGGCTATATTTTCTGACAGTTCATAGTTATGATAGCTTCATGAAACTTAACAAATGGAAGTGTCTTGTCCGAAGAAAAACACACGCATTAGTTAGTTAGTTTGATCGGGTATTTTCCGCACTTAGCCTCTATGAGTGAGGCCATTGTACGTATTTTACCTTACCTGTCTACTCCAACCAAACCAGATTTTCCCAGAAGATCAGCAGCCTTCTAGGCTTGCTGCATGCTTCCGAGAGTGATGCTGGCGATCGGAGGATCGGTGCCCGTTGTGCCACGCTTGTGCATTCCATGATCACGTGCTGTGGCGTTTCTTCCGCCTCCTTGCATCCTCTGCAGAGGGGGCTGTTTGACACACCTATGGTGTGTAGATGTTTTTATAGCGGACAGTGGCCCGTTAAGATTCCTATGACCTTGCCAACACACGCATACATGTCACTCCGAGTTCAATAAGTTTCAATGAGTGATGATCACTATGAACTGTTAAAAAGATAGCCAATAGGCCAGCTGTGCCGATGCGGGGCTAGAATACATCAGCTACATTTTCTTCCGTGCATGTCGTAAGAGTCGACTAAGGAATTCGAGGGGCTGATTACGTAAAAGCAATAAGCAAATAATAATAAAAAATAATATCAAAGCCGAAGCCGCGCGATCGCGATAATTGAGTGTGAGCGTGTGCGCAACGAGCGCTCGGCGTCCTCCCGCGCCCCGCACCTCGCCCCGCACACACACAACACTTACTCGTAATTATCGCGATCTCTCGGCTTCGACTTTGCTATTACTTTTACGTAATCAGGGGGCGGTTCTTTTTCTCAGGCTATATGCGATTTAAGTAGGGCGAGATTTATGGTTGAAATATAAGATTTAGAGAGTCACATGTGACAGTATTGTACAATGCTGACAAGCCCATATTCGTATAGCTGTCACATTATTATGTAGATTTATTTTTCTTTATTTATTTCTCACACACTACACATTACAATTCCATGCAACTTAAACTATACAAATTATAAAAACACGATCTAAATTGTAACGCAAATACATGTGCGCACAAGAAAAGAAAACAAAATAAATAATAATTTTATAAATGATTTTTTATTTATAAGTATATATTATATTCCTGGAGGTGGGCAGCAGCGCCTCCTGTGTTGATAAAATAGTCCAAAATAAAAACTGCGGTCACCAACCCACCTGCCCAGCGTGGTGACTATGGGCAAAAACCGCCCATGATAGGACACAGCCTTGTGGCGTGCCCTGGGAGGCCTTACGTCCAGCAGTGGACTGCAATAGGCTGATAACGATCTATTATACAAATTAACTTATCCTGACTGACTTGTCAACGCCGAGGCAAAGCTACTTAGGCTAATAACGTAATATTTGGATCATGGCTTCCTTTTGTAAGTTTTGTGACGTATAAGGCCGCTAGTTTTTTTAATGAAAATTGTCGATTAGTAAATATGATATATTTCAATTTCAGTTTGCCATTGAAATTATCTACTTGTTACATGTATGTAGTCGTAGAGTATAACCTATAGAGTTATTAGTCGCTGGTCTGCACATGTTCTAAGACTCGCCAACCTTGTGTCAGATACGTAAGCTGAAATTAAGACAGCTTAGTGTATGTCAGAGTGTGACTGACTGTACAGTGTACATGCATGCCCATGAGGGTGGAAGTATAACGGAGTCGGTATAGTATTTGCTCCTTTGAAGTAATCTTTTCTTTCATTATAGTGCCAGAAACTGATGCTACCTTGAAATTCTGTATTATGTCTAAGGAACGTAGGCCAAGTTATATTTATTTAATTAATTAATTAATTAATTATTATTATAAATACAGTGCAAAACTTATTTCTAAATTGAAGTCCCATAAAACTGTTAAATCGGGATCGGGATATATATAGGATATTAGTATATTATAATATAAAAATAATAGATACATAATTAATTTAATTAATTAATTGTGAGGGTTAACGAATTCAATAGCGTTTTTTAGCCTGTTGTATTGTAGCCTGTTGGCGATTTAACTTACAAACTAAACTGTTGGGCTTAATGGATTTTAATGGAAGGTAATTTATACCTATATTTCATGTTACCGCCTCACCGAACTTCGGAGACATTATAATGATAACGCCTCCACTGTTAGTTTAGCGTCCGTGTGCCCACTATACGCCAAGGTACATTAGGGTGAGATCCATGAAATCTGATGTGAATTTGAGTACCTATATCCGCTTAAGGTTAGTGCAGTTACATCAAAGTGAGAATGTGTTTACGTTACATTTTATGTTTTTTGCAGATATAAGGGAATACCTTACTGTTACTAAGCATATTGAAATATTTTTCGAGTAGTTATCAAAGTAAAGATTTAGCGAATAAACTAGGTATGTAAAGGTTATATTAGGGTCTAATTAATAAAAGTTCTACTGACTCTTCGATTTAGCAATAATTTCTACAAGTTGGCCTAAGAGGTAATTTTTTTACATTTATTTACTAAGGGAAGAAGGTTAAAGTAAGCATTGATAAACGTCCGACGTACGACAGATGTTAGATACTTGGTATACCTACATAGTGCCTACATACACTCGAAACACATAACCCTCCTACTAGCGCGGTCGGGTATACATTACAATTATAATAACCACGAGGCGACTACTATACAACCTAACCTGCCTGCTTAAAATCCTACTAATCCTACTTAATATTATAAACGCGAAAGTTTGTAAGTATGGATGGATTGATAGATAGATAGATAGATAGATAGATAGATAGATAACGATCTATTTGACTTTTGGCATGTACACATATACAGACAACACAAATCAAGAAAATAATAGAAAAAATATAATATAAGGCAACAATGTGATTATAACAGTAAGAAGGTACAGGCAAATGACAAATACATAAAGACGATACAAAGAAGTATGGGATACGCTTAGTCAGTCCCCTACCGTGCATGCATGTTTGTTACTCTTTCACGTTAAAACGGCTGGAGCGATTTTAATAAAATTTGGTATGGAGTTATCTGACACCCTGGATTAACACATAGGCTACTTATTATCCCGGGAAAATATTTTTATCCCGGATAATTTCGACATTTTGTTTTTTTCTGCAGTCCACGCGGACAAAGTCGCGGGCGTCCACTAGTATACAATAATTTAATACACAATATTTAATATCTACCTAATATAATAATATACAGTACCTAATATACATGTTATAATGGTGCAATATCACTAATGAATCTGCCCGAAACATCAAAGTCATAGAAACGTGTGTACCAAAGAAACTACCTATATAGTGACGTTAGACGACGGGGTGAAATGAAATTCGACCCCCTCTGTAGTTAGTGCCGACGGTCCTTTGATTTTGTCTGGCTATCAAATTAATTTATCTGCCGTGAGCCGTGTCGTTGACGTAGACTTTATTATAGTCTATGGTCTTGGCTTGTCTATGTTGTGTTGTATATCATGTTATTTTGTAGAGAGGCATATTAATTTAACCAGACCCCTGCCCGTGGGTATCCTAAGAGGTGATTTAGGGTTTCCGGGAGGTGGGCAGCAGGTTTTCCTGTGTTGCCAACATACGACTAGTCCGAATATCACATTGTGTTCACCGATCTGTAGCATGGTGACTATGGGCAAAAACCTCCGATGGCAGTAGCCTTATATAAACCTTGAATAAACCAAATGAGTACCGTAGAATAAAAAAAATGGATTAGTAGCTATATATATTTGCATGCTGGGTGCTTGGATCTGGCTTGTCATTACGACTATAGTGCCTTGTGTTCGTGACCATGAGTCGACAGATCCGAGGGTCAGCGGAGGGTGTAGGGCCCGGTGGTGGGTGATGGAAAAAAATGTCGACATCATTGTATATCTTTCACTTCATCTATTTTACTATTATTATCAAATCAATCTTATATTCAACACATATTTACCTACCACATATTACATAGGAAAGTAATCATAAAACCGTTATTAATATACAATTAAGTCTCCAATAAAATTATCTTTGTTACATCTTAAAACCGACATTAATCATTAAAGCATTTTAACAGTTCAATTTCTCTTTCCATTGTCATTTGACAATAGAAAAGAATGTTGGTAATTGCTTACACGCTCGCTTGGCTCGCGTCCCCAAAAAAGTATTACCTTGTCTTTGTAAATTTATTATTATTATACAATATTGCGTTGTAGGGGCCTAGAATCGCATACCGCAATTTTGTTGGCAGCTGTTTTTGATAGGGATGTATTTTGTCGTCGAGTTATTCGAGTTAAACTCAATTATTACTTCTAATTGTAACATAGGAGTATTTATTGATATATTTCATATACTTTAAACTAGGTTTATTTTACATACTGTAAACTGACTATTGTTATGTATTTATGTATAATGCATGTTTCTCTATAATGGTTTTGACGATTTAGGATTAGTTTATATCTAAAAAGTATTTTACTACGTTTATCTATGTAGTGTCATGTAATTTATAGCCATTTTTAAATTTTATAAGTCAATAGCAGGGCCAGATGTAAAAAATGTTCTTAAGAACTCTTTTATTGATTTGTTGGGATATTGCAAAATTTTGGACGACAAACTATTGTCTAATTATCGATAGGCATTCAATTAGACATTTTGCAACACGCAGCGACATCGATCTGTCAAGGTTTTAGCTGGCACGTGTATTGTGTAGATAATAAGTGACCTTCAACACCAGGTATCGATATTATTACGAAAATAGACTCGACTCAGCACATCACTAGCTTCTATCTTCAAATTAGGGTGTAAACTGCGAAATCTCCCATCTCTACACTTTTCTGTGCTAGTTTCTCACAAATATCAGTCCTATTGTAACGGATATAAAAACGGTTTTTGGTAATTGACGATAATCCCGAAAGTCCATATGGGCCCCTAACCCACCCTCGACGTTAGATACGGTTAGAAAAAAATTACTTAATGCCGTGTTTCCCGAATGAGCAGCGCGGGCGCGACGACAATATATTATTTAGTAAATCCTTTACAAATCCGCTGGAAAATATTGAATCGGGTGGTAAAATAAATTTCAAATACAAATATACATACAACTAGGTGTATATCCTACTAAATATCTATAAACGTGAAAGTTTTTTGTTGCATGTTCTTTCACGCAAAAACTATTTAACCAAACTAATGCATTTCAAATTTCGAGAAGTTATATGACTCTCGAACTCCTTGAAATCCGTTGGGTTGGTTACATAGTTTTTGCGTGAAAGAACACAAAATGTTCCTATAATTTATCTGTGTATTTATTTATATAGGTAAGTAGTTGCTTAGTACATTATTATTTACCTGCAATGTTTGTAAATATAATTTTGACAAACATGCAGATCAGGGGTTACGGTAGTGAGTAGGGTTGCCAACCGTGCCGCGTCGCGCGGGACGTCCCGTTTTTAGGGTCTAAATAACGCGTCCCGTTTTGAGTGTCTGCGGGACGCCAAATGTCCCGTTTTCAGGTGAATCCTTCCCAGTTGATAAAAAAATTATTTTTTAGTAAATGATTATGGCGCAGAGCATGTGATACATAAATCTTGAATTTTAATTTTCACAAGAGAATTCTTAAATATTCAATAATGTAAGTATTAGTTTCATCTACTTGACATTGACGAATCTTCGAATCATTAATGAAACATCCGAATGTATAAGTAGTATTTTAAGTGACATAGGTATTTTTCAAATAGATTTTTTATTAAGTTTGTATGTGTATCAATCCTTTAATCATTTTATTATGGCTTTTTCAGGTGCCAATTTGCCATAAGTTGATAGAAGCGTTGTTGTTAGAGATTAGTGGATCATTTAATAATACATCCATATATTTCAGCCAATTATCCAATTATTTTTCTGATTTAGTAAATTATGTGGAAATTTTGTAAAAATTATCTTAGTATTCAAAATAAGTTAAAATTTCCACGCTAAAAAGTTAAAAAACCAGGGTGTGCCACTGCTTGTTATATGAAATTGACCTCTATTTGCTATGGATTATCACGAAATAATTATTTCTTTATGAAAAATGTACTAAAATTGACCATTTGTAGGTGTTCCGTTTTTCTTGCTCTGGTCCCGCAAATTTAACCCCGCTGTCCCGCAAATCTGTGTATAAGAGTTGGCAACACTAATAGTGAATGACCCACTCAGACGAGCAAACTGCCATTAGGTTGGTAAGTGTTTCCTGATCCTCTATCAATATTTTGCATTATCCTTTTTACCGTTGTTTCCTAAGTTTGATGACGAGTTTTTCAAAACTTACGTAAACTTAAAGAGTAGTAAATCTAATATGTCTACTTATTCAAAACTCACGTAAATTGGACGAGTAGTAAAACCTATTTACTGATGTACGGTGGAAAGAAACGTATTGTGCTGACCCCAGGTAATTTAGAAATGTACTGGGGTCGCACCCTTACCGTTGTAGTGACTAAACGCAGTCGCATCTATTAGTTGTATCTATCTATTTATCTATTCTACCTCACTTTTGGTTGGTATAGCTGTCTGAAGACACAAATATACGTAAACTTGTGTATTCTTTATTCTTTATTCTTTATTGCACATACACAAAAAGAAATATGGCATACAACATTAAAGAAGAGATGCATGTACAATGGCAAGCTTATCTCTACCAGAGATCTCTTCCAGCAAGCCAAGCAAGTAAAGAGAAATTGTTAACAACAGGGTAACATGTGCAATTAAACAAATTCTAAGAAACTACAAAACTACATTATTTTATTCGTATATTATATTATTATTCGTATATTGTTATTCCGTAAAAATAGCCGTTTCATATACCTTTTTAATGTAGATACATAAAAAGACTAATCGCGTAGTATTAAAAAAGTTAGTATAATTATAGAGTACTTTTGTTTCAAATATCTATGAGTACCTAAATCTATCAATCATTTAATAAATTATAGTTAAAAGTAGCCCACACATATATATATGTATGAAGACAAAATCGTCATAGAATACCTGTATATAGATTATTTTACATTTATATAGTAGAAATGTCATAATTTTTTCGTTAAATTTTTAATGGCGTCGTATAGTAATTTTACCCCCTCAATAATTCCCTAAACACATGTACACATAATCAACATGAGATCACGTATCAAACTCGGTAAAGACAAACTACTTTAAAAGACTTACCCGTACTCAGTTCACCAGCTGTTACTCTTGAAGGACCGAAATATATCGACCTCTTCTCTTAACAGGATCTACCCTTAAGCCCTCGATTGTGTAATGGCTGAGAGGGGTGGGGCGGGTCAGGTTATAATGGTTAGTAAGTCGAGGGTTGGTCGAAGGGCGCTTTTGTCCCACGTGTGACTGGGCCCCACGCGTTGCCTTAGACAGACAAGTGATTTAATGACTGCTACTAACAAAAAAAAAAAACTATTTTCTCAACCAAACATCGATGGGATAGTATTTGCAGATGACAGCGGCGCTAGTGTCTGTGTAGCATGATGATTTCAGTTGCGTTTGTAATTGTTTTTGTGGTTAATAAATGTTTTAGGTTGCTATGAAGTTATAATTAGACTTCTCTGATTGAAATGCCATATTCCCTGGAGTTATGCCGGTCGATATTTTCGTTTTGTTCTCGATTAGACTTTCCTTAAAGCTGTGTGCGCATGAACGAACAAAATACATTGCTAATGACAAGCATAGAACACCGGGTTCGTCAAAAAGGGGTAGCTAAAAAAATAAAAATTAAATAAAACTGTTTATTTGCTAGAAAAAAATACCTATAGGTAATAAAAATACCTATACATACGGCGGTGTTCCCAAAAAGGCGTAGCTAGAATTGCAGCACGTTTAAATAATGACGTAAAAAATGTTGAAGAATTTTTTCCATTTTCTTTATTAATAATTTTATAAAAATGTTCGTGTTAATCTAACTTTTGTAGTTGTTATGTGCAATTTGCTTTAGTTATCCCTGTTCTGGTATTTGATTCAAAACTATACGTGGAAAACGAATTTCTTGTTGGTAGGTGTAATGTGGCCGGGTAATTTTTCGTGTTCGCTTTGCTAAGGATAACTGGGCTCAGAAGTATGGAATCTGGTGTCGGCACCAATCGAAATAAATGATACATCGTTAAGAAGGTAGTTTTCTATAGAATAAGAATAACCGTGTAACCTAGTAGATTCGAGTAATCCTGCCTTGAATTTTTTTAATTTTGTGACGTTATTCTTCATTTTGGCATAGTATTTTTATTTACATAAGTACATACATATAATCACGCCTTTATCCCTTACGGGGTAGGCAGAGCACCAAGGGCCGATAGAACCACATGTTACAAGTACAAGTTCAAGTTCAGTTAGTAGTGACAGGTGATCAGCCCATCACCTACAAAACACCAAGACCCTCTTGTCCCTCTACTGACTGACTTGTACAGTATGCCCGGGAAGAGAAGCAGCTGTAGTATTATAGGTTTTTTTTACTCCCAGAGCAGCATGGAAGAGTATTTTTATTTACTATAGCTGTTGCCCGCGACTTCGTCCGCGTCAATTATAAAGTACTTCTGCGTAAATTATGCGATGCTCCGCAACCCGATCTTGACAACGCGACATATAATTGGCCGTGTGAGAGTCTTGACGTAAGTCAATTCCAACGTGAAACGTTTGCAATTAATTGTTACAGCAAAAGATAACTTAACAGGGAATTGAATTCTTTTAAAATGTGGGTTCGAGTCCCAGGTTATCTCGGGTGAAGATTTTCCTAAGACGGTATTTTCATATCTCTCTTTAGCTGGGCTGCTAATAATAATTCAATTATATCATTTCTACGTCATTATTCTTTCATACATATTTTTTGGATAACTTGAACCGTTTACGCAGCGCACGCAACGGAAGTCTCCAAAGTTGAATAATTTTCCCCGTTTTTTCCACATTTTCCTCTTATTCTTCGTCCCTATTGGTCGCACTGTGATGATATATAGCCTAAAGCCTCCCTCGATAAATGGACTATCCAACACAAAAAGTTTACATGTTCCTACTTCAATCAAACAAACAAACAAACAAACAAACAAACTCTTCAGCTTTATAATATTAGTATAGATTTAAATTTAATAAATAAATAAATATTCACACACTTCACAACACATTGACTTAGTCCCACACTAAGATCCCTAAGGTCTTGTGTCGTGGGTACTAAGCAACGGTATATAAATACATAGATAAGTATATAAACATCCATGACTCGGAAACAAACATCGATATTCATCACATCAATGTTTGCACCTACCGGGATTATGTTTTTGATGCTTATATGGTGAGAGCTCTGCACGGAATGCAAAGGTCGTGGGTTCGAGTCCCACGCGGCTTTACGTGTTTACATGTTACCTACTTCGAACGTCACTCCTTATGTTTTTGATCGCTCGTGCGTACGCGGCTTTACTGTAATTCCAGTGTAATTCCATTTGTTTGATACGACATTATTTCTTTACGGTGGTCTGTTTTTGCGATTTCTATGTGGATGGAGATAATCTAATAATTTGGGCCACTGTCGCGTTTCTGCTACGTTTTGGGCGACATATATTATTATTGAATAATGTACTGTTTTTGTAATATGAAGTATGAAGGAACGTTACATAATAATGGAGAGGTTAGTCGGAGAGTTCAGCAGCTCTCCGGTTATTGGTAGTGTCTTGTTTTTGGGATGCTATCGTTGAGGTAATATTTACTCGACTGCGCCAGAAGGAGTAGAAGCTTATGTTTTCGAATGTATGTTTGTATATTTCTTTTGGCACGCTCCAGAGCCTAAGCGGCTTGTCGTAAGAGTGACACTGGATCAAAATTTTTAGGCTTTCGGTCTTTTTTCTTTAATAATTTATTTACTTCATTGGATATGAGTATCATACTGTCGGCATAGTAGAATAACCACCCCATATCTGCTCGTAGGTATTGTAAGAGGCGATTAAGGGTTTCCGGGAGGTGGGCAGCAACGCCTTCCGTGTTGACAACTTGCGAAAATCACACTGCAGTCACTACTGCCCAGCGTGGCAAAAGCCCTCCCATGTCTGTAGTCCTGTGGCTTGCCCTCCCTCTGTCCAGCAACAGATCGTAATAGGCTGATCTGACTTTGACTTATTTTATTATATATTTGACTTTTATATTTGACTGTGTCCCTAAGATGAGGGCTTACATAAATCTCCGTCATGCCGCTTGCTTCTGAGCTTCGCGTTTTAATTAACTCCAGGTCTTCCCTACTTTCTCTACGATGATCGTCCGCCGTCAGGTCTGCTTAGGGCGGCCATGTTCACGTATAGACTGATGTAATGAGATCTGGTCGAGTCTCTAGAAACTCCAGAGAGAGTGTATTCCGCCTAGATACGAGTACCAAATAGGAGATATCGGCCGCGTCTGTGCAGGATCTTTACGAGCTCACTCCAAGACCTACAAAGCATTTCATCTGGAAATTCCTTTCGTAAAACATATCAGTTTAGATAAAGCTTTCAAATCACGTATATTCTATAGCTGGACTACGTGACAAACTTAACAAGAGCCCTGCCGAGTTATTTTGGATTGTATATCCAAAGGATTTGGGTTGAATTGAAGTGTAAATTTAAACCGGTTTTGGTATATCGCGCCATCGCGGGCCCTATAAGGAATGTAAGATGTTTCGTTTCAAGGAATTAGTTTGACTATCTTTATGTAGGGAATCTTTATAGGTCTTGTGCGTACGTGATAAGGTTGGGTTTCGAGCAGTTTTGCGTTACGGCTGGCCTGATCTCGGTACGTTTGTTGTGACAATGTTTTGCTTTTTGTTAAATAAATTCGTACTAATATTGTTTGAGGTTTGTGGAGCTATGTTATAAAGTGGTGGATTTGAATAACAATTGATATTGGCGTAGGTCTTTTGATAAAAAATATATTATGTTCGCCGCAAGGCTACTGCCATAGGGTTGATTTACATAGTCACCACGTAAGGCAGGCGGGTTGGTGACCGCGGTGTGATTTTCGAACTAAGTTGTCAACATGGGAAGCGGTACTGCGTAAGTTGAAACATTTAATCGTCTCTTACGATACCCACGGGCAGACATGATATGCTGCTATACTACTCTGCCAACCTCAGACGTCACATAACGGCAAATAGCATGTATATACAGCAATATTCCAATGTACATACATCCAGTTAAACGTTGTATGTAACCTCAGCACATTCTCTCTACCTCATCGTAGCGTACGCTTCCAAATGAGCACAACAGTATTTACTCGTAGTTCACATATCCTCAAAGCTGCAATTGCATTCCCGGGGAATTATCCCGGGAAGCCTGCTCTTAAGCTCGGTAAGTCGTGAGTCAATCAAGGACTTAGGGTTGGTTCATATCTGATGGAAGATGCGTCGAGCGTATTCCAGGTACAGGTAAACGCTCGACGCACTAACGTACCATCAGTCGAGTGTGAACGGTCGAGTGTTTTCTATACATTTTGCCTGTTCTGGCGTTACGCGACCGATAATACGCGACGCATGTTCCGTCAGATATGAACCGATCCTTAAACTTAGCACAAAGCCATGGCTGACGGGACCTAAGATGGCTAGGTCCTCAATTACAACGACTTGTAATTCTTCCAATTCTGGGACTACAACCCACATGTATGGTACATGTAGGTATGTACATTTTTATACGGAATACTATGCAAATGGCTTAATACATATGTCCAAAACTTTGGACATAATGTCAAATGTTTGTTTTCTCAGATAGTATGGATTTACATTTAGATAAACTTACTTAAGAATGTTTATGTTATCTCTAAAAATATAAATCAGTTTCTAAAACTCCAATTTTTTAACAGGTTCTAACAAAAGTGTCAATAAATGCGGACAAAGCCGCGGGTGTCCTCAAGTTTATTTTTTAAAGTAAGCGATGTCTCCTATTAAACTCCATACAACTCCTTCTAAAGCCGAAACTATACCAGTTTTTTTACTGTGTAGCAAACTCCTTAGGAACTATTGATGATAGTAAAACACAAAAATGTGCCTAATAACCAAACTTATTTCGGATTCTTTCTACTTCTAAATAAAATAGGGTAGGTATAGATGGTCTGAATATTTCGCATATAACCGTGGATGCATCCAATTGGCCCTAAGAGCGTAGGGCGGAATCGCTTATGCAACCGTGTAATAACAGGCCAAATCTGTCTAGACGTCTGATTGGGGACTGTTGCTAATAGGATCTCCCTACAGGACGGAATATCCCATTGATCTTGAATGTTCATTACGCACTACGCATATGGACACTACCTTATGTCTATTAGGTAAGTCAAAGCTTCTGCTCTCCCTAGAATATGTGCTTCAAATCACATGCTTGATTTTCAAGATTGTTGATTGTTCCGTACCGGAACAGATTTAAATTTTAATTTGGAATAAGGTAACACAATCTGGAAATATACGTTCCGAGTAGTTTTAAATTCTTTTACTGGGTTCAAGACGAACTGGATACCGATCAACCCGTGCCATTGGGTTGGTGCATCTACGCGCTGAGACAGCGCCACCTATAGCTCGATTTCGTACAACGAGCCGTCTGTTGCCAACCAACCGCCGCCGCGCCGTCGCGAAAGCAATAGAACAATCTCAAAAACCGAACTCATATTTCGAGGCATCTCTCTCCTCCTGGACTTCGTACTGGTGATACCGGTGGATAAGTGTGTGATTTTTGGACTGGAGAAACTTTTGTGACCTGTGCCGACCGCCCTAACACCCTTGAGCGTAGCTACCCTCGTGCGTGGTTCCATCGGTTGAAGGGTAATTCGCTGGACCCAGTGTAATATACATTGATACCTCAGAGGTTTAGGTTTAGGAATATGCCTATCCAATGTTATTTGAAAAAATAAATAGTCGATTTCGTGTCTCAACATTCGTGGAGAGCTATTTTCGTGGCTTGATCTCTTTTAATGTAAGATTTACCTATATAACATATTAACTGCTGCCACTACTTGCTCCGCGTAATCCTTAGAATACCCTTTATGAGAATTTAGAAGAAGTTCCAGCACCGGTATGATGAATTTGTTGAGAACGAGATGTCTCACTTTTAAACGTGAAATCAAAGAGCTAAGTAATAACTAGACAAGGCATAAGTATATAAATATAAAACTTTTCTGTGTATATAAACATCCATGACTCGGAAACAAACATCGATATTCATCACATCAATGTTTGCACCTACCGGAAATCGAACCCAGGACCTATGGCGTCACAGGCGGGCCACTACCAACTACACCAATCGGCCGTCTTATCTAGTTATTAATAGCTCTGTGAATTTGACGTTTAAAAGTGAGACATCTCCCTCTCACCAAATTCATCATACGGGTGCAGGTTTCTAAGATCAGCGATTTAGGCTATGCGTTGATCCATCAATCATTCAGGACAAAGTATTTTGTAACACATTTAAAGCCTGCTTAGTATACACGGTGTATCGCTGGCTGTCACGTTCCAAGAGCGTCTAGCCCATTTTGTATGACTCATACGAAGTTTTTAGGCACTACTGCGGAGAAATTGTGTAACCACGTTATAACGATACCAAATTGAGTTTGACATGAATATAGTAGCGACATTGATGTCGGAAGTTAGACTTTAGGTAATGTAGGATGCCTATATGTATATATACAAGTTGTTGGTATATGTGTTTGTATGTTTAGTTAATTAGCGGTATTAATTAGGTGAATAGATAAATTGGAACGTTTGTGGTGTAGTGTGGAGGTGTTTATCGCGTTTTATTTAGGTAGGATAACTTGGGCGTGTGATCTCCTTTATGATTCTGCAGTTTGGGCTACCCCATTTCGGTAACAGCCAAGTGTATATGTATTTTACTTACGGGTGAAGTGGTACTTAGTTTCCGTACCACATACAGGGTGTTTTTTTGTGGCCACCTTTAACGAAGGGTACGTACTCTATACATCAAATAAAGTAAGTTTATGTCAAAAAAAATGCTGGGAATTTTTTTTTTTCGAATCGCTTTTAAAGTAAAAGATTGAAATGAAACAAGATGACGCTGTTTTAAGTATTTAATAAAAAAGAACACGTATTTTAGAAATTTTATAATTTACTTGATCTGGTTATTTTAAATAGCAGCCGCCCACGAAGGGGCGTTGTACCCGTGCGAAGCCGGGCAGGTTGTTGTATAGACTGTAGCCTGGTAAATGCTATCTAACACTGTTAGTTTCCTTTTTAGCTAGTATAGATATAATACAGTATATCAATAATAACTTGATCACCACGCTTAAAGTCTCGAGTGAAAAAATTCGCACAGTTATCGCTACCCTCCCCCGCCCCCCCGCTTGACCCGACACGAACTCAATGTCATAACAGTGCTATATTGACTCTAAGTAGTGGTACATGATATAAACGGTCAGTCTGGTACCCGTTTCACGTCAAAAATGCTGATTGGCGACCCTAATATTTTGCATTTATGAAACCAGAACTCAACTTTGGACTTATTTTGGAAACCCAGGTATGCTTCCATGGAGAAAAATGACCGTGATGATGAGGAGATTCCGTAGTTTTCGGGAACGTTGACGACCAAAAATCAGCCTGTATACTCCTCCAAAATACTTTCTATCTCCGTGTTTAACGCTGTCCAGCCAAGTAATAAGTCCGTAATGATTAAGTTTTCTGGGAAAGTACACTACCTGTCTAAAATTATATTATGTATCTGATTATTGTTATTATGGTTCATTTAATAACAGGCCCAATAATCCGCGTTCTCTATTTCCGTTTAAAAAAATATTTTGACATTCCAATATACCGCTCGATCGATTTTGATAAAACTTGTATATTAAATAACTGTGTTGTTAAAGTGGTTTGGACCAAGCAAAATTAAAAGCCTAAATCTATGCTTTTAAACCATAAACTACCAGTCAAACAGTAATTACCTCGAATAAAACGCTATAAAGCCGAGTTTTCAGTACTAGTGGCATCAGATAATTCCTTTATCTATGTGTCAGTCGTATTAACAATTTTATAATAAAATCCGCGTTGGCAGCACTGTCAACAAACTTCTACAAGTTTACTGCAAAAGCTTAATAGTTCAAAAGTTTTCTCGTGTGCTATATGTTGTCATGGCAGTGCTATTCGAACAACAAAGCTAAGTTAGATGTAATTTCGCGATGGCGCCACTGTATAACCCCTCATATGTTTTATGTGTAATAAATTTGTAGTTCGTAATTTACCCGTCAAGTGTGTAACTTGGGCAGACATACAATATGAGTGTTTTTAAAATCCCATAACTTTAGCAATGAGACCATTTATATAAATTAAATAGTAAAATATTAATGTTCCCTCCGGAATGTTTGCGCAAGCGCACACCGACGGGTTTCATAGAGTGATTCGCAAGCGCACCGCCTCGCTATTGCGGAGAGTACGCGGGAGTACTAACATTATTCTAAGAATAATAAGTGAAAAGCCGGACTGCCCAATATTGACACACTGGACGCATACTCATATGCATGTGGTAGGCGCAGTACCGGGCAAATACTTTAATTAATTAATTAAAATCAAAATCTATTATTTATTATTATTATTCTTATGTTTACTAACCTAGTCACTTAAGTTTTCTCGCATACCTACTAACCCAATAATGGACACTGTCTGAAATAAATAGTTTTATTTTTTTATTAATATTTTTATGCTTTTTCTCGGGAAATTTGACAAGAGCATTAAACAATCAATTTGGCATACAAAATTCAGTGTTATAAAAAACAGTGTTATTTCTAAGGTATACTTATATCTAATATGCTGAAAACATCTTCTTCTTCTGAGACAAAACTGTCTCTTCTATAATGAGCTATTAACTTATCAACTAAAATATCTACACTCATAATGTTGGTTAAAATAAAAATCATATCTTTCCTCGACAAAAAGCTAAAGTTATGGGATATCAATAAAAACATGTTGTATACAGATGATGGATTTGATAAAAGTTTGTCGTGTACACTCATAATGATGGCAGATAAGGCCTATGTACACGATGACTAAGTTTCCGACCTGTGTTATCAGTTTGTCTATACATCTATATCTATACATATAATATTTCCCAAATGATTTCCCAAAAATAATATAAATAAATATCACAACGAACGATTATTTTAATACTAGTGGACGCCCGCGACTCCGTCCGCGTGGACTACAGAAAAAAAATCAAAATATCGAAATTATCCGGGATAAAAATATTTTCCTTCCATAGCCTATATATTAAGTGGGACCTGTCACAATATATTCATGAAAACTGCATCGAAATCGGTTCAGCCGTTTCTGAGATTAGCGTGCACAAACGCACAGACAAACCGGCAAACAGACAAACCGACAAACAGACAAACCGACAAACAGACAAAACAAAAATTTCAAAAATCATTGTTATGGGTACTATTGCGTTGATAAAGGTATTCTATAATATTTTTTCTTATACAGAGTGTAACAGAAAGGGTATGTTACGAGTAAGCGGAAAGCTACGTAAACAGCCCACTGTAAAGAACCTATTCACAAAATTTGAGACTCAAAATCACATGTTTATTTTTCCCGATAGTATGGAGAATTTTCAAATATCTCAGGAATTTTCATATAATCTTGAAAAATAAACATGTGATTTTGAGTCTCAAATTTTGTGGATAGGTTCTCTACATTGAGCTATTTACGTTGCTTTTCGCTTAACATACCCTTTTTGTTACACCCTGTATACAGGATGTTTTTTCGTTGCCACCCTTAACGAAGGGTACGTACTCTATACATCAAATAAAGTAAGTTTATGCCAAAAAAAATGCTGGGAAACGATGTAAATTATTTTGAATTTTTTTTTAATTACTTGATCGGGCGAAATTTATAGTGTCCTGTGTTTATGCTAGTTTTTTCATAGACAGATATTAATTATTTCTCGCGAAAAAATCTTGCTACACGCGTCAATGTGCATTTACGCAGTCTATTTACTCAACTTTGGACCCTTATTTTTTAGAATCCAGAAACTTCCCAGGTATGCTTCCATGGAGAAAAATGATCGTGATGATGAGCAGATTCTATAGTTTTCGGGAACGTTTACGACCAAAAATCATCCTGTATCTTCCATGTACAGACAGCGATCCGTTACATTTTTATTATGTATATGTATACAGGGTGTTTTTTTGTGGCCACCTTCAACGAAGGGTACGTATTCTATACATGAAATAAAGTAAGTTTATGCCAAAAAAAAATGCTGGGAAAAAAAAATAATTTGATATCGTGCGAAATTTATAGTGTTTATGTTAGTTTTTTTTGTAGACAGATATTAATTATTTTTCGATTTTTATTTATGCAGAAAAACGCAGTCTATTTACTCAACTTTGGACCCTAATATTATGTAGATCTATGACAGGAGATGTTTTTTGTTGCCACCACGAATTTACATACATATTATGTAGATCTATACAGGATGTTTTTTCGTTGCCACCCTTAACGAAGGGTAAGTACTCTATAGATCAAATAAAGTAAGTTTATGCCAAAAAAAATCTGGGATACGATGTATTATATAAAAAAAATTACTTAATCGGTACTGCAAGCTATAGTAACATTGAGATAGGTACTGGAAAGATTCCAAAACAAAACCATCCGAAGCATATATGTACATGGATATCAGACTGAGAACAGTGAAGCAGGAAATAGAGTCCTACAGCAAAAACTATCAAGAAAGACTAGATAGACATAAAAATGAACTAGCCACTCAGCTGTACGGAATTGGCAGCCTTAAATTTTCCAGACTGAAAAGACACAGTGTGTAAGGTTTAGCGGGGAGATTCGCAGAGAGAGATTGAGAGGTGCCCCACTGGACACACCTTTCTGAATGCAAGACCAAAACCGGATCAAATCAAACAGCAGATTGGATTATTGTTTAAATAAACAGATTGCCAAGAAGCAGGATTTAAAAAGAAAAAAAAAACTTAATCGGGCGAAATTTATAGTGTCCGGTGTTTATGCTAGTTTTTCATAGACAGATATTAATTATTTCTCGTAAAAAAATCTTGCTACGCGCGACTATGTGCATTTATACAGAAAAACGCAGTCTATTTACTCAACTTTGGACCCTAATATCTTGGGAATCAGACACTTCCCAGGTATGCTTCCATGGAGAAAAATGATCGTGATGATGAGGAGATTCCGTAGTTTTCGGGAACGTTGACTACCAAAAATCATCCTGTATACCGTAATATTTACCAGAATTTACCTATGCCTTATTTCCATAAAAGTCATAAATGTAATTTATAATGAAGCATTGCGATATTAAATTCCTGGCTAGTTGCCTATTGCCTAGTTTACACGAGCTTAGCAACTTAGGCTTTATTAATAGCCACTTGCTAACTAAATATGCTGTATTAGCACTAAGTAAATACAGCTGCCTGTACTAAGTATGAACTATACTGCGTGCGCCAATGGGTACGAACAATTGGCGCAGTTTTATCGTTTGTGTGTATTAACCTACTTTGCATATAAGAGGGAATATCAACATGAGACCTTTATCAACGCAATAGTACCCAATAGAATGATTTTTGGACTTTTTGTCTGTTTGTCGATATGTCTGTTTGTCGGTTTGTCTTTTTGTCAGTATGTTATAATGTTTGTTTGTTACCTCTTTACGCTTTATTAATCAATCTTCTTGAAATTTTGTATATTCATAATCTTAACAGTATAAAATAAAGTCGCTTCACCGGTATGATGAATTTGGTGAGAGCGAGATGTCTCACTTTTAAACGTCAAATTCACAGAGCTATTAATAACTAGGTAAACTAAGTGTTTGTACTTTGCATGTGAAAAATAGACTTAAGGAATTAGAATAAACAATCGTTCTCGAGCCAGGACTGAATGAATTAGGGCTGATAGAAGTGGTTTTCAATCCCTTTTTATACACCAAGTAGAAACACTTGCCTAGTCTAGTTATTACTTAGCTCTGTGGATTTGACGTTCAAAAGTGAGATATCTCACTTTCACCAAATTCATCATACGCGTTCAGATTACCTAATTTGAAATAGCAAAGCCGAAGCAAAGCGATAGCGAAAATTGTACAATATTCGCCTTGAAATGTCAAAGTTCCTTTGAAATTCGTTTTACGTAATACGAATTTGACAAGCAATCAGCGATTTTTGTAAAATTTTCGCTATCGCTTTGCTTTTGCTAGTTAGGTAATAAAGGGGACGATGTCTGTCTCTCCTAATATGTATGCTTAGAACTTTTAAACTACGCCATGTATTTTGATACGTTTTTTTGATAAGGTGATGATTCAAGAGGAAGGTTTATAACAAGGAACCGGTTTTGCATTCAGATGATCAGATGGTCAGTCACTATACGAGTACTAGACCTGTCTTTAAAATCTCATTCGCGCTCTTCCAGTTCTGGCGGGAACACAGTCGTGTGTACATTAATAATATTTTTTGTACTAACAGCTATCGATAAAACTATATAAGATACATACATACATATAATCACGCCTTTATCCCTTACGGGGTAGGCAGCTATATGAGATATAGCTATCGATAAAACTGCACTAACCGAAAATCCACTTGCAGTCGTGTCATTTTCGACTGTAAAATATTGCGCATAGGCAAGGTATGGAATACAGTGCACATTACAATCTAATCATTTACAATAATCTAACACTCTCACGGCATTTGTACTCTAATTTGCATAGGTCAATAGGAATATTCCATATCTGTTGGACGCCATATTTGGTATAGATTTAGTGGTGACCTATAAAATATTAGGTTTTCATTGTTATTCATTCGTGTGGGTAAACTATAGACTGTCATCATTTTACTACATTATTGGTATTATTTCTATATAACTGTCTCTGTAACACGCCCCCTGATTACGTAAAAGCAATAGCAAAGCCGAAGCAAAGCGATAGCGAAAATTGTACAATATTCGCCTTGAAACGTCAAAGTTCCTTTGACAAGCAATCAGAGATTTTTGTACAATTTTCGCTATCGCTGTGCTTTTGATAATTAGATAATAAGGGGGACGGTATGTCTCCTGAGATACTCAAAGTCTCTGAACTCATTATTGGAATCACAGGTTAATTTTTCAAGATTGTATTACACATTCCTAACATAATTGAGGAATTTATAAATCTGTCCAACTTAGCTTGAAATGTCTGTGTTTGTAGACAGGTTCTCCATATTTTCATACAATTTCGCTAACGCTACGTACCCCTTTTGTTACACCTTGTATTAGATGCTTTTAAAATATTTCTTTGTTACGTTTCAATCACAAGCAAAACTTTCACTGAATTATTAATTTACATAATATAAAGTGTAGATATCTACACTATATATTAGTAGTTGTTAGTAGATATATTATTATTTACGACATTCAATGTATATATTGAATGTCATAAATAATAATTTATAGAGTGTTCGAGAGTAGATACATGTATGAACGCTGATTTATGTTATGTATTCGCCTTGAAACTATCCTTTGTTAATATTTTACTTAGTTTTGACTGTGTCGCTGGGAGTTTTCTTGCTATTTCTTTTTCCAAGCAGTGACACTTCACTGAGATAGTGTAACAGTAATAGTAGAATCATGCGGTGTGTCAGACCTAATGTTGGTTTTGCCATAAAGGAGAACTGTGTAGCAGCTCTCCTGGATTTCGTCTTTAGGCGACCTTAACTCTTATTAGCTCCACGTTGGTGGCTATTAAGCCCCGAATCGCTAACTTATGACTGACAGACCGTAACAAATCGCACCTTGGGGTGGTGACCGTTGCCAAAGCAAAAGCTTTGCGATTAATTTATTTTTGGGTTGTTTAAATTCACCTCCTTTTTAGTTTGGTAGCGGTTTCATTTTTGGGGTGCGAACATAGAAAGTAACATATAATTAGACAATCGACAAACAAGTTGTTAATACTTTCATGTCGAATAAATGATTTTGAATTTGAATTTGTATACGGTAAACACACAGTTTTTCAACCATTGATTTTCATAACAAACGCTTTTCGAAATAAAACTTTTCAGTACAAAACGGCAAACAAAGGCGAAATAACCAAAACATCTAAACAGAACACGCATTTAAATTTTGTTTACGATTCTCCCCCATAATCCTCGGTGCGTGTGAACTAACCTTAAGGGCTTAGGGCGGTATTTCGTACTGCCATAGACCAGCTGGGCACAGATGATCCACTCTTTTGTAAAAACTTTACGAATTCAACGAAGTATATGGATGTGTCGATCGTCAATTTTTTTATTTGTTTTGTTGTTTTTTTTTGTTTAGTTTATCCCAAAGGAAAGGCAAGGGGAACTAAGCCCATACAGCCATTGTCTTTAGTAAATGATTTAAGATGGATGATGATAATGATGGTGAATGGAAACGCCGGGAAAATCCTCAAGTTTGTGCGTTGTCTCTGTCAGCGACACTAAACTAGACATATTCGTATATTTTGTCATTCTTTTAAGTTATGGTACTTTATCCCAGGGATTTGGTATCTCCTCTTCTTTATCCCCATTGTCATAAACGTCATATGAGATCATGATTCCGTAATATACATACATGCATTATATTCATACACTGTACCTATAAGGTGTAACTATAGCATTTTTTCATTGAATTCTCCTGGAAACAAGTGACAGTGCCTAGCTTAGTTTTATTGTACAATCCCATGTACTAATTCAATGTGCATACTGCTTTATATACTGTTCTTACTAGTCTTGTGCGTATGCCTAATCTGTAAGTAGGTAATTCTAATTTGTAAACGAGTAATCAGTGAACTTTCTGTACCTGTCTAGTGTTTGATCCGTCCCTTCTTTAAGGTCGCCGCTCATATCAACGCATAAAACCTCACCTTAAAATCACGCATTCAAATTACGACTTTGAAACTGTAATTCACACGGTTCACATTACACAGTACGGGATAGCTTAACCTCTAGTATAGTGCTGCTATCTAGGAATTAGCGCACCACAATTTTGACCTTTAAGACCTAGTAGTTTAAACGGCATATTCTAATTGTTTCGAGCCCTGTGTACTTTAAGTATAAAAGGGATATGAATATTTTTGTGTTTGATAACTGCAAAACCTGTGGGATACTTTCAATAAATATATGTGATTTTTTTTATTTGAGAATCATTTGTTTTATTTGTGACAAACAAACGACGACTGTCTTCCCGAAATAGAAAAGCCAGAACTGCAGGGTCAAAACGGAGATCCCGCGTTAAGCATAACGGGGACAACTGTAAATGATCAGTGACAAGTTGCTTGCTCATCGCCTGAGAGAATGCCCGAGATTCTTATTAATGTACAAACATTACATACCAACGTAACGTATAACAGCTGCTTCTCTTCCCGGGCATACTGTACAAGTCAGTAGAGGGACAAGAGGGTCTTGGTGTTTTGTAGGCGATGGGCTGACCACCTGTCACTATTAACTGAACTTGTAAATCTCAACAATACCCTCAAAATTGGTCAGAAGTGGCATCATGTGGTTCTATCGGCCCTTGGTGCTCTGCCTACCCCGTAAGGGATAAAGGCGTGATTATATGTATGTATGTATTACATACCATGGAATAAATACCAGGAAATGAAAACTGTAACACGTTCGCTGCCAGCAAATCTTATAAGTATGCCGACATCAGTTCAACACCTAGTGCCAGGACGCAGATAAGCGTCAGTGGAACCTCTAGAAAATGATAAAAATGCAAATACGTAGTCGACGGCAGTGAATGTAGGTACCTGATTCTGATATCCCAAGCCAACTATAAGCCTGTCTACTAAAAGTAACCCTTGTAAAAGAACAAGAAGCTAAATTTCATTACAGACCACCAAGAGTACCGAGAAAGAATTATTGATGATTAGGTGCAGCTATTCATAAATCTAATTTCTGACATAGCAAAACTCAAAACAATATGTTACTCAAGTCGTCCCACGCGGTTATTGGATATGATACTATGTAATTTCACTATCGTTAAAAATATATAAGGTACCTTTTGTTTCAATCCCACGCACAGCCCCAATTTTATTTGAGCGTCATCGGTGAAAGTTGTTCGTAAAGTAATTAAATGTTATTTACAATATTTTTAGGTACTTATAAATATTTGCCTAGAAGTATTCTATTTTATTTATTTTATTTTATTTTACTTTCGGGAAGACCATACCTATAAGATTATGTAAAAATTGTAAAACAGCCAATAACAGGTCCACACTTATAGAAGCATTATGAGAGATCAGGTACTACACTTGTGTTTCACACCTAACAAGCTTATCAAAAACAAACATAATAATAATAAAAAAAAACAATTTAGGTACGATAAAATCTAGGTACCTACTAATTATTGGCGGTTTTCACTAAGCCACGCCTCGCTATGTTAAACTGGTTTGAAGAGATCAAGCTCTTTTACAAAGTTGAAGTTATTACCCGCTCGCAATGTATTCTCTCTTTACGTCTTAGAGTCCATAACTGATAAATGAAAGTGTATTGGCGTTACAATGTCGGAAGTTCCAAACATTCACTAAGGGTGCGCCCCACCACCGGGCTAACCCTCCACTGACCCTTCTGATACACTCATAACTGCAACTTGAAAACAGATAGGCACTTGCACTAACTACAAGTCGCCATGAGAAACGACCCGTAGCCCACTCTAGCATGGTATCATATTTCATCTTTGGATCTTTAAACTGGTTTTATTTTACAATTTCGAAGACCAACAGCTATTTATTTATAGTAAAAATATATAAGCAATGTGTTATCAGATCTCTGGAGGGTTACCCATCTTAGAGTCCAGCTTACATTAGGCGCGAAGTTCAGGCTATAAGAGCATGGTTATCTCTAGTGCCTCTTTGGTCTCTCATTGAGTTGCCACATGGAGTCATTAGAATCAATAAGGTGACGTGGGACTAGGCCTACGTTGCGCCGTTACCTCGAGGTAAGGTCATAAAGGAATAAGACTATAATAGAGTGCTTTTCTTACGTCTAATCACAGTCCTGGTAAGGTCTAATAGCCTTTACTACAAGGGCAGGCTAAGAAAGATTGAAGTGAATAGTGCATAACACATTGACGTTATTAAAGTGCATATACGACATAGCGTGAATCTGTCTTGAATGTCTACATCGACGTTCCATTCTACAAGGCTATTCCAGATAAAACCCGATATATAATCTGTGTCTGACGCTCTTATCATCGCTATTGCCGGAATAATGGATGTACGTACAGTCATTGTGTGCTACGTTATTGTCTGTATACGTTTAATGGACGTACCTAGCAGTGAAAGAGCATAGTACCTACATATATGTATAAGGTGAGGTGATGTAATTCTTGAGTATTTATGTCGATGCGATTGGATATTGAGAAGTAATGATGAGAAATGAAAAGAGAGATGGTATTTGAGAATTGCTTGATTTGGATGTGTGACATTATTTACCTAAATGTACTAACGTGAAGTTAGAGCAATGCTTCTTGAAGATAGTAGTGAAAATTTTAGTCCATAATGTGCGGTCCGCAAGAAGGGATCTGATAATCTATCTCAGCAATACATCAAAATTTCCACAAAATGCCAAGTTATGGTTGACATAATGTTGTAAATAAAACAGACATTTAACAAAAAGAAATATAAAAGGGGGGATTAGGTTCAAACACGGTTAAGCTGCTGCTGTAATTTGAGGTCAGTAAAAATACACACAAGTATACGAAAATTACAGCAGTCCAATGTTGTTGCGGAAATTATAAGCAATTTTCTTTTGCATTTAACTTCTCATTGTTTTTTGTTCTTAAATCTATTAATAACATATTTTCCAGAAACTTAAGGTTTACAAAATTTGGCACATGTTTTTGTGCCTGCCAACTTAAAATCACTATTTTGCTTCAGAATAACGAGTTTCCAGAAGGAGACAGTTGTTTCGGGAAGTGAAGCAAAAACTAGGCGTAAGTCCAGCCTTCCGCTCTTCTAAACCAATGATGCTAAATCGAGAAATATCACTTTTTAGGGTTTAAATAAAACATAGATACCTAACTCCACTCGGGTGATTTTTTATTTATTTCTTAAAAACATAGTTATAAATGATACCTAAGAAAAATTACCAAAATGCCTAAGGATAGGGTGAGTATGACCCCCAAGGATAAAAAATAAAAATGAATTAGGTAAACATAACTGATTTAAGGTTGCTTCAAAGGTGTGCGTGATCATAGCTTCTAGAGGACTTATTATTCTATGTCTAATGCATACGTCGTCGATGGTTTTGTCCCATAATTTTAGGCCTCCAAGCCCAAGTCACTTGATTAATGTACAAGACGACTGATTAGCCGGTCTATCGTCATTGTCTTGTCACGAACCGATTAATCTTGGTAATATCTCATTACTCTCAAATCAAAAGGCCTCGTTCTCAGTTTGGAAATAGTTTAGTCAGGTACCTCGTTTTTTTGCCTCTAACGGTGTATTCTCTGTTTTTGTTCCACTCGGTCACGAAGTCGTGAAGCCCATTCATTCGAGGTACCCCGAATTTTGACGAACAATGTAGCGCCATCTATTGGTTATGTCCTAAAACTGTTGTAGATTTGAGTATACTCATGCGCATCTCATTGAAACTGTTTCCAACGTTGCCGCTGTAAGTTTAAAGTTTAATTTACTGTACGAGTTCTTTATCTGAGTGTAGAACTCGCTTTTATTTATGTCGATCGTGACTGAGTATAGTACCATACACCACGTCCGAAGCGTTCTTTGGTGTTGAAACGAGAAAGATGGTTAACCACCTTTAAGGTACTAACAATTCGAGCTTTATTGTTCCTATTGAAGGTGTATATTGGGTTGGTTTCTTTGTTATCTTCGGAGTCGTGGGCATACCCTCGGGGTGATGGCATTGCATGGCATACTTGCGGTTATTGTGCAACGCTTAAAGCATTGTCCGGCTTTGGCGCAGTTGGACTGATTTCTTTAATCGTGGATCTCAGTTCCCGCTATGATTTCGAACCCTTTTCATGTCCGCGAAGGGTCTTTCTTAACTGGTTTATGTAACGGTCGGAATCATGACGGAGGAATAAAGAAGATATGGTCTAAAGTTTATTTACAGAAAACCAGCGTACCCCAAATTTCGTCTGCGTAAACTTTAAAATCCCCGTATGGGATTCTACTGTGAATTTTAAGAAGATCCACTATGCACCTCCGTTGAAAAGGTTTGGTAGAGCAAAATATAATTATCCATCTAAAGGGTAGGTATACCCTCTAAGTTCCAGGGACCATAACATGAGCTCTAAAATCGATTCTGTTTAGGACCTAAACATAATAGAATCGGAAGGTGAACAAAAAGTACCTCTATTTATGCTAAGGACTCAGTCTCTAAATGATTTAGTCTGTACGTGGATCCTTTTATAATTCGGGGCAAAGAATTTTATATTTACTTAAAGATAACGCAGTGTATTTATGTACTTGTAATATTTTGGCACGCCCTAGAGCCAGTACCGGCTTGTCGCATTAAAGCTTGAGAGGTGTCATTATTGACGTCGTCGTGAGTGTCACTACTGGGTAAACATTTTGGGTTTCGGGGCGTTTCGGTCCGCTCGTGTTTCGGTCCGCGGACCGAAACGCCTAACAACGCCTTCTGAATGGGTCTATTCGTCCTGTGGGATGAATCACCCCATATTTTTATTATTATTGGGCGATTCGTTCCGATATGAATTTTTTTAATTCGCGGGACGAATAGACCCATTCAGAAGGCATTCTTGTCTAAGAATGCCCCAAAACCCAAATAATTGCACTCAATTTCCTCTACGATTGGTCTTTAGGTTGTGGTCTGTGTTATCTGCTGAGGAGACTGTTAGTGGATGAAACTGATAAGGCTAATTCTTATATGGAAAACCTTGAACTGATAGAAAATTAAACGCACAAGTCACATGAAACTCTTTTTTATTTTTATGGACATTATAGCAGAAGTGACCAAAGAATGGTGTTGTCAACTGAAACCATACATTCATAATTTATTGTTGAGGTTGTCAACAAAGACCACACTGGCATTTATTTTATCTCCTCTCTGCCCCTGCTTCTGGAGCGGTTATAGGTTAGATGTATCAGCGAAATACATTTGATTTGACCTTTCTGTGAAGATAAGTAGAGTAAGGAAAGGTCTGGCCGTTGGCCCTACATTGGCTACATTTCGTTTATCTGTGTCTAGGTCTCGAAATGTTTTTGGAAAGATATTGGGTACGATTTCTCCAAGTAATGTTTATTCTAAATCTAAACCATTGTGATATTATGGCTGGCATACCAATTAATACATGTAGCGATAACTTTCCCTTTAAATAACGTAAACGGATAAACGTTTTTATACGAAATGCACTAGGGTTTTGTGTGGAGTACCTAATAGTGACAATATTTTTGTTCCGACAAGAATTAAGATTCTCTCACGGGAATCTAGGAAATCCCCTATAGCACATACTTATTTTGACTTGAAGCAAGGCTCACTAGTTATGTGTATAAATATACATTTATATAAATGCTGTGTTTTCTTTGTTTGTTTCCCAATTACTTCACGTTCACATGCATGGTGGCCAGTGACCATGAAACGGTTGTTTAGTGGTGGACCGTGGTCACCTATAGACTAGGAGACTGTCACACTGCTGGAAACACCCAAAACGACAAGGTAGGTGTAGGGTAATAATAGTATTAATAATAGATAGCAGCTTATTAGGTATCTGACAATAGCAAAGTGGAAGTAATGTATTAGCAAATATCGTAGAGAACTTCTTTGCTATTGCTGTTACATACGTAATATGAATTTTATACGCTATAGCAAAAAGCATACAATGAAAAATTCCTTTGAAATTTGTTATTTAATGCGAATTTCATAAGAGATCAACGATAAACTGACAATTTTTTGTACAATAAAAAATGATAAAATTAATATACTGCTATAACTTATTACTACACGGGAAAACCATCATAACTCTATCCTCAATCAAATTCATTTACGCCTAACTAATACTGAATCAGCCTCACTAACAATGGCTGCCAAAAGTGCAGATTTCTCTTAGTCTATCGGCTACATACTTACCGGCAAGGACACCTATAAGTGCATAATGATGGTATTCTGGGACAATTTTGTTGCATTGTTTGATTGCAAGAACCATTTGTGTATGAATGTAAATAAATAAGTTACGTAGCAAAAAATAATATAAATAAGTTAGCTATGCCTAAGATTTGTGTTCTGGGACGATTTTGTTGTCTTCAAAATCAATTGTATATGTAAATATTGAAGTGGTTTATCTAAGATTAACAATGATTTTTTTTTACAAATAAAACAGCAACGCAGACAGATAGAACATACAGATATATTTAAATCAGAAATACATATACGCACGGCTGTGTTTCCGAATTGGGATAGCCAGAACTGCAGGATCGTAAAGGAGATCCATTAGCCACGTTTAGCATATCTGGGATAGATGATGATAAGTTCTGTTGCTAGCTTAACGTCCAAGAAAATCCTCTTGTTCCGTAGTCGACTTTTACGACATGCACGGAAGGAGATGCAGCTAATGTATTGCGCTAGTGCCCCCTGAATCTAAGAAATTACTCAAAAGAAATATTCACTCAACAAATATCTCTCCTGCATTATTGCTTGCGCATGAAAAGTAATTTCTTTACTCTTAAATTATAAAATGGCTCTTTATAACATTATTGTTATTGAGCATTTTGACCAGTAATTTGACACGACATGTCCTCTAAATTGAACAACCGTCATGTAATTTAATCCCTCAATAGATGGGCACTTTTTAATAAAGGTTAAGTAATGGGATACCGATGTACGAACAACATTTGGTCCTTCGAGCCGGATGTTCATTTAGGAACTGCAACATTTGTTTTTGAATACTGTTTTGTTTATGGTTTCCTATATACAATGTTGTAATTTGATATTATATATACATAAACTGACCATTGGCCTCAGTGCTGCTTTTATAGTCTACTAGTGGACGCCCGCGACTGCGTCCGCGTGGACTGCAGGAAAAACAAAATCGAATCGAATTTTCCCGGGATAAAAAGTAGCATTTGTGTCAATCCAGGGTGTCAGCTAATTCCATACCAAATTTCATTAATCGCTCCAGCCGTTTTTACGTAAAAGAGTAACAAACATCCATCCATCCATCTATCCATCCATCCATCCATCCATACTCACAAACTTTCGCCTTTATAATATTAGTAAGATAGTTCTGCCTACCCCATTTCGGGAACAAAGCCGTATTTATATGTTATTTATGTATGCATTTGTCAAACTCAATGAAATAAATACTGCTCATTTAAGTTTATACATTTCATCCAACTATTAAATTTCTTTCATAATATAATTATAATGTCTATATGCTATGTTAAACTTCCCAAATATTTTAATTGGGAGATTTCTCCATTTTTACCGTAGTTATTGTCGCGACGACATCGCAATGACGGTTATATGACAGATGGGAATGTCGGATTGATGTTGATTTGATGGTAATTTTTGTGTCAGACTTATTAACGTCGTGTCTTATGTATATTTATTTAACGGTACATCCCATTATTATCTTATTCTTTATTATACACCAGTGACGTGATTATAGCTAGATGCCCATCCATATATTTGAGTTTCTAATTGTAGTGCCATTACAGTAATCTTGCATAGCCGGAGCACATATAAAATATTAGTGACAAGTTGCTAGTTCATTGCTTGAGAGGGACTGAAATGTATGGAACAGCAGATTTTTTTTTCAATATTTCGGAGTTGGTCCCATAGTGAAAGTTGTTTCTTTCTACCTACCTAGTTTCGTGTCAAAAGCAAATAACTAATTTTTAAAATACCTTATATAGGGATTAATTATGTCATCATTTACAGCCCTTAGAAGTCCACCGTTGGACATAGGCCTCCCCCAACAACCTACACTCCGACCGGTCGGAAGCAGCCTGCATCCGACCGACGCCCGCGACCTTGGCCAGGTCGTCCATCAACCTCGCGGGTGGTCTTCCCACGCTGCGTTTGCCGATACGTGGTATCCACTCTAGAACTTTCCGACTCCATCGGCCATCAGTTCTTCGAGCTATGTGCCCTGCCCATTGCCAGCTTGCTCGACCGTTGAGCTATGTCGATGATCTTTGTACGTCTGTCATTTCTGATTCGATCACGCAGAGAGACCCTAAGCATAGCTCTCTCCATCGCTCGCTGTGCGATCCTGAGCTTCTTTATGAGGCACATAGTTAGAGACAACGTCTCGCCACCGCAGGTCATCACCGATTGATTATGTAAACTGTACGTATTTAGCCTAACTGTTTTGTTCTTCTGTTATCAACATGCATTTTATTATCAGCGCTAAGCAAGTCGAACTTCTAAAAAATAAAGGTCATCCGTATCTTAGCAAAAAGTTTGGGGTAAATGTTTGAATAAGATCCTTTTTATTTGGACCCAGACAGATATTTATCTTCTGGCATAGTAGGTACTTGAAAAACTACTAGACCTTGCCAAGGTGATATTTGCAGAATTTATAGTTCTTCACTTTGGATATTGACTTGTGTAACGTTTTCTGGTTAGCTAGAACTAGGAACTATGCATCTTCTTATCTAAACCTGTATGATCTGTCAGTTAATTATCCACTACTTTAGCAGACGGTCGTCTCCCTTACATATTAACTGAACATTAGAATTTATATGATTTATTTCTGAATGCTGTCAACCCACCACGGATCCTATACTGATCCGTGAAACTAAACTTATGCAGCTATTGCTGATATCCATCCGTGCTAGATAATCGGATTTGTCCCCTTATCACCTAACACAAATAAATTTTATACAATTTTTGTTATCGCATTGCTTCTGCTTTGCTCTTGCAAGATACGTAATCAGCCTGCTGGTTTTTCATTGCAACTGCATTTGTGACTTGCATATGATCACGATCATGAGTTATCGAATTGAGCATCAGTGAAGGGTAGTGTACGAACAGTAATAGGACATTAGAACTTCCGAACGGTTACGCCTTGATAAATAAATAATGAAATATTCACATACTTTACAACATACTAATCTAGTCCTACACTGAGATCCAAAAGGTCTTGTGTCGTAGCGATACATAAATACATAGATGAGTATATTGAGTATTGATATTCATCATTGATATGATGAACTACACCTACCGAGATTTGGACCCAGAACCTAGAGTTGCAGGCTGGGTCAATTGATACTAGTCCAATATATCAAATGGTTGTTGTAAAATTGCAGTTAAAATAATGCAAATATATGCTTGCCCAGCTATAGAGGTCAAGATATAAGTTTCAATATTGGTAGAGGAATAGACGCTGAAATGAGTTTCGGGTTCTAAGTCTAGATATTGAGGTTCTTCGGGGATTTGACCAGTAATAGGTTCTAGAATTTTCTGATATTGAAAAGATTATTATTTTGTAAAACATTTTTATAAATATCGTAGTTAGGTATGGTAAGGTATAGCCGAAAATATTTATAATACCCAAGTACGTTCGTGGTACCTACTTGCTTAGATCCTGAATTCGTCAAGATTGTATTAGTAATGTTTTTATACTTATTTAAAATACTTATACAGGGTTAATTTAAAAACATCAATAACCTCGCAGGACTACTAGATAGTTAAAATCAATAACATTAAAAAAAATAAACAATAACATTTTTATCATAACTCAATACATTAATTAAAAATAATTTTACAAGCTTTTATTGGTCGTGACATTTATAAGTCTATGTTCCATTCGTAGAAGGTTGACGCGCGCGGTCTCGCGCTCACCTACGTTATTTACAGACTTAAGAATATTTAGAAGTAATATTAAATTGATATTTATTTTTGTATGAAAGTAAAATATGTCAAATTACCATAACTCGTAGAACAAATGTTGTTGTTTGTGATGGTAGCTACCTAGTCTTGCGAGGTTATTGACGTTTTGAAATTAACCCTGTATATTCAGCTTAATACAAGCTTTTATTATGTTGCAATTAAATTCCCATTTACCTGTTCTCGTGGAAATTTCGAAAAATCCTTTTCTTAGTGCTCCTCTACAGTCTACACTCAATGAAAGAGCTTTAGACTATCTTATCTAGCACAAAAAAAAATCATTAGTTCCTGAGGTAAATCTTCAAGTTTGTATTTTCTAATAGTACAATTTAGTCAAACGTGCGATTTAATTTTTAAGCCTAATTAGTCTAAAGTTACAAGCCTTAATAAACACATAATACTTTTCGATATTATCTATTAAACGTTTGAATAGACTATCAAAATAACTATATAGTCGGCCATTACACTCCGTTGGACCTAGATTATCGGCTTCTAAGACAGTTATGGGTCCTTAAAGGCTAAAGTAGATTAATTGATCGCGTTATAGCTCCTTTAGTCCCTAATGACTTAGTTAATTGTGGTGACAAATAGTTAGTACCTATACAGGGTGTAACAACTGAGGTATGTTAATAGAAATACTATGAAAATAGACTACTACAAATAATCTTTCCGTGAAATTTTCGACTAAAAATCGCATCATGTTTATCTTTCAATTCTCCACATTATCCGGTGTATGATATTACACTGGGTCCAGCGACTTACCCTTCAACCGATGGAACCACGCACGAGGGTAGCTACGCTTAGGGGTGTTAGGGCGGTCGGCACAGGTCACAAGAAGAGAGTCCAGCACAAAGATCACACAATCTACCGGTGCTGAAATCTAACGGCACCGCTATAGTTCCTAGGTAACCAAAGCTTTATTCGTAGTGTGACTTTTCAGACTCTTTGGCGTCGACTATTCAATCACATAGTACCATTCCTCTTTCTTTAAATACATCACGTCATCATATTATACCTACATCATACGTGATTGGTCGGCTTATTGACGCTAAAGCAAACGAATTCGTTGTGTTATGTATCAAATAGTCCTATCGAACTACTAGTGGTACTAAATCAGACTAAGTTTTTTTTTACCTATCTATATTCAAGAAACAACGTGGTATAGGTAAATAAGTATTGTTCGTGAATACAGGACATAGAATATTATAAATGGTAAAACGGTCGATTCCGGCAGTCACACTCAAATCTCTCTCCGTTCTTAACATAAATTGCTGAGAGAGAAAAGGACAGGTAGGACTAATTTTACGAGTAGGTTTAAGTGTGACTGCCGGAATCGACCATAATGTTTTTCTGTTTATTGAACCTAGTCTAATTGCAATTGAAAATTACTATTTTATTGCTGTAATAATTACTATTTATCATTAATGTATCTAATCTCCAAGGATGCCCTATCCAGGAGATGCATCGTTAAAAGCGACTCGGGGACTTAGTCACGAGTCCGTGCGGACCAGGTCGTTGCTCCGTGTACACTTGTACAGGGAAGTATCCCACGGTTATGCCCAACTGTGGTCTTCTATGTACTTACAACCGTAGGCCGCCTTTCCACCGGGTGTTTATTCGTCACAATGTATCTAAATTCGTCACATTTTTTCAAACTCCATACATTGAAAGTATATTTGCCACATGCGTTTGAAATATACAGGGGTGATTTTTGGTCGTCAACGTTCCCGAAAACTACGGAATCTCCTCATCATCACGATAATTTTTCTCCATGGAAGCATACCTGGGAAGTGTCTGGTTTCCAAAATATTAGGGTCCAAAGTTGAGTAAATAGACTGAGTTTTTCTGCATAAATGCACATAGACGCGCGTAGCAGGATTTTTTCACGAAAAATAATTAATATCTGTCTATAAAAAAACTAACATAAACACTAGACACTATAAATTTCGCACGACCAAGGAATTTAATTTTTTTTTTCCAAAAAAAATTTTCTTTTTCCCAGCATTTTTTTGGCATAAACTTACTTTATTTCATGTATAGAGTACGTACCCTTCGTTAAAGGTGGCCACAAAAAAACATCCTGTATGTAAATTGTATTTATGTACCTAAGGGTTATTGTAAATTCGTCACAAGCTAGCTTTATAGATACAATTCATACCATTTTGTGAGAGCAGCCATGTGCATATATGTATATATCATCGACTACTCTATTCGGCAGATGCAATGCTATCGTTCTCACTTAAAATCTTGTACTTCATAACCCCGTATCATTAATCGTTCACTCAAACTTTCAGTCGCACTTAACCATTAGAAAAACTCTAACTTAATAAATCATACCAACACTCACTCGAGAGCTCTTAAGGGAAAGTTACCACTAAGAATACAAGAGTCAATCACTCTTCATACTCTACAGTTGATCAGCATTCACACGTTGACGTTATTGCATATTCATGAAACTGGCTATGATGGACGAGGTTCACGGGGATATTAGCATAGGGGTCGCATGTCACGCGGCGTGACCTGAACACCTTGACTTTGACTCGCGTGTTCACTAAGACGGTGTGTGTGTGTGTGAAGCCGTCAGTCAGATATTTTGGCGAAAGTATGAACTTAGCACATAATTAGTGCGTAAAGTATGTGTGTGTGCAATCTGAATTTCGAATTGTACATAATTTTCTCTTTAATTTTTATGATGTATTAATATACTATCACGGTCCAGCAAGCTGAAGTGGCAATGGGCAGGGCACATAGCTCGACGAACTGATGGCCGATGGAGTCGGAAAGTTCTAGAGTGGATACCACGTATCGGCAAGCGCAGCATGGGAAGGCCACCCGCGAGGTGGACGGATGACCTGGCCAAGGTTGCGGGCGTCGGTTGGATGCAGGCTGCTTCCAACCAGTCGGAGTGGAGGTTGTTGGGGGAGGCCTATGTCCAACAGTGGACTTCTCAGGGCTGTAAATGATGATGATTAATATACTATATCCTGTGCTGATGCGAGGCTTCACTAGAATACATCAGCTGCATCTCCTTCCGTGCATGTTGTAAGAGTCCACTAAGGAACTCGGGCATTCTCTCAGGCGATAAGCTAGCAACTTGTCACTTTTGCAGACATATGGACATAACGACATAAGCTATATTCTGTAGTGCACGCGATTGAAATTACAGGCAACATCTAGTGGTAAATAAAAGAGTACTAATGGACAGCTTACATTTTGCGAGTTTTAGTGATTGCATTTTCTCTAATATTTATAATATTTGGATTTACTATTCCCCTGAAAGATTGCCAGTATACAGTGCAAAGGCAATAATGTTGCGCATTTAAAGTAGGAGCTCCGAGGCGCCCGTCGCTGCGGCGCCCTAATGCGGGAACCTCTTACAGTAAAATGTTGTAGTACTCGTATTGTGGACTTGTTCTAAATAGCTATCATAGTGCCCGATTGACATACTTTGTACGACTATTGTATATACGTGTTTTCAAAATTAAAACAATTGCTTTTGACAGGAGATGGGTAACTAGAAACTACTTTTTCAAATTCCAAACCAATTGTGAAATCGTTAAAAAATTAGCTGTTCCATATAAACTTGAATACCTACTGAACTGAAAGGTATGTCAAGGTTACTATTTATGAAAACACCTTATATCCACCGTGGATTACAGACAAATATACATGAGCGATATTGTTATGTTAAGTCATAGAGGAATAAGATGTAGACTTAGAGTGCTAATGTCATACTAACAGTTTCGATGCACCATTAGACTTTTCGGTGCCTCACAATTCCAGTCCTAGACACTTAGATTGCATTACTATACGTTACAATACATTAGTAATGTAGTACATTACTTTAGATTACACTAATAGAATCTAAGTGTCAAGGACTGGAATCGTGAGGCACCGAAAAGTCTAATGGTGCACCGAAACTGTTAGTATGACATTAGCACTCTCTGTCTACATCTTATTCCTCTATGGTTAAGTCTTATAAATGGTCACTGGTCATTTACATCTGTTCTCACTATGCTTAAAGTGACTGTGGATCTGCTATGTGATCATGCGGATCTAGCTATCTTATGTCGGGAATACAGTAATGTGTATACAGGGTGTAACAAAAAGGGTATGTTAAGCGAAAAGCTATGTAAATAGCCCACTATAGAGAACCGATCCACAAAATTTGAGATCCGAAATCACATGTTTATTATTCCCGATAGTATGGAGAAAAAAATATCTTTTAAATATCTCAGGAGTTTTCATACAATCTTGAAAAATAAAAATGTGATTTCGAGTTTCAAATTTTGGAAATAGGTTCTCTATAGTGGGCTATTTATACAGCTTTTCGCTTAACATACCCTTTCTGTTACACCCTGTATATGTATGTGTAGGTATGAGTAAATAGTGAGTTAGAAAATTCCTTTAGTCGAGATCACATTATGTGGCTTAAGACCCTCCAGCTAGACAAAATTAAATGGGAAAGGATGGGCGTTTTGTTAGTTTTATTGCTCTTATGTTTTTGTGAAGAGATTTTGTCCTTTTGTGTCTTCCAGTAGTCAGAAGCGTGAGGGGTCTGGTCATAGAAAGAAGACCCGTTGCGTAGACTCAATTTGCTTTCTCCATTCATGCCAGTCGGACAACGGATCGCCATAAATTTTAAAGGACAGCTTGAGATAGGTTTGTTCTGAAGTATTCGTAAAGACACTTCAGATATCATTGCGAGTAGAAAATGCCATCAAAAATTCTTTGCTATGTATAAATCGGCTGTGAAATACAATACAATATTTCGCTATCTAGCAATAGCCGAAGGCAACTGATTAGATATTAGGTGTACGTAAAGGATTACGAAAGAGATCCTAATGTTACGTTTTGCACAGTGGGGTCAGATTTAGCAAGCTCATCGCCTGATAGACCGCCCCTGAGTTCCTTAGTCGACTCTTAGGACGCGCACGAATAGAGATGCAGCTGATATGTTTCAGTGAAGCCCCGCAGGCTTAGAATAGTCAAGAATAGTTTTTATTGCTGACCCGTTACTGGGAGTTTTCAAAACGAATGGACAGCATATAAGTGAAACGCTTTCATAAATAAATCTGTCCTGGAAGACTATACTCGTATTGTCTATTCCGAAGGTGTCCAACTGGATCTTTAATATTTCCCCGCTACGTTCAAAGAACAAGATATAACCTGGTAGAACGGGTCTGGCCATGAAGAAAGCACGTTCGCAGATGCTATGGTCAAAATAAATTTTAGACTATGCTCTAAACAGAGATACCCGAACTTTTATTCCTCATAGACCCCTTCCTTCTCGAGGGGCTTTCCGAGGCACGAGCTAAGTGACAATTTTGCAACATTAAAATCTGTTTGTTGTATGATCTAATTAATCACTGAACATCCATGCCTCGGAAACAAACATCGATACTCATCATATCAATGTTTGCACCTACCGCAATTCGCACCCAGGACCTATGGCGTCGCAAGCAGGGCCAGTACCTACTACACCAATCGGTCGTCAAATCCTATGAAGAAACGTTGTTGGTCAGCTCCTCATGGTAATAATTCGGGTATAACAGGGTAAGACGTGTCAGAAACACTCGGTTCTTAGTCGGGGCGGGGTGAGACGTGTTAGGTCCGTGTTATTGCTTTGAACACCTCTGTTTTGTGAGGGAGAAGCATTTTCGAGGTAATAGTGTCTGAGTAGGTACTTAAGGCTTTGGACTGGAATGGATTGACGTTTTAGATATTGCTCGTGTTTGTATAGTAAGCTTGGTGGTGAATGAGGGTTTATTTGTATTAATATTTTTTAAATGAAATTGTATTAGGCGTTACAATTCGGAAGTTCAAACATTCACTATGGGTGCGTCCACCACCGGGCCCTACACCCTCCACTGACCCTCGGATCTGATAACTCAGAACTGCGAAAACCTAATGGCGATTGTAGTTAGTGCAAGTGCCTGTTTATTATTTAGTAATATTTTTTGTTAAAGATGTTATTTTCATCTATAAATTTGATCAATAGTTATTGAAAGTTTTGTCTTCGAGATTTATTTGCTACTAGTAGACGCCCGCTACTCCGTCCGAGTGGACTACAGAAAAAACAAAATGTCGAAATTATCCGGTATAAAAACATTTTCCCGGGATAAAAACATTTTCCCGGGATAAAAAGTAGCCTATATGTTAAGTGGGACCTGTCACAATATATTACTGAAAACTGCATCGAAATCGGTTCAGCCGTTTCTGAGATTAGCGTGCACAAACGCACAGACAGACAAACAGACAAAAATTCCAAAAATCATCGTTTTGGGTTCTATTGCGTGTGATAAAGGTCTCCTATAATATTTTTTCTCATATATCTTCCATGTACTTACAGACAGCGATCCGTTACATTTTTATTGTATGTATAGATGTTGCATTTGCTTGCAACGTAAAAATAAATGTTGTAAATAAGACAAAATTTGTTAAATGACACAAATACGATAAACTGTAATGAGTTTCAACATTTTGCTGAACTTGATCCGACCTTTATGTTTATGTTGTTTTTTGTCAATGGATATACTGTTTTCTATGTTATGAATATAATGTATAGCTACATGTTTATGTATTATGTATAAACATCTCTGTATTATTGTTATCTCTCCATATTTTCAGATGATGGTGAAAGAATCCGTTCACCTTCTGGTGAAGTGTGAATGAAATAATTATGAGTTTATTGGTCTGTTTGTGTGCACACATACCTACCTCTTATGTTAATTTCTCTTTCACGATTGGTTTGCTGGAAGAAATCTCTTTTAGAGATAAGCACGCCTTTGTACATTTTCTTTGTCATAAACTTTATTTGTGAAAACTTTACTGTGTACAATAAAGCATTAGAATTAAATTATCTGTTCTTGAACCTCACAGGTTGTTGTTATTCATGAAGAATGCTTGAAGGCAAATAAACTATAATTTAAATGCCAGATTATACACAATAGTGTATTGTTTCTTATCGAAAATGTTCATGTTCTTAACAATAGTAAATTTATGATGTTTAATAGTATTTATCACATATTTTCTGAATATATTCATTCATATAAATATATCTTCTTTACGAATAAAATTGATTGTATTATCATAGGAATCAAATACATTATTACTGAATAAAGAAACTTCCTCGTTTTAAATTGTGCGATTAACTTGGTATTTTTTTTGTTTCAGGTAAGTATATTATATATTTAGTGCTGTGTCTTCACTATGCCGTACACGTAAGTAATAGCTACCTTAAAATTACAAGAAGTAAGTTACTACACATATCTTGGTACTAAAAACATTACAATATCTAGAAGAATACTGAGTCCGTTATAAGGTTATAGGGGATTTTTGCCTATAGTCAGAGTCACTACGCTGGGAAGTTGGGTTGGTGACCGCAGTTTGATTTTTGGACTATGTCATGACATGGGGTGGTGTTATTCTACTCTGACGACACCGCACAGCTTATAAGCTTACGTACTTAAACTTATCTTTTCTATGTGTATTTCTTTCTAATATTGTTCACAACATAACCTAAGATTACAAGGCATGTAAACCTAAATTAAACTACTAAGGCCGAGACCAAAAGGATCTAACAAGAAATGTTTTCCCCAAAGAAAACTCCGACTAAGCGAGGGAATATCTTTCCCGGGATAGAGGTTTTGCCGAAAATGGCGGGCTTTTTTACCACGTGGGAAATAACGGACGGGTCTTTGTTACTTTATCTCGGGAGATTGTATCGGCTCTCGACTTAGCAAGTGGTATGAGGCGAGAGAGATGAGCGGGATCTTTTTTCATTAATATGTAACTATGCATGATTTCCTGTAATAAATCTCACTGAGAGATAAGCACGCCTTTAAACATATTCTTTTTGATCAACTTTATTTGATAAAATTTTATTGTGTCCAATAAAGAATCGAACAGTTAGCAGAGCCAGTTTTTTCCTGCACCGGTATGATGAATTTGGTGAGAGCGAGATGTCTCACTTTTAAACGAGCTAAGTATTAACTAGACAAGGTAGGTGTTTCTACTTGGTGTGTAAAAAGGGATTGTAAACGGGATTGGGATTCTATAAGCCCTAATTCATTCAGTCTAGGCTCGAGAACGAGTGTCTATTCTAATTCTTAAGTCAATTTTTTACATGCAAAGTACATCTACTTAGTTTATCTAGTTATTAATAGCTCTGTGAATTTGACATTTAAAAGTGAGACATCTCGCTCTCATCAAATTCATCATACCGGTGCTGATGGTCGTTACATTTAAAAGTAAAATTATGTATCGTTTACTGATCGTGTACTTACAATATATAACACATAATAAGTACTTAGTTTATTAAATTAGGCTGCAATTACGAAAAGTCCTGAAATCGTTATTCCTATTTGAACTGTCGTACACAACATAGGTAAAAGTGGTAGTTCATCGGCTTTTGTGAGCTGAATGTTGAAAACCTGATGAGGAATTTGCATAGCGTATAACTTATTTAGGGGTAAGCATGAACGTATAAAGAACAACGGACGTAATGCTATCACTGCACAGATTGAAGCACCGTAATGGCGGCGCGTTGGGCATGTGTGCATATTTTCCAGTAGGCGCCGAGCTTACAATGGTTATGTGTGTGTGAATAACGCGTCAATACACATCCCTATTCCATGGAATATTATTGCCGAGCTTACTATGAATGCTTCACTCTATGTAGTGACAACACTCTGTCCGTTATTCTTTATACGTTCATGGGGGTAAGTTATACATACATTAGCCTCTTGCTGTCCACTACTGGACGTAGGCTCCCTAGGGCACATCACAAGGGTCAATCTCCCACTCGCCACCCAGTCACGGTTTTATTAAAATGATAAATCGCTAAACGCTTATGTTTCAAGCCTCAAGAATCTTAGTCTGCATTTGCCGTGTTCTTATTACGGCCGGGTATTGAGCTGGTATTATGCAATTTGCGGTCAATAATCTTAACGACCGCAAATAAATACCGCATTTTTGTTCTTTGCTTTGCGCCTTTTTAACCCGAATTTTTCTTTTGTTGGTTACATTTCTTTCTATATTTTTTGGAAGAAAGTTCTTTCGGCGCTGGCTGGGTTAGTTATATGCCGATTAAGAACTGTTAGTAGAATTTTGTTGGACTAAATAGGTTTGGTTGGTTTGGTTTAAAAGCTGTTAAGAAGGTAAACATGACTAAGGAATTTAGGGGCGTTCTTTCTGGCGATGAAATAGCAACTGTTTTAGCATCTGATTCCGCATTGCTAAACGTGGCTGTGGTATCTTCTTCGTAATCCTGCAGTTCTGGTTACCCAGCTAGTATGCAGCCGTTTGATGTATATTTGTAAGAAAGGAAAATGTAAGTATAATTACTTGTGCAAAGTATACGATGAAATCTCGCTTCTACAATTCAAGACATCATGCGCACCGTTAAGACCCTTAAGCCGGCGCCAGACATAGCTTCACTTGAGTGAACACTTGTTTGATTGCCATGTGTGGCACGAGACTTTGAATATGTGTCCAAAGTTTGGACAAAGATTTGCACTTAGCTATGCGGTGTCGGTTTTTTAGCGCACATCAAAGCGTTCTAAGTCGTATGTGTTCAAATGTTTGCGTAGCCTGCCATACTTGCGCAAAGTCCATTTGCGTGAGCATTGTTGAGCAAAACGGTTGTGTGCGACTGTATTGAAATAGTAGTTAAAATTCTTCTAATATACATAGTGCCTTTTTCTATTACGGTACATTTCACACATCCATTCGCGTCTTGTTCTCGGATGTTTCTTTAAATTTATTGCACACGTAAAAAATAATTACATGTACATAAATAATAAAATCGTCGTCCATCTTGTTTGTTACCTACCAGCGTACTGTGGAGAAAAATCTTAGCGAAACATGTCTGGCAGGTTGCGCCAATATGTGTTCAAATGTGTTTTCAAAGCATTGCAAAGTATTAAAAGAAGTGTGCAAATCTTTGAAGCTATGTCTGGTGCCGGGGTTAGAGACAAGAGTTTAAATTCTGTAATCAAAAATATTGACAACTATTTATGATTTGATCATGATAGTTTCATTAATATAACCGATTTTTTAATACTTTAGGTTTATTCAAATAAACTTCCTCATTTTTGTATAAAAGGCGATATCTCTGCGACAATTTTGAAAGCAATTTTCACCAAAACCCCTCATTAAGCGGAGTAACACATAATAATTTGTGATAATTAACTCCGATATTTATCTTTCGCTTCGAATTGCCGGTTTCTTTGGTCCCTTTTTTTGCTATCGTATAATAGAATGGGCCCTTTGTGAAATGCTTTAGCCCTGGTCAGCTTTCAAAGGGTATCTTAGTGGGACCCTTTTTTTTGTTCTTGTCTTCCGATACAACAGGTTTGAACATGATTTCTTTTGAGGCAAGTCGGGTGAAGAGAGTATGAAATAGGTTTATTCTTGCGGATAATTTTGTATTTCTGCTCATAACATGTGTGTAATAGAAAGGGTATGTTAAGCAAAATGCTGTGATTATAGCCCGCTAATAGAGGACCTATCCTATCCCTAAAATTTGAGACTTTAAGGGTTGGTTCATCTCTGACGGATGATGCGTCGAGCGTATCAGTTAACAATAGACGCTATACGCTCGACGCACTAACGTATCATCGGTTGAGTGTCGTGTGTTTTTACGCGTGATAATACGCGACGCATGTTCCTTCAGATATGAACCGACCCTTAGTGCCGATTTTTCCAAACATCAGATAGCCTTTCAGAGGAATATGCTGACTTTCTCTATAAAAATATATAAGAATAAAAATATACTAAAACTTGATCATAATAGACAGCATTAACTTTATAGCATATCTTCCTCCCTGATAGGCAATGTGACGTTTGGAAAATCGGCCCTAAATCAGATGTTTTTTTTTAGATACTTATAGTACAGAGAATTCCTAAACCGCTTAGGAATGTTCATAAAATTTTCAATAATAAAGATTTGATTTCGAGTTTCATATTTTGTGGAATGTTGTTTATAGAAGGCTTCTTTTATAGCATATATCCCTTATCTTGTAGTCTCTATATGTCATGAAAATGAAGTCAACGCGATTTTCTCCTCAGTCGAATCCGTTAAGAAAACAAATTTATAAAAAATGTTGGTATTTGTATAGGTCACAACACTCAAAACCAAATAGGTAGACATAAGTTCAGTGGCTTATGTTGTTTTCTTCTATTTTATTTACTGGGCCACAACTAGTTTAAAAACCTAAGTTGTTTTTTTCTTCTTCTACTGGTTTGTTATTTACTTTCGTTACAGCAACTATGTCATGTTTATTTATTATCTTTTTAAATTCGTATTTGCATCACACGATGTTTGTTGATGTAGTTGATTCATGTCAAGTGAATGTTTGACTGTAGTTTGACCTCTTCGGAGTCACTCTCATCATCTTATGTTAATTGGTTGACAACATTGGTAGTTTAAACATCTAAGCAAAGTCGCTTTCAGCTGTTGTCTCTATGTATATAGAGACAACAGCTGAAAGCGACTTTGTTTTCAATTTTTTTTTTATTCAAAATCATTTTATTCGACATGAAAGCATTAACAACTTGTTTCTAGATTGTCTAATTATATGTTACTTTCTATATTCGCACCCCAAAATGAAACCGCTACCAAACGAAAAAGGAGGTGAATTTAATTTTATGGCATGTAGTGATATTGATTATAGTCGTCGTCGTCGTCGTTAGCCTATTGCAGTCCACTGCTGGACGTAGGCCTCCCCCAGTGTACGCCACATGGCTCGATCTCCCGTTTTTGCCATCCAGTCACTACCAGTCGTCCTCTTTAAGTCACCGATCGGAGGGCGCCCAACGCTACGCTTGCCGAGACGCGGTCTCCACTGCCACTTTAGTCTGCTACATTTCGAGACTATGTCTGTCTCTTTGGTCTTCTGCCGGATAATCTCGTTTCGGACTTTGTCCATTAGCGAGATTCCGAGCATTGACCTTTCGATAGCCCTCTGAGTGACGTGCAATCGGTGAGCCAGCCCCACCGTCAGGTTCCACGTCTCGGCTCCGTAAGTCATGGCTGGTAGAACGCACTGATCGAAGATATTGATTATAGTGTTTAGTTATTATTTTACAAACATTAGTTTGTGATAGGTATCTAAAGTAAAGGTTTCGTAAGGATCCCTTTTAAGATTGGCATCTAAAAGTTATTCAAGGTCCGTTTGTAGTGCAATTAGTGCCCGATTCTTATTCCATCAGATATAATGTTATCTGCATGTACTTGACCTGTTTTTTTTAATACATTTTATCTTATATTAATTAGCATTAATATTACTTACATTATTATATTACAAACTTTTTCCATTTAGAATTTTTGCCACTTCGTTTATACAGGGTGTAACAATATCTAACATTTATACTACATCCTATATTAAGAATTTGTGAAAATAGACCACTATAAAGAACAGCCACATGTTTATTTTTTCACTTTAACAGTCACACGTTTATTTTTTCAAGATTGTTTGAACATTTCTAAATTGCTTAAGAATTTCTTTATATTACCTGATAAAATTATCACGTGATTACGAACCTCAAATTTTGTAGATAGCTTCTTTATAGTGAACAATATTAATAGCGTTTCTATTGACATACTCCTTTTACTATACTCTGTGGGCAAATCAAAATTAAGCTTTGGATTTTATTTGCAAAGGTAATCCCCTAGTTGATCGTATATACGATACGGTTTAAGGTCAACATTGTCACCAACTAGAGAGAAAATATAAAGACGATGAAAGATTTATTGATGTTCAAAAACTATCCACTAATGTATACAAATGAGAAAACAAACTTGATACAATTGCTCTATCTGAAACAGAAATAACGTAGATACTCGAGGAAGTGGGCGGCAATAAATACGCCGCCCCTGATTATCATGCCGCGGCCATGTTTTAAGTCGGCACGCCGGGCGCGGGCTCTGCTGTAATAAATACACTGTCTGTCTACATGTAGGGTAGGTAGAGGAGGTACGATCGTCAACTGGCGCTTGTGTAGCTACTTGGTGAAGACTACTAATCATTCCAGCCACTGCAACTGCAGCCAAGATCAACAGGTGCGACCAGAAAGCCAAGTTCAGCATAGCGGGACTGGCTCATCTCCTGATAGAACGTCTATGTATACTTTATGACATGCACAGAAGGAGGTATGAGAGAGACAGAAGAAATGTATTTTAGTGAAGCTCCATATCAGTTCAAGATGTTATTATGCCACCTCCTTTTTGTTCCTCTTTCATGGTTTGGTATATGGACGATGTCTACCATAGAGTTACCGCTTGCAATACTAGAATCTTTTACGGCTATAGTTTTATAGTTTTGTACCTAATGCCATGTGTTGAAACATTCATTTTAAATCTTTTTACATTCACAAAAGGCAGACCAAGGAGACAGTAGGTACAGGACCTGGAGAGGTATCTTCTAAAAAAAGTAAAGCATTGGGAGGTCCGATCAAGTACTGGGGTGGCCTTTGCCCAGCAGCGGTAAATACTTTAGGCTGATTTAAACACACTTACAGTTTGTGGATAGGTGCACGATTTTAACCTACTCGTATTTGATTCATCTACATGAAATTCAAGTTGCTTGACTCCTTATAATATGATGCGTTCTATCTTGATAAGTTTATGACAATTTAAAGTGGTTTTCATCATAAAATGACTTCGGTAGTCTACATATATACATACATACTACACACGGTTGTGTTGCCAATAACGTAGTAGCCAGAACTGCAGGATCGCAATAGTGATCCCATGACCACGTTCAGCATATCGGGGTCAGATATAAAAGGACCAGTGACAAGTTTGATCAGCTAATCGCCTGAGAGAACGTCCCTAAAAGTATTGTCGACTCTTACGACATAGATGCAGCTGAATTCACGGAAGAAATTCGGTTGTTTGTAAGGATAAAATTTGCATACTGGAATTCTATGAGTAAAATACAAAATCTTCTATTTCGGTTTATTCCTATAATTTGTTGTCTAGTCTCGCGGTAGACAAAGCTTGGTTTCACGTGATTTCGTATCTAGACGACCCCAACGGTACACTGAAATGTTTAGGGGGAGGTTTTCATAAAAGAAATCCTATGATCGACAAATATTAAATTCTGTTTTGAGTTGTGATAATTGTTATTAGATTTATAATACAAATTTTCCAATTTAGACTGTTTCCAATAAGACCATTATTTACAATTAGTACAAATTGTGTCCTTTGAGAACAGTAATTTTTAATATTTTGGTTTGCTAATTTTAGTTTCCCATCTATATAACCATTTGACGGCCAACTGGTCTAGTAGGTACTGACCCTGCCTGCGACGCCATAGGTCCTGGGTTCGAATCCCGGTAGGTGCAAACATTGATATGATGAATATCAATGTTTGTTTCCGAGTCATGGATGTTTCTATACTTATCTATGTATTTATATACCGTTGCTTAGTACCCACGACACAAGACCTTAGGGATCTTACTGTGTTGTGTAGTGTGTGAATATTTATATTTATTTATTTAATAACAATACTTCATGTCGAGTAACTTAATGTTATAATTACTAAATGTAATGTTCATCATCCCTAACCATTCACTAACCAATCTAACTTTTATATATTTTAAGGTAGAATTTTACGCTGTTTATCCTAACCGAGAACCCTAAAAGAGATCAAATATTCCGAGATCATAGCATAGAAAAGCATTTATTCTGGAACGTTCTCTACCATTACCCAGGAGACCTACATCGATCGTTTAGTCAAATAAAACTTTAAAGTAAAATCCTGCCTTTTCTAAGTTCCTTTCAATTCTGTCTTCGAGCAGAGCAGATCATGCTTTCTCAGGGGAACAAAAACTTATCTCAAAAACTGCTCCGTTTCTTAAAGTTTTGGTCAACTAGAGCTGTGTTTCTCAACCTGTGGTCGGCGGACCCCTGGGGGTCATATCTCTAGAGCATTTTACAAGCTCTAAATAAATGCCAAAAGTTATGACCATGAATGTATGTGTAATATCTTTGTATCTCTCAAGTTTTATTTTCTATACAATGTCGACTCTTTGATTGTCTCTGCATTTCAAGCAGACACTTGGTTGAACGCACTAATGTCAGGAATGACTGGTGTGAATCGGGATACTACGTGCTTTTTTCTGTACGCAGAAGTAGTCGCAGGTCGTGTCCACTATAAGGTAGAAGTAATGTCAAATAAGTTGTGATACATGTGGTGTCCTGCTAAATATATGTGTCCATATTCCTAGGGGACATTGGTTGTAATAGTTTAGGAAACACTGGTCTAGAACAAAGTTGGGGAGAAGGAAGGGGGGAGTCCATCCTATTTACCATTCGTCGGGTTTATTGTTTTGTAAGTTTGTATACCTTTTACTGTTCTGTAAGTTTGTGGAGTGAATAATTTGCTGCTTTTATTTGGTAGCCGTTTGACCGTATTTTTAAATATGGCAAATATATACGCATAAATATAATATATAATACGAACACACTTTACACACACACATACACATAGATGCTCACGTAAAGATATCAATGTATACTCACACACATACGACATGCACATATCAAATGGGATTGCTTACTAATAAATTATTTAGGTACTTTTTTAAATTATTTAATGTTTGGTTTGTACTTACTTCTTGAAATGTAGTATGCCTTAATGTAAGTAGTTTTAAGCAAACTATGTTCTATTTTGATTATACCTTCTCATGGAAGAGCGGAGTTTCCTTTTTTTTTGTTTCGGGGGGGAAAATGCTTTACGCATACCACCCGGGCGCAGGGGGTACCCGAGTGGTTATGTGGGACTCCCGTATAGGCTAATGAAACCCACGGTATACCCACTAAAAACCCCCCCCATCTTCCTCCTCGCCGCCTTGTAACTGCTTCCTGACACAAGCAAAAATCTTGCTTAATAGGAAGCCCCAACCTTTTTCGATTGTTAACCATATGCTTTAACCAAATAAACTTTTTTATTTTCATATTTCATTTCATTTTCAAATATACTCTTGTTGGCCCACCACGGAATCTACCCTTCCGCTAACCCTTGAAACTGTATGTTTAGGCATAATACAAAGGCCAGTGCTGATTCGGGTCTTCAGTAGAATAGGTTCAACTGCATCTCCTTTCGCGCTTGTCGTAGAGTCACCTAAGGAATTGATAGGCGTTATCTCAGACGAGACGTTAGCCGCGTGGTGCCGGCAGAGTAGAGTTTGTACCACCCCTGCCTGCCCGTGGGTAACGTACGAGGCGATTAAGGGTTTCATTAAGGTGGGCAGCAGCGCCTCCCGTGCTGACAACATAGTCCGAAAATCACACTGCGGTCACCAACCCGCAGTCCAGCGTGGTGACTATGGGCAAAACCCCCCTGTGGCAGTAGCCTTGTGGCGTGCCCTGGTGGAGGCCTACGTCCAGCAGTGGACTGCAATAGGCTGAAGACGAGACGAGACGATCTCAAATGAAGAGTTAGCAACAAGTCAATGAGCTTTTACATTAAGCGCGGCTATGGTAAAAGTGGCTGGAAGAACTTCTCTGTGATCCTGCAGTTTTGGCCACCTGATTTCGGGAACTGTTTATGTATGATAAGCAGTGGTCGGAGTATCATAACATGGACATGCATTTTTTCCGGAATGTACCGGAGTTTCCAAAAACTAGCAGCATAGCGTTGAGAGTATTGATACATTTTTAACTAGTTTCATGTAATAATTTCGAAGTTTCGGTATTATTTTTATTTTGTTTTTATCATAATAATCCGGGAACTCGGAGGCGTATCCATATTAACATATACGTTTGATGGCAATGACCTTAATTCAATATACCTACTCCGACCACTGATGATAAGCTATATATAAAAGTGATAGCAATGCCGTGTCTCGGTTTACCAATTACAAATTTTGGGCGAAAGCTTTATATATTTTCTCCTGAACTGTGGACTAAAACGTGGCTTTAGGATCTTCTTTGTGATCCTGCAGTTTGGGTTACTCAATTTCGGGAACTGTTTATGTATGGCTGATACAAAGTTCTATTCTACGTGTAAAACTAATACAACGGCAACGGACACATTTGCCATGTCTCGGTTTACCAAATACAAATTTAGGGCGAAACATTTTCTCCTGAACTGGCGCAGTCGCGGTTTCCTGAATGGATTGCACTTTACGTCCCCCCGTCCGTCCGTGTACATTGTTTCTTCCATGCATAGGTGATGCATATTCGACTGTGGTCCGGCTGAGATGGCTGTTTTGATACGACTAGAGACTGCGCGATTTATAGGAGGGTCTTGATTTATAGTTAGTTTTTTTTATGGTGGTGTTTTGACTAAATAACTAAGGACTAAATTAAGCTAAAACTAGTTATGCCCGGAATATAGGGTGTATTTAAATTATGAAGGTTAGAATGAAGCTTTTAAACTAAAGGTTAAATTATCTAATTAGAATTTTTACATTGTTTGGTTTTTAACGAATTTCATACTTTTAGCCCCAAATATGAATTAGCCATATATATCTTTTTATAATGCGTCGTGTAATAAGAAAGTAAAGTAAATTGAAAACTAATAACGAACGAGACTCTGGCGCTAACAATATTTATCTTTGATAAATATTGATATATTAAGCAAGTATTCCTTACCGATCTCTAGTTGGTATTTTTATAGCTTTACCCACCCAAATGATTTAAAGAGGGCGGCTGGCAGTGACTAGATGTCAAAAACGGGATATCGAGCCGTATGCTTTGGGGGAGGCCTACATCCAGCAGTGGGCTGACGACGACGACGACCCACCCAAAAATATTCTGTAAATATAGTTTCGCCAGAGTATACCCAGCCCTGCATTTTGTACAAAAGTTCATACTGCTTCGCTATTCACAGCCAACTTTACGAGACTCGGGGAGATTTTACATGACGAAATACGTCATATACATGTTTGCTGTAAACTATGGTTTCTTAGGATAGCGGTGCCGTAATGTAGCGGCTTTACGAATGCGAAAACATAGCTGCCCTTACGGCGGCGACATTGGCGACATGTAAATGTTCCTTCACGACCGCTATATGGTACCTACCGCTATCAAAAATATTTTTGTGACCAAAACAAACTTTGAATTTGAATTTATTTTATAACTATTTAGGGCCGATTTTTCCAAATGTCAGATAGCTTATCAGAAGAATAAAGTTGATGCTGTCGTTCTTTGGAACTTGAATATGATAGAGACATCATCATCTTTATTTTTATGATAGGCTATCTGACGTTTGGAACAATCAGCCCTTGAAGTATACATAGGGGTTTCTTCGTTGCCAACCTTAACGAAGGGTACGTACTCTATACATCAAATAAAGTAATTTTATATCAAAAAAATGCTGGGAAACGATGTAATTTTTTTTTTTAATTTCTTGGTCGGGCGAAATTTATAGTGTCCAGTGTTTTTGCTAGTTTTTTTATGGACAGCTATTAAATTATTTCTCTACTAATTATTTCTCATAAAAAATCTTGCTACACGCGTCTATGTGCATTTATGCAGAAAAACGCAGTATATTTACTCAACTTTGGACCCTAATATCTTAGGAACCAGACACTTCCCAGGTATGCTTCCATGGAGAAAAATGATCGTGATGAGGATATTCCGTAGTTTTCGGGAACGTCGATGACCAAAAATCACCCTGTATAACTAATAAAATTACAATCTCAATGCAAATCAACCGATATATCATACGTTTATTTTTGTGGAATTCCCGTTTATTTCTATCTCTACAAATAAAAACGTGCTACTTAGCAATTATAATACCTATATAAATAGGTAATGATTGCAAATAAGTTAATTTCTTTCTACTTAGTTTCGAGCATTTAATTTATAAATATTAATGAACTAGCATAGTTACTTGTCAGTAATTTGAAAACGGAAAAACGCTTATTCAAGAATAAATGAAATGAACCGTAAATAGTTAATTAGCAATGAAATTAGATGCCAAGTGCAAATCGTTTTTGCAAAGTTATTTAAATAGTTATTTTAGCAATAACGGATTCTGATTACGGTTACTCATAGAAAAGAAAATGAGAATAACTTCCACTTCCATGTTTATTAGTGTGTTGCGAATGTTTTTTGAGGATCGATTTTTCCGTTAGAAGACACAAAATGGTGCATATGGATTGTTCTTGAATTTCAATATTTATCATAAATTATATATTAAACCAGACTTCTTTTTATTTTTCTTCTATGCTGCTTCTCTTTCCGGGCATACTGTACAAGTCAGTAGAGGGACAAGAGGGTCTTGGTGTTTTGTAGGCGATGGGCTGACCACCTGTCACTACTAACCGAACTTGTACTTCTCAACTATACCCTCAAAATTGGTCAGAAGTGGCACCATGTGGTTCTATCGGCCCTTGGTGCTCTGCCTACCCCGTAAGGGATAAAGGCGTGGTATGTATGTATGTAAACCAGACTTCATATAAAAAAGAGTTATCTTAATAGAAGCAACTTTTAGTGCTTATTTTTTTTTTAAACTTTACAATATGACCCTCACTAAGGTACAGGTACACCTGTTGTTTGATCCTTCCAGGATTCTAAGCCCGAAACCTATAGTGTTGCAAGCAGGATGTAGGTAATTAATGTAACCTGCAATAGCAATGGCACATATTGTGACATGTGCGATCTGTGAATATTATACAATTTTTCAAATTGCATGTGAGATACGTAATAATATTGTCAATTTCTGATTACTCGTTCCTCTTTATAAGAGTTCTTTCTTCTGTCACCTGTACTTAATCAGAAATTCACCGTACCCTTATTACAGATACGGTATATCAATATAAATAGTCGCGAACTTTCGATTTCCACCCAATTCCGTTTGCCAATAAGTTATTCCGTCCCATCTAGTCGACAATGAGCATACATTAGTTACGTCCCCCTTTCGCTATCGTTTCGTTGTCGTCACGTGTGCGTCACGCCTGCTTGACGGATGTAATACGTGCATGCTTCATTTCGGGTACGCATTTGTAATGCTAAAGTGTAAGGTAAGGCTTGCTTTACCTACTAATAAGTACATACATATATACATACATACATACATAGAATCACGCCTTTATCCTTTACGGGTTAGGCAGAGCTCTAAGGGCCGATAGGACCACATGGTGCCACTTCTGACCTATTTTCAGGGTATAGTTTAGATGTACAAGTTCGGTTAGTAGTGACAGGTGGTCAACCCATCGCCTACAAAACACCAAGACCCTCTTGTCCCTCTACTGGCTTGTACAGTGTGCCCGGGAAGAGAAGCAGCTGTAGTATTACACGTTATTTTTTCACTCCCAGAGCAGCATAGAAGACTAATAAGTATTCGGTGATATGTCGAAATTTTGAGTGACCAAGGGGGTTTGGACCACGGCGCGGTCAGAATCACCCCAGTACACTATGTATTGTAATTTCTCGTTTCGCACCGCGGTGTATGTATGCGGTGCAATATCATATTTGAATTGGTTGATTTATATCGCGTTGGGTTGTACAGCTCTCTTTTTATGGGTGAATATACAGGATGTAACAAAAGGGGTATGTTACGCGAAAAGCTATGTAAATAGCCCACTAAAAGGAACCTATCCACAAAATTTCAGACTCCAAATCACATGTTTATTTTTCCAGATAGTATGGAGAATTCCTAAACAACTCAGGAATGTTCATACAATCTTGAAAAATAAACATGTGATTTCGGGTCTCAAATTTTGGAAATAGTTCCTCTATAGTGGGCTATTTACATAGCTTTTCGCTTAACATACCTTTTCTGTTACACCCTGTAGATATATTAAACAGAATTTCCTCTCATTAAAAAAAATAAACCAACTGTTATAAAACGATTAAATTTACTATTATGCCATTTTTTCTCTTTCTTATTTTATTGTTCAGTCATTTATTTGATTGAAATCGAAATGAAATTGATTGAAATGAAGTGAAATAAACGGTCCCATTGTGACGACATGTCATGAACAAAATACAAAAAGTATGATCGACATAGCAGAGTATATAATGCAGACAAACTCATTGGATGGTACATACTGCGTAAGCTTTGAGCATAAGTGCAGTCACCTTGTTTATCGCTGCTCCTTGTCATATTTGCTCCATGACTTGGACCTTAATGTTAGGAAATCTGAATATGTGTTATTGAGTGACTGATTAAATAGTTAGTACGATTACTGCTAATCTTGTACAGGCTGAGCTTGCCTTAATGGTCTGCTTAAATACGTTATTACACTTAATGATGAGATTGGAAGGGGGATTATGGATGCTGTTTTGGTGTTGTAATAAGGTATTGTATTGTAGTGCTGTCTACTCGTATGTTGTCAGTACGGGAGGCGCTGCTGCCCACCTTCCGGAAACCTTTAATCGCCTCGCCTGGTGGTACAAACATAGTTGCCTACCTCAAAATAGCGCATTTCCTAAAGCTCAGGCCATTAAACTATCAAAGCAAATACTGTTATGTATTTAAGTTTGTAAGTTAAACATTATACATTCACATTGAATAGAGAGACATACATATATAGAGACATAATGTGAATTTTAATAACTTGTCACAGTGCAGTCATTACATCACAGTATGACAATAATGAGGTTACGACTTTTTAATAATAGAGTATGGTATAGGACGCATTGTTTCTTGTATTAGCCCTCAAATTATTAGCAAATGGCAACTAATCAAACAATGTTCATTAAAATAAAATACAAACAAAAAATGCTACATCTCCAAATATAATTTTTTATAACGTTAGATATTTTGTGAGTGTTTTACATAATATGGTATATCTGGGTGAATCCAGCCTGCAATTTGTGGCCCTTTAATGTTTTCATACATTCAAAATGTGTAGAACTTTAAAGTGGCTCAAATATGTTCCCAATAATGCTGACTAGCTCTCAGGCCAACAACTCAACACAGAATTTGATGAAAACCAGAGACAGCAAAGCAGAAATTGAGAATTGAATAATATATACTCGTAGTGAAGAGCCAAACATAATTAGAGGCTTTGTCCAAAAATTCCCAGATTAACAAACTAACTAAGCTAAACCAGAAGTGTTTGTAGACATACAATTTACTGGTCCAGCAGAAAATAGCCCTCAAGTTGAATCACTGGTCAATATTTAGATTTCTATGGCTATACAAATTACACAAGTAGGGCTTGACAGGTATCGTCAAACATTGGTCGACCAGGTTAAAGTTATAATTTATTCAGTAAGTCAGGCTCACTAGCACTGAGTTGTTTTTAATAGGCCTGCCATGGTAAATACACGAGTGTAGTTTATTTTAGCGTGGATTTCACCAAACTTGAACTTACCTATACAACTATTCGAGTTAAATTTTTTAACTGGTGTGAGCCCATCACCGGGTGCTACACTTTGTGCTGACCCTCGAATTGACAACTCATGTTTGCAAAATATCTCAGGGAAATTGCGTCGAGTATCACCGGTAGGGCTTAGTGTGAGTTTTCACCTCGAACTCGTTTGCGTTAAAACGGGTTGGTTGTATGGTTAGTCTACGTGTATGGTCGAATTAGTTAATGTTCTCACTTTCATTACATCACGTCATCATGCCAAAATGTCATTGGTTGGCTGCTTTACTTTAACGCAAACGAGTTCAAATTGTAAACTCACACATAGCACAGCAATATTACCTATATGTAGTGTATTGCATACTAGTATAGTATAGTATAAAACGAAATAAACTACCACATTTGTTTTTACTATGACCCCGTCGTTAAAATTTCAACCGTTTTTGTATTTACCTTATTATGTTATCAGGAAATGTGGTGTTTGAATTTAGAAAGTATTTTTAGATGTCCATTTTGGATTTAATGACTATTGATTTGACGATAAGGTTTTTCACCCCTGCTGTTGTATTTTATTTACTTAATCCTAAACGGCTACATCCGACTGAACTATGTTCAATTTTTTTTACGGTCTATCAACATTTAACAATAGTAACTCCCATTACGGCTGTGTTTCCAAAAAAAAGTTAGCAAGAACTGCAGGACCATGAAAATGACGGCCGATTGGTCTAGTAGGTAGTCACCCTGCCTACGACGCCATAGGTCCTGGGTTCGAATCCCGGTAGGTGCAAACATTGATATGATGAATATTGATGTTTGTTTCCGAGTCATGGATGTTTCTACACTTATCCATGTATTTATATACCGTTAATTAGTACCCACGACACAAGACCTTAGGGATCTTAGTGTGGGACTAGGTTAATGTGTTGTGTAGTGTGTGAATATATTATTATAGTAACTAGGTATTTACTTTTTAAAAAAAGTTTGCAAGAACTGCAGGATCATGAAAAAGAGGAGAGTTTTGCGACATACACGGAAGGAGATGCAGCTAATACGAGTACATTCTAGTGAAGCCCCGCATGAGCACAGGAGAATTATCAATTATACATTGGTAATATTCGGCACATTGGTAATATCAGGCAGTGTTGCCAGATCGTACATTGCGAAATTATCTCATATTTATTGCAAAATTATCGTGTTTTTATTGCATGACAGAATATATGGACAAGGTGTGCAATCCTACGTAAAATTTCAAAATTCTTATGGGCAAAATTGGATGTTTACAAAATTATCGTAGATTTGACAAAAATATCGTAGAATTTGGATGAATTATCGTGCGATACCTAATTTTAATTTTTATGGCATGACACTCAAAATTATCGTGGATAAACGATAATTATCGTGCATCTGGCAACGCTGATATCAGGTATCTATATTGCGATCTGGCATTCCGCTCCGGCATACCGTGATTAGCAGTACATTGTTGACATTATTCCAAATTATATAGCTGCTAATTAATTTGTCAATATACTGAGGATTGATATTGATTCTATATATTTGAAGGGTTGTAGGTAAACCCGGCTCAGTGAATACTGATGAGATAATTAACCAATTTGATTGACGTGTCTAAATCTTCAGGGTAAAGCCAATGGCTCATATATGTTAGGTGTAATTAAATATTTAACGAGTAAATTATCAAGTATTCATTGTCATTAATATCTGTCCCCGATGTGCTGAACGTGACTATGGGATCTCCCTTATGATACCGCAACTCTGGTAATTTTCTATTTAGCTTTGCCACTTGATTTGAATAGGCATGAGGTCTTTGTCTAGTGGAGAAACAAAAAAAAATTATATGATTCTATTTGTACTACTGTATTATATTTGCTGTGGTTATACTTACCACGTTTAAGAGGAGTCTTCTATTCGCAAATATTCATCATCATCGTCATTTACAGCCCTGAGAAGTCCACTGTTGGACATAGGCCTCCCCCAATAACCTCCACTCTGACCGGTCGGAAGCAGCCTGCATCCAACCGACGCCCGCGACCTAGGCCAGGTCGTCCTTCCACCTCGCGGGTGGCCTTCCCACGCTGCGTTTGCCGATACGTGGTGTCAAGAACTTTCCGACTCCATCGGCCATCAATTCTTTGAGCTATGTGCCATGCCCATTGCCACTACAGCTTGCTGGACCGTTGAGCTATGTCGGTGATCTTTGTACGTCTGCGGATCTCCTCATTTCTGATTCGATCACGCAGAGAGATCCCAAGCATAGCTCTCTCCATCGCTCGCTGTGCGATCCTGAGCACATATTACAGTAGTAGTAATAGTACCAATAATATCTTGAATAACTGTATGTATAATATCTTTTAGTATGATTGAAAGAGATGGCGGCGGGATAATCTCGATTAGGCCAGGGTGGACGGACGACGACATAGGCGTAAGCTAGATATAGAGAGTTGTGAGTATTGGGTACCATATGGGGAAATCTTAAGGAAACCCCTAGCTATATAACAAATATATAAATATGAGAGAGTTCCTCGAGTCTCAAGAAACTCGACGCCAAGCGACACGCCCGAAAAACTCGTCCCAAAATCACCAACAAAATACACGTACAATCTAAACGGGCAGTTACGTTGCAACTTATGCAGCCACACGTTTAAGACCAGTGTTGCCAACAGTAAAACTACCTTTCCACCAGATTCAACCTCTAAAACCACCAGAAAACCACTAACGAAAAACGTTCCTACTGTAAAAACCACTAAAATTTCCACGAAACAAAATATAACACTATGTATTTTAGTAAATAGCCTTTACTATAACTTAATAAACAATTACAAAAACAACAATATAATAACAATTAGTAAATCAACATGAACATTTTTGTTGTCACATCAAATGATTCAATAAAAAATTTAAATTAATTCTTCTTAGAGAGAAGTTAGAGAGTAAGTATATTCTTTGCACGAGACAGAGTTGACTCTGTCTTTGTTTGTTGTAGAAAATATTCTACGGGGTCCCTGCGTATAGAGTATTCTAGACCTCAGTGATTCTGACGGATCAATCAGTCCTACACAGATGTAAACACTCCCGAAATAAACTTAAGTAGAAATAATAATACTTTTAAACGTGGCTTACTGGTTGAGATATAGTATTTTCAGTAATTGAAAGTCAATTTTATTTAACCGCTAGAAAAATCCACTCATAAAAGCAATATTTCACCACTAAAGCGGGGGTCGAAACCACCAGTTTTAGTGGAAAATCCACTAAGGTGGCAACACTGTTTAAGACCAAGTTCGGTTTCGCGAGTCATATCTGTGCACGCCAGGAACTGATAAGGTGTCGCCGTCGACGGACATGTCGTGGAGGACATCATCATCATCATATAAATATGAACGGGTGTTATAATTATTACGCTATTTTTGACCACGTGTTGACCAAGTGGTTTGATTTGATCACCTAGTTGTTTATATCCACGTGTAGGTTCCTGAGTCAACGGCATCGAGTGACTGCAGCAATTCCTCATTAGAATTTCCTCTTCTGTCTGCGTTTAATCAAAAATTTTCTTTTCAAAACACTTTGATCGTCTTCAAAAGTACCAGAATTACATAAAATATCTGTACCCTCGTACCGTACCGGCAAACAGTGCAAACAATCGGAACGTGCTGGCTGCACAATTGAATTCCCACGTACTCGTACCTCGCCGGCCACGTGCTAACCGTTCTACCTTTACATTTTTATGCGCTGCTGGTATATGACTGGAGTTTGAATTCAAAAAATATATTTTTCTGCGTGAAATGAAAACGGTTCCTATATTTTTATGTAGTGCTAGTATGTTTGTTGTATTTTTCGAATAGAATATGCAAATCTATGCGAGTATTATGTATAAAACTTTGTTATCCTAAGAATGCCGTTATATGTACCAAAAACCACACCCTCTTTTCAATGCTGACATGTAAAATGTTCCTTAAAAACCGCTACGAAGCGAAATCTTTACAGAATGACTGATTGAATATACAGTCGAAATTATTTGGCGTGGAAAGCTAAAATTTTTAGCTTGAATGTTTCTTTGGGAGTGCAGTGGAGCAGAGAGGATTTCTCGAAATCCCTTATCGGAAAGAACGATTATTGTGACGGTTAGTACGTGGATGATGAAGTATGGGCTACGTGCATTCCTTTTCAAACATACTAAAGTAAAGTATATTTAGTGTCTTATAGCCACAGACCACCAATATATATTATGTTTATAGAATACAAGTTAGACAACTAGGGACCCCGGTCCTAATTATGTAATAATATGTTCCCAGTCACCTGAACCCTGCATCTTTCACTTAAATCAGTGGGATTTTTATTAATCATATACAGGGTGTAACAGAAAGGGTAAATAGCCCACCATAGAGAACCTATTTCCAAAATTTGAGACTCGAAATCTCATTTTTATTTTTCAAGATTGTATAAAAATTCCTGAGATATTTAAAAATTCTCCATACTATCGGGAAAAATAAACATGTGAGATGTTAACATACCCTTTTTGTTACACCCTGTATACTACGGCTAGATCTTAAAAAGTTCTAGCGTAATATTACTATACTCAGGGTATCTAGTTTCTAATAATTTACAACTTTCTTTTATAGTTAAGCCGATACAAATAAACACAAACACTCTCTGATTTATAACATTAAGTCTGAGGTCTTAAAGATGAAATCTTAATTTAATTTAATTTATTATAGTGCTGTCAAAATCGGGACAGTATATACACCTATATTATAAGTAGTGGACGTCCGCGACATCATCTGTTTCAGCAAAAATTTTAAGAGATCGAAATTTTCCAGGATTCTTTGCCGGGATAAAAATGCGAAAAATATCGAACTCTTATTTTTTTCTATTATATGAACGAACATATTTTTCAATTCGGATCAAGCAGGTAGTTTCTGAGATTAGCACGGTCAACTACACATGCACACACACAAACTGTTCATCTTTACATATTAGTATACAGGGTGTAACAAAAAGGGTATGTTAAGCGAAAAGCTATGTAAATAGCCTACTATAGAGAATCTATTTCCAAAATTTGAGACGTGAAATCACATTTTTATTTTTCAAGATTGTATGAAAATTCCTGAGATATTTAAAAAATCTCCATACTATCGGCAAAAATAAACATGTGATTTCGGGTCTCAAATTTTGTGGACAGGTTCTCTACAGTGGGCTATTTACATAGCTTTTCGCTTAACATACCCTTTTTGTTACACCCTGTATAGATGCGAACGGAATGTATGTCTACCTGATGACTTTTCACAATAACACGGCTTGACTGATCCGCATGAAATTATGTTACTTATAGAAGAGTTTCAAGCAAGGATGCATACGCTACCTCCATGCCGGAGAAGTAAGTTTTCTTTGTACAAAGAGGACTCTTTTCGCGAAAATACCTAACTAGTTTGAATATAACCCTCATTTTCGTTATTTTCTAATCAAAAACTTCAGTTAGCCGAGCGAGCGGAGTGAGGTATTTGAGACATAAGTATAGTAATTTTATTCATAGCGTTGATTAATGCGAATGTCACTAAAATACCGTGGCGGGACCCTTCTCAAATGTGACATTCTACGTAACCTAAATGGGATAAGGACGTATGCAGACCGACACTGAATGAATGAAAAATATATCTCAAACAGAAGCTTAGCAAATAATTAAGTAAAATATATACAGTAGGTAGTATTTAGTCACAAACTCGGTCCTACTTCTGCATGCTACTGGCGTACCAACTGTTGCCATGCTAAACCGAAAAAAATGGCAAATACGTCAATGAACAAAGCACTTGATTTTTTAATATAAATATTAAATGCCTTCCGTGTTGACAACATAGTCCAAAAATACAAACTGCGGTCACCAACCCGCCTGCCCAGCGTGGTGACTATGGGCAAATACCCCCCATGGCAGTCTTGTGGCGTGCCCTGGGGGAGGCCTATGTCCAGCAGTGGACTGCAATAGGCTGAAGAAGAAGAAGAAGACCGCTAGAAGGTATGAGTTCAATCCCAGTCATAGACACCTCGTAGAGCTACATTTAACGACGAAGCTCCGTCGTAGGTGGTCGTAGTAGAACAAGAATATTGAGGTGGACTGAAGTATGATAGACAGATTAAATTTGCATAACATTTTTGGTTTGAAATTCAATATGGCTGCTGTTTAGGCATATAAAAAGATAATAGATAAATTAAACTTATATATTGGCTTCCTATATGTTTTTTTCCAAACTATAAACAAGAATCGCCGCACAAAATATGCCGAGACCCTTAAATGGGCAGTTGAGTGTTAGACGGACGTTTGTGTGTGGGTAATTAATTCGTGTATTGTTACCCCAGAAGGGGTTGACAAGTGAAGCCTTGTTACACTTCATTTTTACCGTGAGGGATAAGTTGGGGTGTTCACACTTCTAATCATCGCTTTTGGAGACAAACAGTTTGGCGAAACTCTTTTAGACAGTAAGAGAAATTATTTACATGCATATGGTTCCGGCTGTGTTTCCGAAATGGGATAGCCATAACTGCAGGATCACAAAGGAGATCCCCCAGTCACGTTTAGCTTAGCGAGTACAGCACGCGTATGATGAATTTGGTGAGAGCAAGATATCCCACTTTTAAACGTCAAATCCGCAGAGCTAAGTAATAACTAGACAAGGCAAGTGTTTCTACTTGGTGTGTAAAAAGGGATTGCAAACCACTTCTATCAGCCCTAATTCACTCAGTCTGGCTTGAGAACGAGATGTCTCTTCTAATTCTTAAGTCTATTTTTACATGCAAAGTACGTACACTTAGTTTATCTAGTTATTAATAGCTCTGTGAGTTTGACGTTTAAAAGTGAGACATCTCGCTCTCACCAAATTCATTATACGCGTGCTGATGTAAATAATCATTAACAGTTGCTAGCACATCGCCTGAGAAAAGTCCGAGTTCCTTCCGAAACTTAAAATTATATTAAATAACCATAATTAAACTTGACATAAATTCAAATAACATATAATATCACGCCTGTATGCCTTATTCAAATAAATAACGTATAATAACAGAGTAGTCTTGTGAAGCCGTATTATGACTGTTAAAGTATGTATATATGCTAAGAAGATAACATAGTATATCAACATGTGTAGTAATGGAAGCAAAACCCGATTAAAATCCAATCCCAGCTCTATAATTGCTTAGGCACATTTCTGTTACAAATGTGCAGCGCGATTGTACAATTTTCAAAATGGCGGACATTTTAACTGCATAGATGTATTCTATTGATTCGTTTTAGTTCTAAACTTGATACGTCGTAGTTGGCTTAGCTTTAGCACTTTTAAACCATGCCTAAATCTATTTATACAAACATGCATTTTTATTTAACATGTATCTAAGTAAGATGAAATAAATTGTATAAGCATCTCTTCTTTTATCTTCTTTTTTTGTGTGTGCAATAAAGAATAAGAATAAGTAAAATAGAGATACTGAGAGAAACTGATATATTCTTGTGAAGCCTCGCATTAGTACAGGCGATACCTATAACATTTCAGGGGGGTTTCTTCTTGAAAAATTTAAATCCTATCGACGAATTAAACATTTTTCAGATAGAAGACATATTTCTGAGGAATATTCATACAATGTTGTAAAGTAAACACAATGATTTTGTGTTTCAAATTATAATATTCACACACTTCACAACACATTAACTTAGTCCCATATTAAGATACATAAGGTCTTGTGTCGTGGGTACTAGCAACGGTATATAAATACATAGATAAGTATAGTAACATCCATGACTCGGAAACAAACATCAATATTCATCATATCAATGTTTGCTCCTACCGGGATTCGAACCCAGGACCTATGGCGCTGCAGGCAGGGCCACTACCTACTACACCAATCGGCCGTCGAAATGAAATGTGTCTAATCACGTCACCGTAAAGTGTATATGCATGTTTTTTTTTTATTTCATTTTTATATTCTACGTAAAAAATAAATAAAGTTTGCCCTTGGAATGGCATATCTAACTTTAACCGTTTTGGATTTACAGCAATTAAAAAATACGAGCCGGCAAAATATTTTTGAAACGCTCCGTTTGCTCCATACTAAAATGGCAAAGACTTTGACGTCATAATAGACAACCGTCCCAAATTAGTGTGGGGAAAAAATCTTATTTTATAAACGTAATATTTTAAATTATGTGTATTGTTGTCAATAAAAATTGTTTATTAATAGGTGCAGATATTAATAGAGTATTTATTAAATCAATCAGATAATTCAAAATATGGGTAAAATTGTATGTTTTTACTCCTTTTAATGTTGTAATTTTTTTTCGTTAAATTTTTCAAACTTTTAAACTCTGTACCTTGATATTTACTAACCGATTGATGTTATTTTTGCACTGTTCGGTTTGTATTTGTAATATCTTTCGAATAAAATATTTAAAAAAATCTGTTTTCGTGTCAGACGCATATTCCTTATTATCGCTTTGTTTTGTCTACAACGGTTCTGTTTCGGCTTCGTTCCAACTCGAGACTTTTCGAGAATTGGCCCCCAGATTACCTTCAATGTTTTAGAGATATATGAGTCCGTATACATACAATACTTATGTCTTAGTTCTCATAGCATTCCTTACTCGCACGTCTAAAGTCGTAATTCAAGCCTTATATCCGAACCTATTACTTACGCGTCCCATACCTAAGTTATACCCTCGACGCATCGTTACACGTCAATCAACAGACTTTCAGTTCTATCGCGAAGCCATAAAGTCCACTTGCTGGCACCAGTATAAGGTAGTTAAGTTACACGGCCGTCTTTTTAGGTTAACGCTTGACAAATTTATACGTGACGTTGGATGATCTATACGAGGTACAGTCAACATGAAAAGTGTTGTAATTTATGTAGTTTATAGCTTTTTAGGTCAAAAGGTTAGAAATGCAATAGGGTTATTTATTGTAGGCAGCAGTTATAACTTTGGTATGAATAGAGGAGCTCGAACATCTTTCTGAACCATTGAAAAACCGTTCTTATGTTGATGATAAAGAGTACAACTTCCTTGGCTATGCTCTCAAGGCAAATATCAGTGGTAGAGCGGTATCGATATTATGTAAATTTAATTAGGTATATTGTAATTATTTATGAAAAAATGATTCTCTTACATTATCTAATATTAAATGAACATTTATAAGTGTCAAATAAAATAAAATACATGAAATAAAACCTATTTATAGATAAAATTGCGTCTTTTAGTATCCATAATATCCCACGCACAAATTGTTGATATTTATTCGGTAAATATGTCTACTTAATTTTCGTAATGTCGTGTATTTTTAGACACATATTTACATAATAATATTGGCCTATTGGGTCAATATTGGCTACCTTAAATAGAATTTTGCTCTCCATAAATTACTTTACGTTACTTACATACGTTTATACGAGTATTAAACAAAAATAGACACTTTTATTTCAGAACATCGGTAAATTGGTTCCTTATTATGTTCGCCCACACAAAACAGGTGAAAATTAATTAGTTAAGGTTATTAAATTATGTTTTATTGCTTCTCGGAAAGTCAGAGACTTAGACTTATTTGACTTATTAGACTTGTCTAATTTTGAAAAAATCATGATTTAAGATAAGCCAAACTGAGCACAATATGAATAAAAGTAATAATGAGTGTTATTAATTTCATTTAATTAATTCAATGTAATTTCTAAGAAAGGCACATTAGCTAGCAAATATGAAGTAAATCCATGCCCGTGATTGATCTTGTTTACCTGTAAGAGCTTTTTGAGTTATATATAGGTATAAGAAAAAACCACTAGTAGTAAAAAACTGGTGAAAGTACACTGAAATCTTACCGGTGATATATTTATGTTTTCACAAATACTCGTACAACCGTAGAGATCAACTCGATTCCACTCGGCGGCTACCATTAGTATAATTACGACATTTTCACTATTTTCGGCCAACACCTACTAAGTCCATCAATTTCGGCCAAGTTCATTCGTCATTGTACGCCGAACCAGGCAATGCATTTGTCAACAATTCGTCGGTACTGAGACCTATTTGTTGAATGCATAGAACGCCTACACATTCCTCACCTTATTCATCAACCAACTCAATATGTTCACGATTATACCCACTAACACCTTATCCATTGCCGTGATAGTTTACAAGCTAGTATTAAAACGTGAAGCAAAAAAGCAATGTATCCCAAAACCGTGTACAGTCGTGATAGAAAAGCGTTTTATGTGTAGGTAGCGACTCGGAGTGCTGTTGGGTCTTATCTGAGCGTTTTGAAATATGGCCGCTGTCGTGAGCCGCCATGCGTTCTGTTGGCGATTGTACTAGACTAACTAAATTACGATTCTCGCATTGTTTTGGATGGACTTCTCTTAATTCCGTTGTGCGAGGGTGAGTTATTGCTGTATATTTAAGCGTTGTTCGCAAAATGTTGGGTTTAATGTCGCTTCTTCGCGCCATTTAATCATAGGCGACGTATGTTTTGGCTGCAGCTGTTAAATGCACACGCGGGCGCTGTTTTTAAAATGGTTCTTTAAATGCTCTTGTTCCGCTGTGATTGTTCATGCGAAATAATGCGAATATTATTGTTAATGCTATAGTTTGAGGATAAAATATTTAAAATGTGTTAATATAAATTGCGGTTTTTCATAAAACTAGCAATTATAACTGAACTCTGTAACTGTCTAGTGTCAGTCTACTTTACAATACTAGGAAGATGCATATTCACGGTTATCCATATTTCATCAAAATTCGTCCGTCCGTCTTGCCTTGGATAGCTTGCAAGACGCACTCACTCATATAACATAGTTACTTTCACATTTATTTTTGTGTTTTATATTTTATCTCAGAGACGTTCTCTCACTCGATGAGCTAGCAACCTGTCACTGATTTACGCCTAACTCTGCTATGCTAAATGTGCCTTTAGGATGTCTTTTGTAATCCTATAGCCCTCCGTGCTTTTTTTCAAATCTCTCTAAGTTCTTGTGTCGTGGGTACAAAGCAATGGTATGTAAATACATAGATAAGTATATAAGGTCTATCCAAAATCACCGATTATCTTTTAACACGAAACTATGCAGGTAGAAAGAAACAACTTTCACTATGGGATCAACTCTGAAATATTGAAAAAAATCTGCCCTGTTCCATACAATCTCGAATAATTACTGCACTGAAATGTATGGAACAATTTTTTTTTTTAATATTTCGGAGTTGGTCCCATGGTGAAAGTTGTTTCTTTTTACCTACCTAGTTTCGTGTCAGAAGATATTAAATAGACCTTATAAAAACATCCATGATTCGGATAAACAAACATCGATATTCATCATATCAATGTTTGCACCTACCTGGGTTCTATGGATTTTACAGAGGTGTTTAATGTATGTATCTTTTAAATACAACTAAGATTCCAAGGTACCTATTGAGGCATTGACTTCCTTATAATTTCGGTACCATTAAGTCCCGTATTTAATCAATTTAATCGTCCAATAATATGCCCCGAGCCTATACTCATTGGGTAAACTCGAGAGGTCACCGCCCGTATGGTCTAACAGAACTAATCTAATGCGATTATGGCCCTCCTGACCCCACACTACCTTATATAGACATTTTAGTAAGCACTTTTCCATGCCGCGGTACTTTTACAGCCCATTCAAACATCAGCTCTAAAGCTTGCAACGTAGATTCAAATTAAATAGAAAATTATTTCTACAGTTAGCAGCAGAGGTTCTAGCATTTTAGTTCTCGAGTTCTACGATAGGTGGAGTTATATTTGTGGCGCGCTGTACGCTCATGTCGGCTCGTACAGTTGACCACAAAACTATGCTAGTTATAAACAAGTTATGTCGTACTTGCTCTAGGACTGTGACTGGCGAGTTTCGATAGTGTGTATTAGGTATATGTGTCGAAGGCATATTGTAAAACACGCCCTATTACAAAACGACTAGGCATTTTGAATAGTATGGGATTTGGAGCGAGACAATTTGGCTTCTAGCAATTGGTCTGCTTAATTAATTAGGTTAGGTTATGTTAGACCTGTTAAAATAACAACGCACGAGTCGAGTGAGCGTAGCGAGCATGTCCCTGCAGCGACCGGCGAAGTGCTAAAAGGAATTTTTTCTCTCATACTATTCAAAATGCCTAGCCGTTTTGTAATAGGGCGTGTTTTACAATACACCTGCGACATATGCACGTAATTGTGTTATCGTTGCATTCATAATTGACTATGCTTTGCAAGAGCCTAGCTTAGTTTAAAAAAAAGTTTAGTAATGACATATAAAGTTTATTTATCTCGAGAAAAATATATCTAAGGTTATTATTGCTTTCCTCCTGTACTTATACGGGGCTTCACTAGACTACATCTGCTGCATCTCCTTCCGTGCATGTCGTAGGAGTCAACTAAGGAACTAAGGGGCGTTTTCTTATGCGATGAGCTGGCAACCGGCTATGCTAAACGTGACGTGTAGGATCCCCATCGCAATCCTGCATTTCTAGCTACCCCATTTTAGGAACACAGTCATCTGTATAAGTACCTATACAGGTTGTAACAAAAGGGGTATGTTATGCTAAAAGCTATATAAATAGCCCATTAAATGGAACCTACCCACAAAATTTCAGACTCGAAATCACATGTTTATTTTTCCAGATACGAGTAGTATGGAGAATTCCTAAACAACTCAGGAATGTTCATACAATCTTGAAAAATAAACATGTCATTTCGAGTCTCAAATTATGGAAATAAATTCTCTATAGTGGGCTATTTACATAGCTTTTCTCTTAAAATACCCTTTATGTTACACCCTGTATATGTATGAAGATAGATGTTTATATAGTTTAGGTATATGGATACCGCACTCACAGTATATACCCACAGCCCTTTAAAAGGACTTTTCAATGCCTCTACATTTACCTACTTCATAGCTATTCAGTTTTTACCTCGAACTAATGTTATTAAAATGGTGGAGCCAGCCAATCAATAACGTCGCTTGAACAAACTAAATCAGGCGCCCCTCTTCCCCCTCTCTGTCTGTGAGGTACCGATGGCAGAGAGAGTGAATAAATGAGTGAATTATTTATTTTGGCTTGTTTTCTTGTAAAGTTGTTCCCTGACGGCCGATTGGTATAGATGGTAGTGGTCCTGCCTGCGACGCAATAGGTCCTGGGTTCGAATCCCGGTAGGTGCAAACATTAATATGATGACTTCCGAGTCATGGATGTTTCTATACTTATCTATGTATGTATATACCGTTGCTCGGTACCTACGATACAAGACCTTAGGGATCTTAGTGTGGGACTAGGTTAATGTGTTGTGTAGTTTGTGAATTCTTCATCCTGCTTTGTTTCTTGGAATCAGCGTAATATGTATTTTTCTTCCATTCATCCCTATCATCTGTCATCTCATTGCTCACTCCCAGTACATGCATATCCTCTGTCACACTTCTTAGGTCTTTCTCTATAACCATCCACATTCATGCCTAGCATTGTCTATAGAATATGCCTTTCATCCCTTTCCTTCACATGTCCGTACTAAGATAAACGGTTACTTCGTATCTTGTCCAAGATCGGTGCAAGTTTTAAACTTCCTCTTATGTACTCATTCCTTCTCTTATCCCTTTTTCTAATACCACACATCCATGTCAACTTCATTCAGATCTCGCTTGCCTGTAGTTTACTTTTATCCTTCTTCTTTACAGCCCAGCATTCAGATCCATACAAGATATTGTCTTATTCTTTATTGTGAACAAAACACTACAGTAAGTACAGAGAAGTTTACAAAAGAAATACATACAAAGGCGTGCATATATTTGCAAGAGATTTCTTCCAGCATACCAGCATAAAGCTGTTATTAGGAGATAGTTTTTCGCTGTGACTTTAGGAGATGAAATGAATATTAGTTCTGGCCGTGAGTAGTCAGATTCAAAAGTTTGAGGACGTAGAGTGCCATGGCGGGCAAATACAGTCTGAAAAGTATTTATTGGTCTACAACTAAAAGAATTATGTACATGTTAATTGTACTTATATTTTTTCTTCTAACCGTATCCCTTTGCGCCTGTAGAGATGTGTTTACTTTGCCCTTCGACGAAACTCATTTTATTCATGAAGATATTAAAGAGCCTCTTTCAGTTCTGTCTGAAGTAAAAACTTGGTATGGTGACGCTGCTAGATATTTTTCTTAGTAAAGTAATTAATGGCCGACTGCTTATTAATGGTTTATAGACATACGAGTACAACTCCTCAACTGATGCATTGAGTCTGTGTTCCCATGATAAGGTAGCTAGAGCTGCAGAATTACGTAGGATATCCCGCAGTCACTTTAGCTTAGCGGGGCCAGATGTAAAAGATCAGTGACATGTCGCTAACTCGTTACCTGAGAGTACGCTCCTAAGTTTCTTAGTCCTCTCTTACGAAATGCATGAGGAGATGCAGCTTATTCTAGGGTAGCTTTAAAACAGCAAAACAATGTTATACAAGGTGTATAACAACTCTATGAAGAACCTATTCACAAAACGTGAGACTCGCCATAGAGGAATAAGATGTCATAGAGTGCTAATGTCATACAACAGTTTTGATGCACCATTAGACTTTTCGGTGCCTCACAATTCCAGTCCATGACACTTATATTCTATTAGTGTAATGTATAGTAATGTACTACATTAGTAATGTATTGTAACGTATAGTAATGCAATCTAAGTGTCGAGGACTGGAATTGTGAGGCACCTAAAATTCTAATGGTGCATCGAAACTGTTAGTATGACATTAGCACTCTATGTCTACATCTTATTCCTCTATGGACTCGCAAACACAGGCTTATTTTTCATGATTGTATTAACCTTCCTGAGTTGTTTAGGAATTCTCCATTCTACATGGGGAGAAGAGTATATACCGTTTGTTATTCTTCTTTCTACAAGTACAACGTTTTTCTTCTGTCCCATTTCACATATCTCTACAACTAGAGAAGACAATAAGCTCACATCCTTATAAAGAGGCACGTAGGTGGTCGATATGCGCGGAATGAACGCATCCGGCATTACAATTGGCTAATTGTGCAAGCTTCGTGATGAGATCTGCCCTAGTTAGCGTTGTTGCAATGAATTTATTAGCTATGGCAGCATATGCGGTATGAGGTGAGATATACCTCACATTAGTGGACACCTTCGACTACATCCGCATGTACTCTATAAAACTAAATATAGAAATTAGTCGGTATAAAATTATTTTCCCGAAATAAAAAGTAGCCTGTGTCCTTTTGCAGGCTCTATACTACCTGTGTACCAAATTACATTTAAATTGATTCAGTATTTTTGCGTAAAAACGAGACAGACTAATAGACTGGATTGAGTATTGTAAAGTTGTTCTCTCAACAAGCATGAGGTGGATGAGAGAGAGAAATCTCACATCTACACGACAAATCCACATTCCAAATAATGACTATATAAGTATTGTGCTGATGCGGGGCTTCACTAGAATACATCAGCTGCATCTCCTTCTGTGCACGTCTTAAGAGTCGACTAAGAAGCAGGAAATTCTCTCAGGGGATGAGCTACTAACTTGTCACTGATCCACAGCTGTCCCCTCACTATAAGTATTAATCAGAGATGCGCCATTTGTTTCATCTTTTAACACAAGAAGCGCCATTTATTAAAACTTTTAGCAGTTTTAGGTGACATATTTGTACTATATGTAATGTACTTGTACTAAATATAGTCTCTCATGTTTGATACCAACACCGTAAATTAAAAAAATCACGGACTGTGTATGTTTTATATGGACTCAAACCAACGACTAGAATACAAGCTTCGACCAAATGTTGTCTTTCTCAGTAGTTTTGCTAGCGAAGTCGTCCCGTGTAACAGATTTATGTGTCCACGGAGCGGAGTGGCGTTTTCTAGGATTATTTATTAGCGCTGGCCTCTCGCGACTGTAATAAAGTATGCCGAGGTAACCTTATTGAAACTGTGAAATTCCGTGTTTTTGTTTATTATTTACTGTTTTTTTTTTGATACACGCGGCTGTGTCCCCGACACGGGGTAGCCAGAAAGGAGATATATATTATATGTTTAGTTAAGTTTAAATTTCAACGGAAATCCCCTTTCCTTTTCTGTGGTCATGCAGGGCTTCACTAGAATACATCAGCTGCATCTCCTTCCGTGCATGTCGTAAGAGTCTTTCACTAATAATTTACATCTCTCCCCGCTATGTTAAAAGTGGGCGTGGGATTTCTTTTGTGATCCTGCAGCTACGTCTACCTGTTATTTGGGATCACAGCCTTGTCTATACGTATTAATATTATACAGCAATGCCTACTCATGTTATTCTACTCGACAGCCATAACAAGTTAATATAAACATACATACATACATATAATCACGCCTTTATCCCTTACGGGGTAGGCAGAGCACCAAGGGCCGATAGAACCACATGGTGCTACTTCTGACCAATTTTGAGGGTATAGTTGAGATGTACAAGTTCGGTTAGTAGTGACAGGTAGTCAGCCCATCGCCTACAAAACACCAAGACCCTCTTGTCCCTCTACTGACTTGTACAGTATGCCCGGGAAGAGAATCAGCTGTAGTATTATTATACTATTATTTTTTTCACTCCAAGAGCAGCATAGAAGAAATTTAATATAAACAGTAAATAAGTAATAATGTGGTAGAAAATTTATGTCCCCCAGTCGATGTATTGGAAATGTAGCTGCCCGCAGAGAACTCGGGTGACCACAAACAAGATAGAATGTAGTTCGATACTAGTTTTATTAGTTCTGTTAAATATGCAGTGCGGTTGACGTGCATGAATTGCAGGTTATGCCTTTTGGTGTTTCATTTTTTTAATCCCACATAGGATAATTTTTAAGCCGTATCCCGTGGCCATTTTTGTAGTTCCTTTTTTGAAAAGATGTGATACTCGTAATTGCTGCCTGACGTATTGCATGGCCTATATTTTTCGTTGTAATGTAGAGCCCTGTGCCGATGCGGGGCTTCACTAGGATACATCAGCTACATCTCCTTCCGAGCATGTCGTTAGAGTCGACTAAGAAACTAAGGGGCGTCCACTTAGGTGGTTAGTTAGCAAACAGTCTCTGATCTATTCATCTGGCCCCGGTATCCTATGCTGTGCCTTCTGGCCCACCTCGGAGACAGGAAGTTAAGTCAGTGGTCATGCTATGCTAAACGTGGCCGTACGATCTCCTTCGCGATCGTGCAGTTATAGCTATCCCATTTTAGAGGTTATTCAACTACATTACACACAAGAAATTTGCACAACATGATGATAGAATACAATATTTTTTTATTTTAAAAGTTTATATTTATTAAAAAAAAAGGAATGCTCAGCGCTTGTTGAAAATTCTTGCCTATGTATTTAAGATCCTCTCATTGCCGCTTATAAATTTATAGGAACAAGTATTCCTACCCTAGGGGTGGCGCCGTGTGTTGAGGGGGTGGAATTGCATTTTCTATGGGGTACTTTATTTCTGTGTCGACGTTTTAAGTGTATTACACTCTAGAATTGTTTAATTTTAGTATATTGTTTAATGTTAGCTGGCATCGAGGACTTTTCTTGTTCGATGCCATGCAGCGAAGATTAGGGTAGGAGAGATAAGTGAATTTATGATTTTTTATATGGTAATAAATACATACATACATACATACATATATCCATTGAGACAGGCATATATGTTCGTTCAGCTGTGTACTTTGTATGTCATTTTCCTTGGGTAAAATGATGATATAAATATATAGGTATATAAATAAATTATCGTTATACAAGCAACTACATAAATCCGGTTATCCGTTTTTATACCCGATCAAAACTTTTTTCTATGAATTTCCCTAGAGATTCAGTGATGAAATATAGCTAGTCCGTGCTACGAATGTAATATAACTAACGATAAGCTGAGATAAAGGTACTTCGTATACAGGATGATTTTTGGTCGTCAACGTTCCCGAAAACTATGGAGTCTCCTCATCATCACGATCATATTTCTCCATGGAAGCATACCTGGGAAGTGTCTGGTTTCCAAAATATTAGGGTCCAAAGTTGAGTAAATAGACTGCGTTTTTCTGCATGCACATACTACACTACACTACGTGCACATAGACACGCGTAGCAAGATTTTTTCACGAGAAATAATTAATATCTGTCTATAAAAAAACTAACAGAAGCACTAGATACTATAAATTTCGCCCGATCAAGTAATAAAAAAAAAATTCAACCAAAATTAATTTTGTTCCCAGCATTTTTTTTGGCATAAACTTACATAAATCAAATAAGATTTATAGGGTACGTATCCTTCGTTAATGGTGGCCACAAAAAAACATCCTTTATAACCTACCAGTATTTTATATTATTACAAAGTTACCCCCAATTTTTTCATCAGCTAGCTTATAGCACGAGCCATGGTTGGGCAGCCTACAGTCGCATTTTGGGCACAAATATATAAAATAGGCGATGGGCTGACCACCTGTCACTACTAACCGAACTTGTATATCTCAACTACACCCTCAAAATTGCTCAGAAGAGGCACCACCACCTAGGTAACAAAGCTAATGAGTAATATTTGTTTGTTTTCTAGTAAATTGTAGGAATTTATGAGCCAAATAGCGCCAAAGCATCGTTATAGCAGGGTGCACCACGAGCAGGTGACTCTTTACTGGTGACTTTAAGTCTTTAAGGTCTAAGTCTATCTAACCGAAACGTATTTTCTATGTTTTAATCTGTAAAATATATGTATAGGTATATATAATGACTTCTGACCAATTTTGAGGGTGTAGTTGAGATGTACAAGTTCGGTTAGTACTCGTAGTGACAGGTGGTCAGCCCATCGCCTGCAAAACACCAAGACCCTCTTGTCCCTCTACTGACTTGTACAGTATGCCCGGGAAGAGAAGCAGCTGTAGTATTATACGTTTTTTTTTTACTCCCAGAGCAGCATAGAAGATCTGTAAAATACTTCGTAATAATCGCTTTATCTGTGCTGATACGGGGTTTCACAAAAATACATAGCTGTTTTTCTTTCTGTGCATGTCATAAGAGTCAACCAAGGAACTCGGGCATTCCCTCAGCTGATAAGCTAGCAACTTGTAAGTAACTGATTATTTACATCTGTCCCCAGCGTGGCTCCAGGATCTCTTTTTGAACCTGCAGTTCTGATTTCCCCATATCGCATACACAGCCGTGTGTATTTAATTTAAGTAGAACGCTTGGATCAATATCGATTATTTTACATACATAAGGCTTAGAATTTTTTCTCGAATGGAAACTCGATAGAATGTCCCAGATTATTACGTTTAGTCATCGACGGTATGCTCAAATTAGATTCAGTACGGAATGAACGGATGTGCGGGCCTACTCCGGTTTCTAATTCCCATCTCGAACGGAAAACTCATTTGGATTCGAATATGACTCCTATAAATAGCTTATTTTTACATGTGGAGATTAATTCGATGTTTGCTTTGAAGAAGTAGATAAAATTATACTTGTAAGTTGATAAGGATATTATTTCTATTGGTTATTGAAAACCTTATAGTGCATTTAAGTGATTAAATGAAAGCTGTATATTTGTACGTATAAAATTCCTGTGGATTTTCCTATGGATAGTTAGAATTAGATTTTGATGAATATTTCAGAAAATTTCTGGCTGGATGGATTTGGCTCAAAATTGAGAGTTGTAGGCAATTTGAGTAGGCCTTTGACTAGTAGTGGGGTACCCAGAGGCTACTTACATATAAAAATCTGTACATGTAATCCTTTAAGGAAGTGAATATATCTTTTTATATGAAATTCCATCGAGTTATCGAAGTAACACACATGAAGCCATTTATCCTGTAGAATTGACACTAGACAGTAACACAGTTTTCCATCTAGGAATATTAGTAGAGGGCTTTAAACTTATTTATAGTGATGGAATATTTGATGGCGTCTCTGACAATATCTATCTTCATTTGGCCATTTAGTTTTGGAGTCGAAATGCTTTTAGTTCTACAAGGAGATCCAATCAGGTCTCTGTCGCCAATATGGAGAAACCGATACGTAGAGAAGGTACTATGTATAAACTAAAATATAGTTAAGTAATAATTTTTTTAAATGAAAAACCGACTTCCTCCCAAAACTCGAGCTTACTAAAGTAAAATTTTACTAAAGGGCAAATATATATTGCGTTAAGCTGTGTACGAAGTTTAGGAGGCATAATATTGTCAGATTTATATGCCAGCAAATGATTAAATAGGCCACATGACAAAAAAGAAAAAGGACTAGGCTAAAGAAAATTTTGGCAACACACACACACATATATGTCACTTCCAGTTTAATAAGTTTCAATGAGTGATCACGACTATGAACTGTCAAAAAATATAGCCAATGAGGAATAATCTAAATAATGCGACATAATACGTCCTGGATATAAAACATAGTATAACGAAGGGTCACCCGGCCCCCTACATAACGCCCCACGGGGGTCGCTGCAGGCATCTTGACCTTGTCAGTATGGTGACCACTCTCACCGACCCCTGTGGCTTTGGAATGACAATCTGTTGAGGCGTTTGTGGGTAATATTGAGATTTGTGTCTATTTATTTGGTTTAACGGAAAAATTTAATTCATCTTATGTAGTGATAGATAGATGGGGCCAGCACAGTAAAATAGTCTTTTGTTTTGATCTAGTTGGTTTAGCTGTTTATTTGACAGGGTTTCAGATATTTTCATGGTTTATTACTTGGCTTTGAATTTTGTCAAAAAGCGTGATACAAACGGATGATATACGTGGTACCTACGTGGAGTAATTAACTGAAAATAAAAGGTTTGGTTTTAAAGATTAAAGGTTTATCTTAATAACACGTCATAGTGGATTCATTCCGAGTCACGAGTCCATGTCATCTATATGTATACCTACCTATATTAAACCCGTTTTTATTCCAATAAAATATTATCCGCATAATTTATTTTTTTCCCAATATTAGAATTGTAAAAAAAAACATATTTAAAAATTAATTGTCATTTGAAAATTCAATAAGAAAGACATTGCCGACATTCCCCCATCTACATCCCATTAAATGAGCTCCTTAAATTAGGAAACTTTTCATAAAATAATACTTATACGTATATATACTACATATAATAAAATTGTAACGGATCGCTGTCTGTACATGGAAGATATATGAGAAAAAATATTATAGGAGGACCTTTATCAACGCAATAGAACCAAAAACGATGATTTTTGGAATTTTTGTCTGTTTGTTTGTTTGTCGGTTTGTCTGTGCGTTTGTGCACGCTAATCTCAGAAACGGCTGAACCGATTTCGATGCAGTTTTCAGGAATATATTGTGACAGGTCCCACTTAACATATAGGCAATTTTTTTATCCCGGGAAAATGTTTTTATCCCGGATAATTTCGACATTTTGTTTTTTCTGTAGTCCACGCGGACGGAGTCGCGGGCATCCACTAGTAATTAATACGATGAACAATCGCAAAACAAAATTAATTTTACATTTCGCCCAATTTTCGGCAACAACGCTGCTACGTATTTCTGTTAATTAAACTATTCAATTTTGAAGGAGTTTTCTTCCTCAAGCACACCGGATTTAAAATGGGAAAAGCCGTTTGTGATTAAATATGTTTTGTCAAGTATGATGATGATTACTTAAACTACGGCTATGCAGTATGCCGTATATAGCTTATGATTGTAGACTAACTTCAGTTACATCATGACTTTGTGTCTATACGCGACTAGCCATTATTTTATACAGGATGCAACAAAAAGGGTACGTTAAGCGAATAGCTATGTTAATAGCCCACTAAAAGGAACCTACCCACAAAATTTCAGACTCGAAATCACATGTTTATTTTTCCAGATAGTATGGAGAATTCTTAAACAACTCTGGAATGCTCATACAATCTTGAAAAATAAACATGTGATTTCGAGTCTCAAATTTTGGAAATAGGTTCTCTATAGTGGGCTATTTACATATCTTTTCGCTTAACATACGCTTTCTGTTACACCCTGTATAATGAAAAATATGCTTAATGAAAGATTTAAAGCTTTTTATTTCGTACCTATATTATTATCAACTAAAACTTATGATTAATTAATATTTATTTTAATCACATAAAAATAATCAAAACATAAACTTATGTGTATACTTGTATTCGTGACTAATTTGACTAAAATTAAATAAATTAGATACGTAGGCTATATGATTTTTTTAAAACTTATTGTGCCACTTTTTAAAATATGATGAAATGAATCACTATATTTGTGGTCTATATACACACGGCCGTTTTTCCAAAAATAGGTAGTCAGAGCTGCAGGGTCAGTGACAAAATGCTCATATCGCCTAAAATTTCTTAGTCGACTCTCATGCACGGAAGGCAATGCAGTTGATGTATGCACATATTCTAAATGTTTTCTTTCTTTCTTTTTTTCTTTCAGAGTTCATAGTCAGAACCGATTGTTAAATACTTACTTGCCTTTACCTCCTTCTTCGGTGTAAACAAGCCCGCGGGCTCGCTGAATATTTGATATCTCTGGAATCGAAAATTTTCACTTTTCCCCAAGATTTCTCTTCCTTGTCCAATAACAATCTTCAATCACTTAGGGAACATCCTTTTTACCGGTTAATTACCCGTATCCGTTTCAGTTTTTTTTTCTTTTGAAGCCTTAAATGGGGCGAAAGAAGATGGATCACTTTTCGGAAACCTCTGAGGGTTTAGTTTTCTTTTGTTTTTGCAAAACTTTTTGTTTTTGAATTATTTTGAAGGTATAATGTTACCAAATACCCAATACTAGGGTATCTTTCATGAATATCGAATAAGCTGAATATCAAATAAGCTAAAAATTAATTAGTGCACTATTTATGTGCGCTACGTAATTATCTATAGGTACAAAAACATATGCTAGTCATTTCTATTCGAAAATCATTATTTTGTATTCACTAGCATTTTTAATAGCATTTGACCGCGTGGTGCCGGTAGAGTAGAATTCGTACCACCCCATGTCTACCGATGGGTATCGTACGAGGCGATTAAGGGTCCCGGGAGGTGGGCAGCAGCGCCTCCCGTATTGACAACATAGTCCAAAATACAAACTGCAGTCACCAACCCGCCTGCCCAGCGTGGTGACTATGGGCAAATACCTCCCATGGCAGTCTTGTGGCGTGCCCTGGGGGAGGTCTACGTCCAGCAGTGGACTTCAATAGGCTGATTGATGATAGCATTTTTAATACGAAATTAAAACCTAAATTTAGCTAAAAAATGTTACACCATCCCCACTCTCTTTAAAAAGCTCTAGGGGTGGTTTAAGGGAGCAAGGTAAGTGGATAGACAGTAATTTAAATCTTAATGTAGCCCCCATTATTTATTTTGGAAAAGAATTGCATGAACCGTCCTCGTGCTTAATATTTTTAAATATTACTTTTCGTCTCGCCATGGCATTTGATTAAGAGTCTCATTTAGCCACCCCCTACCCCCGTTTGAGGGTATTTATCTGAGGATCTAATAAAAAAAATGTCTATACAAATGCAATATGTTTGGGACGTTTTAATCAACGCTTGTGATGAAAAAAATCGGATATATAGATTTTATGTAATAATTTATATTAATATTACTGTTGTTACTGTTAGCCAATTGGTTAGTTGGTCAGAGTGAAAGCACGGCTTGAGTGAGTTCAAATCTCACTCGGGTGAAAAGAAAAAAATCATTTCTTTATTAATAAATTTTATGATATTAGCCAATACTTTTTGCTCTTACTCGCAAATGAAAAAATAAGCATATTTTAAATTGAAAGTTAAATTAAAACTAGGATAAAAAAAGGTTAAGTCACTAAGAAACTAATATATTTTATAAGTGAGCTGGCGAATTGATAACCTCTCTTTTTTGGAAGTCTGTTACGTCTACGTCTCATCTCATAGGAGCTTCCTGTGTTTATGATTTTAATTTCAACATAACAGGAAAATACAGATGAATATTTTTGTTCATATAGATGAGTACGGTCTATATATACTTGTAATACCCCTATGTGCTTGTACTACCAACATTGTTCGGTGAAATATTTATTTGCGCGCGTCTCACCGAATTGCGCGTCTATTTGTGGAACGTGATGGGCCAAATGGAGGAGCCATTCTATAGGGGAGCAGCACAACTTTAGTAAATAGAGCTTAAATATCAATAATGCGATTCGTGACTGTTCAGACAATGGACGTTTTTCGACTAGACGACATGGTCACGACACGACATGACCACGGCTTTTTTGGAAGCTAAAATGTATTAAATAATAATATATTTTTCCTCACCCGTACTAGATTTATTAGGTTAATTGTTGAGTGTCAGCAGCGGCAGCTACAGGCTTGAACATAACATTTATTTTTTATTTATTTATTTTAATAATAAATATTAAATGTACCTATCCTCCCATCGTATCCTACCCCTAATACTCTCTTCCTTTCCTGGGTCTATATTAGTGGATTGAAATTTTCTATTGTTATTATTAATGAAATTGTATTAGGCGTTACAATTCGGAAGTTCAAACATTCACTATGGGTGCGCTCACCACCGGGCCCTACACCCTCCACTAATTATTATGAAACTCTAAAACCCAACACATTCATGTTGTGTTGTGTTTTAGAGTTTCATAATAATTAGTGGTTTACTAATTTACTAATTTCTATAATCCTGAGGATGCCACGGTTGTTGGCGAAACATATGTAGATTAATTAGTTTTTGATTTCGGAATGGTGCAATGTATTGTCTTGCATGCTAGGTGCTCGAGTCTGGTTTCTCGTGGCGATTGTAGTTAGTGCAAGTGCCTGTTTTCACAGTTATGAGTTATCAGATCCGAGGGTCAGTGGAGGGTGTAGGGCCCGGTGGTGGGCGCACCCATAGTGAATATTGTTATTATTGTTAATTATTACCAATTTATTCCGATATCCTTTGTTTAATTAATATGGAACAGCTACCTAGTTTGTGATCTACATTATATTTGTGAGATGTGACACTATGGAATTGTAATTATTATTACTGGCACTTCACACATTATATGTTTAATTTATTGTAAATTGTATGTAACTGCTGTGTTGTAACAACTTTATAACAAATGAATAAAATAAATAATATGGCTCGTTTTTACAAAATATCGTAGTCATGTCGTTGTCGTATCGTCTAGTGGAAAAACAGCCTATACTGTATAATATATAATATTCATACATAGGTACATATACGCGGCTATGTTCTCAAAATGGGGTAGCCAGAACTGCTAGATCACAAAGGAGATACTCGTACAGCCACGTTTAGTATAGCGAAGCAGTTGTAAAAGTTTAGTGACAAGATGATCGGCTAAGAGTATGCCCCTGTGTCCCTTGATCGACCTTAAAATTTGCCTGGAAGAAGATCCTGCTGATGTGAATCTTTTTAACAAAAAAGAATGTAGAAATTACTTAGTTAAAAACCAAACTTTTTATTCTACTTATAATATTTTTATGTCACTAACATACTCAATGCTATATGGAAAATTTACTGTGTAAATTCTAAAAGCTGCCTCAAAATATGATCTGAATTCTATTTGGTTCCGGAATCTAGTCCCCAAATCTGTTTACGTCTGGGAAATTTTAGTAGGGGCCCATGGGAAAAGAAATGAACTGGTTTGAATTATCTCATTTACTTAACTCTTTCAGTCTTGGTGGTTAGTGTCACTAACCACCTACTCGTATTTCTGAATTTTTTAATTAAAATCTATGCCATCTACTTATAATCGGTTGAACTATCATGAAAGTTCGATTCATGCTTGACAAGATACGACCGAATATACCGCCAAATGAAAGAATGACAACTCAATTTAGTTGAATTGAATATTGCACTTACGTAATTTTAATTGCGTGTTTTATAAAAAAAAAAAACAGGTAAGTAAGTTAGCTTTTATCTTCAATGTTTTTTATTAACTTTATTCTCATTTATCTGTTTTATATATATTTACATGAAAATACTACTACTCTTAAGTTTTTTGCAGTGTATTCACATCGAAATGCGTAAATTATCATTAATAGTTTGTATCAATAGTCATGGTGGTTAGTGGCACTAACCACCTCATTTTTCGAAAACCTTAATATTTTTTTTTTTCCTACTTTATATGATTTTTTTATTGTTAATAATGCTAAAACTTACATACATATGTTGAAAATATTCTTAATCTAAAAGCGTGACGGAAAGAGTTAAAGAAAAAATCCGACTGCGTGGAAATTTTTGTTCAGTATTAGTCTCACAAGTACGAGTAAGACAAAACTAATGATATCTTTCAAACTTAAATACAACAAGCCGTAGGCTCTATAGAACGTGCCAAAGAAATACATACAGACATACACACACTCGAAAAACATAACCGTCCTTCTGGCGCGGTCGAGTAAAAAGAGGTTCAAACCATAAAGAATGGTCAAAGAGAAATACTTAGTTGGAAGTGAAACTATGGAGAAATTAGCTTTGTCTCAGGATAAAGAAATTTTAGTGCTGTCTAAAACTTAATCAACATAGCCTAAAATAGGCTATTAGACCATTGGAAAAATTGTTTTTTAATCTTGTTGCGTTCTGTTAATCTTAGTTTAAAATATAAACCTGAGCATGCTATTTTCATACGTACGAACCCCTACCTATCGATACAGGTTCGCACTTAGTAAATTGTATTATTTGCCGCGGTCAGCACGCAGGCATTAAATATTGAATGTGCAGACAGTTTCTAAACTGGATTGCGTTAGTTTGAGAACCACTATTATTCTTAACCCAGGATTAATTTTAAAAAGCCTCTATCGCCTGTGTTAAATCATATTTGTCTCGGCTATCATCATCATCATTTCAGCCCTGGGAAGTCCACTGCTGGATAGAACAATCTCCATTGATCGTTTATCGTTCCGACTCATAGATGAACTTTCTATACTTATCTATGTATTTATATACCGTTGCTTAGTACCCACGACACAAGACCTTAGGAATCTTAATGTGGGACTAGGTCAATATGTTGTGAAGTGTGTGAATATTTTTTTTTTTTTAATCACTGTCGATCAAGTGACTGCACTATAAAAACGTGAAAACTAACTCTCAAGCGTCAAAAAACGAAGTACAACAGTATATTTTACCCGAGTACCTTCAAGGGAACTAACTAAGAATTCGAGCGTTGGTCTATAAGCAATGATGACCCTTTTTTTCTTTTAAATAAAAATGCTACTGAATTCGTAGCAGCACTTAGCAGTAGTAGTTTGTAGATTTATTTTCGTAGCTTCGTAGTACTCGTAGTAGTAGGAATGACTTATATTTAGCTAGTATGGTTTATTAAATAAAATTGTAATTAAGTAATTATTATGCATTCATTTTTTGGACATTCTACCTTATTTTCTCTTTATGTTGCTTAATCAAAGGGAAAATTCTATGTATCATATGGCTGCGAAGATAATTTCCGTTGAAATTGGCTGCCATGATCGAAATTCTGTCAAAGAAACATTATTATTAGTACGAAAAAGAGGATGTTTGTTATATCCTCTGTAAATATAGAGTAAGCATGTACCTTTGTATGAAATAAGCTCTGAATCGCATTACCTTTAACATGAATGCGGCCTGTAATGTCGCTGTAAGAGGTTCGTTAGCACGGCACAAGCCCAATTAGCATTGAAGCGCTGCCAACTACAGCGCTCGCGGCCGCTGTGAAAACTCACCGGAATGAGATTAAGCGCTGTTTTGCCGGATGGGAACAATGCTGACGTTTTAATGGCGGCCCCTGATGACAATGCGGTGAAAGTGCTGTGTTGAAAATGGTAAAAACATGTAAAAATAATGTTTTTTGTATTTATTTCCTCATCTCAAGACCATGTATGTAAACTGGTATTTTGGATATTCTATCATAGTTTTGTTTTTAATTACACACATATATACTTTCTGTGTCGATAATATAGTCTAGAAATCGCTCTGCACAGTTACCAACCCGCGTTGGTGAATATGGGCAAAAATCCACCTATGGCATTGCAGTAGCACGTCCACTAGTGGACTGCAATAGGCGGATCTGTGTGATGTGTATACATACAGGATGATTTTTGGTCGTCAACGTTCCCGAAAACTACGGAATCTCCTCATCATCACGATCATTTTTCTCCATGGAAGCATACCTGGGAAGTGTCTGGTTTCCAAAATATTAGGGTCCAAAGTTGAGTAAATAGACTGCGTTTTTCTGCATAAATGCACATAGACGCGCGTAGCAGTATTTTTTCACGAAAAATAATTAATATCTGTCTATAAAAAAAAACTAACATAAACACTAGACACTATAAATTTCGCCAGATCAAGTAATTAAAAAAATTATTGAAAAAAAAAAAGATTTTCCCAGCATTTTTTTTGGCATAAACTTACTTTATTTGATGTATAGAGTACGTACCCTTCGTTAAAGGTGGCCACAAAAAAACACCCTGTATACACTCCGCTGAGTTACCAAAATGGAGTATTCAGAACTGTAGGCCCATAAAATGATTCCACAGAGTAAATGATGTGACGGATTGCTAGCTAATCGTCTGGGAAAAAGTCCCAGTTCCTCAGTCGACTTTTATGACATGCACGGAAGGAGATGCAGCTGATGTATTCTAGCGAAAACCGCATCGGCATAGGGCAGGAGTGTTTTAAATTGATTTCAATATTACGTTATTTGATACGCCAAATAAAATAAAAAAGTTGTACATACGTTGCTGGTATACCTATGTACTTACTGCATAGATCACCCAAAACCATTCCTCGATATGAAAAAAGGAAAATGTCTTGAGGCAAAGTAAATGCCTCACAGTTCTGAGGGCTTACCTGAGCATTTTAATCCCTAAGGTATTTTTTGTTCCCATTCCTGATCCGTTCGGAAGTGGGCTGAGTGCTTGAGGGCTCACTGGAAAACTGCGGGCTTAGGGTTAGGTCATTGTCTTGAGGGATAGTAGAGCGATTTTTTAATTAAAAAACCCGACGTGAATAATTTTTACCCAGTGCTACTGTCACGATTAAGACGAATGACGAGCGTCAATGATTAAGAATGGGACTTTGAGTGCGTATAAAGTTCTCTATAAAGGGCTGTATACTGTAATTATTATACAGTGGTTAAGTGCAAATAAGATTGGGATATATACCGAAGACGTATACTTTGTATTGATAGTGAAGTCCCGCGGAATTTTATGTAACTAAGTAAAGTCTATCAAGCAGTCTTAGTTTTATACGGATGCTAGCGCCTTTCAATGAGACTTCATAAACCAATCGGTGTTTAGGTATTTTATAAAGAAAGGGGTTTATGGTTATAATATAAGTACTAAGAAAAAGCACTCTCTATCTACAGTTTTTATGTTTATTTACGTAAAAGCTTCGTATATATACAATATACCTACATCATATTTTTTTTACTTTCAGACGAAATAAAAAGCTAAGACCTACTAAGATAAGACCTAATAAGCTAAAATACATGGGTCGATGAGATTTCTAGCGGTAACATTATATTATTTTGTCTATATTCCTAACCTAACCTAATTAATTAAGCAGACAAAGTGCTGAAAGCCAAATTAGCAAAATTTGTAATACCACGTAGGTATTATTCAATGTGCCTGCGACATAGATACGAGTAGGTAATGAAACATGCTTACCTAATCAATACCATTTCACTTTCCATTCTTTTTCAAACTACTGTAGTCCACTGCTGGACGTAGGCATGGGGGGTTTTGCCTATAGTCACCACGCTGGGCAAGCGGGTTGGTGACCGCAGTGTAATTTTGGGACTATGTTGTCAGTACGGGAGGCGCTGCTGCCCACCTCCCGGAAACCCTTAATCGCCTCGTACGGTACCCATGGGCTCGGATACCCGGATACGCGGCTACCACGCGGCTCACTTTCCATAAAATCTACGAACCTCCATTAATCTTCATCGTCATTGTCCACAGTAATCGAGACGGGAGACGAGCCAGCGACCTGCTCATCCACCAGGACCCTGGTCCTCGCCAATCACCAGAGCACAGCGGACGTACCGATGCTGATGGCCACGTGGAACCCTCGTCCTGGCGTGCTGCCAAACCTCATGTGGATCATGGACCGGGTCTTCAAGTTCACCAACTTCGGGATCGTGAGCATGCTGCATCATGACTTCTTCATTCAGGCGGTAAGTGGCTTTTTCACAGACTTAAAAAAAGGAGGAGGTTTCTCAATTGTACTTCTATATTTTTTAAGTTTATCCAGCTTTAAGTTTCGTAGCCGACTTGATATTAGCAGCAACAGACGATGAGTGTCGTGGTAACATTACTGGTTTAAAAAAAGTATTTCTAATGGAAACGACTTCGCGTGTAAGCATGAATTCCCATTTTTACTGGTCCCGTGGAAATTTCGGGAAATAAAGATTGCCTACGTCATACACAGAACTAATCTAGAGTGAATAGGTACTTTCTAGGCAAACATGTACCACCCTAGGCCTCATCCTACTTAACATCAGGCACGATGGCGGTCAAATGTTTGCCTAGTTAATTGTAAAAAAAATCTTCCGAGTTTCAATACTATTATAAAAATATTTTTCCGGGATAAAAAGTAGCCTATGTGTTAATCCAGGGTGTCAGCTAAATCCATGTCAAATTTTATTAAAATCGCTCCAGCCGTTTTTACGTGAAAGACAATAAACATCCATCCATCCATCCATACTTACAAACTTTCGCGTTTATTATATTAGTATGATTTTTAATTTATTCCATTCACTACGCCAATATAATCCAACTACACAGGTTTAATCAACCTGTGATCCATCCTATGTCATCCATGAAATCAAACGAGCGAAAATCTGAATTTGGACAATTGTGACGTCAAAGCAATCCCATTCGCTGCACGGAAAAGGCTTGCGGATCGGCGATATCAAAGGGATTGGGCCTATGAAGGAATGATAAGGCAGAGGTGCGACAGTGAAAGACTTAGTAGCACCAATTTAGTACAGCGTTTATGTTAGTAAATATTTGCATACTACTAAGATCTTGTGTCTTACTAAGCAAGGATCAAGGATATAATAGTACATCGATAATAGAAAAATCCATGTCTGGAAACAAGTATTGATATTCATCTTTTATCAATATTTTCGCTTATTTCGGATTTGAACCCGTTACCTATGGTACAGCAGGCATCAACTTTACCAATCAGTAATCACTTTAGGCCTTAGCAGAAACTTGAAATCAGTTCACCAATGAACTCATGTACTAATGCCGAATTTACCTCTCACCGTGATGTTCCCCTCCATCCATCACTTGTGCAACACCTACAATATTTTCTATGAACAAAGACTACCTCTTCTTCTCTTTATTCTTTATTGTACATAAAAGACAATAATATTACAAAGATAAACGAACAATGACCACCTATCCTTGGTCCTTCTTCAATGGTGGAGCCGGATTCACGTGGCGACATGGGAGTAATGATAGGAGCTTACAAATTCAAATAGCAATCGTTTTGTGAGGGAAATTGAATGCTGTAGAAGAGTAACTGTAGTGGTGTTTGTTTTTCTAAGGTTACTTTAAATTGTAGGGAGACTTAAAATTTATAAAATCAAAATATATTAGTAACTTACTTGAATGAGTTTTTCATGCAGATTACATGATAGCTGGACTTGTACAAATATTTTCCGTACCATCGAACAAATTCATACATCTATAAAAAATTATTTATACAGGATGTTTTTTCGTTGCCACCCTTAACGAAGGGTACGTACTCTATACATCATATAAAGTAAGTTTATGCCAAAAACAATGCTGGGAAACGATGTAAATTAAAAAAAAAAGTTACTTGATCAGGTAAAATTTATTGTGTCCAGTGTTTATGCTAGTTTTCTCATAGACAGTTATTAATTATTTCTCGTGAAAAAATCTTGCTACGCACGTCAATGTGCATTTATGCAGAAAAACGCAGTCTATTTACTCAACTTTGGAACCTCATATCTTGGGAAGTAGACATTTCCCAGGTATGCTTCCATGGAGAAAAATGATCGTGATGATGAAGAGATTCCGTAGTTTCCGGGAAAGTTGACGACCAAAAAACATCCTGTATACGTATAAGGGGTTCATCTTCGATCAAACTGGTGCCTTATGGACACTCGTGTTCAGTTTGTTATGTCCGATTGGCGGATAACACATTGTTTCTTATTGGCAGCTATTTATCTACTGTGATCATTTAACATGTCCGAGTGACGATTATTTATGTTCAAGAGATATAATCATCATAACAATAAATAACCCCAAAAGCTAGTGTTCTATTATTTTATTTACTTTACCATTACATCTGATGACAAATATTCCGCAAAACTGCTACGAGTATCAGTTTGACTTCGGGAAAGTGTCATGTAAATAAACTATTGCCAATAACTATTAATCAAAATATTTCCAAAATAGCCAACATTTTAAATTTTTACCTCGAATATATACAAATAAATCCTTTCAGTTATACGAATCGGGTAATGCGAATTCAGTTTTCAATTTTGATGAGTCGCATTAAATTAAAAGCTATTAAGTTGACGAGTTCGCGTTGTGTTTCATAAATCGCTGGATTAATCCGGATTGGAAATGGCAACAGCTTGCATGGAAATTTGTGGAAGTGCACTGACCGGCTGAGGGTTATATTATAATTAAATAATAATTAGCTAGTGGTCTGATCGCGCTTCGCTCGGTATAATTAATAGTGTACTTAGTTGTCCCATTGTAGAAATTCAGCCACAATAGAATACTTCTGATTACACACACACACACACGTACACACACACACACGTACACACACACACACATTCACACACATACACACACACATTCACACACTTCACAACACATTGACCTAATCCCACACTAAGATCCCTAAGGTCTTGTGTCGTGGGTACTAGGCAACGGTATATAAATACATAGATAAGTATACAGGGTGTAACAGAAAGGGTATGTTAAGCGAAAAGCTATGTAAATAGCCCACTATAGAGATCAAATTTCCAAAATTTGAGACTCGAAATCACATTTTTATTTTTCAAAATTGTATGGACATTCCTGAGTTTTTTCGGAATTCTTCATACTATCTGGAAAAATAAAAATGTGAATTTGAGTCTGAAATTTTGGAAATAGGTTCTCTATAGTGGGGTATTTACACAGCTTTTCGCTTAACATAACCCTTTTGTTACACCCTGTATAAACATCCATGACTCGGAAACAAACATCGATATTCATCACATCAATGTTTGCACCTATTTTTATATTTATATTTTTATATTTTCTACGTAGATTAGTCTAACTCATTTTCGACTGTATGGCGCTTAAGCGTTTTTAGCTTTCCACCGGTCGGTTCTTAAGCTGCATACATCTTTGTCGCAGTTCGGCTATGAACGCTACATTAGTCAGTTGAGTTATTGCACTACTTTGTACGTTTCGCGCAAGTCTGATTCATTTTGTATGAGAATTGATTCTTGTTACTAATCTGGAAAGGAACTTTTAACCGGTTAAGTTGAAAAATACATCACTAGACTTTAAAAGTACATGTATACAGTACATACATCAGCTTATTACTTAGCGATCTCCTCTTTTCGCCATCCAGTTACTACCAACCGCCCCTCTTTAAGGTCCATCTGGCCGGAGGGCGTCCACCGCTACGCTTGCCAACGCGTGGCTCCATTCAAAAACCCGCTAACTCCACATTACGAGCATGGCGTGATGACTCGATGTAGTCTTTTATTACTATGAAAATTACATAAAATATTGCTAATATTACAATATTTCATTAAGATACCGTCATAAATTATTTTCGATTGTGTTTATTTTTTACCATATTACTAGAAAAAAGTTCTATGTTACCCCTCATATCTTAACTTCTCCCCTTCCTAATCATCAAGGGTAAAAGACATAAATAATGCACTTTAGCTCGTATTTATTTGTTTTCAGATTTTGGTTTGGACTTTGACGAAATAGAAAATACAGTATTTCATGAAGAAATACTTTAGTTAATTATTATATCTATTCTTTACAGTGTGTGCTAGTAGTTTTCCGAATATTATTGTTTCCTAAATTGCAAGTCTGATTTTTATGGCTATCTGTTAACAGAGTGCCGTCAAAAATGGCTCAGAAATTTTGGATATTACTTTAAACATAGGAATCTCACTATAGTATTGATACAAATATACAGGGTGTAACAAAAAGGGTATGTTTAGCGAAAAGCTACGTGAATAGCCCACTGTAGAGAACACCAAATTTGAGACTCGAAATCACAAGTTTATTTTTCAAGATTGTATGAAAATTTCTGAGATATTTAAAATGTCTCCATACTATCGGGAAAAATACACATGTGATTTCGAATCTCAAATTTTCTGGATAGGTTCTCTATAGTGGGCTATTTACGTAGCTTTTCGCTTAACATACCCTTTTTGTTACACCCTGTAGAATTTATTCTACCTTAATCTAAAATATAAACTTTAACTCTATTAATAATATTGTTATAAGATATAAATTTTATACAATTAAACTTGCCAAAAAGTACTAGTATTCAAATAAAATATCATTTAATAATTAATTAAGACCCCGAGCCCCTTTAATCTCGAGATTATTTTCACCATCCGCTCAGAAATCTTTGTAAAAATATTAACATAGGGAAAATCGATTATTCTACTCGGAAAAATAACGGGAGCAGATCGAGTTTTTTTTGTGAATAATTTATGAGTTAACAGTTGAAAAGCTTAGTATTACTACGGATAAAATTACTCTCCCTTTTCGAAATATTGTTATATTTCGATATTGTTATTGCAAAAATTACCATAATGGTACTTTATTGTTTGTTATTTAACATACATACATACATAAAAATCACGCCTCTTTCCCGGAGGGGTAGGCAGAGATCACGGATTGTAATTTAACATAAAAAAAGTATTATTGAAAGATCCGAGGTAAATATCACTAACTCCATTTTGCTTCAAATGATCTAAATATCTAGTATACACGTAATCTAAAACATTAATCACAGTTTCAATATCATAATCACTAGAAAAGCCCAATTACATTTGACTCCTTTAATATTTTATTCAGTAGTTGTCTAAGGGTCGCTTTCCAATTCGTCACCGCTACTTTTGGTTACCCAAAGCTTCTTATACTAGCGTAAGTATTATACAGGATGATTTTTGGTCGTCAACGTTCCCGAAAATCACGGAATCTCCTCATCATCACGATCATTTTTCTCCATGGAAGCAGACCTGGGAAGTGTCTGGTTCCCCTGATATTAGGGTCCAAAGTTGAGTAAATAGACTGCGTTTTTCTGCATAAATGCACATAGACGCGCGTAGCAAGATTTTTTTACGAAAAATAATTAATATCTGTCTATGAGAAAAATTAGTTTAAATACTGAACACTATAAATTTCGCTTGATCAAGTAATTTTTTTTTTACAAAATAAGGTCAGGGTGTTTTTTTGTTGCCGCCCTTAACGAAGGGTACGTACTCTATACATCCAATAAAGTAAGTTTATGCCAAAAAAAATTCAGATGGGAACAGATGTAATTAAAAAAAAAAATGTTTGATCGGGCGAAATTTATAGTGTCCAGTATTTATGCTAGTTTTTTCATAGACAAATATTAATTATTTCTCGTGAAAAAATCTTGCTACACGCGTCAATGTGCATTTAAGCAGAAAAACGCAGTCTATTTACTCAACTTTGGACCCTAATATTTTGGAAACCAGACACTTCCCTGGTATGCTTCCATGGAGAAAATGATCGTGATGATGAGGAGATTTTGTAGTTTTCGGGAACGTTGACGACCAAAAATCATCCTGTATAATCGGTTTTGCAAGAACTCTAGAGCCTAAATAGCTTGTGGCACTTGAGTTTGAGAGATATTATTGGTTCGTCTTAGTCGCAGTAATGATACTGGGTCAAAATTTTTGCGTAGGATTTTTTCTATTTGTAATTAACATGTCGGTAATGTAAAGACGACGAAGTTTTTGCGATTGTACGTATTATACTAGCACCACTAGATTAGAAAACCAAGGAAAAACACAGAAATATTAACTGTGTAATACAAAAGGCTGTTAAATAATATTCTTGACACCATTGATAAATAAAACGAACAGAAAGTTGAGAATATATAATTGGTTTTCGGATTAGCAGCTACTCGTATGTACTTGTGGTTGCATGCTAGGAGCTTGGATCTGGCTTCTCGTTGCGACTGTAGTGTCTTGTGTTCGTGACTATGAGTCGGCAGATCCGAGGGTCAGCGGAGGGTGTAGGGCCCGGTGGTGGGCGAGCCCTCGATGGAATATAAAGTATCCTGAATGTCTTGAAAAACAGATATACAGGATTATAACAAAGGGGGTATGTTATCTCTTTTAAAAGTGCTGACGTGGATTACGAAGAGTACAATGACCCTTACATGTGGACGCGCGATTGCTCTAATCTACAACAATTAAGTCTTCATCTTCAGCCTATTGCAGTCCGCTGCTGGACCTAGGCCTCCCCCAGGGCACGTCACAAAGCTACTGCCATAGGGGGTTTTCCCAATTTTGCCCATCTGTAAAGTAATAGGTACATATTGTTGGTATTGGTATCGCGTCTGGTGTCACCTATTCTCTTAATGCGAACGAGCACTAATTTTAAAACGGAACCCCAAAATCAATGTCTTATTAAAAAAACATACAGAACCTTCCTAGAGAGCGGGGAACCGGCGGAAATGACAAACTTTTAGTACGCCGGCCGGCCCAGTTAAGTTTACAATGGACTTTATCGCGATGCAACAAAGTCCAGATTTAATTATCTGGACACGGGCATGTTATGACTGCTTGTGCGCTACGTTGTTTGGTACAAGTGATAAAAAAAAAAACATTTAACAAAATTAGCCACTGTTTTAATTCGAGGCTTGATATAATGTAGGTTTTGTTAAAACTAGAACAGAATAAACCTAGACAAAGTACACATAATAAACCTACTAACTTGTGATAATTAGATGTGTAAATTGCACACTTTTGCCCAACCTCTTTGGGGGATAATGTATGTATATGTAGGTACATATATGTATATGTGTAGACTATATGTATGTATGAATGTAAAAACACTTTTAATCATGAATGCGAGGGTTGCCAAACCATAATAAAAATAGATAAAGGATCAACTAAACCATTAACTATACCTATTATATGAAATAAACAACTGGAAAAATATGGCCATTTTACATTTTATGATTAATTTCAATATATGGCCACGACAAACGAACATCATTATGACCATTTGACCATACATTATAAACGCGAAAGTTTGTCAGTATGAATGGATCATTCACGTAAAAACGGCTTCAGCGATTTTAATAAAATTTGGTATGGAGTAAGCTGACACCCTGGATTAACACATAGGGTACTCTTATCCCGGAAATATATTTATATCCCGTATAATTTCGACATTTTGTTTTTTCTGCAGTCCACGCGGGCACAAGTATATTATAAATACCATCTAATTCACCCGCATCTCTCTCCTAACTTGCACCACAAGGCGAAACATTAAAAACAATGTAACCCTCTCAATGCGGGTTTATTGCCCGCTCCTTTTATGGACACAACTAATAACGTCAAATCGTTTTACTGTAGCCGCGTATAAACTATGCAGGAGGGTTAACATACCTGTCTGAATTAATAAATCACGTAAAAAGAAAACCACAGAAAGTGCCACTTCTATGTTCTTCTTCTTCTATTCAGATTACATAAAACGCGATTGCTTATTGTTAAGTTTATTCTTAACTAGTGGACGCCCGCGACTCCGTCCGCGTGGACTGCAAAAAAAACAAAATGTTGATATAAACCCGATTAAAATATTTATATGATATTTTTCGAAATATTTATATGATATTTTTTCGAAATAAAAAGTAGCCTATGTTCTGTCTCAGGGTCTAAAGATTGTCTGTACCAAATTTCATCAAAATCGGTTGCGAGGTTTAAGCGGGAAAGCGTAACAGACAGACAGACAGAGTTACTTTCGCATTTATAATATTAGTTGGGATTTTGAAATTATAATTCACATTAGATAAATATGTATATGTCAAAGTCTCTTTTAGACTACGATATTATAATACACTGTACTCTCAGTGTGTACTCCGAGCGTCTCTGTATGAACGTGAGTGTCTCTGTATGAACGCGAGTGTCTCTGTATGAACGCGAGTGTCTCTGTATGAACGCTAGTATCTCTGTATGAACGGGAGTGTCTCTGTATGAACGCGAGTGTCTCTAATTACAAACTAAAGACACTCGCGTTTATACATAAAAGCTCGGTGTATACACTGAGTGGACAGTGTATATGTCGTGGCCATATCGTTGAATTATTTATATCATGAAATGGTCAAAATGCCCTTGACCATATGATGATAATGAATTGATCATTTCATGATACTAACCTAACCTAACCGACCATTTCATGAAATTACTATTAAAGTGATTTGGCCACGACATATACGTAAATCTCATGTCAAATTAAATGAATGTAAATAAAGTAAAGGAAAATCCAGGGTTCAGTATTTAATTATGTTCCGGAATGTCACTACTATAGTCAATAAAAATGCCCTCGCTCATAGTATCATATATAGCTCATAATCATCACCTTTATTTCATGAAGCTTAATTAAAATCAATTCATACATTTTGCTTAATTTATTTATTTCTTCAACGTCAAAAATGTTATAAAATCGACGCCCAACATTTTACTCCTGTATCCATTTTCGCGATTGCATTTTTGTAATGACAATTTTGTTGCTACATAAATTTAACTTTCATTGGACGAAATCGTAGTTTTAAGACTTATAAAACTTACCGGGACAAAGTTTATTTTAAGTTACTTTGTCCTTTTGATAGCAGGCATGTGTGTGTTAAGAAAGTTGCTTACAATGTGCCAAATATAGTATGTCGAAGGATGATTTTAAAACACGCTGCTCGTTCACTGCAAATTTTGGAATATTTCGAATTTTATGTGGCGTAAGTAAGTTTGTATCTAAATTTACATTTAGAAGTGAAGTTCGTCTCCTACACTCGAAACTGTTGACTCATGATAACAGATAACTAGATACAGCTTCGATGAGAAACATTACATATAGGTAGCTGCTACTGGTACGTAATATTTTTCGATAGCACCATTATTAATGATTATTAATGAATGAACTCTTTATTATAAATAGAAACATAACAAAGAATAAAATATTTACAATAGGTGATATTCCGTCACAAACTAGGTCCCACCTCAGCTTACAGCTGGCTGTAACCAACCAACACTTATCTATCCATATAAGATCCTGAGGGTGCTTTAAAGTAACAGCTCAAATAAATTTATGCTCGTCAAATATCCTATATAATATTTATGGTGAATTCACCGGAAGCCTTGTGAGCGACAGCTCTCCAAATGTAGATTGGATGAGTGGATTTCCTGTGATAGCTGTGATTGACTTCGCCAGAAGTGCGGAGTAACTTTGAACCGGAGTATTCAATTAAAGTATTGAGTTTTACGAATTGGATTCCAAAATGGCTATTTTAGGACAATTTTATTTTGGATTGGAATTAATAATTGCTTGTTATAAATGGATTTATATCTGCGCTGATAGCTCAGTGGTGACGATGTGGGTACGCTTTTTTATGATGGCGAAGGTGCGTTCCCAGTCACAGGCTGCCAAATTTATTTCGTGGTATCTTTGTGACTTAAGTGTTACGTGATTAATTTTCATGGTTTCGTTGGTATCGGTATTCGGAATACTCGTATTCCAGTCGTTGTGCGAAATTAAAATTAACAATTTTCTTCGACTCGCCGCGAATTATACAAAGATGTAAAGAGGCTGGAATTGATCACGACTTGGAAATATTTGCTTGGTTGTATTATTTGACGTAGTATTTATTTTGTTGTATATTGTATGTAGTAATGGAAGTTACTCTTCTATTTACGATAACAGAGAGATTAGCGAATCAATACTTTGTCTGTGTGAATTTAGCGAAATAAAGCCCTCTCTGTTTCCCCGGAGCGGTGTCTCGTGATTGGATAACATACATCATACGTACCTAGCAGAATTTATTTCATAGGTACTAGTGGCCGCCCGCGACTTTCTCTACGTGAACTTTAACATTTCCTATTAGTTTTAGTCTTGTGGCAATTTGAGAATAAAATTAACGTAAGTAACTCCTTATTACACCAGCTATCTGCCAGTGAACGCCCCATCAGAATCGGTCCAGCAGTTTCAGAGATTACAGTTTTCAACAATCGTTGCTAATATTTTATTTTCCTCTGTGTTTAGCATTTTAATATCTTTGTATAAATAGACGATTCCAGTAGCCCTAAGCTTGTAACTTTAATATCGATATTCCGTCAAGAGGCTCAGGTGGAGTCTGCCCTTAATCCTTCTTCCACCTAATTTCCATCTAATTAAGGGTGGCTCCCCCCGAGCCAGACGATTTAAATTTATTGTTCTTACGAGACTTGAGACGGTCCTCAATGAATTTGGATTTTATTTATCTATCAGTTATTGTGATTTACTGTAAAAAAAAAACTCCATCAAATATTTACCATGGTTGCACTTATACTTTTATTTGTGGGGTCGGTAAAATATGGTTTCTTCTTCCGAAACTCAATTCTGTGGTTCCGGGTTTGGTGTACTGCCTGCCGGATGCCTTCTCTCTGTGAGGAAAAGGTACAGACCTGTGACCCAGGACGAAATATAGCGCGACAGGGTCACTACTAATCATCAAACGGTTGTCAAATTTTCAACTTACATCGTTCTCTACATCGCCAGTGATAAAAAGAAATACAAAATAACCTTTCAAAGTTGGTTTCATGCCAAATTCAGCTGCCGTTCACTCCGGACGTGAAGTAGGAAGAAAAAGAAGGTGGTTTAAGATGCTGAAAACTGCCGACTACCTTTATACTTGTACTAAATGAAAATATTATAAATCTATGTACTAGGGTATATAAAGATATTGTTGCGCTGCGTAGTCTGGAGTACCTAAGTTTCGCCCCGTTTTCACCAAATAGTTCCTTTTTTTAAACGTTTCTTTTTATATTTGTTACGGTTTATCAAGCATCACGGAATCTAGGAGAACTGATGAAGTCAATTCTCCTTGACTGAATTGTTAGTCGCAGATCTACATGGCTGATTGTGTCTCCACATTCTACTTCCTCCATCCTCCGGACGTATTTACCTACTGAATAGGACGTCGTTTGTTGCAGATGGCACTGCGTTTTACAAGTATCTGCCAAGTCAGCCGTTTAGTGAAACTACGACTCGATAATGTGCGACCGATTTGTGAAAGAAAAGTTCACTTTACAAAATATACACGATGTTATTACAAAACCGCGTCTAAAGTTAGACTGCTTAAAAATTACAGCAATATATGAAATATATCTTTTAAATTTGGACAATGTTTAGTTTAAAAAAGTCTTTTGTAATAAAACGGAAAAGTTGTCACTTAGCCTGTGACATGCAATAAATGAATCTAAATCAATTTTTTACGGCTCTATAATCACGTCACTGTTTACGGCCGATTTTTTCAATAAATTTTCAAGTTTATCTGTTGGATGAAATCGATGTTGTTTTTCTCTAAAACTTGAATCAGAGTCAACTCTATCGTTCAGATAGATATCCTGCCCTAAAAATGGCCCCAAAGGGTATAACAGTGAAGAATATAATGTATTTACAGCTCTATCTCAAGATAGAATGCAACAACAAACATTTTCTAGTCTAATATCTTTGCGAAATTTTCTTACAAAGGACGTCTACAAAATACTATGTACTCGACTCGACATAGTCGGAATAGGTCTTGTAGCTCGGATGAGAGAAGGATATCGGAGTCTGCAGACTATTGGTATATATGCGCTTATGAAATCTACGATTGTCTCACTTATTTACCGGTTTTTAACTTTATCATACCTATTTAACATTTTTTTACTGTGATAACGTCTAAATTTTTTTTTAAATTCGGATACCTATTTAACTATTTTGAGCGTGTTAACGTCAATGCAACAATATAGCAGTTTATGTTTTTTGTAATTATCTTAGAACGCTGCAATGATAGAATGCAACAGTTCCTCCCGTTTTCCATCTCAGTGTAGCATTGCTAATAAATGTAGGAAACCGTACACCAGGGGGCGTGGGCGTCGTCAGGGACACACGTTTTATCTCCATATTTTATTCAAAGCCCACGTTATATCTACAATTTTCCATAATGTAATGTGTACGTGTTGGAACTATCACTATATGCATCCTTTACTTAGGTACTGTAGTTATGAAGGTAAGAGGCTTTAGGCTATGTGATGTCCTCAAGATCGTATTTCGAACACGATAATGCACGATATTTTAGTCGACTCTCACGACATGCACGGAAGGAGATGCAGCTGATGTATTCTAGTGAAGACTCGCATCAAAATGGGTACCTTTGAAAATCTGAATATAAATTATAGTTCATATCTTGTAGATACATAGATTGTACAGGAAAACGAATAAGCCAGAATTCTTGTTATTTCACGGCAATTTAACTTTTACCTAAAAATTTACATTAAAATTACATTACTATAAAATTATTAATAAAGAAATGGAAAAAATTCCTCACCCGGGTGGGAATCGAACCCACGACCTCTGCATTCCGCGTGCCAGCGCTCTCACCACTGAGCCACCGGGTCAATTACTCGGATGACGAATTTTACCATCTCTTTTCTAAATTACATATTGGCAACGTTATTTTTTATCCCGATAGCTATACACTAGCCAAATCTCGGCAAACAAAGCTGAATCCCATTACATTACTGTTAAAATTTACATTTGGCAGCTTTTAATTTCATTTATAAGTACCTACAATTCAGGGTGTAAAAAGACAACAATCTTTTTTTAATACCTCGTATTCTTTGTAAGGTTACGATCATTTTCTTCTATGGAACCAAACCTGGGAAACGACAAAAAAATATATGAAAAAATTTAGGTAAAAAAACCTTTTTAAAAACAAGCTGTTAATTTATAACATTTTTTATTGCAAGATAATGTCGCGATTTAAGTACGTATTGTTTTATGCAAGGTGAGGCCGTGCCGAAAGTATGATGACAAATACCACCTCGGGGCACCGGGGCGAACCCTGTTGTATATTACTCTACTAAAATATTTCTTCGAACATTGGGATAATTTGCCTAATAAACATTTAAAAGAAGAACGTATACGGTACTTAAATGTCGCGACAAGCTTTTATAACATATAAATTGAAATGTGTTAAAAAATGACGTTTAAATTAACTTTTTAGTGTAAAAGTTTATTTTTTCTTTTTAGCGCATTTAAATAAAAGCTTGTTTTAAAAAGGTTTTTTTACCTAAATTTTATTTTATACTAAAAATATCTGATTTCAAGTTTTAGAAGTCCGCCATATTGGATTTTTTTTTCGAGTTACTCTCAGCTAGCCCTTTAAATACCCATATGTTGGATTTAGAATAATTGCATTGTCATGCTCAACACCCGAACAAATATACATTGCAAGTTAAATAAAAGCTTGTAAAAATACTGTCATTTTATGGCGCAAAGTACAAATGTACCTATAAAACTAACATTATAATTTTGACATGGTATCTTTGAAAAAAAAAATGTTTCTTAACCGATTTCAGATGGATTTATATAAAAAAAATGATAATATTAATGTAACTTTGGACCTCAATGGTTTCCCAGGGGTGCTTGTATAGAAAAAATTTATTGTGATGTTACAAAAAATACGAGGTATTAAAAGAACAAAGTTGTCTTTTTACACCCAGTATACAGTATGAAAGTTGACAAAATCAATACAGCATTTTCCCTAATGCGTATCGATATAGACACACTAATGCCTCCAGCCCTCCCCTAGCAAATGATTTATTAATTACCGCTCCTAGAACTGTCCCTAATCCGAAACGGACCTTTTTGCGGTCGAGCCTTCTTCATTCGATTTGCCTGTAATGATATTTTCGTTTCGTCCTTTCCATGGATACAGATGTGGATAGATCTAGTCTTTCTTTTCGTGTTCTGAACAATAATTAAATAATTTATTTAAAGAAAAATTCCGTAAGCGCGGCATAAAAATTGTCCCAGTGACCCAGTGTCACTCCTACTCATATGACTATGAGGAATCTAATGATACCTCTCAAGCTCAAATGCGACAAGCCGATTACAGAAAATGTATTATAGGTACTGTCGCTCTGGTTAATTTTCATATTTTCCCGCGACAAGATGGTTCCACCATAAATGCAGCTTTTGGGCGTAAAATTCTTGCCGTTATGTCTTTTGGCCGACAAGATACCTTAATGGTGGCGAATTTGAACAATAGTGCCCGGCAGTAGTATGGAGTCTGCCATTTTTAATTAGTATCTTACGTAGGTTAAAAGACTATTTTTTGGCTCATTTTAATCTTCCCAGGGTTCTAGCGTGCGCAAACCTTTTGTCATGCGACATGATTCGTATTTTTTGGGTCGGTTGAGGTGTCTTTCCCGTGTGTCTAAACTTTATTAATAGCATACATTTTTTTCCGAAATAATAATCGCCACTCGATTCGGCGACGATTAGGATTTATTTGGCACCTCAGGACGTAGCCACCGAAGTACGTTATCCAATTTAATACACAGGATCAGTCGACACACGACCTGTTATCTGAATTAAGTCTACTAGCCTGGTCTATCTACTTATAATATTTGGCACCTTTGGACGTAGGTATTATCCATTTTACACACCTGAAAGTACTAGCGGTATCTACTTATACGAGTGTTAGCCAGCATCCATTCTGCGCTGATGCCTTTGGACCCATGACGTTTCCCAGGGTCGTGGTTTTTGGTACTAATGGGACTCTACCATCGAAGGTTTAACAATTAAATATTTAATACGTATAATGAGATTCGTAATTGAATTAAAGTTTGGGATTTTACTACCTTTATGAATTAATAATAAATTTAGTTTAATCGTATTCCTGTGATAATGTGATTTAACATTCTAATTAAATTACTTGCACACTTAAGATGTCTCTTAAAAATTTCGGGAAACATAAAATGTTTACGGATTTTGTATGAAAATTATTCCGTCTTAAGACTTACTGTCTTAAGACGGAACGGACGTTTTTTTTAATATGCTAAAATGTCTATGATAATTTAGGTTTCCACTAGAAAATGCGGGGCTTCATTAGAATACATCAGCTGCATCTCCTTCCGTGAATATCGTAAGAGTCGACTAAGGGAGTTCTTTCAGGCGATGAGCTAGCAACTTGTCACATCTGTCCCCTCTATGCTAAACGTGGCTGCAGGATCTCCTTTCTATAGTTTTGCCTACTTTGGGAACACAAACGTGCATGCATGTATATTAAATCAATTTAACTTAATAGCTCAAGTATAATGTTAGCTTAAAATTTTAATACATACATACATAATAATCACGCCTTTATCCCTTACGGGGTAGGCAGAGCACCAAGGGCCGATAGAACCACATGGTGCCACTTCTGACCAATTTTGAGGGTATAGTTGAGATGTACAAGTTCGGTAAGTAGTCACAGGTAGTCAGCCCATCGCCTACAAAACACCAAGACCCTCTTGTCCCTCTACTGACTTGTACAGTATGCCCGGGAAGAGAAGCAGCTGTAGTATTTTTTTTTTCACTCCCAGAGCAGCATAGAAGAAACAATTTTAATTCCTAACACTTTATTAACCGGTAACCTGAAAATCACTTTACATTTTACTACGGTTTAAAATTAATAAGCGCTTCCTTTACTGCTTTAAACCAAGCTCTTCTAAGTACATATAAATGTTGCATAATCAAGCTTTAATATAAACTTGTTTTTTTTTTACTTTTGGCTAAATTATCTTCGCAAATTTCTTGCAAAAATAAAATTAAATATTCGCCTAAACAGATGATTAGCGTCCGAGAATCTATTTACTAAGTTTGTTGAATGCAGATTATGCTCGTATATTATATTATGCATGCCGGGAAGGAGGCTAGATTAATCTAGCGCACTGCATGCACTTAGTGACCTGAACCTCGACCTACGCTTACTGATTAGGAACACCATATCTTGATCCTATATCTGGAATAACGACCTAGCCATTTCATGTAATGTTTCTATGTTATTTTTTGTATTGTTCTGAACTATATATTTAATTTGTAATATTTTTATATTTCAAATACATAATTGTATCTCTTGGAGGTATGCTTGTCATTTTAATTTTAGTAGCTTAGTATCTGAGCACCAGCGAACTGCACCAGTCAGCTACTGTATGACATGTATTTAGAGTACACTTTTTTCTGTTGCGGCTTAGTAAAACTTCTGTATTTTCTGATATCTCAATGCTTTCTTATATTAAATCACTAGCGGCCACCCACAACTTTGTCCGCGTCCGTGTTCCACCCATGAGAAGCCGGGGCGGGTTGCTATATAGCCTAAAGCTTTCTTCGATAAATGGGCTATCTAACACTAAAATATTTTTTCAAATCGGACTAGTAGTTTCTGAGAATAGCGCGTTCAAACAAACAAACACTTCATCTTTATAATATTATTAGTATAGATTATTACTCGTACATCATCATCATCATCTTCCTGCCCTGTTCCCATGTTCGTACAATATAATTTAACTGTAAAATCACCAATTTTTAATCTCAAAATCTACAATCTAATATAGGTATACCGATCACCATTATCATTTAGTCTACCTAAATCCTGAAATGATAGCTGCTCTACATGACGCAACATGTGGTTACATGGCGTAGTTAGGTTGGCGCTGGGACCTGCCAAATTACGATGTCGTGGCAGAACCACCTCATGGATAATCCATTAATTGAATGCACATTTTTGGCACAATGCATGTTGATTGATTTGGTGATTTTTTATGTAAATTTATAAGTACTGTTCGTATTCTCAGTAGTCTTTTTGTTTTAAGGCACTCGAGTAAGTGATGGTAGTACTTTATTTTCTTTGACAAGAGTTATATGGTTGAGTGTGATTTAAGTTTAAATAATCGATTAATACGAGTAACGTGGAGGTCAATCTAGTCATAGAAGAATAAGATGTCATAGAGTGCTAATGTCATACTAACCGTTTCGATGCACCATTACACTTTTCGGTGCCTCACAATTCCAGTCCTTGACACTTAGATTCTATTAGTGTAATGTGTAGTAATGTACTACATTACTAATGTATTGTAATGTATAGGTAATGCAATCTAAGTGTCAAGGACTAGGAATTGTGAGGTACCGAAAAGTCTAATGGTGCATCGAAACTGTTAGTATGACATTAGCACTCTATGTATACATCTTAAATTGATCCTCTATGATGGTCTTTCAGAAGTGGCCAATAATTTGAAGACTTCCTTAATGTTCTTGGCCAATATTAACAGGGTTCCACCGAGTGGTACTTAATATGAAGAATAAGGGGATATGATTTATTATTTATGTGATAACAATGACTTTGAAAATAGCCTACTCGCCGCCTGGGCACGCTCGCTCCGCTCGCTCGGCTCGTGCGTCATTCATAGTCTCCTAACCTAACCTATTAATCTAAGGTTTTTGTTTATATTACACCATATCTAATATACATTATACAATATAACACACTATCCGTTTCTTCTGCACACCCTTCTCTTTAATTTGTTTTATAACATACGCCACTTCACACATTAAATAAAACGTTACATTCACTATTTTACGATATGATCTAATCTTGTATAGGTTTGGCCCAGAGGATAATCATCGGCCCAAACCATATCATGAAATAGACCCTTTTCACGATTTCATGACTCGTTTCATTAATGTAAATAGTACTAAAATAATGTTCTACATTTTATATGTTTAGTGAAATGCTTTGAAAATAAGCCAAGACTCAAAAATACATGTTTATTTACATATCGTTTCACTTATCATACGACTACAACCTGTATACTTTGGCAGCGACCACATCAACGTATTAATGTTAACTGACCTAGAAATAGGTTTCCAATTAAGAACTGCTTTAAAATATTGGTGAATCCGATTATAAACATTTTCATTAAAAATCTCACTGATTTCTAAGAAACTGAATAAAGTACACAATACAATATCAGTATTACAAAGATACTAGCGCTCATTTCAGGAGACTTCATTACTGAAACGGAGCATAAAGATTTTCTAGAAGAAATTTAATTACAACTTTCGCCACCAACTCTCAATTCAGTTTTTCAGGTCACATCTTAATCAGCTCAAAGAGTACGATTCACCTAATTTCCAATTGGCGGGAATAAATTACCCCCTTCTGCCCCCTTTTGCCCCCCCCCCCTGCCCTACTCCTGTCGAATCTTAATGGAATATTCAGTCGCGGGCGACTTTGGTACTGTTATCTCCTGCTCTTCGTTTTCATAATACTTTAATAAGAAAGTTTTGGGGGCGTAAAATGTAGCTTTGATGCTACGGTAAAGAAAATAATAATTAAATCCACTCTTATTACCTTACATATTTATACTCTCAGATGATGATGATGATCTCCGATCGTATTTCGGCCAAGGCGACCAATCTCTACGGAGATTGACCAGGTACGCAGGAGATATTATAGTGCACAAGTGTGTGCGCAAACACAGATGCACTCCCTATTCCGTTACTCTCATAGTCCGTTGGGACGGAAAGCCGGCACGACCGGAGAGAGATCAGGCGCAGGACCAACGGTTTTACGTGCTTTCCAAGGCATACGAGCGACATTTTTTTTGCAACATTAAAATCTGTACATGAAATAAATTCATTGGTACAAGCCGTGACTGGGATCAAACTTACGCCTCCCGCTTAGAAGTTGCACGTCTTAACCACTGGGCCATCACCTCTTCACTCTCAGATATATTATGCTCAATAACCATAATTACATATAGAAAAAAAAATCGACTGCATATTCTGATACCTCAAGCTCAAATGCGACTAGTCGTTTAGGCTCTAGCTAGAGCGTGAAAAAGACATACTTACACTCGCTAAACATAACATTCTTTCTGGTGTAGTCGGGTAAAAAGGGATGGCCAGAAATTTAGATTCACGAAAGAACTAGCACAGTCATATTCAGCACAACACTAGATGTGAAATATTAACTAAGTAAGAAGTTGCTAGCTCATGCCTTACTACATGCTGAGTGATTGCTGCTCCATACAGCCATTATGACTATCTTTAAATTGGCAGAAGTGTCCAAATTAAACACTCAATTTTTACCAGCTAGCCTGTTGACTCCCACGTGGAAAGATGTAAGTCTACCGCCGCTTTTTGAATCACGTGGACATCTAAACAAGTAGATGCGCCATTTTACCGCCGCCGTGGCTAAAGCCCTTGCCCGGGCCCGAACTGATTGAAATTCCATTACAATCGCGCCCTTATTGGTAATCGCGGTGCCCAAAGGTTTTCCACGCCGCCGACCGCGCCTTTGATGGGGTATTATTAACCGATGCCTCGAGTTGGACTTCTATTGGTTTAGTTTTATAAGATTCCAGGTTAATACTTATATTTTTATAATATTATATGATACTTGTAGTATATTCACTATGGGTGCGCCCACCACCAGGCCCTACACCCTCCACTGACCCTCGGATCTGATAACTCATAATTGCGAAAACAGGCACTTGCACTAACTACAATCGCCACGAGAAACCAGACCCGAGCACCTAGCATGCAAGACGATACATTGCACCATTCCGAAATCAAAAACTAGATAAATAATCTACATATGTTTCGCCAACAACCGTGGCATCCTCAGGATTATAGAAATTAGTAAATTAGTAAATCACTAATTATTATGAACCTCTAAAACCCTATGAGTTATCAGATCCGAGGGTCAGTGGAGGGTGTAGGGCCCGGTGGTGGGCGCACCCATAGTGAATGTTTGAACTTCCGAATTGTAACGCCTGATACAATTTCATTTATAAAACTTGTAGTATAAATAGAGGGCGCCCGGTCCAATAATATAAAATTTAAAAAATAATTTTATCTCAGTCGATAAGCAACCTGTCAGGGGGCCAATACTCAAAAAGTCTCGAGTTGGAACGAAGCCGAAACGGAACCGTTTTAGACGCTCAGAACAAAGCAATAATTACTTTACGGTGACGTAATTAGACACATTTCAGCACGAGACAGATATTGATTTTATTCTGCATACTCGCGACCACTGCATGAAAAAAAATATACCTTAATACTCAAAATTTTTGCGTAATCGCCCCCCTGATCTTCTATATTTCACTTTATATCACATCTAGTTTTAACCTTTACCTACATCTACCTATAGTTCTAACCGTGTGTGGCCAGTTACATAGTAGTAACCAGCTAAAAGTAGGTGTGGCCGTACCCTGTATGTCCCCGCTATGCTAAAAGAGGCTGCGGGATCTTCTGTATGATCCTGCAATTCTGGCCACCCCATTTCGGGAACACAGCCATGTCTATATGTCGTCGTCAGCCTATTGCAGTCCACTGCTGGACGTAGGCCTCCAGTGTACGCCAGACTCGATCTCCTGTTTTTGCCATCCAGTCACTACCAGCCGTCCTCTTTAAGTCATCGGTCCATCTGGCCGGAGGACGCCCAACGCTACGCTTGCCGAGGCGCGGTCTCCATTCGAGAACCCGTTTTCTCCACCGTCCATCGGTTCTACGACAGATGTGGCCTGCCACTTCAGTCTATATGTATGTATGTTATAATGTAACATAAAAATATTTTGTTTATCACTACATATTATAAAACAAAGTCGCTTGCCGCTGTCTGTCCGTTCCTATGTATGCTTAGATCTTTCAAACTAGGAAACGGATTTTGATGCGGTTTATTTTATAGATAGAGTGATTTACGAGGAAGGTTTATAAGTATAGTACGAGTGTCAGCACCGCACCTGTGCGAAGCCGGGGCGGGTCGCTAGTGTATTTATATCTTTATTCAACAAACGTACCTATACGTCCCTTATTTATAATTAACTAATTGATAGGTATTTGGGTAATACGTACGTGAATTTCTTTTTTCGAGTACAGTATTGTTAGGACAATTTTGTTATAATTCTAGGTTAGTCAAGACATAAATATCGCCATAATAACACAGATGTTTGTTTTAAAAACTAGTTAGTAATTCCTACTGTTTTTTTTATAATAATAACGGTGGTTATTTTAGGAGAATATATTTTTTCAAGTTTCGTTTTTATCGAAAAGGTATGCCTAGTAGTACCTAGCTGTTAGTAGAATTGATAGTTTAGAGTAGATGCTGTTGCCTGCGATTTCGTCCGCGCGGTCTACAGAATGTAGTCTACGAGTGTTCTCTTTACTCCCAACATTGCATGTAAAAGATCGATCACATCTGTTGAAATGTATTACCAGTGACGTATAGATAATTCACCAAAATTACAATCTAGGCTAATTAGACTAATAAGTAATTTTTATCTAAAATTGCTAAACCGTGAAAAACTAAGAATGTGTCCATCGGCACTTTTCTTATTGTCACTATTAAGGGGAAGTCACTTTGTTCATGTGTTCTTTAAAATTAGCACACACTGCACTATATCACTAATTCAATGCACTAACTCAAAAGGGTCAAGAAGCAGGACAGCATCGACATTCACATGCTGGTGAAGCCTTTTTTCATTTATTGAGTAAATAACGCGTAAAGAGGTAAGGAGCAAATATACTTATTCATTTATATTATTATATAAGTTGGGATAGTATATTAGTTTATCGTCGCCTTAATTTCAACATTGTTCAACAAAAGTTACTTCAGTAAAATTTGTAATGCTAAATAATAAATTCCTCTCATCTTAACAATCAGGCCGGCAACTAAGAAATTCGAAGTTTTTGTTTTGTAAAGCCCTCAGCGAGTAAAAATGATGACAATAATATCTCAAAACTCGGCAAAGTCCAACAAAAGTCATTGAGTTGAGAAATTATTGCCTTTGTACGTATGTTTGGGGATAGCGAAGTTTTTGAGCAATGCTGGTATTCTATGTCGTATTTGTCCCCTTGAAAATGCCCTCACTCAAGGAGGTTTTCAATACTTCAAGAAGATTCGATTTTGAGTGAGCGACTATGTATACCGACTATGAATTCTACCGCACTGATTCCGTTTATAAATTAAATCTGTTTTTTTTTTATTCTAATAATGTGTCAGTTTGTCCATTTTAAAAAACCAATTAGCTCAGTTGCTAGTGACCCCGCTTGCGCAAGTCCTGGGTTCGACTACCTGTAGATGAAAACAAGAGCAATATCGATGTTTGTATCCAAGTCGTGGATGTTTCTACATTAGCTATGTAGGTATTTTATACTTGCTTAGTATCCACAAGATAAGACCATAGTGTGAGACTAGGTTAATCTGCTGTATAGTGTGTGGTAAGTTTGTGCCAATGTCTCCATCTACAAGACCCACCATAGAAATTGATTATATTCTTTGACGGTATCTACTCCATGTCTAAATTTTGCCTAAATCTAAATGTTGTCTACTTCAGTACTTCCTTCTCAGAACTACACTTCCGTGTATTGGGTATAAGATTGATCTTCTTTCTGGCGCTGGCTGAATGTGTAGAGCTCCTACTACAGGTGCGTTTTTGTTAAACTTTTGGATTATAAAATTATTAATAAAGAAATGGAAAAAATTCCTCACCCGGGTGGGAATCGAACCCACGACCTCTGCATTCCGCGTGCCAGCGCTCTCACCACTGAGCCACCGGGTCAATTACTCGGATGACGAATTTTACCATCTCTTTTGGATTTTTTTATCAACTTAAAAACTGTAAAACTTACAGCCATATCATCTAACTAGATACTAATTTCTTCAGTTGGTCGAATAAAGCAGATGAAGCATTAAATAAGCATAAAGGGGACAGATGTGAATAGTCGTTGTACCTATATAGTTGAGAATGCCCGAGTTCCTTAGTCGTCTCTTACGACGTGCACGGAAGGAGATGCAGCTGATGTATTCCAGTGTATCCCTGCATGAACACAGGAAAACAATGGGAAGTATCTTAGGTATTCTAAATTGAAGAATTCTACTTTTACGAAATATTCTTCGGAGATAAATTAATTTTGTTTTCTAGGAGCGAATACCTTTAGTAGGGGGTGAAAACGTAGCGAAATAGCAACCTTTTTTAACCACTTCACCCCTTCGTACATCCATCAATTAAACTTTACCCTCCTTTTTTGTTTCGGGACGCGAAAAAACTGTTATTTTTTTTAAACAATGAGGGAAAAATGCGTAAATGTTTATTTGTTTCTTTTGAAAGCTGTGACGGCTTTATTTGAGAGCGCGATGTTTATTGTATTAGAGTTTATTCGGCTCGGTTTAGGTTAAATTATCTGAGTATCTTAGTGTGAGCACAAGGAAGGTTTAAACGCGTTTTTATGTCTTTGAGTGATGTAGCCGACAGACCAAAAAATATACCGAGAATTCAGTTTAAAAAATAATTATCGCATTTTTCGTAGTTTAGTGTGTCGTCGTAGGTGTCGTCAGCGTAAATAATAAATTCGAAAGATGCCGTGTTTCTGCCCTTATTTAGATATATCAAATAAAACGCGAAGGAAATCTACCAGAAACAGAAAAAACGCTTAGTCGCCATAAAAATAAAAAACCCATTTCCATGCAAAGCCTGAACTAATTCGGGCATTTATAAGTTTATATAACGAAAAGTATTCATTTCGGAATATAAATTTTGGATTTTCAACCTCGTTACGCTTATCGGCAATTTAGGAGGTTGAGTAAAAAAAAGAATGGACCTTTTACAAAGTTAAAGCTTACCCTCTTGTAGGGCTGTTTCATGGTGGAGGGGCAAGGAGGAGTTGCGAAAATCAAAGCAGACTACGCGACACAGTCAGTGGTTATCTTTTGGTTCCCACACTACATGTAGGTAGGTTTCCTCACATTTCCACCCGTCATCCGCGCAATAGGGTAAATGCTTTTGAAACGCTCTGTTTGCTCCATACTAAAATGGCATGACTTTGACGTCATAGTACACAACAGTCTCAAAATAGTACGAAAAAAAATGCAATCTTATTTTATAAACGTAATAGGTATAAAAGTCAATAAAAAATGTTTATTAATAGGTACAGGTATCAATAAAGTATTTATTAATCAACGAGATAATTCAAAATATAGGTAAAATTGTATGTTTTTACTCCTTTTATGTTGTAAATTTTTTTTCTTTAAATTTTTTGAACACCTAGATATAACTTTGGTATTTACCAACCGATTGATTATTTTTGTACTATTCGGTTTGTATGTGTAATATCTTACGAATAAAATATAAAAAATCGGTTGTCGTGTCAGACGTATATACCCTATTACGGTCTTATTTAATACTAGTAAATATCTACTTAGTCCACGTGGACTGCAGAAAAAAAAACAAAAAAAAACTTACAAACTTATAAAAACTCACAAAACTTTTCTTTTTTGACTAGCATTTTATTTAATCAGAAAGCAAACAATTTACTTTTATTTTTATTATATCAGAAGTGGTACCATGTGGTTCTATTGGCCCTTGGTGCTCTGCATACCCCGTAAGGGATAAAGGCGTGATTATATGTATGTATGTACATATATTAGATAGATGAACTATTGTTGATATATCCCACTCCTTTCTCTACTTCCTTCACGGCATGTCCCTAAAAAATGAACGCAATTTACTATAATCTCGAACGGTACATTCTTATTTTATTGGATTACTCGGGCTTTTTAGTGTTATTTTATTTTTTGTTTAGTTTTCTTCTTCGATTTGAAACAGTTCTGTGATAGTGAACCAACACAGGAGTACATTAAAAAGTTACCACAGTTTTGTCAGGGCGTGACTTTATGTTACATCTATTTATGTTTTTATTGATTTAATATTCTTAAAATTATCTCTGCTATACAAAAGGAGGGTTGGTGTCAGTCAGATAGCCGGCCGTAACACAAATTCGCAATTTATAAAAAAAATATTGTTATACATTAGTTTATAATTTTTTTATAATATAAAAAAGACGATATTATCGTCTTGTTTTCATGTTGTTTCTGTCCATGTAGGTATATATAATTTTCAAATAAATATATATTCTATTGTATTTAATGTGATTTTCTGAGGAAAACATATGGAGCGTTTAGCCCAAAATAATGGAACAGGAGCAGAAAGATGTACCTATTTATATATTTTTTCTTATATATCCCAGTCAAGGAATTCTCTTCTTATAGATCAATAATAATAAAGTCTAAATTAACTTCGAGAAGGAAAAACTTCAGCAATAAAGACTCAAGATTTCTTCTGGTACTTACAAGACAACTTTACTAAATGCATTCACTGTAAACCTTAAAACCACTTACATTAAAACTAAAATGACATCGCTATCGTATAATAAAGAATCTTGTAAAAAAACATTGGCAAACTACTATATACACTTGCGTGAAACTGTATGTGACATATAATAATGGTTAGATTCCTTTGTGAGGGGTTTGATGGAAGTTGGTAGTTAAAGCATCAATCGTCGTAAAAAAGAAATAGCTTACAGGTATTGGAAAGTGAAAAGTTTGTTCGATCTGATACATCCCTAGCCTGGGGGTATAAAAGTACACGTGGAGAGAAAAATTTCCGAACTTTCTCATTCATTATTGCACGATTTTCCTCGCTCAGTGAAAAAATATATGGTTGGAGAATCAGGTTTTAACGAATTTTATCCAAATTAAAGCTAAAAGAATACTAGAAAATATGTAATACTAGATGATACCAACGACTTCGTCTACGTGGACTTCAGGTTGTTGCCATGTCCTTATCTGTACACCTAACTATAACGTTATGATATGATAGATAAAATGCAAAATTTCATGAAGATTGACATCAATTCAAGATATTGTAGCAACTAAGCGTAGATAGGTTAGAGAAATCGAAAATACCTATTATATTCTTTGGTTCGATAGGTGATATGATCAGTGATATGCTCCAAACTTAATATTTTTAATTTAGTGTGAAGTTTACATAGGTAAAGGTAAAATTAAATGATTAGTAATTGGTATCAAACATTCAACATACGAGACAGCTAGTCGGTAACGCTGGTCAATTACGCAACTTACGTATCGCATTCACAATGTTACTTGGTCATGTTCGCGAAATCGATAATTATTGTTAGGGTATATCAATCGTGGTCGTGCTAGCCCAGCAGGTTGTTGCCATGTCCTTATCTATACACCTAACTATACGTATGCAAAATTTCATGAAGATTGGTTTAGCAACTAAAGTGTGAAGAGGTAACAAACAAATACGAGTAAACAATTACGCAACTTACTTTCGCATTCACAATGTTATAGTTAGGGTATATCAAAATAACACTAAGGTGCACAAAAATATTTGAATTTGTGGGCGGCCGCTAGTATGTAGTCCTATTATCCGTCATCTCGTTACTCACTCCCGGTAAACGCAAATCCTCTATCACTTCTCTTCTATCATATTCGTTAATTTATAAAATCTTTTTATTATTGTGACTCCGACTGTACCTAATTCCGGATCGATCTCGTTCCTTGATGTCTCCCCTCACTAATACATCAAGGAAAACCAAATTATGTACCGAAAACACTCCAACAAATTTCAATCTTAAATCAAGGTTCTTTAGTCTTAAATTAGATTTGTTTGAGGAGAAAAAAATTGCGTACTTTGCAGGCAGGTGTGTTAAAAATGTGACGTTATTTTCAAAGTAACGACAGCAAAATGAGTTTTCTGAGGAGTATACCTATATTCTGGTAGAACTTGACGAGTATACCTGTGTAGAAACTTACCCACATTAGACTGATTTGGTGTAGGTAGTGACTCTGACTGATTAAGCCGTACATATGCTAAGCGAAGCTCATGCTCCTGGGATCTTTTAATAGACAAACTGTTTTATACCTATATCTATCCTTATTTGTCACTATGTGTAAATAATATTACCTTCAACCATAATACATGATCTCTGTTACTTGGGAAGTTATTTCAAAGCCACGTCTCAAGTTTAACACATTTTAAATATCCTTTAAAATGACGGGCGATAGCATAATTTTATTATATGAAATTATGTTTAACTCGCACATTTCTAAGCGTCACTAAGTCTAAGGCCGCACTACGGTAAAACCGCCGCGGTTACGTGGTTAACCGCTTGTGGGAAAAAACCGTAGTGCGGCCTGGCACTAATATCTCTGTATTATTTAAAATATCTGTCAAAATAAGGCAGTACTCGTATCCAAAGATTTCTCTAATAATACAGTCAGGTGGTTACTGCGTGGATCTTATTTTATTCTAGGCAGTATTCCACATTGAAATACATAATTTATGCGAATTCTGCACGGATGTTCTTGCCAAAATTTATCTTAAAAGTTTACATGCGGTCTTATTTTTCTTGGAACTTTGACCTCTGGACAGGGGCAATGGCATTTGTTTTGAAGAATTTTAATAAACGCCCCCTTGTTAAAATGTATTTATATTCCGAAATTACTGACTACAATATACTATTTTGGAGTAGGTAGGTAAAATATACATACTAAACATGTGGACACGTCTATGTTTCCGAAATGTGCCAGCCATAACTGCAGTATCATATAGAGATCCCAGAGCCACGTTTAACATGGTGGGGATAGATGTAAATTACCAGGAGGGCGATTCTTGAAAATTTTTGAGCCGAAACGCAACCACTAACGAACCGTTAACGAAACGCGGTGCGATATACTTTAGCAGTTTACCTTATATTTTAGCATGCATCGGTCGCGAGTATGACAGAATAAAAACAAATTTCTGCCTCGTGCTGAAATGTGTCTAATTACGTCACTTTAAAGTAATTATTGCTTTGTTCTGAGCGTCTACATCGGTTCCGTTTCGGCTTCGTTCCAGCTCGAGACTCTTCGAGAATTGCCCTCCAGTAGCAAGTTGCTAGCTTATCGCCTGAAAAACTACTTAAATTATATGTTGCGAGTTTGATTGGGAACAGGTTGGCTGTTGTGCTGCCAAATCTCTTACGACGTGGTGCATGTACATCGCCACATACGCAATAGGGTACATTCATGACAGTTTAAAGAAGTTTTTTTCTGTGTCTGTAGTTTTCAGCTTTGAAAACAAAAGATTACAGAACACAAGATTTAGTAAGTACCTAAAAAAGTATTATTTATTATCTACAAACCTGTCCTCTGTGTGCGCGGGCGTTCAAAGATGATGTAAATGTAAGCGACGTGAACGCCAACATAGTAGATAAGGTTTTTCGCGCTTCGCTAGGCTTGTCTTGGTGATTTTCGAATTTCACGTAGGTACACCTCAAGTCAACATTCACATAATAAACTGGTGTGTGAGGCAGAACCTCTTTGTCTTGGTGAGTATAAAGGTTTGATGAATTGCCATTGTCTTTAGTAAATAATTTATGTTGGATGATAATGATGATGATGAATGGAAACGTCGGGAAAATTTACAAAATGAAAAATAATTGCTTTCTTTACACACTCGATGCTAAAACAGTGAAATATCGTGAAAACATCACTTTACGATACATATACAAATAATTTTAGATTTTCACAAGACGTTATACACCTATTCCAAAAAAGCTATATCTATACATCTATCCAGTGTTGCCAGATCGTACATTGCGAAATTATCTCATATTTGTTGCAAAATTATCGTGTTTGTTATCTCATGATAGAATATATGGATAATCTTTGAGTTAAAGAAGTCGGAATTCGCTGAATAAGACACGGAATACCTAATATATGAAACGGACAAGGTATATCCTATTGCTCATGAGTTGGAATTAAGTGGATTTTAGGGGGGTAAAATATACATAAAACAAAATTATCGTATACATCTGACACTCAAAATTATCGTGGATAAACGATAATTATCGTGCATGCAACGCTCCATCTATCTATCTTCTATTCTTCTATACATATAATAAAAATTTAACGGATCGCTGTCTGTACATGGAATATAGGTATATAAGAAAAAATATTATAGAAGGCGTTTATCAACGCAATAGTACCCAAAACAATGATTTTTGGAATTTTTGTCTGTTTGTCTGTGCGTTTGTGCACGCTAATCTCAGAAACGGCTGAACCGATTTCGATGCAGTTTTCAGGAATATATTGTGACAGGTCCCACTTAACATATAGGCTACTTTTTTGTTCCGGAAAAATGTTTTTATCCCGGATAATTATATTTTTTCTGTAGTCCAGTCTGTAGGACGGAGTCATGGGCGTCCACAAGTAAATAATATTCATAAACTTTAATCTACAACACATTAACACAAATATCAAAATTAATTTTCTGAAAAAAAAAAAATTATTAATCTAGTCCCTCACTTTAGATCCCTAAGACCTTGGTTGTAGGTACTAAGCAACGGTATGTAAATACATAGATAATTATATAAACAGCCATAACTCGGAAACAAACATCCATATTCATCTTGCCAATATTTGCACAAACCGGGATTCGAACCCTAGGTCTATGTCGCGGCAGGTACGGTTACTATGCATAATCAGTTGCCCTAAAACGGCTATGTTCCTAAAGTGGGATAACTAGAACTGCAGGGTCACAAAGAAAGATCATATACAGGCTGTTTTTTCGTTGTCACCATTTACGAAGGGTGCGTATTCTATACATCAAATAAGTAAGTTTATGCTAAAAAAATTGCTGGGAAACGATGTTAATTTTTTTTCAATTAATTAATTTCTTGATCGGGCGAAATTTATAGTATCCAGCAGAGATTTACAGAAAAGCTTTTCTTAAATCTATGGTATCCAGTGTTTGTGTTAGTTTTCTTATAGCCCGATTTTAGTTATTTTTCGTAAAAAAATATTGATACGAGTACATGCGTCATTTATGCAAAAAACGCAGTCTATTTACTCAACTTTGGACCCTAATATCTTGAAAACCAGTCACTTTCCAGGTATGCTTCCATGCAGAAAAATGATGATGAGGAGATTCCGTAGTATTTTGGAATGTTGACGACAAAAAGCAACCTGTAAAGTAGCCATATAAAACATACAATATGAACGCAAAAATATACACATTTATTATACCGATATCTACCTTTCATTTTAATTACCATTCTGTTCAAACAGACGTATCAATACGGCACTGTATTGGACAATGACAATCTATCATCCTACGGGTGCCCTGTGCACTCCAATATGCTCGGAGGTATTCGGTAATCAATTGCTATTGTTAAAATGCTATTCGGTTGGATGATTTTGTAAATTATATTTATAAATATTATACGAATATATGAATGCGATTTTTATGTTTTGACAGTGACTATAAGGTCTCCTACACAAACCTAAACTATTACGAGTCTTAGATTTCCAGGACGCGACGTCGCATCGTAAAACGACGTCGTATCGTGTTTATGTGTGGGAACCCTTATACCAGGTGATAATTTTGTAATATTTAAGTACTTATCTGTCAACAAGCTGTCAACACATAAAATTCGTATCTATGTATTTATATATCTTTAGAAAATTTGGCCGCGTGGAGCCGGCAGAGTAGAATTCGTACCACCCCATGTCTGCCCGTGGGTATCGTACGAGGCGATTAAGGGTTTCCGGGAGGTGGGCAGCAGCGCCTTCCGTGTTGACAACATAGTCCAAAATACAAACTGCGGTCACCAACCCGCCTGCCCAGTGTGGTGACTATGGGCAAATACCCCCCATGGTAGTCTTGTGGCGTGCCCCGAGAGGCCTACGTCCAGCAGTGGACTGCAATAGGCTGATGATGATGATGGTCCTTAGAATATTGGTTACCCAAGATGGTGAAGAATCGCTTTTTAACCGCGCTACTGGCTTATTGACAGCTTCTGGTAACCTATGTAAATATCTGTCCACCCGTAGAAATACTCGAATGTGCCTAATTCGTTTCAAACGCCTTCCTTTTCCACGCATATAAGGAGAATACGTAATTCAACCCCTAAATCCAATGGGAAAAAGTTCCCACCGCCAAATTAATCCTCTGAACGCGCCCCAGGGCTTCGGCCATTCATGCTTTGGTGATTCCGTTATTTTTCACTTTGCGTCCGGCGCTAGTGTCTATGTAGAAATCCTATTGTGGTTGTCGTTTCGATCGCATAGAGGTAAGTTTTGTTATTACGTTACGTAATCTGTATAGTACAAAATGATGTACCTATTATCAACATCATGTAATGCAGTGCTGATGCGGAGTTTTACTAAAATACATCAGCTGTATCTCCTTCCGTGCATGTCGTAAGAGTCGACTAAGGGATTCGGGCTTACTGTGAGCAACTTGATACTGGAGTTCTGACTACCCCATTTCGGAAACACAGTCGTGTATATATGTACCTACGGTCCGTCGATCTATATCGCACTAATGAAACATTGGACATCTCTGCAATACACCTTTTGGGATATCAGTCTTATGACATGCACGACCGCCCATTGCTCAGGTCGGCTCTTCTTGAATACTGTGTATCCTATTTAGTTGATCTTTTTTGTACTATATACTAACATAAAATTTAAGTATGTCATCAGCTGCATCTCCTTCCGTGCATGTCGTAAGAGTACTAAGGACTCGGGCTTACTGTGAGCAACTAGATACTGGAGTTCTGATCTGTTTAGGGATTTAGGTGGATCGCGCCACGTCAAAGGGAAAATTTTAGGAGTACGTCAAAGAGTTACCTGTGTGTTTTCTCTTCTTTCTTCTTCCGCGCGGAACCTATCGCAAGGTTCAGGCTCACAGCTCAGTACAGTCCACTTCTAGGGCAAGGGCACTCCTTTGGGTAGGTCAGTTTGTCACACACAAAAATTCACTTGTCGAGCGAGAGGTCAGTACCGCGGTGGTTGGGCAACTGGCAGATAAAAAACTCAGCGCTGACGGCGCTCGCGGCAAGTTAAGAGTGAGAAACAAATTATAGTTTTAACAATATCTAAAAGAATGATTTTTGGAATTTTTGTCAATTTTTTTTAACATATATGCTACTTTTTATCCCGGGAAAATGTTTTTATCCCGGATAATTTCGATATTATGTTTTTTCTGTAGTCCACACGGACGGAGTCGCGGGCGTCCACTAGTATACACTAAATAGCCAGTTCTTATGCCAAAAATATCTTATAACAAAAAATACTGGATAACAAAATATATTACAAAGTAGCGACCAAAGTTGAACCTTATGTGTATATGATTTGGCGATATGTTGGCAACCAAAGTTACGTTGCCCAAACCAAAGCCGTTTTACCATGTTAGAATGTAAACATGTAGATAATAATAATGTTTCCTTTTCCTTCGATTTAAAATTAAAACCATAAGTCTACATCCCCCCGACAAACACGTGAGCGAGCTCTCACAAATTTTCGCATTACGCTGAAAAAACAACGTGGAAGCAGCTTAATATTCGCGAAGTGGCACAACCAGGCTCCCGTTCATTATTACAAAGAATTCCTAATGCTGTGTCAACAGTCTCGCCCTCAGAGTTCGTAATGCATAGAGAGTGCGAATTCGATTACAGATTTATATTTTTATTTAGTAAACACACTAGTTTTTCATTAAATGGAAAGAGAAAGTTATTTATGTAGCACTGATAAAGAGTCAATTCACATTCTTAGTTTTTTATAAATATTAATGATAGTTAGTTAAGATTTTTTAATATCCAAGTTAAAAGTAAGTAAGAAAGTAATGGCCAATTGCAATATTATAAATGAAGATAATATTTCTAGACCTCAGATTAAATCTTCAATTGTTTTCATACAAATTGTCAAAATCGAATGAACTTCGAATCTTTCGTGATAGATAGTAACGACGGACTACGTATATCTTTCACATCTTATTTTATTTTTATGGACAAGCATCAGGTAACTAAGCCTCATTTTTTAAGAAACTAATCATTATCATCGGCTGTGGGATATCAGCCGTGTGTCTGTGTGTTAAGGCGCTGTTATTAGACAAAAGAGGCATTTTAGAACATATAAATAATAAACTTGTCCGATTACCACAGCTCCAATTTTTATATTATGTTTTTGTTTAAACCTTTATGAAGTTTTTAGCTAACGTAAAAACTTAATTTCTTTGAAAATTCTCGATAGGATTTTGATTTGAAAATTTGCTTTTTGACGTTCTTTTAAGTCAAATAACTTGAAAACTATTGTGAATATGAACACGAAACTTGCTTAGTTGTATAACGCTGTATCAAATTTAGTTTGTGGCAAAAGTACTTTTTTTTTTGTAAAAAATGTAGATAATTCACAATTAATGAAAAACCAAATATTGTGCTGGTTGCGGATGCGCCCCGCTATACGTCTACCTCACTCCCTCATTAGGTGCTTGAGGGAGTGAGGTAGACGTACTGCGTGTTCATCTATAAGAGCGCCTTAACCCAAAGGACACATACTGTAAAAAATTACAAGCGCCAAACAAAATGAAAAGCTCACCGACGCGGCTATGACAGGGAACCATTCTAAATTTCGTCTCCCCGGCCTGACTAATCCATGTTTAATCCGCGGTAGGTGGCAAAGCGAATGTTTGCGAAACAGCGAAGTGGATTTCCACCCCCTGAACTTCGCCCCCTAACTCGGTCCACACCCCCCCTATTCACCCCGATTTACGTGGAGTTTGATTATCGTGTGATAGGACAGGTTTTGTATAACTTTCGCTTGTTTTCTGTCGGATTGTGAGTTTAATTGTGGAGTAGCGATAGAGTAACTTTATACTATGGTTTGAAGTAACATTTTGTGTGGAAGATCTGAGTTTAAGGTTGGAATATGCTCGGACTAAGAAAGCGGTTTTTTTTTTAAATAATACCGCGGATGTTTATAAGGAAAAATTAATTACATAGATAATACATAAGCTGCGGTCACCAACCCGCCTGCCCAGCGTGGTGACTATGGGCAAATACCCCCCATGGCAGTCTTGTGGCGTGCTATGGGGGAGGCCTACGTCCAGCAGTGGACTGCAATAGGCTGATGATGATGATGATGATGAGTACATAGGCATACCAAAGGTTTACCTATCGCCGCTATTTGACCAATAATACTACAATCTAGCCACCGGTAATGAATCTACTAGGAAATTATACATAGTCAACCAAAAAAATTAATCAGTTTTATTTTATAGTAATAAAATAATAGTAATTTTATTACTCTGTGATGGAAATGTAGGGTTGAATATGTCATAAGTTTTTAATAAGAATCAGGTGTCTATTTGCTGCATACACAACTCCCCATATTGTTTATTGGACTTTACTAATTTAAATTTAAACATCATATACGAGTAAAACAAACATTATACAATGTTTAATTTTGCTATCAAATATTGTGTTTAATGGGTTTATAACCTTTACACAGGGCTTATTAAAGCAGCGTTCCTTATCAATAAACTCTTGTACTAAAAAAAATTCATGTACGATAAAAAATAAGAATAAGGAAAGATTGGCAAACAAAGCAAATGATGTTTGCACAGGATTGTTTTCACAACCTGTTTACATACAACTTACATCAGATGTTTTTTCCGATTGGTATCGCATATTTTCCCTCTCAGTATTTTTAATTAAAACTGTTTATTTTAAGGCATTGTTCGCTAATGGCTGTTGCTACTTTCGGGGTGTTTTATTAATTTATTTCGGTGTGTTGACAGCCCTAATGAAATCATAGCAGGACGTATTGGGATTTTGTGTTTATTTATACTGCATTAGCATTTCCACGCGACGATTTTTCGGGCTTTTAGGGAGTAGTGAGTCGGTGTTTTTTTTTCGTAAACAATGTGTTGGATTGTACTTTTATTGGGTGATCGGTAAGCTCTTTATTTGTGCGGTTTGGTTATGTATTGGTTTAAGGATTTAGTGTTTCCCACTGCTAGGCATAAGGCCTTCCGACTGTTTTTCCACACCTAGCGGTCCACTGCCATAGGGGTCATTGGAACATGGGCTTACCACGCTGGTCCAGCCAGTGTGGGTTGGTGATTTTTTTGCTAGAGAATCTTATAATGTTTATAATAGAAAAATTTACATGATATCAACCTAAAAATAAATGCCGATTCAAGTTTTAATTATGATAACACCAACAGCCTGTTTTATAATGATGTTACCACTATAAACATTGACATCATAAACTAACACAACGTCTTCCTTTACCCAGAAAATGGCCGAAAATGTTCTTCTGCAACGTTCTTTAGACATTTTTATTAGTCCCGCGAGTTGTGAGGCTCGCCACGTACTAAGTCTTATATTGTACAAGGACGAGGTAGTGTGCACACTAGGCCACATTACGTAGCCGTAAACGTCACACAGTGGTTCCAATGTATGGGAGGTGCTGGACATTCGCATCCAAAAAAAAAATTGGTGAATCTTGAGAAACTAATTATGCCATCTTGTTTGGTAGATCAATGTCTTTGAAAGTTATTATTTAAAGTTTTTTTGTAACTGTTATATTTGAGGAGATAATTGAGGTATCTTCTTACTATGGAAATGGTCAAACTTACTTACATATCTCTTGATTCCGGCCTCGTTTCAAGTTGCGGTCTTCGGTATTGTGTTTATATTTGAGAGAACTACAATTAATGCTAACACACATAGTGCGCCAAACGTGCACTTTCTGCGGTATCATGAGATTTCAAAAATAAATATTTTATAAATACATATTTTCTACGAAAAGCACAACATGCATTATAAATCTATAATCACTAAAAATGTCTATAAACACAGGTACCCGCGTCTTCACTCCGTCCGCGTGATTAACTCGTTTATATCTATTTACCTGTCTCGGATATAATCACATAATGTCGAAATTGTAAGAACCGGATCAGAAGATAATAAAAGATTGTGTAGTACATCTTCATTACACGAGACACTTATGTTTTCCCTTCGCGGTATTTCTAAATTCTTTATTTCGTGCCTCCGAGGCTACAAAAAGCCGATAGGCAATTGAAAAGTAATGTCTATGGACCAGCAATTTGTGGAGACTAGACGGCATATAAAACATGGATATAATTCCACGTAGAGCAAAGTAGTGTCATTACAGAACATACGAAATTTGTCAATGTCGAGTTTCTCTCCTGAAGATATACACTGTAAAATGACAGCTAGCCTTCTTAAAAGTCTCGCATCTAATCCGGTTAATTCAGCAGATTTTTCTGGGTTTTCAAAAAACCTTCTAGTTACCGGTGTTGGTGGTTCCACTCCCTTGCTTGACAACATCAAGACGCATTCCAGTTTCTTTTTTGAAGTTTTCTTGAATTGCTGATTTTCTTTCAGCAACATATCACCTCTAGCTTGCCATGATTTTATGTCTAGTATGCATGTGAAGACAACACTCCATGGTCCGGATCCATGCATGGAGCGAGCTAAGTCCGTATTTAAACATGTCTTCGTGCACTGGCTTGCTTCTTACTTTACTAATTTTCATCTCATTTGGACGCGCTTTGCATGTCGCATGATGCTGCTGTGCCTGATATGTATGAGTGAATCACCATCTATCATCGTCAAATGCAACTGGTGCTTTACACTTACGTCATCGCTCTTAGTAGGTTGCAGAAGCTTAATTCTTCTTCGATTCAGACATATTTGTTTTCTTTTGTTTCTTTGATGAACTTGATTAGGATAAAAGAGATGTTGACGAGGGCCGCTCATTTTCCCAAATTATTTGGCCAGTTTCGGATGTGAGCCGGATGGTACAAGACTTGCAACAAATACACTGGCGAAATTCGTTTCCTCAGTTTCACTTGTTTTCTGGTGGTAAACACTTTGATCCGAAGCACCGTCAAAGCCCCATTTGCTCACGAGCACCAGGTTTTTCTCCTCAGTGGTAGAGAGGTTTTGGGTTTGTAGAAGTCTTGGTAGTAAGGTCTAGCAACGCTTGCAATTTGATTTTAGCAGAGTGTTCAGTAATTGTAACGTCTTCTTGTTTTGGGTAACATTTCTTTTTTTCTTTCAGAAGCATGTAATAACTGGGATATTGAGCTACTCCTTCTTTAGCATGAAAATGATATATAACGCCATTTTGAAAGGTATCGACACAAACAAAGCTAGGGCCTTTAGTGGAGATATACATTTATCTGAATCTGTGGTACTCCGTCCGCCAATGAAATCTTTGATCTTAGAAGCTTCTGTAGGATTTTCCATTAAAAACTTCATAATATCAGCTACACATTTTCCCCTGCAGCCCTAAGACTGCTTTGTGCAGAAAACATAATCTCGTCAGTGCTGCTAGATGCCCTAAGTACTTCAGTGCGTCTTTTCTTTTGACGAGGACTTAAATCTTCAAAGGGCTTACGAGGAGAGACATGAGTACACGTAGAGGCATCGGATTTAGAAGGTAAATTCGTCTGCTCAGTAGTTTCTTCTTCTATTGCGTTCGTAGGTAATACTTGTAAAGGCAAATTATTTTCCTTTAGGGAATCCGGCCACTGGACTTCAGACTAACCACTCTGAGTGTTTATTTAGAAACTTTCCTTCGCTTCTTCCAGCTTGAGACCATTTAGGATAGATCCGGTAGCAAAATCGACGACACCAGTTCTTTAAGTCTTCTTCGGCACCTTCACAAAGAGAAAACGTTGCAATTCGTTTTAAGGACACCGAATAGATGATCAAAGTCACGTAGATCATTGTGTTTGCGTAAAGCGCAATAAAGGTCAAGATTTGTAACAAATCCACGGAAAGACATATTTATTAGAACGAAATAGAAATCAAAACTGATGTAAAATAAAGGATTACCAACCAATTTATACTACACTACCCTCATTACTGCGTACTGCGTACAATTGTTATTCTTGTAATGTTTTAGTACTAATGATTTCAATTAATAATCACCTGCATCAAATAATTGTTGAAAATGCTAAAAATTACTCTAAGAATGACATCTGTAATTGATAGAAATGCTAATGACTACTGTCTTAATGATAATGCAATAATTTCATTAATTAATTATTTAAAAGTCTAAGACCGTCTGTGGATCGATCGTTGCCCTCGTTTGCAAATTAATTAATTTAATTATTATTTTTTTATTTCTGCAACATCATTTATCGATACGCATATTTAGAGGGGCCCTTATTCCTCTATGATTTTAACAGAAAATTGTAAGATCCTTGTCATTGTAGTATATTATAATATAAAAATCAAACATTTCTATGTACCGCAGAAAGTGCACGTTTGGCGCACTATGTGTGTTAGCATTAATTGTAGTTCTCTCAAATATAAACACAATACCGAAGACCGCAACTTGAAACGAGGCCGGAATCAAGAGATATGTAAGTAAGTTTGACCATATAGTAAGAAAACACTATTTCTCAATTATCTCCTCAAATATAACAGTTACAAAAAAACTTAAAATAATAACTTTTGCATTGATCTACCAAACAAGATGGCATAATTCGTTTCTCAAGATTCACCAATTTTATTTTTTGGATGCGAATGTCCAGCACCTCCCATACATTGGAACCACTGTGCGTCAGCCGTTTCTGAGTTTAGCATGCACAAACGTACAGATATACAGACAAAATGGAAAAACATTGTTTTGGGTTCTCTTGCGTGTATAAAGGCCGTCTATTGTAATTTTTTCAATATGTTTTCTATGTACAGAATTCGATCTGTTACAATTTTATTATATTTTTATATTATAGTAATACTTTACACATCTGTGCTGATGTATAAGTTATATGTCTGGCAATTTTTATGAAAATCCGTTCAGTAGTTTTTGCGTGATAGAGTAAAAAACATACACACACACTTTTTATCCTCACAAAATTTCGCAAAAGCATAATTTAAAGCAGCGTTAGGCTCACCCTTTACCACCGGCTTAATAGGCAAAGGTAGCCAGCCTATTTAGTACTTGCCCCAGTACAATTTCATTAACTGCCACTTAATGAACTTGTGAGGATATGTCGTGAGGTGTATCTTGAGTTAACTTAAAAAAATGGGATATGAATTTACGTAGAAAATAACATGAAAACCAAACACATAACGGTATTCTTTTTTCGGTATTACCTTGGTTTGTAAAGAATACCTATGTCACTTATTTGCGTATCCTGACATTTGACAGAGCCCCAGGGATGTCACGAAATCCGGAAACCTGATATTTGGTCCCTCCCTTTTCACGAAATAACATTTCGTGTATTCGCAACACACGCGTGTGTAAAATTATAACAACGTAACATAAAAGACGATAGTCTTTGAAAGGATTTGTGTCTAATGTTTTGAGATTTTAACGTTAAGATTAAGATCAGAATCTTCATTATACCAAAACTTTAGCAACTGAAACTAATATTTTGATACATTCCCTGCGGAATCCTTTATAGGTTGAATTTTTAAGTTACTATTTCGGAAGTTCATATTTTACGACTCTTGCTAATGATTATTAGATTTTTATAGAATTTTTTCTCCTCCTTACTTGAAAGGACTTCGTCACTATAGTCAAGGAGTGTGAGCATTGATATGGCAACTTTGTACGTTATTGCAAATGAGAGTATTTGTTTCCTGGTTATCCGCTTTGTTGCGACAAGGGTGCAGATATAATATATGATCAAGACAAGTTATGGAAGAAAAAATGAATTTCAACTATAAAAAAAAAACAATAACGAAATACAATTTTCTGATTTTATAGAATACATGTTGCTTAAAAATACAACTCACATAAATGTATATAAATTTTGAAAAATGCCAATCAACTTTTGACAAATGAGTGAAAATAGAATTGTGATTTATATACTCAATCAAATGTTTTCACTTTCCAAAATCCCTGCACGCAAACATCTATTAGTAGTCCATCCATCACACTTAGACACCCTCGCATAATATCTGTCACTTATAATGCAATATCACCTTTAATTTTACTTGTTGCACCCCAAAATAAGACTTCGCCATTAACGCTTTACGACAAACAAAATGGCCGACAAAAAAAAGAAAACAAAAGTCTTTAACACCGCGGCAAAGGAATATAACATTTATGTGCTAAATGCTAAGGTAGGAGCAGGTGGTAAATGAAGTTTGCGTGTCGAGTTTATGAGATTCGCCTAGGATAGCCTTTAATGGTCCGTCCGGGGCTTTCCACGTTACTCCAATCGTAACTTCCACTCGTAAAATGGAGTTTGTGGTTGTTCTAGGCTGGGAGCTAGACGTTGACTAAAATACTCTCGCTATATGTTATCTGGATGATTTCAATAGACATTTTGCTAATTGGTTGAATGCTAATTGGTTACCATTTAATAATTTCCTGTAATATTTTGAATTAAAAATATTAGTAAATAAGAACTAAGATAGCAATACTAAGTGGCGGCTAAAGTACGTCACTTATATAATCGTATGTATAACTATTTAAGTTTTCTTTCGATGATATATATCATATATAACACTTGTTAGCGTTAGCAGTAAATTTATTTTTCCAGGCACGCCCCAACTACTTATCATTTAAATATTTTCTGAAGTAATGTAATAAAATTATTCTAAAGTCACATAATATGAATATAATCATTGTGCAGTAAGAAAATGTATTTTTCTTATTCTTAAGTAAGGTTTTATCTACAAAAAATTATAATATTATTCGTACGTGCCACATCTTGCGAAACTTACAAATATATAGTTGACTCGTGCAAGTACTTGAGATTTTGTGATTTTGATGTTCTAGTTGTACCTATAGTATAATTGACTTCATTCAGGACCAGAGCTATTTACCACTGATTATTTAATGACGGTTACTACGAATACATAAATAATAATTAAAAGCTACGCTCTTTGTCATTTGATACCGTCTTTCTTCTACAATGGAAATAATCCTGCTTTAAAATTTTATGATTCCTGATCAATAAAGCCATCACAGTATATAATGTAACTAACAAATTTTATATATTATAAAATTATTAATAAAGAAATGGAAAAAATTCCTCACCCGGGTGGGAATCGAACCCACGACCTCTGCATTCCGCGTGTCAGTGCTCTAACCACTGAGCTTTACTCGGATGACGAATTTTACCATCTCTTTTCTAAATTACATATTGGCAACGTTATTTATTATTTTATAAGTTAAATAAAAAATATAGCTTTCGCTACAATAACTTTAAGAAATAAACAGCAAATATCTACCTTTATCTCTCTGCCTATTCGCTTCATGTCTCTGGGTCTGACAGCGGCTACCTTCATATAATGACGTCATCCCCTGAATTTCATATGTCCTCCCCACTACGCGACTTCTGCCGCATCGCCATTTTGAATTTTACATCACTGTCATACGGTACAAAGTTGCATGTGCTGTACGCTGTCTACATAGTTGCGCGAATTCGTACGAAGTTTCGCGCACCTGCCTAACTTTTCTTGGCTGCACATTGTATGCGGAATTTTGTTGTTAATAACTACGAATATGAAGTAGAGAGCAGCATAAAGCTCTGGGAGTGAAAAAAAACGTATAATACTACAGCTGCTTCTCATCCCGGGCATACTGTACAAGGCAGTAGAGGGACAAGAGGGTCTTGGTGTTTTGTAGGCGATGGGCTGACCACCTGTGACTACTTACCGAACTTGTACATCTCAACTATACCCTCAAAATTGGTCAGAAGTGGCACCATGTGGTTCTATCGGCCCTTGGTGCTCTGCCTACCCCGTAAGGGATTTTAAATTGGCGATGCTATATTTATATGTATGTATTTAAAGGCTTTTTCCTATGAAGGATAGAAAAACATTTCGACTGAATGTTTTTTATATACATACCTACCTGAACATGCCTGGGTTTCCTAAAATAGGGTAGCCAGAGCTGTAGGATTGTGAATTAACTAATGAGATCCCAAAGCCACGTTTAACATAACTGCATAGCGGAGTCAGTTGTAAAAGAATAGTAACAAGTGAAAATGCATTTTACATTAATATTAGTAGGATTATTACAGTGATGAATCACTCTCAAAATTGGTCAGAAGTGGCACCATGTGGTCCTATCGGCTCTTGGTGCTCTGCCTACCCCGTAAGGGATAAAGGCGTGATTATATGTATATATAAATCACTGATGATAATGTCCTTCTTGACGTATCCATTAACGGAGAACTCTGGCTTTCTTCAGAACCAAATACCAGCCAAGGTTCCACCAAATACCTAAAAACTAGCCATCTATAATTTCTGTTATAGGTAAGTTGTGTTATGGGTTTACTGGAGGAAATCTCTTAAAGAGTTAGGCTCGCCTTTGTACATACTCTGTGTAACTATGTAAAGTTTCTACATTGTCCAATGTTTATATATATGTTAGCTATACCCGAGGAAGGTTGGCGTCAGGCAGGCAGCCTAGAAAAACAAATGCCAAATTTTTAGCAATGTGAGTTTCGAAAGAAACCATATGGCGCCGATCCCATAAATAATGGGACAAGGGCAGGAAGATGATGATGTTTGTATGTACAATAAATAATACAAGCGGTGATAGCCCAGTGGTTAAGACGTGCACGTTCCAAGCGGGAGGCGTAAGTTCGATCCCAGTCGCGGGCCTGTACCAATGAATTTATTTCATGTAGGTACAGTTTTTAATATTGCAAAATTGTCACTTAGCTCGTACCTCGGAAAGCACGTAAAACCGTTGGTCCTGCGCCTGATCTCTCTCCGGTCGTGGCGGCTTTCCGTCCCATCGGACTATGAGAGTAACGGAATAGAGAGTGCATCTGTCTTTGCGCACAGACTTGTGCACTATTACATCTTCTGCGTATCTGACCAATCTCCGTAGAGATTGGTCGCCTTGACCGAAATACGGTCGGAGATCATCATCATCATCATCATCAAATAATACAACAACACTACGAGACCTTAATGATCTTAATGTGGGACTAATTTAATGTATTGTGAAGTATGTGAATATTGATTTATTTTTATTTATAACAAGAATGCAAGGAGACCTACTCGTGCGATTGAGCAGTTTTTCATCCCAACTCTCAAACGCTCGCGTTACATGATTCTATAAACGATTCCGTAAACACCGGTATTCATTCATTACCGCAAGTGCGCCCACCGGTGCGTATCGATTTGGCCCGAGTCGGATTAATTAAAACGATGGGTTCTCGAGTGCTCGCCATCGATAGGACGCAGCAATCAATGGCAGCGATTAAAAGCGTGCATCGATATTTGATGTTTTACGCAAATTAAAAATGTTTTAAATTCTATGGGGCTTGCGTCCGGAGAGAATGAAATGCATGCAGCCACTGTGCAGATGTTTTTGAATCACTTTTCATATTCATATATTTCATATTATTTATTGTACACACACATAGATAAAGAATAACACAATTAAAATATTATAAAAAGGCGAGCTTATCTCTATAAGGGATCTCTTCCAGCTAACCCGAACAAATAAACTTTTCTTTTCTTTTTATACATGATTTTGTTTAATGCTATCTGTCAAACAGCACAACAGTTTGTAAGCAGAAGAATCACTGCTGTAGCCCTCAATTTTTTTTCTAATTTCACAAACTTTTAAATAAACAAGGCACAGATTATTTAGACTGTGTAAAATCATTTCACATTTCATGTTCGTTCCGCTCTCACTGGATAGAGGTTAGATTTTATCACGTTATTTGACGAAAGGTGCCAAAATGATGTCTTTCTAATAGAACCTGCATTTCGATGATAATAAACAATAGATGATTTATTAGAGAAATAATGCTAAATGGAAATCGTTTCACATAGATGTTCGATGTCGTTACAGTCCCACTAATACAGGTTAGATTTTATCACGTTATTTGATAAACGCGCGTAAAAGTAGGCTTCCTAATAGGACCATAATTTTCGATGATAAACTTCTCGAATCGATCGAGAAATAATGTTACATTGTCTAAGAACCCAGGAGGTAGAGTAGAGCATAGTTTTACCATTACAATATTGTCAGTCCATTTTAGGTAGATTAATTTTCTAAGGGCAGTAACTAAATAAGAGTGACGTTATCAAAACTACATTACGAAATTGGTGGCGGCGTACACCAACAGTTTCTGGTAAATAATTCATATTGTTCATTTATATTCTCGCTTTTATTTATTTATATGTTAGTAGTTTGATATGTATACATACGTATAAAATGCTGTGTCCTGAATTACTGACGGAACCTTGGATGATGCGTTTTTTATATAACGACAAGGCATCTGACTGTAGTTAGTTAGTTGGTTCGGTAGATAGAACTAATCCTGATGATGCCACGGGTGTCGGCGAAGCATATGTCGATTAAAATTTTAATTGGTTTTCGGATTAGCAGCTATGTATTTATGGTTGCATGCTAGGTGCTTGGATCTGGCTTCTCGTTGCGACTGTGGTGTCTTGTGTTTGTGATCATGAGTCGGCGGATCCGAGGGTCGACGGAGGGTATAGGGCCCGGTGGTGGGCGACCCCTCAGTGGAGATCTGACAAGGAGTTTATAAAACTCTAACGGGTACAGAAAAAAGAACAAACCTAAGTTTACGTGAACGAAGTCACGGGCGTCCGCAAGGCTATTTATTAGTTTTATTATTTTACTTATTAATCGTAAGTCTTTATTAATTATAATATTATTAATTAATTATATTAACCTCAAATTGTATCGAGAGTCTTTGAGGTTTATTTTAATTACTTAAAGTTATGAAAATAAGAATAAAATACAATATTTTCTTTGTTTCAGGTAAGTAATTTTCTATTTCTATAATAAGTATCTTCAAGGCGAAAGGTAAGTTAAATCTACTCTTAGTTTATTTTACTTTAAGAACCAAAGGAAATCATCGTTTTTACCCAATATCTTATCCATTTGCCTTTATAAAACCCAAATTGAGAAATACGACCGACACAACAGCGGTATTAAAAAAATACAATGCCGGTAAGGTGTTCACCTCGAACCGATAAATCTAACACCGAAGCCACCTGCGCGTTCGACAGTCCCGTGATTATGAATGAGCCCTTATGCCCCCACTCACCCCCTTTCTCCCCTTCGCACGCGCTAGCTTTCCACCTTATAGAATACGTAGACACATAATCAGGGGGGCCAATTCTCGAAAAGTCTCGATTTGGAACGAAGCCGAAACGGAACCGTTGTAGACGCTGACAACAAAGCAATAATTACTTTATGGTGATGTAATTAGACACATTTCAGCACGAGACAGATATTTGTTTTTATTCTGTCAATAGGTACTCGCGACCGATGCGTGCTAAAATATACCTTATTACTCAAGCGGTAATTATATATAGCTTCGCACCACGTTTTGTTAACTGTTCGTTAGTGGTTGCGTTCCGATTCAAAATTTTTCAAGAATTGCCCCCCTGGGGGCTTAGACAGTTTAACGTCGTTGTTTGGCATCGACATCGCTGTTGCAACTCTAATACCAATAGCCGTTGGGATACATTGTGTGTCTTGACGAACGTGCGAAAATAAAGACTTTTATTGGAGCAAAAGTGTTGGTGACGAACTTCTATCGAATCGATTGAGGAACGATTTTACTTTGTCTTAGTCCTCAGATGCTCACATTGAAGCGAATTAGAAATCGAAAAGCGAACCTTATAACTCGCTTCATGCATAGTAGAGGTCGTGGGTTCGATTCCCCCGGGTGAGGAATTTTTTCCATTTCCTTATTAATAATTTTAGAACCTTATAACGTTCGCATAGTACACAAATTACTAACACTTATTCCGACTTCGAGCCGCAGTTGAATTTCAACTCAGTGTGGATAAGTATAGGGGTGATTTTCCCTAGATTTCTCGATGGGGTGGCTTTTGTAAGGGATGTTTACACCCCACGGGGGTCGTCCCGGGCGAAGCTGGTCTCCCGGGCGACCGGCTGCACTTGCACTAGTCTACTTATATGTATTGAAGGGAAATTGTAAAATCTCCGTAAGTATATAACAGTCTGCCTTGACATTTTGAATGGGTTTTTGAAAGATATATAATTTGACTAAAACTTTGTCTGGTTGATTTGATTGGGGAAAGTTATATAAGGTCTATTTAAAATTAGTGATTATCTTATTGTAAAAAGAAACAACTTTCACTATGGGATCAACTAGCTGTTCTATACATTTCAGTGTAGTATATATTCGAGATTGTATGGAACAGTTGATTTTTTTTTTCAATATTTCGGAGTTGATTCTATAGTGAAAGTTAAAGGCCTTAAATTGCTATTACAAATAATAACGCTTGAGCGAATGATGTGGCAGTGGCCGACGATATGAAATGACGATATAAAATACTTTTGTTTCATTGAGCGGGGCACAAGAATACATAAGCTGCATCTCCTTCCGTGCGTGTCATAAGAGTCGACTAACGACCAATTTCAATACGAGAGATCAAAGACAATTTCGGATTGTTTTATTCCTAATTTGAAATTTTGTATGTAAAAAAATTTAAGATTAAATCTGAGATATGCAAAAGTCTCTCAAAATCAGTCATAGAAATTGCCTCTATGAAACTCAAGGGGGTTAGTCACTGATATTTTACATCTGGCCCCGCTATACTAAACGTGGCTGTAGGCTTTCCTTCGTGATCCTATAGTTCTGGCTATAGTATGTGTGTATTTAAAATTGCGTCATCAATATTATAATATGCCAACTGAATAATATGCCTGCAACTTTTATATAAGCCGTTACAATTATGATTGCTGAGAGCATTTTCAAATTAGAATTTGTGGACGACCAATGCATGCATTTGGCGTGGTTTGATTGGATATCGGCGTGTGTTTATTTTAAATTCAACTTTGAAGGGGTTGGATATTAATAAAAGGCGATTTGTGGTTTTATTAGGAGCAATGTTGTCGGAATTTTAAATACCTATATAGGGTCGGTAAAGTGATTATAAATTGTTTTTAAAAATCAAAAACTCATGTGTACGTTATCCATAACTTTGTATATTTATTTAAACAGTTGAAAAATCTAAAGACTGAATGCAGCGTCCCTTAAAACTGCTTGCGCTGTTTGAATGTAAGATCTTTTTATAGAATTATTCTACATTCGTAAGAAATGCATTTGTAGTTAGTCATATAACTTAACACTGTAACATACTTATACGTTATATAGGTATTATAGCTTTATAATTTTCCACCGGTTTGATGTAAATGCATTTTTGCTGATACTGCAATAAAGGGCATTTAAGCGCACTGGTAACTCTCATAAATATGCAAAGTGTAAGCTTCGAAATTTCATTAGAGAGGATAAATGACGTGAAATGAAACAGTTTTACATTTCAAAAGGTTTTGTAATGATTGAAGAAAATTGGCGACAAATACTAGTTTGGTCCTGTGCTAATATGAGGCTCCACTAGAATACCGTGCATTTTGTAAGAGTCGTCTAAGAAACTCACACATCCTCTCAGGCAATTATAAGCTAGCAACTTATTGCTTGCTCATCATTTTCTTCTAACCCCGCTATGGTAAAGGTGGCTATGGAATCTCTTGTACAAATATGCAGTTCCGGGTACCCTATTCCTAGAGCTTTTCTCCGAAGGATTTTTCTCGATATAATCTTGCGAGAAAAATGTGGAAAAATCATCTTTTTTGATAAAAATAAAGGGCACAAAATTTCTCTCTAGTTACATAAGCGTACTGTGCTAATATAAAAGTGTCTAGGTACCCAGTGTACTATGAGCTAGAAAAGTAAAAATGCATAGATCCAAGTGTTCAGAGTGTGCTGTTTGTTCCATCTACCGTGCAGGTACAGCGCGGAAGTGCGACAAATAACGTAAAGTCCTTTTATTAAAATGTAGGCAATGTAACTAAATCTGGCGACCGATTGGTGTAGTTGGTTGTGGTCCTGCCTGCGACGCCATAGGTCCTGGGTTCGAATCCCGGTAGGTGCAAACATTGATGTGATGAATATCGATGTTTGTTTCCGAGTCATGGATGTTTCTATACTTATCTATGTATTTATATACCGTTGCTTAGTACCCATGACACAAGACCTCAGGGATCTTAGTGTGGGACTAGGTCAATGTGTTGTGAAGTGTGTGAATATTTATTTATTATTTGCCAATATATTCTCTAATCGAACTTGTACATCTCAACTATACCCTCAAAATTGGTCAGAAGTGGCACCATGTGGTTCTATCGGCCCTTGGTGCTCTGCCTACCCCGTAAGGGATAGAGGCCTGATTATATGTATGTATGTGTATTCACCGCAGTTCTGGAATCTTTTTACATATATTCACAAGTCTGTGTTCCCGAAATGGGGTAGCCAGAACCCGAATCATGAAAAAGATACCACGGCCACTTTTAGTATACCACAGACAGCACCCGTATGATGAATTTGGTGAGAGCGAGATGTCTCACTTTTAAACGTCAAATCCACAGAGCTCAGTAATAACAAGGCAAGTGTTTCTACTTGGTGTGTAAAAATGGATTGCAAACCACTTCTATCAGCCCTAATTCACTCAGTCTGGCTTGAGAACGAGTGTCTATTCTAATTCTTAAGTCTATTTTTTACATGCAAAGTACATATACTTAGTTAATCTAGTTATTAATAGCTCTGTGAGTTTGACGTTTACAAGTGAGACATCTCGCTCTCACCAAATTCATCATATGGGTGCAGATCTTTAAGCTTTGTATCAAATATAGTTTAATTGACGCTCTGGTTAGCTTTAATCACTCCAATTATATTCTAAAAAAAATTTTAAAAAGTGAATGCCTATATCTATGTGAGCCGATTTTCGATGTGCGACGCTCTCAGTTCGTTCGAGTACCCACGCCCTCGACTCTCTGTTAGGCGCCATTCATTTATTACGTAAGACTATCTTCGCTAGTATTTTACCCAAATCTATTATAAGAATAAGCCGACCTTTGTTAGAAAAATAAGACATGGTCGACCTCCCTCCCCCCCTATATCGACTTAATAAATGAATGGCTCCTTATACAGGGTGTAACAGAAAGGGTATGTTAAGCGAAAAGCTATGTAAATAGCCCACTATAGAGAACCTATTTCCAAAATTTCAGACTCAAATTCACATTTATATTTCTAGGTAGTATGAAGAATTCCGAAACAACTCAGGAATGTCCATACAATCTTGAAAAATAAAAATATGATTTCGAGTCTCAAATTTTGGAAATAGGATCTCTATAATAGGCTATTTACATAGCTTTTCGCTTAACATACCCTTTCTGTTACACCCTGTAGTAACAATATCTCACTAGAACATCTCCTTTGTGTATCTGCTCCTTGGTTTGCTCTCAGAGGGACGTTTTTACGGCGCTCGGGATGCTCCTTTTGGAAAAACGCTTTGAAATTCTGAGAGCGCTTTTTACTGTTTCTACACCAATGTTCGCTATTGAATTAATTTTGGAATTTGTTACTATACTTACCTACTTTCTAAAATCTTGCTTATCCTGTTTTAATAGGTATAATTTATCAAGAGTCTAGCGGTGCCCTCATATAGCGGCCGCACGAACGCAATATGACCGTCTTTACGGTGCCGACATGTGACAAGTTCCTTCACGGACATGTTCCAAAAATATTGAAAGCTAGTTACTTGGATGTACTTGGTGTACATCTCAACTATACCCTAAAAATTGGTCAGAAGTGGCACCATGTGGTTCTATCGGCCCTTGGTGCTCTGCCTACCCGTAAGGGATAAAGGCGTGATTATATGTATGTATATAGTTACTTGGCTATTGTTGGCTTGGCTAAGTAGTAGTATACAATTGACGTCAATTCAATATTAATTATTCAATTTTACAAGTTGTTAGAAATATTCCGATTTTCCAATGGTCTGATTAGAAAATCCAACATGGTAAAGAGACAGCTCAATCTGCCAGCTTTAGAGACAGCTGCTTGTCACTACATCTTTTACATCTGGCCTGACTAGGCCAAACGTGACTGTGGGGTCTCCTATATGATCTTGCAGTTCTGGCTACCCCATTTTGGCAACACAGCCGTATGTACTATTATGTTAATAAATACATTTTACATGTCTACGCACTGCAAATCTTGTTTGCATAGCAAACAAAGTAAATACAATTTCGTCTATTTACCTTTTAGGTGTGTAAAAAAACTCGCACATGTTCTCGTGGAGCGAGACGTAGATTAGTTAGTAACAGAAGGGTGAGATCGTTATATTATAAATATTAAATACCTGCAACGTGCAGGATTTGCCTAACTCGTTAACCAAACCTAACCTAACTCGTTAACGTACCTCTCATACATTTTTGACGACTGATTGGTGTAGTTGGTAGTGACCCTGCCTGTCGGTTCTGGGTTCGAATCCCGGTAGGTGCAATCATTAGTGTGCCAATTTTTGTTTATTTTTTCTATGATCCATCCACCATTTAGAAGGTATGCAAGTGAACCTATTGTACGTGTGTACCCTCTATAGATTTACATATCTACTCTATGCCAGATACCTATGAGTAACGACCCTGCTGCAACAAAACAATTTACATAGGTGATTGGCGATTCACCGGCGCGTAACGCGATTTCTGCCAGCGCGTAGCAAAAATCCTTTTTTTGTGTAGAGAATATTTTCTGACAGAACTTTTTTTTTTCTTGTTTTCTCCATTAGTTTTTTTTTGTGTTGTTACAAAATTTTACATTTAGGTGCTATTTTATGATGATATTTTGTACAGGGTAAGACCGCCAGAAAAATACTGACAAGTTCATTATAGGTGTTTTTTTGTGGCCATAACGAAGGGTACGTATTGAAATAAAATAAGTTTATGGCAAGTCTGATATTTATAGATGTTTTATACCTAAAAAAATCCTGTTACGTATATTTATGCAGAAAAACGCAGTACAACTTTTATATTTTGGAAACCAGACATTCCCAGGTGTATGGAGAAAAATACATTTTCAATTTCATCCTGAGATTATCAGTATTTATAGATATACCTAGGTATATGTATTACAATAGGTAAGTAGGTAATAGTATGCCTTTATTGTGGTATGCGCCATTTTTTGAGGTGTTTGTGCGATTCAAGTTAGATCTGTCACGTCCTATTTTAAATCTGGTATTTTGGATATTAATTTTATGCTGTCCTTTACACCCTGTATACAGCTAAGAGTTTTTTAAACTACGCTCACTCAACAACACAATGCTACTCCCTCTCACATCTAAATGCATTTGCACTCTGAATAGTAGCAGGAATTTAAGGTGCGTCGCGGACGAGCCACTGACAATCATCAGTGGCTCACTGGCTATTGCTAAGCCGTTCTTCATAAAAAATAATAATATATACTGTATTTAATTTTGAGACATTTAAAGAGTTGAGTTATTCAGATGTTGTGAAATGGATGCTTCTGTTGGAGGGTCTAACTCTTGATATCAGAATGTGAAGCGAGCAAGTTTCAAGATACGTGTAGGTCATCGGCAGTCTTATCAAATCAAATCAAATCAAAATTAACTTATCAAGAGGCGGGTTAGAATGATATCTCATATTTAACTTACAAATCTACAGTACTCTAATAACTAGACAAAGTTAGTGTTGTAATACTACACTTCACAAAGCAGTACATTCAAAACTCAGTACTAACTCGGGTACGATTCTCTATTCTTTATCTTAAGTTCATGTGGATAAAGTCTAAAATAAAGGGTGGACCCTTCATACGCTTGTTTTCTTGCCCGAATATGTTACTAGTATGACAAATTATGACGTAAGCACACTAGCCATCGGTAGCCGACTACCTACCTGTAATCTGTGGTCAGTGGGCCGCTTGCGCGGAGCCTAAGGCGCACTATACGCGAGGGAGCGAGCCCTACGTGTGCACTCATTAGGGAGTATTGTACTCGCGTGAATTGAGCCTAGACACGCGAGAAACTTTTGTACGAAACTGCCCGAAACGCGGTATGTTTTGGACATGTTTGAGACTACTCGATGGTTTAGTACATGAAGCTAGAATAGAATAGATGTTTATGGAGTCAATTCTTATATGAAACCAATATCATATCAGTCTATTGCAGTCTACTGATGAACGTAGACCTACCCCAGGGCAAGTCCATAGTCACCACGCTGCTCACGGGCTGGCTAGGTGGTGTTATTGTACTATGCTGACACTACGAGTATACGATCAGTAACTGACATCAAAATAGCAAAACATTTCCACTTTCTAACTATCATTATCTTCTTCAGCCTATTGCAGTCTACTGCTGCACGCAGGCCTCCCCCAGGGCACACCATAAGGCTACTGCCACAGGGGGGTTTTGCCCATAGTCACCACATAGGGCAGGCGGGTTGGTGACCGCAGTGTGATTTTCAGACTATGTTGTCAATACGGGAGGCGCTGTGCCCACCTCCCGGAAACCCTTAATCGCCTCGTACGATACCCACGGGCAGGCAAGGTGGTACAAACCTATATAATATCACTGGAATTCGGCAGATTCACAAACCATAGCATTCATTAAAACTTTATAACTTTTTCGAAGTTCGGTATTGAGCTTATGCAACAACACAAACGCATCTAAAATGCAGGGAAGCATGCATCTCCCCTTATCCATTGTCCCAAAGGATTTGGATGCAATTTTTTTCGCCGTCCCTTCGTGAATGCTCATCACATACATTTCGGAATGCCCTAAGTTTATCCTGATTATTTTTTAACCCTTCATAAAAGGGCTTGTTAACGCACCGTTGAGATGTCGCAGGTTCGAGTTCTGCGGTGAAAGTTAATACACCTTTTTTAGATTACATATCGCTTTCCTTGATTTGTAATTGTTTAACAAAGCTCTTTAAATCTATTTTATTCTTTCTAATCTTGAATGGGGATCCTACAGGCTACGTTTTGCATAGCGAGGAAATATGTAAATCAGGGATACCCAAACTTTTTCCCCATAGACCCCTTTTAAAAGTTAACTGGTTCTTGTGGACCTCCTACAGGCCTACACCACATACAAATTAATCGTAAACCCCCATTTTTTCACGCCAACGTAGACCCCCATCGAGTGCCCCTTGGGTCCACCTGGACCACTTTGGGAACCACTGAGTAAATGATTAGGTTTCTTGCTTATAGCTAGAGACTTAGAGAATGCCCGAGTTCTATAGTCGACTCTTACGACCTTAGTAGAATAGATATCAGTAAAAAAGTACATATTACAAATTTGTGGTGTCGCCTCGTGGTGCCGGCAGCGTAGAGTTTGTACCACCCCTGCCTGCCCGTGGGTATCGTACGAGGCGATTAGGGTTTCCGGGAGGTGGGCAGCAGCGCCTCCCGTACTGACAACATAGTCCGATAATCACACTGCGGTCACCAACCCGCCTGCCCAGCGTGGTGACTATTGGCAAAACCCCCCTGTGGCAGTAGCCTTGTGGCGTGCCCTGGGAGAGGTCTACGTCCTGCAGTGGAACTGCAATAGGCTGAAGATGAAGAAGAAGAAGATATCATAGTACATGTTGTATTGACCGACTGCGCCAGTAGGTAGGGTTATGTATGATCTGTATGTATGTATTTTTTATCACGTTGCATTTGAGCTTTAGAGGCTTTAGATTTGTCTTGGTCGTGAAAATCGCATCACACGGGATCATTTACGAAAACAGGTTTAAGCCTCGAGCACACCGGATGCGTATGCGTACACGTAAGCGTAGATGTACACGTACCTCTGAGTTGTAATATATGGAACTGTATACGCAATTATGTCAAGCATAGACGTCAAGCGGTGACAGTTCCATACATTAAAGAGCACACCGGATGCGTATGCGTGCACGTAAGCGTAGACGTACGTACCTCTGATTTAATGTATGGAACTGTCACCGCTTGACGTCTATGCTTACGTCTACGCATACGCATCCGGTCTGCCCGTGCCTATACAGTTCCATACATTACAACTCAGAGATACGTGTACGTCTACGCTTACGTGCACGCATACGTATTCGGTGTGCTCGAGAGTTTATTCTATAACTAAATGAGGTTATGTAGGTAGGTACAGTAAAGAACGAATTATCCAGACCCACTTCAATGAAACCTAAGGGGAGGATTAACAATTGAGGAGGAACAAACCACGCAGATCACGTACCCTCTCAGCCGTACTCCCGCGGGAATGGACGGGAATGCAATTTTTTCCTCACAGAAACTATTCCATGCAGCTGTCCAATTGTATTACTATTGTTTAGAGTGATTCAGAATGCGCCCATGTGCGGATAAATGACGTGTTAAGAAGGGGCGTTGCAGGGTTATTCAAGTAATGTCTCGTATAACGTATGCTGGAAGAAATCTCTTGCATAGCTAAGCACGCCTTTGTATGTATTTTTTTCTTAAATATAGGTAGTTCAAAAGAACTATGCTCTAAATAGTGTAAAATTCCAACATACACCGTGTTATTATAAAAAGAATTTAAACATTGCCTAAATTTGCAGTCAAATTTAATTTTTAACAATGTCCAACTTAAGACGCAGTTTTGTAACTCCGACCTTAATGGTCGATACTTACTTGCTCTTGGAAATTTTTTTTTTTAACATGTGCTACACAGATTTCTACGGAAACTTTCTTATTGTAAACAAGAAAAATTACAGTCATCCCTTACATGGGAGCCGCGGGATCGAATTCGATCTAACTAGGGGTGGTTTAAATTTCATGCATGTGTATAAAAAATGCCCTCGTTACGTAGTGGAAGGGTGAAAAGTGCCCTTTGCTTCATGTGTAAAGTGGAGCGAAAGACTTGGTGAAGTGTACAAATATTTATGTAACACATTACCTATCGGTTAAATTACTTCAAAATGACATTACATAAAACCATTATATATCTTTAAAATAAGTTTTTTAGACTATTTATAAAACTATGTAACATAAAGTTGACCAGGTAATCTATATTGCATAGATATAGACACATATTATAGAACACAATGAAGACACACAGACATTACAATATAATTTTCTAACATGTAAAAAGAAATTCGATGTTCAAAAAAATCCTGCGAAGCCCTATCTATCGTCCACTAGTATACATTACAATATGGTCGGTTCTGAGCATCACACTTAAATGTAAACTTAAAATTTGTCAAGTCTGTCAGCATAAATGGCTAGGACAGAAAGGGACAGAGGACTAATTTTAAGTTAACGTATAAATTTGACGGTCAGAATCGACCACAATACCTATCTAATACATACATGCAATAAATACGCGGATGTTCTTGGCAACACAAATACGCAATCAAGTCTATGTCCTGCGGCGGCTGAAAGGGCAACTCTAATGAACACGTCAAACGTACACAAACGTACGGGGAAGCCATGGTGCAGTTACTAGAGAGAGCTGTGATGTATCGTCATCAGCCTATTGCAGTCCACTGTTGGACGTAGGCCACCCCCAGGGCACGCCACAAGACTGCCATGCATGGGGGGTATTTGCCCATAGTCACCATGCTGGGCAGGGGGGTTGGTGACCGCAGTTTGTATTTTGGACTATGTTGTCAACACGGGAGGCGCTACTGCCCACCTCCCGGAAACCCTTAATCGCCTCGTACGATACCCACGGGCAGACATGGGGTGGTACGAATTCTACTCTGCCGGCACCACGCGGCCAATATACTCGATACAAATGTTACGGCAAAACTGTGGTACAGTTGCCGCAGAGAGCTGCGAGGTATATGGTCCGACAATAGAGTAGGTATAGTATAGTATACTACATTGAGCATTTTGTTTTTCGCATTTCCATGACGTCCTTCCTTCGTGTGACATTTGACCGCCAATGTAATTTACGTAGCACAGTGTTAACCAACCACTGGTTAATATTTGCCTCTTAACATGGTCCACACTTCCACCCGCCACCCTTGATAAGATAAGATAAATCTTTATTTGCAATTAAACATAGTAAATTAAGATTCTTGCAACGGCGAAATAATATAGGTTCACATCACGTCCATGTATCTTGTAATATAGAATGGTGTAGCCAGAACTAGATCAAGAGAAATCCCACCCACAGCCATGTTAAACATAGCGCAGCCTCCAAACAGGAGGGCAATTCTTGAAAAAATTTGAGCCGAAACGCAATTACTAACGAACCGTTAACGAAACGCGGTGCGAAGCAATATAGGTATATACTTAGCGCTTGAGTAATAAGTTATATTTTAGCACTATAATATCTCCTGCGTACCTGGCCAATCTCTGTAGAGATTGGTCGCCTTGGCTGAAATACAGTCGGAGATCATCATCATCATATTTTAGCACGCATCGGTCGCGAGTGTGACAGAATAAAAACAAGTATCTGTCTAACCATTAAGTAATTATTGCTTTGTTCTGAGCGTCTACAACGGTTCCGTTTCGGCTTCGTTCCAACTCGAGAATTTTCAAGAATTGGCCCCCAGATCATTGACAACTTGCTAGCTCACACCACAGAGTTCCTTAGTCGACTCTTACTGCAACGGCGATATTATATTCTATAAACGAACTTTGTCAGACCACCTCCTTTGTGTACTTACTCAATGACGCACACATAAACGTGATTATGCACGTACATGTATAAACCCGGGTACGTAAGTGTACGTGGCGGAATAATGTCGGCCTAAGAGTATGTAGGGTCAGATGGGACACAGTTGATATGCACCACAAAATATACCTACCCATTTAGATTATGTATCTCAAAAGGATAACGTATTTTACTTTTTTTTTAAGAATCAGATAAATAGTACTAAATAGTATGTAGATCAAATTGTATTTAGAAAATAAGATTTAAAAAATCCTGCGGTATTATCTCGGTCGCTCTTGAACAATCGGCCATCAGATAATTGGTGCTGTCACAGTCTTGTTCTAAGTTTAAGAAAAAGACAGCATCAGTTAGATTTGTCTGCGGTTCTAGAAAAACTGGAATTAAACAAGTTGGTATGTTTAAAAAATATTCTCATTGTGCCTTATTAAGTTACAAATTTTATAATACTCTTAGAATGGAACAAATAAGTTATAATTAGTAATGCTTTTTATTTTAAAAACAGCTGTAAATAACTTTCTTTATGATCTATTAAAAATGCTTACAAAAAAAGTAATTTTAACTTTTTTATCACAAAGTAAAGCTATTAAGAAATAACTTAGACCATCTTCTGGAGGACTAAAAGTATTTTCTTTCTAATTAAAGTTATAATTAGCAACAAAATATTCAGCCAAGAAGAATTTCTAAATTAAAATATTTATGCTCTTTGAGCGAACCTTTGTAAAGAGGGAAAATAGAAAAATTTGAAGAGGTTCCTCTCTTTTTTAATATTCTTTGACTATGTAGTTTTAATTAAGCCGTTCTCTATAAGAGCTTGTTTGTATAAATATGTACTTAGGAAAACGTATTCATTATAATTATTACGAGGTTTGTTTATCTTAGTTTTTCATTAACTAAAAAAAGTTACCTACGTCGATAGGCCTCGCGGAAACCTAAAACCGATTTGAACACGAGTTATGATTTTTTATCATATAGTTATTTATTAGTGGACGGTCGCGATTATGTCTGATATTTTAACCCCAATGTGGTATTTTTTTGCAATATTTATATCTTCCCCTATTTCAACCCTTTACGGCCCTTTTTTCGCATAGTCTATTTTCATATAATATGTCCATATAGTCTATGTCCGCCCTCAATCTCTAAACTATATCTGTACTAAATTTAATTTAAATCTGTTTACTAGTTTTGTCGTGAAACTGGGGTATATCATGCACCGGTCACAGTAGAGATCAATAGGGATTATATTCTATACTATCCATGACTGATAATTATTTCATTTCTATGGTAGATAACCTTGATTGCTACGTGGTGCCGGTAGAGTAGAATTCGTACCAGCCCATGTCCGCCCGTGGGTATCGTACGAGGTGATTAGGAGTGTTAACAACATAGTCCAAAAATCAAACTGGTGTCAACAACCCGCCTGCCCAGCGTGGTGACTATGAACAAAAACCCCCCATGGCAGCACCTTGTGGTGTGTTCTGGGGAAGGCTTACGTCAAGCAGTGGACAGCAATAGGCTGACGATGACTATGGTAGATAACATTAAAAATGTGCATATTACCTTCAAAGTGTTTTCTCGCAGTCCATACTATGATATGCCAGACTCCATCCGCGGCATCATTACTCGACCTGATTAATCTTCACTTGGCAGAGCCTCGGGGAATGAAGTACGAGCGATACAGCTTTCCGTACACTCCTAGCTTTACTACCTCTATATATCATTACCGTTTAGCCACCGACATAGCTATAAATGAATGCCGAAATAGCAAAATGATTTTCATGTTAGTGTGAATTATCCTGGGTAATGATCTTGTTTGGCGGTTAATTTAGCAATAGTGCTTTTAGTTATATCAAAATATTACATCATCATTTCTTTTAATAAAATAAATAAGAAAATTACTTCTTCTGAGGAAAATATTCTAAAATTTACTTTACAGCTCGTAAGATAATAAAAAGTAAAGATAATATAAAGTCAAAGTTTTCATTGGACATGAGAATAACAGTAAACATATATAATTTTAAGCTGACCTTAATTTCAGCTTCAATAAAGCTAGCCAGTCTGAAAAATCGAGTGTAAAATTTACTCTTGTACTATAACAATAAGTATAAAATTGTAGACTTTTAAAACTAGTTATTTACCAGCTTTATATCGTATACAGTAATAAACCGCAACAAGAGAAATTTACTAGCCTTTTTACTTAATACAGGTTATTAATTAAGTGTTGTTGTGTTTTATTAATTTGTGTTTCTTGTTTCGCAGATACATACTTAGCTATAGTTACACAGAAAAAAATTATATGTTTAAGTCTTCATGCAAACCTCGTCGGTTTTTGGTACTCTAGACTTCGAATGATAACGGCTTCAAACAGATATTAATTATTGAATTGTATCAGGCGTCACTATTCGGAAGTTCAAATCTCTATTGAGGGATCGCCCACCACCGGGCCCTATACCCTCCGCTGACCCTCGGATCTGCCTACTCATGATCACGAACACAAGACACTACAGTCGCAACGAGAAGCCAGATCCAAGCACCTAGCATGCAACCATAAATACATAATAAGTTAGTTGGTTCGGTACAACATGGAAAACAATCCTGATGATGCCACGGGTGTTGGCTATGTCGATAAAATTTTAATTGGTTTTCGGATTAGCAGCTCATGCTAGGTGCCACCTTGTGTTCGTGATCATGAGTAGGCAGATCCGAGGGTAGCGGAGGGTATAGGGCATCCCTCAATAGGTATTAATTATTTTTGACCTTTATCTAACTGTCTTAGACCTTTATCTAATTATCTACTTATACAATATTATCTATTGATATCTACATCTATAGTCCACCCTCATTCCTAGAACAAATTACGTCAATTAGCCACCGAGATACCGAAGGCGAGGAATGGCCTCTTCCTTATGAAACTTTAAGATTTTTATAAAGAATCTTTTGAAATATAGCTCATTTTTTGTATTGCTCCCAGCAATTTTTAAGGATTTCCTAAGGGTAAAAATACTTACTAAGACTTCGCTAACTGTGTGTCTGTAAAAGCCTGTCAGGTATGTTGTAAGCCGTGGTAGCTAGCTAGTTTATTTTTTTCATGGATGATTATTACAGCTATCAAGAAAGTTTTAATTTAATATTCGATGAAAGCAGCTTGCTATTACGAATAGCCAAAGTAAATAACGGCTGTCTTACTGATCATCGGTTTAATATTAGACATGCAACGAATAGTATATTCGACAGTATACCGAATATTCGGCGGGCCCCCTGACCGAAAAGCCGAATATTAGGCAAAAGTATTCGGCTGGATTTTAGCGCCAAAAGTTGTACAGTGATTGTTTTGCGCTCGTTTGTTCTAAGGTACTCACCGCGCCCGCTCCCGGTATACGAGTATTGCTAACGCACTGCATGTCCAACGTTAACAGTTTATTGTAGACATGACTTGACGATTTGCGATCGTACGTGCCGTACGTCAGCAGAAGTACGATCAATTCGTACCAGGGCAAAAACCAGGTTTCAGATACTTTAAAGCACATCCGTGACTGTATTAGACTGTGTGTACCCACTTTTGCAGTATGTACATGTATGTATGTATGTATGTACTTTCACAGTATACAGCACGTCCACGAGACTTCCTACTCCTGGAGATACCGGGTACAGCTCCTGAGTCGTCAGCAGAAGTGGGCACAGCAATCCTCCTTAGACTGCCCACTTTTGCACACTTTTGGAGGTCCAAAACGGGGACAGCTTCTTCAGCAGAAGCCCGACATCCATTAGACTGCCCACTTTTGCACATTTTTGGGGAGAAAAAATTCTTCACCCGAGTGGGAATCGAACCCACGACCACGGCAAACCGTGCCAGCCGCTCTAACCACTGAGCTACCGGGTCAATTACTCGGATGACCAATTTTTTATAAGTACCTAGTCCAGCAGAAAAACCAGTGGCACAAACACATTCGTACATGTTCATTATCAGACCTCAAAGTTAAGGGTGTGTCGATCCCTATCGCAGTATTTATTTATTCAAATCACGATCCCGGCTTTAATTAACTTTTCAGCTCCTCAAAAAACATCGTCTACCCTCATTAACACATAAAACGGGAACCGAACCCGCAACCCTATCGCTAGACGAGTGATCCCTCAACAATTATGCACGTTTCTCAAAGAGTATTTATGTGTAGTAGTTATAGAAAATGTAACAATAACCACACATTAGTAAAAAAAAAAATCGTTCGAAATTCCCAGTAACACTCTCACAACTTATCAAAATTATACAGGTATATCAAGCTTAAATGCGACAAGCCGTTTAGGCAGTAAAGCATGTACAAAAATATGATACTACTCGTAACCTTCGGCGCAGTAACAATTCACTTTCTAACTTACTGTTGAAACCATGGTTTGAATGAATGACACAGGATAAAAAAACAACGACTGGACGCAGGATAAAATTTTGATACTCCACAAAACTCTTGGGATTCGGCGCCGCATAGCTATCATGTCAATATGCTCTACTAATCCAAAAATAGGAGAAATTCCATTATTTTCCTACCTAACAATGTGTTTTTACTAGGTGTGACAAGTGAAATTAATCTTTGCGCAGGCAATCAGTTGGAATCTGGCAACCCTGGGCAAACATTTGTCTAAAGAGCGCCCGAGGGCTGTCACAATGCGAAATTACAATCATTTATATGCAGATAGCAGGGCAACAGTGTAAATTAGTGCAGTAAATCAACTTTGCTGACTGCGTATTCTCCAATGATAATTTGTAAAAGAAATACTTATTAATCCTGATTAATATTATAAATGAAAATGTAAGTTTGTTTGTTCATTAATTACATAGCCACATGCTACTGGTAAATGCTGAGAAAAGTTTTTCGACATTTTTATGTGATTGAATGTGGTTTGTAGTTTAATTTTTATTAGTCACGTTAACATTATGTATGGACTTCTAGCTATAACTATAATTATTATAGTACCATATCGTGAGAAAATAGATATGTGAATTAGTTATATTATGGCATTAGCAAACTAGTCATTTTGTTACACGGTCCACACTTGTTGTATAGTACCTACATATCTAGTTAGAAACTATTGACATACTGCATAACATTTATACTATGGCAGTGCTAGGGCTAAGGAATTGAGTTGGACTCGTCTTAATTGCCATAAATCCTATTGATATGAGGCTAGTTCAAGTTTGGTTGAAGGGTGCATAAATATTTCAAATTATCTTTGATGAAGGAGTAATAACAGTGATTTATTTATTTATAATAATGTTTTCATTTGCCCGCAAGCGATATTATACTGACTCAGTGAAAAAAGAGGCTATTTATACATTTTTCATATTGTGTCCTACACATCAGCCTTTTCCAGTCCACTGCTGGACATAGACCTCCCCCAGGGCACGCCACAAGGCTACTGCCATAAGAGCTGGGCAGCTGGTGACCGCTGTGTGATTTACGGACTATATTGTCAACATGTGAGACGCTTGCCCACCTCCCGGAAACCCTTAACACATTCAGTGCCACAGACTACGTATCTGCGTCTTCTTTGTTTTCTAGAGGTGCTGACGACGCTAATTTGCGTCCAGAGGGGTAAACACGAACCTCTTGATATTCCGTAGCGCTATCGGCAAACTGTCAATTCCGATAGATTTTGCTAGCGAGTCGCTAGCGTTACGCCGCGTAAAAAGGTTCGTGCTTACCCCACTGGCACTAGGCATTGAACTAATGTCGGCACGCTTAGAAAATTTGCCGGCAGCGAATGTGTCGCCTCTTACGATACCCCCGGGCAGATATGGATGACATTCTACTCCACTGACACTACGGAAATATCGTGTCCCACTCAACACTTATCTAGTTTGAGTTTTCTGGTTTGTTTTGTTTTCGAGTTTCGGCACTCCGATCGAGTTCCTGATTGCCAGAGATTCAGGGTTCAATTTCCGGTTGAGACTGTTTGCAGAATCCGCGAGCTTATTAAAGTTGATGCGGCTTTGTGTGATTCTGCGGTTGAAGTCGATGTTGTTTTGCCTCTAGTATATTCATAATAATAATGGATGATTGTGTTTTGCACGCGGAAATCGTACACGGTGTGAGGTTGAAGCTAATTGTAGGAATTTTTGTAAAGTAATTGTGAAACGGAATATAGGGAAGAACGTGACACTGGCTTTGTGTACTGTTCTTTAAATGCGAGATGTAGCGTGTATAGTTTTTAAAATCATACATGGAACTGCTACTAATAAAACTATTGGCGAAAGATTTGTTTTTCAATAATTGAATGTGATCAAACTTTGAATCAACGATTATATATAATGGTTAGAGCACTGACACACGGAATGCAGAGGTCGTGGGTTCGATTCCCACCCGGGTGAGGAATTTTTTCCATTTCTTTATTAATAATTTTATAATATATAATATCTTGACTAAGATAAATTTATAAAAAACACTTCTCCATTAATATAATCCGTTAGGATATGGTTGATCGTTTCATCTTTAAACATCAGCTTTTACTAGTGTATAATCGGGATGAAAAATAACGCTGTAATTTAGAAAGAGATGGTAAAATTCGTAACTGGCTCAGTGGTTAGAGCAAAGTTCGTGGGTTCGATTCCCACCCGGGTGAGGAATTTTTCCATTTCTTTATTAATAATTTTATAATATATATAATGCACTTAGCTCAATGTTCTCGGAAATGCTTCATCCATCAGCTTTTACTATATAAATCGCTGTAACTACAAAGTTCAAATGAACACTGAAGCACCTAGACTTGTGAACTGCTGCGTAAAGCTTAATGCACGGAGTACCGACTCGACAGTTAATCCTTTGGAGGTACTTGTGTCGGTGAATAAATTGCTGTCAAACTATTTAAGCTCTTGCTATTGGGATTTATGTGTATGGAGATTTAAAGCTGTCTACTGTTTTCGTTTAATCATCATCTTCTTCTTCAGCCTATTGCAGTCCACTGCTGGACGTAGGGCTCCCCTAGGGCACGCCACAAAGCTACTGTCATAGGGGGGTTTTGCTCACCACGCTGGGCAGGCGGGTTGATGGTTGATTTAATCATCAAATTGATTTAATTAATTATATTCTTTATACAAAAAACAGGTTTAAGGCGTGCTTATTTTGCAACAGAGATTTGTTCTAGAAAACTAATTGTCTTAATTACAGTGGCTGTGAGAAGTTAATTTTATGTATTAGATAGCTCGCCTATTATGTTTTTGAATGTGAAAAATGTTAATCATACAATTAAATGCAATATTTGTTGCAGAGTAGAGAGTAAAATTGCATGTTTTAAACATTTAAATTACAAAATACATGGGTATTTAGCAACTAACATATTTTCTGTACTGCTCGTTCTTTTTTTTTTTTATTCTTTTTTTTTTTTTTTAAGGGGTTTTTAACGAGGGTAAGTATTTATTTTATAAACAGGATAAACATACTATTATTAACCTACTGATGCAGGACTGTGATTAGCCGCACAAGTAGTCGTCAGCAGCTTTTGGTTTTTGATACTTCAACTAACAAATATATTTAATTACACAATTAGGTGTATCCGATTTTTTCATCAAATTTATTTGATGGAATGTGTCCAGAACGGAGCCTCTGTTATTGAACCAAGGAATACGAGGTGGTTGTGGTTGTATTGTCCTATACCATATACCTTTATCTCGTCTTTCATTATAAAAATGACAGAGATGTGTAATTACATTACCTTGTACAGAAACCACAGACTAATAAAGTTATTATTCTGTACTGATGAGCTATCGGTATGATACTGCTCGTTCTATTTGAAAGAAGTTTTCAACAGATAGAATGTCCGTACTGTCGCGCAGCTTTTGCTACAAATATATTTAATTACCTCCCTGTAGACTCTCTAGAGTCTGACAGAGATGTGTGTACAGAATCCACAGACAAATAAGTTATTAACTGAAGCTTATGATTTTCTGTAAAAAAAAATGTGGACGTGCTACGCATCGACAATACAGAAATACCTGCCAAGTGATTTATGCCAATAATATTTTATTTTAAGACCCGCTTAACTAACTTTAATGCAATGGCGAATAACATAATACTATGAATGAATTGTAAGACAACTTATTACTGAATTCATTTAGCTTTCAGAATAACGTAGGTATAGTTTACGTGGATATAATGGTCGATTCCGGCAGTCACACTTAAACCTAAACGTGAAATTAGTCCTACCTGTCCTTTTCTCTCTCAGCTATTTATGTTAAGGACGGAGAGAGATAGAACTGACTAAGATTAGGTTTAGGTATAAGTGTGACTGCCGGAATCGACCCTATAGTCTCTGGTGTCCGCTAGTAAAATCATTATTACATCAGCCTATTGCAGGGCACGCCACAGGGCTCGCCATCCTCGCCATCCAGTCACTACCAGCGTCAAGTCATAAAAATATACATACATATATGGAAAAAATACAGAATCACAAAAGAGATACCACGTTTAAGCGTAGCGGAGTCTCGACTGTTATGGCATGAGCAGAATTAGACGCACCTAATGTATTCTGTATGTATTTCTTCTATGCTGCTCTGGGAGTGAAGAAAAAAACGTTTAATACTATAGCTGCTTCTCTTCCCGGGCATACTGTACAAGTCAGTAGAGGGACAAGAGGATCTTGGTGTTATAGGCGATGGGCTGACCACCTGTCACTACTAACCGAACTTGTACATCTCAACTATACCCTCAAAATTGGTCAGAAGTGGCACCATGTGGTTCTATCGGCCCTTGGTGCTCTGCCTACCCCGTAAGGGTTAGAGGCGAGATTATATGTATGTATGTATAATGTATTCTGGCCGCGTGGTGCCGGTAGAGTGGAATTCGTACCATCCCCTGTCTGCCCGTGGGTATCGTTCGAGGCGATTAAGGGTTTCCGGGAGGTAAACAGCAGCGCCTCCCGTGTTAACAACATAGTCCAAAATACAAACTGCGGTCACCAACCCGCCTGCCCAGTGCGGTGACTATGGGCAAATACCCCCCATAGCACTCTTGTGGCGTGCTAAGGGGGAGGCCTACGTCCAGCAGTGGACTGCAATAGGCTGATTATGATGATGTCATGCATCATTACACTAGCCTTAGCGTCGCACACATGTTTTTGCCAAAGTATAGCAAACAATTCAATGCAGGTATATTGAAAGCACGGTAACCTCACTGCCTCGCCGTGAATGACATGTCTGGCGTATTACTAACGCTGTTTTAACTTTAAACAAAGTCATGTTGTTAGTAGTATTCGATGTGAGGGTGCGTGTTTTTATTTGTTACCCGACTGCGCCTGGAGGAGGGTTATGTTTTTCGAGTGTATGTTTTATGTATATTTTTTGCCACGCTCTAGAGCCTAAATGGCTTCGGGTTTTTCTCAGTCGTAGTCAGGATTTTTCTTTAAGTAATTTTCACATTTTTTTAAAGAGATATTTTTTTTGACTAAGGGTATGTAAAGCGTTACTATTATAGTAGTTTTTGATGTATTTTAAAATATACCCAATAGTATCTACATACCTTTGCCATAAATGTGTAAAAAAACAATGATTTTTTTACCTTTGTTCTTGGAATATTTATAATTGTGGACACTTTATGATAAATAGGGTCTGAAAATTCGCCGCGTGGTGCCGGCAGAGTAGAATTCATACCACCCCGTGTCTGCCCGTGGGTATCGTACGAGGCGATTAAGGGTTTCCGGGAGGTGGGCAGTAGCGCCTCCCGTGTTGACAACATAGTTCAAAATACAAACTGCGGTCACCAACCCGCCTGCCCAGCGTGGTGACTATGGGCAAATACCCCCCATGGCAGTCTTGTGGCATGCCCTAGGGGAGGCCTTCGTCCAGCAGTGGACTGCAATAGGCTGATGATGATGATGAGGGTCTGAGAAAAGTTGCGGGGTGTCAAAATAAAGGTTTATACCAGTTTATAGGTGACTATCTCTCAATCCGAGGTGAAACCCCTATTACATGGGCTAGAAATATTTCAGGCAACCTAAGTACAGTACCTACCATGTAAATCCAAGCTTACGTATGGTATTCCCTGTTATATAAAAGTCGTTAATGACGTGTCCCTATGAATACGTCACCGACATAATGACGTGCCGTCTCGTACTTACGTATTACAATTCGTTTCAGTTCTGAAGTCCTGTGACATAGGCGCTAGTGTAGTGCGAGGTTGATACATTTACATTTATAATTATGCAGTTCATGTCATATTCGCGGGACTTCGTGATTGGAATACACATGACATTAGTTACGGGATTTTAACGTGGTTTTAATTCAAAGGAAAACATGGGGATTTTTGTTGAGGAAATGAGGTTCCGTAGGTATTTGTTCTGGATATGGCTTTGCAGAGATAATAGACCTCGGGTTCTTTTTAAGTATTAATGTTTTTTTTAATGAATAATTTTATGCTAACTGTTTACGTCTGGTGCCACATGATGATTATAATATTATGCCTACATTTTCTATAAATATTCTATGTTCTGCATATAAAAATGTCATGTCACAATGTTCGGAACCAAAATGCAGACCATTGCTTAAATTTGTATACATTTTGCTGCCGAATATAATTTAAAAAAATTAAATTTGGTGTAATAATATAAAATAACAAGTTAATATATCAAACATAATAATGACCAAAATACATAATGTATTGACTACTCGTATGTACAATGCATACAATCCACGTTGATGAATATTTAAATCGACCATATCCAATTTCAGTGTACGGTTCAATACAATATGTGTACGGTCGGCAAATAATTTTTCTTAACACTTTACAACACATTAACTTAGTCCCACACTAAGATCCCTAAGGTCTTGTGTCGTGGGTACTAAGCAACGGTATATAAATACATAGATAAGTATAGAAACATCCATGACTCGGACACAAACATTAATATTCATCATATCAATGTTTGCACCTACCGGGATTCGAACCCAGGACCTATGGCGTCGCAGGTAGAGTCACTACCTACTACACCAATCGGCCGTCCGTTATCTGGCTGAAGAAATAAGATAAGCGCATTTAGATCTACACATTGGGCGTATTAAGACTCATATAAGAATACACTCGTGGTCCCTTACTGCATAATAGCAGTCAGTGATATTTAAACAGCTTAAGGGTAAATAAGAGCTGCATTATGGTGACAATAAAGCATAAGATTGAGTTTAGATCCAAGGGCTAATATAAGACAGTACTCCACTGAGTATGTTATTGAGCTGACTCATTATAAGGACTGCAGAACAAATGTCGAAATTATCTCGTAATATTAAGCCAATAGACGCATAACGGGACACCTGTGGCCCATAATATATCTTAGCGCTGAACATATTTACCGCTAAGCAGCCTATATTTATCCATTGATACTGTCTGCATATAGCAGCAGTTTAAACGTTCACAAAACGCCTCATGGATATTTAGAGGTTCACTAATATATCAAAATAAATGGCTTTAACTCGTGAAACGCTTAACAGCTCTTTAATAAGTAATGGTTCACACGTAAAACTCTAAACAGCTCTGTAATCAGTAATGATTCACGCGTGAAACGCTTAACAGCCCTTTAAATAAGTAACGGTTCACATGTGATATACTAAGCAGTCCTATGATAAATATAGGTTCACAAGTGAATCACTACACAGCCATTTGATAAATAACGGTTCACATAGCTGTTTAACATCAACCAAGGCTGCATACGGAGTTACATGTTCAATTCTACTTTGCTCTTAAACTGTTTCACAGTACACAGGTGAATCGCTTAACAGCCCTTTAATAAGTAATGGTCCCATTAATAAGTAATGGACAAACTGGCTCTATGAGAATTGCAGAGATTAAGAAACAATAAAGATTAAACTTTGGTCATTCTAGATTTTCAGCAAAAATATAAATCGGTTTATCCGTTTCATTCCGGCATTCTAGGGTTTCATTCGCCCATACCATTTCCATCATCAGGTCCTCGTCAATTAGAAACATATAGAGAACTAGTTATGACAAATCCAACTAGCCCAAACTCGATGGGTTTACTAAAAGGCAGTCCAGGGTTACGTCTCCTATCTTCGAGCTCTAACAGCAGACCAGCTCAGTGGTTCCAAAAGACATTAGTGTTTCAAATGTCAGATCCCACATATTCTTGCAAGCAAACTGAGCATATAACATTCCTATCACACCTAACAAACGACCTGATGACCTTGAAGACCTGAACCGATTTCCACCAAACATAGAGAGACTGAGAGGATCATCCGTTTGGGAGCTACGATGCCACAGACAGACACATACACATTTACACACACACACACACAGAGAGAGAGAGAGAGAGAGAGAGAGAGACGTCAAACTTATAACACCCCGTCGTTTTTGCGTCGGGGTTAATTAAATAACATATGGCTATATGTTATTTAATATTTATAGCTATTTTAAGAACCGCCCTTGTTAAGTTAAATGGCTATTTTACTTAACTACATAAAATAATGCAATTCTACTTAAACAGTATAATTAAATTAATTAACATCACAGTAGTTATGATTAGTGTTGCATTGACCGATTACATTCCAGATTTTTTTTTCTTTTTGACATAATCATTCTAGCTGTGGATATTCCCTCGCTTTCACCTGCATAACGGTAGATAAAAATTATCCTTTATGAAAATTTTATTTATAGCCGCTACGCCGCAGTATTTTTAATTTAAAAGTTTAAGAAAGAATAATATCGGATTAAAAATCCCGCTTCATCTGCTGACGCTACCAAGTTTACCCCTATAGCCTCATATAATTAAATTACGTATATTATTTATATCCAAGTAACAGCTAATTGTTGCTATAAATATAGCTTATGCATTCCCCCTTGCTACTTATGTTTGGCAAGTATATATGTTTACAAACTACAGTTAAAATTGTTGTCAAATTTAGTACACCTATCTATTTATCTATCTATTTATATACCATTGCTTAGTACCTACGACACAAGACCTTAGGGATCTTAGTGTGGAACTAGGTTAATGTGTTGTGAATTAGGTATTTATTTATTTTTATTTATTATTAATCTGAAACAGTATAGCAGTTATTTTTAGCAGACTACGGCATAGCATAAGGAAGTGTCATAACATTTTAGCAGTCTGGTGGAATGTATGTTATTTTTTTGTGTGTCAATCGATTTCTTATTATGGCGAAAATGACTTATCCGTGGTCGTGTCAAACATTTTAAAGAACGCGTTTTAATAATTTATAAGGTCTATTAATAAAATAGGTCTAGTAGATGCATGATTAACACTACAAATACAAATTTCTATTTACTTTGTCTTTCAAAAAATAATCTTAGTATACAGTTTAAAGCGGTGTGCCTAACCCTACTTAAGTGCCCCTTTCGATAATTATGAGCTAACACAATATTCTGCACACATATATTTGTCCTGCTATAAGATATATTTTAAACATTAAACACATTAGTTAAGATTTAAGACACGCATACTATATGTATGTTCTGTTTTAATATACCCGGTTCCACTGGGATTACGTTTTGTGATATTTCGTTGCTTGCTAATTAAGTTATGTAATTTCCAGGGTATTGTTTGACTTTTAAATTAAATTTTATATGTACGAGCAATTTTATTGTTCTTGTTATCAAAATTGTGATGAAGATATGTTGTTATGTTTAATTTCTCATATGTATAGGTAATTGAAATCTTTTCCTGCTCCTATCAAATTATTTGTGGGCTCTGCGCAATATGGTTTCTTGCGTTTGATAGGCTGCCTGCCTGACGGTAACCATCCGCGGCATAGCTAGAAAATTTTAGAATTCGAACATGAAATAAAATCAGTGCTACAGGCGAGTCACTAGGACGGGATCGAACCTACGCCTTCCTACTGGAAGGCGCGCGTCTTAATCATTCCGCTATCAATGCAATTTGTCGGTATGTAATTAACTTCTTTTTTCTTGTTTTTGCTATACATCAGGAAGTAAATGTTGCTTAAGAAAAACAAGTAGGTAACTCAATGTGATTGAATACCTATGGTGTTGAGAATAAAGCAAAACCTTCATTTAAATTTTACAGACTACGCTCAAAGACATTAACTTAAAATTCTAGTATTAATAAAGGATTTTTGCATAAAATTTTAAATAACACGGTATGAAAGCGATTTCAAAGTTATAAACATTACTCCAACCATAAATGAAGAGTAAAGTGGAGATGCGGTAGACAAAGTTGTCCTGCGACCGCCAAATTAGTTTGTGCACAATGGTATTAACCTCACTGGCTACTATTTGTCTGCCACTATAGGTACCTACTCCTCCGCTATTCACTCAGATAATGATGAAATCGATTTCTATGAATTAACATTATAGAGACGATCTGTATTGCTCAGTTGCTCGCTGCTGGTATCAAATCAAATAATATAGAGCGCTCAATAAATCGCTACGACCCCGTCGCGCGATATTTGGGCGTGGTCAGAGACTCAGAAGGACAATTTTAAGAAATCCTTCATCTTACCAAGCGTTGTGGTGGTATATAACGCTCGCTATGAACGAAGGACTGAAATGAAATGATTTTTTATTCGACATGAAAGCATACACAACTTTAGTCTCGATTGCCATTATGTTCCTTTCTATATTTGTTACAGCCTGTTAAGCATAAAACGAATAAATAAATACTAAATATGATTAGGACACCTCCTTGTTGTAGGCCCTTCATGATTCTAACACTAAAAGTCGTGGAACAGCGGAAAGCGCTCGGAATTATAACTCTCTGATACTATCAAAAATATGTTCTCATTTTTCGTTGTGCTAAAGTTTTTATCTATTTAAATAACGGGTAAGTTAAAATCATGGAAAAGGCTTTGAAACAATAAAACTGTAGGGTTGTCACCGATACTTAGCTATAATAAAATTATTGACCATTGAACAAATAAACCAAATTGTAAGTAATTTTAAGGTAACTTTCGTGATTATTTATTTAAGCTTTCTGCTAGTCAGTTACCGTAATACTGAATTAGTTCTTTGGTGTATTCCCCATTCACGTCAATAGCCTAACGCACTTATTGTAATACTAATGTATTCATCATCATCATCATCATCATTTACAGCCCTGAGAATTATGTTGGACATAGGCCTCCCCCAACAACCTCCACTCCGACCGGTCGGAAGCTACTAATGTATTACGAACACCAATATTATATCCATTTTGTTGCAACGGTGAGATTGACAAGAAAAAAGTAGATTGACAAATTATAGAAAAAAAAAATGGATTCTAGCGCTTAATTTTACGAGCTAAACTAGTTTCAAACGTTACAAAATTATCAGTCAAGTTATAAACCGCTGAATGGGTACAATATGAATATTTCTGACATCCCAACTTCCACTCGATCCGCCCTTAACCCAGCGAATGCTAATGATATGAAAATTAGGGACTTGTCGCGCTCACAGCGGCGGGGACAAGACCGCGACTGACAAGCCTGGTGACGTCAGCTGGTCACAGAATAATCAAGTGTTGAAGACATAATAGAGATCTATTATAATACATGCAACGTGAACTGTTAAAAAGCGCGATGATGAAGAACTGCTAAAGTGCAATACGAGGTCTTATTCTTATGCTTTATTGTAAACAGAAAAGTTTTCACAAAGTTTATAACAAGGAACATGTACAAAGGCGTAGGTCTTTTCGTAGTTGAATAATAAATACTACCGTTATTAATCCACTGATGTTATAAATAATGGACGCAGGCGACTTCTTCTGCGTGTGCTATAATGGCATAATGTGTTATACTGATGCTTTAAAACTCAAAAGGGAGTTATAACAAAACCGCGTCTAAAATTCGACACTGTTTGTTTTATCTGTCCGGAACTGAGGTGTGTGTAAAATTTAGACAATGATTAGCATACAACGGTAAAAAGCTTGTCGTGTTTAAAACGCACCAGTGGCAACCCTAATGTCAGTTCCAATATTGAAGTCTCACGAATTTCAATAGAACTATACAAATCATATGAAACAGTGCTAAAATTACCAATGACACTAGCGCCTCTGTCAGAAGACTTCATAGCGGAAACAATGCGTATTGACGTCAGCTGGTCACAGAATAATCAAGTGTTGAGATGATACGACCGCTTTCATGATAAGGCGCTGAAAGATCCTAGATTGTACTCCGAAATGTCCTCTAGAATGTTCCCTGTAAGTTTACGATTATCTTCAGTATTTAAGATAAAAGTTACATTGTCTATTTTTAGGTTGAATTAATTTGATACGACTTCAATTTACGTATAAATTCCAGGGCGGAGAGAAAATTTTTGATTCGAATATAGTACAGGTCTACAGGGTATGGTCATGAACTTACTTTTTCTTTTTTTAGGCAACTTCTTTTAGGCAAGCGCGCTCCATCTTAGACTGCAACGGTGCTTACCATCAGGCGCGTTGTGGTCAAGCGTAAGCCTATTTAACATAAAAAAAAACTTCTTCGTATTGCTTATTTGCTTATCTTAGAAATGACATTGATATTATACTTTGTGATAATGAAGTGTTTTAAATACTAAATTGCTTTTTGAAAATTGTTTTTGTGATGGTGTATGACTGTTTTCGATGTATTGCGATGCCCATTATTAATCTCGAATAACTGTCTCTAAAACCGTACGGTTTTTTTATTATTTCAATAACTAAGATAGTCTGTCTTGGCAAGAAGACATCAATTATTTTGAATTCTACCGTTGTCAAAAACACAGCTCTATTACTGCATTTTCACAAGAGATATACTATGCTTATTAAAACTATAATACTAGATGTATCTCGTTAAAAATAAGTATTCAATATAATGCAATAGTGTATATGCAATATTACTTTTTACAGTTGTATGAAAGTGTGCTATTATGAAAACGGATCATAAAGGAAGTATAGGAAGGAGCTAGCCTAGCGATTTTTGTTCTAAATCTATACATCGCAGCTTTTATACTATAGGGGCACAACTCGAAAAAATGGTTATTGGGAAAATGCATTTAAGATGTTTGCGTGTTGATTCTGTATCGATATATTATAAAAACTCGAATTCACAAAATTTTCGAGATGTGCCCCTATAGTATGAAAGCTGCGACATATAGTAAAACGGTAACAGATCGATGTTTGTGCACGCTAATCTCAGAAACGGCTCAACCGATTTCGATGCAGTTTTCAGGATGTATTGTGACAGTTCCGACTTAACAAATGTATAGGCTACTTTTTTATTCCGGAAAAATGTTTTAATCCATTTCGACTTTTTATTTTTTCTGCAGTCCACGCAGACGGAGTCGCGGGCGTCCACTAGTATATTATATATGTCGATGCGCAAGTCACGTGCCACTGGCGGAATAGATAGACTGTGGTAGGAGGCAAATGTTAGCTAGTGCATGGTTTTCTACGCTATGTCAACAGGCCGCAATTCTGTAAAACTCAACAGCTGAACCCTCGCCACGGACCTCTTATAGAATTGGGCCAAGCAATATAATTTATTTCATTGCAATTATTATTTACATTTCAAAATGCTTCTATTTAAGTAATGCGTTCACTTACGGAACGTGAAGCAAATATTGTTATATCACCGCGATTATAAAACGGCCCCGTTAGGTTTGTGTTTCAGCAAGAAACTTTACCAGAATAAGGAGGAAGATATATTAACTGTATCACATCTCTTCTCTCTCCTTTCTTCATAAGATGGAGTTAAAAATATACAATTTCAATGCAGCGACCGCAGCCATACTGTTTTATGAAAATTAAATCGTTACCAGTTCACTGAACTGATAGTATGTGCGAATTGTGAATGTAGATTCTACGCCTGACTTCAAACATGATATTGATAAAAATATGTGGGTGAGGAATTTTTTCCATTTCTTTATTAATAATTTTTATAAAAATATGTTATAAGAATTCTTCCAAAATCGTAAGAAAAGTACATAAGTTGACACCCATTACTTTATTCGCGGAATCTTTATAAGTCCCGTTTTTTTTTTCAATTCCAATGACAATTTCGGAGAAATACTTTCTTAGCGGATGTCTACTAATCACAATATACATTTCTACCAAATTTCATATTTATTGTCGAGTAATTTTCGACATTTCGTGACGACTGAGTGAGTGAGAGACTTTTCGCTTTTATACAGGATGATTTTTGGTCGTCAACGTTCCCGAAAACTACGGAATCTCCTCATCATCACGATCATTTTTTTCCATGGAAGCATACCTGGGAAGTGTCTGGTTTCCAAAATATTAGGGTCCAAAGTTGAGTAAATAGACTGCGTTTTTCTGCATAAATGCACATAGACGCGCGTAGCAGGATTTTTTCACGAAAAATAATTAATATCTGTCTATAAAAAAACTAACATAAACACTAGACACTATAAATTTCGCACGATCAAGGAATTTAAAATTAAAAAAAAAATCCCAGTATTTTTTTTGGCATAAACTTACTTTATTTCATGTATAGAATACGTACCCTTCGTTAAAGGTGGCCACAAAAAAACACCCTGTATGTATGTATGAAGTTACCCTAACATTTTCATTGCATGCCTTCTCCACATATACGAGTAGGATAGAAAACCAATAAAATTCACAACTCAAAGCAAATTCGTTTTTGGTCCGGTTTCTAGTTTCAAAAAGTTTGATATTCGATATAGCGAGAGGTCATGTTGTTTTTATAGAAATACATGGTGTTTCATTTATAAACATACAAATATATCTGGCTCTGTTTGCTATATGGAGAAGCTTCTATAAAAAATTTTATCTGAATTTTCACAAAAGAAATCAAACATGGTTCCAGCTTATCGTTGCCTAACGTTGACGGATATTCTTTACGTTTTGCTTTCAAATGTCATTTTTAAAGATTGTTCAACTTTAGATGCGGTCTTGTAATTAAATGTTTTAATAGACCTGATGGTATAAGCTATACATACCTATATAACTGCCAAGTTTTATCAAAATCCGTTTTTTTTAGACTGACGTAAAAGACTGACTAGCTTCCAAACAATCACACTTATAATACTAGTTAACTAGTCTTACTGACCTGTGGCTATACTAACGAGTAATTTCTGTACAATACATAGAAAACCAATTAATTCATTGTAGGTTCTTTAATTCAAAATTTCTGCTGACGTTGCTTGCATAGTAAATTTTGTAAGGTTGTTGAACAAGAGGTCCTATCGGCCCTTAGTGCTCTGCCTACCCCGTAAGGGATAAAGGCGTGATTATATGTATGTATGTATAAGCCGCGCAGATAAAGAATTGATCTGTAAATCCACTGTCCACTCGCATGTTATCTCGCTCAAATCTATCGCGCGCCTATGGTCACACAGTGTAGTACGCGCTGCAAAAAAAAAATTGTATGGTTTCGCTTTGATTAATCTCATTGTTGTTGATCGTCTGAATTTTTTTTTCATGTTTATTGCAGATTTACAATCAGTATTTTTTTTCTAAGACGTGCTTATGAGAGAGTCTTTTATATAATGTAACATGGTGACCATACCTTCCGTCACCTCCGCCATTTACAGATCAATTCTTTATCTGCGTGGCTTATATTATGTTGAACAAATAAAAACAACATACCTGATACCTTTTATGAAACATTAAAATACATACCTCCGATCTAATAAATGTAATAATAGCTTTATTATGCCATGTTTTGAGCAAATAAATAATCATTTAATTTAGAGCAGATTTTTCCAAATATCAGATAGTTTAAGATGAAGTTGATGCTGTCTCTATCATGATCAAGTTTAAGAGAAGGACAGCATCAACTTTACTTTTTTTAATAGGCTTTCTGACGTTTGGTAAAATCGGCCCTTACTCAAATATCAAATTAACTAATGATTTTTATCTAATTAGCGAGATTCAGAGCATGTATAGGTATATCGCTTTTGTACCCGCTACGGACATAGCCTATGAATATTGGTCGCTCGTAAAACTCGGCACCAATTTTGTATGTTCGAGACTCGGATGTCATTAGGCCCAGCAGCTTCCGATGCAAAATGCACTGAGTGTTATGGAGTCAGTTTATTTTTTTTCTTCATAAAACCTATTTCCTATTAATATTATATTTGTGAAACTTCTATGCTGTTCTGGGAGTGAAAAAAAAAACGTATAATACTACAGCTGCTTCTCTTCCCGGGCAAACTGTACAAGTCAGTAGAGGGACAAGAGGGTCTTGGTGTTTTGTAGGCGATGGGCTGACCACCTGTCACTACTAACCGAACTTGTACATCTCAACGATACCCTCAAAATTGATCAGAAGTGGCACTATGTGGTTCTATCGGCCCTTGGTACTCTGCCTACCCCGTAAGGGATATAGGCGTGATTAAGATTATATACATATGTTTTGAAAGTTTGTGAAAATATGTTGTAGTACTTTTTTAATATGCTTTCCACTATCTTCGTTTCTACATAAGGATGCTATGGGCTTTACCTATAAAAAATAAGCATTTCTTAGGTTAATCAATGCTAAATTATGTCAATTCGATATATATTGTTATACAGGGTGTAACAAAAGGGGTATGTTAAGCGAAAAGCCATGTAAATAGCCCACTAAAAGGAACCTACGCACAAAATTTCAGACTCGAAATCACGTGTTTATTTTTCCAGATAGTATGGAGAATTCCTAAACAACTCAGGAATGTTCGTACTATCTTGAAAAGTAAACATTTGATTTCAAGTCTCAAATTTTAGAAATAAGTTCTCTAATAGTGGCCTGTATATTCTTAGGTGTGTTACTCCTTCAATAATTATTAAAATTATATTCATATTCTTTTATTGTACACACATAAAAAAAAACACAGTTAAAAAAATATTGTACAAAGGTGAGCTTATCTCTATAAGAGATCTCTTCCAGCTATCCAGAAAAAAAAAGACATATCACAGAAGAGGTAAAACACATGTGTACAGAAAAAAATAGACAGATAACAAAAAATAATCAGATACTACACCAACTTACATACGAGTACATATTCCATAATAACCTACTACCTACTAACTTTAGAGAGACAGTTATTTTTTTATGAACATACATATAAACATATAATCACGCCTTTATCCCTTACGGGGTAGGCAGAGCACCAAGGGCCGATAGAACCACATGGTGCTACTTCTGACCAATTTTGAGGGTATAGTTGAGATGTACAAGTTCGGTTAGTAGTGACAGGTGGTCATCCCATCGCCTACAAAACACCAAGACCCTCTTGTCCCTCTACTGACTTGTACAGTATACCCGGGAAGAGAAGCAGCTGTAGTATTATACTTTTTTTTCACTCCCAGAGCAGCATAGAAGAATTTTTTAATGAAACTTTCCAGTAATATAGCTTCTACATAGGAATCACTTCTATACAGGACTATGACGTTTCCTAGTAGATAATTATGCAGGGTATAACAAAGGGTGTATGTCAAGCTTAATACTATGATTAACTTTATTAAAAAAATAAAACCGACTTCAAATGCGTGAACACAAAAAAAAACTAAAAATTAAAAAAAGTTCATCCCCAATTTTCCACCCTTGGGGGTTGTTTTTTATTATTAAATTTAAATGGGACCACCCTTGAGGTATTACCTATACGCCGAAAAAAGATTTGTTCAAATCGGTTCATAATTGGCGGAGTTATCGCGTAACAAACATAGAAAAACATACGGGTCGAATTGAGAACCTCCTTTTTTTGAAGTCGGTTGAAAAGAGCCCACAATCAACATGATTTATATATATATAGGTAGCTATCGGGATGAAAAAATAACGTTGCCAAAATGTAATGTAAAAGAGATGGTAAAATTCGTCATCCGAGTTAATTGACCTGATAACTCAGTTGGTTAGAGCGAAAGCACGGTTTGCGAGAGGTCGTGAGTTCAAATCTCACTCGGGTGAATTTTTTTTTCATTACTTTATTAATAGTTTTTATATCATGATTTGAGACTTGAAATGACGTAGTGTTCTTTTTTTTTGCGATTGTATGTGCATCCCCATGTTGTGAAATTCTTCGTACTGCCTAGAAAAATAAACATGCGATTTTAAGCCCTAAATTTAATTAATAGGTTTTCTATAGCGAATTAGTCGCTTCGCTTCATACCTATTTTATTTTATTCTGTATACTCGTATCCCACTACTGAAAATTTCATATGTTTTCAAATATTTACGATGGAAATAAAGTCATAGTGCAAGCTATTTTGAGCTCCCAATTCTAATATACCAATCAAAATACATTTCATGCAATATCTGTGTAGGCCTTCAGGCGTTTTCAACGCTTTCAGCAAAGTTAAACCTTATGTCCTTTATGGTATAATCTAGTTTTGTTTGTGCATTCTCTAACGGCATAATGAACGTTTGATTAAGTGATTTTGAGTTTTATCAAGCAGTTTTTACGGTTGTATATCGGATGTGCCGTTGGAAGGCTTTGTGGCTCGTTGGAGGCTGTGTGCGTCGAAATAGATTTGTTTCAGTTCTAGGCTTTTATTTCTGTTTTTTTATTATTAGTATTTTATAACTTTTGAAGTCGCAGGCTTTGTGACAGTTTTAAATATTTTTTCCAAGCTATTTATTTTTCTTCATATCTGTAAAATTTATGTATATTTTTTGGTATTTTTGTGATTGATTTTTTTCATAGTTTCCCGTTATACTAAACGTAGCTGTATGAACTCCTTCGTGATCCTGTAGTTCTGGTTACCGTAATTTGGGAACAAAGTCGTGTATATTAGGGTGGGTCACTCTTGTATGGAGAAAATAAAAGTTTTTCTTTTTGACATACTATAGCAATAAAAATGTGTCTTATGGTCGTAGGGACTAACACAGAAAATTTCGTGACGATCGGATAATATCTTCTGCCTCCGGATTGAGTTTAAAATTTTGTGTTTAAAAAAAAAACAGATTGTTTTTTCTGTTTTTAAATCTTTAAAAATGTTTTTTTTTTATGAAAGAATAGATGTAAATGATAAAACTTAATAGTAGAAGTTGTAAGTGACCGAATTGTTCCTTTTGAGGTAGAATTGTATAATTTTTACCATGAATAGAATATACTAAGCCAATTATTTACAGATGTAGAGGGAAGTGAGATTCGTCTCCTGAGCGCCAGGAGGTTGAAGGGATAAAAATAACTACCTTCGTGAAAAATTTTTTCTCGTAGGAAAATGCTATTAAGGTGGTAAAATTCTCCATACTATCTGAAAAATTAAACGTGCGATTTTAGTCTCAAATTTTGTACATAGGTTCTATACGGTGTCCCCGGTCTTCCCGGTTTAAGCCCACGCCATGTCTTGTTGCCGCTATGATTGCCAACTCTGGCTGGAAACTACTTTATGAATATTATTATCGAATACACAACTTGTATGAACTGTAATTTTATAAATAATAAGTACGTACAAAGCATTTTATACAGATATATTGCTTTAAGTCTGTAATCAACTATGACACATAATATCCGCTAAAAAAACCGACATAGATTTTATCAAAGGTATGTTCCTGACAAGCCACTCTTGTCTTTGTAACCATCGACAAAATAAATACATTAATCCCTTTTGAGGGAATCTCCCATCTAATTTTCTCTAAAAGAATATTATTTTCATGCTAAGCAGAATGATAGTACAAATATTACATACAATTTTCTTTTATACCAATGAAATAATATGTTTATATTGTGCTACTAAGTAATTGGGCTTATTTTTTTTTTATTTAAATAACAATTTGAAGTTATTTCAAACCTTTGTGCGGCTTATCATTGTTCACCTTTACCTGTATCTGTGTAATGGGTCTTTGAATACGCCTTTCAGACAACCTTTGGGGCTTGAAATGTGCTGAAAGAAAAGACTATAAGGTTGGAAGAAATGCGTATTTATCTAGTATCTAGTAAGCTTTATCTAGTAAGCTTTATAACCTAGTTATTTATAGTTAACGACGAAACGCTTTGAGGAAAGGTATGTGGTGCCTACGAGTATGCGCTTTGTTTTTGGCTCGTCTTGCCGGGTTATCTACCGTACCAGTTATTATAATAGAAATCATATTACTAACCATTTATAGTCAAAACCTCAGACTAAAAATATGATGTATATTAAAACACCTTAAGTTACAATGAAAATAGGATTTACTTTTTTTTCATTTATTTATATCACACATAATTTAACACATAATTATATCTTTCACGTAGGTATAATATAAACTTCTATAAGTTTTTCTATATACCTATCTATAAATAAAAAACATTTCACCACATAAACATCATGAGTTATCATGATGATACTACAACCTTAAACATTTTGCCTAGAGTGCACTTCATCGAATATTTCGCATACACGATGGCGCTTTATCAGTTCTTGGAAGTGACATTCAAACGTTCGAGGTACACCGTACACATAGTCTAGTACTATACCCCATTAATGGAGGTAAAAAAAAAAACTTAGTACATTGATAGATGTACGAGTACATTATACAGGGTGTTTTTTTGTCGCCACCCTTAACGAAGGGTACGCACTCTATACATCAAATAAAGTAAGCTTGTGCCAAATAATATGCTGGGAAACGATGTAATTTTTTGTGGATTTTTTTTTAAATTACTTGATCGGATATTGATAGTGTCCAGTGTTTATGCTAGTTTTTTCATAGACAGATACTAATAATTTCTCGTGAAAAAATCTTGCTACACGCGTCAATGTGCATTTATGCAGAAAAACGCAGTCTATTTACTCAACTTTGGACCCTAATATCTTTCGAACAAGACACTTCCCAGGTATGCTTCCACGGAGAAAAATGATCATGATGATAAGGAGATTCCGTAGTTTTCGGGAACGTTGACGACCAAAAATCATCCTCTATAACATCGGGATATAAAGGGTTTTTGAAGTGATTGCATATAAAATTTTCTCGACTACATTTTCTGAAGTTTTACTGTATTTTTGGATGGTTAATTTCAACATAATATGATTAAGTATGTTATGAATATGATAGTAAATTTTTTGAAAAATATTATGCCAGATATTATTTTTCTAGTCTTCTTAAGTTTAATTTCTTTATGTACTTCTTTATCTTAAATAAGTATTGTTTTATTACCCTGTGGGTACAGAATCCTAAAAACTACGACGAATAACTATTTACCTTGTTAAACTTTACTCATAGTCCAAGCTTTCTAATAATACATGTTACGTAATTCACTAATTTAGTTGAAAGCGGTTAAAATAAAACATCGATTAGTAGTCAGCTCGACTCGGCCATAAATGTCCCGTTTATCAAATTTTATAGCTCGGGTAACACTGACCTCACTGTCATGTGGACAGGCTGTAAATTTGTTTTGAATTTATTTTGAATTTGCAGAGAGAAATAGTGTGTGAGAGAGAGGGAATTTTTATATTCTATTTACTATTCTGTGTACAAGCAACATTAAAAGTGGGCTCATTTCTTAACTTGTGGGAATTAATAAGTTTGTGTGCAATTTGCACACCTTTGCCTACATCTTTGGGTATATAGTAGGAGGCAATTGACGACAGCGCCTTCCGTGTTGACAACATAGTCCGAAAGTCACACTGTAGAAAAGTCGGCCCTTAGTAATTGCATATTATTGTTAAATATGTTTAGAATAAATCTGTTAATTTAATTTCGATCCATAATATTGCAATTGCTATAAGTCGCTTTGATACTGAAATGGCATAAACATTCCTTCTATTAAGCTCCTCCACAATTCCTCAGATCTCCAAAATCATACATCCGCCTACCCTACCAGGTATAATTAAGCCGTAATTTAAATTTCACCCTAATTTCTCAGCGAGTCAGCAAAAGCGCTCATCGAGCTATGAATTTTTATTATGACGTCACCAACTTTACTTTGCGTGTTCGAATGACATGAACAAAGATATTGACAAACCTTTTTGTAACTATCACGTAGACACTAGCGACACGCTTGTCTCCAGCCCTTCGAAGGCTAAAAGAAAGGTTTCAGTGGCTTGTTCGCTTTGCTATTTAATTAATTTGACGTTTAATGTAATTTATTGCCGGTCCGAAAAAAGGGTATTTTTTGGATTATAACTTTCTTGGTTAGGTATGATGCGATTTCTGTGTTTTTTTTTGCTTTCTTTTAAGTTTATTTTATACTCAAATATATTTAAATTTAGTGAGTATAGGAAAAAATATGTAATCGTATTTCTTCGGGTATACCTACATTGTATGTTAAGGTATTTAAAATATCTTTTTTTTTTTTTATAAAGTAAAATTTTATTTGTATATTCGTTTAAATGGTTCAAACATTTATCAATAATAACATTCGCTTATACAGGTGTAACAAAAAGGGTATGTTAAGCGAAAAGATATGTGAATAGCCCACTATGGAGAACCTATTCACAAAGTTTAAGACTCAAAATCACTTGTTTATTTTTTTACATAGTATGGAGAATTCTTAAACATCTCAGGAATTTTCATACAATCTTGAAAAATAAACTTGTGATTTCGAGTCTCAAATTTTGTGGGTAGTTTCTCTATAGTGGGCTATTTACATAGCTTTTCGCTTAACATACCCTTTTTGTTACACCCTGTATACAAACATCAGCCTATTACAGTCCACTGCTGGACGTAGACCTCCCCCAGGGCAAGTCACTTATATAGCCCTATTCGCTTATACAGGATGCTTTTCGTTGCCACCGTTAACGAAGGGTATGTACTCACATCAAATAAAGTAAGTTTATTCCAAAAAAATGCTGGAAAACGATATAATTTTTTTTATTTATTTTTTATTACTTGATCGGGCGAAATTTATAGTTTCCAGTGTTTATACTAGTTTAAATATGGACAGATATTAATTATTTCTCGTGAAAAAATCTTGCTACGCGCGTCATTGTGCATTTATGCATAAAACGCAGTCTATTTATTATTTGACCCTAATATCATCTTGGGAACTAGACACTTCCCAGGTATGCTTCCATGGAGAAAAATGATCGTAATGATGAGGAGATTCAGTGGTTTTCGGGAACGTAGACGACCAAAAATCACCTGTATATCCCCTATTAAAGGACCTTCTTCGGGAGAATAATTTACTATGTGCGGAAGAACCATTTTCCTCGTTTTTCAGTATTAGTTTTTAGTTTGTTAAAAAGTTTAAAGTTTTGTTATTATAAATCTATCCAAATAATATCCCTTTCCTCCAAATATTATCTCCCAAAAAATAGATGCCCACGGCTTTTACCTAAAATAAGAGACTAATATTAAACGTAAGTGGCGAAACATGTAATATGTAAGTCAAAATAACCTACCCTTCGGAATAAACACATATTAATACAGAAACACCACCGCGTGTAAAGTAAGGACTAAGAGCAAATTTGTTTTGTGGCGTGGGGTCCGTATGTCTATCATGCCCATTTTCAATACGGAATCAATTGATAATAATATAAATAATAATAAATAAATACAAATATTCACACACTACACAACACATTAACCTAGTCCCACATTAAGATCCCTAAGGTCTTGTGTCGTGGGTACTAAGTAACGGTATATAAATGCATAGATAAGTATAGAAACATCCATGACTCGGAAACAAACATCAATATTCATCATATCAATGATGTCACGGACATAATGATACATAGCCAATGGTGACAAGTTAGGGCTTATAAATATGTTGAAAGGGACTCCTCCACTCCTGCAGTCAAACTGATAAAACAGTTTTGCAGGGCATTGACTAATAAGAATTTGTACTATACCTCTTTATAATAATAATAAATAATTTTAAATAATAATAATTGATTAATTTAAAAAAATAATAGTTGCCAATATGTAATTTGGAAAAGAGATGGTAAAATTCGTCATCCGAGTAATTGACCCGGTGGCTTAGTTGTTATAGCGGCTGGCACGGTTTGCTCAGTGGTCGTGGGCACTCGGATGAAGAATTTTTCCATTTTCTTTATTAAAACTTTTATAAATAAATAATAATATTAATAGGCTCAAATGTTAATATAAGATATTTAAATGTGTGTGTATTGGGTACGGAGGATCCTACAACGTCGTTGAGCATAGTGAGTTTAGATATGAAACTACATATTAGTCACAAATATACTAAAATAAAAGTCCTACCAAAACAAAAACATATTCTATGAAAATTCATATATCAATTTACATTTTTATTTATACGGGACCCTAAAAATATTCTTTGTCTATACCAAGGAGTGGGCTATTTAACAGTCAGAACTTCCGGCGGCGGACGATTCTCAAACTAGAAGGGAAAATGTTTGGCTTACTGTACTTACTTTTTATACAGGGTGTAACAGAAGGGGCACGAGTATGTTATGCGAAATGCTATGATAATAGCTCACTAAAGGAAATATTATAATAGCATTTCGCTTAACATACCCCTTCTGCTACACCTTGTAGCATAAGGTGCTTATGATGATTTATGGTCACTATGAGTTCATTAAACAAATTAATACCTAAAAAACTTAGCAACAATTTAATCACATTTAGTGAATCTCATCTCTTAGGTGATGACCAGCTATTTGTACTGATCTTTCATTTCAATATCATAATACAGGATGATTTTTGGTCGTCAACGTTCCCGAAAACTACGGAATCTCCTCATCATCACGATTATTTTTCTCCATGGAAGCATACCTGGGAAGTGTCTGGTTTTCAATATATTAGGGTCCAAAGTTGAGTAAATAGACTGCGTTTTTCTGCATAAATGCACATAGACGCGCGTAGCAAGATTTTTTCACGAAAAATAATTAATATCTGTCTATAAAAAAAACTAACATAAACACTAGACACTATAAATTTCGCCCAATCAAGTAATAAAAAAAATAAAAAAATTCCCAGCATTTTTTTTGCCATAAACTTACTTTATTTGATGTATAGAGTACGTACCCCTTGTTAATGGTGGCCACAAAAAACACCCTGTATATGTAGGTATGCATAGGTATAATACATATTGGAAATAACTGAATATTTATGAAAATGATCGACAGCATTCCTAACATTCCTGACTAAATAGTCATGTCTGTCCAATACTTTCCGCCTCCTACATTTCTGCCCATGCAAAGTAAAAGGGGAAATTCCGGTATTCCGGAATACCTAGCAAATATGAGCCCACCTCCACCCTGAATTAGATTTGCGAGTCGCGCCGGAATTTTTTTCCGAACTCATCGGAAAACTTTTCCGGATCAGTTTCGGATGCCGCCTCCCGCATTATCATATAAATGCGGCGTCGTGGACGAAGGGATATGGGGAGATGCGATATTTATAGTAAAAGTTGCGTACCTACAAACTGAAACATTTTTTAAATTAATGAGACACGATAAGTATCGAAATGGTAGTAACACAAAATAGTAACCAAAATATAGCTAGACGCGCGGTAGACTAGAAATACTTTGAATACTTAGTAGAGGGTAGTTAATTCTGTGTAAGTAATGTGTTGGATTTTAGAGGTTCATAATAATTAGTGGTTTACTAATTTACTAATTTCTATAATCCTGAGGATGCCACGGTTGTTGGCGAAACATAATGTAGATTATTTATCTAGTTTTTGATTTCGGAATGGTGCAATGTATCGTCTTGCATGCTAGGTGCTCGGGTCTGGTTTCTCATGGCGATTGTAGTTAGTGCAAGTGCCTGTTGTCGCAATTATGAGTTATCAGATCCGAGGGTCAGTGGAGGGTGTAGGGCCCGGTGGTGGGCGCACCCATAGTGAATGTTTGAACTTCCGAACTGTAACGCCTAATACAATTTCATTTATAGACTAGAAACTGTTATAAGAATACTCGAGTACCTGCTATTGAAACCTAGCTTTATTTGAATCAATCAATACTCGCCATTTTTACAGTTCTTCTTGTAGAGTGCGTTTCACTGTATACTTCCTTTGGATGGTGGCGCTAGTTACCATGTGTATGACTAGATTATCTGTGTCATTGCATACAAAACATGTTAGTTCCGAAACCAGGCATAGGAATTATTCAATGAAACGGAATCTACGTTCCTCGCGTCATCAGAGATGTGCCAATACCAATCGGAAGCAGCCAGTGATGTTCCCAGTTGGTTGTTTTTCTCCAGCTAAGACTACCTACACTTTTTACCCACCAAACACGTCGTGTTTTTAGACGTCATCAACTCTCAGAGCTCGTAAATAAGGTTATATACATTTGCATGTATTGTTATTACACATCACTTGTAGGTTACAAGAGTTGTTATTTGCATTTATTATGAGACTGCGGTATCTGTTGCGTAGTAACTATTATGTAGTCTATGGTACGGTGGTAACTTTACGCCATCTCCTCTAATTCCGCCTTCAAGTTTAAAGTTGACGCAGAAGTATGGCTTCACCTGCGCAAGTGTGTACGTGCCTTATCGCAAAGGGTGGTGATTCTATTATTGGCAGCGTGTAAGCGCTTGTTTATATTGGGCCGGACGATTTAGTTAAGTGTTTATGTAAACATAATATAGTTTATTTTTCTGGTAAATAGTATAACAGGCTTTACTCTGGCACTTGTTTTGGCCAATAGAATTTCGTGGTATTGTATTAGTGATTGAATAACGTCTCTTACGCTGCGGTCATGAATTCGCTTGCCCAACGTGGTGACTATGGGTCAAAATCCCCCTATGAAAGTAGCGTTATGGCGTGTCCTGGGGAAGACCTACGTCCAGGAGTAGACTGGATAAGGCTGATGTGATGTATGTATGTACCTATAGTATAACAGAAAGGGTTAGTTAAGCAGTTTGAGATAGCATCTTGTCCATAGTGTGTAGAGATGTACAGTTAGTAGTGACAGGTGGTCAACCCATCGCCTACAAAACACCAAGACCCTCCTGTCCCTCTACTGACTTGTACAGTATGCCCGGGAAGAGAAGCAGCTGTAGTATTATACGTTTTTTTTTGTCACTCCTAGAGCAGCATAGAAGAAACAAAATCTGATCTATTATATCTGGCCCTATTATGCTAATCGTGTATGTAAGATCCCCTCAGTGATTCTCTGGCTACCCTAGATTAAATCCTAAACCATAGAGGAATAAGATGTAGACATAGAGTGCTAATGTCATACTAACAGTTTCGATGCACCATTAGACTTTTCGGTGACTCAAAATTCCAGTACTTGACACTTAGGTTGCATTAGTATACGTTACAATACATTAGTAATGTAGTACATTACTATACATTACACTAATAGAATCTAAGTGTCAAGGACTGGAATTGCGAGGCACCGAAAAGTCTAATGGTGCAACGAAATAGTTAGTATGACATTAGCACTCTATGAAATCGCTTATTCCTCTATGCCTAAATGTAACGTTAGGATTTCTTTTATGGTGTAGGTATATAATATAGTATGTCTTGATCTCATTTGTTTCGTTCACATAATTGAAAAGGCATAATTTCCCTATCTACCCACAGATCCTTTGAGAGATCCTCATTTGAAATTCAGAAGATGTAAATAATTTTACTTGATTACAGAAGCGGATTCAGGAATTATTTACACGGCGAATTATTATCTTATTCAGAGAATTATTAAATGGGTTTATAAGATAATTTTATGATGTAAGATGAAACGCTGGAAGTATTTGAGAATTATTGCTCAATTCGTATAAAATTTTAATTATCTTATTTTACTTATATCACTAATATGGCAAAAACGGGAGATCGAGCCATGTGGCGTACACTGGGGGAGGCCTACGTCCAGCAGTGGACTGCAATAGGCTGACGATGACGACGTCGACTTATATCACATGATTTTCCAAAAGGGGTAGGCAGAACTACAGGATTACAAAGAAGATACAGCAGCCACGTTTATTATCAAGGGGCCAGTTGCAAATATAGATTTCTTAACACAGAGTTCATCTAAGGTATATAAATAAATTGGGGTGGACCACCCTTAGTAATTAAGGGTATGAAAAATAGATTATGACCGATTCTTATACACCTATCAGATATACTCGTAAATATAAAACTTCAAAAAAATCGGGCAAGTCGTTTCGGAGGAGTTTGGTAACAAGCATCGCGACACGGGAATTTTATATACCTATTCGAGGTATTTAAAATTATTTTTATTATACATATATTATGTATAGAATAGATGTTAGGCTTGCGTGCGTGGTGCCGCAGAGTAGAGTTTGTACCACCCCTGCCTACCCGTGGGTATCGTACGAGGCGATTAAGGGTCTCCGGGAGGTGGGCAGCAGCGCCTCCCGTACTGACAACATAGTCCGAAAATCACACTGCGGTCACCAACCCGCCTGCCCAGCGTGGTGACTATGGGCAAAACCCTCTTGTGGCAGTAGCCTTTTGGCATGTCCTGGGGGAGGTCTACGTCCAGCAGTGGACTGCAATAGGCTGAAGAAGAAAAAGAAGATGTTAGGCTATACAGGGTATGAGTGACAAAGGCTGCCTTCCAAATTCTTTACCCCGTGCTATTGTACCTATATCTATTCGGGTTTTTGCGTAGTTCGTAATTTCAAAGTAATTCCTCCACCCAGATCAATTGTTTTATAGAGTGGGATAATAAAAATATCCTTACCTTTCCCGTATCAGGGGATTAGCGGACGATAGTTTCGGGTTCGGAAGATTGCCGGCGGGGCTTATAGTCCCGGGGGCCCTGAGCGACGGGGCCCTGAGGTAGGGGGTCCGTAGCTAGGGGCCCCCGGCGAGGGTAATATTATTTATAATGCCGGCCAGGATTAGTACTACGTGTACGGTTGTTAACCGGCCTATTGATGTTTTTGCAATGGCTGTATGGTTCGATAATTATTGCTATTTGTTGAAGGTACAGAAAATACCTTTACTTTCTAGAAATATACAGGATGTTACAGTGTTACATGTTAAAATTATTATTAAAGAAAATGGAAAAAATTATTTACCCGAGTGGGAATCGAACCCACGACCACTGCAAACCGTGCCAGCCGCTCTAACCACTGAGCTACCGGGTCACTTACTCGGATGACGAATTTTACCATCTCTTTTCTAAATTACATATTGGCTAAGTACATATTACATATTTATTTTTCAAGATTACATGAAAATAAACTTGTGAATCCGAGTCTGAAATTTTATTGGTAGGTCCCTTTTCGTGAGTTATATACATGGCTTAACATATCCCTTTTGTTACACCCTGTATATATATCTAAATATGCACACGGCTGTGTGTCCCAACATAGCCAGAGCTGCAAGATCATAAAGGAGAACGCCCCTCAATTCTTTAGACGACTCTTACGACATGCACAGAAAGAGAATGAGATGAAAAAGTACAAAACGGATTTTAATGAAATCTGGGAGCCAATTCTTGAACAGTTGAGTTGGAACGAAGCCGAAACGGAACCGTTGTAGACGCTCAAAACAAATCAGTAATTATGGTAACGTAATTATTAGACACATTTCAGCACGAGTCAGATATTTGATTTTATTCTGTCATACTCGCGACCGATGCGTGCTAAAATTTACCTTATTACTCAAGCGGTAAGTATATATTGCTGCGCACCGTGTTTCGTTAACGGTTCGTTAGTGGTTGCGTTTAGGCTCTAAAATTTTCACGAATTGCCCCCCTGTTATACGTCAGAATAAGATTCATAGGTAAGCAATACTCGTTTACGCGGACGAACTCGCAGGCGTCCGCTAGTGCTCCATAAGCTCTCATATATAAATTTTGTACCTTACCCGGTCGCTTAGATACTGGCTCATCTCTCCGATTCACTTTGTCTCTCACGCCATATTTTTGACGCGCATTTTTATCCTAACAATAGGTACAGTTGGAAAAAACCGAGTCTTTTTTTATATTTTTATAGTACACTTAATTGTATTATTATCGCTTATTTAATGATGCTAAAAGCGACTGTAGAATAGGAGCTTAGCAAATTCGAGCCAAAAAAGTTTCATTGGTTAGATTTTATTAAGTAGTTATTATGCTGATATCTAAACATCCTTTGGTACAAATTTTGTATTAAAATTAAAAGTTTAGAATATATATTTGTAATCTATACATGTAATAAAAATGTAATGGATCGCTGTCTGTACATTAAAAATATATGAGAAAAAATAAAATAAAAAAATATTATAGGACATTCTTTATCAACTCAAAGGTACCCATAATAATGATTTTTTGTCTGTTTGTCCTTTTGTCGGTTTGTCTGTTTTTCTGTGCGTTTGTGCACGCTAATCTCAGAAACGGCTGAACCGATTTCGATGCAGTTTTCAGGAATATATTGTGACAGATCCCACTTAACATATAGGCTACTTTTTATACCGGATAATTTCGACATTTTGTTTTTTCTGTAGTCCACGCGGACGGAGTCGCGGGCATCTACTAGTTTTATAATATAAATAGTGGTACAGCCATACATTTATTTATCATTAGAAGAAAGCTTTTTTAAAAAGTACCCAATCTCTGGTATTGACGAAGATACGTGCTTTAACAATGAATTTTGAACGGTCTTAATCGGCGCTGACTGTACATGTCTCTTCCTATTGATTTATTATAATGTACATAAAAATATTCCTCTCTTGTTTTATTTTCGTCTCAACAATCAAAGTATGGCTAATATTTTCCTTCGCTCGGAATCTAATTATGCAAATTTTGCTCAACATAAATCCACATTGAGGCATGTTTCTAAGTTCAAATGCTTAAAAAGTTATGAAGCTCGTAGGGTGGAAAAATGGACGTCTCCGAGCCGTCCCTAGGGTGCCCTCCTTTGGCTTTAGTTGGGAATCGGATAAACATTAGTTGCTCTCCCGTTTTAGTTAAATTAAATTTTACATGCGACATAACTACGTTTTGTATGTAACATACTTTGATTATGGTATCGCTTGTTTTCTTAGATGGTTGCTTAAGCTTTGACTTCGTAACACCCTTAGCACAAAACAGTGGAACTGCTGATTAAAAATCCACTGCGATCAAGTGCAGTTAAAGCAGTGGATTGCATGTTCGCCTATGATTTCGCATAAATATTTATTATAGACCGACAAACACGTTAGAAATCATGTGCAACGTAGGGCGTGAATGAGCCGATCGACCAAAATGCCAGTCATCAAAATATATATGACCTAATAATATAATAACTAAAAGCTTCTTAGGATAAGGGTCGCGTCATATGGCAGCCGTATTTACGTAAAAACACGCCCTGTTGACGATGGCGTTATTATATATTTATACAAGGTGTTTTTTGGTTGTCAACGTTCCGTAAAACTACGGAATCTCCTCATCATCACGATTATCTTTTTCCATGGAAGCATACCTGGGAAGTGTCTAGTTCCTAATATATTAGGGTCTAAAGTTGAGTAAATAGACTGCTTTTTTCTGCATAAATGCACATAGACGCGCGTAGCAAGATTTTTTCACGATCAATGATTAATATCTGTCTATGAAAAAACTAGCATAAACACTGGAGACTGTGAATTTCGCTCATTCGAGTAATTAAAAAACATTCAAAAAATTTACATCGCTTCCCAGCATTTTTTTTGGCATAAACTTTATTTGATGTATAGAGTACGTACCCTCCGTTAAGGGTGGCAACGAAAAAAACATCCTGTATATAAAAAGAAGCTTAAGAGATCAATCTTGTTTTCATTGCTTATGTAATATTTCTACGACAACCTAAACATGTCTGCAAAATTATTCATATAAAGATGGAACAAAAAACGCGTTAAAAACCGCACCCCTCTCCGTACCCAGCACACGTACGGAGTGCGACCATAAATTAACAATGATAATCTCTAGGTCCTCACGCGGCCGCCCATTCATTACAACTGACAACAATGACCGCAGATAAAGAGATAATTCAATGAACCCAGCCTGCAACTTGCCCGATATTTTACACCCGTTAATAGATGTGTGTAGTTATGAACGCGAACTTGGCAATATTGAAACTTTGGGCTTAAAGGGCTTTCGGGTGCGGGTACTGGAACATAATTTCAGATTATTACAAAATGTATTTGATGTGAAAAGTTTGGCGAGGGTAATATGGACTTATGTTTGTAACTACAGCGGTTATGTTTTAGTTGCGTTTTCACATAGTGTACCTGCAGATTTGCTTTCTATAATATACACGCATACACAACTTTTATCTATTTCACAACTCTACTACATAAGTTTTCTCGACTATTGAAATAACTTATTTGGAGAGAACTCTTATAATAATTTACTACATATAAAAATTCAATTTTCAAATAAAATAATATTTTGATACTAAAAACAGTGCTTCTTTCAATAGAAATTCTCTTGCATTCCTATGTAAAAAATCCCCTTTACGCAGCACCGTCGAACATAAATAGTGTGTTTGTAAAAACATCGACTACTCGACAATTTGAGTACCATTAGCTTCATACGCGACCCCCACTCCAGTTGTGCTGTAAATAGCTCTCGTCTGCCCTGCAGTTATTAGTTATTCTGATTGCGGTCTGCGACTTTTTGAATCATTCGAACAGTCCGTAACTAAATTAATCGCTTCATCGACCAATACCATCGATCCATCATTCACCTGCAAGAAATTACTTTCTAAATCAATGGCTAATATCAACCGCCATCAAAGATAAATTTCTCAAAGCCGCTTCAGCGATCTATTTATCATCTCTGCCAACCGCTACAGGATTTCATCGGATCGATCTGCTTCATTAAAGGTAAGTTCCTCAGTAGCAACCTTTTTTAGATACATTTCCGCGGCATCTAGGCAGTCTTTTTGATCCCACAAACAAGACAGACAATGAAGAACGCACAACGCGAAGTTTCCAGCAAAATCCTGAGCTTGTCCGGAACTTTCGAGACGAGGTCGTTATCGAAGAACAGCTGCACAATTTTCCGCTCTACAGGATGATTAATTAGACCAACTACTCTGCGGCCTCTCTCTATATTAAACATTCTTCATTCAGGTGCCGCTGCACTATCCTTGTATAAATAAAGACCAGTTTCGTTTACATCCACGTTTTATTACAAAGTAGCATTTTTATTCGTCCTTATTTCGGTGTCTTAAATTAAATGGAAATCCTTATTGAATGAATTATTATGTACACCTACATCGTTTCGTATTTCCCGTAAATAAATCAGTGATCCAATGTTGACGGAATTGCAATGAGTGTAAAGTGATTTTAATTTTAATCGTTGGGTTTTATTTACGGAAGTGTCATTTCCTCTGCATCGTCCTATTTGTTATTATTGCTTACTTAAAAATATTAATAGTGCTTTACAAGTCTTACATTATTAAGTTTCTGTATTGGAGTGAATTTGTTAGAATTAAATTCACATTGAATTGCATCTATCAGCTCAGACAGGGCGCTGACGCGTATAGTGCAAAGACTAAAAGCATCAAGGATTCGAACTCACACCTATTGTATACTTAGGCCACTTGGCCACTTATGGTGTAGATACCAATGTATTTGTATATCAATCTAGGCTTTCGAATAAATTTCAGATTTTTCACTGTTGATTTTGCCTCAAATGAGCGATTTCATCTTAATCTCCTATAAGCACACAAAATATTTTATTAAAGATATCAAAGTGTAAAAAATGGTGAATTAGGGGAGTGATAATTTAAAAAAATCTTCTGGTATGGAATTTTTAAAAAATGCGCTTTCACAATTCCAATTGATATAGAAATGATGCATCTATCTAACTCTGACTTTATATCTACCTCAAAAAGCAGTTTTAGGCTTTTAAACGATTATAATACAGTTGGAACGCCAAACCGATGAAGACCCAATTGGAATGTCGTTTATTTATCTAGTCTATGGCAGGCGGCGGGTAGCGGGGCGGGGCGTACCTGCGCGGGGCAGTGGATACCGTATTGATTATTTGGCACCGTACACTTTCGCCACTGTTTTAATGCTGGCTATGAACTGCTTTTATTGGCATCTCGGCCCCCGCATCGAATAAACAGAGGAATAAATGCGAGCAGAGTAATGTGCGATTACAAATTGTTTATGCGCAATTTCTCGCGACTACCCGGCTTCTGTTTGGTTGATGTGTTGATGTTATTGGACAGTTTTCATAGCTGTTATTTTATTATGGGACTAAAGATCGTATCTAATGCTGTCATAATCAAATTTATTTTCTTAATATTGAGGAATATCCACAAAATGTTTAACATAAAATAGGCCTGCATAATAAGTTATTAAATCAAAGTTTATATCCTCAAAATAGAAAATATTTTCAGCTTGGAACTGTAAAAGCTTTTGAAACTATGAAGCCTGAAATTGCTTTTATCTTAGTTGACAATGTGGTATAAATAGAAGGACCTAATTCAAGTATCGCGGGAACTTATCATAGGAGAAACATTAATTTCCGTCGACGGTATTGCTTCCGTGTATACAGACATCAGATCTTAAAGTATACGAACCAAAACCAAAGAAGATAAACTAAAAGATGCTTTCAAATAAGATGCAGCAGACGATGTACCCGATCTTACAGGGAAGACAAGAATATTGCGGAGATTTAAATAACTTTCCTAGAAAAATTGCATACGTTTTTGAAATAGTATATCCTGAATATCAAAAGCAGATACAGTTTTATAATAACGTTAAGTCGCTTAGAGTTATATTTGCTACGGGGAGAGAGAAAGATAATGGAAAAGGTAATAGAATATTCAGGTGGAAGATTTATTTATACACTCAGTAGGTACCTAGATAAGATAAATTTATGATAGAAGAAACCTGTTTTTTTTTCAGACGTTAGAAAGTGATATTTTCAATATTAATGTTTTCTTTAACTTTTCGGTAAGTGACTCCAAGAATCATGATATATTTCTAAATAACAATTTAGAAAGTAAACTTTTCAATATTAATGTTTTCTTAAAATTTTTGTAATTTTTTCCAAGAATCCCAATATTTTATAAAATAATATTATTTTGATATAAAATAAAATTAATCAGTTTTATTAACATTCTGTATCCACGCTTTACATTTTTCTCTCACATTTTTTATTTTTTTCATCACTTCGAATGCCTAGACAAGAGGTCGTTGAACCCGGAAAAGGTTCGGCGGGCGGAGTTTAGGTATCATTTTTATGAATTGCCAATCATCCCCGTTGACGGTTATTTACTCTTATAATTATGTTTTATTTCTGCATTAAAAGTTATTTGTGGTATAAGCGACCTATTTTGCGATTTATTTTACGGATTATGTGCCAGTAAGTTATTTGTAAATAGCTTCTTATTCTATTTTTCTTCGCAAATCCTATACTAGCTTCCTTGATAATATTTATTTTACATTCACTCGAAGAAAGTGTTCTTTTTTTCTTGTTTAGCGTTGTTACATGAGTCAATAAATTGTTATTAGGGCCGATTTTTCATTCCCCAGATAAGCAGTCAGATAGCGTTTATTCTACAGGTAGTGAAATATTGAATTTTTCAATAGTCAGATAGGACTTATTACAGGAATAACTCCACTACCGGAGGGATAAATCTATCTGCCACTATGACGACCAGATAAGTTTATTCTATAGAATAAAGTTGAAGTACTACTGTCATTACCACGTCATTACGATTTGAGGTTAGATAAATTTTTCGTTTTTATCTTCTGAAATATCGGTGTTTTGCTTGGAAAACGTGAACCTACCTAACAAAGTAGTTACAAAGTAGCGCAGTTCTTTGCAGCTGATTTGAAGGACATGGTGGCACTGGCTGTGTTTCCAAAGTGGGGTACTCAGAACTGCAGTACTACGAAGATCTAAAAGGCACGTTATCAGATGCCTTCCTGCCTGGGTCGGATGTAAAAAGTCCTTATCTTGACGACATGTATGGAAGATCCAGCTGACGTATTCTACTATTATGACTGTAATGTATTAGGTATTACAATAAATAATAACAAATATTAAACTTTGGTTTTTTTTCGGTAAAGAATTAAAACTGTAGGTAGGTAGGTACCTAATTCTACGAGCTAGGTACCACGCACTGCCACTTTCTGCCGTAGCTACGTTTTTTCTCGCAAAAATCGTGAAGTATTATGAAGTTGTGAAGTTTATGTGTCCCCTAGATGAGGCAGAGGGCCTCCACAGTTCTCCACTATCCCGCTCGGTTTTGAGATTGGTGTGCTAATTCGCTCCAGGCCTACTTTCTTCGCCTTTACGCCAGATCTGCTTCGGGTGACGACATTTACGTTTCCCTTTGTGAATACCAAGAATATGACAGTGGCTGACTATGACCTGGTGCCGGTGTGAGGTTTCCTTGGTTATCTTTCACACCCTCGCAGAAACACGGTTTTAACATTGGATCGGTATATCTTGAACTTGATTCTCTTTCCGATTGTCAAACAGGGCGCAACGAAGGTTGTTCTTGCCTTGGCAATCGTTAAGGCACGCTTTCTACGGTCCCTCAAGTTTCGGACACTACTCAACCGACGTTAGCACAATTTCCACATCCTCCAGGGCAATATGCGATGATAAGGGTCACTGACAAATTTATATTTTCAACCATATTTCCTAGTAATTGAACCGAAGCAACCTAAAATTAGAGGATTGCTCTCTCTATTTAGATTCCATTGCTATTTAAATATGTCTAGCCAAACCTAAAACAAATATAACGGAATAACCTATAAAATATATTATGATGTTTGCTGACATTGACTGAGGAGTGAATGAATGAAAATAGCCTGTCCTTGTTTAACGCTTAAGCATACGATATATTTGTTTCACCTCTCTGAATTCCGAGTTGCAAGTGTTAAAATAAAACGGTCAGATAGAATAAATGATGTAGACCCATAGAATAAATGATGATTGAAAAATCGATGACGGTTTATCAGAGAGGTAAACAGCAAAATAAATTTATTCCTTAGGTAGCTATTCGACCATTTATTTGGGGGATTAAAAAATCAGCCCTAAATAAACGAATTGTGCAGTTTTCACAAAATTATTTTCCTTCTGTTAACCGTAAAATATATAAAAAGACATATTTCCCAGGCAGTAACAGGTAACGGTACCTCCCTCTTTCCCTCATAACACCCGTCTGACTTTCTGAGTATCGACTCTCCTTCATTTCGACGCAAATGCAATTCTCCGTCTCGTTTCGAATGAAGTAGGGGAAAAGAGACAACATATGAATCGTAATATGAAGGTTACGGAATAGGGTTTCACCGAAACGCCCGATACGTGATAGGAGTACAGAATGCATCTCCACCAGTTTATCTTTACAGTTGACAGCGTCGCTGGCGTCGTATTAACGTCGTCTTGTTATATGATCTGTTATTACTTCTGTGATTTATTCAACTGCACTAATAACTTGGTTATAAGTAAATCCTCTTATTTTATGAAGTCCCTGATGAGACGTTCTATATTACAAGGCAACCTTATGATTTTTAAGCCTGGTTTAATGAGATCTTCCAGAGGGTTGTAATGACATGACTGTCAAATAGCGAAACTGTGCGTTGCATTATTATGAGCCGTGTTAATTTCATGCTAGGAACATAATATTATCTTTTTGTCTTTCTTGACACGCACCTATTTTCCATTATTTTATGCTTTTGATTTTCAATTAATTTCATCAAAATCTTTATTACTACCAATGTGATTGGACATAATTTTTTTCTAATATCATCATAATAAAAATTTACTTAAAACCTCTGCTAATTCTGCAATAACATTTATTAACACATCCATTAAAAACTTGAGCGCAAAAAGCCTTCTCCCTTAACCGTTTTCAGGTTGTTTTTCTTAATCTCTGTTCAATTAATTTTATTTCTTTAAAAGCAATATCCTCTGTCAGCACCAATTACAGCCATTAAACCCTGAAGGGATCTGAAATTGGATTCCGGATAACTTGAGGCATTCAGATTATTTATTCTCCACCTGAAATTATTTACGTTAACACCATTGTAAATGTACCCGCGCATTTTACTTTATCGGTATCAACTTAAAGGTCCTTTTCAAATGGTTCCACGATGGTATTAAGCTAAAGGCACCATCCGGAGGTCATTTTGTCTGTAATGAATTTGGGTCTAACATTCATTTCGGTGGATCGCTAAAATTTTCCGCCGTTGTGTTTTAAATTTGGTGATAATTGCTGTTTTGCAGTTTTTTTTTTACTTAGTTTTATTTATCAGCTTCGTCCTCATAAATTATATTACCCTTGTGTTATGCTGATAAAGTAAATTTAATTTAAATTTAATTTTTTTGCATTAAAAAGTTAAAACAATCGGATGTTTTACTTTTTCAAATTTTCACAAAGTTTCACGTTTGTAATAAAGTTCAGCTTACTAACGTTAGAAAACTTTAAGTAATTCTGTAATCTCAGTAATATTATTTCCGGGTGAAATATTGATAAAGTCATTTACAAAAACGGATCATTATCAAATCATAAAATAATTCCAGACACACCACACATGTACACAACGTACCATTATATAATATTATGTATAAACACATTTTCCCTCAGAATGAATTCGGTTTCAAGAATTATATTTCAATAAAGTACTTTCGTCTCCATAATATTTTCCGGGAATAAAACGGCAAATAACATCCAGGAACCCGATTCTCGCGTCACTCGACATATCTCTAATGTAGACATTTTATTATAAAAATATCTGAATAATAAAATTGGTGGCTAGATATACTTATATGATAATGGTGGTAATTTTTGTTGTAGTAGTTAGGAAAAAGTAAAATATTATGTCAGTTGTTCATGTATCTGTCGCAGTAAGATAGATAAAGCCGTAACATAGTTATACGAAAGCGATTTATTATTACTATCTCGCTAGGAATATAGTTATCGTCTTAAACTTAAACATCTAACCTAACACCGAAGAAATCGGCGGCGGCGGTAGTAGCCGCCTCATTCTTCTAACATATATTGCCAGATTCGGATCCGCCGAAAAATATTTTCGTATTAAAAATACGATACGATAAAAATATTCGTATAACTATTATTTATCTTACTGCGACATATCCACCCTCTTTAGAAGTACATATGGATAAATAAGTCGATTTTAGAGAAATGTCGACTCGAAATACGTACCCCGGCGGTAAGCGGCTGCGATAACAAGATCCTCTGATAATATTCAATAAGCTCACGACGGATTTTATAGTTCAATAGTCGTTTTAATAGGATTTGGTTAACAAGATGGGGCTGGAGGGATGCGACGGCGAATAACAGCGTAGTTTGAGTTAGTGCGTTTTACATTATAGGTAGTTACAGTATGTGTGCTTGATGTGTTTGTAGTTGGATGGGTTAATAATGTTGGGCTATAACACGTATATTCTGGCGTAATTTAGATTTACATAAATGTACTTATTGAAGACGTTTTGATGGTTTTGTTTTAGTTTACATACAGGGTGTTTTTTGGTCGTCAACATTTCCGAATATTACGGATTCTCATTATCATCACGAATATTATTCTCCGTGTAAGCATACCTGGGAAGTGTATGGTTCTCAAGATATTAAGGTCCCAAGTTAAATTAATAGACTGCATTTTTGTGTATAAATGCACGTAAACGCGTGTAACAATAATTTTTACATCTATGAAAAAACTAACACAAACTAAGGACCCCGTAAATTTTGCGCAGCCATGGATTTTTTTAATATTTTTTTCCCAGCAATGTTTTTGGCATAAACTTACTTTATTTGATGTGTAGAGTACATACCATTCGTAAACGGCAGCAATGAAAAAATACCCTGTATAGACTATGGGTACATTACAAAAGCGGTGATAGCCTAGTGGTTAAGACGTGCGCCTTTCAAATGGGAGGCGTAAGTTCAATCCCAGTCACGGGCCTGTACCAATGAATTTATTTCATGTACAAATTTTAATATTGTAAAATTGTCACATAGCTCGTGCCTCGGAAAGCACGTAAAGCCGTTGGTCCTTCGCCTGAACTCTCTGCGGTCGTGTCGGCTTTCCGACCTATTGGACTATGAGAGTGACGAAATAGAGAGTGCATCTGTGTTTGTGCATATACTTGTACACTATAATATCTCCTGCGTACCTGGCTAATCTTCGTAGAGGTTGGCCGCCTCGGCCGAAATGCGGTCGGAGACCTTACATTACTGTGTTATTTCTGTAGTTGTCAAATTTAGGGAACTTCATGATTTCATTTGTAAGAATACCTACAATATTCAAATTAGAAAAACTGTTGATTTAATTATATTTTTACAGGTAGAATAATGAAATAATTAATCTCCTAAGTATCTAGATGGGGCTTAATACATGATAAGTATAAATATTGTATATAAATTTTGACTAAATATCAGTTTTAAGAGAAAAATCTTAGTTATGTACTATTTTAATATTACCTCCCACCAGTAATCCATTTAAATAACTTCAGTGGTCTAAAATGTGAAATATTGAACCTTACAATGAAAGGAATTGAGGATATTAAAAATAATAATACTATAGTACAGCAGTATTTATATAAAATTTTTAGCGTTCGAGCTTCCCCCCGAGAACGGCACGCCAAGAATTTTTTAGCTCGCCGTTCATCGTATTATTGAGAGGAAAATATTTAATAAAAACCGATTTTATCAAAGCGCACTTGCGATTTTATATTTCAGTGTAATAAATAATTTTATTTGCCGTGAATTTATTAAACACGAAACGAGTCTGCGTTGGCGTGACTACTCCAAATGTAATTTTTCAATTAGATTTCTACTCTTTGTGAGTGTAATTACGCTGCCAAGTAAATATTATTATGTTCGATTGGATGTTGTTTTTGTTTATTCTAAATATTTCAGCCGAAGAATTTTTATACTCGTAGATACACTATCGGACGACTGTGACTTTGTCCGCGTAGTATTCCCGTTAACCCTGTTCCTGTGTGAATATCGGAAAATGCTTTTTTTTTGGATGCCTACGTGATACAAAGAACAAAATACACTTCAAAGTTTCAAGTCCCTTAGACGAGCGGTTTAGACTTTTCGCTAGTCATTCAAGACAAATCATTTTATATTTATGGAGAGATAGATTAACATGACTCAGCGAAATGTTCTGTGATATTAATATTATCTTTCATAAATATTTTTTTCGCTTTTGTACCTGTTATATTCTTACAGCGTTTTTGATATAAATTGAATTAGAAAAATATACAGGATGATTTTTGGTCGTCAACGTTCCCGAAAACTACGGAATCTCCTCATCATCATGATCATTTTTCTCCGTGGAAGCATACCTGGGAAGTGTCTTGTTCGAAAGATATTAGGGTCCAAAGTTGAGTAAATAGACTGCGTTTTTCTGCATAAATGCACATTGACGCGTGTAGCAAGATTTTTTCACGAGATATAATTAATATATCTCTATGAAAAAACTAGAATAAACACTGGACACTATAAATTTCGCCCGATCAAGTGATTTAAAAAAATATATTAAAAAAAATTACATTATTTCCCAGCACTTTTTTTGGCACAAACTTACTTTATTTAATGTATAGAGTACGTACCCTTCGTTAAGGGTGGCAACGAAAAAACATCCTGTGTAAAAATAAAGTAACAGAATAAATATGAACTGTCCGCGTCTGTCTCAATATGTTCGTTATCTCTAAAGTTCCTTTCTACAACTAGAGGTAAGTTTTTACGACTTCACGAGTTTTTCTTGACTACAGACAGCGGGTAGTCATGAACTTTTCCATGTTCCATTCTGGAAATATTTGTCAGATACGAGTATCTAGTTTCTTCCTCGATTTAATGGGAAACGGCCGATTGGTCTAGTAGGTAGTGACCCTGCCTACGACGCCATAGGTCCTGGGTTCGAATCCCGGTAGGTGCAAACATTGATATGATGAATATTGATGTTTGTTTCCGAGTCATGGATGTTTCTATACTTATCTATGTATTTATATACCGTTACTTAGTACCCACGACACAAGACCTTAGGGATCTTAGTGTGGGACTAGGTTAATGTGTTGTGTAGTGTGTGTGAAAAAAAAAAAATACTATCAAATGGTTAGCTTAAAACAATGTTTTAATTATTTTATTGGGAAATCCTTTCTTAGTGCTCCCAAAAATGTACTGCCAAATTTAAGCTTGCTTTACTCATTCTGTAATCTATGAGTTTTATATTGATGAAAACGATGTTAGCAACTAAAATTACATTTACTGCATTTTAAAACATTACAAAGTGATGTAAGTGCGCATGCGAAGTTTACGATGGATGGAGTAACTACAATAATATTTACTGTCTTCTTATTGCTTGTATAATGACAACTACCTATATATCGGAATTTACAGTGCGATACCTACATATTTATTGCTTACCTACATACATACCTATGTGCACGGCTGGTTTCTGCTTTTTTATAATAATCCAAAGACAATAAATTTTGGGTCCCTTTTTTACTTCAGTGATTTATTTTGTTCATCTTTTTCTAGCTCTTTTCTTTCATTGACATTGTAGCAATTTGTGTTGGTGTCAAAGCAGCGCTCAATCAGCATCTAGATCTCCCTCTCTCGGCTATTTCGTTTCTCTTATTCGGACCTTAATTTATATCATGGAACTTCTGCGTGAACGCTTCCTTAGACTTGCTGGATGGTACAAGTGATAGAAGAATGGCGATTTGGTATCCATTACCAAATCGCCATTCTTCGCCAGTTGATTAGATTATTATACTTATTTCTAGATTGGATTTTTTGTAGTAGATAAGTGTAAAATATAATGTTTTTTATTGACTGCTTCAGTATTTGTTATTTTTTTATTTTGCCATATATTTACATGGCATCATCATCATCATCTTCCTGCCCTGCTGTTATTTGGGGTCGGCGCAATATGTACTTTTCTTCAATTCATACCTATTATCCCTCACCTCTTTACTCACTCCCAGTACATGCATATCCTCTCTCATACAGTCCATCCAACACTTCTGAGGTCTACCTCTTCCAAGTCGGTAATGTGATTTTGTTTTACTTCAAATAATGATTTGGAAGTTTTTATATTTTATAGCCCTTTTAATTAAGGGCAGTATATTAAACTACGTTTTTACTTTCAGAATCACAATTTGTTGGTTTATAACTTTATACGATTGTTCCTGCTGTCTTATTATTATTATTATTGGCTATAGTAAAAAAACCGGTAAATTGTCTCGCTTATGACATTGTACCACATTATAAGGGCGAGTACACACAATAAGGTAGGTGCCGGGAGGTGTCTCGGGCCCTCACGCCCGCCCGGAGCCCTCCTTTGATAATTTATTATTGAAACTTCGCTTATTTTCTCTCCTTTTGTAATATTGTCCCTTTACATCTTATTTTGTTTTATAGTTCCCGAGATCTTGTTCGAAAATTTGTCACGTAGACTAATCATTTGTTGTTTAGATTCTTTTTTCGGGATTATCTTTTTTTTATGATAATGGCAATTGACGCGTTTTGTTTGAATGGTGTAATTGTTTTGGTGCTCTTTTTTAGATATTTCTGAATTTGACTCTTTACTGCTTTATTTTAAATGTATCACGAAGATATTATCCATTACATTATTCTGTTTGTAGCTACCCCAAAAGCGGCGTTGGGTTTACTCCTTAAGAAAAATATGCAATGCAAACTTTTGGTTCCAGGATTAAAAATTTTGTTTATGATGTTTCTAGGATATTCCTCTATCCCTAAATTTTTACGCTATTTTGTGTACCTGCATAAAATAATATTCCTTGGTATTTATAAAACATTCAAGTACCAAGGCGACATAAGGAAGCCGGCGGTTTCCTGCAATGCGGGGTGTTTGACAAATTGCGGACATGGTGATGTCTTGAATCCACACTATTCAAAACCCACGATAAACACTGAAACTTTATACATCTTGTACTATAAATCGTATTTCCATCGACAGTGGCGCCACGTCTATCTGACTTGAGATTATGGCCAAATCTAGCCAATGAAATCTCACGGATTTTTATCGAACTAAATATAAATTATTGGAATGATGTTTAAATTAGAAAGACACCAGCGCCAAATGGAATAACAGAAACGAAATGTGGTGGGCTAGAGTAAAACCTGACACCTGCATAGTGGTCGTGGATTTTATGGTGGCCATCAATGGAAATGTTAAGTGGGGGCGTAATGGACTTGAGTTGTATTTACGATTTTGTATTGGGGCAGTCGTGGGAAAGTGTGGGCACTTACTAGAAGATACTTAAGTTTATTGAATACACAAATAATAAAATTAAAACTGAAACAAAGTTTTAGTCCCTATGAATTTCTTCAATACTAAGCTGTGCTGATGCAGAGTTTTACTAGAATACATCAGCTGCATCTCATTCCGTGCATACTGTAAGAGTCGAATATGAAACTCAGGGGCTTCTCTACATACATACATACATAACCTCACGCCTATATCCCATAGGGGTAGGCAGAGACTACAGGATCTCCATTTAGTACGTTCCAAACATACCACTTTCACCTCATCCACATTCATTAAATTCTTCATTCATACATGCATACTCTAACTGAGGCGATAAGCTAGCGACTTGACACTGCTAGTTTACAAGTCCCCGCTATGCTCAACGGGAATCGCATAAACTATAAAAGTGGGATTTCTTATATGATCTTGCAGTTCTGGCTACCCCATTTTGGGAACGCAGTCATGTATGTATATGTGAAACAAAGTTTCTTCAATTCTGAGCATTCGTTAAAGGCTGTCTTTTCACTAGAGGAGAGAGAAAGGGTAATGACAAATTGCCACTTCATGAGCCCTTATCCTTACAATATAACTTACTAGTACGTTCATGGGTACTTACAATATGCACAGACTATTTAAATCAGTTTTAATAACCAAAGATCCCTCTGTGTGATTAATAATATTACTACTTCCCTGTCCCCATGACAATTAAGCAGAATCATGCCCATTCAATAAAGGCGTGCCTTGGACTAATTTACCTCTGGAAATGAAGTATGCACTCACTCTTATGTCTGTAAACAATTTTCGCTATTAGAAACCTTGATCTGATTTGACATTTCAATGTAACTTATTTTTACTGTCAAAATGTACATATTCATGAAATTGCGTGGGTTTTGAAATGTGTGGGCTGATATAACTTAAAATATACCCTATCTACATGGTACGCTTAATCATATTATGACCAGTTATGACAATAAAAATCTATCTATCTATCTATATACATCATTATTTTAGTCCTTAAATAGAATCACCTGTATTATCGTTTGCTTATTTTACTATCATTGTATACTCGTATAATCAAGCTAATGAAACAAAAGCTCAAAAGCTACAACGGTAACTTACTGTTGTAGCGTTTAGCAATAGAAGTTTCAACCAAAATTTGAACCCTTTGTACGTAAACCTACACCAACTAGCTGCATGCAGGTTGTCAACGTTAATTTCCAATATTTCGGCATTGTTTCGCGTCTTACTGTTAGGTTAGTCCGAGGCGCGTGGGTATGAAAGGAAACTGCATTACTGTTGCCTGGTCATTCGGAAATAGCCAATAGGGTGGCGAATTGGGGTGAACGTTCACAGAATGACGATAATTGACATGGCTGGATTAAAGGCATGTAAAGAAATAGTACAATGGGGCAGGTAATGCAAAAGAAACGTTAAGTTAAATACCGCCCCCTGATTACCTAATTTGCAATAGCAAAGCCGAAGAAAAGCGACAGCGAAAATTGTACAAATTCGCCTTGAAATGTCAAAGTTCCTTCGAAATTTCATTTTACGTAATACGAATTTGACGAGCAATCAGCGATTTTCGTGCAATTCGCTATCGCTTTAATCGGGGTTGGCCTACCAGTCATTCCCGCCTCTGCAACTCCTGTGAGCCAGGATCAACAGAGGCGACCAGAAAAATGCATAACATAGCATAGAAAATCCCGGGGGACCTAACTAGCGACTATAAAGCATTAAAACTAATAGAAAAACAGAATGTGAAGTATGAAGATACGTATGCCTAATATTACATTAAGCACTGACTGACAATATTATTACAATTGAAACATACGGCTACTTTATGTTACCTAGGAGTTATTATGCCAATAATAAGCGTGACAAAATTCTTTGAAGGTACGGAAATTATGCTAAGATGAAATAAGGTCATAATGATAAATCGGTCTGGAGACAGATTCAATAGAATTTAACATTTGATTACGGGCATTAGACCAAAGTCCACATTCCCAAAGAATGTGATGGGATGTTTGTTGTATGGGACAATTGTTGGCTATGGCTTTGCTTTTGCTAGTTAGGTAATAAGGGGGCCGTATTTAGGTATTAACTATTTTAAAATTTAAAACCGCGCCATACCTTTGCTGGGTCAAATAATTTTTTATAGGTACGTTTTTATTTTTCCCCATACGAAACAAAAACCAAGGTTTCCTACTTATTTATCACGCTAGGAAAATTCACATTTTTCTTCAAAATATTTTTAAGAAGACTAAATATATATTAATTCCATTTTTACGTTATTATAGGTACTTACTACAAGACTCAAAGCATTTTCCTATACCACAAGTCTTTGATAAGACATCAAACAAAGAATTCGCTATTGTCATAATTGTACAGAGTCATAGACTAGAAAATAACAGAATATCACTCACCATATTTCCTGTTATATTACGATTAACGAAAGAGATAGGCAATGCTGGGAGAGGTCGCCCTAGATGAACCTACATAGACCAAATTGGGGATGTGCTAAAGAAAGGGCTAGTCAAGAGCACCCGAAACCGGCGAGCATGTATGAAGATGTTAATGAATGTGGATGAGGCGAAAGAGTTATGTTTGGAACGTACTAAATGGAGATCAGTAGTCTCTGTCTATTCCTATGGGATATAGGCGTGAGGTTATGTATTTATGTTACGGTAAATAATTACATACTGCTCAAAGAAATTGGTCAGGAGTAAATAAATAACCATTTTTTGCAGTTAACTTTTTATTCAGTAGCAAGAGCGTCGTCTGACGGTATAAGCTGGGTATAGGCTGACAATAGTAAGGGTTGAACCTTACCGCCAATTCAGAATACCTACTCTTAAACTATAACTCATAATGTTTCATATAAGTTAAGTGATCATACAAGTTTATTCATTAATGTCTCAATTACCTACATTAAATCTAGATTGTGATAATGTTTGCGTTCAAGAAAATGGTTATACCTACATTATATTTCATACACACTTAATAGGTTAAGGACCTGTCAGATTCCCATTGTATAGAGTGGTCCTTCTGTTTATTTCTTTAATGAACGGAACACAGGAAGCCATATCGATATCCGATATAGAAGCCTTGGAACCGAGACCCAATTCCATGCACATGCTTCAGTGAACACATACTATCAGTTAAAATGTAGATACAAGGTACAATAATGTACAACACCAGGTATGACGTAGACACAAGGATACGTCATACGTATGTATCTACTCATACTACTGTAGCAAATATTGAATTATATCAGGCATACTATAGGTATAATAATTCACAACACTGGGTGTGGCATTCCGAAGACACTAGGATACGTCATCCCAATGTAACAGTTTCATACGCTGCCTCTAGGCATGACGGCGTATGTACGAGTATCTACTCATACTGCTACAGCAAATATTGAATTATGTCAGGCGTTAGTATTCGGAAATTTCAATTTTCAATCGGACTCTAATATTGTGCATGATTTAAAAAAAAAACATTTTTAGATACTACATAAAAAGTAGGTAGTGGACGAACAGCAGTTGGACTTTCGTAGGTGTGATTCGCAGAAGCGATTAGCTTAGCTACGAGTACGTCTGCTATACGGATTCATGAGTAAAATGAATATCAACAGGGTGATTTTTGGTCGTCAACGTTCCCGAAAACTACGGAATCTCCTCATCATCACGATCATTTTTCTCCATGGAAGCATACCTGGGAAATGTCTGGTTTCCAAAATATTAGGGTCCAAAGTTGAGTAAATAGACTGCGTTTTTTTGCATAAATGCACATTGACGCATGTAGCAAGATTTTTTCACGAGAAATAATTAATATCTGTCTATGAAAAAAAAACTGGCATAAATACTGGACACTATAAATTTCGCCAGATCAAGTAATTAAAAAAAAATCAAAAAAATTTATATCGTTACCCAGCACCAGTTTTTTTGTATAAACTTACTTTATTTGCTGTGTAGAGTACGTAGCCTTCGTTAAGGGTTGCAACGAAAAAACACCCTGTATAGTCATATCATAATTAAACCTGACTATAGGATCTCCTTCGTGGTCCTGTAGTTCTAGCTACCTCATTAGAAACAGATGTAGTTTAAGTGTTTAAGGCTTTGAAAGAGGACTTCGTCCTAAGCTGTAAGCCTAACACATAGGCTACAATTTATAATGATTTGAGGCTATAAAGTTTACGCGAACAAAGTCGCGAGATGCTACTAGTGCGGTGGTTTTTATTTTATTATAATAATATTCTTTTACTGTTGTCGGTGGTTTAATACAATTATAAATCCGACACAACTAATTTACCCAAACATGAATTTTTGCCGCAAAAGCAATTAAATTTTTATAAAAACAAAAACACCCGCGCCGCAGAAACAAAATGCGGAGTATTTAAAATATTCCGGGAGTTTTGTGTCACCCGAAACAACTGGCTGAATTAACGGGTGTGAAATCTGGATTCGGGAGGAACCTCTTTTTTTGCCTGATTGTACGGGATCCGAACGTTAACTTTGCTTGTGGGTGTCGTAATAACTGATTTGAGTACGGATAGATAGATCTTTAAGCTATTACAATTAGTTTGACGTTTTTTTTTTAATCAAAATTGTATGACATACATTCACATACAGGATGTAAAAAGACCACGTTGTTATTTTAATACCTCGTATTCTTTGTAACGTAACGATCATTTTTTTCTATGGAACCAACCCTTGGAAACAAAAAAATTTTTTTTGTTTTTTTAAATCTCTTTTTATTGCAAGCAATGTATTCGATTGACAAATGTACCTACAAAACTAACATTTTTAAATATTAATATGGTGTCTTTAAAAAAAATGTTTGTTAACTGTTTCCAGGTGGATTTATTTTAAAAAAATGCTTATATTCATATAACTTTGGACCTCAATATCTTGGAAACCCGTGGTTTCCCAGGGGTGCTCCATAGAAAAAAATGATCGTGATGTTACAAAGAATACGAGGTATTAAAAGAACAAAGTTGTCTTTTTACACCCAGTATACACGGCTCTGTTTCCGAAATGGGGTATCTAGAACTGCTGGTCCCACAGTCACGCTTATCAGAGCGGATAGAGATTGCAACCCGGTATGTTTTTCAACCCGGCCGGGCCCGCCGGTCCCGGACGTATTGATGTTCTAGTATGAAACCTTTAAAGTATTTTATGAAAATTTGCTTTTAAGTAAATGGGGGAAAATACAATGAATCAGTCTTAAGGATGATTCACGCTACAACCTGTCGCGACCGGTCCGGGCCTCGGCCGGACCACTCATTCATGTTACACCGGGTTGTTTGGGTGAATTATTTGCACGACTATATCTGTGTTACGTGGGTTTTGTTAGCGCACCGTGCCGGAGCCGGGAAACAATACCCACCGACATATCAACGCCGTGCCCCGACCGAGTCCCGGCGGCGCACTGCCGTGGCACGGTCGAGCCACAGTCACTCATGAATTACTTCATACAAAAAGTATACGATAATGTTAAGTACCACGGCCCGGTCGCGACACGGTGTAGCGTCAATCACCCTTTAATCAGTCTCAAAATCACGAGTTTTTAATACAGAATCAGTTAGTTTCACTTATGAACGGAATAGTAACATTAGTGGTACTAATTAACTTCAAGCAAGCATTAGTATTCAGTAATTAAGTTTAGGATAGTGTAGTAGACTGTGTACTTATTTATACTTTAAAAACAATACCTAACTATGTATTTTTGTATACAGTTATTAACTGTCCCAAATAAATAAAATAAAAAAATAAAAGAACGTGCTCGTCAATAATTCAGCAGAATTTATCAACTGCGCGATCCTAGACTATGCGTTTGAAAATTAAAATTTTGGTCGGACAATTCCGCTTTCAGTGAAATTATAAAGCGTGCGTTTATTGGACTGGAAACTGGAAGGGTTGGACGTAGAGGTGTTCTGGATGTTTCTATGAGAGTTTTAAAAGAGTGAAAATCCCAGGGAAGCGCTATTGTCTCAGCACAATGGAATTCTAATGTCCTTTTAGAACCGTCTCGGTTAGTATAAGCGTGATGTGATTTTAATCAGATGATGGTTGATGTAATTTTGCATGATTATAAAATTTGTGATAATTCCTGGAAATGGGTTCTGTAATAAATCTTCGGGAGAGATACACTCGTATTAAAAGTAAAATTCTAGGTTTTAAAACCGAACATTTTTTTAAGCTATGATTATGTAATTGATGAGAATGTTGACGTATTTTATACCAGCAGCCGCTACCATATTTTCCTAAATAAATAAACATACCCTTCAAGTTTTAAGTTTCTTAGATCAGCTGTTTAGGCTGCGCGTTGATCCGTGTTGGTCAGTCATTCAGGACATAGTGTTATATGTTTACCTTATTGATCAATCAGTGGCAGGTTCATACAGGTTCATGCAGGTTCAGCACAGAGATTTATTAGCTACTAAGGTATAAGATCTCCTGTACAAAGGTCGCCCCCTTTACCCCATCGTAAAGGTTCGCTTGATTAATACCCAGTCTGCGTTATTATTAATTGATATTTCGGAGTTTACCGACTTAGAATAATGTTTAATTGCGCACCGTGAGCGTCGCTGCGGTCCGCTGGCTTGCTTTGATTGTTTGCCGTAAAATTGTCTTTGATTCCGTTTTTTAGATTCGTTTGATCGTTTGCTACGCTTTCTGGCGATGAATATAGCTTCGAATTGTTTATTGTACTGGTTAATTTTGTTTTTTTTTATTAGTCTTTGAGCACTCGCGTTTGGATTGGTAAGTAGGAAGTACCTACTAAGCAAAATGTACTCTCACTCCCGTGTGTACAAACAAGTAAGTGGTTATTGCTTAGTTTCTTAGTAATGTCATTAGAATTCATTCGAACTTCATTTTATTTTACAGTGTTTTATTTGTTTGACAGTTTTATCTATCAAAAGATTCTTAACTATAAATTGAAAATCATTGCTTGCGATAAGTAATTCTTTATAGATACGGTACGGGGGTCAGTATAGTGTGACATGCTGGGTGTTTGCCACTCCGTACATTTTAGATTTTCTACTATGGAAGTCCACATTTAACTAAACGTTTAAGTTCGAAGCTTTATTTACTGAAACCTAAAACTTTATATTGCTAAACTTCGCCAGAATAACCTTAAAGGCTTACCTGTAAACCATACTATAATTGAATTTAGCCTCTTAAAGCTGAGATCAAGATCCTACTTTCGTTTAATCCTAGCAATTTATTTCTAAGCTCTGATATCAAAATTACTTCTTCGTTTACCCTTTTCGTGATTTTTTATGAAAAAAGAATTACTTATTTAACCAAAATATTCCAGTAGTTTCTTTATTTTTTGTTGTATCTACGTCTTCACATCTCCTTTATTTAGGTCCTTACTCCATTCCGAGGACTCGCAGCCTTCTTTCAAACTAGCGGTCTTAACTTTTTATACTAAATGTGAAAGAAAATACTGTTAAGCGTAAGCACTCTCTTGTGGTTGAATTAAAATCGAATGAAAATATAATCTTAGATAAAGGCTGCCCTTCAACGAAAGATGTGCTATGTTGCGTTGCTTCGGTCCATGATGATCACTGCGTAATCAAAGCAAGGAAATGGTGAAAGGCCGCTCTATTAGCTCTCATGTGAATAGTATCAAACTACCCTCATCTAGAATATGCCATCGACGGTCGAGGACAAGGTGATAATAGTAACAAAGCTGTAAATAGAATGGCATGATCTGGGTAGGGTACAGATAGACTAGATATGTAAGTAAGTATGAAGTAAAATTTGTGCCAAGTGAAACTACACAGGTTTAATGGCACTATTAAGCCACTTATGTAACATTTTCATAGGAATAAAAAAAATAAAAAAAGCTTTAGTTTTCCAATATGAATATCTAGCGGACGCTCACAGCTACGTCATATACTTACTAGGATATCCGCTATTTTGGTTTCCGTGGGAATTTTGGAAAATCATAATCTACCTTCCTGCTAATTTCATCTGCATTGGTTAAGTAGTATTTGAGATATCGTGATGAGTGAGTGAGCGATCTTTCGTTTTTACTTAATACCTATAGATTGTTGATAAAACGATACTTTTTACTACTGAACCTAGTAAGGTATTCCCCTTAAAGGCGAACGTAATAACGAGCGGGCCCTTCGAAGGGAACGGAATCCCAACTTGGCTTGCTCAGGAAATGAAGACGGCAACTTTGCCGGGTCGACCCGCCTAAGACGGGAAATTTGCGGGCAGTACTTTTGCGGATCCTAATTTATATTATCTATGGTATATCAGAGATAGCAAAGTTTTTTTTTTTTAACGTGGCGTATAGTTGGCGGTTTCATTTTGTTATTTATTTATAGGCGCCGCTGATATTGCATGTAAGTTTGTCCATTTATAATAAAATAAAAAAATCTGTTACTAGTGATTTAGTGGCAATTCACAGCCGAAACTACTTGGGGTATGAAGTAGAAATTGCCATTTACATATATTACTTGGGGAGTTTTTGGTTTTCCCGAAATTACGGAATAGGCACAATTTAATTTCTAAAAACCTCGGAGAAGTCGTGGGTGGCCGCAAGTAATCTATACTTACCTAAATGTAATATTATTAGCAACATTTTTTACCAATTTATTTATAATAGTTTTCTAATAACAAAATTACAACATAAAGCATATCAAATAACCACAACAATGGCGCATGGCCGCTGGCTGGCCATAGGTACAGCATGCTTCTGGCGCAACGCCATAAAAACTCTGAATTGGTTTGGTTTCACTTTTTATGGTATAAATGTATACCGGACGTACCTCGACGTGTTAGGCTCTTTGCACATGAGCATACATGCAATGTCGGGTACTATTGTCAATTCATTATCTATGACAAAGACTCATGCCTTATGTATGTTATACTAGTGGGCGCCCAGAACTTCGTCCGTTTGAGGGGGCATTGCAACCGTGATAAGCCGGAGCGGGTCCATAGTTATACATACTCGTATAAACCTTCCTCTTGAATTACTCCATCTATTGAAAAATACCACATTAAAATCCGTTAAGTAATTGGAAGGATTTAAGCATACACAGAAACAGACAATGGGAAGCGACATTGTTTTATAATATGTAGTGATGATGTACTTTCAATCTCCATAGCAGTGATTGCGACATTATTATGAATTGTGTGCAAACAGTTCACTGCATTTTTAAGGGCTTAGAATCTGCACTAACATAGAAAAATATTAGGTAAGATAGATTTCCGAATCTATTTGAAGGGCTTTTCTGTATTGGATGGGCTGCGTGAGTGAGGATATGCGTGTATTGGCAAGTAGGTAACCAGATGATGATTAGTAGGAATTTAAGGAAGAAATTGGCAGAATTAAGCAGAATATAACTGAGATAGGTATAATCTGAGATCGCAAAATGTTTGTTTATATAGTTTTGTCACTAGATAAGTGTGATATTATTTATCTGATCCAGCTAAGTACATATTTTGAATTGACCCTTAATATATGCGGGACATATAGGTTGTTGTGTTGGAGTTAGAAATAATAATTGATGGCGGCGCGTGCGCCGGCGCTCGAGCGTGTATCCGACCATAGAGTAGCAATAAATAGAAAAGGTCATACGTTGTTTCATGAATTATAAAAATATTATTATATAAATAATATATAATAATATTTCTATCTATTTATTAATATTTATAAATTATAAATGTTATTGAAATATAAAACTTATGTCGTGCAAAATTATTTACATATTAGTTTTTCACCCCGGAAAAATACACGAAAATTTGAACTTTTATATGATTTTAGTGTATAAGTATTATTCATAATTCATAGTCAAAAGCTAGTACCTATAATTAAAAATGGACAAGAAATAAATATAAATCGACAAGTTGAATTCTTTCAATGTATTAATGATGAATTAAATGTTTTATTTATTTTCTTTGTCTGGTTCGAGGCAGGAATCGTGAGTAAAGGGAAAATTATTTTACTTTTCATATCCACTTTCCCTACTCTACATTATTTACTTCAATAAAAATATTCTGTTCTACATTGTGAATTTGCGCACGCGCCGATCGGCCACCTGTGACGGCGCCGTCACGTCATTTACACATCGCCCGTCGACCAGGACACACGTGTTGACCTGCACTTGTTGTATAAATGTATACTAATATTAATAATGAGAATGTATTGTCATTATTAGCCTGTACGATGCAGAACTTCACATCAGCTGCATCTCCACACCGAAGGAGATCTCGTAAGAGTCGACTAACATTGGAGTTTAGTGGGGACGGGATAGCAACTTATCACAAATCTGTTACATACATACATATAATCTCGCCGTTATCCCTTACGGGGTAGGCAGAGCACCACGGGCCGATAGAACCACATGGTGCCACTTCTGACCAATTTTGAGGGTATCTATGTCTCTAAGATCTCATTCGCGGATTCGTAATTTTGAAGCTCCGGCCCATTTTAAAAAATTAATATTCTAATATAATCAGTAAAATCAGTAAAAAACATGTATTATAAAATTATTAATAAAGAAATGGAAAAAATTTCATCACCCTAGTGGGAATTGAACCCACGACTTCTGCATACCGTGCAAATATGTACCTATACATATATTAAAAGCTTAATAGATTACCATTTAAATGACACCACTGAGCTATAATGAATGCCTATGGCAAAATAGAATTTTCTATCTGAGTCTGATGTCTATGCCATTTGCATACAGCCCTGCTACATAGTATAAGGATACTAATAGTGCCATTATGGCCTATGGATATTTTTATCACTGTGTAATGAAGCCATTTTTCGGACATGGATAGAATCAAAGTCCAACACAAATGAACGAAATATCGAAGTTCCTCGCGCAACGAATGGAATATTTACACGGGCAAACCAAGAACTAGCGTTTTCACTAAACGGGGTTTGAAAAAGCTGGATATTATGAGTAAGAGAAACGCTATGTAAAATGGTCTATTCTTAACATACAATGATTGTACAGCAGGGGTGTTTTGAAGCGAACATTAACATTACAATGTGTTACACGCGGCGGCGTTTTCAATCAATGTGCTATTGTGGCTTATTGTCACCGATTGCTGGGCTGATGTGGTTAATTAACATTATTTATATTAATAGAACAGCAATGTATATGCAGATTTTTGTAGGGCTAGCATATTATGAGATAGTAAGCGACAAATTAGTCAATTTACAATGCGTCACCAGACCAATCAGTCGATTGTCGACTAATTAATGCCCGGTTCCTATATTCAAAAAACGATCCGTTTTTGTTACGAATAGTAGTATTATAAACGGGGCGTAAGCTAAAACCGTTCCTATAAAAAACGTATAGTCAGGCAACTTACCGACGGTTTAGTACTAACGGATGGGAGGGTTACCAGTAACGGACGGTAAGCGTATTGTATGGAGACGACAGTTTAGGGCGTTCCTATAAATATTTTAAACGTCAGTAGACTGTCAAAATTTACCATTCGTAATGTCAACCGGCTACCTGCCAATTTCCGTCGGTTAAAGTTTCAAGTGTATTCTTTGAGTTTCTATTTCACTGATTTCGCTGTATTTTAAAACTGAAATGTCAAGTTCAGATTCAGATAGTGATAGAGAAGTGATAAATATTATATCGGACTCCAGTGAGACTGATTCAGAAGAAGATAATAGGCATGACAGAACTTATGCAGAAAGAGTGGATCATTCAGTGAAGCTGGATTCTTACGAATTTCAAGTGAGATTTCGACTCGATAAAGAATCTGTTGATCAGTTACTTCTTGAAATTTATCCGCACTTAAGAGTTACAGGAGCCAGGTTAGTATCTGTTTGTACACCCTCAAAATCTAACATTAGTAAACATAACCTCAATTTGGTAAGAATCAAGATCTCATTCTCTCAATAAGTGAAATAAATAAATTATGTTGTTTCAGGAATCATGGGATATCTCCACTTCATCAGCTATTGTTGACGTTAAGGTTTTATGCTTTAGGGACAATGCTGTTATCAGTGGCAGACTTCGTGGGCGTGTCAAAATCGTCAGCTTGTCGCATTGTGCGAGATGTTAGTTATGCAATTGCTAAACTGTATAACAGATATATTTACATGCACAGTAATACAGAAGAAGAGTTTTATAATGTAGCTCGGTTCCCGCGCGTTCTTGGTGCACTTGATGGTACACACATCAAAATACAATCACCATGTAAGTCCCCATGAAATACATATCTACCTATGTCGCGGTAATCTCCTGGGCACTCGTTGCCTGGACTTCGGGTCTGAACAATAACAACTTACAAAGTCACCATGAAATTAAGTAGTATTAACAACATACAATAAGTATAAGTAAGGTAATATACCCATTTCAATAGTTCTTTTCTTTACTTAGTAGCTTTTTTTCTACTCAGGCTCCCAGATTGGAGAAGAATTCCGCAACCGAAAAGGTTACTTTTCCCTGAACGTGCAAGCAGTATGCAACGCCAAATTGATTTTCATGAATGTGGTGGCCCGTTGGCCGGGTTCAGCACATGATGCCACTATATTCAACTGTTCAGAACTGCGTGGTAAAGATATGTTACTAATTATCTGTAAGTAGGTACCTACTTGTTTACCTAAATGCAATATAAATGAAGCATTATTTATTTTTCAGCTCAATGTGAAAGTGGATCATTTGGTAACAAATGGTTGCTTGGAGATAGTGCATATCCCCTGAGACCTTACCTTTTAACACCACTAGTAAACCCGCAAACACAGGGTGAAATATTATACAATGAAGCACATATCCGAACAAGAAACTGCATTGAAAGGTACCCACCTACCTATTTATTTTATCTTGAATAACTACTTCTCAAATTATGCTTTAATTTACAATAATAATAATTTATACTAACATGGCACAAGAAAAGCAACTATGTACAAAACAAACTAAAATACAAAACTTACTTAAAAATATAATTTTACACTATACAGGTGATAAATTATTATTACAATTTTCCTTATTAGCTAACTCCATTTTAAGAATTTTAATTTCTAAATCAAGTTTTTCAGTCTTTTTGTCATAATATTTGGCAATAGCCAAATTGCGTTGGAGCCGTCCATCATCTTGGCTACTTTTAAACTTTTTGGCTGAAATAAAAAAGTTCAGATTAGAAAAAATATAAAACATTCTATAGTCTAGGCTTAAACTAATTGTAATGAAACTTAATATGTACTGCTAAGTTAAAGCAAATTTTAATTCCCCATAATAATATTAAATTGCACATAGAATAGGATTGGTTTCAAAAAAACTTTGTGGTTTGTATGAAACACCCTCACATGTAAACACTCTTAATATAAAGTAGGGATTATACCTTTGCTTTGCAGGGGCTTAGACATAGAGGTCATTCCATATATATATTTTGCACCTTTTTTATCGTCGGAGCTCCCCGAAGTCCCAGCTAGGGGACTAAAGTCTATTTTCCTCTTGTTTGCTTAAATAAAAAAGAAAAAATATTATAACAATGTGTATAAATGGAATAATAAATGTTGACATTGGGTTATACATATTTATTATTATAAGTATTTATAATATTTTACTAATTTATTAATAGCCAATAAGGAACACAATAATATAGAGCCACAATAATATTTATGACTTTAAACACAAAAAAATACTACATAGAAGGATACCTACTTGTAGCTGGAGGCAAAAGTGGTTCACAAGGGATGTTTACTATTGCATCATCTGAGTTAGGTCTTTCTGTGATTTGAATTTCATCACAAACATCTACATCTGAGATGACAATATCAGAAATGTCACCTACTCCATCACCACCAAACGGAACTTCAAATCCCGTACAAGTCGATCCTAGTACACCTGAAACTTTCTCCAAGATTTCATCTGGTGGAATGAAATCTGGTTTTCCGCCACCAGTCTACAACAAAATAATTTATGTTAATGAAATTTTGTACACAAATGTAACATCTGGATTAAAATAGGGTAACACTTTTTATATCGATATTTCCATATGAAGGTGATCTACACAGGTAACACTGCGGGGCACAGCTAGTACTTAGTTGATATAAATAAATAAAAAATACCTTCAAATTGTTCATTCTGATGTTTGCAGCTCTCTTACGAGCTGCTTTTTTCAAATTATCCCATTTTAATTTAAGTTGCTCCCTTGTCCGTGGTAGTTTACCACTTTTTGAATTGAAACCTATGGTCAAAGAAGCCCAGCATTCTTCTTTTAATTTGTTTGTGGCTGCATTAGTTTCTTTGGTGGTAATAATGGGGTTGCTTTGTACAAGGTCCACAAGCAGGGCAACCTCATCCTTACTCATAGCCTTTTTTGTTTTCTGTAACAGAAATATACATACCTACCTAAATAAAGTTTTACCATAGCAAAAACGTTGCAAAATTTTAAAGCTGCAAAGTCTGTACTTTTTAGCCACAACCTGGTCAGTCGTCAGAATTATAAGTCTGTAGGTACTCACCGGCGTAATATCCATTTCAGAAGACAGCACGCAACACAAATAAAATTAAACAAAATTTTCCAACAGTCGTGATAAAATAACACGGCGCCGAAAGCAAAACGCAGATGTGGTACATAACCTATTCAAAAGAAACAAAACGTTCCGTTTCTTGTTATGCGTAGGTATATGCATTGAATTGTGTTTTGCAAGAAAAAAAAATACTCCATATATATTTGCGATAGTATATAATTCTTTAAACATAACGAATATGTATACAAATTACCTTTATTTCATAAGTAGGTAAATCTAATTTATTTTGTCAAAAGTCTTGTGTTATTTTAAATTTCAATTTTGCATGAAACGAAACGCACATCTGAGAGTGAAGAGGGCTCGGTATTTAAACTACCGACGGACGCTCGTCGATAGCAGGTATAGAAAGTGAATTGTGGAACGGTATAAACGACTCGTAGTCGGTTGTAGAAAAACGGATAGTAGTTTTTATATCATGACGATTCGTTGAATATAGGAACCGGGCATAAGTCTACCATCGATGCCGTCGATCATTAGTCGATGCCGTTAACCAATGCCCGTGCGTATACTCGTACTACCTGACCTGGTCGAACGATATCCGTCGGTCAATTAAAATTATCGGACCAGTTGATAAACTTCGACCAATAATAGATCGATCGAATGGTATATTTATTAATTAAATATACCAGTCGATTAAAGTTGACGGATGCCGTCGATCAATGATCGATTGATTAATCTTAAATGTACTTTAAATAATCTGTCAAAAAGCTTAGTTTAGCGCCATTTTCGATGTAACTAAATGCTTCAATCGCCAACTTAAAAAAGGTTCAAGCCGTTTAAGGTGTAACCACGTCATCGTTAAAACTATTTGGGGGATGAAAAAAGTTGGTGAAAAGAAAAAGTAACGAATGCCAGGGAAAGCTTAATGAGGGTTACTGAAAGTTTTGGCCCCGTTGCCGCCTGTAAGGGAGATAGCTCGAGATCTTACACAGTAATGTTCACAGTGGCGGCCATGTTATGTGGTTAGTTTTGTTGTTGGCGCTTTATTTGGTTACCTTTGGCTGTTGATTATTTTACACGTGCTTTTTTTTATGTGTAAGGTGTAAAAATATTACCCAGAAATAAAACCTATAATTTCTGCTTAAAACAATAAAATTGTTGTTTGAATTTTTAATTTTAGTCGCTAAAGCTATTCTGACCGCACATTTTATCTTAAACATAAAAAGCTCACACTCCTAAATTTAATAATCTGTGTTGCCAGTATATGCCGTCAAAAAAAGAAAAGAGTGAACGAAAGAGCAAAAAATGAATGATAAAAGACAAAAAAAAAATTTTTATTTCATCCCAAAAGAAAGGCAAAGAAATCTACGGACCATGCGTCCATATCCATGTCTTTAATAATAAAAAAATCAGATTATGAGGGATAGTAATGAACGGAAACTTTGTAGAAAATATTGGAAACGGGTCTAATGTTCTTAAAACATCAAAATAAACAAAATAAAACTGGCACAGAAGGAGTTCTTGTAGGAGTGGATAATCACTGGATTATTTTGTCGTCTTTTTTACCATTCTGGTGCTTCTCTAACAACGGTTATTATAATAACCTTACGTTTTAATAACATATCATGTTCGCTGAAGCGCTGACGACTTCAAAAAGACACCTTTATTTTTAAGTATATTTTAAACGCCAAGTTTTAGATGCCTCATAAATTTAAGTAATTTTACGCTTCTAATGTCAAAAACTTGACCACCAGAATAGCTTTTTACGCATAAACCTAAAGTGAATTGAAAAAAAAAGTTGAAACTAAATTTTTAGGTTTAAGTACGTTTAAGAATAAGTTGTATCTGCCGGAATCGACATTAATTTATTTATTACACAAAACTATGTTACAATAAGTATAGTAAAGATTTTTGTTAAATTTGAGTTTAAAACTAAACTTCGGAAAACTTCTATTTTTAGAATAATTTTGCAGACCGATTTATTAATCCGTCTGTAGGCTAACTGGACTGGAAACTCGCTATAATTTTCCTCTAATGTATTGTCTCTTAATAATATGCTTTTGTGTATAAGCCAATAACACATAATTAGATAGGTATTATTATTTAACAATAAGCGTGTTGGGAAATATAATATTTATTTATAGATTCAATTAACATTTCCTGATTCAAACTGACCAATGACCATATGCGAATGGTGCTATATAGATATTCACTTTTTCCCAGCCGAAATTACACAGCTAAAGTTGCTACGTGTGTACGAGAGGAGCGAGCCTAATTACCTGTGGCCGGGTTTTTTTTATTTTCCCTTTAATTGCAGAGGAGGGAGGTGAGATGAAAACACAGGATTAACTTATCCTGATTTAGCGACGTGATGATACTTGTAGATTTATTTTATAATGAATAAAAGTAAGGTAAAAGCAACTACAGGTTGGTTAAAGGGAATAGTTTCGTATCTAATAGTACAGCTATTGGTTTGTCCGTCAATCTGTCAGACGTTTACTGAGAAGATGAGAAGATTTTCCAGTGCTACATTAAATTCTCTTCTTATTCCCCAGATATCCGAGATGTAAATAAAAAATCGGTTTTATATAAAAAAACTGAGTTCTAGGTTGGTGCAGGGTTCGCCTAAGATACATAAATACACGGGTATGTTTCCGAAATTGGGTAACTAAATCTGCGTGGTAATAAATATCTTACAGCCACTTTTATCATGGTGGGAACAGTTAATAGGTGCTAGCGCATCCCCTGAGAGAATGCCCGAATTCCTTAGTCGAGTCTTACTTCAGACACAGAAGAAGATGCATCGCATCAGCAGACGAATAAGAAAACACATTTTTATTTTTATTTATTAACTCGTATGTATGTTTTTAATTTTACGTTATCTCTGCTTAAAAAAACGTTGTCGTTACGAAACTACAGTGACGAAATTTGTTTAAAAAGTTTTACATAAGACCAAATTAACTAACTTAAGTTATTAAATAAACCTTATTAAGTACTGACTAGGTTAAGGTATATAGTGTATATAATTTATTTTAAACTAGTGGATGCCCGCGACTCCGTCCGCGTGGACGGCCGAAAAAACAAAATGTCAAAATGATCCGGGATAAAAACATTTTCCCGGGATAAAAAGGGGCCTATTTGTTAAGTGGAACCTGTCACAATATATTACTGAAAACTGCATCGAAATCGGTCCAGCAGTTTCTGAGATACTCGTAAGCCTGCTCAAACATACAGACATATAGCCAAAATGGAAAAACCTTGTTTTTGGTTCTCTTGCGTGTATAAAGGTCGCCCATTATATTTATTTTATTTTTATTTTCCATGTACAGAAATCTATTCCTTACAATTTTACTGCAGGTATGTATAGAAGAAGATTTGCATATTGAGTATACTGATGTATTAATTATATTTCTGTATATGTCAGCATTGGACAACCGCTCAGGCAGGTAATGTACCCAACCGGTCCCTTTCGCGGATCCCGTGCGAACCCACCACTTCCCGACAACGGCAAACGGCTAGCTCGTACAGATAGGTTATAGATTAGATTTCCGTATTTGTAAATTCAATGGCTTGCTTGTATAATACTGATTCTACAAAAGTAACTAACCATCCCCCTGATTACGTAAAAGCAATAGCAAATCTGAAGCCGCGCGATCGCGATAATCTCGAATGTGTGTGTGCGCGGGGCGAGGTGCGTGGCGCGGGAGGACGCCGAGCGCTCGTTGCGCGCATGCACACACTCTCAATTATCGCGATCGCGCCGCTTCGGCTTTGCTACTGCTTTTACGTAATCAGGGGGCCTGTTCACTCAATCGTTCGCCCTCAAGGGAAAGTTAATAAACAAAACGGGCGATAGATATTACCATCACTGCAATTAATAGGTACTTAGTCAACTGTTGATTTTATTTATTTCGAGATTTTACATAGTGCTTTTCGCGAAAGCTATTATTTATGTAATTATCAAATTAATGAACCTTCTAGTAACTGGCAAAGAAGAATCAAATACGAGATAATATCAATATTTCTTTTAAAAAATGGATTAAAAATAAAATTAATAATATTAAAACCATTTTTATTTGTTGTGTATATTAGTCATTAGCAATCACTAACAAAGATAATACTCTAGAAGGGAACTGTATTTATTTTCTCGCATCGCTTCGTCGTCATTATCTACCATTAAATATCCCTTATTTCAAATAATCACATTTAAAGCTTCACGTGTGCGGTAAAATAAAGCAGATACAATAAGGAGTTGTTATACGACCAATAATGTATTCTATGCATATCCCTCATTTTATTTAGAAACAAAGAATTCTAAAGAACGAAATCAAGTTTTTTTTTAAATTGTTTGAGACTTTTTCCATTCAACGTTTTCAACTCTTTGAACGTTGTCAAAATTTTGCGCGCTACAAATTATGCATAACAACAAAACGTTTAATTTTGGTAAATATTGAATAATAATAGTAAATAATAAGCGAGATTGTCCTCCTGAAAAATAATAATATTTATTTGCTGAAAACCTAGTACAATAAAATTATTATTACATTAATTACCTACTGGCGCTCTACTATCTCTTGTTAAAGCATCATCATCATCATTTCAGCCCTGGGAAGTCCACTGCTGGACATAGGCCTCCCCCAACAACCTACATAACGACCGGTCGGAAGCAGCCTGCATCCAACCGGCGCCCGCGACCTTGGCCAGGTCGTCCGTGCATCTCGCGAAGGCTCCCATGCTGCGTTTGCCGATACGTGGTATCCACTCAAGAACTTTCCGGCTCCGTCGGCCATCAGTTCTTCGTGCTATGTGCCCTGCCCATTGCCACATATCCTCTATTTATCTGCTTATTGTATAACCGCTCACGCTTACAGGAATTAATGCGATAGATATATTTATCAATAATAAATACAAGACTAACGATGTTTCGATCGAATCGATATATAATTACTCGATCACGTAATGTATGCTTGCGGTAAAGCGTTAAATAATTGTAGGCAGCGTAATTATCCTGGTATAATGCTTGTGTTATAGTCTGTGAGCTGATTAGTGTTTTTTTTAATGTTTACATATACGGCTCATCATCTTCCTGCCGGTGCATTATGGTTTCTTTCGAAACTCACATTGACAAAGATTTGGCATTTGTTTTACGGACGGCCTGACGCCAACCCTCCTCAGCATTTTGTATTCAGTATTCAGCATTCAGCATTCAGTATTCAGCATTCAGTATTCAGTATTCAGCATTCAGTATTCAGTATTCAGTATTTAGTAACTTTCTATGTATTTACTGTAGTGTTTTGTATACAATATAGAATATGAAAGGAATGAAGTACGAGTATCTGACAGTCACGTTTGGCAGCTAGGTAAAATGTTTAAATTTTTTTTAGTGTTTTCAAGGTTTAAAAGTTAAAAGTATTCTCGTCTTCGTCCGCGAAGAAGACAAAATGTAATTTTCCATACTCCCAACATATGCAAAATTTCAAGAAGATTTAAATCGAACGTAGACGTTAATACTTTGTTGGGTAAATAAACCCTGAAGAGGTACTTAACAAACAAATTTATTTTAACATTTATATTACTAGATGGCATATGAATGCAATGTGTCTTCGACTACGCTAGGTACCTATATTATATAGGTATTATACCAGTGAATGTCCATGACTTCACCCGCGTAAACACATTGGTATTGGTAGACACTCTGCTGGTGTGTGTGCTACTTATGTATTGTAAATATATTTGTATTAATTAGTGTCTCATGAAGATAATAAAAATAAATAAATAAACTTTTTCTTCCGTTTTTCCCGTTCCCGTAATAATTTCGGGAAAATCTTACCTAGGTACTTATCGGATGCTCATTTCAAAACATAAAATACGTTCTCCATGTTTCAAGTCTCTAAGATCAGCCCCCCTAGCATGACCACGCATCGTGGATATCGTAACGTCTCTATACAAAATTCAACATGGCGGCTATATTTATCGTATTTTTACAGGCTAAATGTCGATAAATCGATTTATCATATCGTGTTTCGCAGGACATGCTACTTGAGCAGATGTTTAGGCTGTGCTTTCATCCGTCACTCATTCAGGACAAAGGATTTTATATGTATGATAGGTTTTTTACTATATTAGGTGCCTTATGTTATATATTTACCCAATGTACACGACTTAAACATCAATAGAGGTGTATCGACACGTGATTATCGAGAGATGGAGGGTTCCTAATGGATATTAACATGACCTGACCATGTACAGCCGGCAACACATCCAGCTTATTTTAAATACCTTTATAGATAGTTGTGGTATACGGGCATAGTTAAATGTCAATGTTATTTAAAAAATTCAAAAAAGCTTTTGGAAATGTACTTACATGAATATAATTTAATTTAAATGTCTTCTGTGTTATTACAAAATAATTTAAACATTTTTTAAGCTAAACATGCCCTAAATTTGACAGATATGCTATACATTTTGCTGTCAAATGTCATATTTAAATCGAGTCTAACTCTAGCTCTTTTGTAATAACACCGCTTATGTTTAGGTGGCCAAACTAGACGGACGTAAAACTGACGATCAATTTTGATTTAATCAAAAGGGCAACATTGTATTTTTTGGTATCTTTAAAAAAGATAATAATATTACTATATAATTTTCACATACTAAATCGTACTACTTGTAGATTCTTATAGACGCTAACATCTGAATATATATATATTATTAATATAATTTAATACATTTCTAACTTAATACTTTTTATAACTTGATAGGATGAGTAAAAATATTTAAATCATTATTTTCTGTACTTTGTATCCATTTACGGTGAAATTATAAAGATAAATGTATCTTGTTTTATAGTAGTTTCATGCTCTTAAACATTCTTCGTGGTATACATCAAAACCAACCTGTTTGTACACAATGACAAACACATTTTGACCACCCCAGACGTCTGCCCCTAACGCGGTCGTCATGCCTCTAATGGACTAAAGAATATTTTAATAGAAAACTAGACGCGAAGGGGCAACGGTTTCCTTTCAAATTACACACCCATATTGTGATTTGTTTTGGTATTCGCTTCAACTAAAAATGTTGAATTTAGAGGTGTGTAATGATTATATGGTTTCTAGTACTATACCATAAGGTACGAAACGAAGTAAATAAAATAGAATAAATGAAATTTGAAATGAAATATTAGGCGTTACAATGCGGAAGTTCAAACATTCACAAATGGGTGCGCCCACCACCGGGCCCTACATCCTCCACTGACACTCGGATCTGATAACTCATAACTGCGAAAACAAGCACTTGCACTACCTACAATCACCACGAGAAACCAGACCTAATACATCGCACTATTTCCGAAATCAAAAACTAGATTAATAATCTACATATATTTCGCCAACAACCGTGGCATCCTCAGGATTATAGAAATTAGCAAACCACTAATTAATATTCATAATATTAAATTAGTAAACCACTCATTATTATTGATAATATTAAATTAGTAAACCAGTAATTATAATTGATAAAAATTAGTGGTTTACTAATTTACTAATTTCTATAATCCTGAGGATGCCACGGTTGTTGGCGAAACATATGTAGATTTTTAAATCTTGCGTGCTAGGTGCTCGGATCTGGTTACTCGTGGAGATTGTAGGTAGTGCAAGTGCTTGTTTTCGCAGTTATGAGTTATCAGATCCGAGGGTCAGTGGAGGGTGTAGGGCCCGGTGGTGGGCGCACCCATAGTGAAAATAGAATAAATTTATTCACCGAATAACATTCACGTACAAGAATCCTATGCTGATACCGGGCTTCTTTAGAATACATCAGCTGAATCACTCAAGGATCCGAACATGTCGTAAAAGTCGACTAAGGAACTCGGGGGCGTATTCTCAGGTGATGAACTGGCCACTTGTTCATTAATCATTAATATCTGAACCCGCTATGATGAATGTGACAGTGGAATTTGCTTTTTTATCCTGTAGTTCGGCTGCTCCATTTCGGGAACATAACTGTGTGTAGTTTGTATGTTTTTTTTTGTTTATTTATCTTTAAAAAAAACTTAGTTACAATAATATACTTAATAGAATATGTTTCTAATATAATTTGTTTTTTTGTCACCAGGGTAAGGCGAATCGCGACAAGTCACTCGACGAGCTGAGAGACCACATCCACCGGTACTATATACCGCTGGGAAGACACTTCCTTGTTCTATTTCCTGAAGGTGGATTCTTGCACAAGAGACGAGAAGTCAGCCAACGGTAAGACTTGACGATAAACATTAAAAGGTTTCTATGTATTAACAGAACTTTACTTTAGTGATGAATTGGTTTCCACTCATTGAAACTTAGCAAACAGACGTGGCATAATGCCTTGTCTGAAGAAAATTTGGCAACACACACAGACATGACATTTGTAATAAAACTTGAATGAGTGATAATGCATGAAATGTCAAAAAAGATAGCCGACAGTAAGGTTTAACTTTATTTAATTAAAGCCGTTTTTTTCAATGGCCAGGTAACCTATTGAAACTGTCTCTCAAACTTAGATTAAAATATAGACAGAAAGACTATCTGACCATTGGAAAATGTGCCCCTAAATTGATTAAATGCTACTTAATTATATATAATGTAATATGTACGAAAAGTGGGTATGCAATTTGCACACTTCTGCCCATCCTCTTTGGGGGATAATGGGCGTGACTATTATGTTTGCATGTAATACGAGTATGTGACATCACCTTTCACAGATTTGCGGAAAAGAACAACCTGCCGAGACTGGAGTATGTCTCGCTGCCCCGAGCTGGTGCCATGAAGATCATCATGGAGCAGGTCGGGCCGAACAGAGATGATGGAGCCAGCACTTCCAAATATGAGAGGAAGGGTAAGAGTTTTATTTTATTTCAAATTGAATATGCATAATAAGTAAGACACAATATGCCTAATAACATATACCTTTTAAACTACACAATGTCACAGGGATATATACATACATACAAATTGAAGAAAATTTGTATGTATATTGGTGACAAACTAAATTTAAAAAAAAACCAAAAGCGTAATGTAAAAGAGATGGTAAAATTCGTCATCCGAGTTAATTGACCCGATATCTCAGGTGGTTAGAGCGAAAGCACGGTTTGTGAGAGGTCGTGAGTTCAAATCTCACTCGGGTGATTTTTTTAATTTTCTTAATAATATTTATAATAAATTAAAAAATAAAAAGAAATAATTAGAAGTGTTAGTTAGGAATTCACAGTTGGGTCATCTTACTATAATACTCGTACCTGTAAATACAATGACTGTTCGGCAAGGCTTCACTTAGAATACCTCATCTGCATCCCTTTCCGTGCATGTCGTAAGAGTCGACTGAGGAAGTCGGGCTTTCTCTAAGGCGATAAGCTAGCAACTTGTCACTGACCACTTAAAGTAAAAGAGACATTTTTTTCTGCTGATTTAAAAGAGATGGCAAAATTCGTCACCCGAGTTAAGTGACCCGGTCATGCAAGAGGTCGTGAGTTCAAATCTCACTCGTGTGATTTTTTTTTCATTTTCTTATTAATGTTTTATAATACTGACCATTTACATCTGTTCCCGCTATGCTAAACTTGCCTGTGGGATTTCCTTTATGATTCTATAGGGAATCTAGATTTAATGAACGGACTAGACATTCCCGTAAAGGAACCATAAGTGCCGGAGGGCTTAGTAGCATTATCTTATTTAATATTTAAGGCCTGCTTATTGTATCCCTGTCAATAAAGATTGTCGTTTTAGTAGTTTTACGTGTAGTATTTTTGTTGAAAGTTTTATGATAAAAGTGGTAAGTTTCTGAGGATAAAGTTTCAGTTACTTTATATTGGAATTGGAGAGAACTTTCCATTGTTTGAATATGCTGTCATTTGTTTCTCTCCTTTTTTTTCTTAATGTAGTTTTGTAGTTTCTTAGTATTTGTTTAATTGCACATCTTACCATGTTGTTAACAATTTCTCTTTGCTTGCTTGGCTTGCTGGAAGAGATCTCTGGTAGAGGTAAGCTTGCCATTGTACATGCATCTCTTCTTTAATGTTGTATGCCAATTTCTTTTTGTGTATGTGCAATAAAGAATAAGAACTTTATACAAAAAGCAGTCGCCCGCGACCTCGGCTGCAGGAACTTTGAAATTCCCGTTGATTTCTATTCCCGTGGTAATTTTGGAAATTTAAACTTTTCATGTGATTTCCAGTCTTTTGGTTGAAGGTTAGGTCTATAATAGGTTATACTTATACATTGCCTTTCGCTTAAGTAGCCTGCTTAAGTACATGCAGAAATAAAATGGCGTTTCTTTCATGCGTCAATCCCTCACCCCTCATCGTATTTTTGCTCCAAGTGTCTATTAAGAAATGTTCATTCAAAAATTTTATGAACATTGATGTTCATCGTATTTCGAGGTATTAGTTTCGAAATAACTATATTGCGTCGATTCCGTAAATAATGGGATGAGGGCAGGAAAATTATTATGTTTATCATATTTTTCAGATGACAACTACAACCAGAACAAAACACCGGCCCCAAAGCCTGACTCCTTGGAGTGGATCCTGGATGTGACCATCGCTTACCCAGATAGGGTTCCTCTCCATCTTCAGGATATAGTCTGTGGCACCAGGCCACCTTGCAACACGAATATACATTATCGGCTCTATCCTAGTACAGATGTAAGTTTATCGACTTTTGACGATCTTTAACATGTTTCCTGTGTTGATGCAAGATTTCACTTGAATATATCAGATGCGAATGTGTGAAGTCACTTTGAAAGATAGAAAAAGAAACGAGGTGATCAGAAAGAAGTGTTGTATATTGAGAAGGGTATGTTGAGGTGGTTTGGGCATGTGGAGAGGATGAGTGACAAAAAAGTATATAACGGAAGAGTGGATGGAAGGGTTGGAAGGGGAAGACCTCGCCGGACCTTCACATCACCGATCAAATTGGTGAAATGAAGAATATCATGAAAGTAGATGAAGCGAAAGAGGTGTATTAGGATCGTAGCAAATGGAGTTCCGTGATTTCTGCCTACCCCTTCGGGAAAGAGGCTTGATTTTTATGTATGTATGTATATAAGATGCATCTCCTTCCGTGCATGTCGTGAGAAAGAGACTGGGGGTGTACTCTATAGGTATAATTTAAAGATGTTCTACAATAACGTTGCCAAAAACGTAACGTAAAAGAGTTGGTAAAATTCATCATCCGAGCTTATTGATCCGAACGCTCAGTTGGTTAGAGCAAAAGCACGGTTTGCGAAGAGGTCGTGAGTTGAAATCTCACTCGGTTGATTTTTTGTTCATTTTCTTAACAATATTTGTAAGATGTTCTGCATGTTAGTAGTGTTTCTGCGTCTTATTGATTATGTAAACAATTAAAGATGGTTAGGTTTGATGGAAGCCGGTTTGAGTAATGGAAGTTATTAAATAGATGACGATTTATATTGTTGAATGAAACAAAAATACATTCTATACAAATACAAGACAGGAAGTTGATCTGAACTACATGAAACTTAAAATAGGTAAATGCTTTTTATTTCCACCAGGTACCATCGGACACAGAAGGCATGACGTCCTGGCTCTACGACAGGTTTATAGAAAAGGACAAACTGCTGGAGGAGTTCTACAAAACCGGCCGATTCCCCTCGGCAGACAATAAGCCCGAAGTCCGAAGAACTCTTCGACAGGACAACCTCAGATACCTGATCCTGCATTTGTTCTTCATAGCGTCAACCTATATACAATATAAAATTTTCTTAACCCTATATAGCCACTTTTTTTAACGACGTAGGCACTTTTATTTCTTTCTGCAGGCGCTGGGTTTGAATTTCGCTCCGAATTAACGATATTTCAATGCTGCTGTGTAATTTGATCAATTGTTGATCAATTGTAGTGAATAGCATAGCTGTTGATCAATTAAGGTGAGGTTTCGTTGGATTGTTCGATAGCTATATCGATATGTCAAATGTTATTCCGAAAATCATAAGGCTGTGTTCTTTCGAAGTTTAGTTTCGAGGATTTCGTATGGTTGTAATTCTAGGGCATCTTTTGAAATTACGTGTAGCTGAATAACAAATGAATGAAACCTACATAGAAAATAAACTATAAATTTTAGAATAAGCCCGCGTCTGTAATTAGCTATAATTGAACTAAATTGACAAAAGTTTTCAGGAATTGATTTTAGCTTAATGTAAAACAATTTCCCCTATGTACGTACGTACGTTAGTTTTGCAAGTTCACAAAAGTATTTTGGAATATACCTCATTTTACACACTTATTTATTAAGTTTTTCTTAAATTTACAAAAAATAGAAGCTGGTTCTTCCCTTCTTACTAGAAACTAAATAAGTTGTAAATTTTTGCACTGAATTTGACATAGATTGATAAATGCAGAATGTAACGTTGCACTAGACATATCTAAATTCAACTTCTTTATAAATAGTTAACTGCCAAAACAATAAATGACAACTTTTGACAAAATCAAGGTGTACACACATTCTAATAATTAAATCTATTTTTAAATTCATAGATTCAGATAAAAAACAATGCTATGGATATCACTTGCACCGATGCAAAATAAAAAATATATTTTCCTTCAATAGCAAGACACATGCCTGCTCTTTCTTTTTCAAAGTAATTAAAATGAAGACAATATTTATTAAAGATTTAAATCTTAATAATGAGGCTGTAGGCTCAAACGGGGGAGGCCTTTGCCCGGCAGTGGGACACAGCATAGGCTATTAAAAAAAATATTAGGCTATGTGCACACTTTGCCTTTAAAGATAGATAGCATTCAATTTTTTTATAAGGTGCACTATCAAAGTACATTTGATGCTTCCTGAAGTTACAGGGAGCATCTTTGTTTTTTACTATTATTGTGATTTGTTTTTCTTTTTTAATGTAGATACGTCCATAAACGTTACCTCTTAATTGACATATCGGGATATCTCGATGAATAGTGCCATTTAAGGCATAAAAACGATAGTGACCAAATGCACTTACACAAAGTGAAGTTTCGCGCTGTGAGATTCAGAATATAACCTTTGCAAGAAATTCCAGGCAAATCTCGAGGTTAAAATAATACTTTGAAGTTATTTGCAGATTTTGTTTATTTTCACGTTTAGTAATACTATATCTCCTTTTATACAAAGATTAGTATATATTTTGTCAATTGACGAACCCCGTAGATTTTTTACCGAACTTTTGCAATAACTTTAAATTCTTTAGGATCCTCACATGCGATTCAATAGCTTTGAAAGTTGTAGTATTAACATTTCAATTGTGTATAAAAGCGTGCTGTGACAATCAAGTCAATATGTCATAAACTTAATTTTAGTCCTGTGCTTTGCTAAGTTTCACATATTATTGTGACAATAAAGAGTTTTGGAAATCTGACGCTCCCATATTTTATGTATACTTAAACATCATTTTGTTGTCATAAACTAATAAAACTACATTTTATAAAAAAAAATATGTTAATTTTGACATAAGTAATTAATTATATATTAAAAAGAAGTTCATAAATAATGACAATTTCAGAATATCTTCATATCAAAAGGATTTCGCTAAATATGAGAGCGTCATTCAAACGGTCGTGTTTGAAATTTTGAATTTACATTTTTTAGCCTTTAAGAAATGCACACAAAATATCTAACATAGTAGGTTTAATGTTTCATAGCTTTGTGGCAAATTTAAAATCTCCAAAACTGAATTTGTCTTATATCCAAGCATACTTACGATTAGATTCAATTCACATTAAAGTTTAAATACATTAGTCTCCATTGCAGATATGTATTAAGATACATTCAAATATTTGACAGCCAATTTGACATTGAAAGTTTTGTTCAATTTGTCTGTCAGCTAGTGTGCTCGGAACTTTAGTTTTAAGAAACGAAGAACGTTCAATATGTCTAAATTAGGGTAAGTTGCTATTATGATTAGGGTTTTTAGTTAAAATAATATCATGCCAAGATTTCAACTAATTTTACTTGTAGTTCTCGATTACGTAACCGTTCGGTATCATTTTTGAAAGTATTTTAAACAAATAATATAGGAAAAACAACATGTTAAATGCGATTACAAAAATATGACTGTTAAACTGACTTTTCACTATGCTACATTGCTATGTATGCGTTTGTTATTCACCAATCAATTAATTTTATTCGGATTATCAAACGAATTAAAACATAGTATTGCACATATCTGGTGGAAAAGCGGCCTTAAGGCGCATAGAATAAGCTTGGCGTGCCTCGAGCTTCAAATCCATTCGCACCTAAAGTGACAATATCATATGTGTCAAATTGATTCGGCATTTTGACATTCATAGTCATTGTTTGAATTTGTAATAACAAATATCACTTATAGCTAAGTTAGGATACATGCTTTAATTCCGTTAATAACTGGTGATTTATTTAAGTGTACATGCCAAACACGTTTACCATAAGTGCCTAGGTTTATCAAAATATACGTTGATACAACATTTGTCTAACAAAAACGCATGGCCCCCTTATTACCTAACTAGCAAAAGCAAAGCGATAGCGAAAATTTGACAAAAATCGCTGATTGCTTGTCAAATTCATATTACGTAAAATGAATTTCAAAGGAACTTTGACAGTTCAAGGCGAATATTGTACAATTTTCGCTATCGCATTGCTTCGGCTTTGCTATTGCAAATTAGGTAATCAGGGGGTGGGTTTGATTATGTGGGTCTTGCTCGCGTGATGGTGCAAATAAATATTCAATTTCGCTCATGTGTCTAGATGCTAATTTTATCAGTTAGTCGCCTTTATGTTATTAAATAATTTATTAATATCGTTACACTATCGCAACATAAATTTTACCAAATATAGACTTTGATTCCTGTGAGGAATGATTTTCGTATCGGTCCATATAAATATATTAGTTACTAGTGGACGCCCGCTACTCCGTCCGCGTGGACTACAGAAAAAACAAAATGTCGAATTTATCCGAGATAAAAACATTTCCCCGGAATAAAAAGTAGCCTATATGTTAAGTGGGACCTGTCACAATATATTCCTGAAAACTGCATCGAAACGGTTCAGCCGTTTCTGAGATTAGCGTGCACAAACGCACAGACAAACTGACAAACAGACAAAAATTCCAAAAATCATCGTTTTGGGTTCTATTGCGTTGATAAAGGTCTCCTATAATATTTTTTGTATATCTTCCATGTACAGACAGCGATCCGTTACATTTTTATTACGAGTATATGTATTGATAGTGGACGCCCGCGACTCCGTCCGCGTGGACTACAGAAAAAAAAATGTCGAAATTATCCGGGATAAAAACATTTTCCCGGGATAAAAAGTAGCCTATATGTTAAGTGGGACCTGTCACAATATATTCCTGAAAACTGCACCGAAATCGGTTAAGCCGTTCCTGAGATTAGCGTGCACAAACGCACAGACAGTCCCTTCCCGTGGGAATTTCGGGAAATCAATTCTTAGTGCTTCCCCGCAGTCTCCGATTTTAGCTTCACATGTACAGCGGTTTTTGTAAAAAAATTGAATTCCCGTTAGTCCCCTTCCCGTGGGAATTTCGGGAAATTCGTTCTTAGCGCTCCCTCGCAGTCCCTAATGAACGTACAGGTCTAATTTCGAATTCATATGTATCGCGCTTGTCGTAAAAAAATGAATTCCCGTTTGTCCCCTTCCCGTGGGAGTTTCGAGAAATCCGTTCCTAGTGCTTCCTCGGGGTCCCAAATAAACAAATATGCCCAACTTAAGATTCATATGTGTAACCGTTTTCATAAAAAATAATTAATTCCCGTTGGCCCCCTTCCCGTGGGAATTTCGGGAAATTCGTCCTTAGTGCTTACTTGCAGTCCCTAATGAACATCTATGCCCAATTTCAGCTTAATATGTATAGCGGTTTTCGTAAAAATTATGAATTCCCGTTTGTCCCCTTCCCGTGGGAATTTCGGGAAATCCGTTTTTAGTCCTCCCTTGCTCTCCCCAATGAACATATATGCCCGATTTCAGCTTCATATGTATAGTGGTTTTCGTAAAAAATATAGAATTCCCGTTTGTCGCCTTCCCGTGGGAATATCGGGAAATTCTTATAGCCTATGTTCATCCAGGTCCTATAAGGATTCTAACGGTGAAAGAATTTTTAAAATCGGTCCAGTAGTTTTTGAGCCTATTCATTACAACCAAACAAACAAAGTTTTCCTCTTTATAATATTAGTGTAGATTATCTAAAAATAAAAAGCCTGAGCTTGTTATGTAAACCGTTTGGGTACCATTTTTTCACGTGTTTATTATCCTTTGTTTGTTTACATGAGCGTGGTTGAAGTATTTTATTAGCATGAAATCATGGGCTAGAATGTAGAGCTTGTCCAATATTTTTATTATAGTTATAACAATATTTTATATATTAATAATAATAAAATTGTGCTTAGTCTTTGTAAATTAAAAAGTTATCAATATTGTAATACAAATTATAAAAATGTGGTAATATAATAAGAATTGATACATACCTTTTATATTAATGTAAGCAAATTTCACTTCTGAATGTTGTAAATCTATTTCACTTGTAAAATTGACTTCGCTTACGATAAGCGCTTTTTTTTTCTTAAGCTCTTGTAATTTAAAATAACTCGTTTTTATTCTAGTAAGCATATACACGTTGAATTTTTTCCGACCATAAATAGATTTGATATAGTCAAATAGTTTCACAATATCAATAGTTTTAAATTATATTGACCAAATTATTTTAGTCCGAAATTGTGCCTTCCTTGTTCGATAGGACATTAATAATAGTCAGCCCAGTTTTTATAAGCATTACATAGCGAGGAATCTAGAAATAAATGGCCGAGTGGTTTAAATGAATACGAGATACCTTTAATATTTGAATTTGATAAATCCTTGCACATAAGAATGTTGTTTTGAATTTTATGATTTTTCATGCATATAACTATCGATTTTTGTAAAAAAAAAAAACTATAATAAGTACCTATTGCAAATACTATTTTTTAGGGAAAATGGCATAATATCTAAAGTACACTTAATTATATTAAATTGTGAGAAAGTTTTGTTAATGGTAATAACAATATTAAATGTGGTAACAAACTATGTATGCTTTATTTCGAAGCGATTTGGCGACGACGACACGTGCCATTTGAATTTTAAGGAATGACTTAAATAAATTCAAGTGTGCTATGTAAGATATCTTTATAAATAGTCTTGTTATAATTTTATTGGTTCGAAATAAAGTATCTGTGAGAAGAATGGCTGGTATATATTAGTTATTATTTTATTTTGTATGATAACAAAATGAAATTAAATGTTGAAATTAGGTAAGAAAGTGCTAGAATATTTTTTTTTAGTTTTAAAAGCTTTGTACCAATTATTTGATTATTACTATGTATTTGTTTATTTCTCGATTATTTATCTTCTACAATAACTCCAGCGGTGTTATTACAAAACCGCGCCTAAAGTTGGACATCCTTTAAACACCGTTTAACATGACATTTGACAGCGAAGGGTATAGAAAATGTCAAACCATATTCAGCTTAAACATTGTCAAGGTCTTTTGTAATAACGCGGTATATTAATGACCATTTATAACCACTCTGTTAATTATAATTTTCAGTCAATAATGGCTGCAAGAGATAAATAATTGAAGTTACTGGGGAGTAACATATTTTGAGTGAGATAGTTTAGTTTGGGTGCTGGTTCATTTTAGTTTTTTTTTCGGTATCTCTAGAACTAATATGTTGTAATAATTTTGTATGCAAAATCCACACTAAAATATAAATGTTATTTTATGAACATTACAAATAACATTACAAAATTGTCTAAATTTCAAGTACATATATCAAGGTGTAGGTAACTAGGACAAATATATATGTGCAGAAAAATGTATTTCCAAATTTAAGTTACCCTGTCACGTTGTCTATGTTCGTGGTCGTGAAAACTGACTCTGGATTTTAATTTCATTATTGTACTTTTTAGACCTATATCAAAATGTGACAGGATGCTGTGCCAATGTACCCCAATAGTCGTATGCTGTATCAGTTTCTTAAAACGTAAATTCTGATATTGTGTCCTATATCCGTGTTCTATCTACCTATAAATTTGATTATTGTATGTTAGATTTTGTTTTCTATATGGCTCGATTTCTCGCCGAGGCTATTTATTATGCCTTCAGTATTTAACAATGGGATGTTATTTTGTTTCGATCCGATAATGTATCCTAAACTGTTTGTGTGTTGTAAAATGAAAATTAATTCATTTATCTATGGTTTCTGTACAGATGTATTTACCAAAGTGTAAGTGTGGATGTATACGAAACGCAGTCTTATACATTTGTATTTGCTTTCTAGTTTTAAGTACCCAATATTAATTGTTATAGGTGAAACGCGATGCTGTAAGTCTGTATCATTAATTTAAGTTTTTGTTGTGACTTAAAAATTAAAAATTTCGCGAGTGGCGAAGCGTGTGGACGCCGAATTAGGTATGTGTATAAAATTAGCATTTTACGTACAAAAACTAATAGATCCGCTTGTGATAATGGTAATAATAAATATTTGTATCGCTATGCGTGTTGCTCTGTGAAGTGTCCCTAATCGTATGCATATTGGAATAAAATTGGGTAAAACTATAAACGATAATGATATTTCGATTCATGTGTGCGTTTTTCTTAAGCTTGGCAGCTGGCATAGTCATATCGGACACGTATCGTCCTTGTATTATTATTTTAACGTTTAAATATTTTGTTCCAATATTGATACGGTAGTGGAGCTTTGGCTTAATAAGCCGTTGTACATAGATAATGGATGGAATTCCACATTTTTGTCAATAAAGCACGTTTGTGGCACTCAAATTGTAGTTTTTTTTTACTTTACCGAACAGAATTTTTAAGCAATATTGTTTCCACTGTAAGGGCTAGATGTCACTATACTGCTTGAGTATAGTGGTCAGGGCCAGCCCGCCCATACGGCGAACGGAGCAGTCGCTCCAGACGCCAAATCCTAGAGGGCGCCTAAATGGTAAAGATATAGGTATATATCGTTAGGAGCAAGCAGGAGAGGCGCCATAATTGGATCTCGCTGTATTCTAAAATTTACTTCGGGCCGGCGCTGATAGTGGTATCTCGTTTCCACAATGGAAACAATCCTTCTTTTGGTAAAGCATAGGACGTCAATAGCGATATCTTTATAAATACTAGCTAAGGTATATTTATATTTAAGGTAGGTTGTATATTACCGATAGAATAACAGTTTTCAATGAAAAATGTTTTCGTCCCATTTCAAAACATTTTATCAACGTCTAAAAATTACTAGGAAAAGAATCTCACAAAAAATACTTTGCAGAGAGGGTTGGAAAATCCTTGTTGTTCTAAAGGTCGCGACACTTCTTGGAGGTTATTCTGAACGTTATCGAGTGCAGTTACATATCCTTGCTGATGCGGGGTTTACTAGATTACGCCAGCTGCATCTCCTTACATGCATGTTGTGTTACGATGGTGTGGACACGTTTCACGGATGTCGGAACAGCGAGTGGCTAAGCGTATCTTTTACTCTGAACTTGAGGAGGGTAATCGGAAGCAGAGTGGTCAATTCCTCATGTATAAGGATGTGCTTAAACGGCACATGAAACGGTGTTGCTTAGAGCCCTTGCAGTGGGAGAGGCAGGCTGTCATACGGCCAGAGTGGAGAGCCTTAGTCCGATCCAAAGTCGATGACTTTGAGATCCAACGGCAAGAAGATCTTGACACCAAACGGGACCTTAAGAAAGCCCGACCACCTGCGACAATAATCTATAATTATGTTGATGGTGTGCTCGCATGTCTGCAATGTCTGCGGACTTTTGTCAACAAAATTGGATATTTTAGTCATATGCGAGCACATCAGCGACACCATCGGAGCTGAATGCAGTCACCGTGGCCGAAATCGCCCAGGAGCTGTTATTATTATTAAGAGTCGACTAATACACAGGGGCGTTCTGTCAGTTGATGAGCACTTGTGATTGATCTTTTACATCTAACCACCCTATACTAAACATGGCTGCAAGGTCACAGCAAAATGTAGGGATTTTGATTATATGAGAAAATATTTGTTAAGCGATTAATTAATATCTTTATAATTAAGTTATTTTAACTTATCGATAGGTAATTGTTAGGTTTGTCGAGAAGCTTCCTTCGAGATATTCTCAACAAATAATACCTATTCGCTCATATGAGTGGTGACCTTAAAGCGACTTAGCACAACAAACGTAAACAATATAGCAAATATCCCTTATCCCGAATATATTCCCCGGCACGTTCGGATATTTGCAGAACTATATGAAAACATGTTTACACGAATTTACGAGAATGGTCCGAGGGAAGGAAATTTTAAGAAAGTGTGGTGAGTATAAGAATAAAATATAAACAGTGTATTAGAAAACCAAGTCTTACGTTAGACACTGTTAAAGAATAATATTTGGCATTAAAATGTCATGAAAATAGCAGTCAAATTAAACAATATTTAGCTTAACAATATTTAAAATCTTTTGTAGCGACAAAGGAAGATACAATAAAATGAATTACCATGATAATGCGGGCATAGAATATGTAAACTATTGATTTGCAGGATGGCGGAGGAGATCCGAAAGCCTAAAGTTTGGTGGAGTCAAATGCTAAAGATCAGTGACAAGTTCTTAGACGCCCCTAAATTCCAAGGTCGACTTACGACATGCACGGAAGGAGATGCAGCTGATGTAGACATCACCACACTAAACAGGTAATTAAATGTAATCGTTTGTCTATTATATATATATATATATGATGATCTCCGACCGTATTTCGGCCAACGCGATCAATCACGGAGATTAGCTTGGTACTCAGGAGATATTATAGTGCACAAATGTCTGCGCAAACACAGATGCACTCTCTGTTCCGTTTCTCTCACAGTCCGATGGGACGGAAAGCCGACACGACCGGAGAGAGATCAGGCGCAGGACCTACGGTTTTACGTGCTTTCGCAGGCACGAGCTAAGTGACAATTTTGCAAAATTAAAATCTGTACATGAAATAAATTCATTGGTACAGGCCCGTGACTGGGATCGAACTCACGCCTCCCGCTTGGAAGGTGCACGTCTTAACCACTGGGCTATCACCGCTTAATGTATGGACTATCTGTAATATTTATAGCATCGGTATTTTTGTTTCAAATAATATGCTAAAGGACAAAGCGAAGCTACATTTGTTCGCTTATTAAAAAAAAAAACTCACACCTTGTCGTATACCTATACTTACAATGAATATTCAGATTCTGAAATAATATTTGGTATATTCGTACAATTAAGAAATTAAATGAAAACATAAAGAAAACTGAAATATCTGTCATTCCGTTTTCAAGATAATAGACATAATTAGTGAAAATAATTACCGGTCGTTTTTTCGGGCAGCAGCAGTAATAATAATAAAAACATTTTATTTTTAATTAAATATTTCCAGTAATAACGTGGCATGACAGGCGAGACGGCATATTGACGCGGGCTCCGGGCTAATAGAATGCCGATGACGCGCCGTGATGGGGCGTGACGTGCCGTGACGTGTGCTAGGGTACCGTATGGCTTAATGACTTGAAAAAGGACTGTAAAATTTAAAAAAAAATTCATGAAAATAAATTTTATGTTAACTTTGTTTGCCGAGATTTGGCTAGTGTATATATATATATATATATATAGGTATAGCTATCGGAATGAAAAATAACGTTGTCAATATGTAATTTAGAAAAGAGATGGTAAAATTCGTTATCTGAGTAATGGACCCGGTAGCTAGTGGTTAGAGCAACTAGCACGGTATGCAGTGGTCGTGGGTTCGATTCCCACTCGGGTAAAGAAATTTTTTCATTTCTTTATTAATAATTTAATAATTTAATTTATTAATATGTAAAGGACATTTTTAAAGATAAGTATGTTTTTATAATCAAAGTGTATAAAGAAATAATTGGCAGCCAAAATTGAATACCCACTGGTAGGTATACTCAGATCACTAATACGTATTAAGAAGTTACATCGATACCAATAAAATTTAAAATAGGGTCTTGGTGTTTTGTAGGCGATGGGCTGACCACCTGTCACTACTAACCGAACTTGTACATCTCAACTATACCCTCAAAATTGGTCAGAAGTGGCTTCATGTGGTTCTATCGGCCCTTGGTGCTCTGCCTACACCATAAGGGATAAAGGCGTGATTATATGTATGTATGTAAAATTTAAAAGAACCTAGGTAATTAAGTATATTTTGATTACTTTTTATACGCAGATCAACACACAAATCTCAATAAATGGTATGATCTTATCTTTTACCTTACATACTATCTTTTTATTATTTGTAATTTTGAACTACCGAACTTTTCAACAAAATTCTAATACACTCTTGACCATAAAAAAATTGGTAGGTAATGTCCTAATATTCGGGTAGGTATTTTTTTCTTGTCACATGGTTAACAAGATTATACACGGTGTATACATATGCTGGGGGTGAATAGCAAAGGGTAGCTACCCTTATTTTTAAAGATAATAACGTAAGAATTAAGAGGAGAAACGAAAATCAATCTAGATTCCGTCAATGTAGTATATATGCAGCGCAGTATATCACTGGCAAAAGCAAAGCGATAGCGAAAATTGTACAAAAATCGTTCATTGTTTGTCAAATTCGAATTATGTAAAACGAATTTTAAAGGAACTTTGACATTTCAAGGCGAATATTGTACAATTTTCGCTATCGCTTTGCTTCGGCTTTGCTATTGCTTTTACGTAATCAGGGGGCCGTGCAATGACGATTCTATTTTCTTGTTAGACCAACTCCACTTAGTACCTACTTTCTGCATAGTCTCAGTAGTACCATAGCAGTTTCCGATGCATTGAGCAATTTTTTCCAGCATTTTAGCGAGAAAGTGTAGAAAAAATTTGCAAGCTTTTTTTAAGATGGCCGCCGTGTTTCATAATAGTATGATTTTTCTTGCAAAAAAGAACGATGAATAGAACTATTGCAATTTCTACTTGCAATGTGCTTCAAACAAAGTACATGCTATTATATTATAGCGGCTGGCACGGTTTGCAGTGGTCGTGGGTTCGATTTCCACTCGGTTGAAGAATTTTTTCCATTTTCTTTATTAATAATTTTATAAACTAATGGTTGTTTCATTGTATTTAATTTTTGGTAGTAATACAGTCCGAAAACATTTGTTATCACATCATTGCTTTACCTCATCTTCTCCCTTACACTCTTTGGGTTATTTACATGAGTAAACTAGCGGACGCCCGCGACTCCGTCTGCGTGAACTGCGGATAAAATAAAATGTCGATATTATCCGGGGATAAAACATTTTCCCGGAATAAAAAATAGCCTATATGTTTAGTGGGACCTGTCACAATATATTCCTGAAAACTGCATCGAAATCGGTCCAGCCGTTTCTGAGATTAGCGTGCACAAACATCGATCCGTTACAATTTTATTATATGTATAGAAGATTACTGATTATCTTTTGACACGAAACTGGAAAAAGAAAAAACTTTCACTATGGTCCCAACTCCGAAATATTGAAAAAAAATCTGCTGTTCCATGCATTTCAGTGGAGTAATTATTCGAGATTGAATGGAACAGCAAATTCGGTCCGATCGAACTCTATTTGACAGGTATAAGGCTAGATAATAGATAGCTTATAATATTATACAATGTGAATTATTCTCTATGGTTCCGAATGAGTTGTGAACTCAGATGAATAAATCCGAAGCAATTTCGTAGTAGGGTCAAAGGCTGTCAAAGGCTTCGATTCGGTCGGGCTTCGGTCGGATCTAAAGATTCGAAAGCGGCTAGAACTGCAGGAATACAAAGGTGATCCTGTAGTGGATAGCTACATTAAGCATACCTATTTATTATAAAATTATTAATAAAGAAATGGAAAAAAATTCCTCACCCGGGTGGGAATCGAACCCACGACCTCTGCATTCCGCGTGTCAGTGCTAAACCACTGAGCCACGGGTCAATTACTCGGATGACGAATTTTACCATCTCTTTTCTAAATTACATATTGGCAACGTTATTTTTCATCCCGATAGCTATACACTAGCCAAATCTCGGCAAACAAAGCTGAATCCCTCAGCACAATGTTTAAAGATGAAACGATCAACCATATCCTAACGGATTATATTAATGGAGAAGTGTTTTTATAAATTTATCTTAGTCAAGATATTATATATTATAAAATTATTAATAAAGAAATGGAAATGGAAAAAATTCCTCACCTATTTATTTAAACATTAGTGTCAATACCGGAAAAACACACATAAACCTAAACCTAATCTTAGTGAGCTCTATCTCTTTCCGTTCTTAACATAAATCTCTGAGAGAGAAAATGACAGGTAGGACTAATTTTACGTATAGGTTTAAGTGTGACTGCCGGAATCAACCATAATATCTGACAGCAGTCAACCTACCAACTATTTTTAAACTACCTATATTTATGAAAAAGTAAGGTACCTATAAAAAAATGCAGTAATTTAACTGTATTCAGACCTGTTTTAATGATTGCCTATTGTAGGTAAAAAGAAAATAAACCTTTATTATACCTACAAATGAAAATAACAAAACCTAGATTATATACCAGTATTAGCACTTAGCCTGAAAGCTTTAATAGAGGTTTCTTTTTCATCAACGAAAAACCTGACATTAGCTCTGAATTCCACAACAATAAGACCTCTGATTTCAGTAATTTATTTTTCTTTTACTCAACTTCTTTTATCGGTCAAAGGAAATTCAATGAAAATTTTATTTTTAAACCGGTTTTTTTTAACCTATAAATTTTTAGACAAGGGGTGTTTTTTATCGTCCAGGCTTTACGTTTAAATCTCAAGTGAAGTAAATTACAATAAAGTAAAGTTAAAGCTATAGAAAAACTGTGCGGGGACAAGTGTTTCTCGTAATGATCACTGACCAGTTGCTAGCTTATAGACTGAAAAAATGCCCGAGTTCTTTAGTTTAACCTGTCTTTAGTTTATTCAACAGAAGCATCATCTCGTCGATCATCATATCATCATCTAAAAATATAAAAGTAATAAACAATATAAAGTTCCTGTATAAAATACTTACTATACAGGCTGTAACAAAAAAGGTATGTTAAGCGAAAAGCTATGTAAATAGCCCACTATAGAGAACCTATCCACAAAATTTGAGATAAGAAATCACATGTTTATTTTTCCCGATAGTATGGAGAATTTTAAAATATCTCAGGATATTTCATACAATCTTGAAAAATAAAAATGTGATTTCGAGTCTCAAATTTTGGAAATAGGAATTATTTATGGGTAATTTTCACGAAATCGCGAAATTTGACTATCCTAAAATGACACAAAATATTTAAATTATTTGATATTTATTTTATGTGAATTTGATAGTACTAATGTTACTAGAAATTAACTATATGGTGGTCCCAAAAATTATCGCATTTTATAAAAGTTATGAGGACATGAAAAAAAATCAAAGCGAGGGAATGACAATTAAGGTGAGGGAATGATTATAACAGAGAAGTCAAGAAGCTATTTAAATAAAATTTGTTTTCATTCAATTAAATCTTTTATTAATTGATATTTTGCTCTTAAACAATAACAAGTAAGGTCAATGAGTAATATCAGCAAATAACAGAATTATTGCAGCACTTTGGTATAACTCTAATTTAGACTTATTTTTGTTTATTATTTTTAACAACAGAAAAACATCTTATTTCAAAATTTTGTCTCATAGATAATATGAATGTTAATTTATAATATTTTAGACTAGTTTAAGTCTTTTATAAAATAACAACTCTTATTGATTAATTTTGGAGGCTCAATCTTCTTCAGAATGTCATGCCAGGTATATAACTGTTCATCTCTGATTTTAGGCCATTTCCAAGATTTAGTTCCTCTTTTCATACACTTTACCAACGCGCCTTCTCCAGAAACTGACATTATTTCTCCTGGATAAATATTTTCGTCCCATTTGATAAGTACATAATCACCAATATTATAAATGTTATTACTGTCCGTACCAATTTGACGATGGTCCATTATCACAAGATTTATTTTGTGTTTTTAATTCAAAGGATTTTGGGTTTTCAATGCAACGTTTTGAAGATTTGTAATATCCCATTTGAAATTGTTTACACTTTTCTGCGCATTCATAACATGAAAGACTTCTAAATTCCAAAACATCATTACTGAAGACAAATTGACGAATTTTTTGGGTTCCACGAAATGCAGCAATGATGGTTGACTGTTTGACTAAGTCTTCTATCTTCGTGATATTAGCAGTGGTAACTTCAAATAGCTTTATTGAAGAACATCTTGACAACAAAATTTCTTTGAGAGATTTCAAATTTACGATGTCCTTGCCTTCAGCCACCGCTTTATCAGCTGTTCTTTTTAATGTGCCACCTACGCCATCAGGAGCACCTTTGCCGTGGCCTGGCTCCGAATAATTCCACGCAAAAAATGTCGCACCCGGAAACAATTCATTTATATGATGATATACTAAATGAAACATGAACTTGTTCTTGTACTGGTTAACAGGACTATCACTTAGCATGTGTAGTCTGTGAATATTTGGATGGTGATTTTTAAGCCACTCAAAAACTGGTAATAAGTGTGCCCATACTGCCATTGTGTCGTGTCTATTATTTTCAGAAAGAGAACAAAACGTGTAGGGTTTTACAGTGTCATTTTCACGTAAATATAATACTCCTGTATGTAATGTAACTTGTTGTCTTGCACCTCCGAAATGTACTGCCTGAATTTCTTCGTTATATTTGCAACAATAGTTTTCGCTGAAATCTATGTGAATAAGGACTTCATTGTCAGCTAAAGTCTTTTTAAGTTCTGAAATGGTCTGAAACTGGTGTGCGATCGTGGCAACGTGTTTAGAAAATAATGGTAAAGTATTTTCTAATTTTAGTATTAATGATTTCAATGAAACTTTGAACTTTTTTAAAGTAGGTTTTCTTATTGTATTCATTTTGCCATTTTTTTCGTAGGACATAGTTTCATACATCCACTGTTCATAAGTCACTATTCTGTTCGGCTGTGGAAGATAATACTCTACCATTTTATTTGCACAACCTTCACATTCTCGTAACAGACATTTAGTTGAATAGACATTGCATGTTTTCATGGTCCAAAATTTTGTTAGATTACAGCAAGGCAATACTTTATTTTCATGTAACTTCATGATCATCCGTTGAACATTTGAGTGGATTACACATTTGCATGTGTTACGGTCTTTTATGTTTGCCCAAGTCAACCAAAAAGGCCGAAATCTACAAAAAGTTGTCAAGCTTATTTCATACTCCACCATAGTCAGGAATTTATTGTGCAAATTTTTCATGGTATCGCACAGTAAACGTTTTTGTTTTACCTGACCCTTTAATCTTACAAAATCTTTCTTTCCTGGGCACATTCGAGAACTTTCGTCCTTTTCCAAAAAATCTTGAACATCCTTTTTGACCTTCATAAATTTAGCACTGACTTTTCTAGAAACACTCTTTTTGTAAGAGTCATGTTTGAAGAACTGTTTTGATAAGCTGAGTAGTTTATGCTTCTTCAAAAGATCTGCGTTTACTATTTCATAGTATTTTTTCTTTTCACTATGTTTCTTTAGATTACTGTACCTATTTTTTAGCTGTTTAATAATAACATCTCTTACGGTATCTCTCTTTTCTTTTTATTTCTTGTTTCAGTCTTTCCTCTAATCTGGATATTTTTGCATAAAGTATTCCTCTACGTCTTCTAAGTTGCTGCCTTCTCCGATTAACCACCAGATTTCTTAATTCATCATTATTTCGCATAGGCACTGGACTAGGAGGTGGTGTCTCATCTAACAGTCTTGCTAAATTCTTCCGCGATTTTACTATTTTGTCTCTAAATGTTTGGCTATTTTTCTTCCAGTTTTTCCTTTTTTGCCTTCTTTCTCGGGAATTCATTGCGGATATAGGTTTGACTTGACCTTTTTCTTTTTTTTAGATATTTAATTCTTTCTTTTTCGCGAAGTATTTCAAGTGTTACAGAATCAGCTTTCACTTTTTCCCTGCGATTTCGGTCATATTCTTGCTTTTTTGATTTAGCTTCTTCTTTGGTTAATCTCTTTTTTCTTGTAATTTTTTAATCTATAACAATATTGCAGCAATAAATTCAAGAGTTAATAAAAGCAAACAATGAAAAAAGCCAGCAGTCCAGCCAAAAATCATTCTCTCATATATCATCATTCCCTCACTATACATTCTTATGAGGGAATGATGGTGAGGGAATGACGAAATAAAGAATAAACGTAAAGGACTCGTGAGATAACCTCACTTTAAAAACTACTTTTCTGCTTAAGGGAATTACTCCCAAAAGGCATCTTATCTATGCAACTTATAATCAGTCAAAGTACTTACTTTTTGTTTTTTTTTTATGTGAGGAAATGACGATCAAAAAATTTATTTTATTAATAACAACAATAAAATCTTTTTGCAGCGCACACCCGAACACAGTCACAAAAAATTCGCCATTTTGATAAATTGACGTTAGTGCCACCTTTCAAAAACGAATGACAGCGTTCGTATTTTATTTAAAATGCGTTCATAATTCAACTGTCAGTAATAACGTGAGGGAATGATTTATTTTTGTGAGACACATATAAATATACAATTTTTTTACGCGTTTTTTACTTTGTAATGCTAATTTTGGTTTTTCCCATAAATTTATAATATTGTTAATCAATCCAACCTACTTGAATATGATCCGAATGATTCTTGTGCATTTTTGGTAAATAAAAGTAAATAAAATTGGCACTTGGGACACAGTGAGGGAATGATTTTAGGAGCATTATGGTTATGCATTTTTATATATTTATTTATACGGCTCTAAAATTTAATGTGCAACTTTTAGGTATGGTTATATGGATTGTGTAGAAACATTAGTAACATCCATTTCTTTGTTGGATTTTTATATAAACTCCAAGGACAAGAATTTCGGAATTTCGTGAGAATTACCCATATACAGCTTTTCGCTTAACATTACTTACTATATACTCGTTCACGTTACACTACCGGTACAGAATCTATGGGCAGGTTAAACTACTTACTTATAGGTAATTAAATTACATAGCATGTGTATAAAGAGATCTCAAGTGAACTCGGGTCGACTACCCTCGTCACGACTAACAAGATGGCGGACAAGGTCGTTACAGTGACCGAATTTGTAAATTACACGGTTTAGAACTAGGTGATCTTTTAGTGTACTTTATAAATAAATAAATAAAAATATTTACACACTTCACAATACATTGACCTAGTCCCACACTAAGATCCCTAAGGTCTTGTCTCGTGAGTACTAAGCAACGTTATATAAATACATAGATAAGTATAGAAACATCCATGACTCGGAAACAAACATCGATATTCATCATATCAATGTTTGCACCTACCGGGATTCGAACCCAGGACCTATGGCATCGCAGGCAGGGCCACTACCAACTACACCAATCGGTCGTCTTAGGGGTACTATTTAAGGTGTAATTTTTAAGATGTGATTCTCGTGGATTATTATTGATAAAACCCATTAATACACTTAAAAAATTACGGACATCGGTCTTTCCCTACGTGTGGTAATCTTTATAGTTCAAGAGAAGAGTCACGTCAGTCAGGCAGTCCATCGCTGGACGTAGGCTTCTCCAGAGTGCGCCAGAAGGCTACTGCCGTAGAGGGGTTTTCAAGGGTGGGCAGGCGGGTTCGTGACCGCAGTGGGATTTGAGAGTAGAAAGACAGAGAAGGAAGACGACAGAGTACCTAGTTTAGTCCATAACAAAAAACCTGGTTATCAGTAATTTGAAACGCCGTAATCTTCGAAATAAATGTAAATAAGAAAAAATTCATTCTCAATATAATATGCATTTCATTTACAGTTTATCGATGATAAAGCCGTCTACAAAAAGTACTTATCTAAAAGTATTTCGGCAGATCGTTGTAAGTTCTACGTTACCTGAAATTGTACCTAACCTTAATCTACTATAATAACGTATACCTATATATATCTTCCTATCCTCGTAATATATTGTAATTACACGTTGTAAGGTATAAATAGATACGCGTTTGAGACGTCTCCACTCGGTTGCAAACCGCGGCGGTAAATCTGCTTAATTGCGTGATCTGTCTACCCTAAGAGTTAAGGAAGAGGTACACTGCTTATGGGAATTACTATAGTATATGTATATGCGGTCGCGGAGAACGAAGAATTTCGTTTATTGACCTTAAAATGAATCACAAATATGGTACTTGAATAGTCGCGTATTATGTATCCCATTAGGATTATTTTCGTCTAATGCAATCTCAGAGTTGATCAATTTCCGAGGTGTCTCAAGCCTATATTTAGCGCTATCTAACCGTTATTAGAGGAAATGTTTCGATAGTTTTTCTAACTTCTCTGTCGCCCGTAAAGTCTTACAGTATTAACAAAAAAGAGCATAAAGGCCGTTTTCATATGTAGCCATCTTGTTGCGCACTGCTGGGCAAAGGCTTTGCCTTTTTACTCAAACCATCACTCACTTTCGGACTACACCTACCCCAGCAGAAAGCTATCAGAAGAGCGTTAAATACTCATATCATATTTGCTAACAAACCACGTAACCCAGACAAACAACGAACGCAAAGCATACCGTAAAAACCGAAGTTATTTAAACAAGCAAGTACATTTCCGCCCTTAAGCCCACACAATTAACAAGCCCAGCATTTATCAATCAGATTAGGCCCTAAACAAGCACACCTCATCACAGTGTCTGTACAAATCCACCCGCTAGTTTGGAATTAGTTTTATGTAACTTACTAGCAATTATAGTTGTTATTAGTTTGAGTTCGTGTAATTTTGTTAGTGAAGAGGTTTTTGTTAGTATTGGTTGGAGGAAGACATTGATTATTGCAATTTACTAACATTATGTAAGATTAAGACCTCAAGGTACAAGTACAAGGCCTCATTTGGTTGTGAATAAATTTTTTGGTGACTGAATTTGCCAAGATGGAATCTTAAAGACAAGGTAACAATTTTAATTTTTTTGATGTACGAGGTCAGTAAAAAGCCGAAAACTATAGAATAAGATAAAGTAGATATATAATTGAGTATTAGATTATCAAAGTGTTTTAGATTATTTTTCTCCGTAAGGCACATAAATACAACTGTAAATACCACATAAAATGAAATATAATAAAAGCGAAAGAACGTGTTATGGCGGCATAAACAGAAGTGAATCATTGGAGTTTTCAAGTTTTTCAAAAGAAAAATAAGTAGTAATGAGCTTCACAAACTTCCAGCACGTATTTCAGACTTTTTAAAGGTTTATGATCGTCTGAGTATTTTACTAAAATTTATTGTTTGTGTATAAATAATCATTGTGCTTAAATACCTATACAATTGCTTTCAGTTAAACTATAAATACTTAATTAGTATTTTCGCACATAAAGGAGTTTGCGCATTGTACCGTATTATACCATGATATGACTGTAACTATACCTTACCACACAAATAGGTGTTGTTTGTATTATTTTATACTAGCGATGCCGCGGCTTCGCACGGGTGCACTGCTGATACTTCTACAATATATAGGTATACTATACCAACATATAAACCTTCCTCATGAGTCAAAGTGTCTATTTTCAAAAACCGCAACGGAATCCGTTGCGTAGTGTACAGGATCTATGCATACATAGGGACAGACAGACAGCGGGAAGCAACTTTGTTTTATACTATTTATGATGATGATAATGATGAAAAACGTCCACTGACACGTTCCGTCACTGGCTCGTAGCGTATCCGCAACGTAGGTATCATACATTGCTCAACTGTTGAATAGGAATTTAACTTGGAATTGACAGCGAAATACAGGGTGTGGGTGACAGCCAGGCAAATACTGAAATGCTGAATAAGTACCATTGTGTTGAGTTATACGACAGTGTTATACGCGAGTAATAACTTGCAGGAAATGTATTTTTGATTTGATTTTCAGTGATCTTTGGTCTCCGCGCGAATTGCATCGGGCGATCCTGTGACTAATTAAATAGGCTTATTAGTAATTGTGTGACACATTGCTGTTTTTTGGATCACTTGTGACTCTCCATTAGGGTGATCAGTTATTTGAAATTTTTTGAGGGCACCTATTTTTTGAAAATCATAATTTGGTTAAAATTTTATTTTTATTCCAATATCTAAGGCCTAATTAAACTAACTAAAATATTTTTTTCCTGAAAATATTTAAAAAAAATCGGAAAATATTGGATTTTTCCTGCGAAAATTTTCAGTGTTTTCCGCATCAGAATCATGGTCTGAACTTATGGTATCAATATTTGCCTGGCTGTCACAAACACCCTGTATATGGTTTACTTGATCTGTCAAATGTTGACTTGGCCTAAGCAACGTTTCAAAGGATTTTTTGAGAACAGCCCTCCTATTCTCCTCAAAAAATCCTTCGAAACGTTATTTAGATTTCCATTTGACAACGTTTCAGACGTTTCCAACGTTTTATAAATTGAACCAGAATCAAAACCTAAATCGTTTCGTTAATGTTGTCATTTTGCGCGATAGCTTTCCAGAAAACTGTTGCGAATTTAAATACGTCTTCATAATATGCGTTATCTTCCTACAAGTAGTGCACATATTAATTAACTGTAACTCTATCGGAATATAATAAAAATAGTTTTTTTACTATGAAAAATATAATTAACTTAAAAACTTTTGCCCACGAATTTAATAATATTTCACTCCATATTTTCAATTGTAGTTTCCCAAACCATTCATTTCCATTCTAAAACCGCATCAAATATTGGTCATTCCCATTCGGACGGACCGCCGATTTCAATTTAAAAACTACCCCAATTCAACCCCCAATTTGTTGAGTGGTGCACTCAATTAAGTTCGATGAAACCTACTTTTTAGCTCGGCGGCAAAAAGTTAATTTAAATCCTCCATTTTTCGTCAGGCTTGACAAGCAATTTGGCTGAAAATATAATTTGGGAACAACCAAAATATAATTTGCAGCATGAGATTACTTTTAACGGAAAATATTATATTTTACTGGATTCGTTTTCGATTTGATAATTTTTTGTAACATATTTTTCTTTAATTATTAAGATAATATTATTATAAAATTATTAATAAAGAAATGGAAAAAATTCCTCACCCCGGGTGGGAATCGAACCCACGACCTCTGCATTCCGCGTGTAAGATAATATTAATAAAATAAGATAAAATTTAAGTGGAAGCTTGAAGAACGAGATTTTAATTTCAGCTAGAACGCTGTTAATATCATCCAAAAGATCCATTTCTCTGTTCTTCCATCATTTACTATTAACAGCGAGATGACGCTTACGCTGCTAGTGTACAAAAGAAATAATCCTAATTAGTGTGATAATACACCTTTTAAAACTCCAACGTCCAACAGGGCATAAAATATGAACATAGGCACTACAACACAAAAAATATCAAACTATGACACGTAAGTAACAAGATACACACATCAGTCAACTGCTTGACGTAGGCTTCCCTCATAGGGTTTTTGCCCATACCACGCTGTACAAGCGGGTTGGTGACCGCAGTGTGATTTTCGGTCAATGTTGTCAACACTAGTTAGCCTTTTAAGTCCCACGCGGTAAGGGTTAAGCTTACCGCCGCTTTTCGGGCACAAATACAATAATTTTGTGACCGGTAATGAATCCAATAGGAAATATTCCCTTGCCAGTTATAAACTATTTAGCGTCAGATCGTCGTCCGTGCACCACGAGTAAGTAAGGTTGAGGGTCCTTAACTATTAGTCGTACGCACTTACATAGCATATAATGTAGTAGGTATCCAAAAGTACTCCGTACAATATTTAATTACCTGCATCCCGTACATGCAATACAACATAGTTGCGGAACAATGTAGACACGGCTTGTTGCAATTAGCGGAGATAAACTCAATCGTGCAGAAACTACTTTCTGTTGGATTTTCATGACTGGCATACCGTTGGGTATTTATATTATATTTAACTATAATTATATTTAACTTACATACAGACAGAACGAATATCATAGGCGGATGACACTTTTAAAAACTTTGATACTGATGACATTCGATACAACACTTTATATATTTTATGAGATTTATATTCAATACCAGTGGACGCCCGCGACTCCGTCCGCGTGGAGTACAGAAAAAACAAAATGTCGAAATTATCCGGGATAAAATCATTTTCTCGGGATAAAAAGTAGCCTTTATGTTAAGTGGGACCTGTCACAATATATTCCTGAAAACTGCATCGAAATCGGTTCAGCCGTTTTTTAGATTAGCGTGCACAAACGCACAGACAAACAGACAAAAATTCCAAAAATCATCGTTTTGGGTCCTATTGCGTTGATAAAGGTCTCCTATAATATTATTTCTCATATTATCTTCCATGTACAGACAGCGATCCGTTACATTTTTATTATATGTATATATAGATAATTGCTTTATTATAATTAGTAGGAGGTAGAGATCAAGATTAAATTAACAAACGGTTCATAGATCAAATAATTTTAATCAGACATTCACAATTTGTAATCAAATAATCTTCAGACTTATATCGATCTTTATATTGGGCACTGGTTATTAGATATATATATAATTTTACTATCACGTAACTTAAACATTGTGCACATCTTTAGCAAGCTCAGTAACTTTGACATTGATTTTGCGAATTTCCGTCTTAAAATTTTCAATTTCAGAAATATGCCAATCAAAGCCTAAAATTTAACTTACTTTGAACTTAGACTCATCTTGATACAAAATATTTTTCCAGAGTCTTAAATCGTTCCCAGAATCCCTTGGAGGTCCTCTGGAGCTCCCCACCTGAGGGCGGGGGTTGAGGGTAGCTAGACGTCACCTATTGATTATTCGAGAACGCTTCCCGGGAACAGGGGTTGCAGGCTATTTCCAACCCTATCTTTACTTTTGGTAGTTCTTTCTGTGCTGTTTATGCTGCAATTGTTTAATTTTGTTTCCGAGTTTTTTTTTATGTAATGTTTTATGTGAATTATGTAATTTTTTAAAACAGAGAAATGGTTGTCCTTTTCTGAAAATTATCACTTTTCTTAGAGCTGACATACACCAGTTAGCCTATGTGGTAAGTGAAGAGCCTACTGCCGTTATTCGGATACAAAAACTCAATCCAGTAACCGGTCACGGCTATGCTAACGAAAAAATGAGGTAGCCAGGGTTGCAGTTTATCGCTAGCTTGTCGCCTTACAAAACAACCCCGAGTTCCTTAGTCGACTGTTATGACACGCACAGAAAGATATACAGCTAATATAAGTACAGGGTGTTTGTGACAGGCAATATGTGCTAGGCAAATATTGATAATATGGTGACTTCAGACCATGATTCAGATATGAAAACCAGTGAAAATTTTCGCAGGAAAATTCCAAAATTTTCCGACTTTGTTTTCATTTTATTTCCAGGAAAAAAATTATGTAGTTCGTTTAAGTAGGCCTTAAAAAATTACGTAAAACCAAAATTTTAACCTACGGATGATTTTTTTTTAAAAGTTACTTTCAAAAAAGTTCTATTAACTGATCGACCTCAAAGGAGAGTCACAAGTGATCCAACAAAAAAGCAATGTACCTATCACACAATAACCAATAAGCCCATTTAACTAGTCACAGGGTCGCCCGATACAATTGGCGCGGAAAGCAAACATTGCGTATAATTAAACCAATTTTTTTTTCCTGCGAGTTATTATTACTCTTATAGTGTTACACTGTCGCATAACTCAAAACAATGGTACTTGTTCAGTAGGTATATCAGTATTTGCCTGGCTGTCACACACACCCTGTATACTGGTTTGGCTAGCTATGTTAGCTATGCTATTGTACCTATACATATTTATAGTACAAAAATTACAGTCGTTTAGATTTATTCACAAAGCGAATCAATAGCAAGTCTACGTAATTAGACAAGACAAGAAGTATTCTCTGAAACACGTCTCGTTTTTATTACTCTTCGTTCTGTTGAAAACATTAACGAAGAAGTTTAAAGAGATGCGATAAAAAATAAAGTGCAACCGTCAATGTTACCGACATGCAGTGAAATATGAACTATATATAAAAAAATATTCTCCCACCCATGGTATATTCTATTTAACACTCGCGATTTCGTTCACATGAACTATATATCCTATGTGTTATTTTGATGTATGTATAGCTTATGTAACCGCTAACCACTAGATTTTGCGTTAAAATTCTCACAAACTGTCACATTTATCATATCATACTATGACTTCATTTGGGTGAATTATATATGATGTATTAGCTATGTAATAGGGAATATGCGTCTGACACGAAAACAGATTTTTTATATTTTATTCGAAAGATATTACAAATACAAACCGAATAGTGCAAAAATAACATCAATCGGTTAGTAAATACCAAAGTTACAGGAGTTTAAAAGTATGAAAATTTTTTTATAACCAAAAAGTTGTCGAAACATACAATTTTACCCATATTTTGAATTATCTCATTGATTTAATAATGACAATAAATTGTTTATTAATATCTGCACCTATTAATAAACAATTTATTGACAATACACAAAATATAAAATATTACGTTTATAAAATAAGATTGCATTTTTTCCCCATACTAATTTGGGACGGTTGTCCATTATGATGTCAAAGTCTTTGCCATGTTAGTATGGAGCAAACGGAGCGTTTCAAAAACATTTTGCCAGCTCGTATTTTTGAATTGCTGTAAATCCAAAACGGTTAAAGTTAGATATGCCATTCCAAGGGCAAACTTTATTCATTTTTTACGCAGAATATAGAAATGAAATAAAAAAATCATACATACGTTCACCAAAATGTAAAATGATTTTGATGAACTCACACTCACATTAAAATTTATAATATTGGTAGAGAAGACAGCATGAATAAACGTTGTTAGCACACCTCCTTTTTATACTTCCTTCAGGTTTGAGTCGTACCTACAGCAAACGAGTGTGCAAATACAAAGTAACTAAAGGTTCCTTAGAGTAAATAGATGTTTTCTGATCTCACAATGTAACATCGTTTCGTGTTGACATTCGCTGTAACGTTTCCATCAATAACGGTTAGAATTATAAATAATAATAAATAACGGTTATCTATCACGTCATTTATACGTGACGAGAACGAACTTTTGACATGTCGGCGCTCTTATCTGATCGCTGCCTTTTTGCGTTCGTACAACTGCTATAAACCATAGCAAGTGAAGTAATTCTTTTGTTGACGAATCTCTATCGATGCGTTCGAGAAATAATTTTATTCTTTACCGGTCCTCTACCACCCTTCTACTAATTGTTTACATCGTTTGACGTAACGGTGACGTAAGATCGTAAAACAATTCTCTTTGCTAACTTGGAAAAATTCAATGTTATTACTAAAACCAGCAATAAAGTTTAATCTGACGTACCCTTAGATGAAAACAAAATAGCGGAAGATAGGTGACTCGTCTCCAGCGCGTGGAACGCTTAAATTAGGTCCAACGTCGCCTGATTTTACTCATTTGCAGTTGAGGGTAGCAATAGCGCGCTCGTGTGACGGAAGAAATTCTTTTTTTATTTTAAGCGGGGTAAAAGTTATCAAAATGCCTTCATGTGCTTTTGTGCGTTGTACTAATCACTCGAAAAAAAACAAATCACGCATAAGTACACGAAAACTTTAAATTCTTAGGTTAATAATTGTAAATTCACTTATTGTTTTGATCGCCATTTTGCAGAGCGAGATAAAAATATATGATACATCTATGTGTGACAAGTTAAACAAGCAAAAACGTGGGGTGCGAATGCGCCCGCTGTGTTTCGTTTTTGCAGTGGCTTCTTACCATAGTTATTGTCTGGGACACGAGCTGACACGACTCAACCCTAATTATTCCGATGATGCTCTATTGAAACGCGCTTGGCTCGCTCGCGCTACTGTCGAAATAAATAGGTTTGTTTCTATCGCTCAGTAGTGTACAACGTTAAATACAATTATAGCTGTGTGTGTGTTCGTGCGTGTAGTTATGTAGCATGCCTAATTTCTAGTTGACGATTTTAAGGACGTGCCCTATCTTCCGCTATTTTGTTTTCATCTAAGGACGTACCTAAACAAATATAGGTATAAATTTATAAATTTCTCTTTATAAAGATATTTAACCTATCACCTAGTTAATCGTACACGATTCATCATCCCAATGAATACAATTAAAGTATTTGAACAGGACCATATTTAAAAAAATATTTTTTATTAAACAGAACCCTAAGGATGCGAGAAAGTAATTTCGGCGCAATAACAATAAAAACGTAAACACGTGCGTATCGGCCTAAGCGTCATCATTCGCACAAACGTACTGACAGGTGTCGACGTAACTTGTATGGCAAAGTTTACTTACGTTTCAAATTTTATAGATCTTTTTAGAAGCACTTGTCACTTTGATATGGTGGGCAATCGCGCTGATGACAACGAATTTACCTTTTAAAGGAACGTTTTTGGTTTAGTGTTGGTTTAGCTATGTCCATTTGACAGCTTTTTAGCGTGTGATGTTATAAATCTTAAATTAATAATAAGAGCTTACTATGCTTTGTATTTGGGTGGATAACGCGTCCAAATACACATCCCTATTCCATTGAATATAAGAGTAGGTTACTGAGCTTACTACAATTGCCACCTGTAATGTACCCTATACAATGGCAAATAAAGAAATTCAATCTATTCTGGCGAATTTCAACTTGAAATGTAAATAATATTAGTACATAGTCCGAGAATTTAATCAGTAATGATAATATTATAATAAGTAATGCCCACAGTCTGTCCATTGTTCTTTATTCGTCTACTAACATCTACTACAACCATAATTGTCAAGTTCGAAACTTTCTTGTCTCCCACGAGTGCAGTCGGATGTAAAAATTGTGAATATAACTGACAATAAGGACTCCGCGTCGGTTGTAAAAGTGCTCCGTAGCGGATAGGCAGTAAAGAGCGCCGGATGCGGTACACGATATGCAGAGAGTATGGAGCTTACAGAAGGGACAAGATTCTAAAAGAAACCATGAATAAGTAAATTATACAGGGTGTAACAGAAAGGGTATGTTAAGCGAAAAGCTATGTAAATAGCCCACTATAGAGATCTGATTTCCAAAATTTGAGACTTGATATCACATTTTTATTTTTCAAGATTGTATGGACATTCCTGAGTTGTTTCGGAATTCTTCATACTATCTGGAAAAATTAAAATGTGAATTTGAGTCTGAAATTTTGGAAATAGGTTCTCTATAGTGGGCTATTTACCTAGCTTTTCGCTTAACATACCCCTTTCGTTACATCCTTTACACACTTCCCAACACATTAACTAGTCCCACTGTAAGATCCCTAAGGTCTTGTGTCGTGAGTGTTACTCGTACTCGCGCTGCTGAGTTGACTGTTCGTTCGAAGTTGTGGAATTTGAAGGGAAAAACAAGGATTTGCACACAGTTTTAATTAAAGCTTTCTAGGTACATACGAGTACAAGTTATACTATCTGCTCTGAGTCGTGCCCACAGACTATGTAACCCCGTGTTGCCAGCAACAGTGAGTAATAAGCATATTTTGTGATATTTCAGCTATTTTTAAATTACTTAAAAAAGAAAGGATATCAATTCGTCTGTATGTTTTTCTAACCTATATAATATTCTGGTTCACATTATCATCATCAAATCAGCCTATTGCAGTCCATTGCTGGACGTAGAGCGCGCCACAAGGCTACTTCCATAATGTGGGTTTTGGCGTTGCCACGGTGGGCAGACGGGTTGGTGACCGCAGTGTGATATTCAGACTATTTTGTCAATACGGGACTCGCTGCTGCCCACCTCCCGGTATCTCTTAATCACGGCTATGGGGTGGTATTCTACTCTGCCGATACCACATAGCAAATTTTCACACTTCTGCCTAATTACTGACTGCTCTATACCAGCCCCTATTTCTAAGACACCCTTGACTCCGTCCAGAAGAGTAGTTTACGGCACGCAAGGGAAAACTTTACATGTTAGAGGGAACCCTTTATCAGGGGTCCGCAGGATATGATAAGTAACGTGGCAAGGTTGTTATGCCCAAATTAGGCACTAAAATTACAAAATTTAATAAATTCACTAATATCACTAAAATTGTTTTTGATCAATTTGCTATAAGTTAGTATTACTAAGTCTCAAGTTTTGATGTAAATTTAGTTTCTATATTTATAGCAGCAGCAGTTATACCGTAAATAAATACTATTACGTCTTTTTTACCCGACTATTAGCAAAGTCAATATAAAGGATTATGGTTAGTAAGTTTTGCATAAATAGCTAGATTTTAACTACAAAATGTATTACACCTATTAGTAAATCTTAATAATAATAATAATACACTTTATTGTACACACAAATAATTACAAGTAGGCGATGGGCGGACCAGGAGGATTACTAACCGAACTTGTATATCTCAACTATACCCTCAAAAGTGGTCAGAAGTGGCACCATGTGGTTCTATCGGGCCCTCGGTGCTCTGCCTACCCCGTAAGGGATAAATGCTTGATTATATGTATGTATGTAAATAATTTCTATGGGAAACTTTATGCAATATAGAATTTTCTACCAGTTAACCCAATTACTTTTCTTTGATTAATCTTCATTTTTTAATTAATCTTCATTTAAGACGAAGATTTTTCTACATCACAACAGCCTCCAATTTTCCGAGAAACAAATGGATTCGAAATCTTTCAAACACTTACATGTACTCGTACCAATTTCCGGGGACAAATTTCCCGCTGCCACTGTTTAAAAATACTAAATTGGAATCTTTCCCGAAAACAACACCTACGAGTACTTCACCTGCTTGAAATGTTCCAAAAGTTTCTGGAATGTAATTAATCACGAAGTTTTCGGGGCAACATGGGGGCAACTTTGTCCCTCGCTCCGAAGACATGCTCTTTACATTTGAATCATTTTTGGTGCTAACTTTCGTGCGCGAAGTTTATAATGAGATCAGAGGTATGTCACAAACGAAAAGGGAATACTTTATAGCAACACTTTATAAAAAGTTAAATTTACTCTAGGCACCACCATATTAATATATTATACAGGGTGTAACAGAAAGGGTATGTTAAGCGAAAAGCTATGTAAACAGCCCACTATGGAGAAGCTATTTCCAACATTTGAGGCCCGAAATCGCATGTTCATTTTTCAAAATTGTATCAACGTTCCCAAGTTGCTTAGGAATTCTCCATACTATCTGTAAAAATAAACATGCGATTACGACTCTGAAATTTTGTGGGTAGGTTCCTTTTAGTGGGCTATTTATAAAGCTTTTCGCTTAACATACTCCTTTTGTTACATCCTGTATAAAAAATTTAAAAAAATAAAAATTATATCAGTTAATCTGTACTGTTGTGCCCCTTCACTGAATTACATCATCCGCATTTGTAAGCGATAAGAAGCCATATCGCAAAATTGAATTGAATCATCTGCATTTCCTTCCGTGCATATCGTAAGAGTCGACTGGGGTGTTCTCGTATGCGATGATGTATGCACTAACTTCTTACACCTAGCCCAGCTGTACCATAGGTCCTGGGTTCGAATCCCGATAGGTGCAAACATTGATATGATGAATCAATATGTTTGTTTCCGAGTCAAGGATTTTTCTATACTTATCTATGTATTTATATACCGTTACTTAGTACCCACGACACAAGACCTTAGGGATCTTAGTGTGGGATTAGGTTAATGTGTTGTATAGTGTGTGAATATGAAATATGAATATACCAATCGTAGCTGAGGGATTTCTTTCGTTATCCTGCAGCTGTGGCTAGCCCATTACAGGGTACAGACATGCGTATATGTGTATAAATAAGTCTTCTTCTTCTTCAGCCTATTGCAGTCCACTGCTGGACGTAGGCCTTCCCCAGGGCACGCCACAAGGGTATTGCCACAAGGGGGTTTTGCCCATAGTCACCACTCTGGACAGGCGGGTTGGTGACCGCAGTGTGATTTTCAGACTATGTTATCAGTACGGGAGGCACTGCTGCCCACGTCCATTCTATTTGTATAGTTAAGTATAACTTTATAATCACAATGAAAGGCTTTACTAAAGTCGAATTAAACACTCGAGCATTTAGTCAGCGATAAGCAAGCAACTAATCTATACGCCAACCCTCCTGGCACACGCAGTCATAGAACGTTATATGACAGCGCGTGCCAGGAGCGTTGGCGTATAGTATAATCACTGATCATTTACTACTGGCCCCGCCATGTTAAACATGGCTGTGGGCTCTCCTATACATTCGCACAGTTCTGGATACCAAATTTCGGGAACACTGTCGTGTGTATACAGGATGATTTTTGGTCGTCAACGTTCCCGAATACTACGGAATCTCCCCGTCATCACGATCATTTTTCTCCATGGAAGCATACCTGGGAAGTGACTGGTCCCCAAGATATTAGGGTCCAAAGTTGAGTAAATAGACTGCGTTTTTTGCATAAATGCACGTAGTCACGTGTTGTAACTTTTTTTCATGAAAAATAATTTAAATCTGGCTATTTGAAAACTAACACAAACACTGGATACTATAAATTTCGCCCGATCAAGTAATATAAAAATTAACAAAAAAAAAAGGAACACCGTTGCCCAGCATTTTTTAAATTTCATGTATAGAGCACTTACCCTTCGTAAAGGGTGGCAACGAAAAAAACAACCTGTATGTATGTAATTTTATTTTCTGTACTTAATCAATACGGGCAGTGTCACGGGGCATCACTAGTACATTAATAAAATCCCCATTCCCCGTGATCCACCTTTTACCTAATAACCATCTAGAAGATAAATTCATTTTATTTCGTAAAAGCTATAAAATGAGATGCCCAAGATTGATGGTGGCTTGCGGAATATATGAAGACAAATATCGGTCTCGCTAAGCCAACCTATTTCGTTACGGAGATCGTTTATCAAGGCTGTGCTAGTCAAGATTTTGATATGAAATTCTCAATAATATTGATGATAGTTTCCGAAAGTGGCTTTGCTTGTTGGACTCCGAATATATTGCCGAAAGCAGCTTTAAATGTAAAAGTGACAAATAAATAGTTCTACATAGTTTGACTCTGCACCCTGAACATACCGCTGCGCCATCGAATAATCGTCGGTGACAATAGTTATCGCCGCTTATCGGGCACAAATGCAACATCCAGGTTCTGTTATGGATTCCAATGGGAAATTCAGCCTGGAGAACATTTTAAACGGTCAAAATAGGTAAAGTGTTAAATACTAAAACAAATCAATATTTTTTTCTATTTGTCGCCAGTCGTTCATGCAGATTAGGTATTAAATAGTATTAAAAAAAAAAAATCTAACAAGATCGAGGGCGAAACACTAGTACACAATAAAACCCCTCGTTCTTACTCAATAAAAGCATCACCGATAATAGGGACCTCAAATCTCTTAATACCAATACAATATCGGGGAAAAATGCTCGCGACTCTCAATCTTATAACAAAGCGAAATTCAATGAGGCGAAATCATTTTGTTACTTTACAATGTCGCGTTGCTCTTTATTCATTTTCATGGGAAATCTGACAAAGCGGAGATTGGATTTTGTGGTGGACTTATTGTGAGGAAAGAGATAGTCAGTTCAGCTGAATGCTTTTATATACCTGTCGTATTTATCTTTAAACTATCCTTATACAGTATACACCTGTCATAATCAGTCAATGACTTTAAAATGCATCCATAGCAACGTAGCATAGTGAAAACGAAGCGCTATTGCTATTGAACTCACGTCTCCAGAATATAGAACTTGCAATTGCACTTAGGGATGGCAACAAAAGTTTGCCGCAATATTTTATCTCAGACTTGAATTACTTAATATGATTATAATTTGTAAACCCTGGAGATTCAGTAATTTTAATTAAGAATCGGACACATACGACTTTTGCAGTTTACTGTTGGGCGTAGGCCAACTCCAAGGCACGTCACAAGGCTACTGCCATAGGGAGGTTTCACCCCATAGTCGCCACGCTAGGTTTGGTGAAAGTCATGGTATTTTCGGACTATGAAATCAATACGGAAGCCGCTTCCCACCTCCGGAATACCTTTAATCGCCTATTTACAATACCTACGGGCACCAATCTCTCGACTTAGAATAGTCATTTTCTCGTTTTTTTATCGTTTCGTTATAATATCGATCCTCAACATAACACTCAGATTGAATATAGAATTCTGTTCGATATATCGACTGACCAGCATATATGCCATTTATCTAGGAACCACATTGTGTGGTATAAGAAGGCTTTAACTTTAAAGCCTTGCTGCAAGTAATGATACTATTTGTGTTGTTTTTTAAATTAGAGATCGCGGCTTAGATCATCGCGGCTCTGTTAGTGTCATTTCCGCCTGGAACAAGCTCTTAACTTTCGTATTATTTTCATGATTAACAGTTATCTGACTTGATCTGTTCTTGGCATATCATTGGCATATTCAAGCGTCTTTACACTACTTATTGTTATTTCTTCGCTATGTCATACAAAATAATAGAAGTAATGCTTTCAGGTGGAATATTTTATACAATATTATAGTGAAATGATTTTTATGACGTTAACAATTTCCTGGAAACAGATGGTAAAGTATAGAGGGTGTGAGTGACAGCCAGGAAAATGCTGAACAAGTACCATTGTTTTGAAAATCATTTTTTGGTCAAAACTTTATTCTTAAACCATTATGTATATTTTACGAAATACACAATTATTTTTCAGAAAAAAAAAAGAAAATTGTCGGAATTTTTTTGGAATTTACCTGCGAAATTTTTTAATTATTTCCGCCTTAGAATCAGGGTCCGAAGTCAGCATATCAATATTTGCCTAGCTGTCACAAGCACCCTGTATAACGAAAGCCGTTTAAATGCAGCCATTTTGCCATACCCAAGTAATTCTTAGCACCTCCTTAAATGTGCACAGATTATTATTATTTACGGCTACCATCTTCACTTAAGCCCGTAAGTACTCAGAGTATAGAGCCTACCCCGAGACAATTGCGGGGGTAATGAGAGAGATCAGGGGTGACATTGAAAAAGAACCTCTTCTTATGTAAAGCAGATCTCAGCTCGCGATTGTATTAACTTGAAGGCTTTTTGGCTAGGGTTGCCATATTTTTCTTTTTTATCCCAACTAATATTATAAATGAGAAAGAAAGTTTATTACTTCTTAACGCTTTATTTACTCTATCAATCTGCTTAAAATTTTGCATACATATAGTACCGAGAAGATATATAGATAGATATATAGATAGACTAGATAGACTAGATAGATAGATATATAGATATAGATAGATATATAGATACGAGTAGTCTACATCACGTCACGATGTCACGGGCAAAATCTATTATTATACAGAGTGTTTTTTGGTCGTCAACGTTCCCGAAAACCACGGAATCATTTTTCTACATAAAAGCATGCCTAGGAAGTGCCTGGCTTCCAAGATATTAGGGTCCAAGGTTGAGTAAATAGACTGCGTTTTTCTGCATAAATGCACATAGATGCGCGTAGCAAGATTTTTTCAAGAGAAATAATTAATATCTGTATATGAAAAAACTAGCATATAAACACTGAATACTACAAATTTCGCCCGATCAAGTGATTTTTTTATTTATTTACATCGTTGTCAGAATTTTTTTGGCATAAACTTACTTTATTTTATGTATAGAGTACGTACCCTACGTTAAGGGAGGCAACGAAAAAATACCCTATACAGGGTGTTTGTGACAGCCAGGCAAATAATTGATACCATGACTTCAGACAATGATTCTGAGGTGGAAAGCTCTGAAAATTTTCGCAGGAAAATTCCAAAATTTTCCGTCATTTTTTTCATATTTTCAGGAAAAAATAGTTAAGTTCGTCTAATTAAGCCTTAAAAATAAAATTTTAACAAAAAGATGATTTAAAAAAAAAGTTGCCCTCAAAAAAGTTTAAAAAACTGATTAAGCCTAATGGAGAGTTACAAGTGATCCAAAAAAAACAGTAATGTGTCACACAATAACCAATAAGCCCATTTAATTAGTCACAGGATCGCCCGATATACCTATAATTGGCGCGGAGTGCAAAGATTACTGATAATCAAATCAAAAATCCATTTCCTGCGAGTAATAACACTGTCGTATAACTCAACACAATGGTACCTGTTCAACATTTCAGTATTTGCCTGGCTGTCACCCACACCTTAGTAATAAAATATAAGATGTTTAGATGTAATCGGATAACCGATTTGGATCTATTTTCGGTAATTTTTGACCCTTCCATTGATTGAAATTAGAAAAGGAGTGAACTAATTATGTTGTAGTTTAACGGCCGAGTTTTCCAATGGTCTTACAGTAAAACTTAATCAAGAAGAAAAAATACGCTGTCTCATCAACTTTATCCTTCAAATAGGCTGTCTGACCATTGAAAAAATCAGCTTTAATCAGTTTCTAGGTAAAGTTTTATGACAAATGATTCTAGATATTGATTATTATTCGGGTTTTTATGTGAGCTTAGAAAAACAGAGATCTACCATGACTTGTTCCAATAGGTTTTGATTTTTGAGTTTCCAATATGACGTACCAATAAAATCACAATAGGATCACAAAAGGTCTCCTACCGGCACGTTTATAAGTGAACTATATCATCTCTTGAGAGAATGCCCCTGAGTTCCTTAGCCTAATGTATATCGTTTCTAAACTTTGAAATGCTATGTTTACAGATGTCTGCCGATTTAGTTAACTCCAGTCTAGGTTTATTTGCGTTTTTACATGGTAACCCTGACTCGTATTTATTCGCAGGCGGGTTTCACTAAATCCCGTAATCTATTTACTCGGGCTGGGGCACCTACAGCGGCGTTTACAAACCTTGGATTACGTGGATTAGTACAGAGGGGCGGTTTAATTGGAACTTAGTTCCTGAGAGGTTTTGTCGACAAGTTATTCTGGGGATCAGCCGACGCAAGCCATGCGCGGTTTCTAAGCGGTCGTGATACCGGACCGATTTGTGTATGTTTTGAAATTTGATTGGTAAATATTTGAAAATTATGGGTTTTGTGAAATTAATTTTTAAACACAAAGAAAATTGTTTAATATATTTCAATAAGAATATAAAGAGTGGATGGAAGGTGATGGTCCTATAATGGGATATGGGGTTGAATGGTTCAAGAGATAGGCTTTTGCAGGATTCTAACGGATGGCTGCTTTTACAGCCTAGTATGAAAATTGTTATGAGAACTTTTTCTCTATAAACTGCAGTGCAGTAACTACAGAAAGTATACCCACTGCAGTAACTGAAGTGTGTATACTTTTTAACTATTTAGTTTAAAAATGTGTATTTAAACATACATACCTACTTGAAATGACATAACAATAAATTTATAGTACGACAAGTCGTGCGATCAATCGAGCAAAATTCCAAATTTAAGCAACAAATACCAATTTGAAGACGCTTTGAAACTTTGTCATTCCTCGCTTGAGGAGGTTCGTTCCACTTTGCACTTAAATATTATCTTGTGCTTACCTCAACAATGGCTGATTGTTAACTTTTTAATTCAAAAATTACAATATAATAGTCTAGGGGGCAATTTATTTTCATCGTGAAAGCGAAGTGACACTTTACACTGATTACGGAGGTGGTGTTGTCTCGCTTCCACAATGGAAAAAACCTTTCTAGCCTGTGCTTCGCCAAATTACATACAGTGAAATTGAGGTCCTGTGGCCCATGCTAGTTAATTATTACTCTATCACAGGTAAATTGGGATATATCAACAATTGACCAATAATATAATAGATTTCAATCTAAGATCATAAAGCTCTGTTGTGTATAAAGTACGAGTAATATAAGCAGGCCTAGTCGGAACAAACTCGCCATAGGGGTGTCGCGAAAGGGGAGATCCAGGCACGCGGAACTCTATATTAATTATATTACACCGTTGTGACAGGACCGAGTTGGGTTTATTAACGACAGCACCTGACTCTGCTTGTTAAGGGGTATCATAGCGATACACGTAGATAGCGGTGTTTTGGAAAACGAAATCTATGGTAAATTCTTTCGATAGATATGATGACTTTCAATGGTCAAATGGTCAAATCAGTCATCCGAGTTAATTGACCCGGTAGCTCAGTTGGTCAGAGCACTGCATGGAATGCAAGAGGTCGTGGGTTTGAGTCCCACTCGGGTAAAAAAAATTTTTCTTAAAACATATTTATAACTAGTGGACGCCCGCGACTCCGTCCGCGTGGACTACAGAAAAAATTAGCCTATCCTATATGTTATCGCGGTTGTAAAAAATTAATTCACGTTTGTCCCCTTCCCGTGGGAATCCTAGTGCTTCCTCGGGGTCCCAAATATATATGCTCAACTTCAGATTCACATGTTTAACCGTTTTCGAATTTCGGGAAATCCGTTCTAGTGTTTCCTCGCAGTCCCTAATGAACATGCCCATAGCTTCATATGTATAGCATATGAATTCCTAATTTCGGGAAATAGTCCTGCTGTCCCCAATGAACATATATATTTCAGCTTCATATGTATAGCGGTTTTCGTAAAAACTATGAATTCCCGTTTGTCCCCTTCCCGACTCAGTCCTCCCTCGCTGTCCCCAATGAACTACCCGATGCTTCATATGTATAGCGGTTTTCGTATATAGAATTCCCGCTTGCGGGAAATTCTTATAGCATGTTCATCCAGGTCCAATAAGGATTCTAACGGTGAAAGAATTTTTGGAGCCTATTCGTCCTCTTTATACGTTCCCGAAAACTACGGAATCTCCTCGTCATCACGATTCATTTTCCCCATGGAAGCATACCTAGGAAGTGTCTGGTTTCCAAAATATTAGTGTCCAAAGTTGAGTAAATAGACTGCGTTTTTCTGCATAAATGCACATTGATGCGTCTAGCAAGATTTTTTCACGAGAAATAATTAATATTTTTTAATAATAGGCTTTACGAAAGCTAAATTAGCTTTCATACTCCCTTAACTAGGTACAGTACCTGACTCGGCTTGTTAAAGTCACGTCAGAAAAGTTAGTGAAAGTATGCGCTCCGTCTTGTACCTGTCATGGGAATGTGCGACAATTTGATAAGGGAAAACTTTTAGAATGAGCTGTACTTTGCTATGGAAAATTTGTTTAGGCATACGTTAATTGGATAGGTTAGTGGAATGTTAAGATTCTTGACTGTATATTTGTATAATATTCCAGAGTAGACGCTCGTAACCATTGCAGACGCTCTGAACAAAGCAATCATAATTATTACGTCATTATAATTACTTTATCGGTGACGTAATTAGACACATTTCAGCACGAGACAGATATTTGTTTTAGTATCTCATACTCGTGACCGATGCCTGCTAAAATATACCTACGTTATTACTTGGTTATTACTCAAGCGGTAAGTATATATTGCTTCGTTAATGGTTGCGTTTCGGCTCAAGAATTGCCCCCCCTACAAGTTGCTAGCTCTTCGTCTAAGAGAACGCCCCTAAGATCCTTAGTCTCTTTCTACTCATAAATTTTAATGCCTAGGGGTACCCAAACTTTTTTCAAAAGTTAACTAGTTCTAGTGGACTCCATACCTCTATAGGATCCCCTCTACAGGCCTACACCGCATAGTAATTAATTGTGAACCCCCATTTTGTCACGCTCACGTTTACCCCCATCGAGTCTTCTGTGGACCTCTGGTGGTCCACCTGGACCACTTTGGGGACCAGTGGTCTAGATGATTCCGCAGTTATGGCTGCCCCATGTAAGGAACACATACGCTGTTGGAAATATCCCTACAAACTCTCATACATCCAACTCATTAATGATGAACTAATCTTGATGAAATGTTTACCTCTATACCTACCTCATTAGGCTAAGCAAGATATTTGAAAAAACTCGTCTGCCAAATTCCATAGTTAAAGACAAACAAACAATACACTCTTCATAATTCTTCATAATTGTGGTGTTGCTATATTATTTAATCCGTAACGTCTAAAGAGATGTTTTCGACAGGGCTTAAAGAACTTCGCCTACAATTTCCAATTGACTGCCTACGTAAAGTATTCCTCAACAAAACGTTTCTAACTCCATCCAAGGGGTTGAAGTTTGCAGATACACATAAAACGGTCAAAATGACTTCGAGATGACTTCGAGTTATTCGAAACATTTAGTAATTAAGGCAAGTTTTATTTTAAGGTTAAGTCTTCGTTCGTTTATCCTCTTGGAAATATTGGCTTTAGGAAAATACAAAAGTTTGCGCATAATTAGTAGAGGTAAATGGGTGATGGTCGCATGTCTGAGTGATTTAAAAAATACGAGATATATTATAAATTAGCTGTTACCTAAGACTTCTTCCGCGTCTACAACATAATGTAGCCTATGACCAGAGGCGGCTCGTCCTAAGGAGCGCTGGTGCAGTGCACTCCCACCCACGAAGGTTACATAAGCAATCTATATTTCTCTATATTTATCATTATCTTTCAATTCTACTATGTTTATACAATAGTGTCTACCTACGCGTTCGTCTCAAGTAAGTTGTAATCTTACGTATCGAGTGGAGCACTAGCGATCGCGCTCCAATAAAACGAAATTTGGTACGATTCCTGGTACTGTATTCAATGAGTGCGAAAGAGACATGACATTTTTACGGCGTTGTTCCTGTAAGTTCCATAGTTTTGCAATCAGTATAAAAGAACATACATACAAAAATATAGTACTTGGGCAGATGGGAGCAAATTTACCCACTATACCCCAGCCGATTAAATTCGACATAAAAAGTGGTGAGACTACAGCTGCTTTTTGGGTACAATAACTGCAATGTAGTACAAAAATATGCTTTTAGGGTACAATAACAACAATCTAGATAACACAAAATAATGCTTTTTGGGTACAATCTGATACAAAAATATGTTTTTTGGGCACAATAACTACAAATTTACCTTAGTACAAAAATAATGTAGCTTATAAAATTATTAATAAAAAAAATGGAAAAAATTCTTCACCCGAGTGGGAATCGAACCCACGACCACTGCAAACCGTGCCAGCCGCTATAACCACTAAGCCAACGGGTCAATTATGTAGCTGTAAAATTGCCTTAACAAAATGATTCGCCCACATTATAACAAAGCCGAAGTTGTGAATTAAAGCAATATCGCTGTTTGTGGAGTTTCCTTCGGAGATTGATTCTGTCGCTATTAGCTGATTGCAGTTATCGAACTCGAAAATCGCTTTCTGTAATTAATCTTAAAGGGTCGCTTTATCATAATTAATGACTTACCTGAGAAAGCTTTTTTTCACCGCCTACGCAAACTGTGGAGGGAAATTATTTTTATTTGTGGATCATAATGGTGTAATAACGTAATAAGTAATGTTCTTTTAAATAAAAAAAATTCCATTGTCGTTTTTATACGAGTAAGCTGTTTTTTAATGGTTTTCTTTAAATATTATAATTGGAAATCACAATGGATATGTGTTGGATGCTCAGGTTGGATGTTAGTCTATCACGCAAATAATATCAAATCATTATTAAATAGATTTATATGAAAAGTAGTTATACATATAGCTTATAAGTACATATAAAGGTTATATTATCTTAACTAAGTCTAAGTATATAATTTGAACTGAGGAAATCGAGCATTATCTCAGGCGCTAAAGTAGCAACTTGTGTCTGTTTATAGCGGGTATATAAACGAGGCTGAGGGATCTCCCTTATAATCTTACAGTTTTGACTACACCATTTCGAGAACACAACCATATAAGTATGTGTATTATTTTAGTGGCATTTAATATTACAATTGTACAATGAAAATGCACAATTTCAAATGTTAAAAATTTTCAAATTCCACAGACACCGAAGCTTAAATCACCGGGCAAAGGTAAGGTCTACGAGATTGTAAAACAAAGGTGTCAGGAAGGCGCTAAGTGACTTTCCATCGTCCCCGCAATAATGTGGTTTCTGAAGACGTCGGTCAAGGATATAGTGTCATGGAAAGAGCTTAATGTGACAACATAAAAATGTTAACTGTCTGTCCAATTGTCCATTGATCCCAAGCTGTTAAGATACATTGAAATTGAAATCATTTATACGGCATAAAACATTACACAACTTATTTCTCAACATTTTTATATGTTACTTAATTTATATACAGGATGTTTGTGACAGCCAGGCAAATACTGAGATGCTGAAGAAGTACCATTGTTTTGAGTTATATGACAGTGTTATTACTCGCAGGAAATTAATTTTTGATTTGATTTTACGCAATGTTTCCTTTCGCGCCAATTGTATCGGGCGATCCTGTGACTAGTTAAATAGGCTAATCAGTTATTTTGTGATACATTGCGGTTTTTTGGATCACTTTTGACTCTCCTTTGGGGTTGATCAGTTAATTGAACTTTTTTGAAAGCAACTTTTTTTTTAATCATCCAAACATTAAAATTTTATTTTTATGTCATTATTTCAGGCCTACTTAAACGAACCACACTATTTTTTTCCCTGAAAAAATGAAAAAAAGTCGGAAAATTTTAGAATTTTCCTGCGAAAATGTTCACTGGTTTTCATCTCAGAATCATTGTCTGAAGTCACCATATCAATATTTGCCTGGCTGTCACAAACACCCTGTATTTGTTACGGTTTGTGAAGTTTGGCCTTATGGCTACCAACGTAAAACTGATAAATAAAAATAGATACATGTAAACACGGTTGTGTTTCTAACAAAGGGTAGCCAAAGCTGCAGAATCACGAAAGAGATCCTTGCAGCCACATTTAGTATAGGGTTAAATGTTAATTGTTTAATTAAGGCAATTGTTTAAGTAATTATCATATATTTGTCATACATCATAGTTAGGGAGTACCTACGGAAAAGGACAAGAAATCATTCTATAGATCACGCAGACGGGGTCATGGGTAAGTATTAAACCTTACTTACTTAATACTTACTTGTATAATCTATGCTTAATCTTCAATACCTGCTCCATCCATTATTCTCTATCTACGTACACATCCTCTTTGAGTATACTTCGCTCGATCGCCCGCTTATACGCGATTACGCTCGTTTCGGTCAATTCGCTTATTCCGCTCGCGGCTGACTAGACAAAAGCGAAGGATTGGCTTATGCACGGATAAATACGCCGGTAAATTTCAATCTGACACGCCAATTTTGAACTAGTGACTTGATTTTTTTGAAAGGCATCCCCAATTCAAGTCCGCACTTCGCTAGTTCCCACTATAGTGGTTCATTTTGGCTGAAACTTATTCCAGTCGTCTCTCCATCTTCTCCTGGGTCTTGCCATACACTAGAGATGCACTCTCTATTCCGTTACTCTCATAATCCGATGGGACGGAAAACCGACACGACCGGAGGGAGACCGGTTTTATGTGCTTTCCGAGGCACGAGCTAAGTGACAATTTTGCAACATTAAAATCTGTACATGAAATAAATTCATTGGTACAGGCCCGTGACTGGGATCGAACTTACGCCTCCCGCTTGGAAGGTGCACGTCTTAACCACTGGGCTATCACCGCTTCACCCATATTATAAATGCGAAAGTAAGTTTGTTAGTTAACTTTCCATGCTAGAGCTACTGAAAATTTTGATGATTTATAAAGTCTCTAGTTGCACAGTAAAACTAAATAAATAGGAGGTTTATCAACGTTTATTTAAAGAAATCCAAGATATAAGAATATGGAATAGTTAAAAATTTAGAAGGTATTCTACTATAGACCACACACATTAACACGCCACGCGTTAACACGCCAAAAATGTATGGAGCGAAGAAATTCTTCCGTCAGAGAATCAGAATCGGTCATCTTTGGTATCATATTTATTTCTTGGTAAAAGAGCCTTTAAATTATGTGTTGCATACAAGGCCTTAATTATTTTATCAATACTGTATTTTGCATAATACAGAAAAATGTACAAGGTGTTCTTTTTTGTACGCACACAAGGATTATGCTAAGCAAGTCAATGGCAAAATTAACAGTGGTTTACCGCAGTCTACCAGCTTCGGCCTATTACAGTCCTTTACTACTACGAGTAGTAGGACTCTCCCAATGCACGCTACAAGAGGACTTTTTCTTATATGAGTAGTCACCACGGCGACGCTGGGCAGCGTAAAGAGGTAACAAACAAACTTACTTTCACATTCGTAACATTAGGTGGGATGTCTTTATTGTAGTCGATTTTGACCGTCACACTTCAAACTTAGTTATGTTTGTCCCTCTCTATTCCTAATGTAAATAGCTGGGATAGAAAAGAATAGGTAAAATAACTAGTACCACTACTATTGCTTTACCTTCGATGTCGGAAAAATAAGCAAAATTATACACTATCATAACATCAAAGCGAATAAGTCTGTTTTATGAATTCTCAAGGATTTTAGATTCTATTTGTATACTTAAGACGACAGTTACTTTTGAAAAATCTTATTATTTTCACCGCATAAAAATTTCTTTTAAACTCGCCTTTAATAAACAAATACTTGTATTTATATTGCGCTTAATGAAATCTAAAAGAATATCATTTTCTTATAGATTGGTTAAGATTGTCCACTTTGGTCGTGCCTCAGAAAGGACGTGAAACCGTTGGTCCTGCGTCTGATCTCTCTCCGGTCGTGTCGGTCCCTCTTATCGGACTGAGATTGAGGGAATAGCGTGCACACTTTTGCACTATAATATTTGAAGCAGATAAGAAATCAGTGATAAGTTGCTCGCTCATCACCTAAGAGAGCCTAGTGCTTTATACATAGTAATTTTATTTCGCGATCTAAGCGATAGAAGTTTGTCAGCAACGCTTTTGCTCCAATAGGAAGCCTTCATTTTGCATATTCTTCAAATCACGTGATGTATGCCAAACGCTATTGGTGGGAATGTTGGGACAACAAACATCGATGCCATATGATGTTATATTGTAGTCTCATTGTAGTAAGTTCTTTGTCAATTGCTATGACATGCACGGAAGAAGATGCAACAGATGTATTCTAGCGAAGCCGCGAATCAGCATAGGATTTCGTAAACGTTGAGGTAAAATATTTGTTGGGTATCTGGCTTCATAAATATCAAGTTTGTAGGAAATTTCATCCTGAGTCAGGTCTGTTTTTTTATTTAAAGTAGTCAATTTAACGTGTGATATTTCCTGTGCAGATGCAGAGTCCACTAGAATACATCAGCTGCATCTCTAAGGAACTCAAGCATTCTCTCAGACGATAAGCAAGCAACTAGTCACTGATTTACATTAGGTACATCTGTGTCCTACTAGCTTCTCCTATGATAAGTTCTGGCTAGCCGTATATTTTCTAATGAGTACATTAAATTTAATAAACATATTGTATTTGATTTTATTATACAATAATCAATACAGATCATGTACTAGCACTACATACCTATACATACTACGTAACCTTAACTAAGTACCAATGTAAGTCCGAGTATCGAATAAACTAATCTCCATATGCAGTGGACATCAGCGAAAAGAACGACCAAGCCGTTTTTAGAACCTGAAAATATATTAAATGATTAGCCGCTTACTTTAATATTTATCTTACTATAAAATACACACTTCAGCTTATTGCAGTCCAAACGTAGGCCTCCCCCAGGGCACATTGCTTACTACATAAAGCTACTGCCCTTTAGGGGATTTTGTCAATAGTAGCTGGGCCGGCGGGATGGCAGTGTGATTTTCGGACTATGTTGTCAACACTGGAGGCGCTACTGCCCACCTCCCGGAGACCCGGATGATTCTCATTAGAGCGGGGCGTGCCCGGGGCGGGCCGTGTACGTGGCTCGGACGGGGCACGTATTAAACACGTTACATACATTTTGTATGAAGCAATTTATATTACACCGTGCATTGTCCGTATCACGTCCGGGCCCGCTCGACGCTCGTCTCAACCAAGTTTGTTGCACGGGGGTCCGATAATGTATGTAACGTGTTTGTAGCGGAGCCATCTATCGGATGCAGGAGAGAACCACAATAGAATGTAAATCCCTAAAACGCGATATCGAAGTTTCTCACAATTATTGGAATATATACATGGGCCAAACAACTACCAGTGGCCCGGTGGGGCCGGAAGCGCTTCCCTTTTCATCACCCCCACATGTTTAATCCGTGCCTCGTCCAGGCCGCTTTCACGGCCCGCCCCGGGCACGGCCCGCTCTAATGAGAATCATCCCTTCATCGCTTCTTACGATACCCACAGACAGACATGGTGTGGTGCTATTTTAATCTGCTGATAACAAACGGCATTTTTTAAATTAGTCATAAACTATCCCGATTTCTTCGTTTCCGTAAGAATAAAAAAAAAATCGTTCTCAAAGAACTTAAAATACACACCCTATAATTACACCGCCACTAAAAAAAACTACTAAGTACCTACCAGTAAAAACTAATGATAATATTTTTACCATTGTAAATGTATTCAGAGTGACTGGTGCGTATTTTAGCGATGTCAAAGAACATGACCGCTGAGCCCTGCAATAAAGATTATTGTATCACACTCAAAATTGCGTGCTTTTTATACCCAACAAAATGTAATTTATCATATCGATTTTTGGATATAATTAATATGAAAAATACGTACAAAAATTAACGTTTTACCTTAAAATAATGAACAGAATAGTTTTCTGATAGGTTACATCGCCCTTGTACCATATAATGTTGTTGTAGGTCAAATCGGATATTTCGCTTGTCTGAAAAAATAATAAATATTAATGTCTTTCATTGATTTTGTTTGTTAATGGCATAGAGGCAGATAGATTTACCGCTCCGTTCATCCTCTCTGCATGATCACATAAGTTGATTAGAATCATCAGAAGGCCAATAGTAGCAAGTGCATTTCGCGCCGCGGCAATCGTGTCCTTTAATATCTGGAATAAACAAGGAAATCCTTTTTTTTTAAATAACTTGGAATTTTGTGAAAATCTATAAAAATTTATCTAATTATGCTGCCAAGCGCGGATTTCGAGAACAGCTGAACCGATTTCACTAATTCTTTTTTTAGCGTATTCCTTGAAGTACAAAGATGGTTCTTACGGAGATAAAAATTTAAAAATTCTATAGTGACCGCCCCGACTTTGTCCATACATGTGCATAAGGATATTTAATAATATTCCTAAAAAATAACAGATCTACAACTTAATCGATTTAAAAATGATCTGGCTTGTAGATCAAACCTTTTATACGGTCAAAGAGTTCCTAGATGTCTTGGTTTTAATTTATCCTGTTTGTACATGTGTTTTTTATATTTGCATGCCAATTGAGTAGGCAAATGTACCTATCTGATTTATGTTACAACTTTTTATAACCCTATTCAAAGACAGATAAAGTATTATTGTATCTCTTCCGAAATTCACGGGACTACAGATTCCCGGTCCTTTGAAAGGCGTGCATCGGGCCGTAGCCAAGACGTAGAGGCCCTTTTAAGAGAACTTTAGTAAGGTGTGGGATACATATGGCGGATACCATCACCGAACGCACAATATGATACACCCGGTGATGGTCCCTGCCATGTGCAAAGACTATTGGAGTGCAGATCTACATCATGCGAGGGGAAACTAAGGTCACGGGCTATAGGATTGAATGTTGGGTGGCTGGATAAGGGCTATTTTATATAGGCAGACTAACGGACACCTGCCATTATAATCTAGTCCCAAAATTATGAGGTGGTAGGCGATGACTTGCCGCCGGTAATTTAAGGCCATGAGGTTAGGTTTCCCATAAGTGGCGCATGCCGGGGAGGCAACACCGGCGTGGGCGGCTAAGGGTGCAGAGAGGTGTGACGGCGGGGCGTACACATCAGTTACCCCCGGCGTTATGACATTTTACACTTCCACCCTGGAGCAAAGGGTTTACTCTTGTGCTGTTCCCTCTTAGCCGGCCAAGAAAGGCAAGCTAAGAGTCGAGGGCCAAAGATGGTAAAGTGGCCCTCTAAACTCGGGTCCATGATGACGCCAATCACCAACAGCTTCGCCACAAAGCTGCCCTGCGGGCTTATTATTATTATTACAGCCGTGCAAAGCCGGGGCGTAGTTAATAATTTTTATTTTATTTAAATAATACAGGGTGATTTTTCACCGTCAACGTTCCCGAAAACTACGGAATCTCCTCATCATCACGATCATTTTTCTCCATGGAAGCATACCTGGGAAGTGTCTGGTTTCCAAAATATTAGGGTCCAAAGTTGAGTAAATAGACTGCGTTTTTCTGCATAAATGCACATAGACGCGCGTAGCAGGATTTTTTCACGAAAAATAATTAATGTCTGTCTATAAAAAAAACTAACATAAACACTAGACACTATAATTTCGCACGATCAAGGAATTTAATTTTTTTTTCAAAAAAATATATTTTTTTTCCAGCATTTTTTTTGCCATAAACTTACTTTATTTCATGTATAGAATACGTACCCTTCGTTAAAGGTGGCCACAAAAAAACATCCTGTATAATAATTCAATGTATTCCAAGTGTTTCCGGTAATTCGATTGACAAATTCGTGATAAATAAATTTTGCATTCAACATTGACAAATTAGCGACGGCTATACATATTTTGCACTAAAAGTTGACCTAACCACGAAGAACTTGTTAACACAAATTGTTAAGTTTATCATATTATTGTATAATATACATTTTTCTTGACGAGGAATAGATAAGTAACAGAGTAATGCAGTAGATAAGTAATACAGTTTTTTTTTATACGAACCCGTGCAGCAAACCCGAAAACGCAAACTGTGACAGTTCCAAACATCAGTTGTGAAAATACCATTGTATTAAATATGTCATTAGTTTTATTGACAAGACTGAAAATAAAATTCATTGTTTACTTAAAATAATGATTCGCAGAGCGGAGCGAAGACCAATCATTAATCTAAGATTGTTTAGTTGACTTTTATTTGCAAATTTTCACATCTTTTGATCTCAAGTTGGCTACTCTAGTCACTATTTATTAAGTATGAGTAGGTACATCTTATATGATTTTTAGTAAATTCAAGTTTTTCTCATCTTTTACACAACTCAACTTTTATATTACTCGTTTGTAATTTCCTTAAAAAGGGACCTAAAGTTTTCCTTTCACTTCACATATTTAATACACATAATAATACAATTACTTATATTTTAATCAAAACTCACATAATTAATCTCTGGTGTCTATAGATAAAGCCTTTTATTTTCTCCATCTTCCTCAGCGGATCGCTGTCGTTTTCCTTCACCAATATCAACATGTCTTCTTTTAATAAAACAAATTCTGTTGTCAAATACGACACTATACTGAAAAGCAGTAACTGGTGACCAATGTATGTGTTTACAACTAACATAGCTGAAAAAAGTATGTGGATGATATGTCAGAAGTCTTTTTGACATTATTTATCACCTTCGGTAGAACAACGGCACAATTGACAAAAATTCTAAAAACCGCAATTATGCCTTTGTTCTGCCGTAAAATAAAATAAGGGCAATCTTCAAAAATTACAAAATTCAATATGGGTGCGCCCACCACCGGGCCCTATACCCTCCACTGACCTGGACCACTGAAATTACAAAACAAAATTGTATTGTTGTTCTACCAAGGGTGTGAATGATATGTTTAGCACACAAATGTCTTAAAATACAAATTGACCGTATTTTAGGACATTTGAGTGCGCGATTACCTTTCAGGCAAATAATATCATTTTGTGTAGGGAACAATTCAACCATTTTTTTACAGATAACTGGTGGTGGCCTAAGGTAGTATATGTTTGCCTAGAAAGTGGACTGAGTCCAACATATGATCGGCGAAATGACAGTTCTCACACGTTGATATAATGAATAGGATAATGAATATGACATAATGACTTTTCTGAGGTGTTAGTGAATAGAATACTTACTATTGTAGACTTGAAACATGTAAACTGCTAAATAAATTGCAACATTGCTTGTAGCATCGAATGGGTATCTGCCCAAGAATGGGAAAGTTAATTCGGCTTTCTCATCTTGAAGAATTGCTTTACGTATAAATGATTCGACTAACGACACAAAAAGGTAATTGTAAGCAGTTAGTCGGCAGAACCAATATATTACTGAAAATATAAATAAAAACATTAAAAATAAAAGTTATTTAAAAGAGATCTTTTGTCTGACTTCAAATCAAAAACTCGACATCAGTCTAATGCAGTCTACTGCTGGACGTAGGCCTCTCCCAGGGCACGCCACAAGGCTACTGCCAATGGAAGGTTTTTGCATATAGCCATCACGCTGGACAGGCGGGTTGGTTACCACAGTGTGATTTTCGGACTATGTTGTCCACACGGGAGGCGCCGCTGTCAATCTCCCGGAAACCTGGTCGGAGATCTTACGATACCCACGGCAAGACATGTGGTGATGCTATTCAACTCTCCCACATCATACTGCCAGCAAGGTGAAACCACACAGCAAGCCTTCGCGTACTTACATTTAATTCGGAGTATAAATCTTCCCATAAGTTTATCCTTTAGTAAGACCTGTTCTTCAGACAGGCCGGTGGTTCTCCACATCGAGTTTATTTCGTAAATGATGTCTTTAATTGCGTTCTTATGCTGAACTATTAAACAAGCTTCTATAAATGCTAGAACAAAGATATGTACATCATTATTAGCAGCCATAAGAAGTCCACTGCTGAACATAGGCCTCCCCACTTGTTTTAAAACGGGGCACGGTCTAAAAGATCAGGAACAAGTTGCCAGCTTATCGCCTGACATTACTGAACTCGTCTCATTCACTATGGGTGCGCCCACCACCTACACCCTCCACTGACCGTCGGATCTGATAACTCATAACTGCGAAAACAGGCACTTGCACTAACTGCAATCGCCACGAGAAACCAGATCCGAGCACCTAGCATGCAAGACAATAGGTACATTGCACTATTCCGAAATCAAAAACTAGATTAATAGTCTACATATATTTCTCCAACTCGTCTCAGTAAAACAGAAAATAGAATACATCAGCTGCATCTCCATCCGTGCGTCCGTTCGTCGTAAGAGTAGACTAAGGAAGGAACTCGGTTGATCTCTCAGGCGATAAGCTAGCAACTTGTCAGTCTCTCGTCGCTATGCTCAACGTAACTGAGATCTTATTTATGATCCTGCTGTTTTCGCTACCCAATGTCCGGGACACAGCCGTGTGTACCTATATATCTATATCGCAGCTTCGGTAGAACAAAGGCACAATTTGCTTTTACAATTTTAGACAATTGTGCCCTTGTTCTACCGAAGGTGCGATATCTATCTATACATATAATAAAAATGAAACGGATCGCTGTCTATACATGGAAGATTATATGAGAAAAAATATTATAGGAGACCTTTATCAACGCAATATACCTAAAAGAATGATTATTGGAGTTTTAGTCTGTTTGTCAGTTTGTCTGTGCGTTTGTGCACGCTAATCTCAGAAACGGCTGAACCGATTTTGATGCAGTTTTCAGGAATATATTGTGACAGGTCCCACTTAACATATAAGCTACTTTTTATACCGGGAAAATGTATTTTTATCCCGGGTAATTTCGACATTTTGTTTTTTTTAATGTAGTCCACGCGGACGAAGTTGCGGGAGTCCACTAGTCTAGTATATATTTAAAACAACACTTTTAAAAAATCTCTAAAAAATTTAAAAAAACTCCACAATAATTATTTTAGATACTCAAGCCCATTATCCCCCAAAGAGGTTGGACAAAAGTGTGTAAATTACACACCCACTTACGAGTATTACCCTTATATGTATACAGGATGATTTTTGGTCGTCAACGTTCCCGAAAACTACGGAATCTCCTCATCATCACGATCATTTTTCTCTATGGAAGCATACCTGGGAAGTGTCTGGTTTCCAAAATATTAGGGTCCAAAGTTGAGTAAATAGTCTGCGTTTTTCTGCATAAATGCACATAGACGCGCGTAGCAAGATTTTTTCACGAGAAATAATTAATATCTGTCTATAAAAAAACTAACATAAACACTAGACACTATAAATTTCGCCAGATCAAGTAATTTAAAAAAATTGATTTTTTTTTTCCCAGCATTTTTTTGGCATAAACTTACTTTATTTGATGTATAGAGTACTTCGTTAAAGGTGGCCACAAAAAAACATCCTGTATATAATGAGATAAATAGATTTATTCATATATTTAAAGATACTTACTTTGAGACATAATAAAGTCGATATTCACCGTCATTGACGCATCACTATAATCCATCAACCCTTCAAAAAGAAGGTACAGAACATAATATAACGATAAAGAATGCAACAAAAATATCGTCAAATTCAAACATAACCGCAATTTTGGAAACTGGACATCTGTTTTCATGTAGTAAATATGACACTTTCCAAGCAGATCCAGACTGAAGGAAAATGGCAGCAGAAATTCTTTGCTGAGTGATTCCGAGTCGGCCATTTTTGTTATTTGTATTGCAAAGACTGAGAGGGAGCCGCTGTGATATTTTTATATCTTGATATTGTATAAAAATTAAGTATTGCACTGTAATAGGACTTTGATGTTTTACCAATATTATATGCTGCTGTAACACTATAACACTAGTGGTTGCCTACGACTTCGTTCATATAACTTTAAGAATTCCCGTTGCTTCTGTTCCCTTGAAAATTTCGGGAAATTATTTCTTTGTGCCTTACAATAGTATCTAAGTAACTGAAGAGTTCAAAAATGTTGATGTCATTAGTATAGTTTTAACTAGCTGTTGCCAGTGACTTCGTCTGCATGGGGTGGAAACCATCACTTCCTTATTCAATGCCTATGTCATATTAGGAAATATGTCTGTGAAATTTATAGTTCCTACCTTATGCCTTGATATAATATAATCAGTCAATCATTTTTGCCTTTTTTATATATAGATTAATTATCTTAAAATTACACACAATCATAACATCAAAGCGAATAAGTCAGTTTTATGAATTCTCAAGTTGATATTTTAGATAGTGCTATCATTTATTCTTCTTTGGAATAATAAAGAGTAGGTAGATTTTTTGTTTAATATTTTATTAAAAGATAGAAATAAGTGGTGTAAAGTCTGTGTAGTTAATAAATTAATGTAATAGGTACAGATCGATAACCGTTTATTATCTGTAGAGTTTTTCTACAAAGCGCCATCTTTTAGTTGTTTTCGGAACTAAAAAGCCAGTAACCTGTCGGCTTCTTACCAGCGAGACCTGAAAGTAAACGGATAAGCATGAGATGCTACGATGTTAGACAGCAAGTGTCGTAGATGTCACTAAGTCTAAAATAAAAGATTCGTCCAAAGTGCGTTTAATTAAAAAAAATACACTTGCTTTGAATGATGTCAGTAGCACACACAGGGCAATAGTTACTATGTGTATGACTAAACTTAACTATATGTACCTATTACAAAAAATGTTTTCCTAAATCTGGCATAGGAGTTATTTTATGAAATGGACTCTAGTAAAATAAAAGTTTACAAACAACACGCACCGATGAGTTGTATGTACCTATACAGGGTGATTTTTGGTCGTCAACGTTTCCGAAAACTACGGAATCTCCTCATCATCACGATCATTTTTCTCCATGGAAGCATACCTGGGAAGTGTCTGGTTTCCAAAATATTAGGGTCCAAAGTTGAGTAAATAGACTGCGTTTTTCTGCATAAATGCACATAGCCGCGCGTAGCAGGATTTTTTCACGAAAAATAATTAATATCTGCCTATAAAAAAACTAACATAAACACTAGACACTATAAATTTCGCACGATCAAGGATTTTTTTTTTTTCTCAGCATTTTTTTTGGCATTAACTTACTTTATTTCATGTATAGAATACGTACCCTTCGTTAAAGGTGGCCACAAAAAAACACCTTATATGTATGACATTCATCAGCATCATTGAAATTTGCAAGCAATATGCAAGCATATAGCAACATGGCGGAATCGAATTATTCATTCGCCTAAGATCAAAAGAAAGTAACATAAGTACAAACATATTTATAAACTAGTGGACGCCCGCGACTCCGTCTGCGTGGACTGCAGAAAAAACAATCTATAATATTTTTTCTCATACATCTTCCATGTACAGACAGCGATCCGTTACATTTTTATTATATGTATAGAAGAATAGATGTATAGATTATTTATTGATCAAAATTAAAGTTTCTCGAACAAGAGCTGGCCTCAATTAAATAGAAAAATTATCCTTTTAAAATGGCAATTCTCTAGACAATCGAGCGATTACTCTTTAAATCAGTTTCTTTGTCGTGATTCGCATAAAGTTGACCTTAAGCTCGGCGGTATGCGCGCTGCGCGCACAGTGCGCACTGAATGCAAATTGACCGCTTTCTAAGTTCGTTTGAGACATTGTTATGAACCTTTGAGGATATTACGCTGGGTGGGCAAGTTTTTTTTTGTTTTAAGGTTAAATTTGTCCTCCTTGTAGTATCGCCACTCGAAATTAAGGTTTTAAATATTAGGGTAATAAATATTTACAAAATGTTATCTCATAGAAGATAGATTTATAATACCTATCAAGGAATACCAATATATTAGCTGCATCTCTTTCTCTAACTCGGGCATTTTCTTAGGCGATAACCTAGCAACTTGTCACTGATGTTTCGCGTCTGTACCTACCTGCTATGCTAAGCGTGCTTGTGGTATCTTCTTTACGTTACTGCAGTTACGATTACCCCATTAAAAAAAACAAAACTGTGTCTATAATATGTATAGTAATGTCTACAAAGCTAATTTTGTAATGATGAATCACAACTATACAGGGTGTAACAAAAGAGGTATGTAAAGCGAAAAGCTATGTAAACAGCCCACTTAAAGGGACCTATATTCCTAAACAACTGAGGAATGTTCATAGAATCTTGAAAAATAAACATGTGTTTTTGAGTCTCAAATTTTGAAAATAGGTTCTCTATAGTGAGCTATATACATAGCTTTTCGCTTAACATACCCCTTTTGTTACACCCTGTAGATTAAATTAAGCCATCATGTTTTTTAATTTCAGCTCAGCTATGTTTTCTCTCACATAAATTATTCTCAAAAACAATGTCTAAAACGGTTTTATTACATCCAATTTGCAAACATTATCCAAAACACCCTATTAATGTAGAACAATACTCTATTTTCACACCAAAGATGTTACTTTCTCGCGTTTTTGCAAACACTGAGATACCTCCCTTTTTCTCACGGATCTCATAAATTTTGGTTATACTTCGCTTCAGTTATACAGTCTTCTAACAAAGGCTCTAGTGCAGAGGTTCCCAAACTTTTTTTACTCATAGACCCCTTTTAAAAGTTAACTGATTCTGGTAGACCCCCTACAGGCATACACCATATACAAATTAATTGTGAACCTCCATTTTTTCACATTAACGTAGACCCCCACCTGTGGACCCCTGGGGGTCCACCTGGACCACTTTGGGAACCACTGCTCTAGTGTCTTGTGTCTTTATAATTTTTACCCAACTGCGTCAGAAGGAGGGTTGTGTTTTTCATGTTTGTATGTATATTTTTTTGGCTCGATCTAAAGTCTAAGCGGCTTGTCGCATGTCAGTTTCAGAGGTGTCATAAGACTCGTCAGTCGTGGAAGTGACACTTGGTTACACAATTTGTGTATCACACATTTTTTACACGGTTTATTACAAAATTTTTACGCTGTGGGGTTTTTTTTAAAATATCATTCGTCATTTGTTTTCAAGAAAATCTGCGTGACTTCGAAATAGCATTTGTTATAACAGACATGGTGTTTTTTTGGTTGCCACCCTTAACGAAGGGTACATACTCTATACATCAAATAAAGTAAGTTTATGCCAAAAAAAAATGCTGGGAATCGATGTAAATTTTTTTGAATTTTTTTTTTCATTACTTGATCTGGCGAAATTTAGTGTCCAGTGTTTATGCTAGTTTTTTCATAGACAGATATTAATTATTTCTCGTGAAAAAATCTTGCTATACGCGTCAATGTGCAATTATGCAGAAAAACGCAGTCTATTTACTCAACTTTGGACCCTAAAATCTTGGGAACCAGTAACTTCCCATGTATGCTTCCATGGAGAAAAATGGTCGTAATGATGAGGAGATTCCATAGTTTTCGGGAACGTTGACGACCAAAAATCATCATGTATACAGGGTGTAAAAAGACAACGATGTTTTTTTAATACCTCGTATTCTTTGTAAGGTTACGATCATTTTCTTCTATGGAACAAACCCTGGGAAACGACAAAAAAAAAATGAATAAATAAGGTCATTTTATTGCAAGCAATGTATTCGTTTGATGCTAAAAGTACAAATGTACCTACATAACATTTTGACATGGTATCTTTGAAAAAAATGTTTGTTAACCGATTTCAGTAACTTTGGACCTCAATATTTTAATATACAATTAATATCTTAATATACAATACCCGTGGTTTCCCAGGGGTGCCTCCATAGAAAAAAAAAAGATCGTGATGTTACAAAGAATACGAGGTATTAAAAGAACAAAGTTGTCTTTTTACACCCAGTATATGTGGAAAAGTAAAATAAGTTATGGAACTATGTTACTCGTACCTAAGGAAATACTTCGAAAAGGCTCACTCGTTACCATCACATATTTATTTGTGCGATTTGCGCATATCACCAGCGTCTTCATTCATCCTAAGCTAGAAGGCTGATATGTAGACTCTAGTGTTAGTGATTGACGCTAGTGACTACGTAACTTGAACATTCGTTTAGACATTTTCTTTTAGTTCCATATAAAGTCACTTCTTTCCAGGGCGAGTGTAGGAGAAATAGCAAGTCATTTGTACTAATGATACAAGTTGTTGCACTTTTGCTGGTCGATAGTCTTCTCGTAAGAAGTCAATTGATCCGCTTATACAGGGTGTAACAAAAAGGGTATGTTAAGCGAAAAGCTATATGAACAGCCCATTGTAGAGAACCTATCCACAAAATTTGAGACCCGAAATCACATGTTTATTTTTCCGGATAGTATGGAGAATTTTTAAATATCTCAGGAATTTTCATACAATCTTGAAAAATAAAAATGTGATTTCGAGCCTTAAATTTTGTAGATAGGTTCTCTATAGTGGGCTATTTACATAGCTTTTCGCTTAACATACCCTTTTTGTTACATTCTGTATAATCTGTTCTAAGTTTAAGTTTAGATCGTGAAATAGGATGTCAAATTATGGCAGTTTTTTTTAATGCTTGGATCAATGTTTAGATTTTGTCATATCTATCACACACCTACAACATCCACATTACATGTTGGGCAGAATTTTGGTACACTTTTTAATATTTATTGTATTATTGTTACTTAACTATAACCGAGGAGGGTTGGCGTCAGACAGGCAGCCGGCTTTAAAAAAGCCAAATCTTTGGCAATGTGAGTTTCGAAAGAATATATTGCACCGACCCCATAAAATAATGGGATAAGGGCAGGCAGATGATGATGTTGCTAAAACTTTGCGAACTTCGCCGTCGCTCATAAAATTGTTACACTGTCTAAATCTACTGTTACGTTTGAGCTTAGCTAGCTTTCTGCACACCTACGTAGGAAAATAGCTAGGAATGACATTTCAACATACTGTGCTCCGTGGCCAGCTGGCCTTAAGTTTCTTTAGGTTAAGTTTTTATAAAGTTCCATCATTATAATTATCTTTTTTAGCAGTGAGAAGTCCACTACTGAATATAGACTTCCTCCAATAACCTCTACTCCGACCGGTCGGAAGCGGCCTGCATCCAGACGATACCCGTGACCTTGGCTGGGTCGTCCATCTCGCGGGTAGCCTTTCCACATTGCGCTTTCTATAGGGTGTATAAAAAGGGGCATGTTAAGCGAAAAGCTAAGTAAATAGCTCACTAAAAGGAACCTACTCACAAGATTGGAGACTCGAAATCACATGTTTATTTTTACAGATATTATGGAGAATCCCTAAAAACCTCAGGAATAGAATCATGCAAAACAAACGTTCCACTAATTTGAGCCCCTAAATCATAGAGCTTAAAATTTTCGAAATAGGTCCTCTATAGTGGGCTATTAACTTGGTTTTTCGCTTAACATACCCTTTCTGTTACACCCTGTATAGAATATCGAAATAGTGTGACTTCGTTACTGAAGCAGAATTATAAATACGTGATAATAATAACTACTATCAAAGGGAAAGCTACCTTGAAAATAATAAAAAAAAAATCAACATCCGAATTCCTTTGTCCAATTATAGAAATAATTAAATGACAATAGTTAACTTCCGTACGTTACAAGATGCGTATACAATACAAGACATAACGTAAAAACAAAAAGTTGTACTTGGACACTTTTACCTTTACGCCGACAGTATTGAGTGGGAGGATGTGTTGGAAAGTACACTCAAATTTTGTGAGGGCTTAGAACGATTTTCGCTTGCACCGCTCAGAAGTACAACGCATTTGAAGCAAGTGCTACCATTACGTTGATTTGTACGAAGTAGTGTAGCCGTGGATGGCGCTGGAAATAAACACCACTAATAACACCGAAAATAAAGTTATATAAACTTTGAGTGCAGTGAACGGATTTCCGATTTTGAGACTTACGTCATTTTGCGTTTTGGATTTTTTTTCTGCCATGTAAGTATATTTTTTAACCGACTTCACATAAGAGAGGTTATCAATTCGTCTGTATGTTTTTTTTATATATATTTTTATGTTTTTTACCTCAGAACTACGTCATTTATGAAGCGATTTCAATTTTTTTTTAAAGTTGGTCATGGTATGCTTCCAAGTTGGTCTCATATTCTCCACATCAGGGTGGGATCTTGGAGAAATCGAGGGCAATCCTCAAATATTGTAGGTACATGTAGTCTGTTTTTATACTTTTACTGAGCGTTTTGATCACCTACATAATAAAACATAACATCTGATGATGGAATCTCTAAGGAATATAGGGATATCCTCAAATATTATAGGCACGAGTAGTCGGTTTTTTTCGATTTTTCTATTATTATTTTTAGTGATTGATTAAGTTCAATATTAATTTCCGAGCATAGTAAGTATATAAAGGTAGATCGTAAGTATATAAACGAATCCCAATATCGTAATCCTATCCAAGCGAAATCATTAGTTTGTTTTTGCGTAAGTATTGAATTTATATTCTTAAACTTTATTGTACACAAAAAAAAAAAAAAAAAATCAGTATACAGGAAAAATGTACAATGGCGTGCCTATCTCTTCATGAGATTCCTTCCAGCAAACCACTCATGAAAACACTTATATAATTCAAGTTGGTTAGGAATATCTCTATAGGTATTATAAAATCAATATGAAACTCGAGTCTCAAATTTTGTGTAAATATAGTGGGTTATTTATATAGAACTTCACTTAACATACCTCTTTTCTAACCCTGTCTGCATACATATATTATGTACTAGTGGACTAGTGGACACTGGATACCCACGACTCCGTGGACTGCAGACTACTGCGGAATAAACATAATGTCGGAATTATCCGGATATATAAAAATATTGAATTGTATCAGGCGTCACTATTCGGAAGTTCAAATCTCTATTGAGGGATCGCCCACCACCGGGCCCTATACCCCCCGCTGACCCTCGGATCTGCCGACTCATGATCACGAACACAAGACACTACAGTCGCAACGAGAAGCCAGATCCAAGCACCTAGCATGCAACCATAAATACATAGCTGCTAATCCGAAAACTATATATATAAAAATATTAAATTGTAGCCCATGTAAGCTATATTATTGTGAGGTTTCATGAAAATCCATTCAGTAGTTTTTGCGTGAAAGAGCAACAAACATACATACATCCTCACACACTTTTGCGTTTATCATGATACTTAGTAGGATGTGGACTACGCAGTCAGAGTAACTGGTTGTATGTAATGAATATGAGGTACTCGTAACAATGGGAATATGATAGAGCAAAAGGTCGCAGCTAAAGCTAGTAATAGTATGTTGGTAGATAACAATTTTCCAGTATGTTCCACAAAGTCTCCATCCCAGTGGATGAACCCGCGATTTTATCGTCTAGGTAATCGTCGCAATTGAGTCAATTATGTGCGCGAGCTCTGGTTTACTGGCGTATGTAGTACGCAGCGTTACTGCAGCATAGTATTTTTTTTCATAAGTTAATATAAAAATATTTATAAATAAAAAAACTTCTTAGTGAGCTTGCCTGTTGCGTCTAAAAGCATGACTGTTTTACTTATGAGGTGCACCTTTTCGGAAGGCGTAGGTTCGTTTCCACTCAAGGGCCTGTTACGTTAAATTTATTTTACGTACGAATTTAAATATGCTTAAATTATTATTTACACAAGGAGGGTTGGCGTCGGGCGGGCAGCCGGCCGTAATATAAACGCCAAATATTTTGGCAATATGAGTTTCGAAAGTCTTATGTCCCCTAGATGGGGCAGAGTATCTCCACATTTCTCCGCCAACCCGTTCGATCTTGTATAACAGCTATTGAAGCAAAATTAAAAAGGGTGTATTCTCTTCATTAATTCGATTGGATCTTTATTTATATTTTTAGGATGATTAACCATTACTTACACCACTGCGCGTGATTCAAACCCACGACTTATGAGTTAGTACCAATGTTATTAACCATTAAAAAAATCATCCCATTAATCTTCATATCTTTGGAAATTTGATGAACCTACACATTGTTTTAACATCCATTTTATTTGGTGAAAGTGTTAAATTAATCTCTAAGGTACCTACAGCAAGAAGTAAAACAAAGAATTTTAGATACAAATTGTTTTACGTTTTTATAAGCTTTACTAGTGGACGCCCGCGACTTCGTCTGCGTGGACTGCAGAAAAAATAAAATGTCGAAATTATCCGGGATAAAAATATTTTCCCGGGGTAAAAAGTAGCCTATGTGTTAATCCAGGGTGTCAGTTAACTCCATTCCAAATTTTATTAAAATCGCTCGAGCCGTTTTTACGTGAAAGAGTAACAAACATCCATTCATCCATCCATACTTACAACCTTCGCGTTTATAATATTAGTAGGATAGGATTTATGTAAGACAAGTCCGTATCATATAAACGTTAGCTAGCACTTTAGTCACATTGACACAGAGACAGACAGGCCCCCTGATTATGTAAAAGCAATAGCAAAGCCGAAGCAAAGCGATAGTGAAATGTCAAAGTTCCTTTGAAATTCATTTTATGTAATACGAACTTAGCAATCAGCGATTTTTGTACAATTTTCGCTATCGCTTTGCTTTTGCTAGTTAGGTAATAAGGGTGTGTTCCCGAAGTTCGGTAGCCATAACTGTAAGGTCATAAGGGGGATCTTACAGCCACACTGTAATTGGTAGACATCATACGCATCAATAAAAACGTCGGTTACAATAGTCGGTTGCTAATTAGTAAATGCAGTGGCGGGAATGAGTGGCGGGCTATATGAAAAAAAAAAAAAAGAATAGGACATCTCTCGTGGAAAAGCAGTCTTAAGCTACCTGCTAGAGAAAATATGACGAAGGTATACTTCAATGCAATACCTTACGTGGTCTAAGGTGAACAATATTGTAGAAGACTGGCAAAGATAATGATACGGAACGTTTCAAAGAAAATCTAATAATGCCTTTGTAGTCCTTAGAAAGTTGCCCTTAAGTGGGGCGGAGTGAGCTTAGTGCATGTAAAAGATTAAAGATTATGAGATAGTACAGCTATATTACAAATGTAAAGGAATAACAACAACCGTAGGTATCTTGGTATAGCAAAGCGGCAGTAAAAATTCTAAATTTAGACCTGAGTCGAATGCTGATTGGAGCAGAATATGGAGATATACATATGTACTTAGAAACATGGCTACGTTCCCGAAATGAGGTAGCTAGACCTGTAAGATCATAAAGCAGATCCCATAGGTACGAATTAGGATAGCAGGGAAAGATATAAATTAACAGTGAAAAGTTATATAACCTAGTTATGTATCGCATAAAATAATGTCCGAGTCCCTTATCCGAAATCTATCACATGCATGGACAGAGATGCATCTGGCATAGACACAGGAATATTGATGTGATACCTAGATATTATAAATATGTTTTAAGAAATGAAAAAATTCTTCACCCGAGTGGGACTCGAACTCACGACCTTCCATGCAGAGCTCTCACCAACTGAGCTACCGGGTCAATTACTCGGATGACGAATACCTATGATACTAAGATGTTTATGCCAAAGTCATGGATATATCTGTGATTTTTTTTATTGATATTTACTCAGTAAATGACATCCTAAGCTCTGATAAACGTGAGTTTATATGTAGTAAATACTTTCGTCCATGTCGTGACTAGATAAGTCACAGTAGCTCTGATTTCCTACTTCGTTAACTTTACCCTGAATTTAGGACAAGTCGTGCGTTTAATGCCCTCAATGTTTGCGGAATAGTCCGCCATATTTTTTGGAAATGAAAATGAGAGTTTCTTCCAAAAGTCTTTTTGCATTTCACATAAAGATCACACGACTTATAGTTAAACGATTTGGTATTTAAATCTATGCAAGGCAATAAAAAGGAAAGAGTTTATTTTCATGTTAGGTATACCAGAATATGGTATACAATACCATTTATTCAATACTTTGTTGTACAGTATTTTGTAAATAATTAGTATAACTTTTGACATTTGTATAACAAAATAATAGGATGTAGCAAGTAGACAAATTAACATCTACCAGAAAGGTTTTCTTAGATCAAAATATGTGAGAAATCATCGTCAGCCTATTGCAGTCCACTGCTGGACGTAGGCTTCCCCCAGTGTACGTCACGTGGCTCGATCTCCCGTTTTTGCCATCCAGTCACTACCAGCCGTCCTCTTTAAGTCATCGGTCCATCTGGCCGGAGGGCGCCCAACGCTTGCCGAGGCACGGTCTCCATTCGAGAACCCGTTTACTCCACCGTCCATCGGTTCTACGACAGATGTGGCCGGCCCACTGCCACTTCAGTCTGCTACATTTCGAGACTATGTCTGTCACTTTAGTCTTCTGCCGGATAATCTCGTTTCGGACTTTGTCCAATCGCGAGATTCCGAGCATTGACCCTTCCATAGCTCTCTGAATGGCATGTAAGCGGTGAGCCAGCGCCACCGTCAGGTTCCACGTCTCGGCTCCGTAAGTCATGGCTGGGCGCAAGAACGCACTGATCGAACACATGTGAGAAATGTCGAAAAAAATGTATGTATTACATTTTGCATATAATTGAAAATTGAATTCCACATTTTCATAAAAGTCTCTTCAGCTCCTTGTGGTTGAAAGACAACAGATAAAAAATAGAGTCATTTTGTATTATTTACAAGGGGAAGGATCAAAATACAAGGTATTTTTTATGAAACACAAACCATGGGGGTTTGTACAAAAAGATAACAGTGCTAAGTTATACGTAATGCTAAAATGAAAGAATTGGTGAGAATTTCGTAAAATTTTACATCATCCGTAATTAAAAATATCTATTGTAGATAGGTATTTGTGATTCATAGATTTGAATACGGCAAAATTGCTTTTCCCATGCAAATTTAATTACATGACTGTTATCAATTATATTTGTTGGTAGCTATGTAATTCTATCTTCTTTAGTTTTAGGCCCATTAAGCACTTTGTTATATTTGATTATAATAACAAGTTTTATGATTGTGTTTTCGTTTTATAAAAATTGAAAAATTAATTTTTAAAGTTTCTGCATAATATATAAAAAATGTATTAATAAATCAGATAATTATTGTAGATAAAAAATGTTGTAAGGTTAATTTAAAAAGTACAATAGATTTCAAAAACAAAAAGAGCACACACTATTATATGTACAAAGAGTAGTTGACACTTCAGTTCTGTTAATGTAATTTGGAATATTATCTTATTTTCCCATATTTAATATAATGAATTGTATGTTAGAAAGCACAAATTGCCTTTTTAAGCTGTGGAAAACAGTTGTTATACATAATTATATTGTGCAAAGAAGTTTTACCACTTTTACAGCTTTGGGCGTCGAGGCAACCTAGTTCGAGGTTAAAATCCATATTCTAGACTTCACGACAGACCACTTTTGTATTAGGGTCAGTCATGAATCCTATTAGTTAAATAGGATAAAACCAAAAAGGTTTTGACAATTTATATAAGCGGATTATGTAAAAAAAGAACATAAATAAATAATAGTGATAGTCACTATGGGTGCGCCCACCACCGGGCCCTACACCCTCCACTGACCCTCGGATCTGATAACTCATAATTGCGAAAACAGGCACTTGCACTAACTACAATCGCCACGAGAAACCAGACCCGAGCACCTAGCATGCAAGACGATACATTGCACTATTCCGAAATCAAAAACTAGATAAATAATCTACATATATTTCGCCAACAACCGTGGTATCCTCAGGATTATAGAAATTACTAAATTAGTATACCACTAATTATTATGAACCTCTAAAACCCAACACATTACTCGTGGCGATTGTAGTTAGTGCAAGTGCCTGTTTTCGCAATTGTGAGTTATCAGATCCGAGGGTCAGTGGAGGGTGTAGGGCCCGGTGGTGGGCGCACCCATAGTGAATGTTTGAACTTCCGAATTGTAACGCCTAATACAATTTCATTTATAATAGTGATAGTAATAATATTTATGTTCATGTCAACATGTAAACCTGACGGCCGATTGGTGTAGTTGGTAGTGGCCCTGCGACGCCATAGGTCCTGGGTTCGAATCCCGGTAGGTGCAAACATTGATGTGATGAAGATCGATGTTTGTTTCCGAGTCATGGAAGTTTATATACTAATCTATGTATTTATATACCTCTGCTTAGTACCCACGACACAAGGCCTTAGTGTGGGACTAGGTCAATGTGTTGTGAAGTGCGGGAATATTTATATTTATTTATTTATAAATCTAAGATAAAAACAGACAAGGTGATAAGAACAGACAGGTGTTCCAAAGATATAGTTATATAAAATAAAGGCGCAATGCAAAGGTCTTCGGGCATATCTATAATCAAGTTGAATTAAGACAAATATAGTTTAGATAAAAATCTATAAAAATATGATGCTGTAATGTTTCGATAACCGTAACAGAGAGATAAATATTATTTAACACGGTTAATTACGCAATTCCCATTGACTATTGAAAGTTAAAAGTTTTTTTTTCTCAATTCCAGCTCCATACATCACTGGCGGAGGAAAGTGTAAACAGTAATCAGAATCACAACAAAAACAAAATTATAGACAATTCTTGAGTGTGTTTACAATGGTTTCTTTGTGAGCTTAACCGCTGAGATCGGGGGCAAGCCTCGTTAAGATTACCAAGATAAACGATACAAAGATGGCGATGAAAAAGTCAAGATTGGAGTGTCATTAATGAAATTTATAGAAAACAGTTCAATCAAATCCAATGATACTAGAAATAGTGAAGATGTAACAGCGAAAGACGAAAAACACATAATGATTATGGTCGTGAACACAATGATGATCGTAACAAATCCAGTTATGTGGTCAAGCCATTAGAACCAGTGTATGCATGAATGACAGAAAGTGAAAACATATAAGAACTTTAATTCCCATAGTACGTATACTTTTCACGTTCTCGGATTATAAAGAGCAGACAATGGAGAACCATGAGATGCTGGCGATAAAGTTCATGTTGCAGTATCAAGTGTATTTGAAAACGATACAGTTAACGTTATAGAAGTACTAATCGGTGTACGAGTAACCTTTACAAAGGTTAGAGGCGATTTTGAAGTTAATTTAGACGTAACATTTGCAATTATTGCCTGAATGAGAGTGAAATGGCGTATACATCATCTTTATGCTACGAGTACATCCAATTTGTAGTAGGGGAAAATTATGCGAGCGGCGTCGTTTGAAGTCTGTACGAATGTAGCGGTATGTATTTATTTTTAATATTTTCCACAGATTTTCTGGATAATGTCATCATGTCAATAATTATGAACAACTTTCTATCACATTTTAGTATGGGTAAACCTAGTAATTTTACGGAGATCAAACTAATTTTATTTAAATCGGTTTCGTTCATAAAATTGCTGATGACGGGTTTTTGATAAAATAAGGCACAGAGGCAGATAAGTTAAAAGTCATGAACTGTGACGAAAAAGAATTTCTAAAAGTGCAATTTAGTAGGTACTTACTTGAAGATAATAAGTTTTCGGATAATAATATTATAATTTGGTAGCATGACCGGAATTTGTAGCATTAGATGACTACAGATGTTTTACGGGCACCATACGTATGCAAATTTTCTTGAAATCTAAATATTTCAATAAGTATATGACATGTAATTTACATATTAAGTACATTTTATAATAATCTTTGTATCGAAACATTTGTGAAACCGGAATAGAAGAACTTTTAATATTTTTTTTATTACTTGATCGGGCGAAATTTATAGTGTTTGTATATGCCAGTTTTTTCATAGACAGATATTAATTATTTCTCATGAAAAAATCTTGCTACACGCGTCAATGTGCATTTATGCAGAAAAACGCAGTCTATTTACTCTGCAAAGGTGAGTAATAATATTTTGGAAACCACACACTTCCCAGCTATGGAAATGATATAGAGGAAAATGATTGTGATGATGAGGAGATTTCGTAGTTTTCGGGAACATAGATGACCAAAAATCATTCTGTATTCATCATCTGTAGAATCTCGTTTGAGATCCTGCAGTTTTGGCACACAGTTGTGTATATATGTATATCTTTTTAGTAAGATTTGTCATGCTTGTAACTAGATTTCTCTGCAACAAGTTACTCGACATTTATGATATGAAACGGTAAATGGTCAGCTTTCTTGGACAATACAGGATGCAAGTAGATACTTTTTATGGTTGGTTTTCACTTACTACTTTTGTAGTACTTTGTTTACTAATAAAACATTGTAGTTCTACTTTGCGATAATAATCGTAAGGTTTTATTGTCGTGTTTAACACAGCCTATTAGATCTTAAGATTAAATCGCAGATTTTTTATATTATTTTCATAGTTTTTAGTTTAAATTCGCTACTGCTCTTAAGTTACGACGACGCTTGAAATATTAAGGTACATCAACTACGGGGAAGAAAAAAATAATTTTCTATCTTCCGAAATGTATGGTAGGAGTATTTTCCTTCGTACCCGTCGACATGTTAAAAATAAATACTTAATCCATGTTATTCAGACGTTACTCAGCATATGTAAATCTATCGATATCTTCATTCAAAAATATAAAAATATATCAAAGTTCACTTAACTACACTAACTAATTAATAACCAATAATAACGATGGTCTCTAAAACCGTTATTACCTCTTTATAGATTAACTAGTGACAGTGTACAAAACGATGATTTCAACGTTGCTTCTTTCGCGTCTACGACAAAATATTTTGTCACCAAATTACTTTCGTTTCTTTTGTGTGCTCCCATTATCTTATTTGCTTTCCCTATGGAAAGCCCTTCGGCAAAAACTTGTTACCACATCAGCTCTGGTACAGATTTCTGTCATGTTGGGTGTTGGCTATACGAGTAGTTTAGGATCATTGGTTTTTATATCTCATGCCTTTTGCATATTAAAAATCTTGTATATTATGTGAAATTTATTATATTAAATTACATGGCATTGATTATTATAATTATATTACCCTCCTATTACTAGATATTTTTTCAGTGCCTGTTCTGATGCGGAGTGTCACTGGAGTAACTCAGCCGCATCTCCTTCCGTGCATGTCGTAAGAGTCGAATAAGGATTAAGCGTCGTTCTCTCTAGCGATGCTGCGAACTTCTCACTGATATTTACCATCTGACTGATTTGTTATACAGAGTATGTGTGTGACAGTAAGGCAAATACTGAAATACAGAACAAGTGCCTCTCACAATGCATTCGGGTCAGTGAGTCGACCGGAAAGTGTTGCGACGAGCGTGCAGGCGAGATGCGTTCTGGTCGGTGAGTCGACTGGGAACGTGTTCCAGGCGATTCGTTCTGGTCTTTGAAGCGACTGTGAACGTGATGTGGCTGATGTGTTCTGATCTGCGCGTGGACTGGGAACATGTCGTGCCGTGATGCCGTTGCGTGCGTGCGTTGCTAACAGGTCCAGGAAGCTGTCTTGGCGGGTTCTTATGAATCTGCTGGCTGCTGGCGTGCTGCCGCTGCTGATGCTGTTGTGATGATACCTTTGCTGCGGAGTGCTGCGATGATGATGAAGTTACTGAAGGCTAAAGGTTGCATATGTCCAGTTCACAAGGGTTACCAGTGTGGGGTTGGTGAAAAGGGAAGCGCTTCCGGCCCCACCGGGCCACTAGCAGTTGTTTGGCCCATGTATATATTCCAATCATTGTGAGAAACTTCAATATCGCGTTCTAGGATTTTGCATTCGATTGTGGTTCTCTCCTGCATCCGATAGATGGCTCCGCTACATCACATTTTTTATTTGATTATCCCCAATGATTGCTTTCCGCGCCAATTGTATCGGGTAATCCTGTGACTAGTTAAATGAGCCTATTGATTTTTGTGTGAAACATTGCTGATTTTTGGATCCTAGTTAATGGACCTATTGAATTGTGTGAAACATTGCTGATTTTTGGATCACTTGTGACTCTACACTGCGGTTGATCAGTATTTTGAACTTTTTTGGAACCACATTTTTGTGAAAATAATTCTTAGGTTAAAATAATTGTTTTCAAGTATCTAAGGGCTGCATAAACGAACTAGATATTTTTTGAAATAAAAAAATCTGGGTTTTTGCTGCGAAAATTTTTAGTGGTTTTCCCCTCAGAATCATGGTCTAAATTCGCCATATCAATATTTGCCTGGCTGTCACTTCCACCGTGTATAGTATAAAACACGCGCATCCTAACTTTTGTATTGTCTTTTATCCGTGTCTTACTTATAAAGCCTTGATATCGCAGAATAGAGCTGCCATCATAATTAAATTAATGAACAATAAAATTAAATAATTTAACATAACTTCTTTGTCACTTCACTCATCCTCTCTACATGCCCAAACCACTTCAACATACCCTTCTCAATCTTCATCAAGAGTAGATGGAAGGGTTGGAAGGAGACCTCGCTGGACCTTCACCGATCAAATTGGTGAAATTCTAAAGATAGGTCAGGGCAAGAGTACCCTAAACCGACGAGCGTGCATGAAGAATATCATGAAAGTAGATGAAGCGAAAGAGGTGTGTCAGGATCGTAGCAAATGGAGATCCGTGATCTCTGCCTACTCCTCCGGGAAAGAGGCGTGATTATTATGTATTATGTAATTAAACATAATTATCATTTTAATACAGTGTATTATTATTTTTATAGACATTATATTTATGTTTAGTAATAATTTAAACTCATCATACTCGTAATTAGGTAATAACATGTTAAATCACCCGTTTTTTATTACTTTTCAATCAGAACCACTGATAAATTGCCATGTTTATTACCAACTTAAAAACAAATATTTTCATTTCTAAAAGTGGAGCCAACTAAGAAACTAATTATTTTAAAGTAGGTACATAATTATTTTAATTTACTAATGAAACTATGCTGACTAATATTGCCTATACAATGTATAGGCAATATTATAGTATACATGTAAGGTCTTTTCGAAATTAGTGATTATCTTTTGACACTAAACTATACCTCGTTTTTTAACCCGCCCGGCTTCCCACGGGTGCAATACGGATACTATAAATACAGGGTGTAACAAAAAGGGTATGTTAAGCGAAAAGCTACGTAAATAGACCACTTTAGAGAATCTATCTACAAAATTTGAGACTCGAAATCACATGTTTATTTTTCCCGATAGTATGGAGAATTTTTAAATATCTTAGGAATTTTTATACAATCTTGAAAAATAAACATGTGATTTCGAGTCTCAAATTTTGTGGATAGGTTCTCTACAGTGGGCTATTTACGTAGCTTTTCGCTTAACATACTCTTTTTGTTATACCCCGTCATAGAGAAATAAGATGTAGACATAGAGTGCTAATGTCATACTAACAGTTTCGATGCACCATTATACTTTTCGGTGCCTCACAATTCCAGTCCTTGACACTTGGATTGCATTACTATATGTTACAATACATTAGTAATGTAGTACATTACTATACATTGCACTAATAGAATCTAAGTCTCAAGGACTGGAATTGTGAGACACCGAAAAGTCTAATGGTGCATCGAAACAGTTAGTATGACATTATCACTCTGTCTTTATCTTATTCCTCTAAGACCCTGTATAAACCATCCTCTTAAATTACTCTTTCTATTTAAAAAAACCGCATCAAAATCCGTTGTGTAGATTAGAATATCTAAGCATAGGTACATAAGAATAGAAAGACATTTGGAACAACTTTGTTTATGCTATGATTATAATACGAGAGCGGTGACGACATGTGAAATGTTCCTTCCCAACCGCTATAAGACAACAACGCTATCCTAGGAAACCAAAGAAGCTTGACACCCGTATCTACGGGTGTAACAAAAGGTGTATGTTAAGAAGTCTAGTATCCAGCGAGAAAAGTGTCTATGATCGATTCGGTTCACTTTCTTTCGAGTGAGCTATGATTTTATGCGCAATAATAAAATGTTATGTCTATGTACTTTGTTCGGTGATCGACCGGCTTAATGGCTGTTAATTTATTACAAATATTTTCTATTTTGTGGTTTCTATACGATCGTGTTAATGGAATAAATCGGTCGTTTCTGTAGCAACTGACAAACACATAAAATAGATTTATCAAACAGGGTGTAACATAAGGGGTATGCTAAGCGAAAAGCTATGTAAATAGCCCACTAAAAGGAACCTACAAAATTTCAGACTCAAAATCACATGTCTATTTTTTATGATAGTATGGAGAATTCCTAAACATCTCAGGAATGTTCATACAATCTTGAAAAATAAACATGTGATTTCGGTTCTCAAGTTTCGGGAATAGGTTCCCTAAAGTGGACTGTTTACATACCTTTTCGCTTAACATACCTCTTCTATTACAACCCTGTATATTATCTTCTATCCCAAAACTACTTCTTCTGTCCCTGAACTGCTGAGACACAAAGAAGATCATAACAATATATTTTCGTTGCCACCCTTAACGATGGGTACGTACTCTATACATCAAATAAAGTAAGTTTATGTCAAAAAAAAATGCTGGGGAACGATGTAAATTTAAAAACAAAAATCTTGAACGCGCGAAATTTATAGTATTCAGTATTTGTGTTAGTTTTCTTATAGCTAGATTTTATTTATTTTTCATAAAAAAATGTTACACGCGTCAATATTTACTCAACTTTGGACCCTAATGTCTAGGGAACCAGTTACTTCCCAGGTATGCTTCCAAGGAGAAAAATTATAGTGATGATGAGGAGATTCCGTAGTATTCGGGAACGTTGACGACCAAAAATCACCCTACATATATTGTAATTGTAACCGAACTTGTACATCTCAACTATACCCTCATAATTTGTCAGAAGCGGCACCATGTGGTTTTATCGGCCTTTGGTGCTCTGCCTACCCCGTAAGGGATAAAGGCGTGATTATATGTATGTATGTAGTATTATCATATCTGTGGTAGATCCACGATTAGCATAGCGGGGCCAAATGTAAAATATGACGTTTTCGTTACAAATAGACAGTCTTTAATCTTCGGTTAATTTTAGATTTAGTACCTTTAAACATACGAGACTTCCCTTTCTGTTTGATTCTAAAAAAGCAAGACAGCAACTTTACAAATCTATCTATTCATATAATAAAAATATAACGGATCGCTGTCTGCACATGGAAGATATATAAGAAATAATATTATACCTATAGAATACTTTTATCAGCGCAATAGTACCCAAAACGATGATTTTTGGATTTTTTGTCTGTTTGTGCGTTTGTGCACGCTAATCGCAGAAACGGCTGAACCGATTTCGATGCAGTTTTCAGGAATATATTATGACAGGTCCCACTTAACATCTAGTCTACTTTTTATCCCGGGAAAATGTTTTTATACCGGATAATTTCGATATTTTGTTTTCCAAGCGGACGGAGTCGCGGACGTCCACTAGTTCACGAATAAAAATAATTATTTTCGTGAAAATAACGCAAAACGTAAATTAATACGGACTGTACTAACTATACGTAGAGACACATTTATAGCTAATTGTCTAATGACACTAATGACCGTAGTGTTACTCTATGTATTATAAGCAAGCACATTTATATTTAGCATTTTAAAAATGTATATTAGTTGCGTATCCCTTGAATATATTATGTACATACGTTAATAATTTTTGGTAGAGGTAGAGTTCAACTTAGATCTGATTAAAAGAGCTTTTGTCAGCGCCATCTATGCTCTTACATTAAGACTAGTTAAGCTTGGTGGGAAAGTATGGTGGTAGAGTTTGTAGAGGTGGTTCAGTTAGTCCAATGTCCATTCTCAACGTATTATAGTTATGTGCATAATTTGAAAGATGGCGTTGTATAATATTATTTGTTAGAAAGAAAGTTTTTGAAAAAGTTTTGTTTCAATAAAAATAATGATAATGATGATGATTCATAGTACATATAATACAAGGTATCTCAGAGAATCCCAATGCAGATATACAGGGTGTAACAAAAGGGGTATGTTAAGCGAAAATCAATGCAAATAGCCCACCATAGAGAACCTATCCACAGAATTTGAGACACGAACTCACATGTTTATTTTTCCAGATAGTATGGAGAATTCTTAAGTGTGGAAAAATAAACATGTGAGTTCGTGACTCAAATTCTGTGGATAGGTTCTCTATGGTGAGCTATTTACATAGCTTTTCGCTTAACATACCCTTTTTGTACCCTGTATAAGTGTGAAACATTTTATAGGAAAACTTTTTTCTAACCAGCAGAGGGCTTAAACAAAGTAACAACCTTTCTCAATCGAATCGAACTTTGTTCGTCATCAACACGTTACAAACCGTTAGTAAGTAGTTAGCCCATATCGTGACAATTGTAATTAGATGCAGTGAAGTCACAATTTTTAAAAGAGATGGCTAAGTTCGCAAAGTTATTGAACCATTTACGAAAATAGCGATTAGATATCTATTTAAGGCACGCACAATAAAGCCTTCTCATTGAATAGCGATCTGTGCCGACGACGCTTGAACAATGATTACCTACTCCCTGTTTCTTCCAATATCTGGCTAAGAGATTGATCAAGATTTACCTATCCTACCGAATATTGATTTTATCGATTATCCAAAATACACCCTGTATATTATGCCCAGTATACATAGACAGATCCCGAAACAAAATTATCCAGCAGAAGTCAAAGTAACAGACATAGTCACGAAGTGTAGCAAACTGAAGTGGCAGTGGGCTGGTCACGTCTATCGTAAAACCGATGGACGGTGGAGTAAGCGGCTTCTCATATATGGAAACGCAAGCAAGCGTAGCGTTGGACGCCCTCAAGCCAGATGCACCGATGACTTGAAGAGGGCGGCTGGTAGGGACTGGATAACGAAAACAGGAGATCAAACACTATGGCGTGCCCTTTAGGAGACCTACGTTATGAAGTAGACTGTAATAGGGTGATATAAGAAAGAGAATAAGAAGAATAACAAATTATTTAATCAGTATTTAGAAACGTTTCACAATATAGGCAAGTAAAAAAAAAAATATGCTGAAATGGCTCAGCATATAGCTGCAGACCAAAAACAGATGGTCTGCAGCGCTGGTTTTCAGCTGGACCCGTTCGTTATATTGGTGTTCCAGATTACACTATAAAATATAATTCAAATTTTCAATATGGTAACTACACTAATGCACAAGCTATATATGCAATTAACCTGCTGGTAATAATATAATATATAAAAAATATTTGATGTGGTGTGACAACAATGTCTACCTATATATGCTGATATAACAAACATTACATCTAGCAAGTAGCATCTAGCTGAGCCTTGGAGTCAATGATCACCTACCTAACTACCTACACAAAATACTAAAAAGTCTGCTACAATAGAACACCTGACTGCACAATTAATATCTAATAGTATCAAAAGTATGTGATATTAGTAATACATTTTTTTTAAAAGGTAACCCATCCTAGTGTCGCTTTAAACCGGTAGAGTCATCGCGTGTGTTTACGGGTAAATACGGAGCCACAGAAAAAAATATACAGTACGTCAAAACATATTTTGTGTCAACTCTTTCGCCTTATTGATTAACATACATTATCCTTGCTAACTATTGTAGAGGTTACTGTAAAATATTTCTAAAATCCTTTTAGATAGGTACCAATTTTGTTATAAAATACATATAAGACAAACGATTACTTATTTACTTAACTAAGTTGGAAGTAGTAATCAATCCATAGCCTTTATTTAATCGACAATACAATATTATATAAACCAAAGGACATAACAAAATTGTATCCCTGAGGTAATAAGATATAAATAATAAAACATCCGTAGGTAACAAACATAAATATTCAAAGGACATCTTCTTTACATCACTATTCTCTCATCATCATTATGTCATCACCTTCTAATAATATATTATGGGTTGCCGACTAAAGATATTGCTTTTACCGTCAACTCTTCTTGGGAATCGCTAAATAATGAAATCACAGTATTTTCCGTGCATATCACAAAAGTCGTTTAGAACTCAGACATTCTCTCAGGTGATAGCCTTATCACTGCTTTACATCTATTCCCTCTTTAATAAACGTGGCTGTGGGCTCTCGTTTATGATCCTACAGTTCTAGCTACCCTATTTCAGGAATACAGCAGGTATTATATTTTCCGTAACTAACCGAAATCACTGCAATCAAAGTTTGTTCACTGACAGTTACTCTGTGACCACACCAAGAATACGGAAAGTAGTTCAAAGTACCGTTTTGACTCCATCGTCGATCAGTTCTCTGGTTAACGCAGCGTGTATCGCGCGCTTAGACGCGAGTGTGAACGCATACTTATTTAGGGTGATCGGTTTTTTTATAACGGTAAGTTTCCTTTTAAAAAGTTTTTTTAATAATATCATCACGTATATCGTCTATAAGTTTATTTATCTATTGGTAAACAAGTATGAATAAGATTATGTTTTGGTAAAATTTCCAAAACTACTAGAACTGCAGGATCACTTGAGATTTTATTCGACGGTCTTCAGCCTATTGCAGTCCACTGCTGGAAGTAGGTCTCCCCCAGGGCCACTGCCACAGGGGGGTTTTGCCCATAGTCACCACGGTGGGCAGGGAGCTTGGTCACCGATTTTCGACAGTGTAAAGGATAAAATGCTAAAGTGCCACTATGGTAGAAAACAAGTTACATATTATGCATGGTAGAACTGCATTTTGCATTTTTTATTTTTCCAAGTATTATCCAAGCGTAGGCACCAAAGCTATATTATTATTATATTACTATTATTATTATATAAAGCTATATTACTATTATTTTACTTCCGGATACTTAAAGTAAAACATTATAATTCTAGTAACTTCTAGAATACCTAGACTTTTCATATTACGTCTCACGCCATTGGCCACCCCTCATACTAAATTATCATAATGTATCGTTATGATATTAAACATTCTCAAGATAATAGGTATTCCGATTTGAAATTTTCATACAAAATGCAGCAACGTTTTTTTTCCAATAAGTAATAAAAAAATAAAAAGGCCCGATTGAAATGTTTGTGAATACTATTTACATGTGTCACAAAAATTTGGTTTAAATTTTTTTTTGCGGGTAAACTATAAAATTAATTTGTATGCAAAATTACATTACTTTCCTTAAAATATTAATCAGATCCCATAGTTTAAAATAGACACAAAATCAGGGTGGTATAAGACAACTCGACTGGCACCCCTAACTAAAACAAGATACGTCGGAATCATAAGTTTTTTCTAGTTAAAAAAAATAGGATGAAATGATATTCAACTTCTTTACAAATAAGCATTAAAATCATGCAATAAAGTTTTAATCATATTAATTAAAATCGATACATTGTTGGGCAATAGAATTGCTCACATGCGAAATATCAAATCTCTCCCTTTACACTAAGTACTAAAAAGTCAGGATCAGTAAAAAAATAAATATATTCACAGTTCTGTCGGTTACTCCTAAATGGCATCTGTAACTCCTGTGAGCCAGGATCCACAGAAGCGACCAGAAAAATGCATAACAAAGCATAGAAAATACCGGGGGGACCTAACTAGCGACAATAAAGCATTAAGACTAATAGAAAAACAGAGTGTGAAGAATGAAGATAGGTATGGATATTTCCTAAAACGTAAATGGCACTACACTTCACGGAAATTATTTCGAAAACTTTATTAACAGTATCTTAAACCTTAGCTGCCATCATTCCAAGAATCTCATTTGACTTGGACCATAAGCAGAAGAAGGCGAAGAAACAAAATCGAAGTATATTTCAAACAAAGTCAGTTTTTAAACACCATTAGTTTTTTAAATCTACTAGCCAAAGAGCTAATTGTGCTACCATAGATACAGAAGAATTGCTAGAACTGTATTTCCTCCTAGACCGCTAAACGGCGGATTTTTCAATCCGGCTTCAACATAGTATGCTCAATACTGTCTAATTAAACAGAACTTGTCTTGTAACGCATCCGAAGGTATATACTGTTGTTTCTCAACCTGTGATAATCTTTCAATTAAGTTATCAATTTCCATCTCTGTTAAAAGTTTCTCCAAAATTATTATTTTAGATCTTTATGATTTTGTTCTACTATTTATACCTATACCTAAGCAAATAGTTTAATTCCTGCGGAAAATCTTGCAGATATAAATAATATATCATCATCTTCCTGCCCTGTTCCCATTTATTTGGGGTCTGCGCAATATGTGATTTTCTTCCATTCATCTCTATTATCTGTCACACAGTCCTTCCTCACACAGTACATCCAACACTTCTTTGGTCTACCTCTTCCTTTATATCCATCCACACTCATGCACAACGTTCTCTGTAAAATATGCCTTTGATCCCGTCGCTTTACATGCCCGTACCAAGACAGACGGTTACTTCGCAACTTATCTGTGATCGGCGCAACTTTCAAACTTCCTCTTTATACCCATTTCTTATTTTATCCATTCTTATTACTCCACACATCCATCTCAACATTTTCATCTCGCTTTCATTCAGATCCATACAAGACGACAGGTCGTATTACGGTCTTGTACACCTTACCTTTTAGCTTTAACAGCACCCGGGCATCGCACTTACGTGCGACCTATCGCCATTTCATCCATCCTGATCTAATTCGGTGCTTTATATCTCAGTCTATTTCCCCATCCCCTTGTAATACTAAAGATAAATAATATATAACTATATGTATTTCCAATCTAGAGCTTATAAAACAAGTGAAAGCTTAATATAAATTAACAGGACGTTCGTCTCTTGGATATATTTCCAGATAAATGCATCTGAGAATTAGGGTCATACACTTTCTCTTCAAAAACAGTAGTGCATTTGCACTTTCTTGACGCACGTGTTTGGTTATAGTTTCAAAGGGTTTACCTTGTACATTTATCTATTTATATTGGTTATTTTTATATAAAAAGATTAGCACAATACTGGACTACTTAAATTAATATAACCTTATGACTCGACTAAGGAAGTCAGGGATTCTCTCAGGCGATTAGCTAGCAACTTGTCACTGATCATTAACATCTGGCCCCGCTATGCTATACGTGGCTATGGGATCTCTATGATCGTGCAGTTCTGGCTAAATAAATAAGCTAAATAAATAAAAATAAAAATCTCAGACTAGACCCGTCTTATCTTACTATAATATTATAAACGCGAAAGTTTGTGAGTATGGATGGATGGATGTTTGTTACTCTTTCACGTAAAAACGGCTGGAGAGATTTTAATAAAATTTGGTATGAAGTTAGCCGATATCCTGGATTAACATATAGGCTACTTTTTATCCCGGATAATTTCGACATTTTGTTTTTTCCGCAGTCCACGCGGATGAAGTGCACTAGTATACTATACAGGGTGTTTTTTTGTGGCCACCTTTAACGAAGGGTACGTACTCTATACATGAAATAAAGTAAGTTTATGCCCAAAAAAATGCAGGGAAAAAAAAATTTTTTTTTTGAAAAAAATTTTAAATTCCTTGATCGTGCGAAATTTATAGTGTCTAGTGTTTATGTTAGTTTTTTTTATAGACAGATATTAATTATTTTTGTGAGAAAATCCTGCTACGCGCGTCTATGTGCATTTATGCAGAAAAACGCAGTCTATTTACTCAACTTTGGACCCTAATATTTTGGAAACCAGACACTTCCCAGGTATGCTTCCATGGAGAAAAATGATCGTGATGATGAGGAGATTCCGGAGTTTTCGGGAACGTTGACGACCAAAAATCACCCTGTATAGGTACAATAACATAATCTAATATAAAAGTACATAATTCAATTCACTCTATTTTATGTTATAATATTTCTTATTAGAAATATTATACCTACAAAAGTGGTTCAAACTAAAGAAAATCAAACCAAGTTGTACAGTTAGATCGATTCATTTATAAACATTAAAGTAATGTGCAAAATAATAGCTATTACAAACAAAGCCGGTGGTATACTAGTCGTGTCCCAGATTTGCAAGACAATCATTGTCTTAGTCCTTCTATAGTCGTCAAACAACATCTTCTTTTAAGGCCGGGTGATTACTCTAACGGGGTTCTTTGGAATTTAGTGTTAGAGAATGGTTCATTAGAGAATGGGGCATTAGATCAGTTATAGTATTGTTTTAAAATTATTGATGATTATTTGATGGGTTTATAAGTGTCGCGCAAAATAGTTTGACTAACCCAGACGGCGTGCTTTCCGCCATACTGGTAATAACTAAATTATATTTTAACACGTAAGACGCCATATGTTTCACCGGTGACCTCACAGATGCACATATAAGTGTAAAAAACCAGCCATCAGTCATGATGTAGGTTACCGGTGACCTATGATTGTATACTGGTAGCGTTTTAAGTGTTAAGCACATTTAAATCTGTAGGTACATGATATAAATTTTGTGCTAAAGCTTGTGACTGGGATCTAGGATGGCGGTGCTGTAATATAGCGGTCGCAGGAGAGAACAAGAAAGTTTCTCCATTGCCGCTATATGACGGCACCGCTATCTAGAAAACTATAGCTTAGCCGAGCCATCATCATAATTTTTCTTACATAAACGTTATGCTGTCACAGTGGCATAAAAAATACTATGATGTTAAAGAGCTCAGCGGTCCGTTATAGGAAGCATATAGTAAACGCATACTACATCTTATATTGATTGATATAATAAACTTTCTATTAGTAAGTATATGGAGTACTCAGAAAGGATTTTCCTAAGTTTCTATGAAAAATTTAAAAATAGTAATTCAAAATTTACGCGGACGAATTCGTGGGCGGATCATCCATAGGTACGAATATTATAAAGCTGAAGAGATTGTCTGTTTGTTTGAATGAGCTAATCTCAGGAACTACTACTCCGATTTTAAAAATTATTTCAATGTTAGATAGCCTATTTATTAATGAAAACTATAGGCTATATAACAACCCGCCCCGGCTTCGCACGGTTGCAATGCCCCATCACGCGGACGAAGTCGTGGCCGGCCGCTAGTAAAAGATATAAAAGCCCATTTTACTATCCCAAGCTAATCATCCTCAGGGTTGATTTTTCAATAGTCAGAATAGCCTATCTGAAAGACTAAAGTCTCTATATTGATCATGTTTTAGAGAAGGACATCATAAAAATCCCTAGAAAGGCTAACTGATCGTTGAAAAAAATATTAAATTACCACATCTTATAGCTTTTGTTTGCGTAAAGAAGGCGCGTTATAAAGTCCGTGCGACTCGTATGAATACAGTTACCTCTATATTGACGATAGGTAATTAATATTTCACGGCTATGAATGGAAACGTGGTTAAAAATTGTGACAGTCACATACTTGGTCCGTGATACGTCACGCGTGTTATCGACCATAAAGTGACATAAAGTGGAAAGCACTTCCGTCTATGTTGGTACACACCATGAAGAAATGACCATGAGGAGATGGTTCAACCACTGTCCCGTTATAGATCCTGATTGTTTAGACAATACAGCGGAGTTCGCAAAATTATCGAAAGACTAGTGGACGCCCGCGACTTCGTCCGCGTGGACTGCAGAAAAAACAAAATGTCGAAATTATCCGGGATAAAAATATTTTCCCGGGATAAAAAGTATGTTTATTAAAATCACTCCAGCCGTTTTTACGTGAAAGAGTAACAAACATCCATCCATCAATCCATACTTACAAACGATCGCGTTTATAGATAATATTAGTAGGATTTCTACCAATAGCGTTTATATATCATCACGTTACTAAATACGAGTAACTGTGCTAAATGAAGAATTCCTATTGGGGAGAATGTTTTGATAACTTTGTAAATCTTGATCGCTTGTCGAATTGATACGTTGTCTAAGCCCCTTGGGTTGGAATCTCGGTTCCTTGTCATTGATGTTTCTATAATTATTTCTGTATTTATATACCTACCGTTGCTAACCTAATACAGGACCTTAGGGAACGTAGTACTTATGGGACTAGGTAAATATGATGTAATTGTATAAAATTGAATTGAATGTGGCCTATGCAGCGCAGAATGAACCTTTCATCATTGGCTAGTCAACAATTGTCTATTCTTACACCAGCAATGGCGACAATATTTTCTATGTCTTCATCTTCAACCTATTGCAGTCCACTTTTTGACGTAGGCCTCCCCCAGGGTACGCCACAAGGCTTAGTGTGAAGTAGCCTTTACGTAGTCACCACGCTGGGCAGGCCCATATTTTCTATGTACAAACTGCTAATGGATGGACCTAGTCAGGACGCAGGTATATGCTGGATGTAGGCCGCTTCCAAGGAGCCCTATGTTTCTATAGCTGTAATGACGATGATGCCATATTTTTTGGCAAAACATATCTCTGGTCTAATAAATGTAACAATAGCTTTATTGTGCTATATTCTAAGCAAATAAATAATACATATTTTTTATATGAAATGTTGTTAGGCCACCTCCATCTTGTCCTTCCTTAGTAACTTATACGATATTGCACCAAGTACAATGACTATACTATGCCAACGCGCCTGGCACGCGCTGTCATATAACGTTCTATGACTGCGTGTGCCAGGAGCGTTGGCGTATAGTATAGTTGTTGCACTGTTCATGTATCAAACTATGTATTAACTTTAACTAGGCACCGTATGACATGCTGCGATTTTTATTGCGTATAGTATAATTTTATGGTAGATTTTTTACGTAATGTAAGTATTTTACGCACTTGAAATATTACGTTATGTGCCACGTAATATTGTGTAAATTTTTGGGGTGTTTGGTACCTGTCTACATAATACCAAAAACATTTATATGGGAACTAGAATGCTTAGCGAATTACATGTATTGTTTCTCAATGACATTTGATTTAACTGTTGGTTTAACACACTGAAATAAAAAATCGAAATAATTAGGATGTGCATATTCAAATTCGTAAATTTAACCTTGCTAATATTTACATAAATAAATAACCTCAGGCCTATGTCCCATGAGGGTAGGCAGAGACTACAGATCTCCATTTAGTACGTTCCAAACATACCTCTCTCGCCTTGTCCACATTCATCCTCATATTATATGCTCGAATTTTATATTTTTCTCATAAGGCTTTTTGTTCGTGTTGACAGTGCGGCGGAACTATTATGAACAATTCATTATGACCTTCCATATAGATTTCGAGTTTCAAGTTTTGTTGACAGATTCTTTATAGACTGAACTATATCATAGCATACACCGTGCAATAAGTGTCTTTATATAAATTCCGCTCGTTCCAACTAATAGGTTTGTTCATCTCCCGTATTTGCTTCGTAGATACGTTTATGCCATAGCAACTCGAGCTCAGCCACAGCTGTCAAACGTAATGGCGTCATAGAATATTCCAGAAGTTCGCTTCTCGAAGACCACTTGGTCTGGAATATAGTGCCAACATTATCTTTGCGGCTTGCATAATTTGCTGCTTATATCCAGAAATTGTTTTGTTGCACCGAAATTGTGCGCTTAAGTTTATTTTGCTCTACAAATAGAATTTTATGATGAACTAGTGGACGCCCGCGTGGACTACAGAAAAAATAAAAAGTAGCCTATATGTTAAGTGTAAAAAGTAGCCTATATGTTATCGCGGTTGTCGTAAAAAATTAATTCACGTTTGTCCCCTTCCCGTGGGAATTTCGGGAAATCCGTTCCCAGTGCTTCCTCGGGGTCCCAAATAAACATATATGCTCAACTTCAGATTCACATGTTTAACCGTTTTCGTAAAAAATAAATAATTCCCGTTGGTCTCCTTCCCGTGGGAATTTCGGGAAATCCGTTCTAGTGTTTCCTCGCAGTCCCTAATGAACATATATGCCCAATTTCAGCTTCATATGTATAGCGGTTTTCGTAAAAACTATGAATTCCCGTTTGTCCCCTTCCCGTGGGAATTTCGGGAAATCCGTTTTTAGTCCTCCCTCGCTGTCCCCAATGAACATATATGCCCGATTTCAGCTTCATATGTATAGCGGTTTTCGTAAAAACTATGAATTCCCGTTTGTCCCCTTCCCGTGGGAATTTGTTTTTAGTCCTCCCTCGCTGTCCCCAATGAACATATATGCCCGATTTCAGCTTCATATGTATAGCGGTTTTCGTAAAAAATATAGAATTCCCGTTGGTCACCTTCCCGTGGGAATATCGGGAAATTCTTATAGCCTATGTTCATCCAGGTCCAATAAGGATTCTAACGGTGAAAGAATTTTTGAAATCGGTCCAGTAGTTTTTGAGCCTATTCATTACAACCAAACAAACAAAGTTTTCCTCTTTATAATATTAGTGTAGATAAGCAATAAAGTGTACCTATTCAAATACAATTTTATCGCTACTTTACCACTGAAAATATATAACAGAAGATCTACTAGTGAATTACAATTTTATTAAAAACCAACAATAAAATATGCAAAATTTTAAAAATTTACTTTACTAGTCGGTCGTAAAATGGATGTGGAATTATAATTTTCATTACCTTTATAATTAAACTCGGATCAGCCTAAAACAGAATTTTTGCCATATTTACAGCGATGGAGAAATTGAAGTCTATTTTCAAATATATATAAAAAAATAGAAGCAAAAATGTTTCTTCTAGTTTTAATTTTTTGTAACTATTTATTTATTAGGTGCTATCTCTATTTTTGCCCAAAAACATTGACCATATCGTTCCAGAATATTAAGATTAATGAACTTCGCACAAACTACTCGAGAAACGAGTACAAATTCCTGCGCGCACGCGTCTGCAGTTATATCATTAGCATAATAAATACGCTCCTTCGTAGTTCGTGTACTGTTGAAGTGATTAATTATGGGACAAAGCTTTTGTAGGCAAAAATTGCCTTTGATTTTAATAGTTAATCTTCTCCTTTACCATCAGAAGAGTATCAAAATACTTAATAAAGTGAAGGACTTAAAACACTTTGTTACGATAAAACTTGGGCCACTCATTAAGAACCGTTTAAACTTTTAAAATCTTGAAGTTTCCTTTAACGGTACTTTGCTTTTCGCTGACCATAATACTCGTAATTAAGAGCTGGTTAGTGATATTGAATTTAATGTTTTGCAGTAAGCACGAGTTGGAGCAAGTTTGAAATTGTATTCTTTAAAATTTTGTAAGATTAGGAAGATGTTTTAAGATGTTGTACTCGTATAAGCGTGATATTTCTAGTCTCTGTCTACACACAGAGTCTAGCATGGCATTTTGCGTGAAAGACCCCTTTTACTACAGTCTGTATAACTTTCTGTAATTAATTATTCTCAAACTCTATGTAATAGTAAACATAAAAATAAGACATAATCCTACTTTAAGAGATTGTCTTGTAGAAACAAAATGTTATTAACATAATATTTTTGTCCGAATTTGATTATTTGGATAGAGAAAATTATTCGCGGAACCAACACAATATGTAACTTCAACAATTGAGTGAAAGTATGTGCCCTAAATGTTATTTTATTGTGATGTTTGGTATAATATTACTTTTAAGAAGTTTGCATATAAGTCTCTTTCGACAAATCTACTACATAGAGCTATTTGTACCTAATATAACCAATATTTTTAGAAATAGGCCTAAAATACCTTTTCCCTATAGAAATCATTATCTAAATAAATAGTCAAGATGTTATTTACATCCGATTTACACCCCATAATCAATAGATCATCTATGACGCACATTTTACTATCACCATAACGGAATAACTAGACCCAAAAGGCATTTTAGTTAACTCGGTCAGTAATGCCAACGTAAAGAATACAAACCTGTTGGGTGATGGTCACGGCCGTGCGGTCGATGAACTATACGAAAACGAAAACATTGACGCTGTTGTATAGATTAAAGATTTTGTTAGAAAAATGGGTTAGAATTAATTGTTAAACCATTGATGTAAATGGAACAATATTTGAGCACAGATTATTGGATTAGTTTATGGTATTGAGTTAGGAATGCATGCAGTAGTTTCATCGAATACTGAAATGATGCGAATATAAAAAGCAAACATAATTGAAATTAATGAAATTGTATTAGGCGTTACAATTCGGAAGTTCAAACATTCACTATGTGTATGTTCACATAGTGAATAATTGAAATTCACAGCCATGTTTCAAACCCTGGAATGTATGATTCACGAATTACTAAAAAACAATTATAGGTATATGATAGTACTAAAAAACCGCAACATTTTTTTCTTTTTCGTCACCAGACCACACAAAGATATTATATTACGAGTATTATATTAGTAAGCAAAAAATTAACACAACATGAAAGTAATTATTCAATTAATCATGATGATTAAAAATTAAAAGTATTTTAGAAGACAGGGAAACTTTTACAAAACATCTTAAGATTTTTATTTTTTTATATTCACTTTCATTATTTGTTACGGCCTGTCAAACATTAGTAGGTATTTCGAAAGTTATTGTCCCCAAAACATAACTATTGGAAGGGCGATAATCATTATCCATACTATCAAAATATTTACACGAATAACTTGCATAATTATCATGTAGGTGGAGTTATTTTTTAACAGTTACGCTGTGAGCCTGGTTGACGACTTCGCTAACGGAACATTTTGCACTAAATATGGCAACTAGCGTTAAGTGTTCTTTATTATTGTGAAATACTATCAGTTTTTCATTAGAATGATGGAGTTTAAAATATAGAGAAAGAAATGCTTTTGTGAATATAAATTATACTATACATATAGTTGATATGCATTACTTAGATTATATCATCCAAGGAAAACATAAACTTTTAACTCATTTCCAAATCGAGCAAAAAAGCACCATGCCCTTCCGTATCCATACTATCCTTTGCTCGAAGTAATTCAGGCCATTTTCGACCCCTATTTCCTTCAAGTAAAAATAATTTTAATTCGATTTCTCTAGGCACGTACATTTTTATGTTAATTTGATCTACAAACATAACCTTATGAATAAAATATGTACCTATATACGTGTTTGTCAATCATCTCACAACCTTAAAATATGATCTACTACTTTCAACTGATCAGTAAATAAATCACACTCTAATATTAAGGGCGAGGCTAGAAAATTCATATACATATCACTATAAATTAAACCATAGCTGCACTTATATGAGACCATTACACTATCAAAGATTCTCGTCTCAACTTATAATATGCGATGGCAATTAATCCTAAAATGCGAAAGTAACTCTGTCTGTCCGACTTTCACACCAAAACTAAAACCAATTTGAATGAAATTTGAAAAATAGTCTAGCTAGAGCCTGAGAAAGGACGGAGTTTATAGTTTATATATTATATTTTAATACTTTTTATCCCGGAAATGTTCTTGTTCCGGATAATTTCGATATTTTGTTTTTTTTTCTGCAGTCCACGTGGACGGAGTCGTGAGCGTCCACTAGTAATAAATATGCTTAAATAGCGAATGCATTCGGCAAAATTCATTGTCCCATTGAATTTCGAAAGCTAAACCACTTAAATTAGTGTAATATGTATCATCATCATCAGCCTATTGCAGTCCACTGCTGGACGTAGGACTCCCCCAGGGCACGCCAAAAGACTGCCATGGGGGGTATTTGCCCATAGTCACTACGCTGGGCAGGCGGCTTGGTGACCGCAGTTTGTATTTTGGATTATGTTGTCAACACGGGAATAATATGTATACTGGACATTATATAAATTTTTAGTTAATAAAGTTTTTCTTTTGTTTTCAGGTAAACATCAAACATCGAGTGAACAATGTTGCGTTTCAAAAGTGTGTGCTCAAAATGGACTTTAGTTTTAGTTGTAGTTGTAATTATTCCATACGTTTTTTCCCGACCTCAAGAAATATCATCGAGTCTAGTTACCAGCTCTACAGTAAAAAGTATATCAGTAGAAAATGCAACAGAATCAATAAGGTATAGATATAGGAATTTAATTAATTTAAGTCAAAATATAAACCCATATTTATACTATACACCACCTCCTAATAGAAATATTAGTTCTAATTTATTTAGTCAATTAAATAACTTTTATTATAATAATAATTTAGGTATAAAAAATAGACACAGTCGTTTGCTAAAAAGTAAAGTTGTTAAAGTTGATAATAATGATATTAAAATTGAAAGTACTTTACCCATGAAAACAAAAGATTATTCATCACAAAAAAATGCAGAAAGTAAATTTGCACATAACTACAACAAAAAAGTAAGCATTAAAAAGATAGTAACTCCTTGGAGAGATAAAACCAAATACGAAGATTTAGATTTTAGCCTCGAAACTTCAACATCTGAACACGATGATACATTGCTTATTAACTCTCCAACTCCTGATTACATTTCAAGTACAGAAAGTATAGTCGATGATTCTACTGAATCTTTCAAATCTAATAAACCACAGGCTAAAAAGAAAACTCAGCAAAAAAACCGTGAGAAATTGAAATACAATCAAAGACCTAGCTATTCAGATGGTATAAAAGGTCATTCTAACTTCGTTCATATCGTTGATCCTTACGATTTGAATACGAGACCTATGTATGTAATGCCTACTCCCACACCAACGCCTATCATAACAAATGTAGGAGATCCAATGCCTTGGCGTCCCCAAAATGCTTATAGTACCTATTATAAACCTTCAACTCAAAAGCCTATTGCAATAACTAGACCTGTTAATTCCAATTATAATTATCATCATTCAGTTCAAAATTGGCCACCATATCCAAGTAACGATTTTGAGGTCACCACTTTCCAACCGTCTACAGCTTACACCGAAAGAATCGTAATAAGGCCGGAAGAGTACAGTGCCTCGTCGGACGACTGTCCTACCATATACCTTACTTTGAATAACACATTCCAAGGGCAAGGGAAAGAAATATGCCCTGATTTAAATATTGCAGTTAATACAAATGTTATAAACAAGAATGTTGTTGTGGAATCTGAAGAGGAAGATACAAACTCACTTTTTCCCGATGGCGAAGCATTTTTTGCACCATTGGATTCTGATTCTAATTCAGAAGATGCTGAGGCTGAATCACAAAATGATTACTTTGCCTCTGATGCATCTGATGAAGGTCATAGCGAAGGAGATAGCGCTGGTGAAGAAACTGAACTTGCGAGCTATGCAAGTTCAGCATTATCACCTTCTAAAAAACCAAATAAAGGTGGTGATGACTTCAGCCTATCATCACTTATGAATTATTTTAAACCAGCTTTTAATGCGTTAGGATGGATAGCTGCAGTGAATCCTTTGAGTTTTGGATTATTGTCTTTATTTTTAGCGCCTTTTGCATTATTTTTAGCGGGCACATCTAGTTTATCGGCACTATTCTCTCCATGGGATGCACGAAAATCTCCTAAAGTAGTTCACGTTTATCGACCTCAATGGCAATGGGATAACAAAATAAAAACTTGGCATCGTAATTCGTTTCCCGATAATAGAAATTGGAAACCAACGAGACTTTTTACAACCAATATAGAAAATAAAAGTAATTGGAATCCTTCAGTACTGTACGACAGGTTAAAGCAAGCTATTAAAGGTGGAAACACCAATTTGGGTAATACAAAATATACATATAAAAGAAGAAAGCGAGAAGCTTGGACTTTTCGTGTCAAGTAGATAGTAGTAGGGATTTAATCTTTACTAAATAAATGTATGTTTTGAGATCGATAAAATAATTATTTTTGTACAAAATAAATAAGTAAAAGTACTGTTTGAAGCTAGAGTGAGTTGTTATTTAACCATGTCATGATTTTGGTGTACATACCGAATCTTAATAAATAAATAACCAAACAAGTATAAAGAATCCGTTACGTACAATACTCGTAAATGTAAATACAATAAAACTGACAAAAATATTATACATAATTTGTTGTACTTATACTATTTTAAGGTTTAATAATTACTGATTTACTAAAATACATTATAATATGTAATAATTTAATTATATGTTTTTTAAATTATTTATTTATTTTATCGATATTTATCGTGCATAATTTTATGATTTTTTATGTTTAATAATAATCTTACTAGCTTCTCCAACGCAAGCCTTGATTGTTGGCATTTGATTTGACATTTTTCTATGAATTTGACACAGTGTTTTCGGGAAATCGGTGGTTAGTCCTGTATTTATGTACTTATTAGCTACAATTATATACTATTAAATAATAAAGATACCTATTAGCTTCACCAACCCGCCTGCTTAGCGCGGTGGCTATGGGCAAAAAACTTCCTATGGCAGTAGCCTTATGGCGTGCCCTGGGGAAGGCCAACGACCAGCAGTGAACTGCAATAGGCTGAAGACTAATGTTAGCTTAACATAAACCTAAGCATTAGAAACATTTTACTTCGTAAACTTTAAATCAAGATTTGTTGTCCGCAGTTGAAAGGTGATAGTGATACTGCCATCTAAGCCAAGGTTTGGGTTCGAATCCTGGTATTGGGGCAACCATTGTAAACGATGTTTGTCTGCGTGTCATGGGTGTTTTAATATTAGTGTCTGTAATTTTATTCCATCTACCTATTTATGTTACGAGACCAGAAATCTTAATGTTCCACAAAGTTAATGAATTGTAAAATTTGTGAATATTTATTTATTTAATTTATAGCATTTTTAATCAGATCCCAGTATCTATGGACACCAATCCACTATGTATCTATAGAGATGTTTTTTGTAAAATAAAGAAATTACCTTATCTGAAGGCGAATCGCATAAATATTTTTTATTCAGCCAACCAAGGCCATCAATGAGTTTTGTTATTATTTTAAATAAAGTTTATCCAAGTACATTTATAGTTTTTGATTTTATATTTACGTATCTATACATTTTTATTTCATTTTTCATATGCCCGGATGATGTCAAGCTACTAATTTTTCATTGAAACTTGAATGTTTTATTTTAACTATCATATACAGGGTGTGGATGACAGCTAGGCAAATACTCAAATACTGAACAAGTACCTTTGTGTTGAGTTATACGACAGTGTTATTACACGCAGGAATTGTATTTTTGATTTGATTAGAATCAGTAGTCTTTACTCTCCGCGCCAATTGTATCAGGCGATCCTGTGACTAATTAAATGGGCTTATTGCTTTTTTGGATCACTTGTGACTTTCAATTAGGGTTAACCAGTTATTTGAACTTTTTTGAGGATAACTTTTTTGAAAAAATACCTTTTTGTTCACATTTTATTTTTACGATGTTATATATATTTTGTATTTTCCTGTGAATTTTTTTAGTATTTTCCGCATCAGAATCATAGTCTGAAGTTATATCAATATTTGCCTGGACAAACACCCTGTATGATTTTTTATCATCTTTTTTAGCAAAAAACCTAGCCACGTGTCATGTTTTTTATATTATTTTATTTTCATACTTTTACAAATAGCTACAGCATATCTTTGTAAATAATGCCAGAGTAAGTAATAGTACAAAGGTAATGCCAGTAAAAATTTGTACCATAGTGGATGACAATTGAGAGAATTACGGTTGATTTAGAATTAAAATAACCTAACTATATAATGGAAAAATATTAAAATATATTGAGGTAATAAGACTATGCAGTCCAAAGTCCTACCTACATTTGTATTTATTTTTATTATTACACAGATTTTAATAGTAAAGTTGATGGTATTCGGGTGAGGTATCCTGATCCTTCCAAAAATATTATATAAACACTTTCTTTATCTTATTTATTTACTTTACATATATTTTATCTAAAACAATAAAATATAAATAACTTTAGTTCATAGTGACAAGAATCTGTATAGTAATTTCATAATAATCTGAAAAAAATAATAAGTCCCTTATCAACTATTTATATTTAATTTTCATATAGCTTATACTTTAACGGTTACATGTTTTGTTTTCAGATCTCCAACATCAAAAAGTACTGAGAAGGCACCTGAGCTGAGCAGTACCACACCAATAGCAGATACTCCCAGAGATGTTAAAACTAAAGGTCCAGTCATTAGAGACTCAATCAAAATGGTTGCAAATCAGCTCTTGGATTCACCTAATAATTCGTCAAAGCCTACGGTCATCAGTGATACTAGAATACCACCCAAACTTAAAAACCAGCTAGCCAATAAACATAAAATAAAAACTCGAAATGAAGATGGACCTGAACCCATTGAAAATTCTCATGCTGGTATTGCTGTACCAGTTACGATGGAGGAGCTAGAACATGAAAACAAAATAAGTGACATACCAAATGAATCATCTACATCTAATGAAGGAATTTCGACGTGGATACTTCTAAGTAATCCTACAAATAAAGATGAGGCTCTATCATCTACAGAACCCACAAAAGCGGAAGATGTTTCGAAGAAACCCAAACCTGCCTCGAAAAATAAAACGAAAAGACCCCAAACCAATAAGGCACCTGTCAAACGTCCAATTATTGGAAGCACCAATAAATCTGATTTAGTGGCTGGAGGTTCTGCAATTAATGAAAATGTTTTCAATAAAATTAAAGATACTGTACTAACTAACGTACAAAAGAATAAAAATACTTCAACCCAGAAGCCAACTACTATTATTAGTACAACAGCAGCTACCACAGCAGAAATTGTTACATCTAAAAAGGAGACGGTTACGAAAACTTCGAGTTCCGTAACTCCAGTCACTAAGGTTACTTCTAAACCGACGAAAAAGAAAAATAAAATCAAAGTAAAATCCACTACTACCTCAGCTCCTAATGTGGAAAATGAATCAGCCTTATTGCCTATGGAACCTAAAGAACAAGAAATCGAGCTAGAAATAAGCACACCGCCTACTACGACAAAAAAACCCAAGAGAAAGAAGAACAAAACTAAGAAACGTAAAACCAGCAAGCCCAAACCAGAAACTGAAACTAGCATTATTGAGACTAAAACTGGAAATAAAACGAAATCATCTAAACCATCTAAAACTACAAAAAATCCGGCAAGTATCACTGGTCCAATAACCACGCAACTTTATAATTACTTTTCAAGAGAAGTAATGCCTTCTGTCGGTGTTGGCGTAATAGGTCTGGCTAGTATTGTTGGGATAGCTAGTTACTTCCTTTATCCATTTGCAGCACCAGTCAGAAGAACGTTTGAAGTGGATAAGAAAGACGATTTGTACAGGCACAATGCTGAAGAATACGCAAATGAGGGTAACGGTCAGGCTGAAGAGGAAATGCTAGGTACTGTCCTGGCAGGTATGCCAGCACACTCTAAACAGAAATTAAATCCATATGCTGCCCAAACACCGCAAATGCCTAATAGGTACCCAGCGAAAAAGGAACAAGACATTAGATACCGTCAAGTTGCCACTAACTACGATCCTAAATACAATGTGCGCTATCCTCAGCAGAAAACTGGATTAGCTCATGGCGCCGTATATCCTGAACCAACATACAATCCTCACCAGTATGAAACCCGGCATGCTTATACACCTGAAGTGCAATATGCTTTTGACAAAGGCGCTAATACGCAACCTTCATATCAAACTTATCCAGCTGTAGAACCTATTTATGCAGCTCCACAAACGGGACCTTCAGCTGTAGGAGCTTATGGAAGTGATACTTCAAATTCCGTTGTGTACGGAGTGAAACCGTCAGCTGATACAGATTTTAAACCTGTCTATCCATACAAAGGTCAATCGTATAGTGAAACAACTAGCAACCCGCCCACCTATCCGCCCACTTCCATGTATTTAGGTTCTAATAATGACTCTGAGCAAGAAGACGTAAAATACGACGATGAACAAGGTGAAAGTAATGAATCAATCGACAACAAATTTGTAGTAGGAAATGTACCAAAAGAATTTTCAGAAACTGCCACTCCAGCTGTAGTACCTGAACATGGGCCTAGAAAATTAAACAGGAAAAGACGAGGAGTTTTACTTCGCAAACGTAGCATTCCTAGTACTATTGAAGAAATTTTAAAAAATGCAAAGGCAAACAAAGATGATGATATTTTAAGTAATGAAATAGATGAAGCTCTCGGATATCCTATTAGGAACCTTGCACCAGAAATGGAAAAAAGGCCATCTTTGGATGCTACTGCTATACCTGATATAAAAGAGTTATCCCCAGTTTTTGCTGGTACTGTTGAACCAAGTAAGGAAACTATTGTGATGGCTAGTGAATCACCCACAACCGAAAGTACGGATATTATTGAAAGTGTATCTACAGTACCTATTGATAATGAAAAAAAGGTAACAACAGAATCTGATACGTCAAATGAATTAGACGCAACTACGAAAAAATTTAAAGTATATGAAGTTTTCCCTTCCAGTATACCCACTGATGTAACAGATAAAAGTAGTCCTTTAAAAGAAGATCCTAAATCTATAACTACAACAAATAATATGAATACTGAAACAACTACGGAGATCAGATCAGAAACAACTTCAACAATCCCTCCACAATCTACAATTACAGACACAAAGATACCCACTATATCGTTGACCTTAAACCCGAATCCGACTTATAATCCTGAAGTAATTACTTATCCCCCACTTAATCAAGAAGGTGGATTCTTTACGTTCTTAAAGCGACTTGTGGAGTTCAAATATAGACTTGGCTTGAGCATACTTCAGACCACTTCGGATCAGCTGAATCGATATCTACGCAGTATGGGGAATAACGTAGCAAATGCGTCTAAAAAACCACTTTAAGTTTTTTTTTAGAAAATATTACTAATTATGAATACAAGGACTTAATACAATAAGACATAACCTCAGTGATGTACTTGAAAACTTATAGGGATGCATTGAATTGTTATTTAAAAAAATATATATAACTTACAATTTTGTCTGAATGTAAAGCCTTACTAAAGCTAAAGCAAAATAGTTGAATTAATTTGAAAATTTAACTGAAGATAACAAAAAAATGCTACATTAATTTAAGTATATATTTAATTTTATCTGTGAAAACTAAAAACTATTTATTCCATTTGTTTTTGAGCAAATTGACGAAGTACTATAGTTTATAATAGAGTCCTAACATTATAAAACAGGGACTAATTTTATTATTAAATAACTTCTAGGAAGTCTTTCGTAGTTAATAATTATAAAGTTATACAGCTTTTTTATTGTAAAATATATTTATATTTTCAGAACGTTTTCCTCGTCAGACTGTATTTTTGAGGGAAACCTACTGAATTTATATTGTGATAGTTTTTAAGTTTTGTACCTAGTTTAAGTATTTGAAACAATGTTAAGTAAGGCATAATAATTATCTTTTTTAGCTATTTTTAATAGAAATAAATAAATTGATATAAGAGTAAAAATATCATAAAAATATTATTGCCTTATACTTTTTACTTCGAAAATAGTTTGTATGTAAATAAATACATAAGTGTATCGTAAAATTATATGTATCCTTTTTGCAATCCTTTCTTTACCTTTTGTAGTGCGCTTTCTGAATCAAAAATTTTAATTAAATATTTACGAAGCGCAAACTCGTTGATATGTGCATCCTGCCTATCCCAACTTACGGGGCACAAACTTGGTCACTAACCGAACATCAGAAGTCCAGGCTCAAGGTTTCTCAGAGAGCAACGGAACGCAGTATCCTGGAAGTACAGCGCACAGACCGTTTTAGGAACACCATACTGCGCTCTAATACTGGTGTCGCTGACGTAGGCGTGCAGACCGCAAGACTGAAGTAGAACTGGGCCGGACACGTATGTCGAATGCACCCAAACACATGGGCAAAGATAGGCACTTATTGGATGCCTACAAACGACAACCGGCGTAGGGGAAGACCTAGGAGAAGATGGAGGGACAACCTGGACAAGTTTCTGCCGGATTGGGCCACTATAGCGGGAACAAGACAAGTTTGTGCTCAAATGCAGAAGGCCTTTGACCAGCAGTGGGACACAGCAAAGGCTATTTAAAAAAAATTAGGTTCTATGCCCACCCGGGTGAGGAAATTTTTCCATTTTCTTTATTAATAATTTTATAATATATAATATCTTGACTAAGATAAATTTATAAAAACACTTCTCCATTAATATAATCCGTTAGGATATGGTTGATCGTTTCATCTTTAAACATTGTGCTGAGGGATTCAGCTTTGTTTGCCGAGATTTGGCTAGTGTATAGCTATCGGGATGAAAAATAACGTTGCCAATATGTAATTTAGAAAAGAGATGGTAAAATTCGTCATCCGAGTAATTGACCCGGTGGCTCATTGGTTAGAGCACTGGCACGCGGAATGCAGAGGTCGTGGGTTCGATTCCCACCCGGGTGAGGAATTTTTTTTTCATTTTCTTTATTAATAATTTTATAAAAAATTAGGAGTAAATGGCTGCTACTACATAGCAACTGGAGTTCACTTTATATTATGCACGTGATTGTGTCCCCAAAATGAACACAGAGCTGCAGAATTGCAAAGGAGATCCCACACAGGTTAAGGGTGCAGCGGGGCCCGATGTAAAAGATCAATGACATATTGCTAGCTCGTGGCCTGAAAGAATGCCTCTGAGATCCTTAGTCGACTCTTATGGCGTGCACAGAACGAGATGCAGCTGATGTATTCCAGTGAAGCTCCGCATCAGCACAGGCAATTGGAGCTAAACTACATTATAATGAGATAAATATTTCAGAATGCCACTAAAGAGGTTAACACTACAAAAATTATACGAACTAATTTAAACAACAAAATAGGTAGATGCTCAAAATTTGTTCGTAGCCGTCGCAAACACCCAACAAAGCTCCGGTATCAATGCAAAATTTGGTATTAAAATATTCAGGATCACATTTAAATAGGTACCCCGAACACAATGGGGCATCTATTAGAGCGGCCGCAGAATAATTTAGAGCGATACAAACAAAAGAACCCATTTATTTTGTCCTTTTGAAGAATTAACGCGACCGCTGTCATTGAGCTTTAAATTCAATAGGAATAAAAGAGATAACGAGTTTTTGTAGTCTCCTGAATTTGGCATTAATTGATCAACAATGATCGTTGAGAAAATATTTTCAACATTTGCTATTATAATCATCATCATCATCATCATCATCAGCCTATTGCAGTCCACTGCTGGACGTAGGCCTCCCCCAGGGCACGCCATAAGACAGCTGTTAACCGCCATCATCAAGATCGCAGGGGCGCGGGGTCGGAGTGCAACCGGGCCCTCGCCGAACACTACCGATCACTCACCGTTCGTCAGATACAGTTGGCGGATAGAAAATATTTACTATTGTAAATCTTAGTTTAAAATAATATACAACTTAAATCTATCAGCGACCTACTTCATTCTACATTAATAATCAGCTCAACAACAGCCATGGGGGGTATTTGCCCATAGCCACCACGCTGGGCAGGAAGGTTGACCGCAGTTTGTATTTTGGACTAAGGTACCTGCGGCAAATAAGACCCACCTAATTTTAAAACCAAATAACTCAGAAATTATTGTAAAAAAATTAAACAAGTCTAGTTCATATGAATGTTTATTTATTTGCGATTAAAATAAAAGGTTAATAGTAATACAAAAATCAGTATGGAAAGAAACATAACCATTTTTAAAAACACTTACAGTGGGCCTTATTAAACTACCATAGTAAATTAAGGCCCGAAAATAATTTTTTATTTTCTTATGAAATAATCAACGAAACATAATGTTTATGGCACTTTTCAGCTAATAGAACAAATAAAAATGTTTTCTTCACATAATCATAAGAGATAATAACAATGGGCCTTTTTATCCCCCAGGGGGTAATAAGGCCACTGATTAAGTTATCACAACATTTCTTATACTAAGACTAGTAATAACATATTCTAAATCAGACTTTTGATTAGGAACTGTTGGAATTAAATTAGTTTAGAAGTTATCGTACTTCAACCACTAAGAATTTACCATTATACACACAAAAATTTAGGAAAAAATAGGTACTCCTTTGGGAACTATACTTATTCATCACAGTTTTGACAGTAAAAAAAATCTTTATCATTTTTGGTTAGCCCTAGGCATTCTTCGTGGTACCATATTCTGCATTTAACACACTGTCTCATATCAGACACACGATTTTCATTGCAAGCTGGGCAGAACCAAGATTCCTCTACCGATAGATTGCTTCTTTTTCTTTTATCCCCTTTAGATCGTTTCTTTTTTTCATTTTCAGTCTTCTTCTCTGATTCTTTGGGTTTTCTTTTCTTTGTCAACTTATTTTCTTTCAATGTTTCTTGTTCCTTAAACAGATCTTTGGTGACTCGTTGGCCTTTATAATTGATAGCTTTTCTCCTAGGTTTATTCTTTGTCACAGCGTAGTTTGGCGTTGGTAGTAGTTCTTGAAAAGGAGACCTAAATTTATTGTCTTTGAGGTTCGCCAAAGGTACGTTGTCATCAGAACCAAAATCATCGCTGTCTTCGATATTTTCTTCAGAACCATATATATTATCCATGGCCAGTGATGATTTGTTTAATGCCAGTTGTGTTATCTGCAATTCAATATTTGTTTCAGAGTCTGTCTCGGATCCTGAGCTGTAAATTATTGGACGACGATATATAGGAGCCCTGTGAAGTCCTGAAGTGGATGGTTTTGGTGACTGGGTCGGAGTAACAATGATTTGTGCCTTCTTTGGTGTTGTTTCTACATCATTCAAGATTTTTTTTTTAGATGATTGAATAGTGTCTTCATGCTCTTGGTTAGTTAAGACCGACAAATTATTTAGATCCATGGCGCTTTGATCAGGACTTTTCTCGGGTAAATCAGGAAATTGCTCTAAATGAGATTGAGAATCATCCTCGTTTCGAAGCTGTTCTTCTGGCTGATTGACAGTATAATTATCTGGATGATCTGTGTCTGAGCCTACTAAAGCGCTGGGTTCTGTTGGTGGAGGCAGCTCTGTTAAAATTGATGGAGCAAATGCCTCGTCAGGTAATATGTCAGGGTTGAAAGGGTACAAGCCCGTAGCTCGAAAACCGTTTACTATATTGTCGTGAGTCAAACACTGTGACCACACCTTTGTGAAAATTGTATTAAAACTGGTCTTCGTTATGTGTCTTTCAGGATTTTGGTACATGTATCTTAAAACCTCTTGATCCCAATAATGTTCAAACGACTTATTCACAGATTTGTCCAGAGGTTGCAGCTCGTGCGTAGTATTACTCGGGAGACAATACAGGACTATGTCATGCCGGTCTGCTTCCTCAACGATCGTGTAATCTAAGTGCGATGACGCTCCATCGAAGATCAACAAAATTTTTCCTTGAGTCTTATATTTTGCCAAATGTTTAATGAACTCCACGAATAGTTCAGTTGTCATGCTCCCTTTTGCTGACATCTTCACGAAACTCCCCGCGGGTAAATTGTCACTGAATTCAGGTTTCTGCCTCTGTCCTTTAAATATTATCATCGGTGGAATAGCGGTCCCGACAGCATTGACACACATTGCGATCGTGACATTTTGAGCATGTTCTGGCGCTATTAAATGGACTCGTCGAGCTCCTCTTTGTGCTAGAACAGTCTGTTGACTATGAACAGTCAACCGACATCCCTTTTCATCTATGTTGTAAAGTCTTTGCGGGTGTGTTATAATTTCAAGCTCGTCATAAATTTTTTTGATTTCTGAGAAGTGTTGGCTAACGATTGGTCTGTTTAGCTTTTGCGCCCTAGCTGGATTCATGAACTGTGCCTTTCTCTTTGAAATTTCTGGATGCCGTTTCAAAAACATCTTTAGCCAGTCTTTGCCAGCAAGGCCAATGTCTGCGTTGAAGTTATGTTTTAGCTCATATTTTTCACAAAAGATGAATGCTTGCCTGCGAATAAGCTTTGGAGTAAGTGGCATCCCTATATTTGCAAATCTTATGATTCTGTTGACAAGATCACATTCTTGAGCTTCAGTCATAATTGAACGGCGTCCTAAACATCGCATTGTATTTCCACTTTTCAAGTGGTTCCTTAGCGTACGTCTAGGTATATTATATCGCTCTGCTGCACCACGCTGCGTCAACTGCCCTCGTTGTACGGCTGCCATAGCAGAACGCAAGTTTTCTTGAGTCCACGGAGCTCGACGTGGAGGCATTTTTATTCGATCTGTGAGTAGAAACAAAAATCAAGTTGTATAACAAAGGTCGGTTAATAAGGCCCATGACCTACTGTAGTGGGCCTTATTAGACGCATAACATGCTTTATAAAATCATCAATTTAGAACGAAATTAAACACTTATTTTTGATTAATAGCATAGAAAATAACTAATTTGATGTCTAATGTTTAATAAAATTACGTTACTTTATAGCTTAATAACAATTAAATCAAAATACTTACATTTCTTTATCACCAAATTTTATAAATCCGAGCGGTGTAGCGCACCCTGTCACAAATCGTTCACTACTGGCAAGATGGCGGCGCGCGGCGGCCGCGCGCTACCAACACAGCGAACCTAACGGTCTTGTGCATCTGTGAGTCAAGTTCGAACCGGAATTGAAATATTTTTGCGCGAGTTTTCAAATGTGGGCTTTATTACCCTCCGGGACTTATTTGCCGCAGGTACCTTATGTTGTCAACACGGGAGGCGCTGCAGCCCACCTCCCTGAAACCCTTAATCGCCTCGTACGATACCCACGGGCAGGCAGGGGTGGTACAAACTCTACTCTGCCGGCACCACGCTACTTTTATAATAGTAACAACTAATACCCGAGGAGGGTTGGCGTCAGGCAGGCAGCTGGCCATAAAACAAATGCCAAATCTTTGTCAATATGAGTTTAGAAAGAAATCAAATTGCGCCGACGCCATAAATAATGATATAAAGGTAGGAAGATGATGATGACCAATTACCAACTTACGAATGACACAAAAAGTTATAATCAAACTTTTCCTGCAACAAGGCGAAGAATAGAAAGGTAAGGTTCTTTTAAATTATAAAACTACTTTTTAACATATTATAGACTCGTACGGCTACGAGTATAAATAATGATGTCCCCAAAAAATATATTGGTAATGGCGGCCAATCTCAACGGAGATTTGCCAACTGCACAGGAGATATTATTATAGTGCACAAATGTGTGTGTACGAATAAAATGCAGTAGAATTTTAATATGTAGAAAGTTTATTCCATGTAGAAATTAAAATAACATAAAAACGTCCATCTCAGATGGTATAAAAAGAAAGAAAAGGCAATGTTGCCAGCACACAGAAAATAAAATCACCTGCTCAGTGTTGCTAGTTAAAATATTATAATTCTATGTTTAATATAAATTGAACAGTGTGCTTAACACAGGTATACTCTTTGTTCCTATACTCTTATAGTAGTAGGACGACGACTACAACTGCTAGGTACTACAGATAGATCACAAGGAGTCTATTTTGAAGAAAATTAAGATTTTATACGGTTGGTTTTTTCTTTTTTCTTTTATTTTGTAACCCTAATAGACTTCTTCTAAACCTAACTAGTATCTTGTTAAAAGGCAGGTCAAGAATTTTAAAACACCTTATCAAATAATAAGCCTTGTTTACACATTGCGAAGTGCAATGTGTCAAGTGCATGTGTGAAGTGCCTATGCTAATAAGCTAAAAATATGCCTACGTCGATTTGATTCACACTTGCCACTTTGCAAATATGTAAACCAGGGATCTGGACAGCCTCGTTTATTTGATATCCCATTGCACTATTCTGCAGATGCAGAAAGTGCATTTGTAATATCTAATATTCATGCTACATTTTTTAAAAGAAATATTAAATTGGTCAAAGTATGGAGAGCAACTGGAGGACAATCGCGCATGTCATGTTGAATGCATTTAGCATAACTAAAAAGTTATGTTATTTATGCACGTTTCCTTGCACTAATAAATTGGTCTCCGCTCTGCTTAGCAGAGACCAATAATTGATCTAAGTATGTTTCATATAACGCTAAAATTTTGAAACGTAAAAAGCAAAAGAAAGACTGGAAATGTCTGAATTGCTATCAAATAGACACAGTTCAGATAGGCATAGGCCTGGTTCCCACTATGCCGGACCGGTACATCTGCCGGAAACCGGACTTCGGGCAGAGTGTTCACATTACATCGGATCCCATAAGGAAATCGTACTCAGTGACAAAACGCTCGGTAAAAATGTTAGACTCGGCAAAAATATCGGACTCGGGATAATGTGAACAGCTCTATATAAATTATACAGCCACTAACCCTTCCGGCGGTAGTGTGAAGCCGCACATAGTCAAAAACATTCCGTTCTGATTCCGTTGAAAGGTAAATACATTGTCATTTAGCGCGATTGCCCTCCTTTCGAGGTCTGAATTTGACAATTAAATAATTTCGTTCTGGGGCGCAGTAAGCCCGTCTTTGATATGCGCTTCCGGTTCCACGAAGGGTCCGGAAATTCCTTTCAATCCCAGCGGGATATTGCGGGAATATTACCGCTATCGACATAGGATATCGCTTATGATAAAATGATGAAAAGGCCTTCAAGTTTATTGTCGACCTAAGTGGAAGTTGAAGGAATATACTAGAATACATTTATTTATCAAATGAGAAAGCCCGCAAAAAACATAACAGTTCCGCTAAGATACAAGATAGATAAGGGTATACTAATAATATTGTGTATCATAATTTCAGGCTAGCAAAACGTATATAAGAATTGAAGTATCCATTTTTTTTATCCGACTGCGACAATATTATTTTATATTTGTATTAGTACTTTTATATATTATCTTCTTCTTCTTCTTCAGCCTAATTGCAGTCCACTGCTGGACTAGTAGGCCTCCCCCAGGACACGCTACAAGGCTACTGCTACAGGGGGGTTTTGCCCATAGCCACCACACTGGACAGGCGGGTTGGTGACCGCAGTGTGATTTTCGGACTATGTTGTCAGTACGGGAGGCGCTGCCTCCCGAAAACCCTTAATCACCTCGTACGATACCCACGGGCAGGGGTGGTACAAACTCTACTCTGCATCTCTACATATATTATATGCCAACTTAATTAGATGAAGAACTGAAAATACAGAAACAGGATGTCGTAAGTGTCAACTGTGGAATTAAGGGATTTTCTCTCAGGCGATGAGTTAGCAGCTTGCCACGGATCTTTCACATCTGCCTCCGCTATGCCAAACGTGGCTGTAGGGTATCCTTCGTAATCACGTAGTTCAGACGACCTCAATATGAAACACAGCCGTTTTGCAGGTCTTTGTTTGATGATCTCCGACCGTATTTCGGCCAAGGCGACCAATTTCTACGGAGATTGGCCAGGTACATATAGTACACAAGTGTGTGCGCAAACACAGATGCACTCTCTTTTCTGTTACTCTCATAATTCGATGGGACGGAAAGCCGACAAGACCGGAGAGAGATCAGGCGCAGGACCAACGGTTTTACGTGCTTTCCGAGGCACGAACTAAGTGACAATTAAAAACAACATTAAACTCTTTTAATATTATAAATAAATTATAAATTAAGGTCTTTGTTTATGTCCTTTGTTTATGTTGATAGTTTTTACAAATGTGGGTATTATAATCTATGATTGCTTGTTCTATCCCTCCGTCCAAAATGGACTGATGACTTAAAAAGGGCGGCTGGTAATGACTGGATGGCAAAAACGGGAGATCGAGTCTTATAGCGTGCTCTGGAGGAGGCTTACGTTCAGCAGTAGACTGCAATAGGCTAAAAATGATGATGATGATTGTGTTATAAATCTATGAACGGATTAAGCCTTCAAATGCATTTATCAAAAACTGTCAATCATGATCATTCAAAACGAACGTAAAATATTTAAATAGACAACGTACATTAATTATGTATTTGATATTCATCGGTAACTACAAAAATGATATTCTTTAAAATTTCATGTATGTATTCGTATACTGAATGCTGCCCCATATCTTCCACCCTCGCGTGACCAGCAGACAATACATTATTACTGGGTGTTAATAAAGCCTTTTGTACTTAATGGCGCCTAAATAATTCCGGGGGTGAACAATAGATTAAAATTATACTGGGGGTAGTTAATTTTACCCCAGTTTCACGGCTTTGACCATTACTAGGAATCATTTTGTTGGTATATTCAGGTACCTATAACTTACCTACGTCTTTGTATAATCGTGAGTTATATAGAAATAGATACATACTACAAATTTATAGTACGTCGCTTCAGTGCTTGTTTGTTCTATCTACTTAAATTTTACAGAAGAATTTTTTGATCTATTTCTTTTTCAATCTTTATTTCCTAGATTTAAACTTCTTTCTTAATTATTGAGTTATGTGTGAATTGATTGTTGTACTTTTAATCTATATGTGGTATTTGATTATACCTTATTTTTCTATTTTTATGTGGAGATATAGCGTATGTATAGAGGGAGGATATGCGTGTACTGGGAGTGAGCAATGAGATGACGGATAATAGGGATGAATGGAAGAAAAGTACATATTGCGCCGATCCCAAATAAATGGGAACAGGGCAGGAAGATGACGATGATGATACTAGGTCACTTAATTGAAATTTTTCAAATAAGAATATTCAGTATGACGGCCGATTGGTGCAATTGGTAGTGACGCTGCCTGTGACGCCATAGGTCCTAGGTTCGCATCCCGGTCGGTGCAAACTTTGATAATGATTAATATCGATGTTAGTTTCCGAGGCATGGATGTTTCTATACATATACTTACTTATAAGTTATAATATATACGTTTAATTCTATGTAGATACATTCTACGTATTATTATAATGATGATGATGATGATCTTCGACCGTATTTCGGCCTATGCGACCAATCTCTACGAAGATTGGTCAGGTACGCAAGAGATATTATAGTGCACAAGTGTGTGCGCAAACACAGATGCACTCTCTATTCCGTTACTCTCATAGTCCGATGGGACGGAAAGCGGTGATAGCCCAGTGGTTAAGACGTGCACCTTTCAAGCGGGAGGCGTAAGTTCGATCTCAATCACGGGCCTGTACCAATGAATTTATTTCATGTACAGATTTAAATGTTGTAAAAATTGTCACTTAGCTCGTGCCTCGGAAAGCACGTAAAACCGTTGGTCCTGCGCCTGATCTCTCTCCGGTCGTGTCGACGTATTATTATAGTATAGGTACGTATATACAGGGTGTAAAACGACAACGTTGTTTAATATCTCGTATTCTGTGTAACGTAACGATCATTTTTTTCTATTGAACCAACCCTGGGAAACGAAAAATAAAAAACTTTTTTTATTGCAAGCAATGTATTCGATTGACAAAACTAACATTATTAAATATTAATATGGTGTCTTTAAAAAAATGTTTATTAACTGTTTCCAGGTGGATTTATTTTTAAAAAATGCTGAAATTCATGTAACTTACCTCAATATCTTGGAAACCCGTGGGTTCCCAGGGATGCTTCCATAGAAAAAAATGATCGTGATGTTACAAAGAATACGAGGTATTAAAAGAACAAAATTGTCTTTTTACACCCAGTATATGCATTAATTAGCTTTGTACAATTTTCATGTTTTCAGTTGAAGGAATTTATTTGAATGCAAAACGAAAACGTATGCGTTTAAATAACTAACAGTTAAAAATTCTAACGCTGAATCCATTTCCAGTCCACTGATGTATACTAAAGGTGTCTGTAGATATGCTGCGATAAAATATACTTTAGTATAATACATTTTGATATTATAATATCTCTTTACTAAATTACGAATAAGGAACAGTGTTGCTGTGGGATCGCTCTTATAAAATAAAAATAAAAATAATTTATTTCAGACCGAGATCCATATTGGGGTCAGTGAAAGTACAATCACGTTGGTGTTACTAATAATAATAATATTATTAAAATGATATTAAATTATTATTATTCTGCAGTTCTGACTGCCCTATTTCGAGAACACAACCGTGTTTAAGTATATGTATATATCATCATCATCGTCATTTACAGCCCTGGGAAGTCCACTGTTGGATATAGGCCTCCCCAAACAACCTTCACTCCGACCGGTCGAAAGCAGCCTGCATCCAACCAATAACCAAAAATATGTATGTATATATATTATAATAAATTAAGATAATTTATCTATCCACGCGACTAATTTCCTTTTTTTTTACTTTGATGAGAAAATGCAGTAGAACTAAATTAAAACTTTGGATCTTTTGAAGATCTTGAAAGAATCTCTCCCCTTGTCATGTGAATCGATATTAATGTAATTGACAATTACATAATTAGCAAACAAGTTGTAAGTATAGTGTAGTGGAAAAATTATAGTAAACATAGGAAATAATGCTCAAAATGTGACAAAGTAGGAATAAGAGTTAAAAAAACTTGAGTGAAGAGGATGTTTGTGATCTGGATTTTCAAATCCATTTTTTTGAATTCGCATGAAAAAATAAATTTTGCATAACAATGGATGGTGATTTTTGGTCGTCAACGTTCCTGAAAACTACAGAATCTCCTCATTACCACGATCATTTTTCTCCATTGAAGCATACCTGGGAAGTGTCTGGTTTCCAAAATATTAGGGTCCAAAGTTGAGTAAATAGACTGCGTTTTTCTGCATAAATGCACATAGACGCGCGTAGCAAGATTTTTTCTCGAGAAATAATTAATATCTGTCTATGAGAAAACTAGCATAAACACTGGATACTATAAATTTCGCCGGATCAATTAATAAATAAAAAACAAAAACAAAAAAAAATCCAACGTTTCCCCGCATTTTTTTGCCATAAGCTTACTTTATTTGATGTATAGAGTACGTACCCTTTGTTAAGGGTGGCAACGAAAAAACAACCTGTATAATCGTGCCAATATCATAACTAAGAATAAGTCATATTATAAACATTACATATTAAAAAATAAATAAAAATTCACCCGAGTAAGATTTAAATTCACGACCTCTCGCAAACCGTGCTTTTGCTCTAACCAACTGAGCTATCGGGTCAATTAACTAAATTTTTTTAACCCAATAGCTATAGAGTAGCCAAATCTCGGTAAACAAAGCTGAATCCCTTAGTTACTAAGAAGAAGTTATACCCTGTATGTAAGTGCCTTTACACTCTCTATGGTATTTGAAAATTGGCGCTCGGTTTGTTCAACCGGAAACGTTATGACGGCTGTGAATTCAAGTAATTTTATTAATTGAATGCAAACTGAGCAATGCGAATGTATTTTGTGACCGAACAATAATTGTGGAGCCACAAAATATAATAACAATATTTCCGTTTAGAAAGAAGGCTTCCTCTCAATCATGAATCGTTGACTCATACCGCAATCACTCTCAACCATACATACATCACGGCTGTGTGTGCAGGATCATTTTTTTACAGTTAACTAGGCAAACATTTGACCACCATCGTGCCTATTGTTAAGCAAGATGCGGCCTAAGGTGGTACATGTTTGCCTAGGAAGTGCCTATTCACTCTAGCTTTAAAGATACCAATGTTGTGTAGTGCTATATAGGTAAAGGAGATCCTATAGACACACCTAACAGGGAGTGATTATTATGAAACGGGTCCCAGACAGCATATTTGGATAGATTAGGGTTGCCATCTCAAACTTTGAAAACCAGGATTTGAGGAAGAAATACCAGGACATTTCGACTATATATGTGCGAGCCCAGTGACAATACAATTGGAGGGAGTTAGTGGCGTGCGAATTTCAAAACATAGGTCTTTACACATTCAGTGCCGGTGATTACGTATTTGCTTCTTTTAGGCTTTCTAGAGGTGCCGCTGACGCTTATTTGCCTGATGTCGGCACCCTTAGAAAATGTGCCGACAGCGAATGTGTCAGGACTTTAAAAACCAGGACGATGCCTAAAAACTATCCAGGACAGCCCAGGACACCCCAAATAGCAGGACATGTCCTGGGAAAACAGGACGGTTGGCAACCCAAGGATAGATACGCCTGAGATATAGTTATACTAGTTTGCTGATCATTGCTATTTTGATTATTTGATACCAAAAGTGTAGAGCAAAGTTACTGATCTATTCATTGCTATTCTTCATTTGTAAGGCGCTACTTGTTATACAGAACATAATAGAAGGGGTATGCTGTGAAAATAGTTCACTATAAAGAACCTAGCAACAAAGACTTTGTTTATTTTTCAACATTGTATGCTCATTCCTGAGTTTTTCTCGAGATTGTAAAGCCCGATGGTGAGTGAGCATTACAGCCAATTTCTATAACTGATTTTTTGCATACTCGTATCTCAGATTTAATCTTCAATCATTTTCATACGAATTTTCAAATTAGGAATAAATAAATCCCAGATTCTTTTTGATCTCTCGTATTGAAATTGACACCGTTAGTCAAATTTGTACCTTAGTTTTTTAACATATCAGTTTACGATCGAATACATATGGCAGCGGCGATTCATCTAACTTTGTCGCGACCCTTATCCAGACTGACGTGCAGCTAAGGAGGCCCCTAAATTGCCCTTTAGGGGGTTGACCGATCACGTGCTACTATGTTAGCTCGAAGCCTCAAATATACCGTAGCATTTATTTAATCAACTTTTTTAGTTCTTTAACGTGCGTGTATCATGAAAGTAGATGAAGAGAAAGATATGTGTCACGATCGTAGCAAGTGGAGATCCGTAATCTTTGCCTGCCCCTTCAGAAAAGGGGCATGTTTCCCTAACAAAGAATATACATCTTGAAAATAACTAAGCAATATCTACTCCTTCTATCTATTAGCCGCGTGGTGCCGGCAGAGTAGAATTCGTACCACCCCATGTCTGCCCGTGGGTATCGTACGAGGCGATTAAGGGTTTCCAGAAGGTGGGCAGCAGCGCCTCCTGTGTTGATAACATAGTCCAAAATATAAACTGCGGTCACCAACCCGTCTGCCCAGCGTGGTGACTATGGGCAAATACCCCCCATGGCAGTCTTGTGGCGTACCCTGGGGGAGGCCTACGTCCAGCAGTGGACTGCAATAAGCTGATGATGATGATGATCTACTCCGTAAAATGTTTAGCTTTGAGATAAAAAGTAACTTTTGCTAGCGATAAACTATTGGAGATATTTGACTAAAGGCGCAATGCAAGGGTTTTGCTAGCATTCAATTAAGTATTATGCAAATAAGTGAAATAAGATACCATCGACTATGGAACCATTTAAAGGTGAATCGATAAAAGCTCTAGAGACGATTTCTTCTGTATACTTCAGTATAAATATAGGTATATTGGGTTTGGTGTCATCAATTAATAATGTTAATCGAGATAATGTTTCACCAGCACCGGTGGCATCATTTGAACTTCCGAATAGTAACGCCTAATACAATTAAGTAGATACTTGTTTCACAGAAGTCAACTAACTTCTTTTGGATGTTAAACTTCTCTATTTAGTTACGATAAACTTTTTCGTTCGCTATCAACTTATCACTGAACATCCACGATACTCTAAACATGTCTGTAGGATTCCCGCTACGATTCTGCTGTTCTAGGTACTTATTTTTTATAGTCCTTTTACATTAGTGCCCGACTTTTCTCAATAGATTGAAATGTACTATGTCACTGATCGGTGTGACTGAAGCCCGAAGGCTTACGAGGTCCAACTCTACAAGGATTTGCGTGCCATATTGGCTGCGAGGGATATCGGCAATCCCACGACAAACTTCCGTTTAGAACTAAGTTGTATTAAAACTAGTTGCTTGTTAACTGCATTGTATTGTCCAGAGTTCACAATCATACAGCTGCCAGATTATAGGAATAAGTAGATTAAAGGGCTGATTTTTCCAAACGTCAGGTAACCTATCAGAAGAATAAAGTTGGTGCTGTCCTTCTCTAAAACTTGATCATGATAGAGACAGCATCAAGTTTTATTCTTCAAACTAGTGGACGCCCGCGACTCCGTCCGCGTGGACTAGAGAAAAAACAAAATGTCGAAATTATCCGGGATAAAAATATATGTTTTTTTGTACTATATACTAACACTAGCAGCCCGCGGTTCCGGCTTCGCTCGGATATTCGACTTGTACAGCTGTAGTTTATAATTCGACACAACCATCAACGTTGTCTGCCCTCACGTGTCTGCCCGTTCGGGTCGCGCACCTCAACATGAGCCCACCCCCACCACCGCCGTCGCCGCCGCCGCGCGCCGCCACTCGCCGCCACTGTCGTGCTATGCGGACCGACCGACTGACACAACGACGGAACGCAGCCGCCGCCGCCGCCATCTCTGCCCTCGGCATTGTAAATGCATCTTGTGTATTAATATTAACATAAAAGTGTTATGATATGTATATATTCGGAATTCTCATTTCATCAGCTTTAATTTGATATGCATTTTGTTTTATGTTTATTGGTCTATGTCGGTAGGAACATCGAGTAATTGAAAAATAAGATATTGGGCTCGTAAATTAAACTTGAACACCACTAAAATCGTTATTGTGGCTAAACCTTAAAGGATAGACATATGCTATCGCAGACTTTTTTTATAGAACTTTTTGAGAAGAATAATTCCCCCATACATTGTTATTCCTGTATTTTGAGTTATTTCAGCAGCGTACGCAATTTTTTTTGCAAGCCTCCAAAAAGCTCGTTTTTCTTCCGTCCGTCTGATAACTGTTACGATTCCTCTAATAATTTCTTAAGTAGGTACAACTAAAACATTATACTATAGAATCCCTGGAATGTCTTTTTCCATTTATTGAAAACCGCATTTTGAGCTATATGATATAGTATTTTTAGATCCTAGGTAACAAACATAGAACATTTTGGGCGCCCTTCGCAACCTCATTTTATACTATGTATAGATAGATAGATAAAATTAAATTTAATACTAACACTATGGGCACAAGCCTGAAATAAAAAGATTAATATTTTATTTTGTATTTTGGTGGCCATAAAAAGTTGCCTATATGTTTCAAAAATATAATATTTTGTGGGACCCTATAATATTTTTTCTCATGTTACAGAATACAGGGTGATTTTTGGTCGTCAACGTTCCCGAAAATTACGGAATTTCCTCATCATCACGATCATTTTTCTCCATGGAAGCATAACTGGGAAGTGTTTCAAAATATTAGCGTCCAAAGTTGAGTAAATAGACTGCGTTTTTCTGTATAAATGCACATAGACGCACGTAGCAAGATTTTTTCACGAGAAATAATTAATATCTGTCTATAAAAAAACTAACATAAACACTAGACACTATAAATTTCGCCCGAACAAGTAATTAATTTTTTTTTTTGAAAAAAAAAAAAAATTTTTCCCAGCATTTTTTTTGGCATAAACTTACTTTATTTGATGTATAGAGTACGTACCCTTCGTTAATGGTGGCCACAAAAAAACAACCTGTATATTCCTGAAAACTGCATCAATCAGAATCGGTTCAGCCGTTTCTGAGATTAGCGTGCATAAACGCACAGACAAACAGACAAAAATTCAAAAATATAATATTTTGGGTACTACAAGTACTGCGTTGATAAAGGTCTCCTATAATATTTTTTCTCATATATCTTCCATGTACAGACAGAGATCCGATACATTTGTTTATTATATGTATAGATAGATGGGCTGTCTGACGTTTGAAAAAATCTGCCCTAAGAAATATAATTATTTAAGTCCATATAGTTAGATAACTGTGCTGCAATTACTTGCAAACTAACATATCAGCTATATAATATTTAGGCGTTTCGTTCTCCATATCGGCCATTTTTATCCTATGTTATATAACGGTGAGCTTACCCCCGCTTCTCGGGCAGGCACTGAATCTGCCAGAGCCTCGTACATTAAACCTAGATATATTTAAAAAATTAATTAATTAGATTACTTACAGAATAGAGAACTTACTTCGCGACAACTTCGGTTACTGAATGACTGACTAATTGACATACTTAGGGACTTTAACAAAGAATTTTCTTAAGAAAGAATCCTGAAATTTCTTCAGAAGCGGGATAAACGACATTTCGAAACTTTATGCGGACGAATTCGTGGGCGACCTAGCGACCTATTTAGCGTTATTTTCTCCATAGGCTTTTGATATTAATTAATTTGCATGTTTGTAAATGTCAATTTACCACATTAATAATTGTAATTAAAATATCCTTTGTTAGCCGATAATTAGGTTTATTTTGGTATATTTGTACGACTGTGTACTCCATGTATACAGGATGTTTTTTTGTGGCCACCTTTAACAAAGGGTACGTATTCTATACATGAAATAAAGTAAGTTTATGCCAAAAAAAATGCTGGGAAATTTTTTTTTTTTTTTTTTTTTATTTAAAATTCCTTGATTGTGCGAAATTTATAGTGTCTAGTGTTTATGTTAGTTTTTTTATAGACAGATATTAATTATTTTTCGTGAAAAAATCCTGCTACGCGCGTCTATGTGCATTTATGCAGAAAAACGCAGTCTATTTACTCAACTTTGGACCCTAATATTTTGGAAACCAGACGCACTTTCCAGACAGGTATGCTTCCATGGAGAAAAATGATTTACGTGATGATGAGGAGATTCCGTAGTTTTCGGGAACGTTGACGACCAAAAATCACCCTGTATATATAATCACGCCTTTATCCGTTACGGGGTAGGCAGAGCACCAAGGGCCGATAGAACCACATGGTGCCACTACTGACCGATTTTGAGGGTATACTCCATGTAAATGCATACAAAATATGTTAGTTACAAAAATGTACACGGGAATTCTATAAAATAAAAATTATAATTTAATTTTCCCGTGGGACGTTTTGGATACAATGTGTACAATCCATGGAGTAGATAAACCGAAGAGATGCGGTAATAATATTTAATAATGAATTTTAATAATATTTAATGATGAAAAATAACGTTTCCAATAATGTAATTTCAAAAAGAGATGGTAAAATTTGCCACCCGAGTAATTGACCCGGTGGCTCAGTGGTAAGAGCGCTGGCACGGAATGCAGAGGTCGTGGGTTCGATTCCCATCCGGGTGAGGAATTTTTTCCATTTCTTTATTAATAATTTTATAATAATATTTAATTCCACTCCTAAACATATTAAAATGGTTTCTGCATTTGAAAGTTCTTTGATTGATTTTTCCGGATTATCTAAGGGTCACTGTTTACTCAAAAGGCCCTGAATATTAATGTAGGTCGATTAAGGAAAAATCAATAGGAGTTGGCACAGCAACGTTCGTTCTTTGTAAGAGAAAGGGCACATTAAGTAAAATGCTAGTAGATTGAACAAAATAGTTTTTTTTACATTAAATGATTACTCCTAAGTAATTTAGGAATCTTGCCATAATCTGGAAGAATGAACACGTGATTTGAGTCAATTTAATGAATAGGTTGTCACATTTTTATCACAACCTAAATAATACGTGCATAAATATACCTAGAAAATTATTGTGCGGTTGATTAGAGGAAAGAAATACCATGGTAGGATGCAAATGCTAGCCAGTGATTGGTCCATATTGCGCTACATAAAAGTGAAGGTGTACCATTGATAATCATATCTCCTCCGTGTCTTACCTTCATGTACGAATCTGTCAGTATAGGAGCTAGCTGTGACACAAAGCGATCTTTTATATTATATACTAGTGGACGCCCGCGACTCCGTCCGGGTGGACTACAGAAAAAACAAAATGTCGAAATTATCCGGGATAAAAACATTTTCCCGGGATAGTAGCCTAAATGTTAAGTGGGACCTGTCACAATATATTCGTGAAAACTGCATCGAAATCGGTTCAGCTGTTTCTGAGATTAGCGTGTTGTAAGCTCGGGTCCTTGCTATATAGAACTTAGTATCGAAAAATTTCACCCGAGTGAGATATATTCTCACTCGGGTGAAAAAAAAATCATTTTCTTCATAATATTTATAAATTTATAATAATATGAGTCAAGTCACTTTGCAGGCCTATTGGCTATCTTTTTTGACAGTTCATAGTGATCATCACTCAATGGAAAGTCAACAACTGGAAGCGGCATAATGCTTAATCTGAAGAAAATTTTGGCAACACACACATACAAGTCACTTCCAGTTCAATAAGTTTCAATGAGTGAACATAACTATGAACTCTCAAAATAGCTATAGCAATATTGGCGATAGCCAATACGGGGGCTGCTTAGGCTTAGGCTTTCCTTGGGGATTCCAAACCTTGATATGGTTAACATCGCTTCGGAGCGTGTAGCCACTTAAACCCTTATAGTAACCCTAAAAACTATACATATATACATATAGTCACGCCCATTGTCACTCAAAGAGATTGGGCAGAATTGTGCAAAATACACACCCACTCTTCACTAGTTAGCTTTGTCAAGTCCCACGCGGTACGGGGTCAGCCAACGCCGCTTTTCGGGTACAAATACAACAATCTACCGACCGGTGATGAATCCTATAGGAAATACTTCAGTGCCATTCAAAATAGGCATTACAAGCTTTTAGCATCAAAGCGTCGTCCGTTAAATAGGATACACTACGGGCAGGTGAGGTTGATTTCGGGTCCTAAGATTAGTCAAAACCCTAAAAATACTTTATTTATAAGCAAGTAACGGGAACATCGATGAGACAACTAATAATCTATATCGAAGGACCAACGGACAAAATCAGTCGTCCTTCACTGGTTTGCTGCCGATTATCTCGTTATTATCTCCCATCTAAATGAATCACTTTTAATTTGCGACAAAAGTTCTTATCCAACAAAAAATAAGTTGTTTTTCTCTCTTTATTTCACTAACATCGATTCGATATCGAGAGGGCTATAATCGGTCTGAAATAGTTGTTTTCTTCAGACCGAATGGCTAAGGAGTAAGAAAAAGAGTTTTTTCTCTGTAACTTTTTCATCTTTGAAACTTTATTTACAGCACAAATCAGAACAAGCCTAGCACAATGTAGTACAACCATAATTTTTTAAATTTCCAAAATGGCGGTGCTAACTTCACATACATGGAAATCGAGAGCACAACGTGGATTAAAGTCTGCCATGTGCGTTGCTTCGCTTAGTCACACGAGTTCTATTATTTTCGGGGACTCCCCCGTACTTTTGTCCGCACCGCTCTCTGCATGTCCTCGGTTATTCGGAGGACTTTTTGTACGCGGTACATTTAATCCCTCGTTTGCGTTAGGTACTCAATACACTTGTAAGCAATCTATTTTAGCGGACAAAAAGTCCGCATACTATCCCTCGTCTGCGCAAGCTATAAATGCCACATCATCATCATCTTCCTGCCCTTTTTTCATTATTTATGGAATTGTGGATTGTGCGTTTATTTTTACGGCCGGCTACCTGCCTGACGATAATCCTCCTCGAGTAGATGCCAGCCCTCTTTGGGTAGGTCCTCCCATGCCACTTTTAGCGGGTACAGCTGTAAATTATCACTAACAAGTTGCTAGGTAATCTGCTGATAGAATGCCTTGATGATAAGAGATGCAGCTGATGTACGGCACAGGATATCTATGAATATTATATTAATGTGGAATTAAATTCTTTTAACGGAAATTACATTATTATGTAATTTGTTATTCCAACGAATAGTTTTCAAAAGACCTTCATTCAATTTATTTACCCTCTCTCACGTGAGGTGAAATCATGAGCTCAATGTGTCTCGATATTAGATATTCCTATAAAAGGGGCGGCTTCCCGCCCGAGTTTCAGATATTTAATTTATTTTCCGACGTAGGACTTATCCTGTAGCAGGGTCCTTGGCATTTACTCGTAAGTATTAGATAACATAATTTTTTTTAAACGAAAAACCGACTTCCTCCCAAAACTCGAACTTACTAAAGTAAAATTTTACTAAAGGGCAAATATATATTGCGTTAAGCCGTGTACGAAGTTTAGGAGGCATAATATTGTCAGATTTATATGCCAGCAAATGATTAAATAGGCCACATGACAAAAGAGAAAAAGGACTAGGCTTCGAAACTTTACGTCTGACAATATGATGATGATGATAATTATGATGACCTCCGACCGATTTCGGTCATGGCGACCACTTCTACTCCTAGATATTACTAAGTTGACGTTCATGCTGGATCGGAGGCACTTGAGGTGGAATCGATCCAGAGTGCGTATGTGGCGACGGTACATGCACCACGCCTCGGAGGAATATAAGAGATTTGGCAGCACAACAGCCATGTACACTCTTATTTAAGCAACATATAATAACACTCCTTCTTCCTGCCCTGTTCCCAATCATTTGGGGTCGATGCAATATGTAGGTACTTTTCTTTCATTCATCCCTAAACTGTTACTAAAAAGTTCCACTATCTGTTTTTCGGCAGCTCCATCATCAGACCCTCGTTTCCTTTATATTATGTGTAGCTGACCAAAATTCTCTATAAACATCTAAAAACGGACTACCCGTGCCCTTTATATTTGAGGATATCGCTAGATTCCTTAGAGATTCCATCATCAGATATTATGTTTTATATGTAGGTGATCAAAACGCTCAGTAAAAGTATAAAAACAGACTACATGTGCCTACAGTATTTGAGGATTGCCCTCGATTTCTCCAAGATCCCATCATCAGATCCTGGTATGGGACCAACCTGGAAGTATACCATGACCAACTAAATAAATAAAAAAAAATAAAAAAAAATGAAATCGGTTCATAAACGAGGGAGTTCTGAGGTAACACACATAAAAAAAATTTAAAAAAACATACAGACGTATTGATAACCCCTCTTTTTGAAGTCGGTTAAAAAGGCACGTAATTTACCGGTGACGTTTCCGCATTCACGATTCTCTCAAGTTTTCTTTGCTCGGCACATATTGGTGTAGTTGGTTGTGACCCTGCTTGCGTGTCATAGGTTCTGGGTTCGAATCCCGGTAGGTGCAACATTGAAATTATGAATATAGATGTTTGTCTCCGAGTCATGGATGTTTCTATACTTATTTATGTATTTATATACCTACCGATTACACCTGTGGAAGATCTTGACCTTAGGCATTTTACTGTGCGACTAAGTTAATGTACCTTGAGAATTCTTTGAATATTTATTTATTTACTGTTGAGAGGTTTATACGTCGACACTAGCGCTCCGGAAATATTAACGGCAAGGCGACTATATTATGTTGCTCAATTCCAATACAATTTCCCTACAGCGATAGATTAGAATGTGCACCTAACGGTCCGTTCAAACTTGTCCCGTATCTGCTCCGTATCGTAGCGGTGACCCATCTGTGCCGTAAAGATCCTGAGCTTGCCAAAGTTACATCACGTCGCATCCCATGTTTGTTATTTAGATACGAGTATCTTCCCATGGCGGTCAAGATCAGCGAACGCGTTAACACCCTTTCTTTCTATTAGAGGAAATGTATAATATATATTAAGAGCTTTGGAATTACTGACTTTAACTTATTACTTTTGTTTTGGCGATGAATAAAAAAATCTTAATATCCTAATCATTCTATTCCGACTTATTAAATAGATTCAAATCAGCTAAATTAAAAAATCGTACAAATTCGAATTCCAATTACCACATGCAATATCACAGTAGCGCCGCTGGCAATATTTCCTACCACAGCCTGCCACCGATTTGCCAAATCCAACTCGTACTTGCACTCACACGTATCCGAGATACGACAAGTGGGAATCGTCTCTAACTGCATATTGCGCCGATTCCGGATCGTTTGAGATTATTCAGCGGATTGAAGATGCTTAATGGCGCGGAGAGATTTATCATACTTCCTAGTATAGGAGCGCGTGGATAAATGAAAACAGCCGTTTTGTACCATTGGTCTCACGTACCGGGAACCCGTTTGACTAGCGGCCGCCCGCGACTTTGCCCACGTAAATTTTATAGCATATGATCATCATTATCATCATCATCATCAGCCTATTGCAGTCCACTGCTGGACGTAGGCCTCCCCCGGGCACGCCACAAGACTGCCATGGGGGATATTTGCCGATAGTCACCACGCTGAGCAGGCGGGTTGGTGACCGCAGTTTGTATTTTGGACTATGTTGTCAACACGGGAGGCGCTGCTGCTCACCTCTCGGAAATAGCCTATGATATTACTGATGTATTAAGCTATTATACTTGCAAATTTGATCAAAGGCCGTTCAGTAGTTTTTGCGTGAAAGAGACACACAATCAAATTTATTTTCAACATAATTAAAATATTTTGATAGTTTATTACCTAAGCAGGGTTTCTTATTCTTATACGAGTACCTACCATTTAAATTATATTATTTTAAAACATTGACGTTTTTCTTATAAAACCAATTTTTACAAACAGACTTTCCACTGATTTCAAATCAAAATACAAAACACAAGTTCGAGACTGAGGGCCATTATAAAGTTAAGAATAATTGGCACGTGCACAATTATTGTGCAATACATCAAATATTTATGAGATTATGAAAAGTGATTTATCTTCTAAGTATCATAAATGAATAATTTGAATTGATTGCCAAATAAACACAGCCGTTTGTTTCTCGGAACTTGATATTAAATTATAAAGATAATGCTTTTTATTATTTTAATAGGTACTGGATTTTTTTTACATACATACTCGTACATGTTCTCACGCCTGCGTCCATATGGTTAGACATGTATTAGATGTATACAAAGTATACAGGATGTTTTTTTGTTATCACTCTTAACGAAGGTACGTACTCTGTACATCAAATAAAATAAGTTTATGCCAAAAAAAAAATGCTGGGAAACTATGTAAATTACTTGATCGGGCGAAATTTATAGGGACCAGTGTTTATACTAGTTTTTTCATAGACAGATATTAATTATTTCTCATGAAAAATCTTGCTACACGCGTCAATGTGCATTTATGCGGAAAAACGCAGTCTATTTACTCAACTTTGGACCCTAATATTTTGGAAACCAGACACTTCCCAGGTATGCTTCCATTAGGAAAAATGATCGTGATGATGAGGAGATTCCGTAGTTTTCGGGAACGTTGACGACCAAAAATCAGCTTGTATAGTGAAATAAAGCTTTAATATAAAAATAATTTAAATCCGATACTAAAGAAACACACTCTAAAAAAGTCTGTCAACTCCCTTTGAATAAGACTTCCTATTGCTTTCGATTTCATCTACAAGCTCCAAGTCTATGCATACAGTTAGCAATTTGTAAGATACCCTATTTGCTGTCAACACTACTGATACATTCTAATATGGTGTATTTTAATATTGTCACATTTGTAAGCTCGTTGGAAAGCAGTTGCGATCTTCGGTTAGAGGAAATTATTTTTCCGTGTCGCTAGACGCGCTCTTGTATCTGTATGCAATGTTTGATTGAAGCTGGCGGAAGGTTGTACAATTATACTGGATGTAGCACAACGGGTATGTTAAACAAAATGGTTAAATATTTAATTGTATCAGGCATGCTAGGTGCTTAGATCTGGCTTCTCGTTACGATTGTAGTGTCTTGTGTTCGTGACCATGAGTCGGCAGATCCGAGGGTCAGCGGAGGGTGTAGGGCCCGGTGGTGGGCAATGATGGAAACAAAATAGTATGAAAATAACCTATTATAGGGAATAACCTATACATAATAATTCTGTGCTATGCTGTATATTTTTTATAATTATAGATAAATGAATAAAAATTATTTAATCATTGGGTTATTTATTCATTTTATTTAAATAAATAATATCTAAACTTTTGCCCAAGTTAAATCGAACAAGTACGAGTATAGTGGAAAATAAACAAGCATTTATGTCGTCAGTACAGCGAGCAACGTGCCGCTTTTTCATAGATTTTGGTACACGGCCGTATCGCGTAACTTAAATAAATACCTATGTTTTATAAATGAAATTGTAAGTAATGTGTTGGGTTTTAGAGGTTCATAATAATTAGTGGTTTACTAATTTACTAATTTCTATAATCCTGAGGATGCCACGGTTGTTGGCGAAACATATGTAGATTATTTATCTAGTTTTTGATTTCGGAATAGTGCAATGTATCGTCTTGCATGCTAGGTGCTCGGATCTGGTTTCTCGTGGCGATTGTAGTTAGTGCCTGTTTTCGCAATTATGAGTTAACAGATCCGAGGGTCAGTGGAGGGTGTAGGGCCCGGTGGTGGGCGCACCCATAGTGGAATACCTATGTAATAAATATTCACACACTTTACCATAGTCCCACTAGATCTCGCGTGGGTACCTGAGCAATTCACACATTAACGTCATTAAGGTCAGTACGAAGTTTTAAATGAAAAATGTTTTTGTAATTACATTACTCCAATCCTAAAGGTAGGGTAAAGTTTTTTTGAATTGAATATTATATGAACAATTCCACTAATGGATATGAGTTAAAAAGTTTAAAAAACCTAAAATTGTGGGAGGAAATTTGATATCGTACCACGCTTTAAATTATTTATAGAAAGGATAGAACATTTGAGAGGATTTAATTAAATGAAACTGTTTTTGGCAGAAAATAATGGTTTAAAAAAATAATTTTGAATACTTGCGTACTGCGTTATTTGACAGCAGTATTACTATTACATAACATGCTTAAATTTCCCGTGCTGATAAGGGGCTTCACTAGAATACATCAGCTGCGTCTCCTTCCGTGCATCTCGTCGAAGAGACGTGATGACGAAGAGGAGAGTCGACTATGGAACTGGGCCATTCGGCCTATTCCACTCTAATCCACTGGGAAAATCCATTAATGGATTAGATTCCACTTTTTCGTCCACTCTAATCCACTGCTATAAAACTCACTGGGGAGTGGATTAGAGTGGAACATCTATTCCACTATAATCCATTGGTCAAATCTATTATGGATTGGATGGATTAGATTACGTTTCTGAGTACACTAACATTCATCAATGGATTTGTTTCCGAGGGTGCATCCCAGTAGAACCCCATAGCTGTAATTCTATAGAACTTTTGGGATGTTCACCATGCTCTCTAATATACTATATAGTATACACTACTATACTATACAGTATACACTATACTATACAGTATACTCTATCTATACTACACAACATACACTATACTACTGATGGGATACTAAACACTATACAGGATGTTTTTTTGTGGCCACCTTTAACGAAGGGTACGTATTCTATACATGAAATAAAGTAAGTTTATGCCAAAAAAAATGCTGGGAAAAAAAAAAATTTTTTTGAAAAAAATTTTTAACTTCCTTGATCGTGCGAAATTTATAGTGTCTAGTGTTTATGTTAGTTTTTTTTTTATAGACAGATATTAATTATTTTTCGTGAAAAAATCCTGCTACGCGCGTCTATGTGCATTTATGCAGAAAAACGCAGTCTATTTATTCTACTTTGGACCATAATATTTTGGAAACCAGACACTTCCCAGGTATGCTTCCATGGAGAAAAATGATCGTGATGATGAGGAGATTCCGTAGTTTTCGGGAACGTTGACGACCAAAAATCACCCTGTATGATGGTATGGTATGGTATGGTTCTTATTTCTAATGTCAATGACAAATAATACTTTCAACACTAGGCTACTTACAACACTTACAAAATCAGATGTTATGTTTTATATGTAGGTGACTAAAACGCTCAGTAAAAGTGTAAAAACAGACTACATGTGCCTACAATATTCGAGGATTGCCCTCGATTTCTCCAAGATCCCATCATCAGATCCTGATGTGGTGAATATGGGACCAACCTGGAAGTATACCATGACCAACTATAAAAAAAAAATTAAACGGTTCATAAATGACGGAGTTCTGAGGTAACACACATAAAAAAAAAAACATACAGACGAATTGATAACCTCTCTTTTTGAAGTCGATTAAAAATACTAGAAGTACGTTTTTTGTATTGCATTGTATTAAAAAATTAGATTAATATTAATAATTGATTTATATGCATGTAAATAGTCTTTCGTTTTTTAACTCAATTTGTTAATTAAACAAGATTCTTCCTTTGATATCAATTTCTATTAATTTCATCGTTTAATTATTCAATAAACATATGGTCCTTCGAGCCGGAGGATTAATGGAAATAGATTAGAGTGTACTCAGAAGCGGAATCTAATCCATCAATAGATTTGACCAATGGATTATAGTGGAATAGATGTTCCACTCTAATCCACTCCCCAGAGAGTTTTATTGCAGTGGATTAGAGTGGACGAAAAAGTGGAATCTAATCCATTAATGGATTTGCCCAGTGGATTAGAGTGGAATAGGCCGGCCATTCTCTCAGGCGATAAGCCAGCAACTTGTTACCGATCTTAACATCTGTCCTCGCTATGCTTAATGTAGCTCCTTCGTGATTCTGCAGTTCTGACTGCCACATTTCGTGAACACATAGCCGTGCGAGTTTGACTTAGTAGCATAGCAGCGAAATCTAAATACATACATACATATAGTTACGCTTTTATACCTTACGGGGTAGGCAGAGCACCAAGGGCCGATAGAACCACATGGTGCCACTTCTGACCAATTTTGAGGGTATAGTTGAGACGTACAAGTTCGGTTAGTAGTGACATGTGGTCAGCCCATCGCCTACAAAACATCAAGACCCTCTTGTCCCTCTACTGACTTATACAGTATGCCCGTGAAGAGAAGCAGCTGTAGTATTATACGTTTTTTTTCACTCCCAGAGCAGCATAGAAGATAAGAAATCTATATATATAATAAAAATGTACCGGATCGCTGTCTGTACATGGAAGATATATGAAAAAAATATTATAGGAGACCTTTATCACGCTTATCTCAGAAACGGCTGAACTAATTTTGATGCAGTTTTCAGGAATATATTGTGACAGGTCCCACTTAACATAGAGGCTACTTTTTATCTCGGCATAATGTTTTTATTCCGGATAATTTCGACGTTTTGTTTATTCTGTAGTCCACGCGGACGAAGTCGCGGGCGTCCACTAGTAATACATAAAATACCAGTTTATAAAATTCATCTCTAAACTATTTTCTAGTTCTTACAAACAAACAAATCTGTATAAACAGTTGAAAGGAAATTTTGAGCAACAAAGACGAAATAATCCGAAAAAATCCCGACCTGATTTCACGGAGTAATTTAAAATGCAAAAAAATGAAGCAATTTAAATGAATACTTGACCTATTTCGTAACTTGAGCCACTTACACAAAGACTGTCTTCTTGAAAATGATACGAATCTTAAGATAAAAACGAACTGTAGAATTGTCTAGCCGTGAAGAGATAAAAAAATCCTTTTTTTGTTGAAAGAACTCTGTTTTTGATTAGCTATACATATAGGTACATACATAATAGACACGACTGTGCTCCCAAAATGGGGACATAATCCAGAAGTGCAGGATCCCACAGTCACGTTTAGCAAAGCGGGGCCAGACGTAAATAATCTGTGACAAGTTGCTAGCTTTTCGCTTGAATGTTTGATTCACGCATTATGCATTACCTGTGGATAACCGGACTTAAAACTCTAAAACTATTACTAAAACTAAAAACACTTTTCACTGTGCAAAAAGCATAATTTTATTATTGAATGAACTTTAACCTCCTATTTGAGGTATCGGGCGGCTTGGACCACAACAAACTCGGACCGCGGTCCGAGTCGTCCGAATACATTTTTCGTTCGCTTGATTCGGACCACATACCTAACTTTGAAGTTAACAGAAAAATCTGTTTGGATTTTATTTTATGTTGTACTAGTAGCTGCCCATGACTTTGTCTTCGTAAAGTGGGATTGCGTATCAGCATTCCACCCGTGCGTCGCCGGAGCGGGTCGCTAGTTTTATATATAAACCTTCCTCTCGAATCACGATATCTATAAAATATACCACGTCATAATGCGTTGGATGTATAGGTATCAAAACCGACATAAAGACTGATTTTATTTTATACTAGGACACCCGCGACTCTGTCCGCGCGGACTACAGAACAAAATGTCGAAATCATCCGGGATAAAATCATTTTCCTAGGATAAGAAGTAGCCTATATGTTAAGTGGGACCTGTCACAATATATTCTTGAAAACTGCATCCAAATCTGTTCAGCCGTTTCTGAGGTTAGCGTGCACAAACATCGATCCGTTACAATTTTATTATATGAAGCAATAATTTTTTAATGATTGATAAAAAAAAATATAGCTAAGTAAACATTGAGTCAACGGCGTGATTTATAAAACACGATTTAAGACTGTTACACCTACCTAACTAAAAATATGAAAAGATTTGTTTTATTTCTAACACTTTTTATGTTAACTGTTCTATAAGTGGTACATAAACAATGGATTTGTGTTTAACATAACGAGAGGTCCGAGTTGCCTGACAAAATAAATAAATATAAACGAATCAGTCAACTCGGACCGCGGTCCGGGATAAGCAGGGGTCCTAGTCGCCCGATACCTCAACTATTTATTTATTGCGCCCATAGACAACTCTGTTTTCTGTGATTGCGCCTATACTTTAGTTAAATACCACACACAAAAAATGCTGCCAATGAATTTTCATGAATCTGCAAGTTATACAGGGTGTGAGTGACATACTGGGGTGTTTTCATGAATCTGCAAGTTAAACAGGATGTGAGAGTAAATACTGAAATCTTAATTTTCTTGTGGATTTTTTTCTGGTTTTCACTTCAGATTCATTTGCTGAAGTCAGCATATCAATATTTTCCTGGCTGTCACCTACACCATGTATGCCTATCTTTTAAAAGCGTTATATAATTTTGTACATAGTTAAAAAAGTAGGTATATTTTTCGAGAATAAAATGACAACTTTAATGCATATTTATAGGGCCCGTAAATAAAAATATAGCAGAAAAAAGCTAATTCATCCTCATCCCACCGTACAAGCAGAAATAACTCGGTGAATAATTCTAGTCTAGTACGGGACCCACTGTAGCGTGTGACGTCACGCAGTTTATCATCAACTGTCGTGTTTGTCGACATTTTTGGGTGAGACATAGACGTAGAATACTATAGAGCCTGGCCTTTCTCCATATTTAAATAAACTAATGTTCAAAATTTGATCGCATTAGAGTTGCCATATGCGGCTCGAAGGACCAATGATTCGATTTAAGGTTCAAGAAGTGGATGTTTGAGTGAAAAACCAAGATCACCATATATAATCCCTTTAGCCCAATAAGTACATAGCTCTTTTGTCGCGTTTTAGGTCACACACAACTAAAAAAACTTGTGTTGCTATTTTTTTATAGTTTATCCCGAAAGAAAGGCAAGTCGGGAAAATCCTCAAGACTGGGTGTAAAATTAGTAAAAACCAAAAAGAATTGCAGAAACAACTTACATGAGTCCATGAAGAGATCGTATTCCGACAAAAGTTTTACTTAGCTTACCTGCATATAAAACCACGCACACGGACTAGATTCACATCACAAGTAAACAAAATATTATTATTAAACAAAATATAACTTATCTACCCAGTGACGTGTATCTACCAGAAAAATCTCGGCAAACAAAGCTGAATCCCTCAGCACAATGTTTTAATGATGAAACGATCAACCATATCCTAACGGATTATATTATGGAGAAGTGTTTTTATCTTAATCAAGATATTATATATTATAAAATTATTAATAAACAATTTATTGTGTTGCTAGCAACATATACATATAACTTAACGTACGAGTATGTTGTGTTGCAGGCAACATATAAAATTACATTTAAAAAGTTAATGTTCCTTTTTTAACTGCGCCTTCTAGTAAGTCCAAGCTTAGCTTCGTATAAGGACACATTACGACACAGGCTATAATTTCTGTATTTTTCTATATTTCTATCAGTGTGTGCACAATACAAGTGAAGTTCTAATATTGTGTTTTTCTTGACTTTCTGATATTATACCAAGTACGCCCTATTCACTAAAATATACAGTCCACTAAATCGATATCTTGGCGAGACAGTCCATCATAGCATAGATCATAGGTACAACAACCAGGCTGTCCCGCGCATGTTGTATAATATGAAAAATAGTTTCCACTTTTCTATAATAATTTTAACTGTGTCGATTATCACATTCAGCTGTTAACGCAAATTATTTCATAAGTGGTACAAAGTTTTCGTTTCCTTCGACTTATAAAGATAAATAAATATTTACTGCGCCAATCGAGGCCCACTCTCCTTGCAACTTTTGTGAAGTATATAAATATATTTTTTTTATAACATAAGGGCCGATTATTCTGATGATCAGGTCCTATTCGAAGGATAAAGGTGATGCTGTCTCTATCTTGACCTAGTTTTATAGAAAGACAGCATTAACTTTAATTCTTCATATATAGGTAGGCTATTTAACTGTGTCGGAGACGTCGGTCCCTAGTCTATCGAATTCCTTGTCTATGCTTACATACAGGAAAAGTCGGACAATATTCTGTCGGCTCCAGCGGTGACCAACATGAAGTTACGTTTATGAAATATTGAAGATAATTAAGAGGAAGTACAGTGTTCTCGTGTTCGGGAGTTATTATGTTCTCCCTTTTATACCTGTCCCTTTATGGGAATACATATATTACATATATCTCGCGATACCGCCATGACTTCATACACGTGATTTGGAATAAAGTTTACAACCTATTCCGATACCTGCTAAATGAAAAGATATAATAAATAAGTACATATAAAGTAAAGCATGTACATCTCAACCATACCTTCAAAATTGGTCAGAAGTGGCACCATGTGGTTCTCCGTAAGGGATAAAGGCGTGATGCACGAGCACAAACCTGGCATTTTCAATTTTTTTTTAAAATTAGCTAGGCAAACATTTGACCACCATTGTGCCTGATGTTAAGCAAGATGCGGCCTAGGGTGGTACATGTTTATAAATATATACCCACATTAAGAACATTTTTATGTGCTGTTGGCGTGGACGGTTCAAATTTTTTCCTCGAATTGAGCCACGCGAGCTAACAAAATACCCATAGTCATTATTATTAAAAATAAATTATATTAAAAGTATCATAGCTCGTTATTTGAAATATCTTACGTACCTTTCCACCTTATTTAAAGACGGAAATTATTCGCTCGTATTTTTCAATTAACTATGAGGAAAATGAGAGAAATTTCGAGTCGTACCATAGAGTCGTAGGATGCCGTACCATACCGTCTCATTGGCTGTCCGTCAGCCAATAAGACGGATAGCTTAGTCATTGTAACAGGGCTATTGAAGTTGCGTACAAAAAATTGGAAAATAAACTTAACGGGGTCTGTCAGTCTGCCTGTCCGTCCGTCTATCACAGTCAATTCGCTTCAAATCTAATAAATCAAAACAGGTAAAATTTGGTAGGTTAGTATAATCGTGTGAGCCAAACACAGATGTGCAAAGTACTAGCCGCCGCCCTCGACTTCGTCCGCGTGAAAGAATGAATTGAATCTCTTGGACTTCTCTTGGGCTCTTGAATCACTCTATCTAATAAAAAACTGCATCAAAATCCGTTGCGAGTTTTAAAGATCTAAGCATACATAGGGACAGACTGCGGGAAGTGATTTATAGTATGTATGTACATGTAAAGTATATTCAAAATACGAGTGAACATATATTTTTTTGAGTTGTCACATATGAAAACATATGTCGTTGAGAGGATCTATAATATATACATTTTTAGAAGGAAGCTAAATAGTTTTGATTTTATTCAAGAAAGAAGATGAAAATTTACTATTACTCGCCTTATATCCGAAACTACTAAGCCTTAAAAGTTTATCAAATAAAAAAATATAGGTCATTGCTTCATACGGAACTCTAAAAACTTGTTACTCTGGGAGTTAAAGTACAGGGTTTCCAAGACATAGCTCAGGAGTCAGGACAAAGGCCGTAGCGCCTGCGTTGACGTCACAGGAATGAGATTGCGGAAGCTGCTGCAGCTATGTCGAACATTTCTGTTCAGATAATTCTGGTCATGTGGTGTCGGCAGAGTAGAGTCTGTACCACCCCATGGTTCCCCGTGGGTATCGTACGAGGCGATTAAGGGTTTCTGGGAAGTGGGCAGTAGCACCTCCCGTGCTGACAACATAGTCCAAAAATTACACTGCGTTTTCCAACCCGCCTGCCCAGCGTGGAGACTATGGGCAAAAACTTCCCATGGCAGTAGCCTTATGGCATGTCCTAGGGGAGGCCTACGTCCAGCATTGGACTGCAATAGGCTGAAGACGATAAAATTAAACAATGCTTTTGATGGAAAATTAACTTTTCTGAACTTTAATAATAATGTCTGTTCTAGATATTTTGCATCTTTGTTTTATGATGGAATTTCATCCTTTAGTATACAACCGATGAGAAGTAGGGGGATTGTTTTCTCCATATTATCTGAAAAAAAAATACATGACGGATTTCGAATCTCAAATGTGGATAGATCTTAATAATAGCGGTTTATTCTTAGCATTTTGCTTAACTATTTTGTAACACCCCTTTTGTAACACCCTGTATATAGTAAAGTACTACACCATATATTACTGGCATCCTTACGCGTAAAATACGTACGCACGAATACTCGTATACTCTCACCGCGCGTCATTGAATCGCTCCTGCCCTGATTTTATTACGTGCCCGTCCGTCACGTCACCGCATCGCCTTACTCAATTGTTAAGGGTCATGAAGGTATTGCTTGATAGCTCTTGCCAACCACGTTAGATGGATTCTATAATTAGGCCCTAATTTGATTCATAAAAGACCATTATCAATTAAATTAAATGATTCATACATACAGGGTGTTTGTGACAACCAGGAAAATATTGATACCATGACTTCAGACCATGATTCTGAGGCGGAAAACACTGAAAATTTTCGCAGGAAAATTCCAAAAATTTCCGTCATTTTTTTCATATTTTCAGGAAAAAATAGTTTTGTTCGTTTAATTAGGCCTTAGATAATAACTTAAAAAATGGAATAGTAATCAATAAGCCCATTTAATTAGTCACAGGATCGCCCGTTACAATTGGCGCGGAGAGCAAAGATTACTGATAATCAAATCAAAAATACATTTCCTGCGAGTAATAAACACTGTCGTATAACTCAACACAATGGTAGGTGTTCAGAGTTTCAGTATTTGCGTGGCTGTCGCAAACACACTGTATACACACGGTTGTATTCGCAATGACCCCATTGCGAATACATTGGCTACCCAGCCAGAACCGTAGGATCACGATGAGCCACTTTTAGTATAGCCAGGTTGTGATAAGTCTAGCACATCGCATGAGAGAACGCCGATGGGTTCCTGTCGACTCTTACGACATGCACGGAAGGAGATGCAGCTGATGTATTCTAGTGAAGCCCCGCATCCGGTTCTAACCTTTTAATATGCCTATAAAAAGAATTTTATTTGCACTGGCCGTAATAAATTCCGATTCCAACTAGGTCTACACGGTCACTATCTCTACTGACTGCTGCATGCAAATTAAACAATAAATTGCTACAATGGACACAGTCACACTAAATGTACGAATGATTAATTGTTTACGGGCACCAGTGCATATACAAAACAAGTACGTTATCTACACATATAAAATATCCTGTGCTGAAGCGGAGTTTCACTAGAATACATGAGCTGCATCTCCTTCTGTGCATCTCGTAAGACTCGACTAAGAAACTCAGGGGCGTTCTCTCAGGCAATGGGCTAGTTACTGATCTGTTACTAGTTTCGCAATGCTAAACGTAGATGTAGGATGTCTTTCAAGATCTGGCTGCCTCATTTTGAAAACACATTTTAAGGATCGTCGTCGTCAGCCTATTGCAGTCCACTGCTGGACGTAGGCCTCCCCCAGAGTACGCCACAAGACTCGATCTTCCGTTTTTGCCATCCAGTCACTACCAGCTTATATTATTTCACTTTATATATTATAGGTATATGTTTGTATGTACGTATAAAGCACAAAATACACCGCAGACACTTGACATAAATATCTCGGTGTAAATGTTTTCCGACAAGGCAGTTGCTGCTAAAATGTTTTTCCTTTAAGGAAAGATAAACATCTTAATCTACCCCTTATACAGTTTCCGTGACCCAGCGGAACTTTTTACTCAACCAATTTACTCAACCAATGTTTTTTGAAATTTTGCATGCATATATCTAGGACCATGGCGAAGGAAATAGGCTATATTCTGCTAATTGCGAGAAAAGGCTAGTTAAAAACTAAAATAAGTATCAAAATAATAAAGTAGTAACGAAGTAAATTACAATTCAATATTATAAGCCTAAGGGAATTTTCCAATAATACGAGTGTTATACACAAAAAACTTAAGTACCTATAACAAACACAACAAAATAAGAAAAAATAAAACACTACTAACCACAACAATTGTATAGGAAACCGTAGTCGCAAAGAATTTCCGAGTTTTTGCGACTTATTCCGAGTTTTTCTTTTAAAAAATAAAGCTACATCATGCCGACAGGTGAGGACATACATCTTGTCCGCTCGAATGGACCAGAAAAAAAACAGGAAAGTTTAGATGTAAACATAAAGCAAATACGTAAAGGAGGTACTTAAGCAAAAAATGACAAATTACTAGCTCATTACCTGAGAGAACGCCCCTGTGTTCTTTATTCGACTCTTATGATATGCACGGAAGGAGATTTTGCCGATGCAAAGTGAAGTCCTTCCGACTATTTTATAGTCTTTTATGTAAGTGACAGTCTGTGTAACCTCGAAATCGTATTTTGGTCACGGCTGCTAATCTCAAAGGAGAGTAGCCATGCACGTAGGAAATATTATAGTGCACAAGCGTCTGCGCAAAGATAGCTGCACTCCATATTCCCTTACTCTCATAACCCGATGATGGGACGGAAATCCGACGCGACCGGACAGAGGTTAGGCATATAACCAATGGCTTTACGTGGTTTTCAAGAAAAAAGCTAGTAGCCATTTTTTTTAACGCGAAATTCTATAAGTACATGAAATAAATTCAGTGGTACAGGCCCGTGACTGGTATCGAACCTATGCTCCCCGACTAGAAGGCACATACTATATAATCATACTACGAAAGCAAAGAGAGGAGTTGGTAAATCCAACTCCTCTTCGTACCTGCTTTGTGGATGTATACCACACAAAACACGAAGTTTGCGAAACTTAGTAAATAGGGTGTAAATACGTCCGCAAATGGAATTTCGATTCGATAGTTTTTTCAATATATAAGCGAACGTGTAGGTATAGGTTTTAAACATTAAACAATTTCTGAATTTTTGAAACATACGAAACTGATTTACAGTTATTTTACTGATTTACGGTTTGATTGAGGATTTCAAGACTATTGATTTTCTACCAATTTATTAAATAAAAGATGCCTAATGATACTATTAACTATCTTATCTCTATTCTGTCTAATTCGATTAACATAAACACTGTATGTACGAAAGTCTCTTGTAAAAAACGCATCGCAAAACCTTGGATCACTTCTGGACTTCTAAGATGTATCTGGAATTTTTCCTGACGTATTTAAAAAGGCGTTGCTCCGACCCATTCACAAGACGGGTGATAAAAATTGTGTCAATAACTATCGCCATATTTCCATACTCAGTGCACTATCGAAGGTTTTGGAGTGTACCCCATGGCAGTATCTTAGGACCGACATTGTTTCTCATCTATATCAATGATCTCTGCCAACTTAATCTTCAAAACTGTAAAATTATTTCTTACGCAGACGACACAGCCTTAACATTTTATGCGGACACATGGGAAGACACATGGGAGTCGAGGGCCAAAGATGGTAAAGTGGCCCTCTGAACTCGGGTCCGTTGTGACGCCAATCACCAACAGCTTCGCCATAAAGCTGGCCTGCGGGCTTATTATTATTATTATTGTATCTCTGTTTGAATTCTCGGGACTACAGAGTCCCGGTCCTTTTAGAGGCATGCATCGGGCCGTGGCCAAGATGTAGAGGCCCTATTTAGAGAACTTTAATATGGTGTGGGATACACATGGCGGATACCATCGTCAACCGCACAATATGATACACCCGGCGACGGTCCTCGCCATGTGCAAGACTATTGGAGTGCAGATCTATGTCATGCGATGGAAACAAAGGTAACTGGGCTATTGAAGGAGACTAACGAATGGATGCCTGCCATTATAACCAAGTGTCATAATTGTTTGGTAGCAGGCGGTGACTCGCCAACTCATTTCATGGCCGCACGCACGGAGCGACAAAGAGGGCAACATTTGGTGAGCGGCTAGGGTGGAGGGGTGCCCCTGGACTTTAAACCGAAGCCAACTCGTCACTTACGGACGGGCACGTCCATCCTCGAGCTGTCATAGCTCTCGCGACTCCACTCTGCCCGGCCGGCGAAGGCAAGGCAGAGGTGGGGGAACTGTTCCTCGTCAGACCTCACTCCGGCGCCGGAGATGAGGAACAGGGTATTATTTTTGTTCTTTGACTCTTCAGATAAAGATCAAATTTTTATATGTGAGTCCTATTTTGAGTTTGATACCTTTAAAGTAAACATTGATTACATTTAGTTGGTTAGATAATTAAAAAAACCTTGGATTGCGATTTATAAATCTATGGATAATCTTCTTTTTTTTTGTATATTACTTTATAAAATATGATCTCTATCTCGTTTTCATTTGACTTTTCTATACAAAGATCAAGATTACACCTCGGCGTGAAGTTATGACATCACTACTCCACTTTCAATGTAAGAAAAACATTTTATTTTAAACGTTACAAAGTACACAGGGACTAATATTAACAAGAAGTTAATGCGATTTAATACAAGGTAAAGTTTAATACTTTCAGCGAAAGATACCGAGGTACAATTTTCAGGGATAAATACATTGTAACTAAGCAATAAAGTGGAATGCTTCTCCTGAATTACGCAGGGTAGTAAATATTATCGACGCGTATAAACAAATGTGAGAACTTTACTGTGCTTTTGTGAGAGTTGATAGATATTTTATAGATAGTGAGAGCGCTGGCACGCGGAATGCAGAGGTCGTGGGTTCGATTCCCACCCGGGTGAGGAATTTTTTCCATTTCTTTATTAATAATCTTATAAGATATTCTTTACAAAAGCATGATAAGATAATAATTGTTTATAGTATGAGAGCTTAAGATCAAAAATAATTTATAAGAAATTTAGTAAATAATTATGTTGACACATGCAGGATATCTTTAATTATTATAATTAATATTTTTGTAGGATAGGTAGGTACTTTAAGCGCCCAAAAAGCTGTAGCAATGTAGAAAGCGGCTCTCTGTAGCAGAAGGCGCTTTAAGTGTCTACCTGTCACAAACAATAATAACCCCCTATTAAATAGTTTTATTGATTTTTAGGATAAATGTCAACTGAAGTTAACTGTCGAAAATTTAAATTTTTAAATCTGGCGTATTTGTATTTGCCACGGGGTTATTTTTAAAAATATGACGGACGGACAGACGTCGTATGTATAATAACCAAGTCTCAGACCTTGTATTTATAGCTAGAGCTATCAAAACAATTTATATACAATCCCATAAATTAATAATATTAAGGTCACTCGCCAGCGTCAAATAAATGGGGTATTCATTATACTCCCACAGCGCATATTGAATCTCCCGCGCACGGCCGCTCTCGCTTTTAGCTGTCATTTCTTGTTGTCGATACGTGTTGCCGCGAATATAACGAGTTAACTGCGTTTTATTATGTTTATGTAAAACAATCTTACAAAGTACGTCCCAACTTTCTTATTTTTGTGATTAATAAATATTTTTTAAATTATAATATCTGTTGCTAGCTAAGGGTAACGGGAAGCGAGGTGTTTTATACCTTATATTTATGACATATTTATTTAATATACGGCGTATGGGGTAGATTGCCCGTTTAATAATGGTGAGTAGTAATAAATGCTAAATTATTTTATTAGAACATCATACCGTACTAATTTATTAAAGACTGCTACGAATACTGATTCTTTATCCCTTCAAGTAACCTTTTATTGTACCTCATACTTTTGGACTATTCAATAAGCTTCGTAAGATTAAGTGTTTAAAATTGTATAAATCGTGATAACAAATTTATCGACAAATCAGCTACGAATTTTGAATGTATTTGCATACTGATACTGTTAGCTGTGTGCGCGCCAATGAAGTACGCCTGTGTGAGTAGAGATTTATCCATGTAAGTGTGGCATAGTTACATAGAACAAACTAAGGCGTTAGTCTCCTGTGTTTCTGTTAACAGAAAAATAAATGGCGGGCGCCTTCTCTTCATATTGCCAAAAGCTGTATAAATAGCCCACAATAGTCTAGAATTTGGTTATCCACTATAACGTGGTTACCATTACAGGTATTAAAAGCTCCACTAAGATATTTAAGCTCGAAATCACATGTTTTCCCGATAGTATGGAGAATTTTTAAATCTCTCAGGAATATTCATATAATCTTGAAAAATAAAAATGTGATTTCGTGTTTCAAATTTTCGAAATAGGTTCTCTACAGCTTTTCGCTTAACATACCCTTTCTGTTACACCCTGTATAATTCTGTATTAATTACTGTTTTCTTTTTGAAGGTAAAAAATTTATTTTTTTAATTTTCGGAAACTTTGGAATTCTAGTTGCTTCCGTCCTCGAGGAAATTTCGGGAAACGCTTTCTTATCGGATGTCTACGTCAAAAAAACACACCTTCCAAGTTTCAGGTCTCAAACATCTGTTGTTTAGGATAAACGGATGTGCAGTTATACATCAGTCATTCAGGATCAAGCATTTTAACTTGTAAAGTCATTATATCCGTTACGAGTAAGTACGACATCTGTCTGACAGCAAAATATATCGAATATCCTATCCTTTTTATTTAATGTACACACATAAATAAAACATATTATTAGTAATCTCAATGTACATGTACAATGGCGTGCTTACCTCTTCAAGAGATTACTTCCAGCAAACCAAGCAATAGTGACGAAAACAGAAGCAAAGTTAGAGGGGAGTAAAAAGTATATAACAATAATATATTAATAATATTTACAGTATAAATCTGTAAAATTAAGCAGTGATTAGGCTAAACAATGCTATTTATATAAGGCCGTAAATGTACAAAATGCTTCTTCTTCAGCCTATTGCAGTCCACTGCTGGCGGTAGGCCTCCCCCAGGGCACGCCACAAGGGTACTGCCACAGGGGGGTTTTGCCCATAGTCACATAGTTGTGGTTAGTGCCCACCTCCCTGAAACCATTAATCGCCTCGTACGATACCCACGGATAGGCAGGGGTGGTACAAACTCTACTCTGCCGGCACCACGCGGCTAGCAACAAAATGCTTACTACATCAGTAAGTATGACATACGAGTATTTTCTGTAATATAGTGAGGGAGAAACAGTATTTATAATTGAATTATCGTAACATGTGTCAACCCTGGCATGAGCCGCCATTTTATGACACTCATACGATGACCCTTTCACTTTTAGTGTGGTCTTTAGAATACGCTTGTTTATTACCTCCCTTGGGTGGGATATGATAATTTCTTATTTTTAGATATATTTTATAAGTAAGGATATAATTTTATAAGGAAGGGATAAAGGCGTGATTATATGTATATATTTTATTCTTATAATATTTTAGAGTCGATTTTTACAATGGTCAGCTAGCCCTATATTAGATAGAAAGAAATGAAAAGCGTTGTTGCTAGAAAATAGAAGAACAACTACAACGTGTATGTAAAGTGAAATTTAAATAGCCTGCGTTCAAACATGGAATAGGTTTGGACTAAGAGGACGAGTTTCTATCAATAAGATTGCTGGTAGTGTACACGTTGCTATGCCGACACGATATGCTATTTATTTTCTATACTATTAAGTATTCCCTTCTAATTAAGATACAAGAAGGCTTACTAAGCAACTGACTGCTTCATATTGATTTTCTATTACCTACAGTTAACTGCCGCACTCATGTACGTACAGGTTGTAATAAAAGGTTGTCTTAATATGTCTATAATATCTCCTTCTTTGTCTTCTATCTCTTTCCCGATTGGTTTGCTGGAAGAAATCTTTTTTAGATAAATCACTTTTGCACATTTAAAATAATTAATTATGTTAATAATCGTTTTTAAGAACTACAACGAATATGTAGGATTAAAATCTTTAGCCACCAAAATATGAAACCTCAATTTTTAAACTGAAATCATCCAGTTTCATTCAGTCTAACCGAGCATTTCACACCGAGAGGAACTTGCATCAAATTGTTTATAAAACGCCACAAAGGGACGTGTCAGTTGAAGGGCAGAATTCCTCAGTTCAAGTTTGCAAGGAAGCGGTGTTGGGCATGTGGAAATGCAAAATGTAATTTTTGAGAGAACACGCAGATGCTTCTCGGCTGGAAGTACGGATATAATTTAAATTTTATCAAGTACAATAGAATTTCACAAACGTAGAATTATAGTAGTACAGATTACGAGTAGTACAAATGATTAATATCCGATGGTAAATAAATGCCTATGGTTACAGATACAATTATGTTATGTAACATTTTCATGTTTTTGCAACAAACTAAGAGTGATCTTTTACATCGGCCCTATCAACATCATCGCTATATCAAATTTGTCTGTAGGATTCACAACATTTTGGAAATACAGCCTACATAGGTGCGATTGATGAAAGGCAAGATACGTAAGTTCGACCCCAGTTACGGGCCTGGAGGTCTACTCTGAAGTGACGATAAACGAAGTATCGGCCGAATATCGAGGTGTTTCCTACTACGAACTTCCTTCGATCGGATCAGTCGTGCCGTTTTTTCATTCGGTCCGATTGAACTCTATTTGACAGGTATAAGGCTAGATAATAGAAAGCTTATAATATTAGTCAATGTGAATTATTCTCTATGGTTTCGAATGAGTTGTGAACTCAGATGAATATAAGCAATTTCGTAGTAGGGTCAAAGGCTTGTCAAAAGATTAAAATATCAAATTACGTATCAAATTATAATTATTGTGTATCTCAATTAGCACCATGCCTTAGAAAGCACGTAAGACCACTGCCTGTGCCTGATCTCCCCGATCGTGTAGACTTTCTGTCCCTACAGACTATGAGAGTAAGGGAATAGAGAGTGCACCCACTATAACGCACACACTTTGTGCATTAAACCTAATGTCTTCTCCATTGAGATTAGCCGTCGTGATCGAAATAAGATCTAAAGGACATAAATTTATGATTACACCGCTCTTCTAAGAAACCAAAGCTTAGTGATTCTTAGATAAATAAATACACTTCTATATCGGTGTAAATAGAACGCACGTCTCACAACACGCGACGAGACGTCACGTAACGACCCCGTGACGTCCACAATCACGGCAGAGCGAGTGCAAGTTTCCGAGGCGCATCTCATGAATATATTTGTTCAATTTACAAAGGGAATATTTTTATATGTATATGTACAAAGGGAATATTTTGCTAGTTATAGCAATATTGTGTGATAGGGAGAAGCGGTATTAAAGTTAACATAAGCATCTGTTTTTACATAAATCAATATTACATACTATATCAGACGCCATTCTACTCCCACTTTACAAGGAGGGCCAGTAACGGTCATGAGCTTACCATGTTCAGTGGTCCTGACTAATCTTAACAATATGTCAGCTGTGTTTTTTTTTTGCTATTATATTGTTGATATATATTGTATTACATTATTTATATTGTAATTACTTCTGTTGCACCAATTTTGCAGTTACTTTTGGTAAGAATATTGTAATGCTGGCAGGGGTATAGTCACAACTTCTGACAAATTTTGGGGTTAGTAGTGACAACTACGGTGTAGTGACAGCAGCTATCGCCTACAAAACACCAAGACCCTCTTGTCCCTCTACTGACATACAGTATGCCCGGGAAGAGAAGCAGCTGTAGTATTTATACGTTTTTTTTCACTCCTAGAGCAGCATAGAAGATCTTTTTTTAATTATCTACTAAACTTGTGTGAAAGATCTTCTCTCTTTAAATATACAGGGTGTAACAGAAGGGGTATGATGTTAAGCGAAAAACTTATAAATAGAGCTTAATATAAAGAACATGTCCAGAGACTCAAAATCAAATGATCATTTTTCAAGATTGTACGAAAATTACAGAGAGTTGTTTATGAATTGCTCCATACTGATTTCGCCTGATAAGAACGGTGAAATTTGTTATATCACGTCTGTCGTATTTCCGTTAATATTAAATTTAATTTAAAAAGGTATTCATTCATCCAGTGTAATTTTCCATTTTGTCCTAATGACGAGGTAGATAAGATATAAATCATTTCTTTGTAACTGTCCAGAAAACACCTGCCAGGTCATTAATAAAAAAATTTAATCAGGGAAGGTTGAATAAGCAAAATAAATCGATAAGACAATCATCCACTAACTACTCAAGCACAATTTATTTATGCCTCTTCTTATTTAAACTTTTTTATTTTATTATTAATAAAAATTAATTATTATTAAAATAACTATGTACACCATATGTTATACTTAAGTGTAAAGTTGCTACTCTGTTGTGGTAGGTTAAACCTGTAAAGATAGAGTAGAGGTATGAAATAAATAAATAAATCATAAAGTCTAATAAAAAAATTTAACACTTAAAACTTCTCTGACATGCCTTTGTACTTTCTCTTTCATATTTTCGAGTATAAATACGTTTGTAAGGCAATAAAAACAACATACCTCATTATGTCGATTTATACAAGTTACAAGAGGTAGTATATATATATATATAGCGAGAACCTTGAGACTGCAAATCACATTTGTATTTTGCTATACAGGGTGATTTTTGGTCGTCAACGTTTCCGAGGAATCTCCTCATCATCACGATCAAAAGCATACCTGGGAAGTGTCTGGTTTCCAGGGTCCAACCGTTTTTCTGCATAGAATAGACGCGCGTAGCAGGATTTTTTCATAATTAATATCTGTCTATAAAAAAACTATCATAAACACTAGACACTATAAATTTCGCTCAAGAAATTTAAAAATTAAAAAAAAAAAAAAAAAAATTCCCAGAATTTTTTTTGGCATAAACTTACTTTATTTCATGTATAGATTACGTACCCTTCGTTAAAGATGGCCACAAAAAAACACCCTGTATAGTATGCAAAACTTTCCAGCAACCGCTGCAAGAATGTTCATACAGTGCTCAAACAAATTATAAAATGATCTCAAGTAGGTACTTACCAAATTTTATTAACGTTATTGATATTGATTTTCGTTATTGATGCAATTTTTATAGTATTTTTAGACTTATATTTATTATTATATTTAGGCTTAATAGTATCCTCTTTTGCTACACCCTGTATACTCAAACCTGTAGCCAATCACGAAGAGGCTCTTTGTCATAAAGTTCCGAGTAATCTACCCGTCGGTTGCAGCGATTTACAAAATTGTAGGTTCGAGCTGCGAGCATAAATTCGTCCAAGTTAGACGTTGCAGCTGTGCTGCGTTTAAGTTTGAGTGATGCTGATATTCTTAGTCATATTTAGAGTCACCCTTAAAGGTAGTTTAACTTTCTTCACGGAAACTTCACGGAATACGTTCCCTTGATTACCTACAATATTCGGATTTTCATATGGTTTTTATTAATATACATCTACCTATATACTATACTATACTATACTTCAGCCCCGCTCCGCGGCACACTATTTTTATATGAAAATATACTTAGCCGCTACTCCTCTTTTATTTCTTCTCCATGGTTAGACCTGTTTTAATACAAACAACTTGATACCTCTTTGCATTCTTGAGAAAAAGGGTAAGTACTTGTGTTTTGACGGACCGACAGATGACAAAGTGACCCTTTTAGGGGTCTGCAGGTTTTACTATTCCTTTCGAAAAAATGTTATAGATATCTAAATTAAAATGAATCTCTTTCCCTTAGTCTTCATAAGGCGCGTGAATACATGAAATAACTTTGCAATTTTTTTCCTTTTTTGATTCTTCTGAAAGAAAAAAAAAAAAACAACCGATTTTTCCAACGGCGAATTCTGTAAAATTTTATCAAGTGAGGCAGTATGAACTTTATCCTTCAGATAGCTATCTGATAATTAGAAAAAGCGCCTCTTAACAAAAAATATACATTTTACCGTAGAATTACGCAATTTCTTTCGTATCACGCACACTTTCAAAAGGTATACTCGTAGTCGGTCAAATTGACCCACTTGATTTTTATTTATCTCCTTTATGAATTATACTCACCCTATTCTTAGGCATATGGGTAATTTTTACAACCTATTTAGTACAATAAATATATTACTTCTCGATTTGGCAACAGAGTGTTAGAAGAGCGGATGGTGCGGGATTTTTGCGTCGTTTTTTGCTCACTGCCCGACATACTCGTACGTTTGTCATTAATGACCGGTCAAGCACGAACCGCTATGGTTAACGTGATCGTTATCGTATTCACTTACGATTCGATAACGATAACTATATTATGTTGGCAGCATGAAACTATACTAGACTACTATCGTGGACACGATTGTAATACGATGCTATAGTAACCTTGGCCGGATTCAGGAGAACAAGATGGATGTAAGCGCGTTCATAAAACTGTGAAACATCATTGTGGTTTACAAAAAATAATAATAAAAAACGACTTTATTGTTACCATATTTATTAAATGATGATAATCTTTAAACTATCACAGTAATCTAAACTAAATATTTCGTTTTAATTTATCGTTATAACACTTAAAACATAGTAATTAAGGTGGGTTTTTATCGACATGGTCCGACCCACAAAATAAAATTGAACGAACCCAATTTATCAATGTCAACTCTACATAAACAAAACCTCTCTCAATAACAAAAACTTGTAGTTTCAAGTGGAATTCTAGTGAAATCTAGAGTGCAATATGTTGGTTGTGCATGTGCAAGCAATTCATAACAGGGTCTGCAATGAAAAGTTCCTTATTATTGATTTCTAAACTATCTTACGATGAGGACTAAGTAGTATTACTAAGTTGTATACGAGTAACACAGTTTGTTATGATGGCGGATTTTATGGAGAGGTGAGTTCTTTTCTTTCTACTTTAAATATTGTATCTAAGTGATAATCGAAACTTATTCTTGTATTGTTTTTGCGCAGAAATGGTGATTTAGTGAAGCCCATAGGCGCGGGGCGGTTCAAGAGGTCGACAGTAGGCAACGAATAAATGGCGAGAGCGATCCATCCTTGCACCCAAGAACCTAAGGAAAACCATATTGGTTATAAAACCAAAATGTAATCATTATACAACAAAAAATAAAATTTAGAGAATGTAAAATAAAATTCTTACTTTTGCCTTATGACATCTCTTTCAGCTCTAGTAGTAGCAAATTTCTTTGTGTAGGAAATTATATTATAAAACAAAGTTACCCCGTATCTGTCTGTCCTTATGTATGCTTAGATCTTTAAACCTACGCAACTTTTTGGTTTTTTTAATAGATAGATTGATTCAAAGGGAAGGTTTATATGTATAACTTGGGACCCACCCCCGTTTCAATGCCGGGTGCAATGCCTTCTCACGAAGACGAAGTCGTGGGCGGCTAGTACTAAATAATATGTAAGTACCTAAAGATATTTTTAGGGTACTATATATCTTACTAGTCGACGCTCGCGATTTCGTCCGCGTGCAGGTACTGCAGAAAAATCAAAATTTCGAAATTATCCAGGTTTAAATTTTTTTCATGATATAAAAAGTGGCCTATGTCCTTTCTCAGGTTCTAGACTATATGTGTACCAAGTTTCATTCAAATCGGTTCAGTAGTTTCTGAGTGAAAGCGAGACAAACAGACATAGCTACTTTCGCATTTATAAGTGCCCTTTCATATCCATAAAACATTCTTCATCTTCTCTAAAATCATTGACCAAACGCCACCAGAGGAAGTATAACTACAGAAAGGTTTCTTGATAACATAGATATAATTTTCTAGCACTAAAATTTACTAAATTATCATTAAATAAATAATTTTATAGCCCACAACAATCGAAACGATAGTTCTCTCACTGAAAAATTCTCGGTGAGTGATAATACGATACTTAGCTGTCGAATAAAACGATACGATCTGTCAAAAATGTGTTCGTGCTGCCGATTTCATACTTTAGCTATAGTAAACTATACCATTACGATAACACGATGAAACGTCAATTGTTCGTGCTATTGAATTTTTAGTTCCTCAAACGACCGTAGCGGCGCTGTTATGGTATTCATACAAAATTATACGATTACGTTTACCATAACCATAACGATAAATATTCGTGCTTGAGGCAGACTCGTTATTCTATGAATTTTACATAACTGTAAATTGATTAGCGTAAAGTTAAGACAGAACAACGTCTGCGGGGTCAGCTAATAAACAATATTTCCCGTACAAGTAAAGCCGCAGTAAACGAAGCCACAGCTGTAGCTCGGTTGCTCTGATTACCCTAATTGCTATTCATTGTGCACTTTGACGTACAACTGTCCAGTCATAGCTATACTACCCCAAACTTAACTATAGAGTGCGTTTCACCGTACAGTTCTTTTGGATGATGGCGCTAGTTACTATGTGAGTGACTACATTATCTGTGATATTGCATATAAAAATGTTAGTTCCGAAATTAGGCATACGAGTTATTCTATGAAACGGAGTCTACCATTGAACTACCAAATCATTGTCGCTACAGTCTATTTAAATTGTCAAATTATGTTATGTAGTCGGAAGTTTCCGTTTATTTCCACCGGAATAGAAAATCGGGTGCATATTATTCGCAGATAATATTGGGATTTAGATTAGGGTGCAGTTGGCGGAACTTATTAACGAATCTGTTTATGTCAGTGTAGGGGCCGATTCTCGAAAAGTTTCGAGTTGTATCGAAGCCGAAACGAAACCGTTGTAAACGCTCAGAACAAAGCAATAATTACTTTATGGTGATGTAATTAGACACATTTCAGCACGAGACAGGTATTTGTTTTTATTCTGTCTGTCTGTTTTATTTTATTTTATGTGCTAAAATATACCTTATTACTCAAGCGATAAGTATGTGTAACAAAAAGGGTATGTTAAGCGAAAAGCTACGTAAATAGCCCACTGTAGAGAACCTATCCACGAAATTAGAGACATCACATGTTTATTTTCCAAGATTGTATGAAAATTCCTGAGATATTAAAAAATTCTCCATACTATCGGGAAAATAAACATGTGATTTCGAGTCTCAAATTTTGTGGAGAGGTCAGTGAGATATTAACGTAGCTTTTCGCTTAACATACCCTTTTTGTTACACCCTGTATATTGCTTCGCACCGCGTTTCGTTAACAGTTCATTAGTGGTTGCATTTCGGCTCAAAAACTTCTGATATTTGATATTAATTAGTTTTTTATTTTTTATTAATTAGTCTTAATATTAATTGACTCAGATTACCTGCAGAATATAAACCGCGATGGAAAGAACGGAAAAACGTTTGCAATATTGCTACATAATAGTTGAATCTCTGGTGTATTTACGAGAAAAGAAAAAAAAATTGTAATCTTTTTTTATTTTTCCTTTAACTACGTAAAATTGTTCTAAGAACTAATTTTTTTTACACAAATTGATTATTTCTGAATTCACTTATAGGACAAAAATATTACGCAACATACGTTTTTATGCATACGTTACATAAGACTTAACTATATTATTATAAAATGATAGTAGCCCAAAAGACCTAACAGTTAGTGGCGGTGATTTTACAATTTTGCTTAAGTTAAACACTTTTAAAACGCCATTTAAGATAACAGTATGTAATATCAGTCAATGACTGTGTTTGGTTTACGCAATATCTAAAGATTTTTGTAATAAGACGGATATTCGCACCTGCTACCAATATCAATAATTAAGAATGAGATAAAATAGAATATTAAAGGTCGTGATTCCGTGAAATTTAATTAGACTCTAGTGAGTTCTCCCGTGCGCCGGATATCCGTTCGTCTGAAGAGATTTTCTTCTGAAATCTGTGCTGCCTCGTTCTTACTCAAACGTATTTTCTGTCGCATTAAATATAGGATTAAGGCTCTGTCTCAAAATACCAAAGGCACTAGGTTTGGTTGCCAATATTTCAAAAATATATTTAAAATATTCATTCACTTAAACTACAAGATAAATAATGGGAGTAAGCCACACTAAGATCCCTAAGGAATTGTGTCGTGGGTACTAAGCAAACAGTATACAGGGTGTAACAGAAAGGATATGTTAAGCGAAAAGCTATGTTAATAGCCCACTAAAAGGAACCTACCCACAAAATTTCAGACTCGAAATCCCATGTTTATTTTTCCAGATTGTATGGAGAATTATTAAACAACTCTGGAATGCTCATACAATCTTGAAAAATAAACATGTGATTTCGAGTCTCAAATTTTGGAAATAGGTTCTCTATAGTGGGCTATTTACATAGCTTTTCGCTTAACATACCCTTCCTGTTACATCCTGTATAAATACATAGATAAGTAGTAGATGTTTCTATGACTTGGAAACTTTACATTCGGTTATTCATCAATAAATTTTTGCATTAATTCGAACCCACGACCTATTTGAGCGGCGGAGAGGGTCACTACTAACTAGACCAATCGTAATTTGTATTATCCTACCAGTTTAAAAAGGGTATGCTCTTCTAACCAATTGTTTATTAAATATACTTTATCAGCCAATTTAATTTATTGATCTTGACAGATTTTACCTAGAAATATCTGTAGAATACACAAAAATCTGTGAACTTTATGAATAAAAAAACGAAATAAATCTATATTATATATACAGGGTGTGGGTGACAGCCAGGCAAATACTGAAATGCTGAACAGGTACCATTGTGTCGAGTTGTACGACAGTGTTATTACTCAGAGTAAATGTATTTTTGATATGATTATCAGTTCGCCGCGCCAATTGTATCGGGCGATCCTGTGACTTATTAAATGGGCATATTGGTTATTTTGTCACATATTGCTGTTTTTTTGGATCACTTATAAATCGGATTGATCAGTTATTTAAACTTTTTTGAGAGCAAATTATTTTTTGGAAATCATATTGTGTTTAAAATTTTATTTTTAAATCATTGTCTAAGGCCTAATTTAACGAAAAAAAATTAATTTATTATTTTAAAAAAATTTCTATGAATATGAAAAAAGTCGGAAAATTTTGGATCGATGTTTGTGCAATCTAATCTCAGAAACGGCTGGACCGCTTTCGATGCAGTTTTCAGGAATATATCGTGACAGGTCCCACTTAAAATATAGGCTAATTTTTATCCCAAGATTTTTTTTTAAATCCTGGATAATTTCGACATTTTGTTGCTTCTGCAGTCCACGCGGACGGAGTCGCGGGCGTCCACTAGTACCTAATCAATATAAATATTGGTAGCGTGACTGGCTACATCACCAGTGGCATTATGAGATTGGATCCTTACTAATGAATAAACGACACGACACGCTAAGCGACGCGTAGAATATTCACGGCGACTTTAATATTTATTTCGTATTTTTCAACGGAAATAATTCAAAGAGGAGAAAGTTATATCGAAGAAAACGGGTTATATTTTAGACAGGTATCTTAAATAATTAGGATCCTGCGTCCTTGATATCTAAAATCAAGATAGCTGATTAAGACTTATTTGACTTAAATGACAGTTCTCGTTGTGAAAATGACAGTGGGATAATTCTACTTGGTCTTGAGCTTCACGATTTAATTCCTTTGGGTCTTCCTACTTACCTTGCCTCAGCTATTGATCATCCACCGCCAAATCTGTGGAAGAAGTGCGGCCGCGTTCACGCTTTTCTTATTTTTTTTATATATAAATAAATTAATATTTACACACTACACAACACATTGTCATTAACTTAGTCCCACACTAAGATCCCTAAGGTCTTGTGTTGTGGGTACTAAGCAACGGTATTTAAATACATAGAGTATTTTAGTCTAGTGTTTCCGGTACCTTTATAGATTGTGGTCGATTTAGTTGCACTTTTGGTGTTTCTGTTTACCTATACAGGGTGTTTTTTCGTTGCCACCCTTAGCGAAGGGTACGTACTCTATACATCAAACTATGTAAGTTTGTGCCAAATAAAAATGCCGGGAAACGATGAAATAAAAATAAAAAACTTGATCGGGCGAAATTTATAGTGTCCAGTGTTTATGCAATTTTTTTTCATAGACAGATAATTATGATTTCTCGTGAAAAATCTTGCTACGCGCGTCTATGATAAAAACGCAGTCTATTTACTCAACTTTGGACCCTAATATCTTGGGAACCAGACACTTCCCAGGTATGCTTCCATGGAGAAAAATGATCGTGATAATGAGGAGATTCCGTAGTTTTCGGGAACGTTGACGACCAGAAATCATCCTGTATAATGGCTATGCATATAAATAAAGCCTATAAATTCGGGTATTAGAAGCAAACCGCCGAAGCTATGCCAAGTTAACGGCTCACTTTTGTATGGGAAACGCAATAAAAGTGTCGTTTGTGAGTTTATTGCGGTCATATGTCCGTATTATTGGGGATTAGTGGAAGGCGTTTGTTTTGTGAATGGTGTTCACGATGTTCCAATGTTATAATAATATCTTTATATGATCTTCTATTCGTGTTTGTATTGAACTCCTTCTAAACAGGACCAATTTTGATGAAATTTTTTGTGTGTGTTCAAGTGGGTTCGAGAATGGTTTAGTTAGATTCACAATTTGGTCAACTAGAGTAAGTTTTTTTGCAGTCCACGCGGACGGCGTCGCGGGCGTCCACTAGTATTTTATTTCAGAAAATTTGCTCCCATATTTTTATTAGTAAATTCTTCACCTTACATGATATGAGTGCAGCAAAAGACTGTCTGTCTTATTTCATTGTTTTGGCTTAGTTTTTTGGTCGGCCGATTTGTGTAGTTGGTAGTCAGTCTACCTGCGAGGCTATAGGTCTTGGATTCTAATTCCGGTAGGCGCAAACATTAATTCACGAATTATTAGTTTAGTTTCCGAATCATGAATATGACGTAGATGGGTCGAGTGGCGTGCCGTTAGGTGTGTCCGACATCTTCCAAAATCCGAAATAAAGAATGCGGCGTGTAGTAAACAAGCTTAATTAGGAATCACAAACACTTTCACTGTATCTACGCACAAGATTACTAGGATTCTAGCGGATAACGTAGAAACGTGGTAAGTACAAGACAGAGGCTGATTAGCACCCGTGCTTCGCTCGACAGACGCAACCAGCAAGAACAGAATACCCTCCGGCTCAATTCAAACGACCCGGTGGTCGTTGTAAATCTACAGTGGCGCCCTCTCAGTACTCTGTCTTGTCTTTACCCAAGTGACAGCTGTCCTCCAGTCAGTGATAGCTGTCGACTTGACGTTTCTAACTTCAACGATTGAAAATAGATGGCGTTGGAGATCCGACTGTAGGATATGACATCTTGATCTCCGACACGGCCATTTTGACAGACTACCCGTCCTCGGGTAGAACCGATGAATCTGTGAACAAGATAACTCAAGGAAGTATCTGCGCTCGGCCATTCTGCCTTAACTTAAATTTAAAGACTTCTTATTACAATAGTTCATGAAATCACAAAAATCGCTCATCGACCGTCAAGTTCCCAAAATCTTTACGTAAAGACATAAAAAATAAAAGATAAGCAGACTCGCACATACGTTTAAATCAGTCAGACCTTTCCTTCGGTCAACATTACAGTAACAGTTAGTCATATAGCCAGTCCTTCGGCTATCTACTATGGAAACACAGTCCTTCGGTTTCCAACACACACATGTAGCACAGTCCATCGGCTACCTACTACGGAAACACGGTCCTTCGGTTTCCCACACACACACATGTAGCACTGTCCATCGGCTACAGCAGAAACTCGGTCCTTCGGTTCTGCCACAAATACATACTACTGTCTGTCAAGGGTTTGTCAAAGTCACAATTTAAAAAACCGGTCAGTAACTTGTACATCGCATATGAAAATTCATTCATTTAGACTCTGAGGTCACATTAATTTCGATATCAAAATTACTAGGAACTTGATGGTCTGGCACCCTACGGACCCGATCGTGCGAATATTTGTAGGTTCGATTTGAAGACAAAGATTTTAGTCGGTATCTATCACCATCTAACAATTAAATTTTATACGGTCCTTAAAATTTAGGATCTAGTTTAACTTGATTACGTTTTTCATTCTTAATGAACACATCTAAGACACGTCGTAGACGTTCCAACCCCTGCTCTCCTGTAGAATACAATACCAGCAGGTCATCAATGTAAGAAACAATATAACTATGAGCTAATTCACCTAAAGCTTTTGCTATAGCCCGCTGATAAACTGAACTGGCGTTCTTTAAACCAAACGGCATGGCACACACAAGGTAAATAATTCCAAAACAAGGCTACAGTATACACAATCCATATAGAGTAACGTCAGTCAAGTAAGTCTAGTTGCCTCAATCTAGCAACTCTTGGAAACTTCCATCCAGCTTCCGTAAACCAGTCTAGTCACTTCCATCCAGTGACTCTTAGAAACTTCCATCCAGCTTCCGTATACCAGTCTAGTCACTTCCATCCAGTGACTCTTGAATACCTCTATCCGGTATCCGTAAACCACTCTCAATCAGTCAACTCAACATTAATTAGAACATGACGGTCCATCCCCGTCAAGTTCGCACAGATTATCATCACGGTCACATGTCAGCATGTCATTGGTAATGTCATTCGCAGGCATTCGCCTAAGTCTGTCATGTGCGTACTTATAGGTTCTATTGGAATTAAGGGCTTTAAGAACATAACCTTCAAGTATTATATCAAGATTACCTTCAAGTACCTCCGATACCCTAAAAGGACCTCTATACTTCGGATCAATTAATCGAATTTCGAGTTCACCTGTAGTTACACGAGTTTTTGGCAAACCTGTTGTAAAATAACTGGAATATTCACCTAAAATAGTTAAAAGATCTAACTTTTTACAAGAGGGTATATCTGTGTCAACATTACTAAAGTCGTTACTGATACTAGAATCGGTTAAAACGTCACAATTTAAAACTGTCAAATTATTTTGTTTTGAAATGCTAAAATTATTTGTTGACAAGTTAATAACGAAGCCTTGACTCAATATTTCACGACCTAGCATAATATCACTACGCATATACACATCGGGTAAAACATGTAATAAAAGTTCTAAACAATAATCATTAATTTCAACATTACACAGTATTTGCTGGGTGCTGAATACACTGGTTTGACCAATTCCCGTTAGAGAGACAGTTTTAGCAATTCTTTTACCATTGAAACTTGATGCAACGCTTTCTTTTATTAGTGAACACTCAGCACCCGAATCAAAATGAAAATCATAAAATCTACCTTGATTATTAAGAGCGCCGGTCGGTGGCAAAGCGGTAAGTGCAACTATCTTTCGTGGATTCAGACGAATTTGACCTCGGCGCACCTCGAAGCCTAGGTACTCTACTTTTTCTTTCAGGAATAAGCACTTTTTAGGATTTAACGAAAATCCCTTCCCAGAAAGAACTTCTAATACTACCTTTAGTCTATCGAAAGCTTCGTCGATGTTACTGGCCACAACTAGCACGTCATCCATGTACACTACAACGTACTTGTTCACGAGATCGCCTAGAGCATGTACGAGGCTATAGAAGTTTGTCCTATACCAGTCATAGAAACATTGTCATAAATTCGCTTACCACTAAATTTCAAAGCAATCGATTCTTTAACTAAGGAACACTCTGAACCTGAGTCGTAAGTAAATGGGAATGACTCACCAGAGTGACGCAGAGAACCCGAAGGCGCATTCACAATGCACACGTCTACTCGCTTTTCCTTAGCTGGACCAGTTCCAGTGCCGCCGCCGGTACCGTTGTTCCCCTCCTTGATTTTCCTCTTCGGGCAGTCGGATGCATAGTGGCCTTGTTCCCGGCAGTTGAAGCAGGTGATGCGATCGGTTCTCCCTGTAGGTTGGTTGGTCGAGTTATGGTCCCCGTGAAAGGACCTGTGTTTGGACCGGTCATCTTGCTTCTTCGAATTGGCTTTGTTGCGACATTGAAGAGATTTGTGGCCTAGTTGTCCACAATTAAAGCACTTGATGGTCACAGCAGATCCATTAGGTCGGTTTCTTTTTAGGTCGGGTCCATCACGATAAATACTTGATGAATAACTTCTCTTCAGGAACGAGACAGCCTTCAGTTCCTTTTGTAAATGGTTACGCGTCTTGATGTCAGTCGTTATAGCAATCCTCTGAACACGTGGCTCTTGTTTTGAAATATGAGCTAAGACAGTGGCTATTGCCATTATCTGTTCTGTAGTCAGTCCATTCCACCTTGCCATTAAGGATGTTATGAGGGTAGCGGCGTATGAGGCCAGGCACTCGTTATCTCTCGGTTTCTTGTCGTGCATACTGATGAGAAAGGAAGCAGCAGTTTCAGGACAGTCATACCTTGCTACGAAAAGCTCCTTAAAATCGGCCCACGTCATATTAGGAAACGATATTGAAGACAGCCAAGATGATGCTTCGCCCTTGAGTGCGTGGCTTAACGCGATCATCAGAGAAGATCCATGGCGATGTCGATCTGTGATACACATGTCCGCGGTCGTTATCCAAGCTCGGGCGTCGATGTCTCTTTTCTCTGGGTCGAAATCAGGAAGGCGAATAGAGTCCGAAGATGCAGGTAGTTTTATTGCTTGCACCAACGCCAGAAAATTTTGATTTTGTTGCTCGAAGAGAAGACGCCATTTTTCTTCGCTCGAGTCACTATTTGAAGCACGTGTTTCATGTGGGTGATCCGGGTTGCATCCCACTTCTGATGACGTAGATGGGTCGAGTGGCGTGCCGTTAGGTGTGTCCGACATCTTCCAAAATCCGAAATAAAGAATGCGGCGTGTAGTAAACAAGCTTAATTAGGAATCACAAACACTTTCACTGTATCTACGCACAAGATTACTAGGATTCTAGCGGATAACGTAGAAACGTGGTAAGTACAAGACAGAGGCTGATTAGCACCCGTGCTTCGCTCGACAGACGCAACCAGCAAGAACAGAATACCCTCCGGCTCAATTCAAACGACCCGGTGGTCGTTGTAAATCTACAGTGGCGCCCTCTCAGTACTCTGTCTTGTCTTTACCCAAGTGACAGCTGTCCTCCAGTCAGTGATAGCTGTCGACTTGACGTTTCTAACTTCAACGATTGAAAATAGATGGCGTTGGAGATCCGACTGTAGGATATGACATCTTGATCTCCGACAAATATATCTATGATTCTATATATATTTATACCGTTGTTTAGTACCCACGACACAAGACCTTGCTGGCACAGCTCAGCTTGCTGGCTTGGTCATCGTGTGGGACCACGATAGCTATACAGGTAAAATATCCAGAAATAATGGAATTTCTATTGGAAAAGGGCTAATCAAGAGCACTCAAAACCGGCGAGTATGTATGAAGAACTTAATGAATGTGGGCGAGGCGAGAGAGGTTTATTTGGAACGTACTCGTACTAAATGGAGACCTGTAGTCTCTACCTACCCCTATGGCATACAGAAGGCTATGTGTGTATGTATGTGCTATAATAACACATATTAAACCAATCACGGTATAAGAAGTCCGGCGGATTATTCACAAACTAAATAAAAATGTATGAAACAGTTTGCAGATTGCAAAGATGCTAGCGTTGCGGTAAACGGACCTCTTAATTTGCGATGAGTTTAAAAGTTATATTAAGAGGGTTTCTATACAACAAACGAGTGTTATGACGTCTTTCTAAGATCGCACAAAACTATTCCTGACTCGCACTTTGCCGGTTTTTTTCCGTTTTCGCTACCAGTCTTTGCTGTTCTAAGCACTAAGTCTAATTGCATGTAAGTCCACACTGCTTCTCTTCACAGATCTGCAAACTTTGCAACGTCAAACTCCTGGTCTAAGTTACAGAGTCCCCTATTTGTAAGCAAGTTAGTAATGTTAGTTCAGGAGCTGGTAGCAGTTTCAAATTTGTGTTACAATTTTAGAAATTGGTTCAATTTTGCTTTTAGCACACTTTGAGCTTTGAGGCGGTATGCTTTAGATTGCATTTTAATGCAAATATAGTAAATATTTAATTGTATCAGACATCACTCGATGGGAGTAATTTAGTAACACTGTTTAGATTTCGTGAGTAAATATCTAAGGTTTTTTTTAAAAATATTATTTGTTACTATTTTTCATTGTGGTCCAATTATAAATTTTTACCCTGATACAAAAACCGGCGTGTATATAGGTAAATGTCAAATTATGAGAATGGTTTGAATATTTGTAAGCCTATCACGCAAAATACTACATAACGAAATTTGATGAAACTTGACCTGTATGTAGCTTATGAGGATGAAATAAAGTAATAATATGGTCTAGTTGTTTACCTCTGGCGCACTATGAAAAACATGGCGGCAGGATCTTATAACGATCCTGCGGTTCGAAGCCTGATCATTATAGTATACAGAGCGTATTATTATCAAAGGTTGTACAAACGTTCCAAAGTAGTTTAATATGTTACTAGAGATAAAAGAGTAAAAAAAAAATAACGGCGCATTTTTAGTACAAATGAAAGCCAAAACGACAGTCTTTTCTTGTGCAAGTTTACGTACAAAAACTATTGTATGCAATTGCATGCGGTTTTTAGTATATACTAGAAGAAAGTTTCTCGAAAAGTCTCGAGTTGGAACGGAGCCGAAACGGAACCGTTGTGGACGCTCAGAACAAAGCAATGATTACTTTTCGGTGACTTAATTAGACACATTTCAGCACGAGACAGATATTTGTTTTTATTGTGTCATATTCGCGACCGATGCGTGCTAAAATATACCTTATTACTCAAGCGGTAAGTACCTAATTGCTTCGCACCGCGTTTCGTTAACGGTTCGTTAGTGGTTGCGTTTCGGCTCAAAAAATTTCGGCTCAAAGAATTGGCCCCCGGGTGCTTCTGCATGTCTTATCTAAATAGTTTAGAATCCGAAATATTAACATATTTAAGTAAAAAATATTGTGACCAGTTACCATTATTATTCTACAGGGTGTAACAGGAAGGGTATGTTAAGCGAAAAACTATGTAAATAGCCCACTATAGAGATCCTATTTCCAAAATTTGAGAGTCGAAATCACATTTTTATTTTTCAAGATTGTATGGACATTCCAGAGTAGTTTCGGAATTCTTCATACTATCTGGAAAAATAAAAATGTGAATTTGAGTCTGAAATTTTGGAAATAGGATCTCTATAGTAGGCTATTTACATAGCTTTTCGCTTAACATACCCTTTCTGTTACACCCTGTATAGTCCAACGTTCTTATAAAGTATATGAACAAATATGATGAAATAATTTCGTCAAAATAAATATACAGTATGGCTACTCGCTTTGTTCAATGTATATCAATTAATACGTAATATCCTTCCCTAATAATATAGACATCAGCACCTTCGATATCCAATAACTAATAATATCGGACGGACGTATTTCATTACTCACTTCCGGGTTGTTATTAGGCTAGCAAAGCTATAACAATCGACGGCCTACTATCGTTATAGCTTACGATCGACAACAATTTGGACAACAATACAGTAGAGCCTCGATAATCCGTACTCAGGCTAATCCGAACGTCGCTATAATCCGAACTGCATACCCCACCCCACTTCCTCGCCTTCGCCTCACTGCTATGTTGTTTATTAATTAGTCTGCAGTTACGACTGCCACGTTGCGCGTCCATTCCACGTTTTTCTGCTCTGTACTCGTGCGCGGCGTGTTTTTTGAGGTTATAAAGATGGTTCCAACACCAAAACGCAAACATAAAACTTTGACTATAGCCGAAAAGTGCACCATACTAGACAGTTTAAAGGACGGAGTGTCGGCAACTTCTCTTGCTTGTAAGTATGGCGTTGGAAAATCAACAATTACAGACCTCAAGAAAAATGAGCAAAAATTGAGATCTTTTATAGCTAAAACTGAGAAAGGACCAGGGTTCAGAAAAACTCTAAAATTACCAGAGAATCCAATGCTAGAAGAAGCACTGTTCACATGGTTTTTAGAACAAAGACGACGCCACATTCCATTGTCTGGTGAGGTCGTAATGGAAAAAGCGAGATTCTTCCATAAAAAACTAACAGGTTCGGATTTTTCTGCAAGTAGAGGATGGCTTGATAATTTTAAAAAACGTCATGGCATACGTCAGCTGAAAGTGTCAGGTGAGAAAGTCTCTAGCAATACGGAAGCTGTTCAACCATTCCAAGAAAAATTCCTAAACGAGATAAAAGAAAAGAACCTTTGCCCTGAACAAATTTACAATGCCGACGAATCAGGATTGTTTTGGAAGGTTCTGCCGGACAAAACTTTAGCCTCTTCTGCTGAAACTAGCGCTCCTGGGTCGAAAGTGTCTAAAGAGCGAATAACTTTTATGCCTTGCGCAAACTCTACAGGGAATCACAAATTACCATTGCTAGTTGTGGGGAAGGCAAAAAAGCCAAGATCTTTTGGATCTGTAAAATTACCAGTGCATTATGAAGGGCAGAGGCGTGCTTGGGTAACCAGAGATATTTTTCTCGAGTGGTTTAGAGGCCATTTTGTTCCTGAAGTCAAACGCCATTTAAAAAAAATGGGACTGCCACAAAAAGCATTGCTACTCTTAGACAATGCCCCTGGACATCCAAATGCTGAAGATTTGACAACAGAAGACGGCAACTTCTCTGTACTGTACATGCCTCCAAATTGTACGCCTTTGATCCAACCTATGGATCAAAACGTAATCCAAAATGTCAAGATAAATTACAAAAAGAAACTCCTGATTCAAATGTTCGTGCAGCAAGAAGCCGATGAGGCTTTAACCTTGCATGATGTTATAAAAAGCGTCACAATTAAAGACGCCATTTTTTCGCTAGCGCAATGTTGGGATCATGTATCATCGTCTCTTATCGAAAAATCTTGGAAGCCTCTTTGGCCTGAAAAAATAAATTCAACAGAAGATAGATCAGAAGAAAATGATGACTTCGACGTAGAAGACGATCTCCCGCTCAGTCTTTTACGTAATCGTGGTTATACAGAAGAAACCATTTCCACTTTCTTGTCTATGAGTGAAGAGGAGAATTGCACAGATCCTATAACTGATGATGAGATCATAACCCAAATAACGCAAGAGAATGACGAGTCTTTAGCTGAAGATTATTTTGCTTCAAATGTCAAGAAAATTACTCATTCACAAGCCATATCATCTTTGAACACTTGCTTGGAGTGGGCTGAAGAAAATGACCTGTCCTTATCGGAAAAGATGATGCTACGTAACTTGAGGGACAAAGCTTTTTTCTGGTCCATCAACAGGACTCGCCAAACTAAAATAGATCAGTTTATGACTAAATAGACAATTTACACCTTACGTATTTTATGGTACCTAATTACATATTATGTAAATGTACGGTAAGCAACGAGCCGGGCTTTTTATTTGCATTACGACTGTAGTCCTTACGCTGCTTGTAATAAGAGCGTTCCCAAGGTCAATATGTAAAGCCCAGCTCGTTGCTTACTGTACCTCTTAAACTATGTATATAATTAAACACTATTTTAAGAATAAAAATGTTTTTTTTTCTCCTTACATACTATAATCCGAACGCTTCGTGAGTCCGAACAGGGGTTAGTTTTTGCTAGTTCGGATTATCAAGGCTCTACTGTATTTATTTACCTTTAAGCAAATAATTATATACAGGATGTTTTTTTGTGGCCACCTTTAACGAAGGGTACGTATTCTATACATGAAATAAAGTAAGTTTATGCCAAAAAAAATGCTGGGTTTTTTTTTTTTTTTAATTTTTAAATTCCTTGATCGTGCGAAATTTATAGTGTCTAGTGTTTATGTTAGTTTTTTTATAGACAGATATTAATTATTTTTTATTTTTTGTGAAAAAATCCTGCTACGCGCGTCTATGTGCATTTATGCAGAAAAACGCAGTCTATTTACTCAACTTTGGACCCTAATATTTTGGAAACCAGACACTTCCCAGGTATGCTTCCATGGAGAAAAATGATCGTGATGATGAGGAGATTCCGTAGTTTTCGGGAACGTTGACGACCAAAAATCACCCTGTATACTTTACAGCGGTGATAGCCCAGTGGTTAATACGTGCACCTTCCAAGCGGGAGGCGTAAGTTCAATCCCAGTCACGGGCCTGTACCAATGAATTTATTTCATGTACAGATTTTAATGTTGCAAAATTGTCACTTAGCTCGTGCCTCGGAAAACACGTAAAACCGTTGGTCCTGCGCCTGATCTCTCTCCAGTCGAGTCGGCTTTCCGTCCCATCGGACTATGAGAGTAACGGAATAGAGAGTGCATCTGTGTTTGCGCACACACTTGTGCACTATAATATCTCCTGCGTACCTGGCCAATCTCCGTAGAGATTGGTCGCCTTGGCCGAAATACGGTCGGAGATCATCATCATCATTATCATATATATATTTTAACAAATAAGCCTACGTGGTGTCGAATCATAACTACTTATTTTATATTTGAAAAATACCTGATTGCGATTGGATTTACCTACTACCCAGTGTCACTCTTACTAAGACTAAGATGAATCTAATGATACTTTTCAAGCTCAAATGTAACAAGCCGTTTAGGCTCTCCTCATCATCATCATAATTTTAGCCCTGGGAAGTCCACTGCTAGACATAGACCTAATAGGCCCAATAACCTCCATACTGACCGGTCGGAAGCAGCCTGCATCCGACCGACGTTTAGGCTCTAGAGTGTACGAAATAAATATAGGCACCTAAATACCGACGTCTTACGAGCTTTTCTTTCTCCTGATGAGTTTTTACTCTAATACGTCGATCGATACATGCATTGGAAAAACATAACCCGGCACAGTAGGGTAAAATCAAAGTGACCTTAAAACCCGTTTTTTTTTTCATTCTTACCGAACTCTAAAAACAACAAAGAACACTCGTCTTAAAAAAGACTGTAAACACAAAACAGCCACAAAAGTAAGCCCAGTGACCAATCCGCTGACCTTATTATCTAGTACCATTGTACATTTTGTCTGTACACTCACGAGCACAAATCTAATGACCGTCGCGCGACGTGTTTCATTAATCACCTCGCACGACTGTACCGGCTTAATCAACCTCTGTCGACACTCGAAGACGTTTGTGCTGCGCTGGCTTATTCTGGAAGGGTTGCGTCGAATCGACAGCTTTTGTGTATAGACTAGGGTGAGGATTATCTGCGGTTTTATTCTAGACGATGAAGCAGCGGATAAATTTAAATAAAGATATTACTTATAGATATTTCATATCGAAATGATATTCGATTCGATCTTAACACGTTAAATAGTTTTCAAGAATAAGGCAGTACACACTTAGCTGTAAAACTTAAGTTCTCGAGTGTACACGTTTAATCAACTACCGTGTAGAACAGAAGTGCTTGTTACAGGTGTGTTTTCGACTGTACGATACTTCAACTTTTTTGAGAATAAAATAAATAGAACATATGTCGCTGGAAATTTGAATGGAATTCTTTCTTTAGGCGAACTTGATGGCAATGCTGGCTGATTATATACTTTTTCTTTCGCATTCGATTTTCGAACATTGGTTTGAAATGATATTACAATATATTACCACTGGCACGGTTGTTTATTTTCCTAGCCGAACAAAGTTTCGGATATTAGATCCGGTTGCAAACCGGATGTAGGTATTCGGTATTCAGTCCGGACCTCCCAAATTAGATAACTGTAATCCAAAGCTGAATAAACACATTTGTATATCTGAACATATATACAAACACATGGCTGTGTTCCCGATATGCAGGATCATAAAGGAGATCTCACAGACACGGACAGATGTAAATGATCACTGACAATATGCGAGCTCATTGCCTAAGACAATGTCCGAGTTCCATAGTCGACTCCTATGACATGCACGGGAACAGATGTAGCTCATGTGCTCTACTAAAACCCAGAACGGGCATTTAAAAATAAACCCTTCCTTTAAAAAGGTATACAAGAAAACTTTCAAACAAAAGCCGAACGAAGTTGAAAGTTTGGTATACAATAGAACTGCTACGAACTTTCTACGAGTTCCGTAGCACGTCTACGGAAATCCGTAAAGAAGTTTGTTGTATTGTAACTCAATTTTATAATACGACGAAAGGGAAATTATATGTTTTTAAGATGTTATGACATTATAATATAATCTTATTTACTTTGACAAAACCGGACTGCGTGACATTTTTCACTCAGTGTCACTCTCACTCAGTGACGTGATCTCACTACTAAGACGAATAATTATACCGCTCAAGCTGAAATGCTATAGGCCATTTAGGCGAGAGCGTGTCCTCCACTGGCACCCAAGGGATGGGCAAAGATCAAGGGGCAGACCCTGTCGGCGCTGATGCGACGATATAGTGCAGGTGGCAGGTCACACTTGGATACGGATAGCACAAATTAGAACTGAGTGGCAGAGAATGGAGGAGGCCTTTACCCAAATATGGGTGCCTAATTAAATTAAATAAGAATATGTATATAATAATAATGATAAAATTGTTTATTGCACATTTAAACAGTGTACATGGGCGAACTTAATGCTATATAGCATTCTCTACCAGTTATATTAATAAATTAATAATTTCAATTAAAATATGTAATTAAAATGTAATCAATATTCCAATTTTAAATATAATTGAATAAACATACTTAATAATAATTTTTAAGTGTGTTGTAAAGGGATGAAGATGAATGTAAGTAAGACGAAAGTGATGGTTTTTTAAAAGGATTAGGTAATGGCGAATTGCAAAATAATGATTGGCGAAGAAAGATTGGAACAAGTGACTGAGTTCGTGTATCTGGGGACTTTGTTTACAAGGGATGGTAAGCATGACAATGATATTGCAAGGAGAGTGAATGCTGGGAATCGGCTGAAAGGGGCACTTAATTCTTTTATGAGTAGCCAGAAAGTGTCGCAAGCGGCACGGAGGTGTTCATGGAGGTGTTTTGGCGCCGATTCTTATGTATGGAAGTGAAAGTTGGGTATGGCAGAAACCTAAACATCAAAGTCAAGTGAATGCAGTGGAAATGAGAGCATTGAGAAGTATGTGTGGAGTCACTTTGAAAGATAGGATAAAAAATGAGGTGATCAGAAAGAAGTGTGGTATAAATGAGGACGTGGTGACGAAGATTGAGAAGGGTATGTTGAGGTGGTTTGAGCATGTGGATAGGATGAGTGAAAGTAGACTGACAAAGAAAGTGTACAACGGAAGAGTGGATGGAAGGGTTGGAAGGGGAAGACCTCGCCGGACTTTCACCAATCAAATTGGTGAAATTCTAAAGAAAGGTCAGGTCAAGAGTACCCTAAACCGACGAGCGTGCATGAAGAATATCATGAAAGTAGATGAAGCGAAAGAGGTGTGTCAGGATCGTAGCAAATGGAGATCCGTGATCTTTGCCTACCCCTTCGGGGAAAGAGGCATGATTATTATGTATGTTTGTATGTATGTGTTGTACTAATTGGGAATAAATGGCTTTTTTATTTTATTTTATTTTATTTAGGCTCTAGAACGTGCCAAAGAAATATACATTCAACGGTTTCATATAATTATGTCAGTATTAATTGTTGGTGTACTAGGACTAACCTTAAGTGTTCTTTGGTAATATCGCAAGTACATCTGAGGGCCATTAAAGGCTTTAGTTTTAACCAAACCCTTGACATACCAACTTTGCTTAAATTTAGATTTAGTAACGAAGTCCTGTGGCATTAGCGCTAGTGGGTTTATGACTCGCTGACGCTGGTTTATAGAAAAATTAGTTCCATCAAGATCCGCAGGTCTTCTTCAATAAAATAAGTTATTACACCCTAACCTCTCAAATTTACAAGATAAATTCAAATACACATTTGTATTCTCATTTTCCCGTCACGCAAAACGACACCCTCGACGACGGTATAACAGTTGTATTTGCATAATCACTGCCTCTTGCCGCCGAAATAAATTCATTTCAATACCGTTATTACAAAGTCTATAATACTATGGAGGATTTGAGTTTATCTCGTAATGAATTTGCAAACATTATTCTGTTATAATGCTGTTAACTTTTACAATTTAAATGATGAAATCTGTACGGCAGAAGGGAGGGGTCGCCCACCACCGGGCCCTGTACCCTCCGCTGACCCTCGGATCTGCTGACTCACGAAAACACACTACTGTCGCAACGAGAAGCCAGATCCAAGCACCTAGCATACAACCATAAATATACAGCTGCTAATCCGAAAACCAATTAAAATTGTTGTTTGCTTGGATCTGGCTTCTCGTTACGACTGTAGTGTCTTGTGTTCGTGACCATGAGTCGGCAGATCCGAGGGTCAGCAGAGGGTGTAGGGCCCGGTGGTGGGCGAGCCCTCGATGGATTTGAACTTCCGAATAGTGACGCCTGATACAATTAAATATTTAAACTCTGTTAATTTTTTTAAAATATTTATAACAGTAACTAGGTGCTTCCCGCGACTTTGTCCACGTGGACTACAGAATGTAGTCTATGTCCTTTTCCGTACTTCCAAATAGTTATATGTATGCAAAATTTCAAGATTGGTTGAGTAAATAAAGAATGAAGAGGTAACAAACAAACAATATTACTATACAGGGTGTTTGTGACAGCCAGGCAAATATTGATATGGTAACTTCAGACCATGATTCTACAATGAAAACCAGTGAAAATTTTCGCAGAAAATTCCAAAATTTTCAGATTTAAAAAAAAAATTCAGAAAAAAATGTGTGGTTCGTTTAAGTAGGCCTTAAATAATGAGAAAAACAAAATTTTGACCTATGGATGATTTTTAATAAAAAGTTGCTCTTCAAAAAAGTTCTATTAACTGAAAAGAGAATCAAGTGATCCAAAAAACAGCAATGTATCACACAATATTCAATATACAATTGGGGCGGAAAGCAAAATGTTTTTTAAATTAATAAAATGTTTTTGTTCGCAGCAGAATGGATTTGTTTACTCGTAAATTTTCTCACGTTATCCATGCAGTCAATTCGATATATACACACATTTGCGTATTTTATAAAAATGTGTAACACAAAGCGAAGTTTTTTGTGACAGTTTAAAAATGTGAATATATTGTATCCGCTTATTGCACAGAAAATCTCAATCTACTTATAATTTCTTCTAGAATAGGGTAAACGTAGGGTAGCCGCGTGATGCCAGCAGAGTAAAGTTTGTACCAACTTTGCCTGCCCGTGGGTATCGTACGAGGCGATTAAGGGTTTCCGGGAGGTGGGCAGCAGCGCCTCCCGTACCGACAATATAGTCCGAAAATCACACTGCGGTCACCAACCCGCCTGCCCAGCGTGGTGCCTATGGGCAAAACCCCCCTATGACAGTAGCCTTATGGTTTACCCTGGGGGAAGCCTACGTTCAGCAGTGGACTGCAATAGGCTGAAGAAGAAGAAGAAGGGTAAACTTATTTTTGTAATTTTTAACAATATAAGCTACTGGCCGTTACTGCTCGTGTGACGATATCACAAAAGATCGTCAAAAGTTAAAAACTTCTTAAACAGCGTTTTATGACAGTTGACTATTTGGCTTAAAACATTATGTAGGGATTTTTGTATTAAAACATTAGATAAATAAATATGAGTATAATATCCAGGGGAAGGGAAGAAATCAAAGTAGCCTTTTTCATAAGCTATGTATTCAAATTCAACCTGCGAAAACATAATGTTAGTTGAAAAAAAAAATGTTCATAAGAAAAAATACAATTGCGTGCTTTAAAAGAAATTTCTTCGAGCAAACTAGCTGGGAAAAAAATATAAAATGGTAGGTTTATGTATATCTTCAAAATCGATAAGTCTGTCATTGGTTTTATTTATTTCTTACATTGGTCATAAATAAAAAAAAATGTCTTATTATTAACAAGTATAAATTTGTATAAAATGAAAAGCAAACAAATAAATTGTTCTCTTAATAAAGAGCAGAAAAATAGAATATTCCCTTAATGAGTAATCCAGTAAATTTTTCTTTTAAATCTCAAGTTTTCTTAATTTCGTTTGATTTCCCAATGGCTTATCATTAACACTTGATTGCGCCTCAAAAAAGTTAATCAGGCATTAACAAAGTAGATCCTTTTGAAAGGCTTTTTAGAAGGAAAAAAAAACATTTTTTGTTGAAAATTCACCCTTCTCTTAGTAAGCTCTCGACGCGGTTCATGTGATTTCTTCTAATTAAATGGCACGAAAGGGAAGCCGAACCTCGGAAGGTTTGGCTTGGTTAACCAACATAATATAAAGTAGATAGCTCTATAAAGGTTCTAAAACAATGGCAAATGTTTTTATTGCGTCGAGTAAGAGTGTCGTAAAAGATAATTTAAAGGATCACAAATCTACAACCTTTTACACTTAGGGACTTTTCAGGATGGATTCGGGCTACGTTAAACTTGGAAGTACCTCGTACCTAGAATAGGGTTTCTTCTTTAGCCTAATTGCAGTCCACTGCTGGACGTAGGCCTCCCCCAGGGCATGCACAAGGCTACTGCTACAGGGGGGTTATGCCCATAGTCACTACGATGGGCGGGCGAGTTGGTGACCGCAGAGTGATTTTCGGACTATGTTGTCAGTACGGGAGGCGCTGCTGCCCACCTCCCGGAAACCCTTTTCAAACAATATTCACGAGCCTAGGCCATATGTTTATTATTATTGTATTTACCTTTCTAGTTGTGCCTCTCGTAACTTATCTCGTGATCGCTCGTGATATCTGTTTCACTTAAATGTAGCGAGTTGGATTATTGGGCGGCGCGGCCGTAAGGATTTTAATGCATGTTTTGTGTGCGCCAGTCATAGTTGCATGTATCAGTATTGTGCTACAATGTATAATTATTATTCTACCTTTTTAATACATGTGATGTTGGTGCGCCTAATCTTAATAAATTAATAAATTAAATTAATAAATTAACCCTTAATTGCCTCGTACGATACCCGCGGGCAGGCAGGGGTGGTACAAACTCTAATTTGCTGGCACCACGCAGCTAAGAATAGGGTTTACTCGTATTTCCATTCAATTTGGAAAAAGTGTACATTGTCATACATCGTCAATCACACGCATCTCGTTCCGTGCATGTCGTTAGATTTGACCAAAGAGCTCAGTTGCAATAAGTTAGCAATATGTGACTAATCTTATCTGGCCCCGCTATGCAAAACTAGATGTAGAAGTAGAAGTTTCGGCTACTCCGTTCTTGAGAACATATTTGTGAATAAACTTAATAGTTATGTGATTACATATCAGTCACGCACATGATATTAGGAGGTGATTTTTGGTCGTCAACGTTCCCGAAAACCACGGAATCTCCTCATCATCACGTTCATTTTTCTCCATGGTAGCATACCTGGGAAGTGTCTGGTTTCCAAGATATTAGGGTCCAAAGTTGAGTAAATAGACTGCTTTCACTATGGGTGCGCCCACCACCGGGCCCTACACCCTCCACTGACCCTCGGATCTGATCACTCATAACTGCGATTTCATTTATAAATAGACTGCGTTTTTCTGCCTAAATGCACATAGACTCGCGTAGCAAGATTTTTTCACGAGAAATAATTAATATCTGTCTATGATAAAACTAGCATAAGCACTGGATACTATAAATTTCGCCCGATCAAGTAATGTTTTTTTTTTTCAAAAAAATTTTAATCGTTTCCCAGCATTTTTTTTGGCATAAACTTACTTTATTTGATGTATAGAGTACGTACCCTTCGTTAAAGGTGGCAACAAAAAAACGTCCTGTAGGTATATCCGTTTGTCAAAAAGTACTCTACTATAGAGTAGAGTAGGGATGTAAGCTTACGTAGATATAAGCTAATCTCACTAAAAACTCTTACGTATTCCAACTATACCTTTCACACCAAAAAAAAGGCAGATTAATTAGACATGAATTTTTCACAATTTAAGCTATTGTAAGGAGTGAGCTTACCACTGCTTTTAAGTAACGTTACTAGTGGACAATATTTCCGGATCATTGTAAATAGGTATAATAAAACTCAAAATGATTGCATTAAAGGCTCGAGCACACCGGTTGCGTGTGCGTGCACGTAAGCGTAGACGTATACGTACCTCTGAGTTGTAATGTATGGAACTGTATAGGCACGGGCAGACTGGATACGTTTGCGTAGACGTAAGCATAGACGTCAAGCGGTGACAGTTCTATACATTAAAGACTCGAGCACACCGGATGCTATGCGTAGACGTAAGCATAGACGTCAAAGCGATGACAGTTCCATATATACATTATCAGAGGTACGCGTACGTCTACGCTTACGTGCACGCATACGCATCCGGTGTGCTCGAGCCTTAAAAAGTTACTGCGTAAAGTATAAATATTATATTTACTCATTTAATTACGTGAAAGCCTAGTCGAATAAATTTCCTGAGCTTTACCGAGCTGGTTCCTTGTTTGATATTAACTTCAGTTGAAACTTTCTGCTTACTTATGTAACGCTGGTACAATGCTGATTACTTAATTTAATTTTATTAAAAACTTAATTAAATGCTTAGTTAAAATATGCCGTGCTCCGTCATATTTAAACATTGTTTAGGCTAAATAAGTTAAAATTATAATGAGACTTGCGGCCGCCCACGACTTTGTCTGCGTGAGAGAGCATGACACTCGTGCGAAGTAGGTATGCATATAAACCTTCCTTTTGAATCAATCTTTAAAAAAGAACCGCATCAAAATCTGTTGCGTAGTTTTAAAAATCTTATCATACATAGGGACAGACAGCGGGAAGCGACTTTGTTTTATAATATGTAGTGTTGATAATTTATTTAATTTATACTGATTTAAAAACTGTATGCTAAACGTAGCTGCAGGATCTCCTTCACGACCCTGCAGTTTTGGCTACCACGTTTATGGGAACATAGTCGTTATGTTTATGCAAAAACTGTATGTACCGAATTTTAAACCATGAATTTTATAAATAAAATTGTATTAGACGTTACAATTCGGAAGTTCAAACATTCACTATGGGTGTGCCCACCACCGGGCCCTAGGGCTATGGCTGTATTAAATGTAGTGACTTGTATTTCATTACTCAGTAATTAGGCCATGGAATAGGACAGGTAGGCACATTGTTTCTGTTGGAAACTAAAATTCTTGATACAGCTAGCAGTAGCCAAGAGGCTTTATACACTTGTTTCAAGAAACATGTTCGGCAGCAAGAAGTTTTCGTCTTGCTGCTGTCTTAAAACTTGAGAATGGTTGTTACGCAACTTTAAACCGACGTAAATCCTAAACGGTCAGTCAAATCAAAAATGTTGAAAGAAAACTAAAAGCTAGCTAACAGCTAGCAGTAGCCAAGAGACTTTATACACTTGTCATCGGCAGCAAAAAGTGTACGGGACACGCGACCAATGAACGGAGGGGTAAGGTCTACTCTGAAATGCCGCTTTCGAATATTTCGGTCCGACCGAATCGAAGCCTTTGACAGCCTTTGACCCTACTACGAAATTGCTTCGGATCCATTCATCTGAGTTCACAACTCATTCGGAACCATAGAGAATAATTCACATTGACCCTAATTATAAGCTTTCTATTATCTAGCCTTATACCTGTCAAATAGAGTTCGATCGTACCGAATGAAAAAACGGCGCGACTGATCCGATCGAAGGAAGTTCGTAGTAGGAAACACCTCGATATTCGGAGGATACTTCGTTTATCGTCACTTCAGAGTAGACCTCCAGGAACCTCTCGATAGTCCGTAACGCTAGCGTCAAACTGTCAATTCCCATAGATTTTGCTAGCGAGTCGCTAGCGTTACGCCGCGTAAAAAGGTTCGTGCTTACCCCTCGGATCTTACATTTGGTATACGGCCATATCGTAACTAACTCGATTCAAACATTACGTAATCTTCGTTATATTGATCAGTATAGATCTCTCTCTCATCCCGAGCTTAGCGTTGGCGTTGCATTTGTGAAAGTAGACGTAATGTTTAATAAATGTAAAAAATATGTTTAATTTTATAACAATTTCTCTTTCTACTTAATAAAAACAACGTACATACAAACATATAATTACGCCTTTACATCTTACGGGGTAGGCAGAGCACCAAGAGCCGATAGAACCACATGGTGCCAATTTGGACCAATTTTGAGGGTATAGTTGAGATGTACAAGTTCGGTTAGTAGTGACAGGTGGTCAGCCCATCGCCTACAAAACACCAAGACCCTCTTGTCCCTCTACTGACTTGTACAGTATGCCCGGGAAGAGAAGCAGCTATAGTATTATACGTTGTTTTTTCACTCCCAGAGCAGCATATAAGTAAAAAGTTAAAGTAAAACCAAATTTTTCATTCCAAATATTTTTCAACAAATCCCGCACTCAAACAAAGTAATCCCTAACGCAAGTAATTTGTAGGAAACCATTAAAACATCCGTTTCCTTGCGCTAATCAGCTCAGTGCAGATTAGCGGGTCAAGGCGTCGCCACTTTGTACGCGTGATTGATGGCCGAGTCTTGACGAGGGGGGCTTGGCGTAAGTTAGAAGATTTATTTAATATTTAAGTCTGTTCCTAATCCAAATATAAAACTCTCATGTTGACGTGTTTATTAAATACAACGGTAACGGTACAAACGGCTTTATTCGGTAGGTCTGAGAATAGGTGGTAAATTATTTTTGGACTCCTTCCATGCAATAAGCGACATCCACGCGAGCGAAGCCGTGGGCAATGTAAAATTCAATTTTTTTAACTTTTACTTTTTTTTTTGGTGTATTTTTAAATTTATATGTATACGGTCGTGTTCCCGAAAAGGAGTCACCATATGCTAGTTTTTGTTAAAGTAAAAAGGATTTGTTCCAAATCTGTCACGCTTATTTTATTATTTTTTATTTTCAACTACATAGTTGTACAGTCAAGACCATTATAGAGGTTGGGCAGAAGTGTGCAAACTACACAATAACTTTTCACCAGTTACCCTATTAAGGGGCGAGCCTATCGCCGCTTTTCAGGCTATATTTCAACTAATAACAATAAAATTACTCGATTGAGGATTGCCACAATGAATACTGACTAAAAATACGCTTTCGCCTCTACCTTGAGCCTTCAAAACGCTGAAATCCCGCAGTATCGTAAACAAGTTGTTAAATAATATTGAAACGACAGAAAGAGCGATAATTACTATTGTTCTTGTCTCTGGGTTTTCGTGATTTATTAGAGTTCACAGTCTTCATGGTAAGATCCTTTTTGTACAGCGCTGAATTGAATTAGTTGTACAACAAATCTTTCTGATATCTTTCATGTGAAGAATGCCTGTTTAAAATAAAATCATTTTGATCGTTTCGTACCCAGAGAGTAAAATCGGAAACTCCTTTACTCAAACTCAGCTGACCGTCTATCACAGAGCTTCTTTTTGCCGTTCTAATGACGGCTTCTGAAGAATAATGTCCAGTGCAGATGATACACTACGCAAAAGTGATGCTGGTGGTCGCCATTTATAGTTTTAGTTTAGAGGAATATCGATAGACACGAGAATCAGATCTCCGCATAGTTTTTTTGATATTGCGTGGTGCCGACAGAGTAGAATTTGTACCACCCCATACCTGCCCCTGGGTATCGTACGAGGCGAATAAGGGTTTCCGGGAGGTGGGCAGCAGCGCCTCCCGTGTTGACAACATAGTCCAAAACACAAACTGCGGTCACCAACCCGCCTGCCCAGCGTAGTGACTATGGGCAAAAACCCCCCATGGCAGTGCACAGCCTTGTGGCGTGCCATGTCATTGGGTTATCAGCACTAAACTGTCAAAAAAGATACGAAATACCTCTACTGGTGGTTGAAATCGATCAGGACTATAGGATGTACCTATGTTGTGACATTGCTACCATATACTACTTCATTCTTTCTATTGACGAAGCGTACAAACCGAGTCCGTTTTGGACCGGTTCCAGTTTCGTTCTAACCGTGTCCAATTCCCATTGTCAGCGCTACCCGATGTGAATGAATGAAGGAGATGCGAGAATGTATGCCTGGAGACTCAGACAATATAACAATTTTACGAGCGACAGCGATGTTCGCAACATTGTAACATTGTGTAAGCCTCCTGCGACCACCAAAACTTACGCAGCGCAGGTATACCATACTAGCTAAACTTTGCATATACAGGGTGTTTTCGTTGCCACCCTTAACGAAGGGTACATACTCTACATCAAATAAAGAAAGTTTATGCCAAACAAAAAAATGCTGGAAAAAGATGTAAATAAAATAAAAAAAACTTGATCGGGCGAAACTTATAGTGTTCAGTGTTTATGCTAGTTTTTTCATAGACAGATATTAATTATTTCTCTTGAAAAAATCTTGGTACGCGCGACTATGTGCATTGATGCAGAAATACGCAGTCTATTTACTCAACTTTGGACCCTAATATCTTGGGAGCCAGACACTTCCCAGGTATGCTTCCATGGAAAAAAATGACCGTGATGATGAGGAGATTCCGTAGTTTTCGGGAACGTTGACGACCAGTATAAATGGAAATGGAACGGATCGGTAAAAAAGGGATCCATTTATTTTTAAAATACATATACACGCAACTGTGTTCCCAAATCATGAAGGAGATTCTTCTGGCACGTTCAGCTTAGTGGAGCCAGATTTAAAGTATCAGTGACAAATTGCTGGCTTAACACTAAGAGTGTTTCTTAGTTGACTCTTACGACTTGCCGGAAGGCAATGCAACTTATGTGTTATTAATAGTCAAACACTGCACAGGAATTTCAGAGATATAAAATTATATTCTGTTCTATTCCATAACATCAATAAAAATGTGTGTCATCGGCTTATACATGGAATTGTGTATTCAAATATGAGCTTAACACGCAAAAATACTGGTGTATTTATGAAAAATATTACTCGAAGAGGCAGTGATCACATAATACCTATTGAAACTGGCTGTCAGCAGCAGGCGAGTGATGGATGGATGAAATAAGCCTATTCATTATGCTGTTAGTAGCCAAATTTGGATGTTCATTATAATGTTATTATTCTGTTTGTATTGGATTATATCATACTAGCGGATACCCGCGACTTCGTTCGCGTGGACTACTGTAACTCTTCTCAGCAGTATGCTCAAATATCCAGGGTGTTTTTTCGTTGCCACCCTTAACGAAGGGTACGTACTCTATACATCAAATAAAGTAAGTTTATGCCAAAAATGCTTGGAAACGATATACATTTTTTTTTATTACTTGATAGGGCGAAATTTATAGTGTCCAGTGTTTATGCTAGTTTTTTCATAAACAGATATTAATTATTTCTCGTGAAAAAATCTTGCTACACGCGTCAATGTGCATTTATGCAGAAAAACGTAGTCTATTTATTCAACTTTGGACCCTAATATTTTGGAAACCAGACACTTCCCAGGTATGCTTCCATGGAGAAAAATGATCGTGATGATGAGGAGATTCCGTAGTTTTCGGGAACGTTGACGACCAAAAATCATTCTGTATATGAGCAAAATCTAAAGAATATTGGTTGAGTAAATAAAGCGTTAAAAAGAACAAAAAAAAAACTTATTTTCGCATTTATTATAACCTTAGTTAGAATAGGACAAGCTGTTCTCAGCGACTTCATCTGTGTATGCTCTATACTATACCCCGGTTTTTTGAAGATAGAAATCTTACTTTCGAAGAAACATTGTTTGTAAACATTAGAACATCATACTTGTAAGATATGAGTGAAATTTGACGTTTTTTCATATTGATGTATTCCACTAAAAAATCAGTTTTGTGTTTGCGAAATCAGCATCTTTAGGTTTTTTAGCGCAAACTTTATATGAGCAGGTACTATTGAATTGAGTAGATAACTCTTTAGGAACTATTGATTATAGTAATACACAAAACTGTGCCCAATAATAAACCTGATTTCGTTTTTTCAGATTCTTTTTATTTCTCAGTAAAGTGAGGTATACAAATACTGACTCAATTAAAATGACTTTTCGAATCATCTAAGTTTCGAATGATAGAGATAACTCGCAGCCAAAACTACTGGGCGTTGAAGTAGAAATGGCGTTTATATTTAATTTTCTTAGACGGTCTAGAATAGCAGACAAGAGATGACAATTCTAAAGGTTACGCGAAATCGTGGTCAGCATAACAGATTGGGTCTGTTAACCGAAAAGATATCTAAATAGCCTACTTAAGGGAACCTACCCACAAAATTTCAGAATTGAAATGACATGTTTATTTTTTCAGATTCCAATTATTATTATCATTTTAGCCATTATCCGCCAATTTCAATACGACCGATCAAAAAGAATCTCGGAATTTTTTATTCCTAATTGAAAATTTGAAGATTAAATCTGAGATATGCAAAAAAACTCTCACGATCAGTTATAGAAATTGGCTGTAAGTCTACTGCTGAACAAAGGTCAACAACCTCCACTGCGACCAGTTGGAATTCTGCATTCAGCAGATAACCTCCGACCCTGATTAGGTTGTCCGTCCATCCTACAGGTGGCCTTCCGACGCTGCGCTTACCGGTATGTGGTAGCCCCATCGACCATCGATTCTTCGAGTGCATGTACGAGTATAAACAAGAATTAGAACTTAGTAGCAGTTTGGTAATTCTAAAGAAATAAATCTCTAAGATCAGACGTATCTTTAGTCGACTAAGTCCATACAAAGGCTGGAGCCATTCCTGTATCGATACAGCTCCAGCCTTTGTATGGTGACCTCTAAGACTAGGAACTAGGTTAAGGAGTCGTGCACTTGACGTTGACAAACTACTGACTCAACGGTAGATGCCCTTGGGTCCTCAATTACACTGTAATAAAACCGATTTCAATTTATGCACACTTTTATTAAACCTTGTACCTATAGATGACGCTCTTGATTGAGGGGCGATTTTTTAAACGTCAGATAGCCTATCAGAAGAATAAAGTTATTTACTATGGGTGCGCCCTCAGATCTGATAACTCATAACTGCGAAAACAAGCACTTGCACTACCTACAATGGCCACAAGAAACCAGATCGGAGCACCTAGTGGTTTATAACCTAGAGTGGTTTACTAATTTCTATAATCCTGAGGATGCCACGGGTGTTGGCGAAATATATGTAGATTATTAATCTAGTTTTTGATTTCGGAATAGTGCAATGTATTATCTTGCATGCTAGGTGGCGGGCGCACCCATACACAGAAAAAACACACAAGATACAATATTTTAGAAGATAATGTACAAAGGTCGTGCATAAAGTAAGATTTTTAAAGAAAACCTATATCAAAAATGCCCTTTTATGGCTGAATTCCGGCCACGAGGTGATCATGTAAATACAATATGATTTATAAATAGAAATAATAAAAATAAGTCAATAAATAAAAATACACTGCACCCTCGTTACGTCTATTATTCCTATGCGTCGCGTCGGTGTAATAGAAATCTAAAGCCTAGGCTACTCATACAATTAATTTAACATATTGAAACACAAGTCTGTTCCCGATTTGATACACTGGCAGTTTATATATCACTACCATATATGTGAAAACGTCAAAGTTTGAAGTGGGTATGATTAATATACACGCATTAGTTAGTTAATAGTCAATCATAATTTAAAACGTTTCAGATTATAGTTGGATATTTATAAATATTAATGACTAACTTAAAACTATGTACTTAGTAGGACTATGGGGAGTCGGTTGACCATCTTAATTTTTACAAGGTGGTCAACTGATCTTATCAAGTAGGTAGGTAGGTATTCAGATTATTGAATCAAAGAGGTAGTTTGTTCGATTTTCCGCTCTAATTTATTTAATTATTTATAGACACACCGACAGTATACACATACAGTAATATTCCTTACATTTGGAAACATTTTAGCAGATAAATGTTTTCATCTGGATTTATAATCGTAACACTAATATGTATATTCAACATATATAAAACAAAATAATATAAGGCAAATAAGTTATTAAAGTTAAAAAATTAATTAAAGCTAGCTCACTCTGTGTGGGCAAGTGTAATAAATAATCTCAGGTACCCACGTACCTACTCATCTTTTGACATAAAAATGATTAAAAAAATAACAAGGTCATAGACAATTGGCCCACGTTACAAACATCCATAAACTTTATGACAAAATGAAAATGGCGATGATTCAGAACGTCTTAGCAATAAATAATGAAAGCTTGACCAACACATCGGTGCATAAACCAAACAGAATAAAAAGCTAATTGCAAATAGATAATGTATCAGGATAATCATTATTTTATTTTGTAATTTTATAGGTCACAATCAAAAGTTATTTCACTGTTTAATTTAAAATAATGCATTAAATTCAAAGCAGTATCTTACAGTTCATAACCTCTCAAGAGTTTGCAATGTCGCAAGATAGAATATAATCTTTTCTTATAATTTTACAGTAATATATACACACACATTGCCTTGTCAGTTCATAATGTTTCAGATTTATTTGCAAAAGTTCGCTTCAGAAAAACGCGTAAGAACTCTTTAGCCCTCGACGACGACGCAGCCAAAAGGCAATCTCTCATAGTAATCATGTTTTGCTCGTTACGTGATGCCCTTTGTTCGAAGTAAGGGACTAGACACATTTGTGTAGGTGAAGCAGACAATGTACCGTAGAGATACAGGTTTTCATTAGACTTTCGACTTGTGAAGACTTTTAGTCTGAGATGTGTTTTAATATAAAACCATTCTCTCTATAAAAAAAAAGCAAATGTATTTTGCAAATACATAAAATCATTATGACTCTCAAGCTTAATAGATAATAATCGACTATATGCCGACAGCTAAGGAAAAATATTTTTGTGGTAATCAACACAATGTCACCAACATTTTATGCCTGTCAGTATTCATCACCTTGCGTATGGTTAAAACTTACCTTCATATCTCGATTCTGTTAGGTATGCGCATCTGTCTGTCGGTATACTAGTTATTGTAACCTAATTATACGTCTTCTGTAACATTGCAGTACGGTAGTATTTTTTCTCATGAGTTTATTTTCAATAGTTGAGTACGATTGGGTAATTTAAATTAAGTTATATGAGAATAACCGCCGGCTCATCGATCTCAAACCAACTGTTAAATATCAATTTAACTGTCATTTTACTATGACATGTGAATTAGGATTTATATGCCATAAAAAATGGCGGTAAGTGTACAAATGCTTTTAAAAATGGCGGCTAGTTCGTGTAAGGTGTAATACAATATAATTACCCAATCTGTTCTACAAGGTGGCTCCGAAGTTTTACGGAGTAAAGGCAGGAGTCATCATGTTTTACTCGTAGAGTGGTTTTCACCAAAAAGTTCATTTGAAGGAGGTCGCTAGTTGCTATGTGTATGGCTAAATTATCTGTGTAACTGCATAGAAAAAATGTTAGTTCCCAAATAAAGCACGGGAGCTATTTTGAGAAATGGGCTGTAAATTTTGGATTCACTGGGTTATTACGCTATTACATTATTGTTTTAATTTACAAAAATTGGATATAAACATTCCCTTTGTCGCGTTATATGTTCAGTATTTTTAAAAGTTGGTCAAAATAAAATTATTTGTAGATTGCCTAACCGACAGGGTATTTCATTTGTTTAATTAACATTTTATTGCTCCAGTTAAACAATTTCAATATACTTACTACATTTCAATATATTACTTACATACATATATTTAATACATACTACGCCCAAAAACGGCTCCATTTAAACAACCATTTAATATAAAGAAAAAATAATAACGTACATGAATTTTTAGCGTATACAATATCCTTTACTAGTTGTTGCTCGCGACTTCGTCCGCGCGGTATTCAATTATCGCGCGGTGGTGTATATATATATATATATATATATAATTTCTATATATATAGAAATTCACGAATATCTCCTGTGCTGATACGGGGCTTCACTAGAATACAGGATGTTTTTTTGTGGCCACCTTTAACGAAGGGTACGTACTCTATACATCAAATAAAGTAAGTTTATGCCAAAAAAAATGCTGGGAATTTTTTTTATTTTTAATTTTTTTTTTTTATTACTTGATCTGGCGAAATTTATAGTGTCTAGTGTTTATGTTAGTTTTTTTATAGACAGATATTAATTATTTCTCGTGAAAAAATCTTGCTACGCGCGTCTATGTGCATTTATGCAGAAAAACGCAGTCTCTTTACTCAACTTTGGACCCTAATATTTTGGAAACCAGAAACTTCCCAGGTATGCTTCCATGGAGAAAAATGATCGTGATGATGAGGAGATTCCGTAGTTTTCGGGAACGTTGACGACCAAAAATCATCCTGTATATCAGCTGTATCTCCTTTCGTGCACGCCGTAAGAGTAGACTTGCTATGCTAAACGTGGCTATAGGGTCTCCCTCGCAATCGTGCATTTCTGGCTACCTCATTTTGACAACCATGTGTATATATCTGTTTGTTATAATATTTATTGTACACATATGAATAATATCTGCTTCTTCTATGCTGCTCTGGGAGTGAAGAAAAAACGTAAGTATAATACTACAGCTGCTCTTCCCGGGCATACTGTACAAGTGCGTACGTGTACAGGACAAGAGGGTCTTAGTGTTTTGTAGGCGATGGGCTGACCACCTATCACTACTAACCGAACTTGTACATCTCGACTATACCCTCAAAATTGGTCAGAAGTGGCACCATGTGGTTCTATTGGCCCTTGGTACTCTGCCTACCCCGTAAGGGTTAAACGCGAGATTATATGTGTATGTATGTACATGAACAATAAAGAAATAAGAATATTACTAACAACCACATGAATTCTCATTTAATACGATGTGTGTTTTCACTAAAACTCGGACGGTGAATTAAATTTCATGCGAGCGGGCGCACGAAATATGTCCAAAGGAATTGCAAGCTGCCGGAATTCAGTAAAGCAATTAGGTATAACTACGCAAGGAGTATAGCGAAATGTGAACGGGCAAAGATATCTGTGCTAAAGATATCTATGGACAGGACCATAGATAAAAAGCTTTGTCTATGATGACTAACCAATCAACGAAAAGCAAACTGTTGATTATAAATATTATTAAGAAATGAACGACCTCTCGCATACCGTGCTTTGCTCTAACAATCTGTAGGTAGATGTAAGATACCTGAACTTTTGAGGGTATATTTTTTTGTATAATCCCCCGGGAAAAAAATAAACGGAAATTGCAATGTTTACTAATATGAAAAACCAGTTAAATCAGTCACTGACTTATACTTACAGACAACGTACAGAAATTATAAGTTCCTTGAGGAGTGCAAGGGAATTCTGATAGAGTAATTCCCATGGAATCGGAAAAACAGAAATTTGAGAGTATTTTATTAAAGAATGAGTAGAATCTATCATTACAGCATTATCAGCAGCTTTATTTACGGAAACCCAAATTATGAGGCTTCCCATTGGAGCAACTACATCACCGGTGAACCTCTTTCGATTCGATAAACAAAGTTACTTTATCTGAGTCCCTCCTTGTAGACTCAGATAAAGTTACTTGGCAAAGTCGTTAGCTAATAAGTATTTCGGCACAATTTTTGTTCATCTATAATTTCAAAAAGGCTAGTGTTATTAACGTATGTACAAGTATTTCTAATTTGTGTGCACATATATTAGCCAGAATTTAGACAAGAAGCCGAGAGCGTGTGGAGTGTCACGTTGCTACTCTTAGGTCCTTTTGCTTGTCAAGCATATCGGGCAGGCGAGAGATTTTAGGAAAGAGCTTGGCAGGTTTCTCCTATTTGTGATTTTCATATAACTTTTACCGTTTTCATATATCTTGACAATATTTAAAAAAATTGGCTCATGATGCGGGTTTTAAAATGTCATGAGAGTCTAATAAGGAACTCGGGCATTCTCTAAGACGATTTGCTGACTTTTCACTGACTATTTACATATGTCCCCGCTATGTAACAATCGTGCAGTTCTGACAATCCAATTTCGGTGTGTTTGATTTTGATTCTCTTTCCGAGCACACTGTACAAGTCAGTAGAGGGACAAGAGGGTTTTGGTGTTTTGTAGGCGATGGGCTGACCACCTGTCACTGTAACCGAACTTGTGCATCTCAACTATAACCTCAAAATTGGTCAGAAGTGGCACCATGTGGTCCTATCGGCCCTTTGTGCTCTGGCTGCCCCGTATGGGATAAAAGCGTGATTATATTTAGGTCTCTAGTCCAAATGAGTCCAAGCATTAATGTGCTATTACTTTATTAAATAGAACATTACAATAATCTATTTATGCACAGGACCTATTATTGCCTATAATGTCACCACTTCAATTTTTCTGTCCAAATCTCAATTAACTTTTATTCATAAAAGAGTGAGACAACTTAAATTATTATTCACCAAATTGCTAACTCAACCTTAAACATTCGAGTTGTAAATATTATTCAAATTCCCGTTAAAAGTATTCATTCTTCCATTTTTATTTTGCCCGCAGCAATTAGCAATCTGACTTCACTGAATTATGTGCGGGACAAGTTGTTTCTTTTAACAAGGGCATCCCAATGAAGAAGAATAGGGTACCTTGGGGAATTTATTATTAAGAGTCGTTATTCCTCAAGTAAAGTGTACTAGTATCTGTTCACTACTAAGACTGCTACTGTATACGAAAACTTTGTACAAATAGTTATTAGCCGTTGCGCACTTATATTGAATCAAACTAGACACGAGATCCTGTATCCTCTAGATGGGTCAAAGAGTTTCAATTGGATTCTAGTCTAGGGCTTGCCTTAGTATATGGGTTTTGCTAGCTATAAACTGACAATAAAGGCTCGAGCACACCGGTTGCGTGTGCGTGCACGTAAGCGTAGACGTATACGTACCTCTGAGTTGTAATGTATGGAACTGTATAGGCACGGGCAGACCGGATGCGTATGCGTAGACGTAAGCATAGACGTCAAGCGGTGACAGTTCTATACATTTATAAACAAAGAATGTTAATGTATTTTCAAATAAAAAATATATTTATAGAGATGGCCAAAAATTAAAAATTGACGTCATCAAAAATTCTATCGAACAAAACCAATTTCACCCCTGGCCGGTTTCCTGTTCCAGTTATTTAAATATTCAAGGCAGTTTTTGTCTCGTTTCGCAAACCTTTTTAAACAAACTTTTGGTAGGATTTTTTACACACGATGTCTAACTTTTCACATTGTTCAACATCATTGTTTTATTACTGCCAGCTTTTTTATGTTTTTATTTATATTTTTTTTGTAATATAGGATACCATCAGGTAATGTGATATAGTTTTATTACCTATAATAATAATCATCATCATCATCGTCGTCGTCAACTGCTGGACATAGGCCTCCCCCAGGGCACGCAACGAGACTGCCATGGGGGGTATTTGCCCATAGTCACCACGCTGGGCAGGCGGGTTGGTGACCGCAGTTTGTATTTTGGACTATGTTGTTGCTGCCCACCTCCCGGAAACCCTTAATCGTCTCGTACGATACCCACGGGCAGACATGGGGTGGTACGAATTCTACTCTGCCGGCACCACGCGGCCATAATAATAGTTTATAATAATAATAGCCAAATCTTTGGCAATGTGAGATTCGAAAGAAACCATATTGCGCTGAACCCATAAATAACGGGATAAGGGCAGTAATATGATAACTCATAATGATAGTTTTCCATCTTCCCAGACCGCTATGTAGTTAGGTGCGACCAGAGCTTTGTCACTTAAGATCCTGAACATAAGATGCACCTTCCAAGCGGGAGGCGTAAGTTCGATCCCAGTCACGGACCTGTACCAATGAATTTATTTCATATACAGATTGTAATGTTGTAAAATTGTCACTTAGCTCGTGCCTCGGAAAGCAAGTAAAACCGTTGATCCTGCGCCTGATCTCTCTCCGGTCGTATCGGCTTTCCGTCCCATCGGACTATGAGAGTGCATCTGTGTTTGCGCACATACTTGTGCACTATATAATAGAAATACGGTCGGAGATCATCATAAGGCTTTCCTAAATTATGTATAGGAAAATAACAACAAATGCCGTTACCGGCATTAATGTACAAAGAACGACGGACGGAGTGTTATGACTATACAGTTTGAAGCATTTATAGTAATCTCGGCAACTTAGATTCACTGGAGTTAGGATATTTATTCACACATCAATAAATACAAACTTTAGTAAACTCGGTACCTGTAGGTTACACATGCAAATCTGCTGCAGTATAATGCAGTAACAGCACTCCGTTCGTAGTGTTATAAGCTGCCTATTCACCGAAGCAGAGGAACGGAGAAATATTAACAATTGATTTGCACGTCCGGTGCTGAGCCGATAATATATACATACAGGCCCTTCTTCCGGAGAATAATTTCTGTATTTTTCTCCTTTTTGACTGTTTAATTGGTTTTTAGTTTAATAAAAATTTTGGAGTGTTCTTGTTATAAATCTATACAATAGTATCCCTGAGAAAACCGATTAGCATTCGAAAAGTGAAATTTTCATCAAAAGTCTTATAGCACTCAAAGTGATTTTAAAATCGACCTTGCTCCTTCTAAGTAGTTTTAAAATGTTAAATAGCTTGTTCTGAACCAAAAAAAAAATCACTACTCGTAGATCGGATATGATTCTGTATTATATATTTTTTTCAATTTTAATTATCAAAATTTCTTCAAAAACAACTTATTATAAATACGTGATTTCTGACAAACGGGCCCTTAATATTTCTCAGTTTCTTCTCTTCGGCGGACAGACAGTCTAAAGGTTCATATGGTTGTTGGTATAGTTTCTCAACCAACCTCATCTCACGTTAGTGACTCAAAAAGTACTCTTATAATTTACAAAGCCACATTAACTGCATAAATCTTCAGTGAACACGCGACACGCATTTCAGTGATTTATCACAAGTAAATTCTGTATAAATTAAGCAACGCAATAAAATGGTGCTCGACTCCCAAATTGCCTGTTGTTTTGACGTGCACTCCAATTTATATGTGCGTGTAACTGCCTTATTCGAGTTGGGATATTTTATATATTTATGTGACTAGTAACGCCTATTCCGCTGCTCTGCGAATCTGTTTTCCTTAAAAAACTTACAGATTACCAAATTTAAAAATAGGTTTACCATTATTATAGAAGCTGTATATCTATCTCATTAAATGACAATTTTTTATACTTTTCGGCTGGGGTAATCTACTCCTCTGTTTGCATAGGTACAATAAATGTGTTATCCCATCCTATAGCTCACATTTGCGCGAAAATTCACAGAGCTATGTAATGATTAGACACTTTACGTGCTTTACGTGTAAAATGGGATTGCAAAGCACTTCTTTAAGGGCAAATTCATACAGTCTTAACTTGAGTACGAGTGTCTATTATAATTCCCAACTCTGTTTTTATACGCAAAGTTCTAACTAAGTCTTTTGTCCAGTTATTGTATAGCTCTGTGAATTTGTTTAATGTAAGATACCTATCTCGCTCTCACAAAATTCATGCTACGAGCACTGTTACATGTTGTAGTCAAATATCAAAACCTAGCACATGATCTTAAAATCCAAACTTCAACAAAACACGCTCTACGGGTAGATAATAAAACAAATATTAAAACACTCATATTCCCATAAACTTTTTCACATTATTAGTAGAATCATTTTTTATGAACCCAAATAAAAATCTCTCAAGTCGCAAAAACGGTACATTCAACTACGCGCAAAGATTCATGCACTAGTAATAAACAGGCATAATAAAACTCTTTATAACTGCATGGTTGACGTAAATAAGTAGATCATCTTCTTTTATTATTATTTTTATCCGTACCCTATAGCTTCGGGCTTCACTACGCTACATCAGCTGCATGTAGTAAGAGTCGACCAAATAACTCGGGCATTATATCAGGCGATAAGCTAGCAACTTTCACTCATCATCAATATTTATCCCGGCATGATAATCGTAGCCGTGGAATCCCTTTTATGATTCTGCAGTTTTGGCTGTCTTATTTTCGTGCATAAAGCAAGGGGAGGCTAAACTGGAGTTGGCGTACCCAAAAATTATCTGCCAGGATTGATGGAGTCAGCAAAGAAACTATACGTGTGAACTCAAAAGTGGGAGCAAAGGCCTCAGTGGAACACCATTGCTACATAAAGGAATTGCTAAATATATACATGCATATAGATAGCATAGCGGGGACAGATGATAATGATCAATGACAAGCTGCTAGTCGAGTTTTACGACATGCATGCAAGGATATGCAGCTAAAGTATTCTCGAGAAGCCTCGCATCATCACGAAATATGCTTATTAATAAACTACTTATTCTTTTATACAACCACTCAGTCTAATAGAAGAACTTTCAAATCATATTAATATAAAATGACGCCATTAAACTTTGCCTGCATAAATATTAATAAAACTAACCGACAATCGCTGTATTTAAATAAAGTTCATTTTAAGAGCTAATTGAAAAATTGTGTTTCAGTAATTTGCGGTCGGATATTATGAGGACAAGTTAAATACTCTATTGAAATTCTATTCAACATACAGACCTCCATGACTGGCTGCTAGTTGACGTGAACGGCTAACGGACCATGTTTTTTGACGGATTGACGGTGGTGTATGGCGCACTATGAGGGTTTTAACGCAGCGGACAATCAATGTCAATTATGGACCGTCGAACTTTGGCGATCCGTTCACGCCTACAAGCATGTCTGTGTAAAGGTAAAGACCTATCCACGTTTTTCAAAAGATTGTTCGTTTTTCAAAAAATTCTAAGTTATTTAGGAATTTCTCAACACAGACGAGCGCAAAGCATCCTCCCGCGCCCCGCAACTCGCTCCGCTCACTCACATGCTCACATTTTTTGTAATCGCATTGCTTCGGCTTTGCTATTGCAAGTAAGGAGATATCCTGCAGTCCATCGCTTATACATGCAAAAATAGAAGACATCATATGCACAGCAGACTGTAATAGTACAAAGTTTTAGTATAACGTAAATATTGTATTAGATGGGTGACGAAATGTCGCCATAAAATAAACTTTGTTTGAAGACACGAAGGTAAGAAGTTGTAGAAGTAAATTAAGGAAATAGAGCTTTTGGAGGTAATTTTTTAGGTACAGGACGATACACAAAATATACCTAGTTACTTAGCCGACCGCCTAATTGGATTTAATTAATTAATAGGACTTCCGATTTGCGGCAAATTTCCGAATTGTGAAAATTCATTTCGTATTCGACCGCGTTATCGTAAACTATTTAACCAAACTCGTAGTGTCGTTCTCACACTTTTATTATATAGGTATTACGTTATCACGCCATAACGTGATTGGTTGGCTGCTTTCAACGTCAACGCGAACGAGTTTGAAGTGAAAACTAGCACTATCAGAGGGCTGATCCTGATCTCTCTCCGTGTGTCGGAATTCAGTACCTAACAACGGACTATGAGAGTGAGGAAATATTATAAGGTAAAAAGAAACAACTTTCACTATGGGATCAACTCCAAAATATTGAAAAAAAAAATCTGTTGTTCCATCATACATTTCAGCCCCGTATATAGTTATTCGAGATTGTATGGAACAGCAGATTTTTTTTTCAATATTTCGGAGTTGGTCCAATAGTGAAAGTTGTTTCTTTTACCTATATATAACGCCTGATACAATTAAATATTTGAGGATATAGAGAATGCATCTGTGTTTGCGCACACACTAATGTACTGCAATACCTCCTGTGTTTGAGAATTTCTAGTTATGTTGCCGTGACTTACGACAATTCTGTTCCTCAGTTTTTCCCACGTCTAGGAAAGACCCTATAAACGTAATGAAGAAAGTAGAATATTTGATGTTGCTATTTTAATATGCATAGTGGTTTTACACTTGAAGAAGAACAAATTTTATTTAAAAATGTATACTCAAGTCGGTCGGCAGAACTGCAGGATAACAATGGTGATTCTATAGTCACGTTTTGAATAGCGGGGCTAGATGTAAGTACAAGATTAGTAACAAGTTGCTAGCTTGTAAGTGAATTTATAAAAAATATTAATAAAAAAATGAAAAAAATTTGCACCCGAGTGAGATTTGAACTCACGACCTCTCGCAAACCGTGCTTTCGCTCTAACCAACTGACCTATCGGGTCAATTAACTCGGATGACCAATTTAACCATCTCTTTTACATTACGTAATTGTAAGTGAATGCCCTCGAGTTAATTAGTAGATTCTTACAACAGGAGATGCAGCTGATGTATTCTAGTGTAGCCCCGCATCAGCACAGGGCACCTTTTCCTAATACAGAATACCTGCATAATATCCTAATATATACATATATGTATATATACAGTAGTTTCCCGGAGTGACCCACTAACAAAATGTGGATAGCACAGAATCCTGCCCGCATGCATTTGTGGAAATGAAACAGTTAAATGGTTCCGTAGTCTTCAAGAAACCCCAAAAAAATTGTCGTTCTCGGATATTATACATATTAATAATGAAAACACTTGCCAATGTAGTTAGCATTGTCGTGTAAAAATTTTATTTTGCTTTGCAAAGCTAGTATTATCTATCTGTACATATAATAAAAATGTAACGGATCGCTGTCTGTACATGGAAGATATACGAGTATGAAAAAAAATATTATAGGAGACCTTTATCAACGCAATAGTACCCAAAAGAAAGATTTTTGGAAATTTTGTCTGTTTGTCTGTAAGTTTGTGCACGTTAATCTCAGAAACGGCTGAACCGATTTCGATGCAGTTTTCAGGAATATATTGTGACAGGTCCCACTTAAAATAAAGGCTAGTACTTTTTGTCCCGAGAAGTTCTGTAATCCACGCGGACGGAGTCGCGGGCGTCCACTAGTTACTAATATTAGTATCAGTAATAATATAATAGATATTAATTGAAAAATTTATTGATAATTATTATATTAATCACACCTTCTCATCCCGGGCATACTGTATAAGTCAGTAGAAGGACAAGAGGGTCTTGGTGTTTTGTAAGCGATGGGATGACCACCTGTCACTACTAACCGAACTTGTACACTCAACTATACCCTCAAAATTGGTCAAAAGTGGCACCATGTGGTTCTATCGGCCCGTGGTGCTCTGCCTACCCCGTAAGGGATAAAGGTGTTATATAATATAAATATTTATGTATGTAATCACACCTTTCACTTTATCGACCTCCATGATATTCTTTATATGCTCATTGCTTCAGGGCAACTACTCTAATAAGTAATTATAAAGACATATATCTATTAAATAATAATGAAAACAAACGACTACAGCATTAATGATATGCTATGTCATAGCGAGCTTTTACGGAACTTTAATTTGTGAATACTGAACACACTTGACAGGTTTTAAACGTTTTCTTTTCAGCTTCAAGTGCATTTTATTGTTTTTGAGATAAATTTTACGGTTTTCACTAGAAATAAAGGTTTTTTGCCGAGATAGAATGAAATAATTATATTTTAATTTCGCGTCGACTGTCCTGCTAGTTGTTGTGTATCGTATTGAAACAGTGTTGTGTAATAAGGAATATAGTGGAGATTGACTAGGTACGCAGGAGATATTATGGTGCACAAGTGTGTGCGCAAACACGGATGCACTCTCTATTCCCTCACTCTCATAGTCCGATGGGACAGAAAGCCGACACGACCGGAAAGATCAGGCACAGGACCAACGGTTTTACGTGTTTTCCGAGGCACGAGCTTAGTGACAATTTTGCAACATTAAAATCTGTACATGAAATAAATTCATAGGTACAGACCCGTGACTGGGATCGAACTTACGCTTCCCGTATAGAAGTTGCACGTCTTACCCACTGGGTTATCATCGCTTTTATTTAACAAACATATACACATACACTGATCCTCATAAACTTTCGCATTTATATTATAGTTCTTAAGAATACAGCAATTTACTGATTGCATAAAACAGAAACTTGTATAAACTTACCATTACTCGAATCCAAATACTAAGATCTGTTTTTACCCGATACATACGAGTACAATGTGCTACAGTGCGCGCGGCATTAGCTCAGATTTATATTTGAATGTACATGCAAAAGACACGTCATCGCCTCACTTTAGGTCGACGCACAGATACGCTATCTACGTGTCTACACATAAATACAAAGCTCAGCTTAGCCATTGCGAATCTACGAACATTCACACAAATGCAAAGCTGAGCTTAGGTCGCGCGATCCTGCACCAGTAGCATGGCATCTGCGACTCATGTATATCACGTATATGGCATGCTACGGCATTTTATGGCAAGTTCAAGCTTTAAAACCAACGTAGAAAAACTGGAGCTTGATTGAGAAGTTGAAGGCACGCCTTTACCTCTACTGTTAGGCATATAGTGTGGGCTAATATTTCTATAGTGTGGATAGCACACACCCAATTCTCTGCCTAAGTGGGAAGCCACTAGAGTAAAAACATGTTTTCGTAAACATGCAAATAAATTACTCAGCGCTGCCTCTCCAACCTTTATGTATAAACCCCCTTTCGAAGTTAGCGCAAAATAATAAATTATTTTAACAGTTGGTATATTCATTTGGTAAAATATTTAAAAGATGTTTCCCCAAAGCGAATGGGCTACGGCGTATTAACATCTAAACATTGAGATAGGTTAAATTAGTAAATTATTTAATTAAGGGCTGATTTTTGAAACGTCAGATGGCCTATCAGATTAATAAAGTTCGTGCTGTCTCTATAATAATGAAGTTTTAGAGAAAGACAACATCAACTTTGATAGGAATAGTTGGGATTTGGTATACATTTCTATGGCCTTAATCACATTTTTTTAATTTAGTTTATCTCGAAGGCAAGGAGAACTAAGCCCATAGGTACAGCCATTGTCTTTAGTAGATGATTTATGAATTTATGATGGATGATATTGATGATGAATGGAAACGTCGGGAAAATCCTCAAGAATGGATATAAAATTAGTAAAGATGAAAAAGAATTGCAGAAACAACTTACATGAGCCCTTAAAATAAATTACAACTAAATTAAAGCCATTTACAAATAAATTTTGATTTTCACAAGAAAATTACACCCGCTCCCTTCCAGCTTTTCCCGCCGAATTTGCCTTAATCACATATAAGTCAATGTTCGATCATTACTTTTTGTATTAAAGAATAAACTTTACCATTTTCACAAACATTCAGGATTTACATTCATTAATATTTAATATGCCAGACCTACATAACCATCATCAAAAACATCCTTCTGTACCACTCAACTGAAATTATCCACGTCCCTCTTAATTGGTATTAAAATATATTATAAACGAATACACAAAATGGTTATTAAACGTATCCTATATGACGCTATCAAAATATTCATAATAATATAATGATATTAATAACCACGAATTGAATTACTCGTAATAACCTTTGATGTCGAGGTACTCGTATCCTTCATTAATTTGCGATCAAGTTTCATCAAAGAGGTTTTAAATAATAAGGTAATGAAACTCTTTGTGTGTTATGAATTTAATAATAAATCCTTTTAAAAAGATAAAAAGAAAGATGGTGTTTATTTTGTTGAATATAATATAAAATTGTATAATAGTTAACATAAACACACGGCTTTGTTCCTTAGCCATATTGCCGGCACATCTACCGCTTATCTAGTTGCTAAGAACTATTAATGTGGTCAAAAATAAATTTCGGTAGTAGATTCGCTTACGCCATCTATCCAGGTGATTTGTTCTTTTTTTTTACTTTTAATAGTTGTGAGAAAATCCCTCATTGATCAGCACAGGAGGGCTATCGCGTAAAATGACAACGTATGCAATTTTTCAACGGAACGTTTTTGGTTATGGTATAGCTTTGGTTTGGCTGTTTATATCAGGAATTTGGTATCCTCTTGAATACATTTATATCGTTTATATGACAGCGTTTGAGACATTTTAACGTATTTCTTTGCCTTTAAAAGTTGTCAAAATTTAGCGCGATACGAAATGTGCTTAACATAACGTTTTTGATTGTGGTTTAACTTTGGTAAATACGTCAAACTTTTGCGCGATTGCCCTCCAGGAAAAACTTGTTAGATCTCAGCTAAACGCTGATTACAGTCAAGATTACATGATAACAGCTGATCGCCATCCAACCGTATCCGGAAATTGACTAGGTAAGTAATTTTATGAAAATTATTATAAATTTTCAAAAACAAAATTATCAATAGAGATCTCCATTATTTGATGAAACTCCAAGACATTATAATCTAAATAAACTTTATAAGGAGTAGGAAATGAGTTTTCTGAAGTAAAATTTGTTGTAAGACTTCATTTAAGTAGATTACTTGAGTTTGTGAATCTGTATATATAAAAATCTTCTGTTCGTGTGTTTGAAATGGATTTCCCTCTAAACGGCTGAACCGATTTTGATGAAATTTTATGTGTGTGTTCAAGTGTGTTCGAGAATGGTTTAAACTTACGATTCGGTAAACGACATTTTGTTATCTCTGCAGTCCACGCAGACGGAGTCCAAAAGCATTATTTAAATGGACCGATTGTAAAGCTGAACCATCCTTGAACCCACTTGAACATACACACAAAAATTTCATCAAAATTGGTCCAGCCGTTTAGAAGAAATTCAATTAAAACCACACGAAAAGAAGATTTATATTGTTGTTTATATTAGAACTTTTTACATAGGATCCGGCAGACTGCTGTGCAGTCGCTGTGTCGAATATTCAAAAATATACTATATATGAGATATATGGTTGTTATATCACGGAAATGTTTCCTTTTCCTCACATAAATAAATCTTTTATTCTTGCGTTTTGAACGGATTTCCTTCTAAACTACTGGACCGATTTGATGAATTTTTTGTGTGTATTCAAGTAGGTTCGAGAATGGTTTAGATTTATAATTCGGTCAACTAAATAATTTTTTTGGACTCCGTCCGCGTGGACTGCTGAAAAAACAAATTGACTGACCGAATTGTAAATCAAAACTATCCTCGAATCCACTTGAATACATAAAAAAATTTAATCAAAATCGGTCTAGCTGTTTTGAAGGAGTTCAATTACAAACACACGAATAGAAGATATAAATTGTTGTTAATGATAGTTAGAACCTTTTACATAGGATCCGGTAGACTGCGCTGCAGTCGCTGTGTTGAATATTTAAAAGTATACTTTAGTTTCAGTTACACCCGGTACATGGTTGTTATATCTCGGAAATGTTTATATTCACAATTCGGTCAACTAGATAATGTTTTTATAACGGTCCAGATTGTTACAGCTTATTTCAGAAAGTTTGTATTTAAGACGTGGGACAGGACAACGTCTGTCGGGTCCGCTAGTCTAGTATACATTTTATTCAAATGTAATTTTTTAAAGTTAGACTTTTTTACCAACTATTATTTTTTGTTACAATAACAGCAACATAATATGCAAATAAGTTTTTGATTAAGGCCCACTTATAGTAAATGCGTAAATAATTGACATACGACCTATTTCAATTACGTAATATTATTCTAGATTTTAATAAATCGGGAATTAAAACACGACAGATAGAAAAACTATTTCTTACTGGTATTTTCATCTTATATAAAAAAAAGTAAAACCACGTAAGAGCTATAATAAAATTGAATATCACATTCATAACATAGTATTTTGACGGCCGCTTGTTCTACTAGATAGTGACCCTGCCTGCGACGCCATAGGTCCTGGGTTCGAATCCCGGTAGGTGCAAACATTGATGATGAATATTGATGTTTGTGTCCGAGTCATGGATGTTTCTATACTTATCTATGTATTTTTATACCGTTGCTTAGAACCCACCACACAAGACCTTAGGGATCTTAATGTGGGACTAGGTTAATGTGTTGTGTAGTGTAAAAAAAAAGTATAAAACAAAATTGCTTCCCGCTGTCTGTCTGTCTGTCCCTATGTACAGTTAGATCTTTTAAACTATTCACTATGGGTGCGCCCACCACCAGGCCCTACACCCTCCACTGACCCTCTTTTAAACTACTTAACGGATTTAGATTAGTTTTTTTTTTTAATAGAAAGAGTGATTCGAGAGGAACGTTTACCCGTGCGAAGCCGGGGTAGGTCGCTAATTTAATATTAAAAAGTAAAAAAAAAATCATTTACCAGAAAGTCTCGCATCAACATCGAATATATTATGTAAGTACGTTTACTGCATTGAAATCCACAAAATCACGCTCATTCATATTTTAACACACATAAGGTTGAGGAAAAATCCGAAATCAGCGTAACGGACATCCCTAAATAACTCCAGGTAAAGAAAATTTATTTTCCAAGAATTCCGATATCGAATCCTCGACCCAGGAAGGTTTCATTCAATTGTCCATATTATTTCGTAGGTAGAGCCTCGATAATTGGTTTTCTATCGTGTTTTGTGAGGCGGAAAATATATGGTTTTCGACGAGAAAATTTGAGGGGAAAATGCATATTCTTTTGGGAGGGCAAGCAAATTAACATAGAATAAAGCCTCGAAATAAAGCCACAGGATGCGTATGCGTGCACGTAAGCGTGGACGTACTAGTAACTCTGAGTTTAATGTATGGAACTGTCACCGCTTCGCGTCTATGCGTACATCTACGCATAAGCATCCGGACTGCCCGTGCCTACACAGTTCCATAAATTACAACTCAGAGGTACTCGTACGTGTACGTCTACGCTTACGTGCACGCATACGCATCCGGTGTGCTCGAGGCTTAAACGTAATTTAAAAGAGGTGGTAAAATTCGTCATCCAAGTTAATTGACCCGATAGCTCAGTTAGTTAGAGCGATGCACGGAATGCAAGAGGTCGTGAGTTCAAATCTCACTCGGGTGATTTTCTTTATCATTTTTTTATTAATATTTATAACATAGATGGAAATAAAGTATCAAGATTACTTTTTAATTAGAGATAAACGAAAATAATTCCCAGGTCAACAAGTCTTAAGACATGAAGAAACAAAATTAAAAGACCCCTTACAAATTGAAACAGCATTTAAAAAATCACTCGAATAACGATATCCGTTTAACGAAAATAAGTAGATCTATTAGTAAATCAAGGCTTTAAATAACCACTTTTATTAGTAGGTAAATGTATTTAATTATATTTAAGGAACTCTGTAGCACTGCAAATTACTTTACTCACAAAATCAACAACAAAGCATTTATTACAAGGTAACTGAACTCGGCGATAAAATTTATGGAACATCCGATTCAATAAGATATGACAATACATACAGAATTGACCATCAAGTAAATATAATGAGGAGATGAAATAATCCGTCGAGGTTCTGGCGGTAATAGCTTATACAGAGTGTTTTTTCGTTGCCACCATTAACGAGGGTACGTACTCAATACATCAAAAGTAAGTTTATGCCAAAAAAATCCTGGGAAACAATGTAATTAAAAAAAAAATCTTGCTACACGCGTCAATGCGCATTTATGCAAAAAACGCAGTCTATTTACTCAACTTTGGACCCTAATATCTTGGAACCAGACACTTCCCAGTTATGCTTCCATGGAGAAAAATGATCATGATGATGAGGAGATTCCGTAGTTTTTCGGAACTGCCCAACTTTTTTGGGCTGACTTACGTGACTTAAAGTCCTATGTCCCCTAGATGACGTATAGGGCTTCCATAGTGCGCCGCCATCCCTCCCGATTTCGAGCTTCGCGCTTCATTTCGCTCTTCTTTCTCTGTTGCATTGTTGTCACAGAAGTTTTAGGTATATTTTCGAAGCTCCTTTATCTACCTGCTTCATGGAATTGACAAAGCCTCCCTCGTGGACAATATGGTTGTTTCTTGCCGACGGAAACGGATGAAACAGATTACAGCGCACAATGGACTCGTTAAAATTATGTTTTTCCTAACAATATGACGGTGATTTTTACATTATTTGGATATTTCTCGTTATATTTTTGGTGATTTTGATTAAAATTATATTATTCAAATAGTCAGTTATATACCATATAACTGACTATTTGAATAATATAATTTTTATAATATAATATAATTCCAAAAGGACTCTTGGGCGAATGGCACCGTGGTATAAATATCTTGTGGTGCGAAACGACTGAATACTCCCAAAAATCACGGTAGGTTGGATAAAATCATGGGTTATATACCAACTAACTCTACTTCAAAAAGCTACTTACGAAGTTTTGAGTTATGCTGTGTTGGAGCCTGGAGAGTTACTATGAACACTTGAAGTAGGATTAATTGTGCAGAAGCGAAATCGATAAGCAATGTATATAGGCCGTAGACTAAAAATGAATATATAAACTTAATAGAAAATAAAAGAACTACTTACACTGACAAAGACAAATCACAATATTCACTACTTATATCTCATTTTGTAGCGTCGTGTGGTATTTCTGCACCCTTCACTTAAAAACCGCTGCCGAAGTAGACTCTCGTATCTCCAGCGGAAGCTGAGTCTGAGTCATGGATGTTTTGATACTTATCTATGTTTTTGTACACCGTTTTTTGGGCACAAATACAACAATCTAGCTACCGGTAAAGAATCCAATAGGATATGAAAATTTATTAAAACAAATATAAAATAACATAAATCTAAGATACCGAAACATGTCATAATCGAGTCGAACAACTCAAGAATCGCGTCCTTATACTAAAGGGCGTAATATAGTTATAACTTTAACGTTACCAACCAAAGTCAAAGACAACGTACAAACTCGTGTAATGCAACGAGCTAAGTACAGTACCCCAATTCTCTTAAAATTTCGAGCTGCAACGAAGCCGAAATCCTATCGGTGTTATTACACAAGAGCGCCTAAAGTTAGACTCGATTTAAATATGACATTTGACCGCAAAATGTATGGCATATCAGCCAAATTTGGGACATGTTTAGCTTAAAAAATGTTTAAATTCTTTGTTTAATAATAACACGGGTGTTTTTATTATATCAAGCTTGCATCTATTACGTGCTATCTTACTAGTGGACGGCCGCGACTTCGTCCGCCTGGATTGCAGAAAAAACAAAATGTCACAATTATCCAGGATTAAAATATTTTCCCAAGATAAAAGTAGCCTATGTGTTATTCTGATATGTGAGCTATGTTATTGTGAAGTTTCATCAAAATCCATTCAGTAGTTTTTACGTGAAAAGGCAACAAACATCCTTACATACGTCCTCACAAACTTTTATGTTTATAATATCAGTAGGATAGGATAGGAAGTAGGTTTGCTCAAGTGGTATGATACTTTCGCACCACGACTCGTTAACGGATCGCTCGTAGCTGAACTTGCGGCATTGCCCCCCAGTTGACTTTATCGGTGTGTGCAACGTACGTACGGGATGGTTTCTATTATGTTATAGCGCTGTATAGAATTCTGTGTTACTGTAGTTTCAAAGAGCCGTTATTTTCATGGGCTACCGTACGGGTGTGTTACCATAAATGAGGCAGCCAAAACTGAAGGATCACAAAAAGACTTCGCCCACGTGGACTGCAGAAAAAATAAAATGTCGAAATTATCCGAGATAAAAATATTTTCCCGGCATTAAAAGTAGCCTATGTGTTAATACAGGGTTTCAGCTAACTACATACCAAATTTTATTTAAATCGCTCCAGCCGTTTTTACGTGAAAGAGTAACAAACATCCATCCATCCATACTCACGAAGTTTCGCGTTTATAATATTAGTAAGATTTGCTATACCATGTCTATGGGAAGCTGTATGCCTAGTGATAAAGTACTAGTTTATATATTTTACTTTAAGTCACCAATTAGGAATAATTTCAAAAGTTTTATATGCCAACGTAGATGATATTAACGAGATATTAGCGGTTGCACGTACACGGCACTGACGGGCTCCAAATAGGGCACACAGTTCTACTTACTCTTCTTCGTTTCATGTTGCTTCTACCTGTCTACTTACTTCTTTTGATCTGTATTTCTACCCTATTTCTATTGTCCTTTTCTATGTTACTTCTGTCCGTGTATGTGTAATTTTCAAATAAAAATCTATTCTATTCTATAGATAATATATTTTCTGTGGTGATGCGGGGCTTCACTAAAATACATCATCTGCATCTCCTTTCGTGCATATCATAAGAGTCGTCTCAGAAAATTGTCATTTATCATTACATCTTTCCCCCCTATGCTATACGTGACTGTGAGGATACCGTCGTGATCCTGCAGTTTTCGCTACCCTTTTTGGAAAACAAGTAATCGCACATTCGGTAGAACAAGGACATTACTGTCAAAAATTGCAAAATGTAATTGTGCCCTTGTTGTACCGAAAGTGCAATGTGTATGTGTATAAAATGTTACTAAATACTCGTATTATCACCATTACGATTCACGTAGGACCTGTCACGTACGCGTCTCGCGCGCGTCTCACACGCGTCACGTTATTCTGTTTTACGTTAGCTTTATTATGTCAACTTTGATTTATTTCTTCTTTTATTAACTTACTTATACCGGGTGTTTTTTTGTGGCCACCTTTAACGAAGGGTGCGTACTCTATACATAAAATAAAAGTAAGTTTATGCCAAAAAAAATGCTGGGAATTTTTTTTTTTTTTTTTTTTAATTTTTAATTACTTGATCTGGCGAAATTTATAGTGTCTAGTGTTTATGCTAGTTTATTTATAGACAGATATTAATTATTTCTCGTGAAAAAATCTTGCTACATGCGTCTATGTGCATTTATGCAGAAAAACGCAGTCTATTTACTCAACTTTGGACCCTAATATTTTGGAAACCACACACTTCCCAGGTATGCTTCCATGGAGAAAAATTATCGTGATGATGAGGAGATTCCGTAGTTTTCGGGAACGTTGACGACCAAAAATCACCCTGTATATATTAATATAATATTACAAGGTTTTTTCTAGGTAGGTACTAAAGTTATGTCAAACCATAACTTATAGACTTATCGCTATAAAATTATCTCAACTTTACGTTTAAAGAAGCAAACCTAAGCACAAAAACCTACGTGCTTATATCAATTTGTTTACATACAAATTGTATTACTTCTAATAACGCCATGAAACAAAATAATCATGTTTGAATTCTAATGAATAGCCCATTTCAATTGCTGCCTTTATTTCCTGCTCGAAACAAAGAGACCTTGAAAATCATTTTGCACCATGATTGACCTTCGTATAAATGGGTGCTCCTTGCGCCAAACGTTCTGGGTCGAATCCAAACATTGATATGATGAATATCTATTTTTACCGAGTTATGGATGTTTCTATACTTATCTATGTATTTATATACCGTTGCTTAAATGAAATTGTATTAGGCGTTACAATTCGGAAGTTCAAACATTCACTATGGGTAGTTTTAGAGTTGCATAATAATTAGTGGTTTACTAATTTCTATAATCCTGAGGATGCCACGGTTGTTGGCGAAACATATGTAGATTATTTATCTAGTTTTTGATTTCGGAATAGTGCAATGTATTGTCTTGCGTGCTGGGTGCTCGGGTCTGGTTTCTCGTGGCGATTGTAGTTAGTGCAAGTGCCTGTTTTCGCAGTTATGAGTTATCAGATCCGAGGGTCAGTGGAGGGTGTAGGGCCCGGTGGTGGGCGCACCCATAGTGAATACCGTTACTTAGTATCCACGACATAAGACCTAAGGGATCTTAATGTGGGACTAGGGTAATGTGTTTTAAAATAATAGGTGTGTGAGATGGGTATTATTTGCTAAGTACCAACATAAATAAAGTGCTCGACTTATTTCGCAGTTCCTCTAATCTTATCATACACTGATACTAATAGGAACGTAGTTGAAATGTAGTTGAATAGAAAGTAAAACACGTATTTAACGAGATAAATTATTATTTCGGTTTTATAACCACAGCCTGAGGTGTAATATCATTTTACTGACTATTTCCAAAACCTCTTCTGAGAAGGCAATCCTAACTATATATTGATAAAACTCACAGTTTGTTCAGGATCTGAGAAGAGAGCAACTATTTGTTTTTGACGCAAAAAAAAATCCTTTATACATTGTATTTTTGTAATACCATAGAGGAATAAGATGTACATATAGACATAGAGTGCTAATGTCATACTAACAGTTTCAATGCACCATTAGACTTTTCGGTGCCACACAATTCCAGTCCTTGACTCTTAGAATATTTTACTATACGTTACAATACATTCGTAATGTAGTACATTACTATACATTACACTAATAGAATCTGAGTGTAAAGGACTGGAATTGTGAGGCACTGAAAAGTATTAGACTTTTCGGTGCCTCACAATTCCAGTCCTTTAAAATAATAGGTGACATAGACAGATAGACTGAAAAGTCTAATAATGCATCGAAACTGTTAGAATGACATTAGCACTCTATGTCTGTAGGTACATCTTATTCCTCTATGGTAATACATAGATATATTTACAGACAGCTGTTTTTCCGAAGTGGGGTTGCCATGTTTCGCATAGAGGGGATAAATGAAAATACTAAGAGATGTATATTTTGTTATTTATCAATTTAATAATTATTGTAATATTTTAATTAACGTCGTGTCTTTAGTGTCACTCGCCGGATTAAGAGGAATCGATTGACACATAAAAATCGGCCCAGGCGTTTGGTCTGTATAGTGCTTTAAAGGAACACACAAAGATGCATCCATACATAGGCTGTTAAACATATTACCACTCCTTTGCGTCGCGCAGTCAGGTAAAAACCCGATCAAATACAAAAACAACCTATCTTTTTTAAGTACTTCGTTAAAAAAAAGTACAACGGTAACTGAACTAGGGCTTTAGTCAATGTAACAATTTTAAGTCCGACAGCGAAAATCGCTGCGTTGTCGATCTATTTCCTTCTAAGGAAGTTTTGATTTAGCGCTTTCTATTACTTTTCAAGCTTAATTTTTACATTGACCAAGGCGAAATAAAATGCCCTTGTATGCATATTTTCATTATTTTCTAAAAATAAGATAAATAACTTAATTCAAATTCAAACTTAGTTTTATTCATATTTAATCACCAATACAGAAAGCCACGCTTGATAATCCAAGAAATATCGAACTCTCAGGTGCCAAGAAAAGTAAAGAAAATATACTTTGAATCGAAATATGACCTAAAACGATAGTCTCAAATGCCAATTTGAGCTTGAAATTAAACGAATGTCACTTAAAATAATATTAATTTAACAATATTTTCATAAGATTTTGCAAATACATAAAATCATTATAGCTCTCAATGTCAATAAATAATAATGAACTATTTCCCTATAACTAAAGAAAATATATTTTTGTGGTAATTAATTAATACAATGTCAGATCATTATTTTCAACCTGTATTTTCGCCTTGCGTATGCTTAAAAATCACCTTCTATAGGTCATATTTCAATGATATTTTGGTTTCTTTCATAAAAACATTTCAACCAGCCCAAGTAGCATGACCTATTAAAACACGATATGATAAACCGATTTATCGACATTTAGCCTGTCAAAATATGATAAATATAGCCGCCATGTTGAATTTTGTAATGAGACGATACGATATCGTACGATACGATATCCACGATGCGTGGTCATGCTATGTGGGCTGAAATACAAAGTTTGGTCGTGCTATAAGGAGGAACTGGTATAATTTCGATGTATAGGTATTGTATATTGAACAAGTTTTTCGTTTATCCAAAATAATTTCACCCTTAACCATACCCTTAACCATTGATCTACAAAGCTCTTTCGTGGTTAATCCGGCCGCTTGTCAACTGTTTGTTTAGGCTTCAAACGAACTAGTAAACAACACTGATTTTGTCCTTTCGACGATTTTCGAACGGAATCACACAGATTCGGCTTGTTATCCAGACTTTGATGTTTTTAGTCAGCTAATAAGTATACAGGTGCTATGGTTACCGAAGGCTTTTTCCTTTGAATTTACTTTGGAATAATGATCTGAATATATATTTCAATATTTGCTTGGCTGTCCCTTACAATAAGCAAACCCACACACGGCCATGTTTCTGAAATAATGTAGCCAGATACTACAGACAACGTTTACCACAGATAAGCCAGATGGTATCAATAAAGCACTATTATGGAGACCTATCTAGACTACTTACACAAAATTTCAGACTCTAAATCACTTGTTTATCTTTTAAGATTGCATATTAATAGAATTTCGCTTAATGTACCCCTTTGTATACCTTGCATGTATGTATTGATACCTCTACTTTCACATATCTACCTAAATTAAGGCCTAAATCCATGAAAATAAGTTCAAAAACTCATAGTTTAAAACCCCACCTTTAAAAATCTACACCGAGTACACATGATCTCATAAAGCCCACATGAGACATCGTTCAATTCAAGGTTCCATCAGGCAAGGCGGCATTGCTTGCTGACCATTGATATGAAAAAGAATAGATATTATGTTTTCTCAGTAATGAGAAAAGTGATTCGAAAATGAAAGCAAAGATTAGAAATTATACTAGCTGGCAATCACCACATTTACATTATATCGAAGGACATTTAACTACATTTGGTTTTGGTTTATTATTATGGTATTTTTCTTTCTATTGTTGTTCAGTTTAATTAAATTAGTTAACATTGATGTTTTTAGTAAAATAAATTTAAATAAAACTTATCTGAATAATACGGATTTTGAATCAAATCATAAAGCTTCGATTCAACAGTAATTGATGATGATGACCTCCACCTGTATTTCGGCCAAGGCGATCAATCTCTACGGAGATTGGCCAGGTATGCAGGAGATATTATAGTGCACAAGTGTGTGCGCAAACACAGATGCACTCTCTATTCCCTCACTCTCATAGTCCGATGGGACGGAAAGCCGACACGACCGGAGAGAGATCAGGCGCAGGACCAACTGTTTTACGTGCTTTCCGAGGCACGAGCTAAGTGACAATTTTGCAACTTTAAACAATAATTATTTTTACCTTAAAATGGTATATACCAGTAAGTATCAAATAGGAAAAACTGAGTCATCAATCCTTACTAATATATTGTACATATCTATTGTAAATTAATATCCAAGTCAAAAGCTATGAGAGCATGTGAAGTGAGACGGAAAAATAATTTCCTTTATACGTCGCTTTCCGAGCTTACAATAGGTCACTGTTAGGATACACCAAGCGCAGTTTACTGCTACAATTCATGTTAGCAATATGTAGTTAGGTTCTGTATGACTGTACAACACAGGCTCAGAGCTTGCCTTATTTCTGATATCTGATTGGAACTATAAAAAGCGAGACAAGCGTCATTGTATTAGTCTTCGGAAGGTGTGATTATTTGTTTTTAAATTTCCAATAAAGCTAATTTTGCCTGAATTTATTATTAACAATAAGTCGCTGAATCTAAGATTAATCGTATCTTCTATGTTTATTCACTGGCGTATCATAACCAAATGAAGTAAAATTAAGAACATTTTTTTTTCTACCACTATTACTGGTAAATCTAATCATTCACTATATCTTAAAAAAATATTAATAAAGAAAATGGAAAAAATTCTTCACCCGAGTGGGAATCGAACCAACGACCGCTATAACCACTAAGCCACGTTATGAAGCCCAAATTCTCAAAACCCCCCGAAAACCAATTAAATTGAGATAAGGGTCGCACGCGCACAGTAACAAATCACAGCGATTTGCTCATCGGCCATTAAACGCATTGTTGCTTTTTACCCTTATGTAAACTTACCGTAATGCATAGACATACACATAATATGTAGTTATATTATACACACGATTGTCGAAATAGGGTAGCAAGAACTACAGGGTCATACATAAGGTTCCATAGACACAAGCATAGCGTGGACGGATGTTAATGATAAATTGTAAGTTGCTAGCTTGTCGCCTGGATTATTCTATGGGAATGTAGACTTTGGTCTAATGGCCGTAATCAAATGTTAAATTCTATTGAATCTGTCTCCAGAGCGATTTATCATTATGACATCATTATCTCATCTACACAATTTTCGTGCCTTCAAAGAATTTTGTCACACTTATTATTGGCATAATAATAATTATAATAATATTAACATAAATGATAATTGTAATAATATTGGCAGTCAGTGATTAATATCTTCATACTTCACGTTCTGTTTTTCTATTAGTTTTAATGCTTTATAGTCGCTTATCCTCCCGGGATTTTCTATGCTTTGTTATGCATTTTTCTGGTCGCCTCTGTTGATCCTGGCTCACAGGAGTTGCAGAGGCGGGAATGAGTGGAGGGCCAATCCCAATAGCGTATCGCCTGAGAATGCCTGACTGCCCGAGTTCCTTGGTCAACTCTTACGACATGCACGGAAGAAGATGCAGTTAATGTCAGAGCCTCGTCTGTTAAATAGCAGGGTGCACCACGGGCAGGTGAGGTTGACTTTGGTCCTGAGGTGATTACGAACCCACTTACGCCCTATATGTTATGTATGTAATTTGTTTTCTTTTGTTGTTTTTAATTTATTTTGTGTCTTTATTATGCTACCTGTAAATATGTACACCATAGCTACAACTAGGGTTAACTGGTAGAGAATACTATGCAGCATTAAGTTCGCCTGTGCACAATATTTTAGTACAATAAAGAACTTTCTATTTATCTATGTAAAATTTCAATAATAGATTAGCATGTTATTACGCTATCTTTCTTTTTCTAATCACAAATTGCTATCTTCTATTATAAATAGACACTAAGCCCTTTGTGTTCGCTTTGGTAGCCCTTTTTTGTTCTCAAACCAAAATTGCGATATCCGTGATTTGCCGAGTTAATGAACCGTGGGACAGGGGGAAATAAATTTGACATTTAATTTGTGAACTAGTGGGAACAACCCTAAAATTTAAGGGATGGCTATTACAATTGCTATTGAAGTCAAGTGATTCGACAGTGGCTACTTATTTGTGGGGTTGGAAGCATTAAGGAAGTAAAAAGAAGATTTGCAATATGTTATATAAATCTATAATTTTTTTTATCGGTTGCTAGATTGTTATATTTGTGCCTGAAAACGGCGGTAGGCTTAACCTTTACCACGTGGGACTTAGATATGTAGGTGTAGGCATTCGATAAGAAAGGATTTTTAGGCAAAAATGAAAATTAACGGGATTTCTAAACTTGAAGTGGAAGAAGCTGCAAATTAAGAAAATGTTTTGCAAACTTTTTGTCTAATCCTGAAATCGTTTTAAGGAAAATTTTAAAATATCCGATAAATTTCAGTGTTAGGACACTTTACACGCACTTGGCAATGCAATAGAGTCCGTGTGCCAACTACTAACTAGTCATTGTCGACATAAAATAAATAAAATCGAAACATTTTATCAATGGAATGTATTAGCTGCAGCTTTTACAAAAATAGTACAGATGGGAAAAGTGAGCCAGGCAAATACTGTAATGCTAAACAAAGTACTAATTATGTTGACTAAGGGTGATGGCACACTGTCTTGGTAACGTAATGACACGACTCCAACCCAGAAATTACCTAATTTTAGAGCATGAAATCGTGTATAACGCGTATAAGTATGAAACAGCCAACGGTGGGCTATCAGCGCGCTACCCGCTAACACCCAGGTAGGCTCTCAGTCCGCACCCTTCAAAGAAGTGGACTGGAGCTTTCATCTCGACCCGTTAAGGTAGCGGTTCGCACCGCAACAGATACAAGCGACCAAGATCTGAGACCGCGACCAGAGACCGTCAGGTTGATTACGTATCTTGCAAGAGCAAAGCAGAAGCAATACGATAGTGAAAATTGTACAATATTCGCGTTGAAATGTAAAAATTCCTTCGAAATTCATTTTACGTAATACGAATTTGACAAGCAATCAGCGAATTTTGTACAATTTTCGCTCCTTTCTTTTCTTAATGTAGTTCTGTAGTTTCTTAGAATTTGTTTAATTGCACATGTTACCCTGTTGTTAACAATTTCTCTTTACTTGCTTGGCTTGCTGGAAGAGATCTCTGGTAGAGATAAGCTTGCCATTGTACATGCATCTCTTCTTTAATGTTGTATGCCATATTTCTTTTTGTGTATGTGCAATAAAGAATAAAGAATAAAGAATTTTCGCTATCGCTTTGATTTATTTTGCTAGTTAGGTAATAAGGGGGCGTGACCGTCGCTAGACTTATGCAAAGACGTGACATTGCACGGTCTGCTGTCTCTATCTCGCTCGCGAACTGTCGGTACGTCATTGCATAAGTCAAGTGACGATCGCGGTCTCAGGTCTCGGTCTCTTATATCTGTTACGGGCCGCGGCGCACACCGCCGCCACCTTTAGTGCGCTAGCGAAGCTCTAAATTCGAAGCGAAGTTGTGCTATTGCGATGTAGTGATAGTGTGTCATCACATTTATTCCACAGTTTTTTCCCTTATAGCGAATGAATTTTTAATTTCATTATCCTTAATGTTTGTTTTCCGCGCCAATGATATTGGCGACCCTGTGACTCTAATTGACATTACGGTAATACTCGTATGGGCAAAATGTGCAGGGTCCTTTATATGGCGGTAAATGCATAGGGCAACTGACGTTCATCCAATTTGCATCCAACAGATTGGTGCGTACTGATCCGAGTGGGCGGTCTAAATCTATTAGAGAAAAGTTGTGCATACCTACATAAAATGGAATATTTTATTCTGTGCTGAAAGCAAATTAATATTTAATGAGCGATTAATGAGACTGAGGTTATTCATTCGTGGTGATTTCAAATGCGAAACTCAAATCTGGACAGACATTGATGACATTTGAATTTTATGATATCAAGCGGTCTTTAAGAAGAAAAATCCTCTTAGTGGTACCTATCATAGATAAAACTATAAGATTACATATCCTTACAATAAAAGTATGTATTGAAACGCTGTCTCCTTCTTCCCCTATGCAGGCAAAAAGTGGACAGGTTCAGTAAAAAAGAAAAAAAATACTAAATTAAAACTAAGGAGAGAAATAAAAGAAAATTTAGAACAATGAGACAATATAATTAAACAAGAAATTAAAACGCGATAACAGGTGGTGGTTCGACTGATCCTGGTTTCTTTAATAAAATTAATTAGGTACTATCCAGCTGCCAAAAAAACGTAACTTCTGGCGGTGTTTTCCCCCGGCAGCGAGTTGATGAGGCGGCGGCGACGGAAGGCGGCGGTCGGCAAAAAGAAATCCCTCAGGAAGCAGGCAGGGCTCGCCGTCCTGATCGGGCTGGGGTAACTTCCCGCAACTGGGGTTAATATGTGGTATAAACCAAATCTGTTCGAGTGGCGATTATTATTTCGGAAATATAACACAAGTATTTATTTCGTCTCCACGGCAATGCTATCATAATAGTTAGTGCAGTTAGACTAACACGGGAAAGACACGGGAGGATTTCAGGTAGAAAGTTCAATCCTAACCCTAGGAATGAGAATCTATGAATGTCGCACGATCGTGTGCGCAGCTAGATCACCCGTTTAAAATGAGCCTGCGGGGTGAAAGGGAAATGAAATCATCAAAGGTCATTGGACAAAACTTATTCGTCCCGCCTATGCGCATATTGTTCAAATTCGCTACCATATAAGGTAATCTTGTCGCTAAAATGCAGAATCCGGCAAGAATTGGCTACGCCCAAAACCTTTTCGAATTTATAACGGTGGAACTATGTCGCGAGAAAATACGAAAATTGACCAACGCGATAGTACTTACAATAACTGTGGTAACTCTGTAAAAAAGTAACCATAAAAACAAACGAAGTTTAACATCCAAATAAGTAATGACTGCGTAATAATGAATAAAGTTCATTTATTCAACTCCAGAGAATTTAAACAGGCCTCATATATCATTTGTCCTAATGCCTTAAGGAATCCGAAATATATTGCGAAGTAATGCTGTTGTACATTAGATGTGCGCATATTGTGCCGCGGGACTTGAAAATGATAAATAGAAGTTTTTCCCTTAAAAAAAGTACTTTTAAAAACAGCTCATTTAGCTCGTTATTAGGAAAAATTCAATTTTGAATGCCATTTTTAAAAGTTTATCGAAAAGAAAATGGACATAGTCTGTTTATCTTTGAGATTTCTTTAATTATTGGTTAGTGTTTTAAAATTGTCTTACTAGATATTATTTTCAAATCTGATATGAATAAAGCTAAAAACAAAATTTTGCAAATAGACATTCATATCATTTTTAATTTTTTTTAAAATTATTAATAAAGAAAGAAGAAAGATGAAAAAATTATTCACCCGAGTGGGAATGGACCCACGACCACGTGCAAGACCCTAATATCTTAGGAACCAGACACTTCCCAGGTATGCTCCCATGGAGAAAAATTACCGTGATGATGAGGAGATTCCGTAGTTTTCGGGAACGTTGACGACTAAAAATCACCTGTATACGAAATTAAGACAAATATTTACATGACATTACGATTACTAATAAATCTTAACGCATGAGGTTATGATATCATCATCATCAGCCTATTACAGTCCAATGCTGGACGTAGGTCTCCCCTGGGGCACGCCACAAGGCTGCCATGGGGGGTATTTTCCCATAGTCACCACGCTGGGCAGGCGGGTTGGTGACCGCAGTTTGTATTTTGGACTATGTTGCCAACACGGGAGGCGCTGCTGCCCACCTCTCGGAAACCCTTAATCGCCTTGTACGATACCCACGGGCAGACATGGGGTGGTACGAATTCTACTCTGCCGGCACCACGCGGCATATGATATACATCGTTATAATTAGAGACTATTATAGAACATAACTCCATGACATACGGAGCCGAGACATGGAACCTGACGGTGGGTCTGGCTCACCGATTGCATGTCACTCAGAGAGCTATGGAAAGGTCACTGCGTTTCGGACTTTGTCCATTAGCGAGATTATCCGGTAGAAGACCAAAGTGACAGGCATAGTCTCGAAATGTAGCAGACTAAAGTGGCAGTGGGCAGGCCACATCTGTCGTAGAACCGATGGACGGTGGAGTAAGCGGGTTCTCGAATGGAGACCGTGCCTCAGCAAGCGTAGCGTTGGGCGCCCTCCGGCCAGATGGACCGATGACTCAAAGAAGACGGCTGGTAGTGACTGGATAGCAAAAATGGGAGATCAAGCCATCTGGCGTATACTGGGGGAGGCTTATGTCCAGTAGTGGACTGACGATGACGACTATAGAACATAAAATAATTTCAACAGAACGAACAACCAAATTAATATTTTGGTAAACAAATAGCAAATATGTTTTAATTGAAATTATCTATAGCATAACATAGAACGACTTCTAGCTGTTACCTGCGACTTTGTCCGCGTGGATTACAAAATGCCTATCTTTCTTCATACTACAAACTATATGCATGCAAAATTTCAAAAAGATGGGATTGTTAAAAATAGCGTGAAGAGGTAACAAACAAAGTTACTTTCGTATTTATGCTAATAATATACTAGTGGACTCCCGCGACTTCGTCCGCATGAGGGGGCGTTGCACTCGTATAAAACCGGAGCAGTTCCCTATTTATACATGTAAACCTTGCTCTTGAATCTATCCATTAAAAAATCGCATCAAAATCCGTTGCGTAGTTTTAAAAATCTAAGCATATTTAGGGACAAACACACAGCGGGTTGTTCTATAATATGTAGTGATAGTAAAGTTGGGATATTATGCAGACGCTAGTGTCTAGTAAGCTTCGGTGCCAATTTACTCAGTCCACATTAGTATGGGTTCAGACCAACTTGGTCATCTCAAACGCAATTAGCATGCAAATTAACAAAGTTTCGTTAGTCGTGCCTAAAATTTATCGAGATTAATAGGTAGTTATGACGGAAAAATCATGAATCTACTTTTTAAATTCATTCCTTTAGTTATCGAACAATAGTAGCTGTACAAAAACGATTTTCAGAAGGAAATTAGAATTAAAAACACTCCTGATTTTCAACTTTTATTATGTACCTTATTAACCTGAAAAATATGAAGATATTTGTTACTTTTTCACGTAAAAATAACTTTTCCATTTTATTAAACTTGGCAATTATTCATGGTTACAAAAGAGGATATGAACATAACCCACTATAGTGTAGTTATCTTCAAAATTTGAGACTCATATAAATATAGAAATTCGCTTACCATAATTATCACGTTTATAACACTCTGTATAGCTTATTGGTTGGCAGTTAAGTTAAAACTTGATTCGACTTCGTGTCAATTTTATTAAAACAAACCAAGCTTATAGCGATATCAAACTGTATACTTAAGTGTATTATTATTACACTGGGCCCAAGATAGTACTCCATTGTCCACAAAATTGAATCTAACAGATCATTTATAAACAAACAGACGGAATAACTGAGATTATTTACGAATAATTATGTAAATGAATATTTAGCTTATTTGCATTCGCAAGGTTTCCCTTTGACTGGTTAGGAGCTTGTTTCAAAGGAAAGCAATGTTTAGGGATTTGGTGAAATAGTTAAATATGGAACTCTATTAGTGGGAGTTTCTGTCTGCAACCTGCAGGCGATTTCGGCAACTATCCGCTGGTAATTTGGAGGAATATAATTCATTTATGTTATATGAATAGCGGTCGCCCACAACTTTGTTCGTGTAAATTGTGCAATTTCAATTTGTTCCGTTCCTATGAGAATTTCGGGATAATCTCATGTCAAAATATAGTATGCGAAATGTTGTATGTCAATAATCACTCAGTAACAGATACACTTCAAATACCTGCTCGGGAAGGGTTTAAAAAAATTAAATTACCTAAGTAAACGTAATCCCACCAAAAACATAAATGCAAAAAAGGAGAGCCAAGTTCAATACAAAAATTATGCTTGGCCGTGGGCTTCGCCGCAAAAAGAATGGAGATCTAAATGAGTGCCAAGTTCTATGCAAAATCCAAATATGTATTTATAGGAACAAAATAACACATTACGAACAAGTATTAAACTTTATTTCTTTGCTTTATTGGATATCTATAACAATTGCTGTTATTTAAAAGAAATGTGAGATCTTAAAGTAGGTTAGATTTGACTTGGCCAGTTTTTATCAGAATTAAAATAAATATATGTGGAATACAAATTACCGAGCTGGATTCCAAATTTCATCCTTCTAGGTCATCTGGAAGTAGGTTAGGTTTAGGTACTATATGTCAGTCAGTCATTGCAAAAATTTACGACTTTTTGACCTTCATATCTTTATAACCGTTTGAGCTAGCTTCATGAAATTTAGGCTTCTAGATGTCCTTATAGATATAATTAAACACACGTAGTTTCCTTTGTTTACGTTAAATAGGTTTTAAGTTAGAGAAGGTTCAAAAGAGGCACCAAGTGGTCCGTGTGATGATACACTCGGCGCTGCTTTGCTTGAACTAGGCTTGACACGCTGCCGCGTGTCTAGATATCTTTTATAATTCCAAATAATGTTATAAATGAGAAAGTGAGTTTATTCCATGCCTGTTCACGCTTTATTTAAATAACCAGTCTACATGAAATTTTGCATAAAAATAGGTCTAGTAAGAAGTACGAAAAAGAACATATAGGCTACATTCTGTAGTCCACCTGCACAAAGTCGTAGGCAACAGCCAGTAAATAATATACGTTCGACCTAACAATCTGCTATCCAGCGCGGCAACGGAGCCAGCATTTTAGCCACGCTACCTGATAACGGAGACCTCGGATCCTGTAAAACCGGAACTGGTCGACCGATCTACCATAAACACGCTAGCGCTAAGTAGTTTTTAAGTTAGTTATAGAAATTTCTACCTTACCTGTAATCTTAAAACTAAATAAATAATGTTTACATTAATTTGAAATTTTTATATCCCTTGGGGTAAACATCTTCCATAAGATACTATCGTGAATACACTTCGTTAGCGGAAAATTACAAGATTTATTTGCCAAAATAAACATTTTGTCTAAGGACCCATAGGGAAATGGTACAACACACATTTTACTTGACTTTTGTATAATAACGAATCCCTTTATATTTTTAAATTCAGGGATCTCTGCACTTTTATAATACAGTACTTGTTCGAAGTAAAGACTATCACTATAGGTATATTATAATAATAGATTTTGTAAGATTGTTGAATAAATAAATATATTTGCATGCCACATTTATTTATTTATTTAAAGAACATACAGCATAGTACATGTAACAGATCCAGCCTAATACTTAACTAAAGCCAATTACAATGTTCTACAGCTCAACTAACAAAAGTGAGAAAACATGAAAAACTATTAGGTAACCATAAAATACTTAGAATAAACAACATATTTTGTGACAAACAAACATGTTTGGTAAAAAATATCTCTGATCTCATAATGGTACAAATTGGTATGTATGTATTTATTTGGTTACTAGGCAGAAATTAGTGCTAGACTGCAGAAAAAACAAATGTTGAAATTACCCGGATTTTTTTTTATAAAAAGTAGTCTATTTCTGTCTCTGTCTGGTTTCAAGCTACCTCCCCAACAATTTTTTCCCTCAATTTTCCAACCGAATCGGTACAGCAGTTCTTGAGTTATAAAGAGTGTAACTAACACGACTTTTTTGTATTATGTAATTATACAGGGTGTAACAAAAAGGGTATGTTAAGCGAAAAGCTATGTAAATAGCCCACAAAATTTGAGATCCAAAATCACATGTTTATTTTTCCCGATAGTACGGAGAATTTTTAAATATCTCAGGAATTTTCATACAATCTTGAAAAATAAAAATGTGATTTCGTGTTTCAAATTTTGGAAATGCGTTCTCTATAGTGGGCTATTTGTACAGCTTTTCGCTTAACATACCCTTTCTGTTACACCCTGTATATGTGGGGATTATTTACAATTAAATAAATTAAATGAAATAGGTTTCATCATCATCATCATTTACAGCCCTGAGAAGTCCACTGTTGGACATAGGCCTCCCCCAACAACCTCCACTCCGACCGGTCGGAAGCAGCCTGCATCCAACCGACGCCCGCAACCTTGACCAGGTCATCCGTCCACCTCGCGGGTGGCCTTCCCACGCTGCGCTTGCCGATACGTGGTATCCACTCTAGAACTTTCCGACTCCATCGGCCATCAGTTCTTCGAGCTATGTGCCCTGCCCATTGCCACTTCAGCTTGCTGGACCGTTCAGCTATGTCGGTGATCTTTGTACGTCTGCGGATCTCCTCATTTCTGATTCGATCACGCAGAGAGATCCCAAGCATAGCTCTCTCCATCGCTCGCTGTGCGATCCTGAGCTTTTTTATGAGGCACATAGTTAGAGACCACGTCTCGGCACCGTAGGTCATCACTGGCAGCACGCACTGGTTGAATACCTTCGTCTTTAAGGACTGGGGTATCTTGGACACAAATAAGCTTCGTAGTTTCCCGAACGCTGCCCAGCCGAGTTGGATTCGCCGAGTTACCTCCTTCTCAAAGTTGGACTTACCTAGTTTGACCGTCTGTCCCAGGTAAACATACTCGTCAACAACTTCAAGCATCGAGCTCCCAACCAGTACAGGAGTGGGCGGCACATGGACGTTCGACATGATCTTCGTCTTGTCCATGTTCATCTTCAGGCCCACCTGTTGGGAGACTCGATTGAGGCCATCGAGCATTGTGCTTAGATCCTTCAGTGATTCTGCCATGACCACGATGTCGTCTGCGAACCGAAGGTGAGTGATGTATTCGCCATTGATATTGATGCCGAGTCCTTTCCATTCGAGAAGCTTAAAGGCGTCTTCCACTGCATTGGTGAAGAGCTTCGGAGAAATAACATCTCCTTGTCTCACTCCCCTCTGCAAAGAAATCGGCTCAGTGCTCCGCTCCTGTACTCGTACCGACATGGTGGCATTGCTGTATAAACACTTCAGCACTTCGATATATCGATGGTCAATATGGCACCGCTGGAGAGACCGCAACACTGCCCATGTCTCGATCGAATCAAAGGCCTTCTCATAGTCCACGAACGCTAGGCATAGTGGCCGATTATACTCTTCCGTTTTTTGTATAACCTGCCGTAGCGTGTGGATATGATCTATGGTACTAAACCCTTTTCGGAAACCGGCTTGTTCGGGAGGCTGGAAGTCATCAAACCTGCGAGTAAGACGATTCGTGATTACCCTTGAAAACAACTTGTAGACATGGCTCAGAAGCGAGATGGGTCTATAGTTCTTTAGCAAGGCTTTATCGCCTTTTTTAAAGAACAGCACAGAAATAGGTTTCACCGTAACTTATTTATTTCACTTCCAAACTTCTTTAGGTAAATCTTATTCCTCCATTGCCCTCTTCCTATGTGTGTCACTGCCTTAATTCACCGTCATTCTATCTCTCTCTTGCATACTCTATCTCGTATTCCTGTCATAGACCCATTTCCACATGTAGATACTATTTCCATTGTGTTTTTTTTATGATTTATCTAATCACTTAATTTTGACTGGTTGGCTGGATGAAATCTCTGTTAGGCATGAGATCGCCTTTGTACATTTATGTAATAGTTATTTCTTTCATTCTAAAATATGAAACTCAGGATTATTTTGTAACGAGAACCAACTAACTCCCTTGTGATTGTTTTTCGTTCGGTGAACTGACCCTTGACAGCTCCGAAATGCATTGTTCGATTGAAAAGCTATTAAAACTATCTTCATATTCTACATAGTTTATATTTGCAGTTTCAAATCTAAATAATTCGCATATTCAGTGGAATAACGGCACAATTTAGCAAAAATTGAAAAACGAAATTGTGCTCTTGTTCTGCCGTAGAATAAGAGCATAAATGTCAAAAATCGAAAAACGCAATTTTGTCGTTGTTCTACCAAAAGCGCGATATATTTTTAAATACATACATTATTAGCAAACACCCATTTTTCAACAAATGTTCTATTAGCGCGGTCTTGCTCTACTAAAATACCTCTAGATGGATACGAGTAGCAGTAAAGCATAACATCATCACTGAATGAATGAATGAATGAGGGTTTTGCTCATAACGAAAAATATGTGAACTCCCATCTAAATCTTCCAGGAGCCGCCTCTGGAAGCAGCTGTAGTATTATACGTTTTTTTTTACTTCCAGAGCAGCATGAAAGCAAAATATTATAACTACTACAAATTTCATGCTGTACCGTTTAGTGATTAATAGATGTATCAATCAGAAGGCTTTAAAAGTTCCATCCAATGAGCAGAATTCCAACAAAACGGGAAGTGAAAACATTTGCAATTCAAATAACCGTTTTCGTTTTAAATAAACAAGGAATAATTTAATTCAATAGGCTATGTTAAGAGCATTTTGCGAATTAAAACAATGGCCAAGGAAAATGTATTCATGGAGAATTAAATAAGCGATTGAAGTTTCGTGTTGATTTCTTTGGAAATGTTAGAGATATTGTTTTAATTAGATCACGGTAATATTCTCTAGTTCTAGAGCTTGACTGGAATCGGCGAAACATTTAACCGTTGATTTTTTTTACAAATCAATCGTCGTCGTTGTCGATTAAAAGCACCTGTAGCAAAGAGTATATCCGCAAAGCATTGCAAGCTCGTTATGCTAATGTCAGTTAAGAGCCCGTACAAAGCCAGGAAAAAATCAGATTTCACCCGCACGCTTCACACCCCCCGCACTTTGAGAGAAAATTCGGTGAAGTAATGTCTTGCACGAACACTGTATACGCAAAAAACAGATAAAGTATATTTTATTCAAAATTAACAATGTTAATTGTTGTAAGAGGCGCCTCTCTCTTAGCCTCCAGCGCCCACAAGGGGGCGTACGGTATCGCTCACTTTGGGAAAGACTTCCAGCGCGTCAAAGTATTTTTCTGACCTGGAGCACAAAAGCTTAGTCCTCTCGTCTCAACGGAGCGATCACAACTCATTGACGAAACAAAACGTGCCCTCTACGCATGTATTAGGTAAAACAGAACGAGAATATTCTACGCGGAATAAGAACGTAGTAAGCGCCGAACTAGTATTATTTCAATTACTCGTAAAATATGCTATATTTTCTCAAAACCGCTAATTCTATCGAGAAAATAATTAAACATCATATTTTCGCTTAATTCACTATCTTGCAAATATAATGTTATATCTATATTAAAACAAGCAAATGATTTGTGTATTACTATCGTTATATTTAAAAATCTTCTGTTTGTGTGTTTGTAATGGATTTTCCTCTAAACGGCTGAACCGATTTTGATGAAATTTTGTGTGTGTCTTCAAGTGTGTTCAACGTTGTTTTCTCTGCAGTCCATACAGACGGAGTCCAAAAACATTATTTAATTGACCGAATTGTGAAGCTAAATCATCCTCGAACCCACTTGAACATACACACAAAATTTCAACAAAATTGGTCCAGTCGTTTAGAAGGAGTTCAATTAAAACCACACGAAAAGAAGATTTATATTCTGTAACGCGTTTTTAACTTTTTGTCATTTTTTTTATTAACATGATCGCGTGATGGTGTCCAGTGTTTATGTTAATTTTTTTATAGGTAGTTTGGTATGTCTACGTGCATTTATGCAAAAAAACGCAACTTAATAACTTAACTTTGTACCTTAATATCTTGGGAACCAGACACTTCCCAGGTATTCTTCCATGGGATCCTTCCAAATGTTCGTGATGATGAGGAGAATCCATAGTTTTCGGAAATGTTGACGACCAAAAAACACCCTATAAATACAACCTTTTACATAGAATCCGGCAGACTGCGCTGCAGTCGTTGTGTCGAATATTCAAAAGTATACTTTAGTTTCAGTTACGCCCGGTATATGGTTGTTATATCTCGGAAATGTTTATCCCTTAATAACCTAGAGTTTCAATTTTGATACCAATCTTTTCAACTGAATGTTCACATTACTATTAGTTTTTTTTTATAGGTTGGCTGTTCGTATTTTACTGTTGTATAATATTCTTTCCAACGAAATTAAAAATCATTGTGATTTTTTTTAGCTATTTTTCCCTTTATCTAGTCCCTCAAGAAAGCTTAAAGCTGTATTTTCACCACCACCAAAATTTGAACCTCAAAATCACATGATTATTCTTCATGATTGTGTGAACATTCCTGAGTTGTTTAGAAATTCTTCATATTATTTAAAAAAAAAAAACATTTGATTTTGGTACGCTCGCGGCATTACTGATAACTGTATTGGCTATAAATTGGCTAAAATATCCGGCGGCATTCTGTCTGCGATTTTGATTTTGAAATAAAATCATGTCAGCCATAAAATAAACCTATTACTATAGCATGTTTAGCTTTCAGAACGTACAAATGCAATAACAGGAACATATAAATGAATGACTTTTATTCTAAGCAAGTTAATGTAGAAAGGAGACGTGCTATTTAATTATTTGGCATGTATGAAGTCTAATGAATATATTTATTTTTAGAAACCATTGCAGTTTAAGAGCTGTAGATACTATCTTATCTGGGAGGAACAGTATAGTTTTATTCTTTAGCCCGCAGTTATGGTAGATGGACGTAAAACTATTGGTCCTGCGCCTGATCTCTCTCCGGTCGTGTCAGCTTTCCGTCCCATCGGACTATGAGAGTGACGGAATAGAGTGCATCTGTGTTTGTGCACACACTTTTGCACTATAATATCTCCTGCGAACCTGGCTAATCTCCGTAGAGATTGGTCAACTTGGCCGAAATACGGTGGGGAGTAGTGTTGAGTAGGACACGACTTGAAAAAGAGTTTGTATGAGTAGCCTCTTTTTTGTCCTGAGCCAGTACAATGTCCCACTTCAAATGAGGCGAGGCGTACCTACTGACTGAACCATTTGAAGTTATTATAGTACGAAATATGCGTGCCTCCTGACGACGCCTCAAATGTCAGACGCGACGTGCTTTTGTCATGGCGCCTCGCCTCGCATGGAAGACAATATATTTCTCTCTCGCTCAAAATGTCAGACGCGACGACCGTGACCTGATCACGTGACGTGCTTGTCGTTTGTCTGCCTGCCTCGCTCGACCGTTCAAGCTCGACCGCGACAAGAAAATTGAAGTAGTACAATTTAAAATTTCGAGGCACTCTTACATTTTGACGTCATGTCCGGGACAAATGAAGTGCCTCTTGTATGTCCTACTCAACACTAGTGGGGAGATCTTATTACGGTAGATTTTGCAAAAAAATTAATGGTGATAACCCAATGATTTAGACATGCACCTTTCAACCGGGAGACCTAGGTTCGATGCCAGTTACAGGCCTGTACCACGGAATTTTTTTTCAAGTACAGATTTTAATGTAGTAAAATTTGCACTTAGCTCTTGTCTCGGAAAACACGTGAAACCGTTACTTCTGGGTCTGATATCTATTCGGTCGTTTCGTCCCATTGAACTATGGGAGTGAGGAACAGAGAATGCATGCGCACACACATCGGCACTATACTTATATTATTATCATATAATCAACAATCACCGTTGAGATTGGCTACAATGACCGAAATACGGTCGGAGACTCAAAGTAACTCTTTGGTGAAACGTCTAGTAGTCGTTTATAAGAATTCCGATTCGGTTTGTCTGACTGACCTAGCAATCAGAAAACACAAACCCAAAATAGTCCAAACAATTGTGTGTCGTGGTCCCGTATACTTAACTGATTAAACTGTGAGAGGGGATCCGAATTAATTGTGTTGTTTTCTTTGTAAGCCGCCATTTGCAATTCTAATAGCACGGTTGAAAGACGTCACTTGGACGAGCTAGTTGTCGCCAATACATTTATTTAGATAAGGAATGAAGTCCAGTCATTCAAGATAAAGCATAAATAAGAGTTACGTACATGTCACACAACAATCTTCTATAACTTCTTTAAAACAGACATTGTCGTCAGCTATCAAAAAAAAATATTACGCACTTCTCAGAAAAAATACAATCGCTCAAAACCATCAAGAACTCCGTATCTCGAAAAGTCTTATATTCAAATTGAATTGCACGAAATTAAAATTATGTAGTATTTATTCATTCATTTGGTTGAAAGATGAAGCGACGAGCTGTTTTGCCGAAGAGAGCTAAGTACGGATTACCGAGAAAAGCAATTTCATCACCGTTCGTTGTAAACTTCAGTGACACACTGAACATAAAATTGGTAAAGATGCATCCTGAATATAATAAAATTAGAATATAGACTAGACAATTCTTGTGCTGATGCGGGGCTTCACTAGAATACATCAGCTACGTCCTTGCGCCATGTCGTAAAAGTCGGCTAAGGAACTCGGTCATTCTCTCAGGAGATAAGCTTGCAACTTGTCACTGGTCATGAACACACAAAGAGATAAGCTTGCAACTTGTCACTGGTCATGAACACACAAAGAGATAAGCTTGCAACTTGTCATTGGTCATGAACACACAAAGAGATGTCCACACTATGCTAAACGTTGCTGTGTGATCTTCTCTATGTTTCTGCAATTCTGGCTACTCCATTTTGGAAACACAACTGTGTATAATTATTATATTATACCTATAATAGTATGCAGGTATGTACATAATGTAAGAAAATATAATGGGTATACTCGTAGTAAGTGAACAAACAGTTCTTCAGACTTATCAAGAATATATCTTGATGGTGTGGTGTGTCTTCTGTCAGATATTGAAATGTGGACATAAAGTTTAATCTAACCCATCTGAGAAATGAAGACAAGTGAAAGACTTGCACATTTCTGTACGGGTGTGCTTAAATTGAGGCGAAATGGAGCGGAGCGAAATATATACATGCATAATGTACAGTGTACGTGGTGTCCAGAACTGCAGAATCATCAAGGAGATTCTACAGCCACGCTTAATGCGTAGAGAGGCCGCTAGCCGGTTGCTAGCTTATCGTCTGAGAGTAGGCCCCTGAGTTCCTTGGTCGACTCATACGACATGCTTGGAAGGACATGCAGCTGATGAATTCTAGTGAAGCCTCGCATCAGCACAGGACTGTTCTTCGTCTTCTTCTTCTTCAGACTATTGCAGTCCACTGCTTGACGTAGGCGGCACGCCACAGGGGGGTTTTGCCCATAGTCACCACGCTGGGCAGGCGGGTTGATGACTGGACTGTTAATCCGAATCAATTAGTACTTATATACAAAAGGGTGTCTACCATAATTAAGGTCCTCAGAAATGTTATTGAAATTACAAATGTGATAAAAAGTGTAACATTAATGTACAAACATGAAATAAAAACGAAATAACTTTACTATTAAAATGTAAAGTAACATTTTGTATTGAAGAGGTCAATATGAACAGTCACTCACACACATATATACATAATAATATTGTAAAACTCTCAGACATTCTTATCTTAAAAACAAGTTAAAACCCCGTGAATCTCACCCCAAAGTCTAAATTTTAAAGCTAAAAAGCAGTGATGTGATAATTCATCTAAGCTAAAAAGCCAAACCATTTACCAAACTCGCTTGTCAACTGATATAACTTGCGGTTGGCGAATCTCGTCATTTTCTGCGAACCCAGTTAGTTGTACGCTGTCAGCCACCCGTGGTGGTTGTGTGGGCTTAGCAACTCGCGATCGAAGTGCATACGTGATTATTTCTTTAAAAAATGTTTGTGCATTGAGAAACTGTTGCTGACGGTCCAGTTTTTGTTGTAGAAAACATAGTTCGATGTTTTGTGTTAATGCATAATCCAGGTATGTAATATTTTTTTGTATTATCACAAGGTTTTCAAAACTACCGTTGATAAATATTTTTCTACCTTGGATTAAATAGTTTGATATTCTGAAGAATGTTTCGCATATTTTTATCAATGATAGTATGTATTATCCCGGAAAATTTTAGGTTTAGATATCATTGACAACCTTTCATCACCCCATTGAGTTCATGTGATCGTAAATTGTAGTACCTATAAATTATCATTTCTTTCTTATGTATAGATATGGCATTGGCAAGTTTTATCAAAATTCATTTAGAAGTTTTTGAGTTAAAAACTATTCTCAGTAATTTTCACGTTTTTTAAAGTGAATCAGAATATTAGTAAAATGTTTTAATTGAAATAAATTATCCCCTATACTTCCACAGTTAACATACTAGACACACCATTTTTTTCTGTAAACATTATATTTTGAAGAAAACCTCCCAAACTGACGCATAGATGTAAATAATCCAAATTATCCACCAAGGAAACGAAACTTGGACATCCCAGTAATACCTATAGTACAAGCACACTATAACAGCCTTATTTCTAAGTAAAGTACACGTGTGCTCTATTTACATGGCTTGTTTACCTTCATGAAAATGGGGTCAATATAGAGAAAATCGTACGAGGCGATTAGAGGTTTGGGAGGCGGGTAGCAGCGTCTCCCGTATACTGACAACATAGGTAGTCCAAAAATCAGACACCAACCCGCCTGCCTAGCGTGGTGACTACGGGAAGAAACCCACCTATGGCAGTAGCCTTATGGCGGGCCCTGGCTGGGAGAGGCTCGACGTTCCGCTGTATGCCTGTCCCTATGTTCTTAGAACTTTAAACTACACATGCTGTTTTTTCAATAGATAGAGTGATTAAAGATGAAGGATAATTAGCGACCCACCCCGGCTTTACAAGTGCAATGCTGATATGATATTCCTTTTTATACAGATGAAGTCGTGGGTGGCCGCTGGCTATTTATTTAGGCCCTTTTCTGATTTATCGGCGCGGCATCGGTGCGACATCAACACGTCGGTATTCCGTAAGCATACCGCGCCGCTTCCACTTTCGCACATGTCTGCAAATATTTCTGCAGAGCCGTTTATAAAATAATGTCGTCTTCGAGTTCAAGTGATGAAGATATGTTAGCTTGTTACATTTATACTTGCTTTACTTAATAAAACCTTTTTGGCATCAAACTTATATCGAAAATTATATTATTTGCTACGCCCAGGCCGTTTCTGTCACATCCTTTCTAGATTATTCAGCTAATTTATAGTTGTACAATTCGGGGTACTTTTCTACTTCCAGTACTAAGACAACATTAATATGACATGCATTCAGAGACGTGGTAAGCTGAATATGTGTCGCGCCGCTGCCGCGTTTACCGCACCTATCAGGAACGCTCCATTTATATATAGGCGCTCGGTAAGCTATCGGTGTCGCGTATACCGAGCGTGCTGATGTCGCACCGATGCCGCGCTGACAAATCAGAAAAGGGTCTTAGTATACATATTGGTCACGTCTAGTATCCTAAAGAGAAGGATCTTTAAAAAAGAATTATTAAAATCGATATTTATCATGTCAATGTTTGTATCTAGGGATTCGAACCCAGGACCTATGTTGCGACGAACAGGGTCACTACCAACTACACCACTCGGTCGTCCAAGATCTTTGACACCATTTTGTTTTTGAGTATCATAAATTAAAATCTAATTTTTAATACCCCAGGTATGAACCTTTTGCGTATCACTTTAAAAGATGGATAACATTACCGTTTAGCCATTTGGTCATATTTAAAATTTTCTAAATTGTTTTGATCTTGTTTGCTTTTACCCTTTTTAATAATCCCTTGGGGTGCATTTTCCCTAAATACTTTTAATGGTAATATTACATTTTAATTTCAATTGGAGAATACAGTTTATTATTTTAATAATTTCTTATCATACATTGTCTTAACGCGTCTGTAATGGCGATAAATATATTATTATTATGTTACGTAAGGCGAAGGACACCATGACTTTGGATGCGGTATTATTTTAAAAAAAGGTGTCAAAAATAGTTTTTAACCAGTGTTTAGTTGCGGTTTTGTATTAAATAGTATCGTTTGAATTTTACGTAGTACATATAAAACATATCAACTACGAATACGCTACGGACTACGAAGTCCGTAGTCTCATCTTGCTACGAATTTGATATTTTGTGTCTACTCGTATTTCTAACAGACGCTCACGACTTAATCCGTGTATTATGTATTCCTACCAAGCTTTAACATTAAAATATTAAGTCGAATTTCCAACACAATTAGTAGATTTTTTTACTTGAAATAAGTCAAAGGGACAAGTGCGCGGGGCGCGCGTGCCATTTTTATGAGTAGGTGCGTTAGAGCTTTCGAAAACAATTCCTATTTTGTTTTGTATTATATTGATATTGTTGTTTATATTTCGTGAAATAATTATTTTGCCCGAAGAACTGAAAGAATAAGAGTTCAAGCAGCACGTGCTATATTTCTATCAGAAAAATATTTTTAAAATCGGGTATCATTAAATTAAAATGTACAATTTTAGCTGTAAGACCTTTTCCTTTTTATTCATGGAACAAAAAAGATTAGCATTTACACTTATCAATATTTTATTTTGTTTCCTTTAGTTGATTTTTTTCATATTATGTATGGGAAGTGTCTGGTTTCCAAAATATTTGGGTCCAAAGTTGAGTAAATAGACTGCGTTTTTCTGCATAAATGCACATTGACGCGTATAGTAAAATTTTTTCACGAGAAATAATTTATATCTGTCTATGAAAAATCTAGCATTAACACTGGACACTATCACACTATCACAATTTCGCCCGAACTTTTTTTTTTCAAAAATAGTAGAAACCAGTTACTGTTGGTTTCAAAACAATATAAGCATTGATTTGTTCGAAACAAGGGGGGAACGCGCGACCCAATATCTTTTGAGTCATAAATTCAAGGGGCCACATTATGCAGCGAGCGACAATAGGTATTTTTTCGCGACACTGAACTTGTGTACATATTCACCAAGTTATGAATTAAGCGGCGAAATTTGGAACTAACGCTGACACGTTGAAATATCAGGTTTGGTACCGCAGTGGTGACGGTGGCGACACCCTGAGTTCACAGATAACTTGGTGTGACAGTACTTCCCGGTATCTTCGGCTTTCATTCGTAAAAGTCGGTCAAGTGTGCGAAATTCGAGTTCGCATGTTCATAAAAACATCTCAAAACGTGAGAATTTAATATCGATATGGAGTTTTATAAATAGATCAGTTCTGTGATGATGCGGGGCTTCACTAGAATACATCAGCTGCATCGCCTCCCATGCATGTCGACTAGGGAACTCAAGTGCGTTTTCTCAGGTATTGATCCAGCAACTTGTCACTGATAAATTACACCTGGGCCCGCCATACTTATCGTGGCTCTAAAGTTTCCTTCATGATACTGCAGTTTTGGCTACCCCAATCAGGATAGAATAAATAATAACCCCTTACCACGTGGGTCTTAATAGGCTTACTAGTGAAAAGTGGGTGTCTATCGAACCTCTTTCAGGGATAATGGGCGTGACTATAATATGTATTTATATAAAAATACTTTGCGAAAAGTTTAAGGTTATATAATGATAGATTTGTTCATCATAACAATGAAATAAGTACATGAAAACTGGCTCAACTATATGATCTTAGCTAAGCTATTTTGGTTTGGTTGGCGATGGACGATCGGCGTGTTATTGTAAGATAAGTGAAAGCCCAGTCAGGTTTTTCATCTTACAATCTTAAATATTTTCTGGAAAATAAACATGTGATTTCGAGTAAATGAAAAGGAAAGGTGGCACTTTCCTTTTCTCCATAAATTTCCCAATTCTCTTTTATTGAAGTATTACTAAATGGACATGGTTAAAAATTTTTAGAACTGTTCTATGAAATGAACTAAAATTTTAAATATCAATAAACATAAAACACAAATAGATAAATTATTATGCACACACACATTAGCCTTTTGCAATCCACTGCCGGTCACGTCTATAGTACGCCACAAGGCGAGGTCACGTCTATAGCACGCCATAAGGCTACTGTGATAGAGGGGCCGTGCTGATAGTCAACACGCGGGGCAGGCGTGTTGGTGACCACGATGTCATTTTCGGACTGTGTTGTCAACACGGAGGCGCTGCATCTCACCTCCCGGAAACCCTTAATCGCCTCTTACGATACCCACGAGAAGATATGTAGTGGTACTATTCTACTATGCAGTCACCACAAGGCACTCTACCTATACAGGGTGTAACAAAAGAGTTTATGTTAAGCGAAAAGCTTTGTAAATAGCCCACTAAAAGGAACCTATCCACAAAATTTCAGACTCGAAATCACATGTTTATTTTTCCAGATAATATGGAGAATTCCTAAACAACTAAGGAATGTTTATACAATTTTGAACAATAAACATGTGATTTCAGGTCTCAAATTTTGGAAATCGGTTCTCTACAGTGGGCTGTTTACATAGCTTTTTGCTTAACATATCCTTTCTGTTACAACCTGTATTTAAATCACTAGTGGACGCTCGCGACTCCGTCCGCGTGGACTGTAATAAAAAGAAAATGTCGAAATATTATCCGGGATAAAAATATTTTCCCCGGGGTAAAAAATAGCTTATGTCCTTTCTCAGTAGGTACATATAAATTGGCGTAGAAGAGATAGACAGAGAGAGTTACTTTCGAATTTATAATATAAATAGAGATAACGTTTAAAATATAAATCTTTGTACCTACAAATGATAAATTTACTGCTATGTCTGTTACACAGTGTAAAGTACCTTTTTACGGATCCTAGTTACAAATAGAATCAAACAACCCTTGCCAGATACGTATTTCGCAAAAGTACTGATGTGTATTAATTTGTGGACACCCTGTCATGCTGGACTGCACATGACAAGGGATCAGACGGCAGGAGAAGTCTTATAAATCCTACTAATATTATAAACGCGAAAGTTTCTGAAAACGTATATAAGTATATTTGTTGCTCTTTCACGCAAAAACCTACTGAATGGACTTTGATGAAGCTTCACAATAACAGTGTTGGCTGCAGGTGACAGACGACAGGTTAGACAACTAGTGATTGGATCAGACTGCAATACAGAGGCAACGTTAAGAGCTTTATTTCGGTCGCCTCGTAAAATATAGCCCTAATTCTCACATCTCTACTATTACCGGCAATTTTTTATTAATAATTTTTTATGCTAACAACGATATATAAATGTCAAGTTAATAGGATCACGGCAAGTGCTAAACACCTTAATTTTCATTTCATGGAATATTGTGAGACAAAGCTGACTTCACGGAGGGTGGAAGCAACATTGGAAATGTACGTAGAAAAAGGGTCGCATTTTTTTATTTCTTTTCCATCCTGCCTTTTATTCATATATACACTTATGGTGTCTCTAGTGTGGCGGTTAATTCACATATAACTCTTTTAATCTTACCAGATATCTGTATTAATTTGATTTGATTTAAAATATGTAGTTAATGTGCAATTATGGCTTATGTTTTTTGTATGATAATGTTACACTAATCTACTAAATTGCTTACTGTGAATGATGTAGCATACTTTAGCAAATAAGTTTTAATGTATATTCTGTAAGTGTGTTTATATAAATAAATGACTACCGATTGGCGTAGTTTGTAATGACCCTGGACGTCTACTCTGAAGTGACGATAAACGAAGTATCGGCCGAATAGCTAGGTGTTTCCTACTACGAACTTCCTTCGATCGGATCAGTCGCGCCGTTTTTTCATTCGGTCCGATCGAACTCTTTTTGACAGGTATAAGGCTAGATAATAGAAAGCTTATAATATTAGTCAATGTGAATTATTCTCTATGGTTCCGAATGAGTTGTGAACTTAGATGAATGAATCCGAAGGAATTTCGTAGTAGGGTCAAAGGAAAAGATTCGAAAGCGGCATTTCAGAGTAGACCCCCTGCTTTCCACGCCATATATCCTGGGTTCAAATCCCGGTAGGTTCAAATATTGGTATGAAGAATATCGATGTTTATTTCCGAGTCATGGTTGTTCCTTATATCTATGCATTTGTATATCCTTGCTTAGTACCTGCGATGCAAGATCTTAGGGATCTTAGTGTAGGACTAGGGTAATGTGTCGTAAAGTATGTGAATGTTTTTTATTATTTATTTATTTAAATGAAATAGATAGTTATTTGAACTGTTGCGTGCATATTTTTTCTTAAAACGTAACGTTTATAAAGCCAACTCTACCACATTCTATCTCTCTTGACTACTCGATTCATTTTGCAGATAGCATGCCTTGAATAACAATGCAGGCGTCGTACAAGCCGTTAAGTGATTTAGTTCAAGGCGGGCGTGTAAAATGAACCTAATTATTTAAAGTGTACCGGATAAATTTAACATTAGGGTTTCTTTTCCTTGCGTTGTTTGTTTTTCTAAACGTTGTTGATGTATAAGTGATTTTACATCAAGATGCCCATTGACCCGGTTGTGAGTGACATGCAATCACTCTAGACTATGATTCTGAAAACACCATTAAACATTTTCACAGGAATAAAGTAGAAAAAAATCGTATTTTGCAAACTATACGTTAATTAGATTAATAAGGGATGTTAGCACATATTCTACAAGCAGGTTTTGATTGTGGAAGAGAGACGTCGATATAGAATAGTTGAGCGTCTTCTAACTTTTGCTGTCAAAAATCAACTATAACGAGTTTGTAACTTTACGCGCTGTTTATAAGTATAGTTTGGGTTTTTTATCAACTCAACTGTATAAATCTAAATGTATTAAAGTATGTATTATGTCAAAATATATATTATGACATCATTACAAAATATAATACCTCCCTTTTACTAAAATAAGCGTGAACTATTTTAGTATGAAATGAATTATTATGGTAACTAACTGCGAATGATATTGTAAGCGGAATCAATTAAAATGTCAGGGTATTTTTAGCCATAATTAAACGTAAATAGCTCAGTCAATTACTGTCACAGAAAATAATAACATTATAAATATATATACATGCCATACTTTCATTATTTCCAAAGATAAGTGTGCAAATACCCCAATTGTAACGAAACTAACAATAAGCAAGGGCTTGGAGATTTCTTGAATCTTGGCAATTCTTGAAAATTTTTGAGCCGAAATGCAACCACTAACGAACCGTTAACGAAACGCGGTGCGAAGCACTATATACTTACCGCTTAAGCAATAAGGTATATTTTAGCACGCATCATAATATTGTCTGCTTGCATGGATAATCTCCGTTAGGATTGACCACCATGACCGAAATACGGTCTGGATATTTCTAAATTTCTAAGAACCTACACAAAAATAGAAAAGAAGATTCTTGATAAAGTTTCTGAAATCTGAGCACTTTTAAAATGCTTTCTTATATTTTACGACAAGTAAAATTTGATCATATTGTGTTTTAAAATTTGATAATAATACAACACGCAAAAGATGGGTTAACAAGTGCATTAAGAACTTGCAAACTTAGTGTTAAGTCAAACTTAAGAGGTTGCACTATGTGTTAACTTGGGGACCCAAGTCCCCAAAGTTTCGGAGTGCATAATGCATAACGTTGTGCATAAAATTTATGTCAAATACAGAGTGGAAAATAAAGATATAAATACTCGAGAGTTATTTATTTTAATACACATAAAAAACAAAAAACTGAATGTATAGTGACTGAAAAAATACAAGACAGCATCTACTTTATTCCTCTAATTAATCAAATAAAATTAGGAGTTGGTTCCGAAAGGAAGCAGCCATGGTGAACGTTAACCCACCAGGGGTTAAGTGCATACAGTGCATGCAAACTACGGAACAGAGATGTCAGGATGTTTATTGACATGTGTAAGAAGGAATTATACACGAAGAGTCGATGAGCGATTTTGTAATGTATTTTATTTATAAAATTTTAATAAAGAAAATGGAAAAAAATCTTCACCCGAGTGGGAATCGAACCCACGACCACTGCAAACCGTGCCAGCCGCTATAACCACTAAGCCACCGTGTCAATTGATGGGATGACGAATTTTACCATCTCTATTCTAAATTACATATTGGCAACGTTATTCTTCATCCCGATAGCTATACACTAGCCAAATCTCGGCAAACAAAGCTGAATCCCTCAGCACAATATTAAAAGAAATTTTATTTTCTTACCAACATGTTAAGTAATAGGTTGAGTAAGTCTGCACCATATTATTTTTTTCAATTCAGCTATTTACTCAACACTAATTGTAACATCGTACAGTTCCTTTGAGCCGGATTTGCCATCGTAGATCAATTATATATTCTCAAGTATACGTTATCGAGCTACGAATCTAGTAAACAACCTATTAATATTACGAGTACTAGACAATAATATAATATATTTTAATACCCTAATAATTTCAGCTCTCTTGCTACCAGCACAATAGCTAAATAAACATAACGCTTATTATTCTTAATGCCTTCTACACACTTCAATAAATTCAAATTATCTCAAGAGAGATGTTATTCCACAGAATGAACTACTATATTTAAAAAAATTGGAAAAGATGAGAGGGAAATATAATATACCAGAAAAGATTTCATGAATTATTTAAATTTTACATACATACATATAATCACGCCTTTATCCCTTACGGGGTAGGCAGAGCACCAAGGGCCGATAGAACCACCAACCGATAGAGGATCTCCTCCGATATGTATATAGGTAGATATGAAAAAACTTACCTCATCTCTGGAAGAGTGAAAAATTCTTCTTTTCTCTCCTTACTAGAACTGCCAGGTTGAATATTTTCCATCCAGCAGATGTGTATGTACTATTGTACCTACCTACCAGTTATATGTAGAGATACATATCGTGACTGTAATTGTCTCCGTTCGTTGTCATGAGTTGTCGGATTCGAGGGACAGTGGAGGGTGTAAGACCAGTTGGATTAGAAAAAAGTATTTTAAGATTATAGGTAAAAAAATATTTATGTGCCCAACATCTAAACGCCAGAGTATGAATCAATGTTCATAAATTAAACATTAAAATCGATAATCGTATGTCATAATGATAATGAAATGACCACCAAAAATGAATTTAAACTGGCGACGAACAGCGCGGTAAAGATTATATTGGCCGAGCTGCTAAAGTCTCAAATACGAGAAAAACTAAGCCGGGAAAACAGAATTTCTCGTAAAGAAAATCCAGATTCACATTAAAGGGAATCCTCTAAGAGCCTTGGCGGTTTTAGTGAGATTTTCAAAGATGCAAGTCTTTATTTTATTATAAGTCGTCTTAAAATGTCGCGAATTTATGCTATGAATTGTGCCGTAATTTTGTATAGGAACTCCGCGTTTTTTGTCCCAATTCGTTTTAGATTGTGTTAAAATTTTGTACACGAGTAGCGACGGCGGTAGGCTTATCGCTTACGTTGTGGTACTATAAATAGTCTACTAGATGAATAGTAGATGTATATTACACACAGTTTTGCCAAATATCTTTGGCAATAATTGGCGTGACTATTATAACAATAATATTTACTACTAGTGGACGCCCGCGACTTCGTCTGCGTGGACTACAGAAAAAATAAAATGTCGAAATCATCCAGGATAAAACATTTTTCCGGGATAAAAAGTAACCTATTTGAAAACTGCATCGAAATCGGTTCAGCCGTTTCTGAGATTAGCGTGCACAAACACACAGACAAACAGATAATAATTCCAAAAATCATACTTTTGGGTACTATTGCGTTGATAAAGTTCTCCTATAATATTTTTTCTTATACAGGATGTTTTTTTGTTGCCACCTTTAACGAAGGGTACGTACTCTATACATCAAATAAAGTAAGTTTATGCTAAAAAAAATGCAGGGAAAAGATGTAATTTTTTTTTTTTTTAAAAAACTTAATCGGGCGAATTTTATAGTGTCCAGTGTTTATGCTACTTTTTTATAGACAGATATTAATTATTTCCCGTGAAAAAATGCGCGTCTATGTGCATTTATGCAGAAAAATGCTGTCTATTTACTCAACTTTGGACCTTAATATCTTGGGAACCAGACACTTCCCAGGTATGCTTTCATGGAGAAAAATGATCGTGACGATGAGGAGATTCCGTAGTTTTTGGGAACGTTGACGACCAAAAAACATCCTGTATATCTTCCATGTACAGACAGCGATCCGTTACATTTTTATTATATGTATAGATATAGATATGGGCTCAAAATTTTCGTGTTATGAAATTTAACACATAGGTAAAGTATGAAGCCTTTTCGAACTTAGTTAGTGATCCCAACTAAAATTTGAAAATCTACCACGACTTGACTTTTGTAAACTTAGCGTGGCACGAAGTTGCCACCTACCGGAACCTAACCCAGGAATTTTATTCCTATTCTTACTTAACGAGACAGTGATATTCATTAAGTACACAATATTGTTTCCTTCGCATTAATTAGTTATGGTATTTTAATAAAATTAAGATGTAATTATAAAGTTAGCGGCACAACCACATGAGTGCTCTTATAAAACAAATCTGCTATCTCTTTTAATATTCGTGGATATATTAATAAGGTTACAGTCTCAAACATCAAAGGTTTCTCTTTCGAGATAATTTGTTCGGCGACAAACTTAATATGATTAGAGGCTTAAGTGCCGAGTTTGATGTTATCATTAAAATGTAACATTATACAATTATTAAGAAAGAATTTTTTTTTCACCCGAGTGGGAATCGACCTCTGCATTCCGTGCCAGCGCTCATACCATTGAGCTACCATGTTTACTAACTGTTGTAAATGTGGGTCAGAATCAGAATAACTTTTTTATTTTACTTATTTGTAAAACATGCAGTTTTTTGATAGTCAACGTTACCGAATATTATGGAATCTCCTCATCATCATGCATATTATTCTCTAAATATTGAATTGTATCAGGCGTCACTATTCGGAAGTTCAAATCTCTATTGAGGGATCGCCCACCACCGGGCCCTATACCCTCTGCTGACCCTCGGATCTGCCGACTCAGATATTAAGGTCTAAAGTTAAGTTATTAGATTGCGTTTCATCAGGATTAGTTTTCCAAGTTAGTTTATCTACCGCCTCAGAATCATCGTCCAAAGTCAATATATGAACATTTGCCTGGCTGTCACAAACACCTGTATACGATGTACCTAAAGTTCGTTCTTTATTAGGTATGATACTGGATGTTACAGGCCTATACCAAATTGTAAGGAAATTTTTAGAAAACCTAGAAGTCTAAAACAGCCACGCCTTCCACAATCCTTAATTGCGTTTGGTCCAGATACCACATTCTTCATTGCATCTCTTTTGCGTGTCCTTTGGCATGGGAATAGGAGTACCAAGGAAGATTTTTCCGTCCACAAACCCGGAAAAAACCGGTATTCTAAAGTTGTAGACGTCTCTAAATTGTAGCGGAGGTGAAGTTGAAATATATTCTATATACTTGAACTATTTTACATTCCCTTTATGTATTACTCTCATGAGTAATGTTACTGTACCATTTCGCCAACTTTAAATTGCATTAGAATGTATTTTAGAGTTCAAAGTACAGTTGAGTACACTTAATGTACTGCTTAGTATAATAAGTGTTCTCAACTGTTATGTTCAGTTCAAATTACCTGAGTGTTCACAGCAGGTAATTCTAGACATAGGAAGTTCTGAATATAGATTATTATATTATCTATACACAGATTTGTACAGCTTCTTTAAATAAGAAGTTCTACAATTCGCGTGTGTAACTGTGTATACTGGGTGTAAAAAGACAACTTTGTTCTTTTAATACCTCGTATTCTTTGTAACATCACGATCATTTTTTTTCTATGGAAGCACCCCTGGGAAACCACGGGTTTCCAAGATATTGAGGTCCAAAGTTAAATTAATATTATCATTTTTTTACATAAGTCCATCTGAAACCGGATAACAAACATTTTTTTCATAGATATCATGTAAAAATGTTATAATGTTAGTTTTGTAGGTACATTTGTACTTTTTACACCCTGTATACATACATCCACTTTTATGATCAAACACTAATAACTTTATAGGTTTCTAACGTGATGCGTAAATTTAATACTCATATTTTTAGCGGCGACGGTAGTTTAATCAGCAGCTGGGGCCAATTCATTAAGTTCCATTATACCTTAGCTATTTTTTAGGTTTTCGTATTCTTTTCAGTTCTGCTTGAGTAATAAAAGTTTAGCACACCTGCGTCCTACACGATGGCGCACTTTAATCTCGAAATGCTACGGTTTTTAAGTTGGAAGTAAGTACCTACAAGTATTGGCGTTTTTTTAATAAAGTTATTGTTGCCTGCGACTCTGTCTACATGCATTATATGAAATACTAGCGGCCGCAGAATCCACGATAACACTGTAAGAATCTAGTTCTTAAGCAATGTCAAGCCCTCTTTCTTTTTCTTATAAATTCTCCTCCCAGGCCGCTATATATAACGGCACCGCTATCTAAGTCTATTACAGTGAAATCGTCTATGACTATTTTTTATATCACAAATTATAGTTATAAAAATAATATCATCACATAATACTTCGATCACAGTCAAGGGTCTGTACAAATGAATTTATTTCATGTACGGATTTTCTAAAATTGTCACTTAGCTATACCCGAGAAGGGTTAGTGTCAGGCAGGCAGCCGGCCGTAAAATAAATGCCAAATCTTTGGCAATGTGATTTCAAAGAAATCAGATTGCGCCGACCCCATATATTAGGATAAGGGCAGAAGATAATGAAGATGAAATTAATTGACATAGTATGCAATAAAACATAAAAGAGGCCTTATTAGGCGACCGTAATTATTGACTATAGTAACTCCTCTTAATTCTTACTTCAAGCAGTAGAATTACGTTTCATTCCACAGTTGCAAATATTAATTTCTCGGACGTATTTCGTACCATCCAACATTGGGCATCAGCATAATTAATTTCTCGCTCTGAAGAAAATATAATACATACCAAAGTGTGGAAATTCTATATATTATATTCTACTAGCGGCTGCTCATGACGTTGTCCGCGTAAACATTACAATTCGTTCCTATGAAAATTTCGGAAAATAAACGGAAGCAACGGTTCAAATATCACGTTTTAAATTTTAGTAATTAGTCAAGACTAACTTTATTAAGACTTTTTTTAAATAGCCTATACCGTGTCCCACTGCTGGGCAAAGGCCTCCCCGATTTGAGCCCACACTTGTTTTGTTCCCGCTTTAGTGGCCCACTCTGGCTGAAACTTATCCATGTTGTTCCTCCATCCTCTCCTTCTCTTCCCCTACGCCGGTTTTGCATTATCATAGATGAACTATCGCAAGTAGTAATTAAAAAATTTTGGTGTCATAATTTTTTTCGGAGAATCTGTACGTTTACCTGACAGCACCAGAAGGAGGATTATGTATTTGATTTTGATTATGAACCTAAATATTGAGTGTTTGAGTTTAGAAAGAGGTTATGTGTGAAGCATCGTTTAACGTTCAAATTGTTTTACGATATTACAGGAATACAGGAGAATAAAGCTAGAGGTAGGTACGAATAATATTGGTACAGTTGTAAGTGATCTTCTATTGTGCCACTGGTCCTAGGTTCAAATCCTCGTCGGTGCAAATATGGGCCATACAGTCACGGCTGCAAGCCCGCATTCTTGATTTATACCCATGTTCACAAATGACCGTATCTGTTGGTGACAAAATGTCTATATATAATCAAAGGCAGAATTTTGAGATGATTTGAGATAATATCATTTAGGACACTAGTGCTAATAGATAGTATAGCGAATTTTGTCCTCGTGTAATATGTAATTTTCAAGTTTCATCAATAGAATAGAATAGTTTATAGAATAGAATAGTTTTTTATTTGAAAATTACACATACACGGACAGAAGTAACATAGAAAAGGACAATAGAAATAGGGTAGGAATACAGATTAAAAGAAGTTTCATGAAAGAGTATCGTAAGCCCGTCAGTCCCGTGTACGTGCAACTGCCAAACGGGTCCCTTTTCAGCTGGATGCTGCTAAGACAAGATAGGCATGCCTACCTTGCAAGCAGCGCTGGTTTTCAAAAGGGACCATCGCATTTGATAATATTAGATTGACGTATCATGTCTTTACTGGTTCATCAACGCTGAGGCAAAACTATTCAAAATAGAAACGTGATAATTATAAACTGTTGCTTGCTTTTTTGACGTATAACAGCCAATTTCAATAACGGATCTCGAGAGAATTTTTGCATATTTTAGATTTAATTTTCAATAAAATTGTTATCATACAAAAATTTAAATTTGGAATAAAAAATTTCCGAGATTCTATTCAGAGATCAAAATCTCCAGTATTAAAATTGGCCATAAGTCCACTCAGAATGGTTTAGCCAAAATTCCCACGGCAACGGGAAAGGATGGGAATTCGAAAGTTTATGCGAACGATGTTGTGGGTGGTCGCTATTCAACCATGAATCATAATTTACAGCTCGCAGGATTCATTATGTCACTAGCATGTTATGTTATAATATTCTATACAAAAGACGATATTATGTAACGGGTTTCTGTTTTCAGTAGTTCGCTTAGGGTCAACTCACACTAGCGCAGAGCAGAGTAGGAGCGCATTAAAGCGTCTACCCGAAACTCGAAATAGAAAATTCACTTAAATCTACATAGCGAACTGCTAATTGTTTATACATAAAAAACATTATCTCAGACCTATCTATTAAAAAAAACCGCATCAAAATCAACTTTATTTTATAATATGTAGTAATACACTAATGTTTAAAAGGTATAAAATATCTTATTTTTTTAAATATTTGTTTTTTTTTTTGTAATTTGAATAGCGTTTAAATATACCGCTTATCAGTCAAATTAATTTTCAATTAATATAGGTATATTAAATCACGATAAATAAATGTAAAACAATTTATATGCAAATAGCATACTTTAGAAAGCCTGTTCACAATATTGAAAGGCTACAAACTATCTGTGTGCCAAATTTCATCAAAATCCATTCAGTAGTTTTTGCGTGAAAGAGTAACAAACTAGGAGTGCTGATAATGTGCACAGCACAAACCTATCCGAATACACCATAGCGGCGTCTCCGTTTCACAATATGAACGTTCTTAGTAACCGCCCTGGAAGTAAAACAAAACAGCAAAGCTTTAAATAAAGCGAAGAAAAGGTTACGCCTTAAACAGCGCTGTACTCATTTCAATTGACCTGGTTTCGCAAAACTAGTCGGAAATCAAGAAAAAGTTATTGTAGCTCCTTGGGATTGTTTAACATTTACTTGAAGGGATTTATTCTACTCCAAGGTTATAATATAGGTGCAGGATATAATGTACGTGACAGCCAGACAAATATTGATAAGCTGACGCCAGACAATGATTCTGAAGCTTTCTTGTCGGTAAAAAGACAGTCATTTACATCTTTTCCCGCTATGATGAACGTGGCTGTGTGATCTTCTTTACGATCCTGTGGTTCTGGCCACCCTATTGCGGGTACACAACCATGTCTATATGTATATAGATATGTATGAAAATAGACTGTCGTGTAACTCAACATAATGGCACTCGTTAAGCTTTTTATTTTTTGTATTTTAACGACCGATTGGTGCAGTTGGTAGTGACCCTGCCTGCGACGCCATAGGTCCTGGGTTCGAATCCCGGTAGGTGCAAACATTGATGTGATGAATATCGATGTTTGTTTCGGAGTCATGGATGTTTATATACTTATCTATGTATTTATATATATATACCGTTATATATCATATACCGTTGCTTAGTACCCACGACACAAGACATTAGGGATCTTGGTGTGGGACTAGGTCAATGTGTTGTGAAGCGTGTCACTCTTACCCTGTATGTATAATTGTAGCATGCTGTTCCTACTATTCACTAAAATTAAAACTAAACATAGATTAGTATACGTAGGTAACATAAATACACTATATGTATACGAATAAACATATAGCATCGAATATACTATAGTAATAAGTTGAATAAAGTAAATAACTTATATCCCTTTTAAGAGTGCTCGACCAATATCTTAGGACCCAAACTTAACCTCACTTGCCCGTGGTGCACCCTCCTATTTAACGGACGAGGCTCTCCTTATAATACTTTTTAGATTGATATGGAAACATTTGCCATTAGATTCGTTACCGCTCTCTAGCTTGTTGTATCTGTGCCCGAAAAACGGCGGTAGACGTGGGACATAATTTTGCACACTTCTGCCCAGCCTCTTTGGAGGATAATGGGCGTGACTATACGTATGTACCTACCTATATGTATGTATGTATATGTATAACTCGATTAAAGTACATTGTGAATATTTTGTAATTAACATATTATAATATTCGTTTGTTCAATCCCATGTCTGGTGATGAAGGCTTGACGTTTAGCCGGAAGGTGCATGTCAAACACATTGAATAAAGCATATAATTAACGTGAAAATGTTAATATCAAAATATTTCTCTATTGAGGGATCGCCCGCCACCGGGCCATGGAAAACTAATCCTGATGATGCCACAGGTGTTGGCGAAACATATGTCGATTAAAATTTTAATTGGTTTTCGGATTAGCAGCTATGTATTTATGGTTGCATGCTAGGTGCTTGGATCTGGCTTCTCGTTGCGACTGTAGTGTCTTGTGTTCGTGATCATGAGTAGGCAGATCCGAGGGTCAGCGGAGGGTATAGGGCCCGGTGGCGGGCGATCCCTCAATAGAGATTTGAACTTCCGAATAGTGACGCCTGATACAATTCAATACAAAATATTTCTGTATTCCGATAGTCAGAAATACGTTATAAAATTTTTAATAAAGAAAATGGAAAAAATTCTTCACCCTTGTGGGAATCGAACCCACGACCACTGCAAACCGTGCCAGCCGCTATAACCACTAAGCCACCGGGTCAATTACTCGGATGACGGTTTTTATCATTTTTTTTTCTAAATTACATATTGGCAACGTTATTCTTCATCCCGATAGCTATACACTAGCCAAATCTCGGAAAACAAAGCTGAATCCCTCAACACAATGTTTAAAGATGAAACGATCAACCATATCCTAACGGATTATATTAATGGAGAAGTGTTTTTATAAATTTATCTTAGTCAAGTTATTATATATTATAAAATTATTAATAGAGAAAATGGAAAAAATTCGTTATTCAATCAACCCTAATGGAAAAATTACGGCGGCAAGAATTATGCGGTATATCTCTTAGAAGAAATTCGATAAAAATAGACGCGGATGTATTTCCGAAATGGTATAGCCAGAAATGGATGATCACAGGGAAGATTCTACATCCAAGTTTTTTTTTGTCATTGATATTTTAAGATCAGTAAAGATAGCCTACATTTCGAGATTATGTCTGTCACTTTGGTCTTCTGCTGGATAATCTCGCGTCGGACTTTGTCCATTAGCGAGATTCTGAGCATTGGCCTTTCCATAGCTCTCTGAGTCACATGCAATCGGTGAGCCAGCTTCACCGTCAGGTTCCACGTCTCGGCTCCGTATGTCGCAGACTGAAGTGGCAGTGGGCAGGCCACATCTGTCGTAGAACCGATGGATGGTGGAGTAAACCGGTTCTCGAATGGGGACCGCGCCTCGGCAAGCGTAGCGTTGGGCGCGCTCCAGCCAGATGGACCGATGACTTAAAGAGGACGACTGGTAGTGACTGGATGGCAAAATCGGGAGATCGAGCTATGTGGCGTACACTGCGGGAGGCCTACGTCCAGCAGTGGACTACAGAAAGATAGCCTACTAAAGAAGACACTTGAAATGTGATTTCCCTTAATTCTTATTTTTCGGTTTTTTCTCTAGATGTAGAGAATATATGCATGTATCAGATATAAGAAGAGTTTCCTAAAACTACTCAGGACTATTTCTACGAATTTTATCAGGAGTGTTAATAATTAGGTTCTCTATGAGTTTTAAAATATTTCTTTACACATTTAGGATGTAGATATACGTATGTATTTCTACATACATACCTATATAATATACATATATATAATCACGCCTTTATCCCTTACGGGGTAGGCAAAGCACCAAGGGCCGATATAACCACATGGTGCCACTTCTGACCAATTTACGTATGTATTTATATAATTTTACCTACTTCCTTACATTTAATTATAACTAGCGGATGCCCGCGACTCCTTCCGCGTGGACTGCAGAAAAAAACATTTTCCCGGGATAAAAGTATAATATACTATAATATGTTAAGTGGGACCTGTCACAATATATTCCTGAAAACTGCATCGAAATCGGTTCAGCCGTTTCCGAGATTAGCATGCACAAACATCGATCCGTTACAATTTTATTATATGAATATATAAATATATGTAGGTATGTATGAATAAAGATAATAATTCCCACCCGGGTGAGGAATTTTTTCCATTTCTTTATTAATAATTTAATAAAAATAATAATAGAGAGATGTTAGCAATTTAATTACTTCATACTTATTCAAAAGTTCCACTTATATCAGATTCTGAAGTAAGTCATATTTGTAAGTATTTAGATATTTAAAATGCCTAAAATAATTTCCTCATTAGTGGGTGGAAATGAAAATGTGAGCTCGAACACGTTTCTCTAATGAAGTGCTTCTCAGCATGAGTACATGAAATCCTATATTTTGAACGAGCAATTCTTGTTTACATACATACATATATATAATCACGCCTTTATCCCTTACGGGGTAGGCAGAGCACCAAGGGCCGATAGAATCACATGGTGCCACTTCTGACCAATTTTGAGGGTATAGTTGAGATGTACAAGTTCGGTTAGTAGTAACAGGTAGTCAGCCCATCGCCTACAAAACACCAAGACCCTCTTGTCCCTCTACTGACTTATACAGTATGCCCGGGATTTATATTCAAATTAATTTGATTATAGATTACAAATGTTTTACTAAAATAGAATTTAATTCGATAGCATTATTTTCGAATAAGCTTTGTTTAATCATGAACATATAACATAATTGAAATAAAATAATCCATTGGTTCATGTAAAATTAAAATGCAGTAAATACAATGGGATCGTTTACGTATTTTTTATTTGTATTTATATCGAAATATAATAAAATAAAAGAAACATTTGCGAAAAAAAAACTTCGCTAGCGTGAAATTTTTTTGGGATATAACGATTTCAAAATCACAATTTTAGACCTGACAAAAAACGCTCCATACAAACGCTACCACAATTATTGATGTCACTCTTGTAACTTGTATGCGCGTAAAAAAACTTTTGTTCTGCAGCTATTTTAAATATTGCGTTTATAAATATGGTCACAAAGCAAAAGTTGATGATGCAGGTGGACATGTGATATATGTAATTTTCAATTACTTTCACATTTCAAAAATGGACTTGCCCACTTTAATTTGAAGGCTTATTATATCACTACTTCGTTTGGACATAAATCGTAAATAAATTGTAATTTTACAGATAGGTATGATTTTGATGATTAAAAATATCATTAAAATTCAACCATAGTAAATATCCCTATTTATTTTTGTTATATTCCTGGATTGGTTTATACCGTAACATAATAATCACGCCTTTATCCCTTGCGGGGTAGGCAGAGCACCAAGGGCCGATAGACCCACATGGTGCCACTTCTGACCAATTTTGAGGGTATAGTTGAGATGTACAAGCTTATACCGTAAAGCTTTAGCAAAATATTCTAAACACGATAATTGTACAGTGTTCAGAACGAGTACGGCGTCCTTGCTAGCGTTATCATTATTTTTTTTTATTTGATTCAGATTCGTCTTTTGTTCTGAACTCAGATTTTTTAAAGGAAATTTATATTTTTTCATATAATTTTCAATACAAGTAAGTAGAGTTAAAGCCGCATTTTAATTTAAAAGTACATCATCACAACAAAAATACAATCTGTCCCCTAGGTACGAGTATTACAGGTATTGGCGATTTTATAATTAATACATTTAATACAAAGAAAACATACCTACCTATTTTTATCACGAAGAGCATTTTTAGCACTTCCTATTTTTTAAATTCAGAAAACATACTTCTTCGTATCAGTACAAGGTTCATAATAAAATAACAAAATGATGGTATAATTTATAAACAAAGAAAACAACTTAAAACCTCCATTGAAACTCGAATCTGTTGTCAAAGAAAACTTCGCTATTGTAAAAACATTTCAACATTCGTCACTGGCATCAGACCAAATATAAATATGAACAGAAGGTTCACGTAGGTAAATATACAGGGTGTTAGAAACTGGGTATAATAAGTAGATGCTGTATTGAAAGCCTATAAGGGAGAATCTATCGACATTTTGGGCTCGAAGCATATACTCGTACATTCCCGAGTTGTTATGGAATTTCTCCGATTTATCTAGAAAAAAATTACATACGATTTCGAGTCTCAAATTTTGCAACCAATTTTGCATAAGCGAAAGCTATGAAAAAAATAACACACCTTCACTGCTCTGACTTTTACAATGATTAATTCTGTTTTAAGTGCTTAAGCTTACCACCATGGCATCCACGGTGAATTAGGTATATACTTTATCTAAAAAAAAATCTAAAAATGCGGAAATTAGTTAAATAAACATAAAACCCGACTTTCGCATAATTAAGACTAATACAAATCGAATACCTCTGACGTTCAAACGTGACAAGCCGTTTTGGCTCAAGAGCATGCTAAAACATAAGTGTACTCGTAAAACACTCCCGCTGGCGTAGTTGGGTAAATACAAGATGTCTTTCGTTGCCACTGTTCACGAGTATTACACACTCTTTACATTAAAGAAAGTATTTATTAATTTTTTATATTAAAAATGTTTGTTACACACGGCTACGTGCATTTCTGAAAAAAAAAGCGATCTGATAGCTTCCACGGAAAAAAATGTTCATGATAATGAGGAAAATCTGATATTATACGTACTACTTTATTGAACTTCTTCGAAAAGCAAATGAACAGAAAATGCACAAATACGTATTTCATCTGAAAGTTAGTATAGGGAACTCTTTGAATAATTACTCTATGCTTCAGTACTGAAACGGCAGTGAACAGTAATTCTGATGTCCATTAAGAAGTTGGAATTGAGTTACTTTATAAATCGGCTGAAGTCATCCTTTCTGAGGTTTACCGTTTTCTTAATGAGGATCTCAATACGATTTCGAATTAGATGGATTTATTGCATGTACATAGGTATAATGATATCTTGTTAAATATAACAAGATCCGTGGCTCTAACTTTTGTTATAATAATTTTAAGGTTCTTGAATAAATTAGTGCCACATGCCACATTTTTTGGCGAAACTTGTATCTGATGAAATAATGTAACAATAACTTTTTTGTACCACGTTTTGAGCGAATAAATAAACATTTCATAACATAATTCGTAAGCAGTGCATATCCGCATGTTGAGAATGCTACTGACGCTTACAATAGTCCAATGTTTAAGACGTTAGACTTGCAGTCGGACGGCGTAGGTTCGATCTCGGACCTGACTACTAAGTTTATTTCATGTATGTTTTTTTTTAATGGTCGTTTACCTGAGGAGGGTTGATACTCGTATCAATCAGAATGGAACATATCAATCAATTAATAAATTTTATTTGCACAAAATATGGGTAAGTATGGGCAGGCCACATCTGTCGTAGAACCGATGGACGGTGGAGTGAACGGCTTTTCGAATGGAGATCGCGGCTCGGCAAGCGTAGCGTAGATGGACCGATGCACGGCTGGTACTGGATGTTGATGGAACCACTGATTAGTACGAGCTGCCGTAAAGCCTACAGGGGCTGAGTTCAACAACTATTTTTATATAACTTACAACGAGTTCTTGAAGTGTTAGCCATTCATAGTGCAAAGTCCATTACTGAGTTCTATTTTGTGACGACTACAGCTAGAAATTTCGTGTCAAAAGATAATCACTAATTTTCGATACACCTTATATAAAATTAACACATATTTCTCATGTCAATATTATTTTTAGTCTATTATCATGTCAATTTTGCTGCCAGAAATAATTATTATATTAATAATTATAATAATTTATATACTCTTTTTTACATAATAACATAGCCACGTGTATTTGTATACTGTGTTCCATCCTGCGTCAAAAGATTCAACAAATTTTATTAGAACAAGCAGCGGGAATTGTTTCTTGAAAATATTGGGCATTTCTCAGATAACTCGATCTCCTAAAATTATATTTTTGGTTCTTTATATAACAATATTTTAACAAACTTCTTTATGATAATCAAATAATAAGATTAAAATAAACTCACCCTATTCTTTTAAAATTGTCTGTAGATATTAAATGTCTCCTTTCTGCGTTACTGATTGACTATGCCGATATAATATTGTAATCCTTTTAAATGATACAAAATAAATTAATCTTGAAAGTTTGAGATTTTCGAGATTGCTTTCGGTTTTCAATTTCATTTGAAATTAAATTTCGCTATAATAAGAACCCTTGAGCGGAAAGAGTTAACATTTTTAAGGGCCTTTATAGGCAAAATCTTTTTTTCATTATTCGTATTACTGTTTAATTTGGCTTATAATGATGAGATTCAGTTCCTTTTACTTTTATTTCTAAAAATCCAGACAAAACTGATATATTATGTCCCGGGATAAAAGTAGACTTTCTGTTAATCCAGGGTGTCAGCTAACTCCATACCAAATTTTATTAAAATCGCTCCTGCTGTTTTTACGTGAAAGAGAACTTCCATCCATCCATCCGCACTTATAAACTTTCACGTTTATAATAATATTAGTAGGATGGGTACAACTTGCCGAGTATTTGTAGCTTTATATAGTTTACTTATACATAAAGATATACACACGGCTCCTGAAATAGGGAAGCCAGAACAGCAGTATGATATGAGATCCCATAGTCCCGTTTAGAATAGCGACCTGGCAAGGTCGCGAGCGTCGGTTGGATGCAGTCTGCTTCCGACCGGTCGGAGTGGAGGTTGTTGGGGGAGGCCTATGTCCAACAGTGGACGTCTCAGGGTTGTAAATGATGATGATAGGTAGTATGAATCTTTTTAAACCATGTGCGAACGAGCTTAAGGTTATACTAAACTATAATATTGGAATGTCTTACCGGGCGGATTAGTTGGTATATAGCGTTCGGATACCGTGGCCCTGACAATCCGACAAGTCGACATATTATATCAAAAGTGATAAGTCGACAATTTTTCTGTTTTATAAAGCTGACACAATTGTCAGGGTAGAAAATTGACGATTTGACCTGTCGATTTGTGACATAATTGTCAACAACAGCTGCAGCGCGACAATCTTAAAATTTTATCACTTTTTGACATATACGAGTATGTCGACTTGTCGGGTTTATAAAACAGGGCCCTTGTTATGGTTGTTGACTCAGTAATACGAGTATAGACACTAAGGTCGATTCTGACTGTCACATTTAAGCCTAAACGTAAAATTAGTCCTACCTATCCCCTTTCTCTCACAGCAATTTATGTTTATAATGGAAAGGGATAGACCTGACTAAGATTAAACTTACATTTAAGAATGACGGTCAGAATCGACCACACGGTACCTAAACTGTATACAAGTTTTATTTTCGCTTATAGATTGTAAAATCCGTTTCTATCTCAGTAGCGTTTGGTGAATCGAAATCCCAATTCCTGGCTTACAATTTCTTAAAATAAATTACAAAAATCGACAGAAATTATTGAAATGTTATATTTATTTTCTTTCTAAAGTAAGGTTTCAAATATTATTATGCGGAAAAAGCTTAATGTTCACAAAAAGCGTGACAAACAAAGCAATAATAAATCATCTATTATTAAGAGGAAAATTTGATGCAGGTACGGAATGAAACGCGGATATAAAAAAAGACAAGGAACGTGCAAAATAATTTATAAGTTAAACTAGTGGACGTCCGCGATTCCGGCCACGTGAATTGCAGAATAAAGGCTCGAGCAGACCGGATGCGCGTGCGTGCACGTACCGCTGAGTTGTAAAGTATGGAACTGTATAGGCACGGGCAAACCGCATGCGTATGCGTAGACGTAAGCATAGACGTCAAGCGGTGACAGTTCCATACATTAAAGTCAGAGATACGTGTACGTCTACGCTTACGTGCACGCATACGCATCCGGTGTGCACGAGCCATAAACCAAATGTCGGAATTGTTCGGGTTAAAAAGTAGCCTATGTCCTTTCTCATGCTCTAGACTATCTGTGTACAAAATTTCATTTAAATCAGTTCAGAAGAGTAGTCGTAAAACAAAAAAACAGACTGTGTAATATTAATAGTAGAGTATGGTGTAAAATATTCCTAACCTGGCCCATCCGCTGTTTTTTTTTCTTCAGTAAATATCCGTCACATCTAGATTAACTAATGATTCATGGCAGGACCTTTATGCTAATATCATGAAATCTAACTGGAAACTTTCTTAATAATGTCATTTTAAACTTATTCTGTGAAACGACTGAAACGCGCCATTCAATTTTCAAGCCTATATTTTTTCTAAATAATTATATTTTGCTATCATTAAAATTACGTCTCATTTTAATATAGTTGTAATAGAATTATGTATTAAATGGAATCATTTTAATACTTATGATATATGTATAAGGTGTTTTTAAAATTAGTTATTTGCTTTTGACACACTAGGTCAGTAAAAAGAAACAATTTTCACTATTTAGTTAGTAATGTGTCAAATATACACTTTAAACATGCTGTAACACTCTGATGATAATGTGTACATTATCTAAGGAACCCAATCTGGTTCAGAATTTTGAATTGTACTTAATATTGTACCTTAACTAGATTTAGTTTTGTTTTATGTACCATATTTTCTTAATAAATAAAAATGCATTTTCTATTCAGCTGATGTATTCCAAAGCTACGCATCAACACAGGACTTTTTCTTTACATTTAAGGTACGTAGATTTTTAAATGCATGTATTTACCTGTCAACATTTAACTATCAACATGTAGTTTTTTTGGAATACGGATAATATTCTCATTTATTGGGTAAAAAAATTAATTCGCAATGTCGAAGTAAGTGGAAGCCATTCCGTATCCTTCGTCAAGTTATACCATCAATCTTGGGCACAAAGTGGGACAGTTTTACCGACCAATTCATTCCGTGCTAATTAGTTTGAATATACGAAGCTAACTCTAGATATATAGGAGTTGAAATAAGATAGCCTATGTTTCATATGTACGTAGATTGATTGTAAAATAATGCTTACTTCCGCGTTCCAAATGGTGATTATGCAAATAATAGCGTAATGTCCTAGTCGTGGGTGTCGTTTTACGATATTCAGAGGTTCCCAAACCTTTTTCTTTGTTTATATAAGTGATAGCCTAATGGATAATATGGCGCACCTTTCGAACGGAAGGCGTAAGTTTGGTTCCAGTCACTGGTCTCTACAACTAAATTTATTTAATGTGCGAATCTAAGATACTAAAATCGTCACTTATCTGATCTTGTACATCAAAGCCCGCAATAGTTAACGTGGCTCTAGTATCTCCATTGCGATTCTCTGGCTACACTAGAACAAAGGCGAGTGTATGTGTAGTGAGATATCTCTTTTGCGATTACTTGGCTATCCTATTTTGGGAACAAAGCCTAGTATAGGCATGTGTTCTGTGAGGTAGCTCTCTACGCAACAAAGTAAATGAACAGTAAACGTAAAAAAAGGTTTGGGATGAGGTGAACAAGTGTATTTTGAAACGTCACACGTCTTTAGTAAACGTCACATTATGTTGAATGATGAATGGCTTTGTGTTATGAAGCCCTTATGTTTGACCTACTTTGTCATAAAATAAGGTATAATATCGCGGTTTTTAGGATTGCGAGCCTCAAAAAGGAAACCGGAACTGGTTTCATTTCTTGTCTATTTCTTACAAATGACTATTGAGGGATCGCCCGCCACCGGGCCCTATACCCTCCGCTGACCCTCGGATCTGCCTACTCATGATCACGAACACAAGACACTACAGTCGCAACGAGAAGCCAGATCCAAGCACCTAGCATGCAACCATAAATACATAGCTGCTAATCCGAAAACCAATTAAAATTTTAATCGACATATGTTTCGCCAACACCCGTGGCATCATCAGGATTAGTTTTCCATGTTAGTTCTATCTACCGAACCAACTAACCAATTCAATATCTTACAAATGAGTCTTTAAACATGTAGAAGTCTCCAAATAGAATACAGACAGAAGACATTTCCTTCTTTGTATGTCTTTGTAAGACTTAAAGAGGGCGGCTGGTAGTGACTGGATGGTAAAAACGGGAGATCGAGCCGTATGGCGTGCTTTGGGGGAGGCCTACGTACAGCAGTGGACTGCAACAGACTGACGAGAGAATGTCCGTAGGCAATGAGATAGAACTTATCATTGATCTTTCATATCTGGCTATGCTAAACGTAGCAGTATCACGATACTGCTGTGCAATTTTTCTAGTTTGTATGAACATTTTTCTTTTATCTTGTAAGTTATATTTCTTGTGTATGTGCAATAAAGAATAAAGAACATTTCTGTACTGTTTGATAATTTCCATATTACATATTATCTAGAAAAATAAAGATGTGAATGTAAGCCTCAAATAAATTTTCCAGATAGGTTCTCTCTTTAATGAGCTATTTAAATAGCTTTTTATATAATATACTCCTTGTGTTATACCCTTTATAGAATTCTTGAAGGAATCGTGAATATTGCGAGGTTTTTGTTTCCAAATATATGAAGCAAACGCTATCATATGAAACCATAGGTTAGCTTACTACAATCCTGATTAAAGTACAAAATAAATAGTACAAGGGCGAGCTTCGCCGATTCTCCAGAGGAGATTTCCTCCAGCAAACCATTAAGCACAGAGAAAATGTTAAATTTTTGTAGACCTTTTTAAGATGTACAACACTCGTATAGTGGTACATTATTTTGATATTTTTTCATTTCCGCATTTGACATGTGAGCGCAAAATATGTGCTTATTTATGACATCACATTAGAAACCTCAAAATTTATTAGTGTTTCTCTACTATATTATGCATGTATTATAAATATAAAAATAGTCCCAAGAACTGCTCTATCTATAAAAAAAAAAACACATCAAAATCGTACATAGGGACAGACAGACAGCGGGAAGCGAATTTGTTTTATAACATATAGTGATAAAAGGAAAATCACAAAGTTATGTCATCCAATATCTTCGCAGCATAAATTGATCCTGTCTGATACAAACATCATACCCGGCGTGATTCCCCAGAACATGATTGATGAGTTGCAAATAAATTAGCTTTTGTACTTCGCCTGGACTCGGCGAGGCTTTTGTTTGTGTTCTCATTTGACGTCACTCTGTTCAGGATGCCGCATTTTGAATGTCATCTTCGTTTTGTAAAGAAATTAGTACCAAGGAAAAAAATGGTGATTTACCGCAAAGGAAGCTAATTTGTGCTGATCCAGGGTGTCAGGGATACATCTTCTACATCTCCATTCGTCGTCAGCCTATTGCAGTCCACTGCTGGACGTAGGCCTCCCCCAGAGCACGTCACATGGCTCGATCTCCCGTTTTACCATCCAGTCACTACCAGCCGCCTTCTTTAAGTCATCGGTCCATCTGGTCGGAGGGCGTACAATGCTACTTTTACCGAGGCGCGGTAAGAAAAGTCGACGAAGGAACTTAGGGTGTTCTCTCAGACAATTAGCTGGCAACTTGTCACTAAATTTTATACATCTGACCCCACTAACTAAAAAAAAACTCTTAAAATCCCTTTCGTTATTTTGGATATCCGCGAGATGGGCGGAGTGTACAACCGCTTCCGACCGGTCGGATGACAACATCAGTGATAAAGTTACGAAGGAACGTAGGGGTGTGCTGGCAACTTGTCATCATTTCACCTCAGAGAACGCCATCAGTGATGTTATGTTGACGATAGGTTACAACCTGAACAAATAAACTGGCTGTGGCAAACCTACGGACGGACGGACAGACATGACTTATCTCGACTGAAATTAGACGTCCTGTTTTTTTCCAATTTAGCGAATTAAATGTTCTGTTATTTGCCATTTTGACTACGGAACCCTAAACACTATAAAGTTTTATCCTACATCTGTCATATACAGGGTGTTTTTTTGTGGCCACCTTTAACGAAGGGTGCGTACTCTATACATAAAATAAAGTAAGTTTATGCCAAAAAAAAATGCTGGGATTTTTTTTTTTTAAAAAAAATATTTAATTACTTGATCTGGCGAAATTTATAGTGTCTAGTGTTTATGCTAGTTTATTTATAGACATATATTAATTATTTCTCGTGAAAAAAACTTGCTACGTGCGTTTATGTGCATTTATCGTATGCAGAAAAACGCAGTCTATTTACTCAACTTTGGACCCTAATATTTTGGAAACCACACACTTCCCAGGTATGCTTCCATGGAGAAAAATGATCGTGATGATGAGGAGATTCCGTAGTTTTCGGGAACGTTGACGACCAAAAATCACCCTGTATATGAAATATAAAGCAAAAAGCAAGTCATAAGTTCCCATACAATCTAGTGACAACAATAGATAAAGGCTTCTCGACAATGGAAATCATTTATACCTACTTTCATTGTAATACAGTCTACGGGAATATGCGTACTTTGAACATGGCTATTAATGTTTTCATCATCATCATCATTTACAGCCCTGGGAAGTCCACTGTTGAGGCCTATGCCTCCCCCAACAACCTCCACTCCGACCAGTGGTTTCATATACTTTAATAATTAATTGTCATAATTAGTTAAGTAGAATGCTTAAAGTTCTCCATAAATGGGTTACTTTTTAATAGGTAATTTATATTTAAAAATTATTAATAAAGAAAATGGAAAAAATTCTTCACCCGAGTGGGAATCGAACCCACGACCACTGCAAACCGTGCCAGTCTAACCACTAAGCTACCGGGTCAATTATATGTTATATAACAGTTAGGAAGGGTCGGATGGAGATCTAAAAGATCTCACCGGACTCCAATCAAATTGGTGAAATTCTAGAGAAAGGTAAGGTCAGATCCCACAGTCAAACGGCGCAAGCAGTTTTGTGGGACGTTGTACCTAATTTTAAGTTCTAGAATATTTAAAGAATAATAAAGTGAATCGTTAACCGACGAGAGTGCATGAAGAATATCATGAAAGTAGATGAACCGAAAGAGGTGTGTCAGGACCGTAGTAAGTGGAGATGGAAACACGGAGAAAAAGCGAGTATGAACATAAAACTTAGTAAGGTCTATAAATGATAAGCACTCTGCTGTAAACTAGCCGGCTTTGTAAATAATATCTTATTTACTTATATTTTAAGCGTACCCTAGTGGCCCTCTTTTATTTTTGTGTCTCTTATAGACGATTTCTCTTCCGTTCGATCAGGCGAAAAAATAGTGGCCAGTTTTCGTTTTGCTTGGGTATTCTTTGTCCTATAGAAATTTTGTTATTACTTTTTTGTAGCAAAAATCGTTGTATTAAAATAAAAGTACACCAGATAAAAACTTTTGCTGGAGTCAGACCTCCAACGATAGAGTAGTGAAAATAGTTTTATTTTTACACGTAATAAAAATATAGACACAGACAGACAAAAATTCTAAAACATAACGTTGCTCTCAAGTGGGAATCGAACCCAGGACCTGCAAACCGTTATAACCACTAAGCCACCGGTAAAGTAACCATCAGTTATGGCTTTTATTTGCTCTCAAAATGCCCCCTATTGTTTTTACTGCATGCCATTGTTTCTCTGGTGTACCGACAAACCTGAATTGAATTACTGATTTATAATACAAGGTGTAAGAAAATAATATATAATATATATATATATATATTATCTTTTTAAGCTATTAAAGGAACAATAATATTTTTGTGCTGAGCACAAAAATATTATTGTTCGATTAATAGCTTAAAAAGAAATATTTAAACAATAAAAAAGGTTGTGCTCAAATAAGTTCAAATAACTAATGAACTCTAATGGAGAGTCACAAGCGATCTAAAAAACCAGTAATGTAAATAAATAAGCCTATTAAACTAGTGACAGGATAGCTCAATACAGTTGGCGCGGAAAACAAACATTGCGCATTGTCAAATTATAAATGCATTTCCTAAGAAAAAACATTGTCGTATACACACTAGTAGATAGTTGTTCAGCAATTTAGTATTTGCCTTTACATACAAACAGGTAAAGATTTTTATATGAGAGTTCTGAAAAGTTCAGAATTTCAACGGAAACTATTTTTAACAAGCTTTTATTTTTATTTCAACGCCAAAGAATCTCCGACAGATAGTTTCGTAGACATGCTACGAAAGTTGTAGTAAACTCGTAGTCGCGCCCGTAGCAGTCTACATTTTATAAAGTTTACATTTGATTTGTTTAGATTTTTATTTCATTTTAATAAACTTGTTATTCCCAGTTAAATATTTACTAATTCTAACGGATTATATTATGGACTTTTTAAGTATCTTAAAATTTTATCTAAATTAAGATATTAGACGTTAGAGGTCGTGAGTTCAAGTCTCACTCGGGTAAAAAAACTATAATTTCTTAATATTATTTACATATTTAGTTCATAGTTAATTATATATTTTATAAACATGCATAGACAAAGTACAGAAAAAAAAACAAATTGTTGAAATTTTCTAGAAAAAAAAGTAACATTCGCATTTTATAATACTAGTACATTCATAGGTATATATAATCACGCCTATATCTCTTACGGGGTAGGCAGAGCACCAAGGGCCGATAGAACCATACTATACCTATATCATAACACATAATACTAGTAAATATGACTTATCATCATCATCATCATCATCAGTCCACTGCTGGACGTAGGCCTCCCCCGGGGCACGCCACAAGACTTCCATGGGGGGTACTTGCCCATAGTCACAAAGCTGGGCAGGCGGGTTGGTGACCGCAGTTTGTATTTTGGACTATGTTGTCAATACGGGAGGCGCTGCAGCCCACCTCCCGTAATCATATGTAAATATAAATGAATCTTGGAATCTTAATAAATAAATAAATAATTTGTAAATTGCGTTTGTTATTTCTAGGACAAAATTTGTATAAAAAGTTTTATAAAAAAAATCTGCATGACCTGCGAAACACGATATGATAAAACGATTTATCGACATTTAGCCTGAGGGACAAGAGGGTCTTGGTGTTTTGTAAAATGTCACGAACTAAATATAGCCGCCATGTTGAATTTTGTATAGAGACGATACGATATCGTACGATACGATATCCACGATGCGTGGTCGTGCTAGGGGGGCATATTTTAGAAAACCTAACGCGGTGCGACGTTAGCCGGGTCGGCTAGTTCATAATATAAGGTCATTCGTTGGAATTACTAACATATATTGTTCCCTCTAAAATTAATTACCTACCTGTACTAATATTTATTATATAATTACCAATTTACTAAATTTCCAATTATATCTATAGCTAAATTACAAAATCATTAAATTAATTAATATAGTTTAATCCATACTGTAATAATTGGATCTATTTAATTCTATTTAAAATTGCAACCGTTCAATTAATAGGGTATCTATATAAATATATACATACAGGGTGTTTTAAAAAGGGTACTATATTCAGCAAAATGCTATGAAAATAACCCACGGTATAGTTCCTATCTCCAAAATTTGAGAATTACACTTTTACTTTTCAAGTTTGTATGAACATTCCTGAGTTGTAAATATAATTGAGACTTTAAATTATACCTTTTTTTATAGCTTTTTTTTATTTAAATTATATCAACGTTTCCGAATACTACGAATTCTCCTCATCATCACTAACATTTTTCTCCATGGAAGCAGATCTCCACCCGTAGAATGAATTTGGTGAGAGCGAGATGTCTCACTTTTAAACGTCAAATTCACAGAGCTATTAATAACTAAATAAACTAAGTGTATGTACTTCGCATGTAAAAATAGACTTAAGAATTAGAATAGATACGTTCTCGAGCCAGGACTGAGTGAATTAGGGCTGATAGAAGTAGTTTGCAATCCCTTTTTACACATCAAGTAGAAAAACTTGCCTTGTCTGTTATTATATAGCTCTGTGGACTTGACGTTTAAAAGTGAGACATCTCGCTCTCACCAAATTAATCATACGGGAGCTAGAAAGTGTCTGGTTCTTAAGATATTAAGGCCTAAAGTTAAGTTATTATATTGCGTTTGTTTGCAAAAATAAAAACCCCGACAGAAAAAAACAAAATCGGTCACCAACCCGCCTGCCCAGCGTGGTGACTATGGGCAAATAAAGGCAGTCTACGTGCAGGCCTACGTCCAGCAGTGGACTGTAATAGGCTGATGATGATGATATATGTAAGCTATATTATTGTGAAGTTTCATCGAAATCCATTCAGTAGTTTTTGCGTGAAAGAGCAACAAACATACATGCTCACAAACTTTCGCGTTTATACATACATATACATATAATCACGTCTTTATCCCTTACGGGGTAGGCAGAGCACCAAGGGCCGATAGAACCATATGGTGCCACTTCTGACCAATTTTGAGGGTAAAGTTGAAATGTACAAGTTCGGTTAGTAGTGACAGGTGGTCAGCCCATCGCCTACAAAACACCAAGACTTCTTGTCCCTCTACTGACTTGTACAGTATGCCCGGGAAGAGAAGCAGCTGTAGTATTTTTTTTTTAACTCGCAGAGCAGCATAGAAGAACTTTCGCGTTTATACTTTTATTAATAGGATTTATTCTGACTAAACGACTGTCGCTACCAGTTGGCGAAAAATGATAAATCGTTTTACATACTGCATAGTTTTTGTAGAAATTTATAAATTCCCGTGTTTCACAATGATGCCACTGATGTTGGTAAAACATATTGGTAAATTCCTTAGTCGACTCTTACAGAAGGAGATGCAGATGATGTATCCTAGTAAAGCCCATTACAGGACCTGCACTAAACGTAATCACGAAACCCCTAATAACTAATATGGTAATAAGAAGATGTATGTGTGTTTGGGTAGGTCCAGAAAAGGCGTAAAAATATAATTAGACACAGCAGGTGGCGCTGCAATCAGGTTCCAGTAAATGAAGGTGATGAGAGCCAGTAGTTGAAAATAATAACCTAATAAGGCAAGTGCAAGCGCATTCAAATCAACTCAACAATTCAAACAATGCAGGTAATGTATGGAAACGACGTTTAAAATTCATGTGCTATTTTATAGTATAACCAAGAAGGGAGGACAAAAAGGAGATGCTATGTTAATACCTACGAAGCGCAGTCTGGACCAATCACAGGCTTAAAATTTTCTACCTACCTACCATACCTACTCTGCTCTTTTGCTCATTATCTAAGTAGCATTATTTCCTAGGAACAAACGTTGTGAGCCCACCTCCTTTTTTACCTTCCTTTATGAGTAAAACCTACATGCTCATTTATACTAATAAAAAGTTTTATAATAAAACAACCAGCAGTTTCCAGAATAGGTGCACATTTTCGGAACGTAGTTGAAAATAGTGGCCCAATTTAAAGTTGGAACGGCGCGGATAAATTTGCGTAATAAAATAACAATAGTCCACATTTTACTGTTACGGACAGTGGGATTGCTGCTTAACTTCGAATTAAAGGTATTTAGGACTAATAAAAGACGCAATGTATAGCAAACGATGGAGAATACTAACTCAGCAAGAAATAAGATTCAATTAGGTTTAAAGAAACTTTAGTTATACACTGCTTTGGATTTACAAATCTTTTATTAATTTTTAATCCTAGAATTACTGCCCCCGTAGTAACCGTCTGTCTTGGTACGGGCATGTAAAGCTTTACAAGGCTTTACATCCTGTGATAAAAGGCATATTTTGCAGAGAGCGTTGTGCATGAGTGTGGATGGATATAAAGGAAGAGGTAGACCAAAGAAGTGTTGGATGGACTGTGTGAGGGAGGATATGCGTGTACTGGGACAATGAAATGACGGATAATAGGGATGAATGGAAGAAAAGAATATATTGCGCCGACCCCAAATAAATATGAACAGGGCAAGAAGATGATGAACTACTGCCCCCAAAAATTGTATAAGATAACCTATAATATCTGTGGAAGTCAGTTAAACTTCGACATTGAAGAAAAAATTAAGACCGTTATTCTTAGTAGATTTAGTCAATCTTGAGTGCACTTAGATGAGAGAGTGTGTCAACGATTAATGATGTAGATGTAAATTTCACTTATACCTAAAGAAAAAAAAAACAAAAACATTCACAAATAAAATAGATTCATAGGTTAAATGGTCCATTTCCTATCTACCATAACTCTAAAACCTAAACCTAGCCCATATAGGAAGAAATATACCAGTGCTATCTCGGTTATCTTCTGAGTGGGGATTCAGGGAATTGGGTACTTGTCCCACAGGCCACGATGAGAGAGAACTACTAGCTATAAAGTGGAAACGAGTTGGCGACCAACGAGTATCAAGTGTATAGTTCTGGCACTGGAGTTACTCCACTTTGTATGCAATGAGCGGCTCAGGTGTATGTCTATAGAAAAAAAGGTGGCTGATAGATCTCTAGAGACCTGATATTTCAGTAAAGAAATATGCGAAATTCATTTAATACTGAGAGATATCACACAGATAATAGCTATTTGCTCGTAACTGCTTTTTTGCGATTGCTGTATTTAGCCCAACGGTCCAGTAAGTTAAAATGGCAATGGGCAGGGCACATAGCTCGAAGAACTGATGGCCGATGGAGCCGGACAGTTCAAGAGTGGATACCACGTATCGGCAAACGCAGTGTAGAAAGGCCACCCACGAGATGGACGGACGACGAATAAAGCTGAGCTTCTGTTATTATTGAAAGATCTTGTTACTTAGTAGGTAACAAAATAGTAACGCAATTCTTCTTTTCGGTTTTGCGACCTTAAGCAATAAAACCATAATAGTCTCACTATAACTATAAATAGAATTAAACACATATAAGTACACGGCTGTGTTCCCGAAGTGGGGTAGCTAGGTCTACAGCAGTGGTTCCCAAAGTGGTCAAGGTGGACCCCCAGGGGTCCACAGGAGACTCGATGGAGGTCTACGTTGGCGTGAAAAAATGAGGGTTCACATTTAATTTGTATGTAGGGGGTCCAGGGGGTCCACCAGAACCAGATAACTTTTGAAAAGGGTCTATGAGGAATAATAGTTCGGGAATCCCTGGTCTACTGGAATCATAAGGAGATCTTACGACCACATTTAGAATTACATTAAATAAATAAATCACTCTTTGTTACCCGGCTGCGCCAGAAGGAGGGCATATATTTATTATTGATTGAAGTACATACCATAAATTTTTACCTAGAGCTTAAACGGCATGTCGCAAGAGTGACACTGGGTCGAAACTTTTTACGCAGTCTGTTTTTCTCCATTAAATAAATGACGTTAATTAAAATAAATAATTTACTCTTTATCTACAAAACGTTACACAAATATAAAAATAATAGTTGCGAAACGGTCCTGCCACAAGCAAGTAAAGAGACCAATGAAATAGTCCACAGTTAGTCGCTTCCTCGTTAGCAATAGGACAGCTGCCTAAACCGAGAGTGCGGCGAATGTAGAACTCTCAGAGAGCTTAATCAGGCTTAGAAATGCTCGGGCGTGTTTTAAATTACTTGCGACACATTTTTAACTACCTTTTTACATCGTGCTTGACCTAGATGTTACAAGATATATCAATTGTATGACCGTGAGCAGAATTGACGCAGTATTTTTTCATTATGTAAGCGAGACACCACGGGAGGATAGCAGTGCCGTCAATTTTGCGGTTTTTAATCCGGTGATCAGTGACGTTGCTGAACCGTTGTCTTTGTAAACAACGGTGAGAATGCTTTCTAGGAAACTAAGTCAAATGGATAACGTTACGGTGACGTCATTTCGATACAGTGTTACGGCAGCCGTGTGGTGCGACCGCTATCTTAGGTAACCACAACCTAAGACAATAAGTATAGTATCAAACAAATACGTGTCGACTGTATCAAGCCTATCAATTGAGTTTGCAAGGTTGCATTTTACCATATTGTTTACTAGTGGCCCGCCCTCGCTTCGCTTCGGTACATATCAGTACATTAGCTACAACTTCATATGTAGGTACAGCGGTTTTCGTAAAAATTTGGAACGCCCGTTGGTTCCCTTCCCGTGGGAATTTCGGGAAATCCGTTCTTAGAGCTTCCTCGTAGTCCCTAATCCGATTTTAGCTTCGTAAAATAGCGGTTTTCGTAAAAATTTGAAATTCCCGTAAGTCACCTTCCCGTGGGAATTTCGGGAAATCCGTTCTTAGTGCTCCCTCGCAGTCCCTAATGAACGTACAAGTCTGGTTTCAAATTCATATGTATCGCGGTTGTCGTAAAAAAATGAATTCCCGTTTGTCCCCTTCCCGTGGGAATTTCGGGAAATGCGTTCCTAGTGCTTCCTCGGAGTCCCTAATGAACATATATGCCCAATTTCAGATTCATATGTGTAGCCGTTTTCGTAGAAAAAAATAAATTCCCGTTGGTCCCCTTCCCGTGGGAATTTCGGGAAATCCGTTCTCAGTGCTTCCTCGGGGTCCCAAATAAATATAAATGCCCAACTTTAGATTCATATGTGTAACCGTTTTCGTAAGTTGGTCCCCTTCCCGTGGGAATTTCGGGAAATCCGTTCTTAGTGCTTCCTCGCAGTCCCTAATGAACATATATGCCTAATTTTAGCTTCATATTTATAGCGGTTTTCGTAAAAATTATGAATTCCCGTTTGTCCCCTTCCCGTGGGAATTTCGGGAAATCCGTTTTTAGTCCTCCCTCGCTGTCCCCAATGAACATATATGCCCGATTTCAGCTTCATATGTATAGCGGTTTTCGTAAAAAATATAGAATTCCCGTTGGTCGCCTTCCCGTGGGAATATCGGGAAATTCTTGTAGCCTATGTTCATCCAGGTCCAATAAGGATTCTAACGGTGAAAGAATTTTTTTAATCGGTCCAGAAGTTTTTGAGCCTATTCATTACAACCAAACAAACAAAGTTTTCCTCTTTATAATATTAGTGTAGATTACGACTTGCGTAAAGCGACCGATGATAATTATGCGACGTATTATTACGTGTAAGGGTAGCAAAAGTGAATTTTAGTGCCTTTAACAGTGAATATAAATATTAGAATGTGTCCTTTACAGTACTCTGTTTCTTGTCACTAAGTATTCTTGACAATACGCACTAATGCGGCTTTCATGTACTCAGTAAAAGGTAATATTTAACAGACTCTGCCAAGTGGCTTCTTTGGGGCAATAAGAAATATTGCGCCATATTTTTTGCGTGAAAACACGTGTTTCTTGTATTTTGTTGGCGAATTGTATAATCTGGCAAGTACGTCTGGGCGTTTTGAAAAGTGGGAATATTGCTATGAGCTTCAAGCTTTTTTTCTTAGCTATTTATCATCAAAATATAATCAGCCCCCCTAGCATGACCACGCATCGTGGATATCGTATCATACGATATCGTATCGTCTCTTTACAAAATTCAACATGGCGGTTTTATTTATCGTATTTTTACAGGCTAAATGTCGATAAATCGGTTTATCATATCGTGTTTCGCAGGTCATGCTACTTGGGCAAGTTACCATTTCAGTAGAAAATATGTAAAGTAACGAAGCGAAAAAGTAAGATGCTAGTTTACATTATACCACTGTCGATTTCCTAAACTGTGATTGAATTATTCATACTCGTACCTTCCAATTTGACCTTTACAGATAGAATACACAAATATACAGGCGAGTTACAAAAATACGTAATTCTGCGTCCGTAAACAAACTTAGTTTTAATCAAATGTACAAGCTAATAAAAATCCAAAAATTTCCTCCTACAATACTATTTTTTAATGTTTTACAGATTAAACAGCTTACTTAACTTTATGGCTAAAGATAAATCCAAGATTCTACTGTTATATTAAACCAGATATCACGATACATAATAAAGAGACCCTTCACAAAGACAATCATAAAGGAGATACGAAAGAAGTTGACTGTCTCTGACTAAAGTTAGCTTTACACTATGAGATGCAATGGTAATCTATTGTATGACGATTAATATTTTTTCACATCTCAAGATGTAATCATCATCACCATCATTATCAGCCTATAGCAGTCCACTGCTGGACATAGGCCTCCCCCAGGGCACGACAGAAGACTGCTATGGGGGGTATTTGCCCATAGTCAAGAACAGTCCTCACCATCTCCTCGCCTCATTTTCGTTCTCCTGTACTTGCGACGTACAGTCGACACGATATCATACCGCGTCGAGTTTTATGAGTGTGATGTCAATAATATCTCATATGATTTCAGATTCTTACGTGTGAGATCTCATCCTTTGTTCTCATGTCTTAAGAAACGGAAGAGATTTAAAATTGTTTATAGTTAAATATTCTTTTATAGTATAATCTACCAAAATAAGAAAATAATCGTCAAAATTAAACAAAATTTACAAATTAATTAACGTTATAAACGTAACAAACAAACAAAAAAACAGCCATTGAGATGAGGATGGTTAAAAATTAATTCATCAGAAGATGCTCACTTACATCTATCCCATCTATGCTAAACATAGCTGTGGGATATCCTTTACAATCCTGCCATTCTGGCTACCGTATTTCGGGAACATAGCCATGTATATATATTATTATTTAAATGTAAATTAAAACATGTAAATGCATGAAAATGTTCGATCGAAATATGGAAAGTTGGAAAAATAAAATAAAGTCGCAAATCTGGATGCAAGCCAACACGAGCCTGAGTTAAAACTACCGTATATCACGAGGATAAGAAGGTATGAATGTGGAAAACAAGGATTTAAGATCGCTCTTCAACTTTGCCGATATAAATCATAAAACTGGCCTTAAAACTTTGGCGACATAACTGCAGTTTACGAGGAGAGACTTCGACAGTTTTTCGAACGCTAATCAACTGTTCATCGTCAATTTGACTGTCACTTTACGAGGGATACAGTTATCCTTTATAGTTCTTGCATTTATTAGTTTTCTTAGCTTATATTATACATTTATATAAATAAATAGTAATCATTTATGGATTGAGCATTTAATCTACGTAAGTGTCCCCCCGTTACCCCACTTATTAATTCTTTCAGTCTTGGTGGTTAGTGTCACTAACCACATATTTCTGAATTTTTTAATTAAAATCTATGCCATCTACTTATAATCGGAACTATCATGAAACTTCGATTCATGCTTGATAAGATACGACCGAATATACCGCCAAATGAAGGAATGACAATTTAGTTGAATTGAATATTGCACTTAAGTAATTTTGTTTCACCGTCTCTTTATAATATGAATATAATACCTTTTAATTATTCTTTTCGGGCACTTGTAACTATTGTATTATATTAAATTAAATTTTTTCTAGTAATAATAGCTTTTAAAAAACTACAATAAACGGAGTGATCAAAATTTATACATTTTTGTATCATTTTGTTCCGAAAAATTTACCTTATTTCTAAGCGAAGTTTTAAAGTTACTATTTTTCAAAGACTATTGCACGTACAATGTGTCATCAATAAAACTACTTCTTTTCACTTATTATAGATACCCCGATTTTCCCTATACCAACCAGAATTCCTAGTTTTACAATACCAGTGTACGCCACCGTAACAAGTGACGCACAGTTCAATTTATTCCTTCAATAGTTCGGCCAACAGTTTTTTACACCTGCCACGTTTGTGTACCGGCGTTTTTCGTCCATTTTGCAGCTATATTTTTTATTGAATTTATTTTTGTGCTAAGCGGATTTTTTTTTGTTGCAATCCGTCTTTTGGTTGGTCGATACTGGCTAATATAATATCTTTGAACAAATTATAGACCTGCGTTTTGGTAGCAGTGGGAAACAATAATAAAAAAATATAATGAATAAACCACAGTATCATAATTATAATGTCTTTCCTAAAATCCATCTCGATATAAACGCGAGAAAATCTAGTGAATAGTAAAGCGAGGTTTAATACATATTTTACCATCAACTTAACTGTAATTTTATGGCACGAAAACTTGTAGTACCCTCGTGATTTCGGGGAGGATGGTTATGTTATTTTATGTTGTATAACAATTTAGGTCCGTAATGCCGTAAAATACATGTTAATAAAATAGTTTGAACTCGAAAACTCGAGGTTCCAATATATAATGGTATATATGGAAGGAAAATCCTACTAAGATTATAAAGGCGAAAGTTTGTAAGTATGGATGGATGGATGTTTGTTACTCATTCACGTGAGAACGGCTGGAGCGATTTTAATAAAATTTAGTATTAAGTTAGCTGACACATTGGATTAACACATAGGCTTTTTATCAGGAAAATATTTTTATCTCGGATAATTTCGACATTTTATTTTTTCTGGAGTCCACGCAGATGAAGTCGCGGGCGTCCACTAGTAATATACTGTCTTTTTTAATTTCTTGTTTAACTAAAATCTGTACCCTCAGTGAAAACTGATATAAGTCTGAAATGATAGTTTTGAGAAAAACGGCTTCAAAGTTTTTGCACATTTACATGCGTATAACTTTTTTGTTATGTATTGTATTAGGAAAGTAAAAACTGATTGAGATAGATAATTTTAGCCTCTATGCTGTGATGTATATAAGCACTATATTTAATATATTTTAAGTAATGCATTTCACATAAAAATTCATTTGTGTAAAATAATTTAAGTAAAATAATATTATTTTACACTAATCTACTAGTGCAGTTGATGTTGGTGAAACATGGTACATCTATGGATTCAGATAGCATTTAATTATATAATTATTAATATCTAACAAAACTTTCAGAACAAAACTATCGCAAAATAGTAGTCTCTTTATTTTGCAGTCACTAAAATACAATTATTACTATATAATAAATAAAAAATTATCTAACACATAAGATAACATGATAAAAAAATATGTCTAATAATATATCTCAACTTGTTTTCTTAAAGTTTTAATTTCTGGATTGTATCAAATAATACAAATATTTTAGTGGCACAATCATAGTAATAATGTAGGTTTGTAGTTCTTCTGATATTGGTTATGCAACAAGTATTTCAGATTTATATGTTTTTTATTGTAGCCTAGAATTTAAATAACAAATTGAACTTTAATATATATAATAATAATTTAATATTATTAACCCTTACAATAGTTTGAACAATCATCAGTCTTTGATTTCAATCTTACGGAAGAGATCAGTTAAATTAAATTTTCGAGTTACTTAATGTGGTGACTAAGAACCATTAAATTTAAAAACGGCAATACACTAGTCTAACAATTATCTTTGTGCTCTTAATACTATACTTAATACTTATTATGGCAGTTTTATCTTTAACGCGATATACTTGGTAACCCTACTTAAGTATTTATGCAATCGACAAACCTTCTGAGAAAACAGCTTCCAGTTTCATTAATCTCTGTAAAATTTTGAACTTAAAGAAAACAATCTATAAAATAAAATAAGCCAAAATGCTTTTTGTAAGCGAGCTCAGTAGAAATAAAGTAATCAAAACATAATAATATAAACAATTAAATTATCAGAGAAAATAAGTATCTAAAATCTGACAGCATAATATTCTTCTTCCTTAATTAAATCTGGGTCTAAATTAGAAGATACATCACCGGTCGTGGGCAAGTTAATGTAGAACTCATGACCGTTTGATTCAATATAATCCTAAAGAGTAGTTACCCAATCAACAAACATTCTGAGATCAAAGAAAACAATCTATAAAATAAAATAAACCACAACGAAAAATGCTTTTTCTAAGCGAGCTCAATAGAAATAAAGTAATCAAAACATAATAATATAAATAATTAAATTATTAGTAAAAATAAGTATCTAAAACCTGACAGCACAATACTCTTCTTCCTCAACTAAATCTGGATCTAAATTAGGAGATATATCAGTGGTTGAGGGCAAGTTAATGTAGAACTCATGAGCGCTTGGTTCAATATAATCCAAAAGAGAAATCAGATCTGCTTTTTTCTCTGCTGCTGTAGGCACTGGCTCAACGTAACATTTCTTAATACTTTCTAAATTAATATTTTGATCATGTCTTTTGCCTCTTCTTGCATATGACATGGCATTAAATTTGTTGGCCGTGTAGCTCTCTTTGTAATTAAATATCGGAAACTGTCCCTTGGTGTAAACTAAGTGTTGTGTATTTGACCAAACAAACTTTTCGCCCCTAGTATTTACCTTCTTTACTTGAAGTTGTTTATTGGAAAAATCAGCAAAATCATAGAAATCGTTAAAAGACATTTCTATAACAGAAAATTTATTAGCACGATTAGACGAACTACGGACTAACTGACACCAATCTCTTGGAAGATGAATTTTCATAGAAGTGCGCTTCTTCGTGCGTTCTATCAGCGCATGATCAGAATCTACTTCCATGTGAGTATGACCAGGGACTAAAAATTTATGTTCTACCTATACAGTAGTCAATTGGGCTGAGTTCTGAACAAGTATAAGTGACATTGTTGTTACAACTTAATTCTTATTTTGTACCGCGCATGAATCTGAGTACATAATTAATTTGGATGCATTTGGATGCAATAATGGTAAACGATTAATAACAAAGTCGTATAAGCAAGAAGAAATTTGATTTGCTCCTCTGCCTCCCCTTGATTCTGGCCACATGTAGCAATAAGCATGATTAGTTTTGAAGTCATGTACAGTCAGGTTGTAAACCCATAGTTGCCGTTTATAAAAAGCACTTGAAATAGTTAAAAGTGGCGTCGGTAAGCATTGCTGCAAGTCGAACGCTTTCACACATGTATCATCAAACTCTTTTGCGATATCTTTATCTCTGCGTTTTTCATTATATGCCGCTTCGTACTGTTCTTGATGTTGTTTTAGAATATCTTGTATATTATTCGTTTATTTCGGTGAGTTAGCATATTTTAATTTAATTTGTAGTAAATTACGCTTGTTACATGTGTCCACAGCTGGTTTATTGAAAGACAAATTCATATTTTTAAAAACAGATCGGTATACGGATAAGCTAACAGGATTATCAACCTCAACTCTATAAAGATTGTACATTTTTTCAATAGACAGGTCACAACTTAAATACTTCTTCGATGTTTTTGCCCTAGAGTAATGACTTTCAAACGCAGGAAATGTATTAATGTGTTCTTTAACTTCATTCAATTTTGACTCTGATACTTTTCTGTAACTAGCTGCCCGACCTTGTTCAGTTTTTACCACACGTCCATATTTTTGAATTTTTTCGTTTACTGTTTGCAGAAAACGATTAGACTCACCTAATGTTTTAAGCAAGCAGCCTTTGCAAATATTTTACTCTACCAAAGTAAATAAGTTTGTATTTGTTTGCATATTCCCGATGTCGTTTACTTTACGTAGATATTAATCTTTCTAGATATTTAGTACGTTCGTCATATGAGCCTAAGCCCCAATACTCACCAAAAATGTACTGTCTCTCGACTTCTGGAATTAACTCCTTACAAGAATGTAAGTGCATTAAAAGCTCGACTCGGGACAAGCTTTCCCGCCTTTTTATGTAGGATAATCCAGCGTTTCTATTCATAATTCTCTTTAACCGATCTTCTCTTCTTTCCTTTAACGACTTTCGTTTCTTCTTTTCTTATGGTTGATTCGGTACGTCAGATTCGATGCGATAAATGTAAATTGTCTCTTTCACGCCGGTATGAAACTCGCACATTAGAAGAAGATAGAAGTATGAAATTAAAATCACTTGACACCAACAGATTTTTCGCAAAGTTTGCAAGGACCTAGTAACATTTTTGATTTAAGTGGGTTGTATTAATTGACACAAACATAATGATACTTATACGGTCTCGTAGAAAATAATGTATTTCGAAATATATTAGAAAACACCAAATTTCTAAAATTTTTATATAATGTCAAATGTATTACATCAAATTACGTCAATATTCACATTAATATTACACATAGATCAAGTCGTGAACTGCAATACATTTTAAATTGTATCATGACCAACAATCTTATATCAATGTACTTTTGATGGTTAAGATAATTTAACTGTATCTGTATTATTTTATACTTACAATTGAAATAAAATATATAAAACTCTATGAATACATGTCACATTAAATCTCTACACACAAGGCTTTCAAGGCTATTTGATGATTTATGGCGACTTGTATTATTACGCACAAAAAATATCTTCGTATCCAGACGAGCTACAGTTACGTGGATTACATAGAAAAATAGAGCATTTTACACAGATTCTATATGTATAAAAATCTTAAAAGTGCTATAACTCGACTTATATCAGTTTTCACTGAGGGTACAGAAATATTCTCTTTGTTAAAGAAAGCGCTAGTATAATATAAGATAAACACACTTTTCAAGGGCATTTCTTTAAGACTGGTCGAGGCATCCCATGACCGAAGGGCTATGAGCCCTAATACATTCCTAAAATGCATTTCAAAATCAACGTCAAAGTTCTATTGCTAAAGCAGCAATAAAAAACCTTAAGAACTATAATATGCAAAAGCAACTCATACAGCAAACAGATAAAGTCTACATTCGATTCAGTGTTTAAAAAAAGACCTTACGAAAAGATTCTCCAATCCTGCCGGAAACCAGGTGGGAACGTGGCATCTCACCCAGAACTAGATATTGATTCTAGACTATTTCCTGAGTTTTGTCGAGTAAGGAAATGCTTTGCACTGTACCCGTATCGATTTGCTTACGTCAATATCAAAATATACTGTTATTTTCTATGATCTCAGTGTGTTATTTAAACGTTAAAAGCCGCTCGGTGTGTTGTTAAAACGTTATAAAGTTCTTCCGAAGAATAATTAATTCGGTGCGGCGAACCATTTTTCTCGTTTATAGTACATTAAGGTTTTAAATTTATTGAAAATTGTGAAGTGTTATTATTATAAATATATCCAATCATATCCCTTGGAAAACTAATTAGCAACTGAAACGCTAAATTTTCATCAAAATTGCTCCACCCCAAATCTTATAGCACTCAAAATGCTTTTAAAATCGACCTTGCTTGCTTTTAAGTAGTAAACACGTTAATTGAAGGCTTCTTCTTATTGGGAGAATATTTCGATACCTTTGCGAACTTGCTGTCGCTCGTGAAATTGTTATATTGTCGAAACATCCTGGACTTCTCGTTAAATCCAGTAGAATTGTCGTACAACTCTCTATTAGTAGATAACATTTATCATCATTGAAGGAACTAAAGGTAGCCTGACAGTCGAATTGATAGATCGAGCCAACGATGGACTTATTGATTAATTTCGTTAACATGTTTCTCATTAATATTAAAATTGTTTATGACTAGTTTTTCGGGAACTAACAGCCAATTTCAATAACCAATCTCGAGAGATTTTTTTAATATTTCAGATTGAATTGTCAATTGTTTTCACACAAAATTTCAAATTTTTACTATCTCTACTATTGAAAACAGTCGTTTGGCCTCGTTGTTAATCCGGACAAATCTCAGGCTATGGTTATTGGTAGCAGGTTTAAGCAACAAATTTTAAATCAATCCAACATTCCGCAATTATTATATAATGGGGTTGTGATACCCTATACTGATAAGGCCAAGAACTTAGGTCTTACATTTGACCGTATTTTTTCGTGGTCGTCTCAGGTAAGTGAGGTAAGTAGGAAAGTGCATTCCACCTTCCATGTACTTAAACGTCTTCAAAATTTGCTACCTTTTAACACAAAAATCACTTTAGCTCAATCCCTTCTTCTGCCACTATTAGACTATGCTGATGTTTGCTATTCTGATGCCAATGAGGAGCTGCTCAATAAACTGGAACGTCTTCAAAATTTGGGTATTCGTTTTATATACGGCTTACGCAAGTATGACCATGTAACTCAATTTCGGAAAGAGCTCAAATGGCTCCCAATTCGACTTCGCCGGAATGTTCACATACTAACACTTCTATTTAAAATTTTATACCATATACCCTGTCCTGTTTATTTGCGTGAGCGATTTGATTATCTGTTCTCAAGAGATCGCCCACTACGATCAGCTACTACTTCTCTTCTTAAAACTCCCCGTCATAATTCTGTTGCATATGACTACTCCTACACTGTCTATGCAGTCAAGCTGTGGAACTCACTACCGCACACCATACGTGATTGTCCTACAATTGACATATTTAAGAGACAAGTAAAGGCATACTACCTTTCTCTTCCTTAGTAGGTTTGTCGGTTAGGTTAGGTTTATTATATGTAGATATGTATTATTATTTAGGTATATTGATATTATGAGGTTTATGTAAGTATATTTATTTGGTATTGTGTACACATACAATCTACCTTTTTCACTCAACTTTCGCTATCACAAGTAGTTTGCTGGAAGAAATCTCTTATAGGGATAAGCACGTCTCTGTACATTGTCAATGTAAAATGTTTTTCCATATAAAATGTTTGTGTACAATAAAGAATAGAATAGAATAGAAATTGACCGTAAATCGTCAGTTAGCTGATGCGGGAGTTTATTCAAATACATCAATTGAGTCTCCTTAATGTTGTAAGAGTCGACTAAGGAATTCAGGGGCGTTCTCTCGACTGTTAGTTGTCAGTGACTATGTTCTTCGTGATTCCGCAGTACACAGTACCCCATTTTGGGAACACCGTATAATATTAGACTATATACAAAATGCAAAATATTCTTGACAATCCTTTTATTCTATTCTATTCTATTCTTTATTGTACACAGACATTTGTAGGTATGTAAAAACATTTTACATTGACAATGTACAAACCTTATCCCTATACAAGTGGTTTGCTGGAAGAAATCTCTTGTGATAGCGAAAGTTGGGTGAAAAAGGTAGATTGTATGTGTACACAATACCAAATAAATATACTTACATAAACCTACATAATATCAATATACCTAAATAATAATACATATCTACATATAATAAACCTAACCTACATAGACTTACAATAAAAATTAATTACATATATTATGAATAAAAAGATTGGCAATAATATTTTGCAATTAATCCAATGCTGTCTCATTTATTCTAGATAATAACCCGATTTTGGTTTTTTAACTATATACTTATTTTTCTTTTTCAGATAACAAAACTAAAGAAGTTTCCTTAATATAAAGGTAAGTCATAAACTAGCTTAGAAAAGAAAATCCAAAGATAATAAAGGTTATTATGACTGGAGATGTGCCTGTGCCAACAAAATTTATTATTTACTTAAATAACAAAATACAGGTAGTTTTGGACGTTATCCAAAACATGAAAAATGTTCCGATTGGGGACATCATCTAAGTATTATAAAAATGAAATGTTGTTTTATTCATTGAAAATGTACGAGTATAGTTTAACATTTTCGATATCAAGCTTGCAACTCATTCCGAGCTTTGTATGGATAGCAGATTACATGTCTTTATCGGTTTTTCAAATATTTTTTTAATATTCTTCTTCATAAAGTAGTATTTGCCGTACTAATTTTAGATACTTAATCTAGCTTTTTACACACATCTACATTGTTGACATTTAAATGGATTTTTATACTTATTTTACTGTAATTGTGGTGTAATAGAAATGGTCATAAATATAATCACGAAACTAACTTAGCTCACTTGTATCATGATGTACTATAATATCTATTCAAACTGTTTTAATCGAAATAAATAAACCAGCGACTAACAGAAATCAGTTAAATTCGCATGGCTTTATTTATTTTAGTTGACCTTTGTTCTTTAGGACTGAGCATTACATCATTCAAAGGACAAATACGAGTATACTTACTAAAAGTAATTAATTAACTTTAGTTTCTCAAGGGAATCATTGAATATGATTTTCTTTAGGACATTCACAAATTATGGCCCGATACTCTAGTGTGCAAACTAGCGATATCATGAGAGCTTACTTATATACCAACATACATTTAATTAGTCCCTTAATTCGCAAAGGTCCCATATCATCCCGGCTGGCGTGCATTAGTTCCGGATAACTCCTTGTCACACCAAACCTGCGGACAGGCCAGATTACTTACAAGTACAAGGGTAAGGTCGTTAAATAATCGTATAACTGACAAAATTTGAGCGAGAACTTTACATGGAAAGTTTTGTTGACATGATATTGTTGAGTTGAATAATGATGTCTATTTTACCGGCGGTGTGTGCATGGAACAAAACTATATCTAAAATAAAACACATTTGAATGATGTTCAAATTCTTTTGTAATGTAACGGATGAATACAAATACCTTTATCTAGAATTCAATGAGTATGGGCTCTTCTCTTATGGAAGAGACACATAAAAATTATTCTGCTCTGAGAACTCATAGTAATGTGTTGGTTTTTAACTGGTTAAGTCTGTAGAAACTGTAAAAACTGTAGTCTGTACGTAGTCTGAAAAACGTCAACTAAACGATCTGGGGGGCAATTCTCGAAAAGTCTAGAGTTGAAACGAACCGTTGTAGACGCTTAGAACAAAGCAATAGGGAATATGCGTCTGACATGAAAACAGATTTTTTATATTTTATTTGAAAGATATTACAAATACATACCGAATAGTGCAAAAATAACATCAATCGGTTAGTAAATATCAAAGTTACAGGAGTTTAAAAGTTTGAAAAATTTAACCTAATTTAATTTAATTTGCCCTATTACTTTACGTTGACGTAATTAGACACATTTCAGTACAAGACAGATGTTTGCTTTTATCCTGTCATACTCGCCACCGATTCATGCTAAAATATACTCAAGCGGTAAGTATATTTGATTCGCACCGCGTTTCGTTAACGGTCCGTTAGTTTTTGCATTTCGGCTCAAATTTTTTGTAGAATTGCTCCCCAGTCATATAATATATATGGCTTTTTTAACGTGGCAACGTGGGATAGCCAGCACTTAACAATAACGAAAAAGATACCAAAGCCATTATAAGCCTACCATAAGAAGGTCAAGTATAATAGAACAGTGATAAGTTGCTAGTTAATTGCCTGAGGAAACACCTCTAATTTAGTCGGCTTTTACGACATGCACGAACGATGAAGCGAATGTATTCTAGCGAAGCCCTACAGCACAGACTAATCGATCATATCAAAATTTTATTAGGAACATGGTGGCTTGCGCAGCCTAATGTGATAAAGCCCTTAAGGGCTAAACCATGTCGTCCAGCTAGTTACATAATACAATAGATGTCATGATAGTGTTGGCATCGAATATGCCGGCCCGTGCCAAAGTGCGGTATGTAAAGTTATTTCGAAAAAAAGCTTTACATTTTTATTTAAAACGGCCTAACTTAAATTGGCTACTCGTAGTTATTAAAAATGGGGTTATTTGCAGATATGTACTAGATTCTTATAGTTATTTTACATGAAAATAAATTCAGTGGTACAGGCCCGTAACTGAAATAAAACCCACGCTTTCCGACTGAAAGGCGCACGTCTTAAGACATGCCTATCTTTTTAATTACACAGGTGTTTTTTCGTTGCCACCCTTAACGAAGGGTACGGACTCTATACATCAAATAAAGTAAGTTTATGTTAAAAAAAATGCTGGAAAACAATGGATTTTTTTTTAAATAAATAAATAAATATTGTGTCCAGTGTCTATGCTAGTTTTATCATCATCATCATCATCATTTACAGCCCTGAGAAGTCTACTGTTGGATATAGGCCTCCCCAAAAACCTCCACTCCGACCGGTCGGACGCAGCCTGCATCCAACCGACGCCCGCGACCTTGACCAGGTCATCCGTCCACCTCGCGGGTGGCCTTCCCACGCTGCGCTTGCCGATAGTTTTATCATAGACAGATTTAATTATTTCTCGTGAAAAAATCCTGCTACGCGCGTCTATGTGCATTTATGCAGAAAAACGCAGTCTATTTACTCAACTTTGGACCCTAATATCTTGGGAACCAGACACTTCCCAGGTATACTTCCATAGAGAAAAATGATCGTGATGATGAGGAGATTCCGTAGTTTTCGGGAACGTTGACGACCAAAAATCACCATGTATAGTTATAATAATGTCATGCTACAGGATGTTATATCGTATTTTCTAATTACCGCTTATTTTGAAATAATCTTAAAATCTCTTTATATTTACCATAGTGTAGCCAGATTTAAATTTTCAGTGACAAGCAGCTAGCTAGCTAGAGAAAACGTCCCAGTGTTCCTTAGTGGAATCAACGACATTCACGGAAGGAGATGCAGTCTATGTATTCCAGTGAACCCATACGGGTGCATAGGCTAGGCCAAAAGGAAGCTTTACAATACAATACAAAAATATTTATTTACTAAGACAACACACATCACATAATATGGTAAACATAAAGCAACACAACAATAAAATATATAATTTAATTAAACATAATTGTGGTGTGTGATGTGTCAGCAAAATGGTCCCAGCATAGCGTAGTGTTGCAGTATTACCTGCAACGCTGATGTTACGCTAGAACCAGATAGTATGCATGAATTCTACTGAGCACACCACGCCGCACTATGATATATCTATACATAAAAATAAATAAAATTCTCGTTTCTCAAAATTATTTTATCTATATATGAATGATCAGGGAATTTAGGTGCTGGGCTGACGGGAGATTTAAATTTAATTTATTTTAGGTATGTCAGAGTGATACCTGTATGTTTTCTCTTCTTTCTTCCGCGCGACATCTCTCGTAGGGTTCTGGTTCTTATAGAGACGCCAACTCGGTACCGCGATGTTTGGGCAACTGTCAAATAGGGAACTTAGCGCCGACGGCGCTCGCGGCGAAAAGAAACAAAACGATTAGAAGAGGGAGAAACAATTATATAATTTAACAATGAATACTTCTAAGTAAATTGTCGTTTTAATATTGAGCCACTAATTAGTTAGTTTACTATCTATTACAGTTTAAAGAAAACAAACATTTTACACCATAAACAAAACTGTGTTGGCTTAGTAAACAAAATTGCTTTACCGTTTGCTTTTTCACTAATGTTACCACAATAGCGCAGTACTTAACGGAGCGGAAAATTATCAGCGGCTTCTGTTTCCCTCGGGAACGCTTAATGACACAAAAAGAATAAGACAGCAAAAATAATCTCAAAAATAACAGGAAAAACTCGCTTGCAATATTTTTGAAGCTACGCGTCAGAAACACGGAACTTATCTATAAACTGGAATGCGCCGACACATTTCGATGCTCAGTTATATTAACTGTCCCGAATGTTCCAATTGGATATCTCGAAATATCTTGTAATAAGTTTTGAATTTTTTATAAATTCTTTAATCTACTTGTATATTTATTTTTCGGAATGATTAAAAACTGTGGGAATATCTCTATGAACATAAAGTTTATTTTAAGTCCTACAACTCTATAAACTTGCTTTGAGAGTTGTGCGTACTCATTTATGGCCTTCCCATAAATGAGTGCGCACACATTGTGTGGCGCTAGAACCTCCAACGTACGGGCCCAGCTCCACGGCTTCGTAGCTGTAAAATGATGTTTTAGAGCGACACATTGCTATGGCATATCGTTCTATAGGTCATATTTCGATTAGCATACCTAACAATTTTAGCCGGCCATGCTCAATCCATTATTATAAAATCCTTGGTCAGATCTCTGAAACTTTTATATATTGGCGTCATCATTGTTGTTGTATTTAGTTTTACCGCGAGATAGAAAGGCGGTATTATTTTGTGATCTAGTATAACATAATATTTGCTTCGAACATTGCTTTTAATATTGTTCCTATATTTTCTTTGTATACCAATGTTTTTATTGCCAGTCTGTAACATTAGGTACCTGTGCTCAGTCTTACAAGGGAATGGGGAAATAGACCGAGATATAAAATATCGAATTAGTTCAGGATGAATGAAATGGCGACAGGTCACGGGAGTTACGTGCGATGCCCGGATGCCGTTAAAGCTAAAGGGTAAGGTGTATAAGACCGTAATTCGACCTGTCGTCTTGTATGGATCTAAATGCTGGGCCGTAAAGAAGAAGGATGAAAATCAACTGCAGGTAAGCGAGATGAGAATGTTGAGATGGATGTGTGAAGTTACAAGAATGGATAAAATAAGAAATGAGTATATAAGACGAATTTTGAAAGTTGCGCCAATCACAGACAAGTCACGAAGTAACCGTCTCTCTTGGTACGGGCATGTAAAGCGACGGGATGAAAGGCATATTTTATAGAGAGTGTTTTGCATGAGTGTGAATGGATATAAAGGAAGAGGTAGACCAAAGAAGTGTTGGATGTACTGTGTGAGGGAGGATATGCGTGTATTGGGACAATGAGATGACGGATAATAGGGATGAATGAAAGAAGGGTACATATTGCGCCGACCCCAAATAAATGGGAACAGGGCAGGAAGATGATGATGACCAATGTTTCTATTGAGTATCATTCTATTGAGTTATCATTCATGGGGTGAGTTTCATGGAATAGCTCCTATGCCTGATTTGGAAAATAACATTTATTGTATGCAGTAACACAGATGGTGTAGTCATACATATAGTACTTGGCGCCCTCGCCCAGGGGAGCTGTTTGATGAAACACACTCCACTATAATATTATCTGTGAATGATGTAGCACACCTATAATTGGCACATACATTAGATTTTTAGTTGTAAGTGTAATTATTGTTGCTCTTAATGTATGTTCTGTAAGTGTGTCTAAATAAATAACTTCTATATATTTTAAATTAAGAAAAATAGAGTTTATTTTTGTTGTGGTAATACAATTGAATTAATTATTTGGACGTGGTATTGTAATACGATCTCTTGAGTTTAATTAATTAATATTACAAAACTGTGTCTATAGTACGAGTACAAACATACCACAAAAAAGGCGTATCTATTCAACATAATTTCGCTTCAAAATTTTTGCATATATGAAAACAAACACTTTTCTCAATTACCTCCAAAACTTCTTACAAATGTTTGCATTATCAGTCCGACTATACTCCAATGCTGATACATAGTTTTACTAGAACACATTACCTGTATCTTCTTCCGTATGTATCATAAGTATTGACTATGGAATTTCGGGGCGTCCTCTCAGGTGATTAACTAGCATCTTGTCACATATTTTTTTACTCCCAGTTTCTCGGTTTACACTCCCTCCTTTTGGGAACATAAACGTAGGTATATGCATATGAGTTCACCAATATAGTATAGGTATAGAGTTAGAAATGAATTCGCCGACACCCTTCCTTACAACGCTATATTTAACCCAATTCACGTGTCGCCATTTTGGTCGGAACCTAAAAATAGTTTTTTTGAATTTACACGAAACGATATACGTCGAAAGTTGTTTAACAAGGAAAGTTTGAAACTGAAACTGAAACTTAACTAAGAATCAGTTCATTTTTGTAGTTAGATAACATGAATTCAGTATAAAACTGTCAATTTTAAAAACTACTATCAAGATAACCATATAAAATTTGAATTCTAATGGAGATTTTAATGTCGTTTCAAGACTTAGACAGATTAAATAAAAATAATTATATAATATTAATTTTATTGAATTGATGAAAAACAAAATAAAATGCTACTACTGCGTTTGAATCAAATTTTACTAATAGAACAAGTTGTAAGTGAGCGAATGGTTCCCTAAAAGGTAGAATTATGAAAGCCATGTTGCACACTTCAAAACCACAGGCTGACTTTCTCACTCGCGACCGGTCCGCCACCCAGTTGCTAAACGTCAAAACTACGGACCGATTCAAATAATTTGTTTCTATTCTGAGTATCTATTGGCTGCACAAACTTTTTAAACTAGCACAATAATATGAATTTACGCATTGAGAGCGACTGTTTATAGATATAACACCGATCGTAAGGTACAAAATCAGTTGGCCGATGTCGCCGCGAAATCGCGTCGTTTAATATAAACCGCACTAAAAGCGCAGTGGAGTGGAAACGAGGGGCTGGTTTAATACAATAACTCTGATTGTGTAACGTAGTTGCCGTTTAATCTTTGATGTTTAGACCTTTGAGTGCTGTGAATAGTGTTGGTTATACAATTTATTATACTACATTATTTTGTATAGCTATACAAAACCTCGTATAAACGTATCTGTGTCTAAATATAATTTTAGATTGATTGTATAATTAGGTAGCATAATGTTTAATATTGAATTATTTTTTGTATAATAGCACATAATAATAATAGTATGGATTGGTTATTTTGAGGTTTAGGGATGATTAATTAAAAAAAAGCTTACCTAATGTATGAATATATATATATATAGGTATTTTAAATACAGACATTTACGTTAAAGTCCCTTGTATAAACACACAATAAAAATGGTCAATGTGGTTAAATGGCTCGGGGGTCGTGTTTTATGAGCCAAGTTCTAATCGCGGAGACAACTATATTATTACGCACTTTTATTCTCGTGTGATCTTTTTTTGATTTTAATTGCAAAGGGGAAATATGTTAGCTTAATCATTTTAAGTAAGTATGTTTATATGATGATATATTAAGATTCTACCAGTTAGAATTATAATGAAAATATTTTTTATAAATGAATATTAAATTTTTGCCAGTACATTATTATAATGTTTCTTCTACGTTTTTATTACTTGTTTAGAACCACAGAGATCTATAGAGTGGCCGTGGGGGCGTGGGCGGTGTAATTGAACTATGAACAAAATAGGCAAACATCGCGAAAACGCAATCAGTCGGGACTTGATTGCCTAACGCGTCACACGGGAGTGTTTTTTTATAATGCCTGCTTGTTCAGTGGTTGTGTGCAAGAATCGAAGTGACCATAAACTTGAAGGGGTCACTTTTCATAGGTAAGTACAATAACAATTTTGTTTTCTAGCATTTATACCCAAATTTCATTTTATTTCGTTAAAATAATTTTCACTGAGTGACATATGTAACCTAACGATTGAACCTAATACATTGCTCGCTAAGTGTAGCGTGCCTGGTGTTGAAATCAGTTTGACCGAGTGATGATAATTGCGCATATTGAATCGGCCGCTCCCGCGCACGGCCGCTGCTAAGCGCTTTGACATAGAGTTGTACCTGTCATTTCTTGTTGTCGATACGTCACGTTGCCGTGAATAGTACCTACGAGTAATAACTAATGTTAAGTAGATAATTTTGAGAGTTTAAAAAATATTATGTTTATGTAAAACAATGGTGAATTACTTATTATTATTAGTGTAACAAAGTACCTAAATTAATGTAGATGTGTGCAAAGTCAACTTTCTTTATTTTTGTGTTTCTTATTAATAAATATTTTTTTAAATTATAATATAAAAAAATATTAATTAACTGTAAAATAGTTACTATAAAGTAGTTACTTACCTACTTTGTGTTATCGAGTCTTAAATATTTCAGAATATTTTGTACCAATAAGCATATTATTATAGTTTTTTATTTCCATCGAACATTTACATACCGTACTAATTTATTAAAGACTCCGCTACGAATTTACTTTATTCTTTATCCCTTCAAGAAAAATAACCTTTTATTTGTGACCTCATACTTTTGTGACTGTGATGCAACTCAAAATCTAAGCTCAATCGGACAACGAGAAGTAAAAAAAGTAGGTTGAATTTTAAGATGAAGCTAAGTAAAAACATGTTTAAAATTGTATTGTGACCAGCTACTAAAGCCTAAATTGTTCGCGATGTGCAACAACGCAAGTGCTCGATAACAAATTTATCGACAGTCAATCACTAGCGTACGTGTGAAATTTGTTGAATGTATTTGCTATACTGAGGCGCGTACTTACACAGTAGATAGCAATGTGTGCGCGCCAATGAGAGTACCGCCTTAAATGTGTGAGTGTCAGAGATTTATCAATGTTGGGTGTAATTTGTGTTATTATTTAGATGTCAATGTAAGTGTGGCTTATAGCCGCTTACATCAGAACTCAAACTAAGTGCGCTTAGCGGCCCATCTCCTGTGTTTCTGTTATCATGTTTAGAACGGTTATTATAGAACGAATAAATACTGCATTTTAAATACATGTTATATTTATGTTGTCGGCGCTTGTATATCGTATTAAATGCAACTCAATGTACTCAAACAGTATACGGTGTAATATTTATTTTATTCGTACATTTACAGATCACCCAAATAACGACCGACGGGATCGTTAAAACTTTGCTGATCGTCGACGTGGAAAAATAAATTGCTCCACAACTTTTAATAGTTCCCTCTCGATGTGAGTCGCGATACACGTATTAAGCAATACATGTATTTTTTTGATAGGTATGCCATAGTTTAGTGTACGGCGTAATATGTTACACAATATTTTTTTTTTCCTGTGCCGCTAAAAAATAAACTTGGCAAAATTTTTACACAAAAATATTATTATAGTTTGCAATATTTCATGGTTTATTATATTCTATTCTCAGTGGTTATTGTTTACTTCATGTTCGTGTACCCTTGATTGAGAGACGGGCATGGGAGTAAAGGCATTTTTCAATGATCAAGTGATATTGAAGTGTGAGTGAACTATTCATTATATAGATCGAGGTTGGACACTTTAACTTTCTAACTCGGTTTGATATTGATAATAGTTAAAACCAATATTAACATCTGTCCGCGCTATACTACACGTGGCTGTGAGATCTCCCTCACTATGATCCTGTAGTGACGGCCACCCTTGTTCGGGAATACAGCCGTGTGCCTATGGAACTATACAGGCTGATTTTAATATCTGTCTATGAAAAAACTAGCATAAACACTGGACACTATAAATTTCGCCCGATCAAGTAATTAAAAAATCTTTTCCAAAAAAATTTACATCGTTTCACAGCATTTTTTTGGCATAAACTTACTTTATTTGATATATAGAGTACGTACCATTCGTTAATGGTGGCATCGAAAAAACACCCTGTATATATGTTTTAAAACCAATATCAAGTGCAGGGTAATTTAACTAAAATTAACTACGTTTGTATTTGTTAATAAAAAAAAATAGTTTTCATCGTGAGCACAAATAAGAGAGAACTGTATGAATGCTACCGCGCTGCATTCATTTCGATTTAGATCTATCCGCGCTAGTTCTTAAAAAGTAAATGTACAGTATCACCACTAACTGTTTAGATCTTTCTATAGAGTTTTAAAACTACAGGTCTTCACGTTCCACGTCTGCGTCAAACTGTTTATTATGTAAGACCAGTATAAAACAAATATTATGACTGTCATTGTAGAAATGAAATATTGCATTTACTGATCCCCCTGGCGAAATAAGGATTCGTCAAAAACCTGTCACGTTACTTCATAGTAAATCTCTATATGAAAGAGGGTCCTGTCACGGAGGTTGAAAGTGTCACGGAGCTGTCAAGGAGCAGTTTGTAAGGACTTACAATGCGGGTCCGTTTAGGACTTACAAGGAATGCAGTAGCCCAACCAAGAGAACAATCGCGCTATTATTGAACCTACGTAATTACAAAAACCAAATCACAACTAAAACGTTATGTATGTGCATTTTGTATAGCGAAAAATATTGACAACGATCAAAGCCAAAACAGCCAAATAAAAACAAATCGCAACCAAAAAAGTTTAGTTGAAAGGTAAAAACGTTGTCATTTAGTGCGATTGCCCTTTAGACCTGAATTTTAACTATTGTCAGCCATTTTAATATAAGCGAATAATATGCAAAATAAAGAGTGCCTTAATGGCCGATAAGTCTTAACGAATGCAAAATGCATTTTTTTTAAATACATTAAGAACTTTATAAGGATTATTTGGTTTTGTTAGCTGGAAGAGATTACAGAGATAAGCGGTTCTTTGTACATTTATTGTATCAATTTTTTACCCGAGTTCTCCTAGCACAAGAATATTATTGCTTAAATGGAAATCTTAAACTTCGTTTTGTTGTGTATTTTTGAGAACGAAATTAATTATTTTATATTTATTTATGTATATTATGTAAAATTAATGAATATGAATTCGAATTTAATCGATTGTCAATTTGTATTCGTTGACCATAATCTAAAAGATTTAACACGTCCACACTTAATCCGCTAAAACTTCGCTCTTCTCGTTTCTTAAACAATTGTTTTGCAAGTATATGTAAACATATTGGGACAGTAAAATGCCGGAGGATGTATTTGATTGACGGAAGGGATCTTTATGCAATACAAAGGTGAATACAAAGTAGATAAAAGTTGGAGAAAAGTTTATGGACAAATTCAATAAACTGCCTATCATAGTAAATCCAGAGGACTTAGATAAATAGAATCGATTGAAAATCGTCACCGACATCTTTCATCTCGACAGGATGTCGTTGCTTTATTTAGTAGAAGTGTTGCATCAACGAACGTCGATGCCAAACGATGTTACTTTGTCTAAGCTTACGGATCTTCACAGTCGCAAGAAATGTGTAGCTTGTCTATTTTATCCGGAAAAATAAACATGTGATTTTGAGTTTAATTGTGGTCATATTCGTAGCAAAAATGCATGCCCCTTTGTTACACTCTTTGTTGAAAATGTATACACCGTTGCTGTAGTATAAACGGGGGGCTGGGATATTAACCAATAAGCTTGTAATAGATCTATGTAGTCTCAGCAGAGTACAATAGCACCAACCTATGCCTGCCTGCCCATGGGTATCCTAAGAGGCGGCTAAGTTCCGATAGGTGGGCAGCAGCGCCTGAAAATCACACTGCTGTCACCAACCCACCTGCGCTCAGCGTGGCGACTATGGCAATAGCCTTGTGGCGCGCCCTGGGCCCGGCCTACGTCTGTGTGGGCTGCAATAGGCTGCTGTGTGATGTCTATACCTACGAATTTTCAGACCCCAGTCTCTGAAGTCTATATTAGTTTAGTCGCAAAAGCGATAGGTATGAGCGTAAAGAAAACACAAATACATGCAAATATTTTGGGGCAAAAATAAATATTTGCACCATGCCAAAGAGAATTGTGGTCGTTTGATGTCCTGAATAAATATAAAACGGACCGCGGGCTTTATAAATAAAGAGGGGGTAGTTATTGATTTAAAGTTAATATAAAAGACCTCGCGCAATACTAATATTATAGGAAATTGGAAACTCAAGAAAAATATAGTAACATTGATAATAATGTATTTCGTACTTTTATTTCTATATGTTTTAAAAAATTTCTCTAAGTATTATCGCATTGCTTCGGCTCTGCAAGTTAGATACGTGTCATGATTTTTACCTAGCAATAAATTATTTCCTATATTTCGTCTTTGGAAATATTTTTTCGAAGCTTTACATCTTTTAAACATTAACACAAGAAACAGATAAATACCTAGTTAAAAGAAAACTCACCGCTGTGTAACCCATAAATAACTGTTTATTGCCTTTTGCGACATTTATTATTTTGTTCATCCGAGAGAAACCGGATGCTGTGCTAGTGTGTCTGATTTTAAATCTATGTTCTTTAACTTTGGGCATTCTTTTTTATAACTTTTTGGCTGACCTCGAAGTCCTTCTTAGCTTAAAACTTTATATATATTTTATATTAATACGGCCGCCAGATGACGGCACCGCTATCCAAGGTAACTAAAGCTTAACCTGTACAACCTTAAAATGAAAATGATTATTTATTGTGTCAAAACATGGTCCAGTAAAGTTAAATAAGAGACTGTTTCTATTTAAAATTATTTTATTCAATATTTTAATTTATTCAATAATGTTATAAAATTTATTAAGTATTACATAATTATAAGTAAGTAAGTAATTTAAGTAAGTATATACTTAATAAAGCCACAAAAATCCGCTAGTTCTATTACTCCTGCACAAGAAGAATAAAAAAAATAATCTTGACAGGTTTTTTATGTTTATCTTGCATTACAGTGTCCTCGTGACTTTATTATTTATGTAATAGATAACAAAATTAGTTTTGACTTTTGTACTCTATGTTATACCTACATGACATATTTAAAAAAATTATATATGAAGTTAGTTTTCATAACCGACTTGCAAAGGTAAAATTTTGTTTCCCAGGTTAGCGGTGACGTAATATGATGGCCGTACAGTCCTAATATCATTCATTATGATCCAATAGGACAAAGTCGACCGTCGATTTGCAATTCAAATAACATTCCCGTTTAAAATCAACATGGAATAATTTAAGTCTATTTCTGTGGCCATGTTAAAGAACGCTTAGTGAGTTATAACAAAGGGTTGTAATTTGATTTTCTCTATGAATAACATTAATAATTCAATCGCGATTGTAATAGGCTATTTGACTGATTTTCAAAATCTATTTTATATTATTCTCTGGAGGTTTGAAAACTGTATTTTTTAATTCTGGTACATACTCGTACATATTTACTTAATAATATCAAAGTAAAAGTTTAATATTTAAATAGCGCGCCAAAACGCTTCTTTGAAAATATAGCGTCGGTGACATCACTTGCCTGTATCTGTCACTTTGACACATGTCATCCACATACATTTTAGTTTTTTTTTTTTTAGTTTATCCCAAGGAAAGGCAAGGGGAACTAAGCACATACAGCCTAATCATTGTTTAGTAAAATGTATTCTGAATTTATGATGAATGACAATGATGATGAATGGAAACGTCGGGAAAATCCTCAAGAACAAGTGTAAAGTTAGTCAAAATGAAAAATTATTGCAGAAACAACTTACATGCGCCCATGAAGAGATCGTAATCCGGCTAAAGTTTTACTCGGCTTACCTGCGTATAAAAACATGCACACACACTAGATTCACATCACAAGTAATCAAAATATAACTTATCTACCAGAAAACATTACTTTACGGACACATGCAAGCCATTTACAAATAAATTTTGATTTTCACAAGAAAATTACACCTGCACCCTTCCAGCTTTTCCCGCCGAATCACATACATTTTAGTGTAAACAAAAAACAATATTTACAAGCAGGTGACGTCATAATAAGCCCGACCAATCATAAGCGTTTTATGTCACGTGGCAAAAGTTTTAAAATATGCATTTTTATTTACGGATTTTTAAGTAAATCAATTATTACTTTCATCTTACGTTAGTAAATAACTGTTCTTAGACTCATAATACATACTGATTACAGTAATTGACGATTTATTTTTCACATTGTCAAATAGCCAATTGAAATTGGTGAAAAAATTGTGTTCTGTAAATCTTAGCAGAGTGATGTATTATTGAAATAGGAAGGTAGATCTGCAGGATCACGATGGAGATTCTCACGAAGGTTATTGATCAGTGATAAGCGACTTATACTATACATAATATTATAATATACTGGGTGTAAAAAGACAACTTTGTTCTTTTAATACCTCGTATTATTTGTAACATCACGATCATTTTTTTCTATGGAAGTATCCCTGGGAAGCCGCGGGTTTCCAAGATGTCGAGGTCCAAAGTTACATTAATATTATAATTTTTTTACATAAATCCATCTAAAATAGGTAAACAAACATTTTTTCAAAGATACATTTTTGGGGGGAAGGGGAAAATTAAAAAAATAAATTCATGTAAAAATGTTATAAGGTTAGTTTTTATTCAAGTAGGTACATTCCACCCACCTTATCTCCGTACTGAACCTTTTTGAGAAATTAGTTTTCATCCTAAAGAAGTCGAATTAAAATAACATGGTGTGCTACCAACTGCAGGTGGATGAAAATCGACGGAACCCTCTTCACGCGAGTAACTTTGTTTCATAAATTCTTAGGTTTTTTTCAAAGTACGTTTCCCATCAAACGAATACATTGGCAATACAATGGTTCATAATTTTTTGTCCCACATAGAAGAAAATGATCGTAACCTTACAAAGAATACGAGGTATTAAAAAAACATATCGTTGTCTTTTTACACCCTGTATACTATAAGCGGTGATAGCCCAGTGGTTAAGACGTTCGCCTTCTAAGCAGGAGGCGTAAGTTCGATCCCAGTCACGCCTCCTGATTACAGTAAAAGCAATAGCAAAGCCGCGCGATCGCGATAATTGAGAGTGAGCGCGTGCGCGCAACGAGCGCTCGGCATCATCTCGCGGCCCGCACCTCGCCCGCGCACACATACACTCTCAATTATCGCGATCGCGCGGCTTTGCTATTGCTTTTACGTAATCAGGGGGCCGGGCCCGTACCAATGAATTTATTTCATGACAGATAGTGGACTCTTATGACATGCACGGAAGGAGATGCAGCTGATATATTCTAGTAAAGCCTGCATCAACACGTCGGTTAGTACCGAGCTTTATATTTGAGGTTGAAACCATATATTGTTTATCAATACTCCCTTTTGAGCCTTCTCACATACACAATAAATAACTGATTGAACTGAGACAGGAATTTCGGAAGTAATTGTGTTGTTTTCTACGAAACCCAGCATTTGAAAGTCTAATATCGCCTCTGACGTCACTTTTCAGGCTTACTAACTTAGATAGAATGGTGACTATTTGGTGACGCCACAGTTTTTTGTATCATTGTTAGTATGAGATTGCTTTGATCAACTACTGACTTGGACCATTAATTAACAAAGCCATGTACAAGCTTTTAAATGCAGCTGGATAAATACTTTTAAAAATGTGTTGAATTTTTCAACTATGCACTTTTTTAAATATGATAAGCCCGCAATGGAAGCTTGAAAAGTTTTACACTGCACTGTTATTTTGCGATACATTACTGTTTTTTTATGTTGCAATAAAACTAAACTTTTTGCTATATAATTTTTTATGAATTACACAATTTCGTTGCCGATAATGAATTAAAAATTATATGCTGTTTGTATAAAATAAAACACACGGATAAGAAGTCGAAGAAAATATAAAAAAGGCGCAAAAGATGTCACAAAAAAAAATCTGTGACTCAATCACTAGAATCCCCACTATTTTTCCCTAATATTTGGGACAAGTCTATGACCACGCGGACTGTCTACCAATTACTTCGTTATATTTAAGAACTTATAATAATTTCTGATTAAAATTTCTTTGAAATCACAAATTGAATAGGTATTTAATAGGTCCCGAAAAGTTTTTGGCAGGTACGTTTTGAAGTAACCTTCGTTAAAACTTTGTAAGTATTTTCTGTGCATCACCGCCCCTTATTACCTAACTAGCAAAAGCAAAGCGATATCGACAATTGTACAAAAATCACTGATTGCTTGTCAAATTCGTATTACGTAAAATGAATTTCAAAGGAATTTCAAGGCGAATATTGTAAAATTTTCACTATCGCTTTGCTTCGGCTTTGCTATTGCGAATTAGGTAATCAGGGGGCCGGTTGGACCCAATCTTTTTAGGCCATATGAAATATGAAAACGTTGTTTAGGATGAAATATATTATTGCAAGTAAACTAATAGTCTCCATTACTGTTCTCATTTGTAACATTTTACTTTCAAATAAATAGAAAATGCAATGGTTATGTCAAACAACTTGCACAAGAATACATCACCTGCGTCTACCTCCATGTATGTCATTACTCTTACCGTCACCATAGAGGAATAAGATGTCATAGAGTGCTAATGTCATACTAACTGTTTCGATGCACCATTAGACTTTTCGGTGCCGCACAATTCCAGTCCTTGACACTTATATTCTATTAGTGTAATATACTACCTATACATTACTAATGTATTGTGACGTATAGTAATGCAATCTAAGTGTCAAGGACTGGAATTGTAAGGCACCGAAAAGTCTAATGGTACATCGAAACTGTTAGTATGACATTAGCACTCTATGTCTACATCTTATTTCTCTATGCCGTCACTGATATTTTACATAAGGCCACGCTAAACGTGGTTGTAAGATCTCCTACATGATCCAGGAATTATGGCTACCCCGTTTTGGAAAAGCAGCTACCTATATGTATATACGATAGAGAATTAGCCGTGAAAGCACCAGATGAAGTAAAGCAGAACCAAAAACATTGTCTATTTAAAAAACATAGTCCAAAACAAATTAGAGCAAACAAACAAAATAAACAAATCCCTTAATTCTGTCCAACCTTTTTACGAAAAGTTCCGGAAATCATTAAGTTTTATTTTATGACTCAATCAAGCTTTTTGTCTCGGGGTTGAATCTTAAAATGAGAGCTTTCAAGATCTTTTTAACATTTATTTTTTTATTTAAGGTATTACACTAGTTTCTAGCTATACATATAAACCTTACTTTTGAATCAGTACAAATCACATCAAAATTCGTCGCGTAGTTTTTAAGATCTAAGCATACATAGGGACTGACAGACAGCGGGATGAGACTTTGTTTTATGACATTCTTTTATTTAAATTCTAGAAGACGTTATCTGTGACTCTCGCATGGAGCCTGTCTATAAAGTCTGTGAAACATTGATGGCGGCACCAACGGTATAGGAAAATAAAATGGTATATTAATAACCAAGTAGTTTATAATGTTTACTTCTTTTTATTTCTATAGGAGGATAATTAAGAGTTAATAAAGCGATTGAACTGTTTTTATAACTTTAAAATAAGATATTCTGAGGTATACCAAATCTCATATTTCCAATGTTAATAACAATAACAAATTCGCCAGAAATCACTTAATAGTATGATTTCTATTTACCATAAACATTGCGTTTAATTAGTATTACTATATAGGTATATAGCGCTTCTTCGTCTTTTACAGTTTTAACGGGGAGCATATTGCAAGGGTACAAATAAATAAGATTGAAGTGTCTGTCGAGCTTTTTACTACATGCATTGTTGGGGGAGGGTTTTGTTCAGCAGTGGTTTTCTCACAACTGTAAGTAGCAGATTACTTAATGCATAATTGTGTAATACACTATGCATATACCATTATGATAAGCGGTGATAGCCCAGTGGTTAAGACGTGCACCTTCCAAGCGGGAGGCGTAAGTTCGATCCCAGTTACGGGCCTGTACCAATGAATTTATTTAATGTACAGATTTTAATGTTGCAAAATTGTCACTTAGCTTATGCCTCGGAAAGCACGTAAAACCGTTGTTCCTGCGCCTGATCTCTCTCTAGTTGTGTCGGCTTTCCGTCCCATCGGACTATGAGAGAAACGTAATAGAAAGTGCATCTGTGTTTGCGCACACACTTGTGAACTATAATATCTCCTGCGTAATTTTGTCTGTCGGTCTATCTGTCTGTTCCGGCTTTTATCTAAACTGATTTCAACGGGACTTTTACCCGCAGATAGCTGAAACAAGAAGTAAGTACCAAGGCTACTTTTAATCCCTAAATATCGATATGAAAGTTTTACATGAAAGCTTATTTGTACATACATACATATACATAAAATCACGCCTTTATCCCTTGTTCGTAGGTTGTTATTAATTTAGTTTATAGGTAGTTCGTTCTAAGTTAGTCTGTAAAATATAAGCTGGCGTTTCGGGGCTTTACGGCTACCAACGTGAAACTAATAAATAATGTACGAAATATACATATGTAATGATTAATGCCTAAACATGAAAACTGAGAGGAGATTTATGTTTAAGTCAATTCTCCTTTACTTCAAAGTCAAAACCAACATTAGGTTAAAGAGGCCGAAATAAATCCTTTTATTCATGTACATATGGTCAGAAATCATATGGAGGTATTACAGCGAAATTATTATTGCTATTGCAGCTATTTCATAAAAAAATTACGCATAGTACGCCATAGGTTTCTGTGCCATAAAATGTAACGGTTTTCCGAAAAGAAAATGGCTGCATGGACATGGTTGTCCCTGCCTTTCCTTCTGGATAAAAAAATTTAAAAAAACACTCACGTAAACATGCAAAATTTTGCGGACACCTAATGTGACCCGTTCGGCGGCTTGAATTCGAAGGAAAGTTTTTATTAACACTTCCGGCGGTTGTTAATGTACAAGTTTAGAACCGCCAGATGGCGCTCTGTCGTCTCAATCTTCTCACAGATTAAGTAATTTGCAGTGTTCTAACGTGAAATGGAAATTAATTGAAAATCGCATCATTTACAGCAACTTTTGTTTGATAAGATAAGATAAATCTTTGTTTGCAATTAAACATAGTAAATTAAGATGTCACATATAAAAAATTGTCCTTATGTCTAGCCAATTAAACTTAGCATGCAAATTATAAAGTAAACTAAACTACATTAAATTAAATTAAATTTATCATTACAATATCAAATAATAATTGGTACCTAGTTATCTTTGTTCCTACACTTAAAGAAATATTCTAAATTATAAAAGTTGTTTTCGTGAAGCACTTGCGTAGTCTAATTTTAAATATTGAATTATTTAATAGTTTTAGATCGTTTGGTAATTTGTTATATATTTTTACACACATTGTAAGACAGCTTTTACCATATTTAGCTGACTTTGGTGTTTCGTCAAGAACTAACCTATTAGGGTTTCTTTTTAGTCTGTTATTTACAGCACATGATTTTACAAATAGATCCTTGTGTTTGCTAACAAAACTACTAACTTCAAGGATGTATAAGCAAAGTAATGGTAACAAACCAAGGTCTTTAAAAAATGGCTCAAAAATTTATTTTTAGTTACTTCGTTTATTTTAGTTATGCTTAAATTAAAATTAGATTGAGGATGTTTTGATTGATTAAATTGTATAAAATTAGACTTATTTAGGTTAATTTTGAGATTATTTAATTCTAGCCATTTAATTATGATGTCAAAAGTATTATTAATGTCAGTATCATGGTCATGGATTGAATTGTATTTTTTATTAGTTGTCACAACAATCCAGATGTCATCAGCAAATAAAACATATTTATGTGGCGTGGCTTGTGCAATATTATTTTTATATAAAATATATAACAATGGTCCCAGAACACTCCCCTGTACGAGTACGAGTAGAAAGGTAAATTTTGACTGTGGCTTTCATGGATGACATATAGAGTTCTTAAGACAGGATTTCAACCGTAAACGGGTAAAAATAGGTTTCCATGGAATTTTTTTTCTTCCAATTTCCTTTCAATTAGAAATTACTTATAAAAGTAATTATGTAACAATATTTTCGCGGACAAAGTCGCTGGCAGAAAAGTATAAAAATTAGGAGCACGATAAATACAAACTAAAATTTTAGGGTTGTCACTGTGGTCAAATAATTCGATTTTGCGGTTTCCGTCAGTGAAAATGGGATAGGATAAAATGGTGTTCATTCCATATTACTGAACAGTTTTCTGCCTGGATATTCCCAAATACTTGATAATGCAGGTTTACTGAACCCTAATTTATTCAGCTAAATTATTTAAACTTGATAGAAATTAGTAATACTTACTTATGAAAAAAAAAACTAATTATGCCAATTTCATCAGCCAGTCTCTTTAGGTGGATCGACCGAAATAAAGTCGGATCTGTCTCCCAATTTGTATTGAAATGTAATTTTTTTCCGACCTGGCAAGAAGGGGACAAATATGACAGATAGCAATAACCCCAAATAACACAGTATAAAGGCCTGTACATGAAGTACATGGCCCTGAAATCAGTGGCGATATCGGGGAAGTGGTGGGGAGGACCCTAGATCGTACCATAAATCGCTTTGTGTATAGGCAAATCGTACCGAATTTTAAATCGCTTCGGGTGAGTTCAAGATTTAGGGACGATTATCATCTAGAGAGCGTTGTCGGCACGTATATAGCGAAATCGGGACTGATTTCATAGACAATTCCTATTTTTGCTGTTTTGAGAGTGTCGGCGGCATGTCGGATCAACGAGCAGTCTGTTGCACGGTTGGTTACGACTCACTGGCAGCGACGTATGTAGAGCTGTAGCCGATTTCATCCCCACCACTACTGTCCCGATATCGCCATTGATTTCAGGGTAGTGTGTAGGCCTTTTATGCCAAATCTTTTATTGCAAGTTCAGGCGCTGCAAACATAATCACTCTGTCACCCACAAACTAAGGCACGGTGTAAAATGCAGTATTCTAACAAAATTCCCCGTTCAAGTTGAGATACTGCATACAATGTGATGCACTATGCCAGCCACAGAGCATTTTATCATGGCTAAGCTCAGTTGCTCACAGTTCGCGACGGAGAGCGGTCGTGTGATAGAGTCAGTTGTCGCGTACAGTGTTGTGTTACGTCGTATATTATACGGAAGGGGTGAATTCGATGACGTTATATAAACTTTTCAGTTTTTGGTGGCAGTTCAGTTTATTTATTTAACACCTGTTTTAGCGGAATACGAGTATATTTAAAAGGTACGTAAAGCATTTTAATAGAACATAGTAATGATTTTTTTATATTCTTAATTAAATAAAAAATATTTATTTTTATCTGCAACTGCACATACCACTATACATAAATAAATGTGAAAAATAAATTATAGCATAATTTTGTTTCATGGAAATGTAAAAGCAAAAATGATCATACGTGTAACGTGACTAAACTGTATTTATATTAATAATACAATAAAATAAGTTGACAGGTAGGTACATTATCTTTAGTGTTAGCAAAATGTTAAAAAGGCATTTTTTTTGCAGCATGGAGCTTTTAATTATATTGGTTTCACATTGTTAGAATTATTTTTATATTCATTACATGCTGTTTTTTGTGACAGTCAACTTTTTTCGGTATTATTCACGGTACGATAGTCTAAAAAATACTACAAACTTATGGCAAAAAAAATAATCTGCTGCGCCCCCCTTCAATTCGATTTCTATTACGGAAATCCTCAAAAATACAAAAACTATTAATTACCACAACTGCATTTGTCAGCGGATCTTACACCCTTGTAGATAACCCTCATCCCCAAAGTACAGTCGCTTTTATTCTTTAAGTGAACTACCCTTGCGACTCCCGGGGGTGTATTTTCCTTAATCCCAATTATTTATTAAAGACCCCGTAAAACTGGGGTCACTATCTCGATTTATCGGAAATTTTGTCTTTTAGAGTGGTATAGCTTGTCGAATAAGACTCGCTCGATACGGACTACAAAAGTTACCACAATTATTTTATAGTACATGAAAAATCTCAACTTCGAAGCAGCAGCCCACGTGGACGAAATCGAGGGCGTGCACTCGTTATTTTATACTAGTGGACACAATCGAAGGCGTCCACTGGTACTTATTCTTTATTATTTTATTTTGATAGTTATTTTGTGGACGTTCATCCACGTGGACTGCTTTTTTATAAAACCTACGGCATATTTGGTTAGTAAAGTAACTAGTTATTTTATACTAGTGGACGCCCTCGATTTCGTCTACATGGACTGCTTTTTATCACCTTCGAGGTGAGATTTCTACTAACAATAGGTGTCGTATTTTTTATCTATCTCGTGTCACGTTTTAAAGACAAAGTTCCGTACCTCGTCCAAAACCTTGTTAATATGTAGGTACTAATCAGGTTCATTTACGTAAATCAATCAATCAAAAATCAATCAACAGTTGATTAGTCATGGAGAAAATAAATATTTACACATGTACATATTAGTCACGCCCATCATCCCCCAAGTAGGTTAGACAGAAGTGTGCAAATTATAAACCCACTTTTCACCAGTTAGCCTACCGCTGCTTTTCGGGCACAAATACAACAATCTAGCGACCGGTAACGAATCCCATAGGAAATATTTTCGGGCCATTCTAATAGGTATTATAAGCTATTTAGCGTCAGAGACTCGTCCGGTAAATAGCAGGGTGCACCACGGGCAGGTGAGGTCGACTTTGGGTCCTGAGATATTATACTATACGCCAACCCTCCTGGCACATGCAGTCATAGAACGTTATATGAAAGCGCGTGCCAGGAGCTTTGGCGTATAGTATAGTCGAACCCACTTACATCCCATGGAGATATGGAGAAACTGTAATATACCTATATGTTTTATACATATGGCAGTACCTATAACTGTGCAAAAACTCTATTTTCTTAAATCCCAATTATATATTAAAGAGTCCGAAAGACAGGGGTCAGTATTTCGAGATATCGGTATTTTCGTCCCTTTCCAGAGGTAAGTGGTGGCTGTAAGGGGAAACATAGTATCGGTTAAGCCTGATTTATTATTAAGGGACATCTGTCCAAATTCACATTCCATTAACCATTATTAAACAGATTAAAGTCGCTTAAGATTTTTTTATACACTAGCGGACGCCCACGACTTCACTGGCGATTTTTTTTTATTTATCTCTTTTCTGTAGGAATTTTAGGAGATGCTTTGTTAGTGTTACTCAAGGCATATTTATAAAATATATATTTTTTTAAAGTCGTTTATTTCAGACCGAGATCCATAATCGCAACCCAATTGTATGCCAATGAAAGCATTAAAAATTAAATTGAAAAATTAATGCAAAATTCGAAGTAGATCGGGGTAAGGAATCGCGCTCTCTCAAACACAGTTTACCCTCTTTTCCCGCGCATGTCGTAAGAGCCGACTGGGAAACTCACGAATTCCCTCATTCATATTGTGTCCCAGCTAAGCTAAACATGATTGTGGGACCTCATTTATGATCCCCCATTTCGGGAACTTGGCCGTGTGAATATGTCACCATCATCAGCCTATTGCAGTCCACTGCTGGACGTAGACCTCCCCCAGGGCACGCCACAAGACTGCCATGGGGGGTATTTGCCATAGTCACCACGCTGGGCAGGCGGGTTGGTGACCGCATTTTGTATTTTGGACTATGTTGTCAATACGGGAGGCGCTGCTGCCCACCTCCCGGAAACCCTTAATCGCCGGCACCACGCGGCCAATGTAAATATGTATGTAAATGTAATAAACATCACAAAATATTATACTTCTTACATACGAGAAGGTACAATGATCCACTTCGAAACATTTAGAGTGCTACGTGCCACGGGACTCGTAGACGTTCCTGGCATTGTGCTCGTAGCAATGTGAAATTTTCAAACGCCTAATATTATGAAACTTGAAAAGCAAATCGAGTGTGTGATAAAATAAATTCACGGCTGCAATATGAAAATTCTCGCTGAAATTTTCCTTGAATCCAGTAAAAGTGAATGGCAATGTTTAAAAATAACATGTAATTTTAATACCGGTTTTGGCTTGTATTCTGCATTTCTAAGATACCTATATAAATTATATATTTACGTAATTATTATTTATTTATGGGTTTAATAAAAAGCTGTTATTAGGTGTGATGCTATAATCAGACGCTTCAATATTATTTAGGTATTCTTAGAAAACATTTTAAATCATTATTAAGAGATTCTCTCCTTTTTTTCTTAATGTGGTTTTGTAGTTTTTTAGAATTTGTTTAATTGCACATGTTACCATGTTGTTAACAATTTATCTTTACTTGCTTGGCTTGCTGGAAGAGATCTCTGGTAGAGATAAGCTTGCCATTGTACATGCATCTCTTCTTTAATGTTGTATGCCAATTTATTTTTGTTTCTTGCAATAAAGAATAACATTTTTCAAGTAGCGAAAAATTATTATAAGGTATATTAAATGTTCTATGATTCAGTGAGATAGTAATTAATATTTTAGAATTATAATCACAAGGTAATCTTTTCTTATTTTCATTAAAAGTCAGACTTATTAATGAAGGTCGGGAAAATTCTATTAAAATCTAACTTGTTGAGAAAGGAAAAATTTCGGATCACTGAAGTCTGTGAAATGAAATATTATGAAGTTACTTCACAAATTGGCTGTATTGTTTTTAAGCCAAGCAAATAGACGACTAATTGAGAGATATCAAAAGGAACACTTAAGTACGTAAAATTTAGCGTTTTCTGACTTTTAGCTTTAGATATTAGACATGAAACTGTTAATTATACTGTCCAATTTAATTAAGTTAACCTATCAAATGAATATAATTTACCTTTAATTAGGTTTACTTCATTATGTTTACTTTAAAAACTATATTCGGACAGCTTTTTATGTTTTTTTCTTATCATGTATTCTATATCTATACATATAACAAAAATGTAACGGATCGCTGTCTGTACATGGAAGATATGTGAGAAAAAATATTATAAGAGACCTTTATCAACGCAATAAAACCCAAAACGATGATTTTTGGAATTTTTGTCTGTTTGTCTGTGCGTTTGTGCACGCTAATCTCAGAAAAGGCTGAACCGATTTCGATGCAGTTTTCAGAAATATATTGAGACAGGTCCCACTTAACATATAGGCTACTTTTATCCCGGATAAATTCGACATTTTGTTTTTTATGCAGTCCACGCGGACGAAGTCGCGGGCGTCCACTGGTATTACTATATTATAAGTATATATAAAGAATAAGGTCTCTAACTATGTGCCTCATAAGAAGCTCAGGATCGCACAGCGAGCGATGGAGAGAGCTATGCTTGGGATCTCTCTGCGTGATGGAATCAGAAATGAGGAGATCCGCAGACTTACAAAGATCACCGACATACTCGTAGCTCAACGGTCCAGCAAGCTGAAGTGGCAATGAGCAGGGCACATAGCTCGAAAAACTGATGGCCGATGGAGTCGGAAAGTTCTAGAGTGGATACCACGTATCGGCAAGCGCAGCGTGGGAAGTCCACCCGCGAGGTAGACGGACGACCTGGCCAAGGTCGCGGGCGTCGGTTGGATGCAGGCTGCTTCCGACCGGTCGGAGTGGAGGTTGTTGGGGGAGGCCTATGTCCAACAGGGCTGTAAATGATGATGATAAAGAGTAAGCACTAAGAACGAATTTCTTCAAATTCCTACGGGAATGGGACAAACGGGAATTCCCAATTTTTACGAAAACCACTTGACAATGATGAAATAATACAGGTATATTCGGTCGGGAGTGTAAGGAAGCACTGAGAACATATTTCCCGAAATTCCCATGGGAACGGAACAAACGGGAATTCCTAATTTTAGAGGATATGTACCAAAGCGAAGCGAGGGCGGGCCACTAGTTTGAAATAAAACGGATAAGTACTTGAAAGTGGAATACTACATACGGCTGAGTTTCCAAAAATACAGGGTGATTTTTGGTCGTCAACGTTCCCGAAAATTACGGAATCTCCTCATCATCACGATCATTTTTCTCCATGGAAGCTTACCTGGTTTCCAAAATATTAGGGTCCAAAGTTGAGTAAATAGACTACGTTTTTCTGTATAAATGCACATAGACGCGCGTAGCAAGATTTTTTCACGAGAAATAATTAATATATGTCTATAAAAAAACTAACAGAAACACTAGACACTATAAATTTCGCCCGATCAAGTAATTAATTTTTAAAAATTAAAAAAAAAAATTCCCAGAATTTTTTTTTGCCATAAACTTACTTTATTTGATGTATAGAGTATGTACCCTTTGTTAATGGTGGCCACAAAAAAACACTTTGTATAGTAGGCAGAACTGTAGGATCATGTAGGACATCTTACAGCTACGTTTAACGTAGCGGGCAAAGGCATAGGCTTTATTTTGTAGTCCACGCGGAAAAAGTCGCGGGCGTCCGCCAGTGCGTCATAATTAACTCTTTTACCTTAAGTATCTATAGTATGAGAAATAATGCAAATTCAAACAAACAAACGAACATAAATTAACTGGAAACGGCTTCTTTATTAAAAACTTTTACCGTTCAGGTAAAAGGGAGAGCCTGGTCCGAAAATTAGTTACAAAACAGATAAGTCCAAGTTTACCCCGCAATATCCAGTAAGTATTAAGTGCTTAAATGTCCAAAGTTTAAAACTTTATTACCGTTCCAGATTTTGTTTATTTATGTATCCGAAAATTTATTTTGTCGAGTTACACCTAACATTATTTCGCGCGTTTGGATCAGCAATGACGAAATTGAAAAAATTGCGAAACTGCACATCATAAAAATTCACACATTTGACGGCCGATTGGTCTAGTAGGTAGTGACCCTGCCTGCGACGCCATAGGTCCTGGGTTCGAATCCCGGTATGTGCAAACATTGATATGTTGAATATCGATGTTTGTTTCAGAGTCATGAATGTTTCTATACTTATCTGACATGACACCATGACACAAGACCTTAGGGACCTTAATGTGGGACTAGGTTGATGTGTTGTGTAGTGTATGAATATTTATTTATTTATATTAAAAAAAACACATTGGTCGGTTTCAAGTTTTTTTAGATGGGTCACTGTTGCTCTAAATTAGCGTTTTGTTTTTACTTGAACGCAGCTCGAGCCTACTAAAGTAGACCCTAAAGAGTTCTAGTATATTAACTGGTTCTTAAACCTTGTTAAATGCCAAATTATATATAGAAATGCCTAGCATGGTGGTATTCCTAAGTACTCGTAAACGGTGTCTATTTTCAGACTTGTAAATTTAATGGCACTTATAACCCATAAGGGTGCAAATTTCTCGTCAAAACAAATAAATTAGTTCAAACATAAGATAGCTACTAAAACGTTGAGGAGTTCCCTTTTTATTTATCTTCAATATCAGACGTCTAACGACAGTCACAACCCGTCTCAGGTGTAAAGTTCTCATTTAAACAAATTAATCAAGTCCAAACACTAGGTAGTTGCTGTAATTTTTTCTGGGATGCCATCATCAGAGCCTGGTTTCGTCATCATGGTAGGTACCACCAATGGGATATCTCCTTTCCAACAAAAAAAATCTGTTTATTAGCGATGAATTTATCCGTGATACAGGTATATAAACCAATTGTCTTTTTTATTTAATGGAAAGGAGGTTTTTCAATTTTAGAATGTGCTTTTACCTATATTGAGATACTTTTAGAAAACATTATCGTAAGACGCAGGTACCTTTATATTTCAACTTTTGTCCGTAATAAAAATGTTTGTACTCGTAATACCCGTATTCTAGCTACATAATAATATACTAGACAATGTTTTTATAACGGTCCAGATTGTTACAGCTTATTTCAGAAAGTTTCTATTTAAGGCGTGGGACAGGACAACGTGTGTCGGGTCCGGTAGTAATAATATAAATTATTCAAAGCAGGCATCACAACCAATTTAATTAATTTAAACATTTGCTGAGATTTTCGTTCATTGAGAGCTTCTAGAAGCTTAATTATAACATGTTTCGCTTTTAAATAGAAATTAGATTTTATTTTTATCCCGGAGCGGTAGTGCTGTGAGTTTTTCCATTCGATAAAACCAATTTTTAAAGCATTCATTCCATTCAGAAGTTGGGATATCCAAAATGGCCGTTTTGTAGGCGTCTACAGCTTCTTCAGGTGACGAAAATCTTTGACCACATAATTTGTTCTTAATTTTGGGGAAAATATAATAATCATTAGGGCTTAAGTCAGGACTGTACGATGGATGATTTAATAATTTAATGTTTTCTTACTCCAAAAACTCTTTCGTCTTGTGGGCGGTATGAGAGCTCGCATTGTCGTGATGGAGGATGATGCGTCGGTTGCAGTTCTCTTTACGGAGTTCAGAGACCACCTGCGGTAAACAAATGCTAGAATATCATTCTGCATTGACCGTTCTTTGTCCCTCAAGAGGAATAGTGGCAACATGGCCGGTTTTGGAGACATAAGTGGCCACCATTTCTTTTGCAAAGCTTCGTGAACGAACAACTTTTGTTGGCTTCAACTCATTTTCGAACACCCATACTCGTGACTGGTTTTTTTTTGGGTTCGTATGCATATAGGTATATTCAGGATTCGTCACCTGATACCACGCTGTATTTGAAGATCCTCCGTGGAATCTCTCAAGAGTTCTGACGCACCAAGAGACGCGAGCCGCTTTTTGCTCCTCACAGAGTAAATGCGGGATCCAGCGGGAAAACAATTTTTTACGCCTAAATGTTCATGCAAGATTATTTGTATTTGACTCAATATTCAAAGTTGCCTGAATTTCCCGATATGTCACATGTCGATCTTACTCAACCAGTTCACGCACGGCATCAACGTTCCCAAGCTTATTTTGTCTGCCCTCTTTGAGAATAAATTATTTTTTAGCGGCCCCATTTTTTCATCTATTAAAAAACTACTATAACTCCAAACCTCTACACAACGCCCCAATTTTTTTTTCTGGGTCTCTTACCGCCCCCCTTTAGGCCTGCAGCACCCATAAGGGGGTATTGTCGTCCACTTTGGGAAAGGCTGATATAGACCATTAGAAAAATTTGATCTTACTTAGAACAAGTAATCCGCTAGGATATGGTTGATCGTTCCACCATTAAAACATTGTGCTGAGGGATTCAAATTTGTTTACCGAGATTTGGCTGGTATATAGCTATCGGGATGAAAAAATAACGTTGTCAAAAAAGTAATGTAAAAGAGATGATAAAATTCGTCATCCGAGTAGCCGATAGCAGTTGGTTAGAGCGAAAGCACGGTTTACGAGAGGTCGTGAGTTCAAATCTCACTGGGGTGACTTTTTTTTCTTCATTTTATTAATAATATTTTAAATAGAAGGGGTAAGTACTCGTAACAGCCGGCAATTCCGGCATCAGCTGCATTTACTTCCGTGCATGTCGTAAAACTCGACTAAGGAACTAGGCGTTCTCTCAAGCGATAAGGTAGCAACTTGTGCCTCTCGTAACTTGTCTCGTGATCGAGGTAGGGATATCTGTCTTAACTGTTGCGAGATGGATTATTGGGCGTTTTGTGTGCGCCAGTCATAGTTGCATGTATCAGTATTGTGCTACAATGTATAATCATTATTCTACCTTTTTAATACATGTGATGTTGGTGCGCCTAATCTTAATAAATTAATAAACTTGTCAACATAACATCTGTCCCCGCTAAGCTAAGCATGGCTATGGGATCTCCGTAGCAGTTCTGGCTGCCCTATTTTGGAATCCCAGTCGTGTGCATGTTTGTATAAAAGAAGGTATTAAAATAACTAACTATTTACTGTCTAAAATGTAAAGCAAAAAGGATATGAGAAAAGCATAGGTAAAAGAAAATATCCTCTTAAAACCCTTAACTCTGAACTTGATAAATTCATTGACACGAGGGAATTTTCACTACCTATAAGAAATTCACATTGTGAAGGAAATTCTTTATTTAATTAAAATTTAAAGCGAAGTTAGATTTTTTGTGGAAACTCTGTTTTTCCGCTTATTGTTTGCTGCTTATTGTCAGAAGTGGCACCATGTGGTCCTATCGGCCCTTGGTGCTCTGCCTACCCCGTAAGGGATAAAGGCGTGACTATATGTATGTATGTATGTTTGCTGCATTAACAACATATCTAATTTAGTTGTTCATTTTCATTTCAATAACAAAGCTACAGATATTAACTTTATCTGGAAAGGTAATTCTTTATGATTTTGTGAATATCTATAGGGTTTCTTCCAGCAAATGCGTAAATCTATATAAAATAATTTTAAATTACGTCATTATTTATCTCGTTAAACCATAAATTTAATCCATGGTATGTAAATATTAAAAATCTTTCGTCAATTTGCACTTCTCTCTATATGCTAATGAACGATTCTCTGAAACTGATTTGATCGAAAGAAATATTTCCCGCAGTGGGCCACAGAAACCAATTATTGGGTCTTCTACCTCTGATGTAATGGACGATTGACAAAGCCCACAGTGTAAATAGACAGAGAGTCAACAATAAATAGGAGATATAAGACAACAATAAATAGCTCTTTCCAGGAGAATACATAATTGTTACAACTTGTAGCTGATATATTAACACATGTCCCCGCTATGCTTAACGTGTCTGAGGAATCTCCCTTATGATCATGAAGTTCAGGCAAGCCCATTTCGACAATACATCCTTGTCAATATATATATACAGGCTGATTTTTGGTCGTCAACGTTCCCGAAAACCACGGAATCCTCATCATCACAATCATTTTTCTCAACGGAAGCATACCTGGGAAGTGTCTGTTTCCCAAGATATTAGGGTCCAAAGTTGAGTAAATAGACTGCGTTTTTCTGCATAAATGCACATAGACGCGTGATATGACATATAGCAAGATTTTTTCACGGGAAATTATTCATATCTATCTATAAAAAACATAACATAAACACTGGACAATATAAATATCGCCCGATCAAGTAATAATAAAAATTGAAAAAAAATCATCGTTTACCAGCATTTTTTTGGTATGAACTTACTTTTTTTATGTATAGAGTACGGACCCTTGGCTAAGGGTGGCAACGAAAAAACTCCCTGTATAATAGGCGGGTCCCTGTATAATAGGGTAGTTTTACATAATTAAACTTCCTCTTAAATAACTCTGTCTATTAAAAAACGCATCAAAATCCGTTGCGTAGTTTTAAAGATCATGCATGCATAAGGACAGACAGACAGCGGGAAGCAACTTTGTTTATAATATATAAATAAAAAAAAGATGACGATAAAAATAAAAAATACGTAGGATGTTGAAGCACTGTTTAACATTATTTTACTATGGGCTAACCACGGCCACTCGCCTCGTCGCTTATTGATGAATATTTGTGAGGAAAAGCGCTCTGAAATCTGGACTGGATCAGGAATCAAATCCTTATTTGTTTAGTAATTGTATATTCTAATACATATTTTTAGATTTAAATTGCATATAATCATACCCTAGAAATGTTGATGTCAGGCCGTAAAACAAACACCAAATTCTTGTAAATAAGTATCTCTTTCAAAAAAACCGTAGTGCACCGACTCGTAAATAGTAGTAAAAATATGTGAATAAGCATGCAATTTTTTTGAAGTAAAAATAATGTACGATATTTTTCTATTTATATTTTATGTAATTTTCTAATAACAATTTTCATAAAGTAAATACGTACCTAAATGTGTTGTGGCCTGTTCATATACAATTTTTTTAATAAAAAATATGAACAATAAGCCAAAAGCACTACACCATTTGACTAATGCAGATTTATATCCTTTTTGCTATCACAAATCCCTACTATAAAATGTACCAAGTATATTCGTATTCCGTTTCTGTTGAAAACATATTTTCCCCTTTAATCTTGTGAGCGAACAAAAAGACGGTAATGTTCGAGAGGTTTTGCACCTGAGAAACTCGAATCTAGAATTTTGCCGTATCACTACAAAAGAACTTAAAAATTGTGTAGCGGCTGGGTTCCGCCGCCACCAAACCATGCAACAATTGCATTGCGGATCGCTGAAAACTTGCAACTAGGCAACGGTTATTTATAATTTGACTTGACTTCGAATTGGCTTTTGCTATGTAAATAATTCTTGTCTAGTATTTCGCTCATCACAAATTTATTTTCATTTAAAATCTTCGATGGGAAGGCCTGAAGCACCCTTCCCACAATTGTTTAACCCAAACATTGTGTAAATTTGACAGATACCGCAGACATTTTTTTGAGAATTTTTATTTAGGAACAAAATAATTACTTGTTTTTTTTCACTAATCAGTGAAGACACCTTTTTGTAGGTTAGAAGAAGAACGACCCATAGACGTTTTCCCAAATTTCCATGGCAACGAAAATACTAAAGTTTACGCAGACGACGTCATGCGCGTCCTCTAGTTTTCATTAAAGGCTTGTTTTTCGAGAAATAAGAGTAGGTATGCGCCGCATTCCAAACAGACGTTCTAGTTTCTCTTTTTGCTCCGCCACAAAAGCCAATCCAAGGCTTTTACGCTAAAATGCATTTATGTACATAAGCTTATACTTATGTTACTTATACCTTATGGTGTTTAGTGATGTAATGCATTACGTGTGTTATTTTACGTGCACTAATGAAGCGGGAATATTAAACAAAGAGTAAATTCTCTATATATGGTAGAGTTACTTCTATGCTGCTCTGGGAGTGGAAAAAAAAACGTATAATTCTACAGCTACTTTTCTTCCCGGGCATACTGTACAAGTCAGTAGAGGGACAAGAAGGTCTTGGTGCTTTGTAGGCGATGGGCTGACCACCTGTCACTAAAACTTGTACATCTCAACTATACCCTCAAAATTGGTCAGAAGTGGCACCATGTGGTTCTATCGGCCCTCGATGCTCTGCCTACCCCGTAAGGGATAAAGGCGTGATTATATGTATGTATGTATGTATGATAGAGTACGTACCCCTCGTAAACGGTGGCAACAAAAACACAGCCGGTCATACCGACAGCACACACCACAAAATTAACGTAGAACTGGCCAGTCACGTTACTCGTATGCACCCAGACTAGTGGGCAAAGGTCGCTACCAAATGGGTTCCACAAAATGATTTCCGTCGTAGAGGCAGGCCAAAACAGAGATGGCAGGACGACCTCGATAAGTTGCTGTCAGGGTGGACGGATTTAGCAAAGAAGAGAGACTTGTGGACCCAAAAGAGGAGGTTTTACCCAACAATGGGACAGCATTGCAGCTACATTTTTCGGGAGTAGGGAGAAGGACATAAACTTTTAATTAAGTACAAAGACAAAAAGAATCATGTTAATATTTTTTAAATTTAAAATTAAAAATGGATATAAATTGTGTTTTGTTAGTCATGCATGATTATTCTTGATACATAATATTATCTGGTATCATATTTTTACAAAGTGTATTTTCTGAATGAAACGCGCCCGAAATAAACTTTTGTTTTGTCGTCGGACTAAACTAACTACTTATAATTAATAATGGCGGTAAACCTGAAAATTTACAGCTCATTGTAAAGTGCCGCTGTAATGTGCTGAAATATAGGGGCAAAGTTTGTGATACTAATGCTTCTCGCTTGTTCATTCAATTTAGGATAATAATACACAAGATGCATTTGTTTTCTAATTTTTATTAGATATACGAGTACTTAGAGAGTATAAAGACTAGCCACCATGAACACGGTTTTTGATATTTGGATCGGAGCTAATTGGCTCGCGTTTATTTAGTCTGATTCGTAAGGATAGTTACTTTACGTCCGAAAAAATATTATATAGGAATATTAATAAAAAATTATAAATAGACATTCGTCTCAGAATTATGGTCTGAATTCAGCATATCAATATTTGCTAGGCTGTCACTCACACCCTGTATAAAATGTATGTGATCTTGGACCTGATAGTGATGTGTTACGTAATATATTTCACATTGTGCTATTACTACTTTTATCCTTATTTCTATTTAAATAATAAAACTTATAAGCGTCTTTGAGCCTTCATTTATGACCAACTTTTTTACATTTAATGAATCAATTTTCAAGATATTTCCTTTACTACTAATCGAATACGACTCCAAAAATACTAATCATTGGTCAATTTCGCAAAAACGTCCACCTTTTTTATCCGATAACCTCCAAATCGTAATATTCCTTAAAATTCGTTAGGACCATCATAATAATTCGATTCCAGCGATCTTTGTTTGAAGTGAATCCAATAAGACCTTCCTTTAGACAATTATATACACTCACTGAGCAAATTGCAGACGATAGGCCCCATAGATACGGGAATAAAGCCTTTATCTCGTTATACGTTAAAAGATTCCAAAAAGACTTACAAATTTGGGTAGAATAGAGGCAATTTAATTATGCTACTGTCTTGCAATGGTTTGCTGAAATGCTGTTCGCCGATAGAACGTTTCGCCGACAGCACGTTTCGTCGACGAAAGATATGCTGCTGTTGTTAGCCGATGATCGATTCACCGATACTTACTTATGACGCACTTCTTGTATTCTTGTATTCTTTATTATACACACAAACATAAGACAATATAGTGACTTAACATAGTTACACAGAATGTTTACAAAAGCGAGCTTATCTCTTCTTCTTTTAACTACTCTTATTTTTCACGGAACGGCAACCCAGAGGGCTTTGTACATTCGTTTATGGAACTTTATTTTTATTTATTTATTTGGAGATAGACATAAATGGTTACATAAAAAAACAAGGGTAGAACTTAAATCTAAATATATTTATGTTCTTCGAGACATTACACAGGGAACATATTTTATAACATATTTAATTTTATAACTAGATGTTTATAACTACATGCTAATCTATACTAATATAATATATTATATAATATTATAAAGAGGTAAAATTTGATTGTTTGTTTATTTGCAGCGAATAGGCTCGGAAACTACGAGACAGATTTTAAAAATTCTTTTAAAGTTAGTATCCTTAATGGACCCGGATGAAAATAGGTATAAGAGTTTCTCGAAATTTCCACGGGACGGGGACAAACGGAAATTTCTTCGAAAACCGCTATAAAAATGAAGCTGAAATCGGTTATATATGTTCATTGGGGACTGTGAGGAAGCACTAAGAACGTATTTCTCGAAATTCCCACCGGAAAGTAACAACCGGGATTTTTTTTACAAAGACCGCTATACATATTAAGTTGTAGCTTATGTACTGATATGTACCGAAGCGAAGCAAGGGCAGGCCACTTGTCTTTAAATCATCATCATCAGCCTATTGCAGTCTACTGCTGGACGTAGGCCTCCCCCAGGGCACGCCACAAGACTGCCATGGAGGGTTTTGCCCATAGTCATTACGCTGGGCAGGCGGGTTGGTGGCCGCATTTTGTATTTTGGACTATGTTTATAACACGGGAGGCGCTGCTGCCCACCTTCCGGAAACCCTTAATCGCCTCGTACAATACCCACGGGCAGCCATGGCCTGGCACGAATTCTACTCTGCCGGCACCACGCGGCACGACATTTCTTTAAATATAAATAATCAATTTAATTTCAGCCATCTACATGGTGGTGTATCGGCTAACGATTTTTCCGACATGTCATTTGTCGATAGTTCGTTCGAAATGACTTTATTATTGTATTTCAGGGTATTATTTATTGCGTTTTATTAGTAAGTTACTACTCGGGACTTCACTAGGAGATGATGAACGAGGCCCTTAGTCTGTAGACTTGAGAAAAGTCCACTTATCTTTATGTCTTCTAACAACAGACTTCTCATTTCTTACATCTTTTCACTCCCCATTTATTTTCAAATAAATCAGGGAAATGTTTTTGTTTATCTCATGTTCAGACTGTTTTGTTATACATTTTATTTTGACACTGCAAACGTAATCTAATGAACTTCAGCAGGGATCTTTCGCTAATGCACTGTCCATGTCTAGGAGCCAAGTCTTGTACTTACTTGTTTGTTGCAACTTCTTTATCTGATCGCAAATCATAGCTTATGTGTATACGTATACATATTATCTTCTATGCTGTTCTGGGAGGGAAAAAAACGTATACCTAATACTACAGCTGTTTCTCTTCCCGGGAATACTGTACAAGTCAGTAGAGGGACAAGAGGGTCTTGGTGTTTTGTAGGCGATGGGCTGATCACCTGTCACTACTAACCGAACTTGCACATCTCAACTATACCCTCAAAATTGGTCAGAAGTGGCACCATGTGGTTCTCTCGGCCCTTGGTGCTCTGTCTACCCCGTAAGGGATAAAGGCGTGATTATTTTTTTATTTTATTTTTATTTACATACTTCACAACACATTGACCTAGTCCCACATTAAGATCCCTAAGATCTTGTGTCGTGGGTACTAAGCAACGGTATATAAATACATAGATAAGTATATAAACATCCATGACTCGGAAACAAACATCGATATTCATCACATCAATGTTTGCACCTACCGGGATTCGAAACCGGGACCTATGGCGTCGCAGGCAGGGCCACTACCAACTACACCAATCGGCCGTCATTATGTATATATATATACATATATATGTATGTATATGTGTCTACATACTATATAGTTTAAAGGACTATAGGTAGTATAAATATGTCTATGTGCCCGAAATATAGTAACCAGAACAGCAGGAATACAAAGAAGAAGTATTTATAGCGGGGACGGATAAATTTATCAGTGAAAAGTTGCTAGATTATTGCCTGAGAGAATGCCCGAGTCCTTAGTCAGCATAGTACTTACAATTTCTTAAAACTCATTCATGTCATTCAAATGTACTTACTCGTAGAAGAAACGTGTGAAATATCTTAACAAATTTAAAAAAACTTTATTTTTTCTAGTATGCATAGGATTCACTATTTTCTCGTATTCCCGCTACTAGTGAGGAAAAACCAAGTCTTTTAATAATAGTTTTAAACATGAATATGTAAAGGAAGAATATTTTATTCCATAATATGCAAGATGTTCAACGTATGCACGGTCAGTGCCTTTATAAGAAAAACTTGCGGAATTTTACTAAGTATTTCAAGTTTTGCTACTTTACTACGAACTAGGACATGTATGGGTAACATAGTAGAAGGCTAGTACAGTATCATCATTTCAGCTAAATGAATACTATACAGATCTGCCTCGTGTAGGATTTACAGTAAGTTCAACATAAAGTATATACAATGTATGTAGGTGTGATTATATGTACGAGTATGTATGTCATACATACATACATACATATAATCACGCCTTTATCCCTTACGTGGTAGGCAGAGCACCAAGGGTCGATAGAACTAAATGGTGCCACCTCTTACCAATTTTGAGGGTATAATTGAGATGTACTCGTACAAGTTCGGTTAATAGTGACAGGTGGTCAGCCCATCGCCTACAAAACACCAAAACCCTCTTGTCCCTTTACTGACTTAAAATTAAGTAAAGTAGGTATGTATATTTTTTTCTGTGCTGATACACAGGTCAGGTGAAGAAATATCCTACTTTCTACTTAATGTTATAAACGCGAAAGTTTGTAAGTATGGATGGATGTTTGTTACTATTTAACATAAAAACGGCTAAAGCGATTTTAATAAAATTTGGTATGGAGTCAGCTGACACCCTGGATTAACACATAGGTTACTTTTTATCGGAAAAATATTTTTATCCCGGATAATTTAGTTATTTTGTTTTTTCTGCAGTCCACGCGGATGAAGGGACGAACTAGGAATTTCGAATTCTTGAGAATTGCATACCACTATTTTGAAAATGATTATTGATTTGCTCAACATGGTACAATAAAGTTATTATTATATTATTATATCGGAGACATCTTTCGCTAGTAAATGTGGCATGCGAATATTTTAATCTAGAAGGGCTCTTGTGTCGTCTAGTAGTCTATCTTTATTCTTTCACTATGTGATGCTGGCAGTATTTACAGAATTCCAGTTGCTTGCATTAATTTTGTCGGACATATTTTATGCTTAGCATAATATGAACTCCACGCTCTGCAATTTGAGAAAACATACGATTCTCAACATTGTAGCGGGTAGCAAAGTTTTATTAAATGAATCTGCTTGTTCGTTAGTTTGTTCTCCGAGAATGCTTGGAATACGGAAAATATGAGATACTAGTGGACGCCCGCGACTTCATCCGCGTGGAGTGCAGAAAAAACAAAATGTTAAAATTAACCGGGATAAAAATATTTTCCTGGGATAAAAAGACATAGACTATGTGTTAATCAAGGGTGTCAGCTAACGCCATACCAAATTTTATTAAAAACGCTCCAGCCGTTTTACGTGAAAGAGTAACAAACATCCATCCATCCATCCATACTTACAAACTTTCGCCTTTATAATATTAGTAGGATAGGATAATTGATATGTAAGGGAAACGACCGTCTGCTCGAGTAGTGGTTTATTAACTGACAGATAATACAGATTTACATAGGAAGATGCATCTACCTAGTTATAGCTAACCGATACATTACACTCCTCCAACATCAGTTTGGGAACCTGGTAACAATGGATAAAAACAAAACATATATAAACGTATACTTAATACACAACTTTAACTTACACCTTATAATTAATTAATTTAGTCCTAGGTAGAGATGGGCAACTTCTGAGAAGATTGAGAAATTACCGGTAAGTTTCCGTATCTTCTCATTTTGGTGAGAAGATAAAATATTATTAAAAAATATTACTTTATTCATCAAAGATGCGTTTAAAATTGAAGTAGAATGCATTTTAGGCTACACACAAACATTGCCTACCTGGCGCACGTGCGATCAATAAAGTTTTTATCTTTAGAAGTTTACCGCATGAGATCTTTTGTACGTGGGTTTCTATTGTTCTTCGTAGAATTTTGTTACAGTCTCGTATTCAAGTTTTCTGGGAAACTATTCGACCCTCATTAGTACGAAGCAGCTGTTTTATGACACTATGTGCTCAAACATGTCTTTTACTTCAGTCTGTTATTAGTCTTCTGATAGTCTACTGCTGTGCCGTATGTCTTGAAGGATACTGTTTCGATCACGCTTGTTTATTGGACTCTGATTCTCATTTATACGACGACTTGGCTTGTTAAATTGTTACTGTGACTGTTATCTGTGATTTGGACTATCAAAACCGGACACTGGTGAATACTTCTTGATTCGTAAGTACTTTTTATTTTATTATTTTAACATTTTGCAGACATTTAGAATATAACATAGAATCCTGTTGGTACTGTTACGACCGGGGAGTTTACCCATTAGCTCACTAGATGTCGCTAGTAGCAGAATAGAACGCAATATCGTTTACTAGCATGTTCTGTTGTAGTCTCGGCGTGTTTAGTTTAAGTGTTGTTAAATGAACGCCCGAGAACGTTCCAGGCTTGCCCGGATAACATACGGGGTTTTTGTAGATGGGTCGCTCGGGTATATTCCCGAATGTTCGGGACCGAACGTCGAGCCGTATAAATACGGCGGATCTCGGCCGACGGAGTCAGTCTTAGTTCAATCTTTGAATAAGATTGGAAGCTAAATAAGCTAAGGAAAACGATACCAGCGATAGTGTATAGTGAAGAAGTTTACAGTGAACTATTGGAAGTGTCTTGTACTAGAGTTATAGTGATAAGTGCTGGAATTTTGTAACCTGCTCCACCTAATATAGAGTTCTAACACCTACGCTTACCTTTTAATCGGCAGCTCCGAATCACCCGTACCCAGTACGTAACAGTACCTTTGATTCTTCTTTATTTTGCAATCAATAAATGTTTTATTTTCATTATTTTTGTAAATAATCTGTACTCATTCTAATAGAGAATAGATTTTATTGTACAAAATATATAGGTATTTATTCTAACCATATTCTAATTGCTCGTAATTTTTTATTTTCTATGTATTGTATGATCTTGTAAATTTATTTTTTGGGCAAATTCTTAGACTAAGATGCAAGAAATGTGCGTTTTTTACTAAGCTCAGTGTACTTGTATCCGTATTTACGATTATTAAACTGGATTATTGGTTAAGGTTTAAGTAAGTGAAACACACTCATAACGAAATCGCAGAAACTACGTTATATTTGAAGATGCAGTTTGGCAGGGATGTAGTTTAGAGATAGGGGAGAGATTTTATTGGAATGAAGTTTTTAAAAGGTGTATGTGTGTCTATGGTTTTCAGTACTTGAAATATCTGGCTAGGTAATTTTATATGGGATACCGGTTGGTCTCTTCCGTTTATTTTATTCTGTTTATTTTATTTTGTTTATGCTTTTTTTCTTATTCCAAATTTTTGTTACTTATTTAATGCCTAACTTTATGCCTAACTGTTTTTTATTTATAAAGACTAAGTGTAAGAAATCCCGGCGGATACTGAAAAACAGCATTAATGCTGAGGCTCCGACCATTTCAAAACTATACTAAATTATATTACTCTTAACATAAGCAGCAAATTTGTTACTTTTGAATAAAGTTCTTTTTATTTATTTATTTATTATTAAGGGAAATTCGAGGTGAAACCAGGGTCTGATTGTTTCGTCAACTTTTTTGCAACCATGAATGTAACTAATATTCTTATGTTTAAAAATTTGCCCAAAAAATAAATTTACAAGATCATACAATACATAGAAAATAAAAAATTACGAGCAATTAGAATATGGTTAGAATAAATACCTATATATTTTGTACAATAAAATCTATTCTCTATTAGAATGAGTACAGATTATTTACAAAAATAATGAAAATAAAACATTTATTGATTGCAAAATAAAGAAGAATCAAAGGTACTGTTACGTACTGGGTACGGGTGATTCGGAGCTGCCGATTAAAAGGTAAGCGTAGGTGTTAGAACTCTATATTAGGTGGAGCAGGTTACAAAATTCCAGCACTTATCACTATAACTCTAGTACAAGACACTTCCAATAGTTCACTGTAAACTTCTTCACTATACACTATCGCTGGTATCGTTTTCCTTAGCTTATTTAGCTTCCAATCTTATTCAAAGATTGAACTAAGACTGACTCCGTCGGCCGAGATCCGCCGTATTTATACGGTTCGACGTTCGGTCCCGAACATTCGGGAATATACCCGAGCGACCCATCTACAAAAACCCCGTATGTTATCCGGGCAAGCCTGGAACGTTCTCGGGCGTTCATTCAACAACACTTAAACTAAACACGCCGAGACTACAACAGAACATGCTAGTAAACGATATTGCGTTCTATTCTGCTACTAGCGACATCTAGTGAGCTAATGGGTAAACTCCCCGGTCGTAACAGTACCAACAGGATTCTATGTTATATTCTAAATGTCTGCAAAATGTTAAAATAATAAAATAAAAAGTACTTACGAATCAAGAAGTATTCACCAGTGTCCGGTTTTGATAGTCCAAATCACAGATAACAGTCACAGTAACAATTTAACAAGCCAAGTCGTCGTATAAATGAGAATCAGAGTCCAATAAACAAGCGTGATCGAAACAGTATCCTTCAAGACATACGGCACAGCAGTAGACTATCAGAAGACTAATAACAGACTGAAGTAAAAGACATGTTTGAGCACATAGTGTCATAAAACAGCTGCTTTGTACTAATGAGGGTCGAATAGTTTCCCAGAAAACTTGAATACGAGACTGTAACAAAATTCTACGAAGAACAATAGAAACCCACGTACAAAAGATCTCATGCGGTAAACTTCTAAAGATAAAAACTTTATTGATCGCACGTGCGCCAGGTAGGCAATGTTTGTGTGTAGCCTAAAATGCATTCTACTTCAATTTTAAACGCATCTTTGATGAATAAAGTAATATTTTTTAATAATATTTTATCTTCTCACCAAAATGAGAAGATACGGAAACTTACCGGTAATTTCTCAATCTTCTCAGAAGTTGCCCATCTCTAGTCCTAGGTCTAAGATTCATTGTGTGAGTGCTAGTAGGCACCTCGCCTTGGCCATTGGTGGGTGGTATGTCAACCTGTTGCTGCGCCGGCGCATCTGCAGTAGCAGCGGCCGGCGGCGTCGGCGCATTTTGCACTATCGCGCAAGCTTCGCTCCCCTCCCTCAATAAACTTTGCTGATTACCACAGTCATTGTTTGAAAGAATTTCATCTGATTCACACTCTACGAAATTATCATCATTATCATCTAAAGGAGTAACAGGTGTTTCTAACGGTAATCTTACAATATCCGATTGATTTGATAATGGCGCATTGCTTTGTACCGGTACATTACTTTGTACAGGCCACCCCAAAGGTTGAGAAGGAGATAACGATACGGTCTGTTCCGCGGCTGTAATACCTTCATGATAAATTCTCAATTGATCTACGTGCCTACTACATATACCAACGTTTTCTACGTCCACTGAATACATCCTGTTTCCTACCGTACCCACACCTTTTGCCCGGTTTGGAATTCGCTCCGGCGGCATTTCGGAGCAAATAATTCGTTACTTTTATCTATACTGGTTGGAGGAAGAATCAGATCGAGTTTGCTTCGTAGTTGACGGCCGAACATCAAACTGGCTGGTGAGTCACCCGTAGAACAATGCGCGCTGTTACGGTACTCAAATAAACAACTCGCCAATCTATCATTTATTTGTTGTAATGTAGTGTTTGCATTATCTAATAGGATGCACTTTAGCATTTTTTTACAGTTCCTAACCGAATTTTCGGCCTGTCCATTGCTACAAGGATGATAGATTGGCGAAGTCATGTGTTTAACACCATTCATTTTACAAAATTGTGCAAACTCATCGTTTGTGATTTTAGGGTCATTGTCCGACACGATAACACGAGTTAGCCCAAACGTACAAAATATGGACCTCAATTTGTCTATGAGTGATTTTGTTGATAAATTGTTAGCCATATGTACACATTCTATCCATTTAGTGTAACTATCAACCACGACCAGATAGACCCGTTGTGCTACTTGCATGTAGTCGATGTGTATACGCTCCCACGGCGCGCGCGCTGGCGGCCAGGGCGCGGCGGGTGCTCGCGGCGGCGCGGCTCGCAGCGCACTGCAGCTGCTGCAGCTCAGCACTGCACTCTCGATCGCTGCATCGATACCGGGCCACCACATTTTGCTTCGCGCAACATTTTTAGTCTTTCCTACGCCTAAATGTGTCTTATGCAATTCCCTAATCATCCTGTCCCTAAAAACGTGCGGAATAATAATCCTGTGGCCACGCATAAGACAACCCTGTTCAATATCTAAATCTCCTTGACATTTGAAATAAGGCATTATTTCCGTACATTTTATATTACGTGGCCATCCATTTCGCATGTATTTAATGACAGTTTGCAATACCTTATCACCTGAAGTTACATTTTTTATATCACTAAAGGATATCGGCATCATTTCATTACTCATAAAATTTAAGTAACTACCACCTTCCAAACTGTCTGGCTCAGCATTACGTAAAGATGCTCTTGAGAAAAAATCTGCTACTACATTTTTATCACCCCTTAAATATTTTATCTCATAATTATATGCCGACAGAAAGATAACATACCTCTGTAGACGTGAAGCTGCCATTACAGACACACCGTTCTTTTTCCCGAATATGGCTAACAATGGTCTGTGATCAGTTTGAAGAACGAATGGTACTTCCCACCCGTATAGATATTGGTGGAAATGTTTCACACCAAAAATTATAGCTGCAGCCTCTTTATGAATTTGGCTATAATTTTTTTCGCTAGTTGAGAGGGACCTAGATGCGAACGCGAGAGGTCGCTCTTATCCATCGAGTCCCTGCACCAGCACCGCGCCGAGCCCGGTGGGGCTCGCGTCCACGATGAGCACGAGGCGCGCGCCCGGCTCGAAGTGAGCCAGCACCCTGTCCCCCGCCAGCTCACGTTTCACCCTATTGTAGGCCTGCTCATGAGCTTGGCTCCAACACCAACTAGCATCCTTGCGGAGAAGGTCGTGCAGAGGACTTAAAATGGCTGACGCATTTGGTATAAAGTTTCTATAATAATTTATCATTCCTAAAAACCGTTTAACCTCAAGTACGCTTTTTGGTCGTGAAGAATCAATGATTGCTTCTACCTTATTTTTACAAGTTTTGATTCCGCTTTTGTTAATGACATACCCTAGATATGTTACGCTTTGTTTAAAAAATTGACATTTTTCTTTTCGTAACCTCAAGCCTGCATCATTGAGTCTGCCTAAAACTTCACGTAACCTGAGTAAATGCTGGTCTTTGGTCTCTGCAGTAACTGCTACGTCGTCTAACCAACAAGTAACGCCCTCTATGCCTGCTAGTAACATTTCCATCGTTCTTTGGAATATGGCCGGCGCGTTTGCCAACTCGTACACAAGGCGCGTATATTTGAAAAGGCCGCGCGTTGTATTGATAGTGGTGAGGTTTTGTGACTCATCATCTAGCACAAATTGATTGTATGCGTTACTAAGGTCTAATTTAGTGTACCTCTCACCCCCACCAATCCTCGCAAAAACCTCTTCAATACGCGGCATCGGATATTTATCGATATGCAAATCCTTATTTAAAGTAACTGAGTAATCGCCTGCTATTTTCACCTGACCGTTTTCCTTTAATACCTGGACTATTGGGGTCGCGTATTCGGAAGTGTTGACTGGCACTAATATCCCTAAACCCGTTAACGGTTCAATCTCCTTCTCAACCTTATTTTTGAGAGCAAAGGGCACAGTTCGTGGTTTAAAAATTTTTGGCTTAGCATTGTCTTTTAGTCTTAATGCTACTGTACATTTATTATAAGTACCTAGACCATCCTTTCATAAACCTTGAAATTCGCTCATTAATTGTTGTATCTCTGATTCATATTCGTCTAACAATTTATTGTTTCCTACTAGTGTAAATTCAATACCAAATTTTGACATAAAATCCCGCCCTAAGAGTGGCGGTCCGCCATTTTCAATAACAAAAAATTTTATTGGCTTTGTTACATTTCGGTACGTGACATTTAGATAAAAACAGCCAAGTGGTGATATTTTATGGCCATTATACACACACATTTTAATTGCACATTTTTGTAATTTATGCTTTAAGAAATGTTCACAATAATATTTTTGCGACATGACAGAGATACCTGAGCCAGAATCTAACTCCATGCGATAACTACAACATTCAACATTTACATTTACAGAAATAGGAGCATAACTCTCATACCTCATATTGTATAGACTGCACTCCTTACAGTCCCCGGTACTTGGGTCAGAGCTACCCTCCTCAACAGCAATATTGTGTAAACGAATTTTACACATTCGTTTTAGATGGCCTTTAACACGACACTTTTCGCAACGATAATTACGATATTTGCACCTTTCACTGCTGTGATTTTTCATACCGCACACGGAACAACGGGAATCATCGCCACTGTCGCTCCGGTCATGTCTCCCGGCGCCGCCTGCGCCGGCTGCGCGCGCGCTGGAGCCAGGCCCTGCGCGGCGCACGGGCTCGCCCGCCGCTCGGTATACAGTTTCCTGTTTGATCTCCATGCTCGCTCCGCTCATGACCATCGCCTTGGCCTCCCTCGCACATTCGGCCTGTTCCGCAATCTCCAGGGCATTTGCGAAGTTCAAGTCCATTTTCTTCTCGAAAAGCTTGTCTCGTACCCAAGCCCCGGACCCAAGCCAAGGACGAAACGGTCCCGTAAAATCATTTCTGTGCCAAACTCGCAATAGCAAGCTAAGCCTCTCAGCCGCGCCGCCCAGTCTCCTATGGTTTCACCTGGATCTCTGGTTGCTCCGTAGAACTGAGCTCTTTGCACGAAAGAACCCTGTTTCGGCTTGAAATGAGTATCGAAAGCATCCACACACTCCTTGTACGTACTCGCGTCGACCTCCTTCGGGTACACAAGATTACGTAACAATCGGTACGTCTCCTCAGACAAATGAGTAATTAACACAGCACATTTATGATCATCGTTAATGTTGTTAAGTTTTATAAACTGAGTTAATTGACCTTTAAATATCGACCAATCGCCTATTTTGTGATCAAAATTGGTAATATTTCCCAAAAACATCGACATTTTTACTTTTAGCACGCGCGGGTAGTTATTTTGTTAACAAACTCGTTCGCCAATGATATGTAAGGGAAACGACCGTCTGCTCGAGTAGTGGTTTATTAACTGACAGATAATACAGATTTACATAGAAAGATGCATCTACCTAGTTATAGCTAACCGATACATTACAATAATCAATTAAAGATTAAGAGAAAACACAAAAAGCGAAGAAGAGGCTATATTGTCATTGGAGCAAATTAGTATTGCCAAAAGCTTAATATAACTAATTTATTTAAAAAAAAGAACCCGACTAAGTTAAATTTTGAGCCAGTGTCACTCTCACGCTCTCCAAGAAGAATCTAATGTACCTTGAGAGAAGAGCCCAAATAATGACAAGCCGATTACGCTCTAGAGCGTGCCAACAAAACATACACCCATACCTACACTCGAAAAACATAACATTCCTTCCGGCGCAGTCGGGTAAAAAGTAGGATACTACATACATACATAAAAATCACGCCTCTTTCCGGAGGGGTAGGCAGAGATCACGGATCTCCATTTAAATTAGGATAAATAATATCAAAACCAATCTAGCAGCTTAGAAAACAAAAGACGTACACATCATCACAGACACATTTCACAATTCAGCATATTGCAGTCTACTGCTGGGCGTAGGCCTCCTCCAGGGTAAGCCACAGATGTGCCCTAGGGGGGTTTTTGCCCAGTATCACCACGCTGGGCACGCGGGTTGATGACCGATAGAAAAGAAGACCGAAAAAGAATAATAGTTACTTAACAGATCCAAGCGTAAAAAAGTCAAGATACAAATGTTACGAATGAATCCGATATAAGAGTCCGCTCCCTTATTACCTAACTAGCAAAAGCAAAGCGATAGCGAAAATTGTACAAAAATTGCTGATTTTCTTGTCAAATTCGTATAACGTAAAATGAATTTCAAAGGAACTTTGACGTTTCAAGGCGAATATTGTACAATTTTCGCTATCGCTTTGCTTCGGCTTTGCTATTGCTTTTACGTAATCAGGGGGCCGTTTCATAAAATACTGTCAAGCCTGATTACGGAAGTAGCATTTTTGGATGCACTTACGCCTATAATGTCATACAGATAGTTAACTCCATAGGAACTGTTTGATGAAAAGCATTCTACAAATAGAATTACATATAATGTAAATGCCGAAGATCCAGTTTCCTTCAAGTTTCTGAACAAAAACATTGTAGATATCAGATCAAAAATTCTTTGAGCCGTCCCCACCGTCGCTGTGTTAAAGTCCTAAACTTTATTATACTAACGAAGTTCCCACTGTTTCAGTGGATGTAAACTTTTACAAAGCTATTACCGTTACTTTGGGCCAGATTCTTTATTTTTCTTGTACGTATACGGCCAATTTCAATAAGAGAGATAAAAAAGAATTACGGATTTTTCCCTAATTTGAAATTTTGTATGAAAACAATTGAAGATTAAATCTGGTTTATGCGAAAAATCTCTCAAGATCACTCATAGAAATTGGCTGTTGGAGATGTCAGATAGAATACTGAAATGAATTTGTATGCACACTCATTCCAAATCATTTAGATTCACGTCATGTAGAAATAACAAACATTCCTTAACAGCCAATTTCTATAACTGATCTTGAAAGATTTTTTACAAACAAAATTTGAAATGAAAATTAAAAAATCCGAGTTTCTTTTTGATCTCTCGTATTGAAATTGGCCGATAGTCATAGTTATAGTCACATGATACGCGCGCACACCCACTTTTCACCAGCTATTCTTTTGGTAAGGGGTGAGCCTACCACCGCTTTTCAGACACAGATTTAATAATCTACTTGCAATTAATTAATTATAATGTATTAATATCTATGAGCAAAACGGGGAAAATATTTAAAATTTTTAACTGTCACTATTTTCTAAGTTTAAATAGTTCCAAAGGTGCACTAAATTACTAATGCTAAATTCTGAACCGGCTCTACAGATATGTTTTTAGATAATTGGTATAGGTATAAGCATACTTCAAAATCTAAAGCTAAACATTATTTAATTTTATTGTTTAGAAATAGCTTTGGATTGCCAAGCAGTTTTAATAACTTCAAACATAGGTCTGTTAAACGTTCAGCTTTACTAAATTATTGAGGTATTCCTTTTCATGTATTTTCTACTGAATATTTTCATGTTCACTCTCAAACAAGATCGAGGTTGTTTGCTCTTACGATAACAAAAAACAGGCATTTTTATTTACTCACAAAAAGCTCAAACTTCGAACTCGTTTAGATTGGTGATCGGTCAAGCATTAGATATCATAATAAATACACGTATATTCGAATAAAGTAATATACGAAGTAACTCGCACAAAATGATATATTGCAAAACTTTGAGAAACACATCAGCATGTTATAATGTGAAAATATTCCTTCCTCTCTTTTCCGCGGAACTTGGCTCAAGTTTTTACATGCATGTTGTTCGGCAGTTGTTCTCATATCTTTTGTTTGTTGATATTTATTTATGAGATTTATTATGAAGAGCTCGCTCGTTGTGATTTTTCTTATTACGTTTTTGAGGGCTGTTATTATGTTAATATTAGGCAGATATAAATTTATGGCTTTTTAGAGGCATCCTACGTAGTACGTAGTGTACACAATGTATATATAGCCCAATGGTTAAGACGTGCGCCTTCCAGTCCAAAGGCGTAAGTTCGATTCCAATCACGGGCCTATACTACTGAATTTATTTCACGTACGGATTTTCTAAAATTGTCAATTAGCTATACCCTAGGAGTGTTGGCATCATGCAGGCAGTCGACTGTAAAACAGTAGCCGCAGTAGCAGTGGCAATGTGAGTTACGAAAGAAACCATATTACGAGGAACATCATAACTTACCAAGATAGGTATCTAGTATAGAAAGAAAACGCAGCATGGGAAGGCCACCTGCGAGGTGGACGGACGACCAAGATTGCGGGCGTCGGTTGGATGCAGGCTGCTTCCGACCAGTCGGAGTGAAGGTTGTTGGGGGAGGCCTATGTCCAACAGTGGACTTCTCAGGGCTGTAAATGATCATTTATGATGATGTGAACTTTTACAGTATACTATATAATACTTCAATCCATTATACTTTAGAATGTTACAAATTAAATGAATAAGATTTTCTCTTAATTACTATATCACCCTCATTGAAACTTCTCAAACAAATAAGGAAGTAAAGCCATATGCATTTGACGTTGATAAACTGCAGCCGTAACGACATCTGTTGCATCCTTAAAACATCAGTGCTGATTAGGGCTGCCAACTTTTTTAAGGACTAACCTCAATTACTTTATAAATATATATTGAAATAACTAGATATAGCTCTGAAATGCCCAATAAATTTTATAAAATGCATGTTTTGTAGGTAATATTCTATTTTATTTTGTAGCTCTAATATATTTTTATTTTGCTATTTATTTATTCTGGCCAAGGTCGCGGGCGTCGGTTGGATGCAGGCTGCTTCCGTCGGAGTGGAGGTTGTTGGGGGAGGCCTATGTCCAACAGTGGACTTCTCAGGGCTGTAAATGATGAAAATTATGATTTATTTATTAAGCGGTGATAGCCCAATGATTAAAACATGCTTTCCGTAGGAAGGCGTGGGTTCGATCCCAGCTGATGTATTCTAGGAAAGTTCCGTATGAACACAGGACTGAAGTGTTTTTAGAAATTACTCTTACAGAGTATAACAAAAGGCTTGTTAGATGTTCATTTTAATGATACGTCAAAAGTTTGTGTTGCATAGTAAAGCATGAATTGTGCGCGAAATTGTCGTAAATTTTAGTAATAACCAATTATGATTTTGATCTTGTCATTTATCGACGTCTCAATATAAGGATTTATTTAAAGTAAGGTAAAATATGGAAATATCAAAAAAGAAGCATTGTGGAAGATTCACAATGCGCAGTTTTGACTCCTTTGATCATTTTTCTATCAAAAGGGGAATATTTTCGAAGAACGTGAAATATAATGAGTTAGCTATTGACTGTGTGTGTGTAGATATTCTAATATGTACAATATTTATTGCTTTTTCTATAATCTCAACTAATAATATAAATGAGAAAGTAAATTTGTTTCTTGTACCTACCGCTTTAGTTTCTTAGGTCCGATCTTAGGGCACATCTGTCGTACAACCGATGGACGGTGGAGTAAGCGGGTAATGTCGGACGCCCTCCAGCCAGATGGACCGATGACAAGAGGGCGGCTGACAGTGACTGGATGGCAAAAACCGGAGATCGAGCCGTGTGGCGTGCTCAGGGGGAGGCCTATGTCCAGCAGTGGACTGCAATAGGCTGACGACGATCTTAGGGCTGATCCAAAATCTGAATCTGAATCTGAATGAATATCTTAAGGTTAAATTTGATGCTGTCTATATCTTAAACTCAACTCAAGATAGAGTAGATCTTTGTCCTTCAGATAATTGTAAATATATTGTAAATAATCCGTGATAAGTGAAGATACATAGGATGTACGGAATCATTATGTTATATTATTTTCTTACAACATTTTGAAGCCACAATTATAGCTTTAAAATAAAATTATGCGAAATTAAATTCTTGGTTCATATTCACGCAGACGAATGTGAGAGGCACTTCATAAACTGTACCGCATGCTTCATGTTTTACAGGAACAGAGTAATGAAAGAGTTATTAAAATAAACACACCAAGTTTAAAGTGAAACTTTTATAAAATTAATTAATTTGTAAAAATGTTGAGCGTAGGTTGTTATTAAACGTACAATTTTGATTAAAAGTGGCGGTGCTGGCAGAATACTATACAAGCACCATATCTGTCCATTAGGGTGGTCCATAAACATATAGTAAAAAATATTTTTTGCAATATATGTTTCGCCACCCCTAAGATTTATTATACCTACTACTCTTATTATGTACGAAAAATTTCAGCCCCCTATCGTATGTACAAGGGGGTGCTCATCGAACCAGAAGTTTCAGTTATAGATAGGAGTTGTAATGACCTCTAAAGTGACCAGCATGCAAACCATAGAACTCTATAGCAGTGTTCACAATTTCCCTTACGTCTCTTTATTTATTTACGATTTACGCAATAAAGGTTCCACACGAACTTTAATGGGTCTTTGTTATTGTAGAAATTGAACATCAATTATAGGGCGAAATTGTGATAATGTGGGTTTGTAGACCATCGTTACAGGGCTGTAGTAATATAGTGAGCGCAAAAACTCTAAAACAGAGCAATATTGGAATGTAGCTGAGTTTTAAAATACCTTTAGATAACTCAATTGCCCTAAAAAAAAAACATCTTTTTTTCTAGTAGATGAACACATTTTTTAACACTGATTCACTTCATAGTCTACTAAATAAGTATCAAATATGTCAATAAACCTGTTTAACAATTAATTTTCACTGTATTGACTAATTTAAATACGAAATTTATCTGTAACAAAAAATAAAAATTTAGCATTTTACACAAAAAAATAAAAAACAACACTTGGTTGAGCACCCTGTTCTACTTATGCTATCTCACTGATATTTTACTATGTCATTACTATAAATACATGTAACAAAATAACGGGGTGGCTAAAATAATATAATAAAAAAAAATTTTTGGACCACCCTACTGTCCATGGTTATTGTAAGACACCATTATGGATTAGCGGTAGGTGGGCAGCAGTGCCTACCGTGTTGACAACATAGTCAGAAAATCATACCCTGCTCAGCGTGGTAACTATGGGTAAAACTGCCTTATGGCAGTAGCTTTTTGGCGTATCCTGGGGAAGACCTATGTCTAGCAGTGGACTGTAGGCTGATGATCAATAGTATAACTACCCAATTAAAAGAAGCAGAACTATGCGAAAACCATCTTTTTTTTCGAGTTGGCGGAACTGTTTCAGTGTAAACGGAAACTGAGTTCTCCATTTTTCAAAGAAAACAGGTCACTGAAACAAACAGGCGGTACTTTCAGGTGCACTTTATTACAGCGAGCTTTATACAGCATTATGTTCATGTTTTTAAAAATTCTTTATTTGGGTTTTTAGCGTTTTCTGCGGTTTTGAAATAGATATTTTTGGATAATAATGAAAGTTGCACCGACAATCATATTAATTTAGCAAAGCGAGAAACTATTGATAGTCACATCTCAATTTATATCTTCTCTTTATATACATATTAATACGCCTTTTTGTCCACCCCACCCCACCCCTTTTTTCACTAACAGACAGTCTATTAAGTCCCACGTGGTAATAGGTGAGCCTACTGCCACGCCTCCATAAACACCAAGTAAATATTTCCAATTATATTTCCGACCCGAAAGCATTAAAGCCTTTAATACCCGAAATAGAGAATCTTGCTTTCCAGTAGTTAAGCGTTGAAACTCATTACTGAAGCGCTGACCTCGGTAATCCATGACTAATCGCTTATTACAACTGCAGTGTAGTCCAACAGCGCAATATAGACCTTGTTACAAACGGCGTAAAGACCTCGCCAACATCGCAAGCTTACTCTAAACTGTAGAAGCGTCTTGTGCTTCCGCGTCATACTATTCGGTATTGGGATTAAAATTTCTACGGCTTAAGTTATAGAGCTGATATTGCAGTTCAAGTTTTTATTTCAAGTGAAACGTCTTGTTATTAAAATCGGGTTATAACGTTAATAAGATCGGCGAGAGTTTTTATAGTATATAGTATGTTCCGTAAATATGTCTACATATACAACCCACATAGAAAATACTACACTATACAGGTGTAACAAAAAGAGCATGTTAAGCGAAATGCTAAAACAATAACCCCCTGTAAGGAACCTATCCTCAAAACACATTAAAGAACATAGAAAAACCTAAGAAGAGAACATTCAGATAAAGGCAAAATCAGTTGCCTCAACTGCCTGCCTGTTTACATATACGAGGGCTGTTTGATAAGTCCTTTTAAAAAGTAATTTTTTTTTATTTTTTTTAAACAATTTACATTTATTTCTCAACATAGTCTCCTTTGAGGGCCAAACACTTGTTCCAGCGAGTTTCCAATTTTTTTATCCCCCCCAAAAAATACGTTTTGTCGAGGTCTTCAAAATAGGCGTTTACAACAGCGATGCAGTCCTCATTTGTCAAAAATTTTTGCCCTCCAAGCCATCTTTTCAGATTTGGGAATAGGTAATAATCGCAAGTTTCGTCCACAGTGACAAATCGACTCAAAAAATTCCGAGGATTACGCTTCATCATATCCAAACACAGTTTTGAAATTCGCTTTCTTTCGTGTTTTTGTTCGATTGTCAACAAACGTGGCACCCATCGTGCAGACAGCTTTGTCATACCCAAATCTTCATGCAGGATTTTATGTACTCGCTCAGTGGAGATGCCTGTGTTCTCAGCTATTTCACGCACCTTCACTCGGCGGTCGTCGAGTACAATATTATGGACTTCTTCAACAACATCCTCAGTAGTGACTTCGATTGGGCGACCAGAGCGTGGAGCATCAGATGTGCTTGACCGACCACGTTTAAAATCATTTATCCAGTTATAAACAGTCTGCAACGTTGGTGCGTTAGTGCCATGAACAGAATCAAGTTCAGTTTTTATTGTGGCAGCACTGCAACCCTTCATAAAAAAATGTTTTATAACGGCACGAAATTCAGTTTTTTCCATAGTTGTTGAATATTTACGAGTGATCACAGTTAAACAATGGTTATACTGACAAAAACTTGGTTTTTTTTGCTGAATTTTTGACAGTCTTCATTTGAAAGATTGTGCCTGCCAGTGTTAACGCCATTTACCAGAAAAAAGGTTTTACAAATAGTTTTTAAAAGGACTTATCAAACAGCCCTCGTATGATAATATATAATAATAAAATTTAAGACTCGAAACCACACGTTTATTTTTCAAGATTGTATGAACATTCCTTATCATAACATCGTTGTCATTTCTTATCAGACGCTTACGTTTGCAAATAACATACCCTCCAAGTTTCAAAGGGAGCAATTCCGCAAAAAATTTGAACCAAACGCAACCACTAGAACGCAACACGATAAAGTGACATAAGTTTTGTTTACCTTTTTCAGGTAAGTGCGGTGGCGACATCGCATCACTGCGTAATTTTGTTGTAAGTTCAAGGAGTAATTTCATGAAGCAATATTCGTTCGTTAAGTGAATAAATTAAACAATGCATTATTAATTTCGAGTAGTGAGAGAATAAATTAACGCTATTTGATGCTAGATGTTTTACTATGGATTTACCATTTTCGAATGTTTCTCTATCTAAAGAGAAATTAAATTAATGACTAATTGTGTAGCTACGAGTACTTTCAGAGAGTTTCATCCATTTTAACAGATAAAATTAATAATTAATTATGAGTAGCTTCATGTAGTATTAATAAATTCATGTATTTCAACAGGTACACGAACTGTTTTATTATATTGAACAGTACTGTTTTATTCCCTCAAATGTATATTTTTTTTATTTAAAGTTAATAAGCGTTACGTGAATTGGCATTTTTAAAGTGAAATAAAAGCCATTTCACACAGCAAATTAACAAAGAAACAACAAAAAGAGCCAAAGTTGCTAAAAGCCTAACAAAAAATAAATCACATTTCACATACAAAAGTAAAACAGACAGTAATTATATCAGTAATAGCTACACCTTTACAAAACGACGGATGTTTTAAACAGTTTAACTGTAATTGCAACCGTAACGTATCAGCAATTAGACACATTACAGCTTAACGAGTTTGTAATGGCAACCTTTTAGTATTTATGAACTTTTGCAGTGTAGTTGTCAGTTTAAATTAATTAAAAAGGTATTTTAGTTGTCTATCCTGTTAAACTGTCTTACTAATTTACATTTATAAACTTGTAGTAGAAATAAATAATGTAATAGGGTCGATTCCGGCAGTCAAACTTAAACCTAAACCTAATCTTTGTCTGTTTTATGCCTCTCCGTTCTTAACATAAATGGCTGAGTGAGTAAAAGACAGGTAGGACTAATTTTACGTTTAGGTTTAAGTGTGCCGGAATCGACCCTAATGTCTACTTTAACTATTGTAAATATGTGCAGACGCCTAAATAGATCGCACGACATCCTGTGGTATTTTCGAGTGACCTTTCCCGCCTGGATTCCTATCTATTTAATTAAAGGAAATGGACCGTGGATGGGCACCTTGCTTAAAGACAATGGGTATTTTTGCCTATAAAGGTTTACGGACCCTTCGTGGTAGTAGGTAATGCGAACGTAGTATTGGGCTAAGTTAAGAAAAGGTATCGGTATTTAAAGGATATTATACAGGGTGCAATGGAAGAGGGGTTTATTGTAGAGAACCTCCACCGTGAGTTAGTCCACTTTTGAGAATATGTGTAGCCGTATGTAGTATGTAGGTATACTGCTTAGATACTTTTACTTTACTTCTTGATTATGTCAATTAAAGTAGCAGGATATTCAGGTTCTTCTATGCTGCTCAGGGAGTGAAAAAAAGAATAATACCACAGATATAATACTACAGCTGCTTCTCTTCCCAGGCATACTGCCCAAGTCAGTAGAGGGACAAGAGTGTCTTGGTGTTTTGTAGCCGATGGGCTGACTACTCACTACTAACCGAACTTGTACATCTCAACTATACCCTGAAAATTGGTCAGAAGTGGCACCATGTGGTTCTATTGGCCCTTGGTTCTCTGCCTACCCCGTAAGGGATAAAGGTGTGATTATATGTATGTATGTAAAGTAGCAGGTAAGCCATAAGCTCTACTTTCAGATGAATGAAGAATAAAGTATCCGTGGTTTTCTGAATGTGTGCAAATAAGCTAAAACTTTTGACTGATTATAATTTATTGCAAAAGCTACACATATAGAAACACTGGTCTAAATCACCGACCTAGATTCCTAGATTGTTTGGAGCAGAACCAAAGACTAAGCTCACTAGGATACCGTGGCGGACGCTGCCATTAGACATTACCTATACACTAGTCACGAGATGCCAAAAATAGTCACTAAAAATAATATTGATGAAATATTCAAAAATTAAAATTACGTCATTCCAGCCATGAGAAGTCCACTTCTGAACATGTGCCTCCCCCAACAACCTCCATTCCGTCCGGTCGGAAACGGCCTGCAAATTCAAATTCAAATTCAAAATCATTTATTCAACATGAAAGCATTAACACTTGTTTGTTGATTGTCTAATTATATGTTACTTTCTATGTTCGCACCCCAAAAATGAAACCGCTACCAAACAAAAAAGGAGGTGAATTTAAACAACCCAAAAATAAATAAATCGCAAAGCTTTTGCTTTGGCAACGGTCACCACCCCAAGGTGCGATTTGTTACGGTCTGTCAGGCATAAGTTAGCGATTCGGGGCTAATAGCCACCAACGTGGAGAATAAGAGTTAAGGTCGCCTAAAGATGAAATCCAGAAGAGCTGCTACACAGTTCTCCTTTATGGCAAAACCAACATTAGGTCTGACACACCGCATGATTCTACTATTACTGTTACACTATCTCAGTGAAGTGTCACTGCTTGGAAGAAGAAATAGCAAGAAAACTCCCAGCGACACAGTCAAAACTAAGTAACATATTAACAAAAGAATCTTACATTGGATAAGATATCAGATAGTAACACTTAACTCATTTAGTGTGTATAAATTCAATTATCATAACATAATTAATTTAAATTCATATAAATTACATACCCACTTACACAAAGTAAGTACAGGTCCATGTCAAATTTAAACTGTATAAATAAAAATAAAATGTGTACACAGAGTACAAGTCAATGTCAAATAAGTATCTACTAAACTATAAAATATAAAAAAATATATATTTGTGTACAATAGTACAAGTCGACGGTAAAATGTGAATAGAAGAGCTAACGTGTCATTCAGAACTTAAATATATAATACCTATAGCACCCAACCGATACCCGCGACCTTGGCTAGGTCGTCTGTCCATCTCGCGGATGGCCTTCCTATGCTCCCACTTTACGTAGCCAGCAATAGCAAAACTACATAGCTAGGATGATTATTATATGATCATGAGATATCTCTTAATTAATGTTATCTATATGGTATTTTTCAGTACCTACTTTCCTTTTTCCAAGTCTAGTTTTAAAGTTATGCGGGAGACGGGTTACATCGTTTCACAGTAATGTTTGCCCGTACGGCAGGGCTATTACATAACTTGCACTAGCAAAGCCGAAGCAAAGCGACAGCGAAAACTGTGAGGGTGTCAGTACGTGAAACTACTCGGAAAAGATAAATATAATTTTTAAAAACAAAAAACCGACTTCCTCTCCTTAATGAGCCGAAATTGAGCTTACAAAATAAAAATTTGTTACAAAAAAGTTCCACTATCTGTTTTTCGGCAGCTCCATCATCAGACCCTCGTTTCCTTTATATTATGTGTAGCTGACCAAAATTTTCGATAAAAATCTAAAAACGTACTGCTCGTGCCTATTATATTTGAGGATATCTCTAGATACTTTAGAGATTCCATCATCAGATGTTATGTTTTATATGTAGGTGATCAAAGCGCTCAGTAAAAGTATAAAAACAGACTACATGTGCCTACAATATTTGAGGATTGCCCTCGATTTCTCCAAGATCCCATCATCAGATCCTGATGTGGTGAATATGGGACCAACTTGGAAGCATACCATCACCAACTATAAAAAAAATGAAATCGGTTCATAAATGACGTAGTTCTGAGGCAATACAAATAAAAAAATTGATATCCTCTCTTTTTTGAAGTCGGTAAATAAAGAACTTTGTCTTAACCGTTGTCACCATTTGGTGTCCTAATACGCACGCTATGAGCATAATATAATGCGGATCAACTGGATAATATGATTAGTACTGACGCTAATAATTGACCGCATCACATCGGTCAACAGTGGGTTAGCATACGGGGCTAGCTCTAAAACCGGCGGCGCTAATATCTTTGTTTTTTTTTTATGTTTCGTTCAACTTGTGATATAAGTTGAAACAGGCTAAAGTCTTGGACCATGCTGCCTCGTCTAATATCTTTGTTATTTGAAAATTAAAATAGTTCTGTTTAGTTTTGTTTTGATCTTACTTTAAGGAGGTTAAATAACTCAAAGGCACCTTTAATAAACTATAATTTCTCATACATGTGTGCATATTACTCGTTTAAATTTCAATATAGCGAGCGAATTTCAACCTCTGTGACCGAGCAGCGTGATTTTGTGCGACATGATTGATGAGATTCAAATAAATTCTCTTTTGTACTTCGCATGGACCTCTCATCTGTTTTCGTTTTAATTTGACCTAGTTTCCAGTTATTCGTTGCATATAATGATCTGTATAAATATTGCCTGTGCTGATGCTGGGCTCTACTACATTACATCAGCTGCATCTCCTTCCGTAAGGAATTTAGAGGCACTGACTCAGGCAATCTAGCAGCTAGCTGATCACTACGAGTAATCTTCTACATTTGATCACACTATTTACCGGCCAGAATAAGGGAATTTTTTGAATGTATGTATGTTTGTATGTATATTTTTGTTTGGCATGCTCTAGAGCCTAAACTGTTTGTCGCATTTGAGCTTGAGAGGTATGATTAGTCTCAGTAGTAACTCGTAAGACTGACTGGGTCAAAAAAATTTACGCAGTCAAATGTTTTTTTGAGTAAATTAGTTTATTTGGTTATATTTATTTTGCAAAGTTCATACGTATACCTACAGGTAAGTTCTGAGTCCAGTGGAAATGGCTAAAAATGGCTATCAGACTTCTTTTACCCTAATCTCTGACCCTCGGAGTGATGTATATTGAACATTAAACCGCTTGGAACATGGATGTAAATATTTAGCGGAGGTGTCGAAATGAGAAAATGAACCATTCGTAGCATAAAAGTGGCGTCTCGCTTACACAATGGAAACAATCATGTTTTGAGATATCATGGTTACCCCAGTGCAGATGGTTTATTGAGAGTGAGGGATAGTTTAAGTGAGTGTTTGGATAAAACCTGAAGACGTTCAAGAAATCATACACCAGTAACCTACGTGCCGTGATTAAACATTAATTTTTAACGCTTATTTATGCGCCATTCTATGAAGTCACCGTTAACCTAGATAGCATGTTGATGAGGCAGAAATGAAAAGATGAAATACAAATGCCAAGTTCCTTTAAGATTATAGGAACGTTAGTCCATTCGCCAATGTATGCAGACAATCAATACAATTATATGTAGAAAAATACCTGCAAAAATGAAATCAATGTTAGTATTTAGTTAGATGACATATAACATCAGCCCATTGCCGTCCACTGCTGGATTGATACAGGACTCCGCTTGATCTCCCGTTTTAGGCATCCAGTCACTTCCAGGATTGAGCAATCCAGCTACTCTCTGCAAGTCTATCCGGCCGGAGGGCGTACAACGCTAGGTTTTCCAAGTGATCCCCATTCAAGAATCCGCGTTCTACACAGTCTATCCGTCCGTGATCGTGTCGTCTATTGCAAAAACGACTTATACTGTTTAATACATTTTTGCTTCCAATAAAAGCCGTGATCGTATTGTTGTCGTGGTCGTGTCGTGGCCATGTCGTCTAGTGGAAAAAGGCTAATAAGATGAAAAGTGCGTGGTTTTCATCTTATTAGCTGTATTTTTTTTTTATTGAAATGCTGTGACAACTCCACCATTTTGCCTAGCTACGGAACCGAGTGCATTGAACCTAGCAACGAAAGATCATGTAGCGAGAGAGACAAATGCTTCAAGTTGAGGATATCATTATCGAATGAACCTTTACCCTCTGAAGCACAAATATATCCAGCTAATATTGCAAAAACAGAACTTTGTTATGATTCGAGATTGTTTGTAAATTGAGATCAATCAAATGTTATTGAACCTTTATTTAATTTCAATTTTGATGTGAAATTATTGGGAGAATAAATTTATTCTGACAAAATATATATATGAGTGTTAAGATTTATTTATTTATTTTCATTAAATTTGGAAAACAAACAGTGTACACATTAAAATAGTAGCTTGTAAAATAACTAAAACCATTCATAAATGTTTCCACATATATTATAAATCTAGGAAATTAAAATTAGAATGAGGGGAAGGAGAACGCAAAGGAAAAGGCGTAAAATATTTTTAAAAGATCAACATAATTATCTAAAGTGGAAAAAGGAATTTGAAAATTATAAAAAAAAAAACTGAATAGTTGGGGCTCCATTGAACCAGGTGCTGGACATATCGTTCTTAAACTTTTGCGCATTACAGCAAAACAAATCAAGATTTGGAATGTCGGCCAGTTTGTTAACCCTCTCCGTCGTTCGGATGAGAAACGTGTTATTTCTTATAAATTTAACTAGTAGACGCTCGGAGACGCGAGCCAGGGATAAAAAAAATTCTCCGGGGTAATTGGTAGCCTATGTGTTATTCTGATATGTAAGCTATATTGTTGTGAAGTTTCATCAAAATCTATTCAGTAGTTTTTGCGTGAGAGAGCAACATACTAGTGCATAGGTACTTACATACCTACATCCTTAAAAACTCTCGCGGTTATAATATTAGTCACACTATCTATGTTTGTTACTTCTTCACGTCTTAGGCTGGAGCGATTTTGATAAAATTTGGTATGGAATTAGCTGACACCCTGGATTAACACATAGGCTACTTTTTATCCCGGATAATTTCGACATTTTGTTTTTTCTGCAGTCCACGCGAACGGAGTTGCGGGCAACAGCTAGTAGGATATATACCCAACGTTAGCTTGTCTAGTACATTTTTAAATATAGAAATAAAGTCCATAAAACGATATGCCAAAAAAATGTCGTTTTAAGTTTATTTGCTACTCATATAGCTTTTATTCAACGAAAGCGAGTCCCTATTGTGTACAAAGGGCACATATAAACAGAGGCTCGTCTCTTCCACTTCAATAGGCACTTGGAAATGCTCATTTCGTTCACGAAGTAAGGGTGTGTGCGTTGGATAAACTTTGATTTGAAATAACAAACATACGGAACCGCAGGCCTAAGTGGAATAACATACAGTGAGATAAGATAGATATAATTTAATAGAATAGATAATATCTTAATTAAAATAAATTTATAAGATACTTCTAATATAATCCGCTAGGATATGGTTGATCGTTTCATCCTTAAACATTGTGTTGAGGGATTCAGCTTTGTTTACTGAGATTTGGCGTAAACGTAATGTAAAAGAGATGGTAAAATTCGTCATCCGATTTAATTGACCCGATAGCTCAGTTGGTTAGAGCGAAAGCACGGTTTGCGATAGGTCGTGAGTTCAAATCTCACTCGGGTGATTTTTTTTTCATTTTCTTATTAATATTTTATAGAATTTATTTGAAAATTACCCATACATGGACAGAAACAACATAGAATAAGACAATATAAATAAGGTAGAAATAGAAAAGAGTAGTCAAACAGGTAAGAACACACGTGTAGAAAAGAACAGTAACAGGAAGGACTGCACTCTATTTGGTGCCCCGCAGTCACGTCCCGTGTAAGTGCAACCGCCTAATAGGTCCCTTTTCAGCTGAATGCTGCTAGAACAAGGTAAGGCGTGCCTGCCATGCCAGCGCTGATTTTCAAAAAGGACCTAATGGGAGCTGACGTAACAGAATTTACAGATTATATTATATATTTACAGATAGAGTTTTAGGGAACCTACCTAAATATAAACCATCGTCGTCAGCCTATTGCAGTCCACTGCTGGACGTAAACCTCCCCCAGGGCATGCCACTAGGCTACTGCCCTAGGGGGGGTTTTGCCCATAGTCACCACGCTGAGCAGGCGGGTTGGTGACCGTAATATAAACCATAATGAGAAAAAATAAATAATAAATATGTATTTGCAAAAGTAAGTTAGTACGTTTCTTCGACTTTGCAAAATTTGTGTGTGAAAATATATTTATATATATAATTTTATTATTATTATTAATATAATGGTCGAAATAAAACGCCAAACTGCAGGATCATACAAGAGAGCCCACAGCCACCTTTAGCCTGCTTTGCTACACAGATGTGAGTTATCCGTAACAAGTTGCATGGCCCGGGAGTATTAAATTACGTATTTATGTTTACTTAGGTCCTTATTTACCTATATACTATACAGCACAAATTGTACTAGCGTACACTGAAGAGTTTTAATTAAAAAGTTCTTGTTTCAATAAACTTTGTAGAAATACTACGAAGCTCGTAGTCGACGCTATGATTACCACGAAACACGTAGCCATCCTTCGAGGTCTAAACTGGTAAATTATATCATATTTCAGTCAATCATATTACGCAAAGCCTTTTTACGATAATATAATTAATATAATCTCGTTTCGGACTTAAAAAGTTTAGCGGAACATAAGAAAATGTTATTAGAAAACTTAATGAAAACATGCAGCTTATAAGTGATACATAGGCAATTATGCTATAGATTTATCAATAGTTTACTCGTACTGACGCAAACTTTGTACTAAAACGAGACGTATGACCACAATAAAGTTCCTAACGGCACTTTTATTGCGTTCCCAATACAAAAGTGAACCGTTTACTCAGCTACGGCCGGATTAGCGTCAACGTTTTGCGCTAATCGGTGTATTTACGATAGGGGACGATAATTTTGTGTGAATTTTGCTCTTATTTAATCTAATCTATCTTCTATGTAAAAAATTGTCCCTATTTCTTTTGGTTTTTGCATCACGAGTGGACAGATGGAACAATTTCACGAATTCTTTAATTCATCGTCAGGAAAAGGTTTTTACGAAATAAAACATATTACAATTTACAAAATGTAACAAAAATATAACTGTCAGGTGATTGACATAAAGTTTCGAAAGGACAACGTTAGTTGGGTCAGCTTGTTCTAGTACATAGGACCCGACTGCTGAGGAACTCATTGAAGCGAACACTTTATTTTAACCTTCCCTAGACACGATATTCAACTGTTTTTTTACGATTTTAGATCGTAAGTTTTCATTCCATTTAACTATAATTCGTAAGGTTTTCAAGTCCGTTTCAGTCTTGGCCGACGACGGTCGTGGTCTCTAATATAAAGTAATCGGCTTTGGTTTCGTCCCCACTGAAATATAGAGACATCTGGGAGGCAATTCTTGAAATTTTTTGAGTCTAAACGTAACCACTAACTAAGCGTTAACCAAACGCGGTGCGAAGCAATATATACTTACCGCTTGAGTAATAGGGTATATTTTAGCACACATCGGTCGCGAGTATGACAGAATAAAAACAAATATCTGTTTCGTGCTGAAATATGTCTAACTACGTCACCGTAAAGTAATAATTGCTTTGTTCTGAGCGTCTACAACGGTTCCGTTTCGGCTTCGTTCCAACTCGAGACTTTTCGAGAATTAGCCCCCTGGTAGATTTTACAAGAAGCGAAATGATTTCAGCTGCAACAACCCCGCCCGAAACTCTAATTAGATTCTAGGGGTTGTGACGCCTAAGAACAATTAGATTTGTGAAAAGTGAAAAGGCAAAAAGAAAGTAGCAAAGACGAACCTTTAAAACAACTGTGGTTATGTCTGCGTTACCCGTAGAGGGAAAATACGTAAATTTTTCAGGATTATAATCCATTATTAAATATAAGATTATGTGCCAATCTCGATTAAGAACTTTTCCTCAAAATTAAAATTTCATACCGGCTGAGTTATGACCAAAATTAATGAAGTAAGAAGTCACAAAATAGACTTTCGTTTACACGAACTTTCCTGATTCTAAAATAGTCAGAGTAATTATAGTTGTGAAGCTACAGCTGTTTTTTATTTATAATAAAATATATCTATAGCTTTGACCTAAAATATAAATTAGAACGGCTTTAATTTATCAATTTTATAAGTATAACACAACATAAATAATTAAATGAAACAATCTAATTTTTCAAATAAAATATATGACAAAAAAATATCTAATTAATAATTTTATTGCCTTGGCTTTTGCAGTAGATTCGAATAATATGTTATGCGAATTTACGACGGACAAAAAGACGACAGAAAAATAGAAAGTCACAAAGTTTGTGCTCATATAAGTTCAATATTATTTTCATATTTTCAAGAAACCTGCATTAATTAATTTAGCTTTTTTCTAATTGATTCTGAAAACGCATTAAGCAAAGACCTTCCTCATAGCGACCATTAGCAAAACAGTATACAAAATGCTCATTCTCACCTGCTAAAAGCCTCACAGTATTTTTCCTACTCATACCAAAAAAAAAACCCGAGAACGCGATCTAAATCCCGCAATTTTGCCCCTAATTCGTAATCCTACACCATTCGCCCGCACTCGGAACTAAGAACGAAAAATAAGGATATTACGGACGAAAATGGCAGGTAATAAATAAGGACAAGTGCCTTACTTCGCGCCTTAAGCCTGATACAGACGTGTAATGTTGTGCTAGCAAACAGAGACGTGAATGAGCTCGTATAAATTATATGTGATGAGGTAAAGTGAGCAATAATGTTAACATAACGTTTTAATTTTACGATGTTTACAAACGACAATTATTTAATGTAAATTATAGGAAACTTAATATATATATATTCTTCTAATCATAAATGTTAGTAATAATGATTACACTGGTTAACAAAATTCAAACTTTTTCGTGCCACACGGACTTTTTTGATATTTTTTACTTTAATTGGTGATTGTAAGAAAAAATAAACAGTTAAAAAAAATTTGCTAGCCGAGGATTTTATTCTATTGAGTAATTTAAAATATTAAGAAAAAATACAGATCTCGTAAATCAAACGTTTATTTTTTTATAAATTACTTAATAATTTAAGATTTTCTTGAATGTTTAGCTTCTGGTTGGTCCCTTTTAATTGTCCAGCAATAATCCGCTAACATATTTGGGCTCCATTTGCCCTGGTACCGCTTTTCCATACTAGAAATGTCCTGGTGGAACCTCTCGCCGTGCTCGTCACTGACAGCCCCTAAATTGTCAGGAAAAAAATCCAGGTGCGAGTCTAAAAAATGGATCTTGAGTGACATGTTGCAACCCAATGCTTGATATGACAATAAGAGCTCGCTAACCAACTCTCTGTAGCTGTCACTCTTGTGGTTGCCCAAAAAATTTGCAACAACATTTTTAAATGCGTTCCATGCACATTTTTCTAAACCGCTTAATTTTTCTTCAAATGTTGAATCTTTTATTAACTCCCTGATTTGAGGGCCAACAAAAATACCCTCTTTTATTTTTGCATCACTTATTTTAGGGAATTTTTCTTTTAGGTACAAAAATCCACTCCCACTGCGATCCATTCCCTTCACAAAATTTGATATGCAATGGTGGTAAAAGCACATTATTTGGCTCTACAAGGGGTAAATACTTTACATTTTTTTGGCCAGGAACTAACGATGCACGCGTAGGCCATGTTTTTTTTATATAGTGAGATCCGAAACGTGATCTCGCGGTTCAGTCCATATCATGGGTACAGCAAACGGCATAGCTCGTGCACCTTTCTTCCAGTCGGTTAAATTTTTCACACACGTTATGCAACAGACATGAGGGGCCCAGAATTTGTCTTGATGGGCGACAGAAAAACCAAAACATTGGTGATAACACTCCAGCACAAGATTCGTAAAATTTCGTCGTTGTTTTTTGAATGTAAGTTCTCCGCAGACATAACAAAAAGAGTTAGGGTCATTATTACACTTCCTCGACATGTTCACAGGATTAATAAATCACAAAAAATATTCAAATTCAACTACAAATACTTTTATGACGATTTACTTGTGAACGTTTCTGTTAATATACCGCCGTAGTACTAGTTATGAGTATTACCGTATCACAACAAATATGAGGCTAACTGACAGATGACAACTGTCATTTAATGATGAGGGTAGATTGATAAAACAAAATTAGCTATCAAAGTTCGTGTGGCAAAATCAGTGTTGACCAGTGTTATTTAATAAAAAGTTGAGCGGCGTACATCTGCAATGGGATCTTATACAGCTATTTACTGATTTGTCAATAAAATAATTAAATCAAGAGTTAAACAGAAAATTCCAGTGGACTTTTTCTAATGTGACTTGTGAAAGCCACACAACTAATATAAGAGTTGGTGAAAATGGATCTTTGGATGTTAGTCTCTTTCTCAAAAACTGCTTAATGGATTTTGATAAAACTTGACATCAGTATGACATAAAGACTATAAAGTTGTTAGGCGATATTTTAAAATCAAAGTATAGCAGCTAACTAGATTAAAAATCTTCAATACTAATTTTTAATAACATTTATTTTGTATATTACTTGCAACCTTTATTCACGCGCGTCGTCAATTATATTTTTGTTAGATGTTAACGACCTAGTTCTATAACATAAAAGGGGAAATAACATGACCCAATAGACGTTGTATTCCATTTATTTATCACACCAGAATCGTGGTATATACATATTTTATATCACATCACTAACCCCTTTTTACTTACTTATATTTACATAACTGTATTGTGACTTTCTTGATTACATTTCAGCTAACCCTCAACAATAAGCAGCATCACAATAAACTAGTGAAAGGGTGCTCTCAAGTCGTATCTCTCAGCACCATTGTTTGTTTATTCTTTGTGAAGATCTTAGATATAACTGGCGTTGCCAAAATATAGGAGATAGTCGATGTTTTTGCAGAGGAAATTGGTGATTTCACTTATATGTACTATAATATTTTGGTTGTTTACAGTTTGTCCCCGCTATGGTAAACGTAGCTGAGGGATCTCCTCTATAATACTGTAGTTCTAGCTACCCCATTACTGGAACGTAGCTGTGTGTACGCCCACCTGAGAGAATGGCCGACTTCCTTAGTCGACTCTTACGACATATACCGAAAGCTGATGATTCTATTTTCATAATCATCAATAATTAGTCTAGTAGTTTTAGGAATTCGTTAGTTTCAATGGTTCTACTAAACTTACCTATGTAGTTCGTTTCTATGTTATTTTATACGTGAATAGAAATAGAGAATAGTCCAATCGCTATCAAAAACTGTGCGCCCGGTGAAAATGTTTTGTATTTCTTTTTGGATTTCGATCGGACCGCAATTTTGGTGGAACATTTTTATTGCAATTTTTACGGTTCGCCCCCCATGGAAGTTTAGTTTAATCTCACAAAAGAAGTTTTATTTGTAGAATCTTTTCGAATATGTATGCATCTAAAAAAATAGAAAGATATAAATCTTCTGTTCGTGTGTTTTTACTTGAAGTCCTTCTAAACGGCTTGACCAATTTTGATTAAATTTTTTAGGTGTATTCAAGTGGGTTCGAGAATAGTTTAGGTTCACAATTCGGTTAACTAGAACAAGTATTTCTGCAGTCCGCGCGGTCTACTAGTAAAAATTATAAAAAAAAACCAATACTAAGTACAAAACCAAAGGTCATGTTTGTTAGTTTCAAAACAGATCACTCTAATTATTTAGACGTGCATTTTGAAGCTGCTATCTAAAATTATTCCCGACTAATTCTGGTAACAATAACTCAAAAATTCGACACTCTATAGGTAACCTTCTGCACATAGACCGATAAGACCCTTTGGATACAACTGTGTATCTCGAGCGCTTACCCACGTCCTATTCCTACCCTATAGGGTACACCCATGACGAATTAAGAGGAGATGTGATGAAAAGATATTGTAATTCTTGTAACGCTGTCAAATTAACAAAGCCAAATCAAAGCCAAAGCAGAACCTAAAACCTTCCGTTGTAAGGTAAATACGTTGTCATTTAGCGGAATCGCTCTCCTGCGGCACGTGAATATTTATACAGTCATGGGTAATAATATGCATTGTACATTGTTGTTGGACTTTAAACTTTTTTGGGGCAAGCATGGACCTCTTTATGTCCGTAACCCTATCGTCAAACTGTTAAATCTCATAGATTTTGCTTGCAAGTCGATAGCTTTACGCCGCCTAAAAAGGTTTATGCTTACCCCACTAAACTCAAGGCCATAAGTACATTTGCGTGTACATGTTATTGCTCATGACTGTACAGCGTGCGAACAACAAACAGTGGCCACGACTGTACAACTTTATATACGGCTTACGCAAGTATGACCATGTAACTCAATTTCGGAAAGACATACTAACACTTCTATTTAAAATTTTATACCATATACCCTGTCCTGTTTATTTGCGTGAGCGATTTGATTATCTGTTCTCAAGAGATCGCCCACTACGATCAGCTACTACTTCTCTTCTTAAAACTCCCCGTCATCATTCTGTTGCATATGACTACTCCTACACTGTCTATGCAGTCAAGCTGTGGAACTCACTACCGCACACCATACGTGATTGTCCTACAATTGACATCTTTAAGAGACAAGTAAAGGCATACTACCTTTCTCTTCCTTAGTAGGTCTGTCGGTTATTTTATTATTGTAAGATACTTTTATTGTAAGTCTATGTAGGTTAGGTTTATTATATGTAGATATGTATTATTATTTAGGTATATTGATATTATGTAGGTTTATGTAAGTATATTTATTTGGTATTGTGTACACATACAATCTACCTTTTTCACCCAACTTTCGCTATCACAAGTGGTTTGCTGGAAGAAATCTCTTATAGGGATAAGCACGCCTTTGTACATTGTCAATGTAAAATGTTTTTCCATATAAAATGTCTGTGTACAATAAAGAATAGAATAGAATAAGAACTTTTTAAGAAAACTCTCCTATGTCCTTCCTTCATATGTACCTCTATAGAGAGGTGATACCTTTATCCTTATATTCATCATCTTATGCACGTTCCATAGCCGATTCAATCAGAATATTTCAATACATTGAACTGTTTTTATATGATTTGGTTACATATTTACGTCGTTACGGTTTTGTGATACATGTACAAATACTTGTACATTTAATGTCAAATTTTTCTCAAATAAATATTAATATAATATTAAAACACTGCATTTTTTTCGAAATATTTATGTGGCTTTGACATACATTACATATTGTAACTTATGTTGTAACTCTATATGTATCTCTGTCACATTGGCAGAATTTGTTGTCATATTTTGTCCGCAATAGCGTGTGCGTTTTATAAAATAAGATCTCCGACCGTATTTTGGCCAACGCGACCTATCTCTACGGAGATTAGCCAGGTACACCGGAAATTTTATAGTGCACAAGTGTGCATACACAGATGCACTCTCTATTCCTCCACTCTCATAGTCCGATGGGATGGAAAGCCGACACGACCGGAGAGAGATCAGGCGCAGGACCAACAGTTTTACGTGCTTTCCGAGGCTAAGTGATAATGTTACATAATTAAAATCTGTACATGAAATAAATTCATTGGCACAGGCCCGTGACTGGGATCGAACTTGCGCCTGCTGCTTGGAAGGCGCACGTCTTAACCAGTGGGCTATCACCGCTTCATGTGCGTTTTGTACTAATTAAGGAACGAGATTTAATATAACATTTTCCACCTATCACGAATGCATTATACCTATTCATCTTCTTCTTCAGCCTATTGCAGTCCACTGCTGGGCGTAGGCCTCCCACAAGGCACGCCACAATGCTACTGCAACAGGGGGATTTTGCCCGTAGTCACCACGCTGGGCAGGCTTAGGATAGGATTCCACATTAGCTCGCACAATTAAAACTTTTGTAACACTACATATTCTCGCCATATTTAGAACGGAAATTAAAGTGTCGGCGGCCATTATCAAACTCATTAATTCTATTCTAAAGTTTTGACAAACTGGTAACAGCATGCAAAATAGTAGTATTTGTATAATCCTTGCTTTCCAGAATAGAAATGAATATGTCCACTGTCCACTTAGGGCCAGTAGTTAAGCTTGTTTTTTATTTACAATGCGTCAAAAAGCCTTTAGGTATGATTCCGAGCTAAGCAGCACGCTGCACTGCTGCCGCAGCAGTGTTGTGCTATTCGTGGTGATTGTATACTTGTCAAACAAAGCTTTCACGTAGGTGCTGCCACTGGCGCAGCAGTGCTGCCACTGCAGTGCTGCCGCGACATTGCTGCGTAGCTCGGAATATATTATTGCTGCGGCAGCAGAGATGCAGCTGATGTATTCTAGTGAAGTCCAGCACAGAACATCTATTCTTCTATATACATATAGCCCAGTGGTTAAGTCACGGGCCTGTACCAATGAATTTACTTCAGATTTTAATGTTGCAAAATTGTCACTTAGCTCGTGCCTCGGAAAGCACGTAAAACCATTGGTCCTGCGCCTGATCTCTCTCCGGTCGTGTCGGCTTTCCGTCCCATCGGACTATGAGAGTAACGGTATAGAGAGTGCATCTGTGTTTGCGCACACACTTGTGCACTATAATATCTCCTGCGTACCTGGCTAATCTCCGTAGAGATTGGTCGCTTTGGCCGAAATACGATCGGAGATAGTCATCATATACATATAATAAAAATAATGTAACGATTCGCTGTCTGTACATGGAAGATATATGAGAAAAAATATTGTAAGAGACCTTTATCAACGCAATAGTACCGAAAAGAATGATTTTTAAAATTTTTTGTCTGTTTGTCGGTTTGTTGTTGTCTGTACATTTGTACACGCTAATATCAGAAATGGCTAAACCGATTTCGATACAGTTTTCAGAAATATATTGTGACAGGTCCCACTTAACATATAGGCTACTTTTTATCTCGGGAAAATATTTTTATTCCGGATAATTTCGACATTTCGTTTTTTCTGTAGTCCACACGGACAGAGTCGCAGGCATCCACTAGTTACCAGTATATCAACGTAAAGTTTGTGTGATGTCCATTATTTTCTCACGAATAAATGTCCGTCAATAGCGCAGTCATCCCGACAGCACGTTCATTGCAGCATGTAACGTGACCGTAAAATGTAATGTAATCTCGCCCGGCAATGTAATCTCGCTGGATGTGGCATTTTCGGACTACAAATGTAATATAATATATAGGTAGGTGTAAGATTTAACATTGCATTTAATAGACCAGAAATGAATATCGCTCTGAGAGCAATAAACCGCTCACAACTCAACGTATTGCACTGTTATTTTGCGTTTCATTGCTGTTTCACATCGTAAGTTTGTTTTTTATAATACGTTAGGATATGGTTGATCGTTTCATCTTTAAACATTGTGCTGAGGGATTCAGCTTTGTTTGCCGAGATTTGGCTAGTGTATAGCTATCGGGATGAAGAATAACGTTGCCAAAATGTAATTTAGAAAAGAGATGGTAAAATTCGTCATCCGAGTAATTGACCTGGTGGCTTAGTGGTTATAGCGGCTGGCACGGTTTACAGCGGTCGTGGGTTCGATTCCCACTCGGGTGAAGATTTTTTTCCATTTCTTTATTAATAATTTTATTTTATAAAACTTCTATATTTTTTTTATTAGTTACTAGAATCAGCTGCATCCCTCACATGCATGTCGTAAGACGGAAGGAGGAAGTCTAAGGACACAACTAATAATTTTAACGACTAAACGTTATTTTTACCTTTTTAAATAGGTTTTGAAAAAAACCGGGTGTGTTATTTGCACACTTCTGTCCAACCTATCTAAGGAGGGAGTGATTGAGTTCTCCTTTTCTCCTTTTAGCAATTTCACCTTCTCAGTAATGGGTTAAACTAACAGCAGTATAGATGTAACGTCCAGCATTGCCGTCAAAGTGCACAATGGATGGCAATTAGAGCGATTGAACGACTACCGGGCTATTGCTAGTGCCTCGTTTGGACGGCGTTTTTGAGTCAGTAGCAGCAGGCAAGTAGCATTATATTCTTGAAAATAAAAGGGGAATAAAAAATTTATGGAATTCACATGGCCTTGAATTAATCTCAGTAATAGAATTATTAAATGATTGAGATTATGGTCATTTACCTACAAATCTACTCAAGCCTACTTGTGCAAGAAGTACAAGGGTTAGATTTGAGTTATTATAATTTTCAGTGGTGTGAAAAGAAAACGGTTTTTTTAAGAAAATTATATTTTCAAAATATGATAATTAATCCACCAGTTAAATACGAATAATTATATTGATAGCAGAAAATATATTTTTTCTCTTACGTATTTAAGTTAATTAATTAACTGGTTGGTAAATACCCAATACCCATTTTATTTTATACTAAGCAGAAAGCAGTCCTTAACTGGCACGACTAACTGTTATGCCTGATAATATAGGTAGACTAAACGCAGCACGATCGCTGGTTAACTTCGATGAATGAATAGGAACCAGCAATTTTGAACATCGCTGCGACCGACTTTGTCATTAGCACTTAGTTTATTATAAAGGAGGGTATCTGTAGTTCGATTTAAATTCAGCATAATAATTTGAAACTATGAGCTGGTAAGCTATAGCTAAATCTAAATTATAGTTATTTTAAATTCCTGTATGCTGATGCAGGGCTCTACTAGAATACATTGGCTGCATCTCCGTCAGTGCATGTCGTAAGAGGTACTCGAACATTCTCAATTTTAGACACTTGTAAATGTAGTTTTTCATAAATTACTTACCTATATAACATAAAATAAATAACGTTATCAATATGTAATTTAGAAAAGAGATGGTAAAATTCGTCATCCGAGTAATTGACCCGGTAGCTCAGTGGTTAGAGCGGCTGGCACGGTTTGCAGTGGTCGTGGGTTCGATTCCCACTCGGATGAAGAATTTTTTCCATTTATTTATTAATAATTTTATACTATATAATTTTATTAAATTTTTAAGCCAGTTACGATGTAGATACTTATTAAAATGAATTTCCTCTGATCTCTGTTTACATGAGTTGGCAAATTGAAAGCAGTATTCAGGTAAAACGATTTTATATTTTAATAAAACTTGATTTTTAAAATTGCGCTTTGTGGAATACGATCTTAACCTGATTTTTGTACTAAAAGTTAATCTAGGGTAGTAATTTTAAAATTGCAAGTGATGGCTTGAAGAATTATTTCTTGGGTCCTTAAGTACGTTTACGTGAAAAATGTTTGAATTTAGTCCATCTTAATTATTCATTTAGTGTAAGCATTTAAGGTGTATTTACAAAACCACGTCTAAAGTAAGATACAGTTTAAAAATTACATTGCACTGTAAAATATTAAATTTATATCTAACGTAGGAAATTTTTAGCTTATACGCTGTTTGAACTTTTTTATAATAACACGATTAAAAATTATGATTTTTTATCATATCATCGGTTTCATAGATCCAGTATTGCGTCTGTCAGTTAGTCACTCATGGCTACTTCATAACATTTTCGTAAAATTTAAAGTTCAATGATTTGGCTATGATCCATTGCGTACCTCTCAAACGCACATAATCCCAAATCCTCCAAAGATAATTATATAATTACAATCATCATCATCATCATTTACAGCCCTGAAAAGACCACTGTTGGACATAGGAAGCAGCCTGCATCCAACCGACGCCCGCGGCCTTGGCCAGAATAAATAAATAGCAAAATAAAAATATATTAGAGCTACAAAATAAAATAGATATTACCTATAAAACATGCATTTTATGGACGGGTGGCCTTCCCTTGCATATAATTACAATAGGCGATATCTATTTCATTCAATTACTTTAGCCAAAGAATAAGTATAGCCATTCAGCGCGGCAACGCAGCCAGCATTTTGGGCACGCTACCTGATAAGGTAGATCGGCTAACCATCCTGTAAAAATTTGGATGGTCAACCGATCTCCCACAAGTACACCATAGATCTAAGTAGTTCTAAGTTAGTTTTATATTTAATTACTTTAATAATTTATATCTTTTACCCCCGCTATGCTAACGTGGCTCTGGGGCTTCCTTCACGATCACATAATTCTGGCTACACCAATTTGGGTACACAGCTAGGTACGTTATATATCTATGTTAATTGTATAAAAACAATGCATAAATAATAACAGTTACAAAACAAATAATGTAATAATGACGGCCGATTGGTCTAGTAGGTAGTGATCCTGCCTGCGACGCCATAGGTCCTGGGTTCGAATCCCGGTAGGTGCAAACATTGATAAAATGTGATGAATATCGATGTTTGTTTCCGAGTCATGGATGTTTCTATACTTATCTATGTATTTATATACCGTTGCTTAGTACCCACGACACAAGACCTTAGGGATCTTAGTGTGGGACTAGGTTAATGTGTTGTGTAGTGTGTGAATCTTTATTTATTATTATTTATTTATTTAATGTGAGGTAAATACGAGTTTATCTTTGACACAGATACTCGTATCATCAAACCAACCAAATTAACAGATAAACAAACATTGTTTTATGTACAACGCCACAGGCATCCACTAGTCTACCATAAATAAATACATTATAGTAAAAACACTATCTAAAGCTCATTACACTGTACGTGTCTGGCCTGCTGGGTCTCTAATAAAAATGTAACCAGACTGAAAGTTAAAGACCTCGTAAAGTAAGGTTACAGTCCCCAGGGAAATCCCCTATTTGAGGGGTGTGTGAGGCGTTTTAAGCACCAAAACTACTTGTAAAGTGGTAAATTATATCTTTTACATATACAGGATGTTTTTTGTGGCCACCTTTAACCAAGGGTGCGTACTCTATACATAAAACAAAGTAAGTTTATGCAAAAAAAAATACTGGGAAAATTAAAAAAAAAAAAAAAAATAATTAATTACTCGATCTGGTGAAATTTATAGTGTCTAGTGTTTATGCTAGTTTATTTATAGACAGATATTAATTATTTCTCGTAAAAAAAATCTTGCTACGTGCGGCTATGTGCATTTATGCAGATAAACGCAGTCTATTTACTCAACTTTGGACTCTAATATTTTAGAAACCACACACTTCCCAGAAAAGTGATCGTGATGATGAGGAGATTCCGTAGTTTTCAGGAACGTTGACGACCAAAAATCATCCTGTATATAGGTATATGCTTGATAGGAACTGAAGCCTAACACGATATTTGAAATTTAATACGCAAAATTAAAATATGTATTTTTTTTTATCCCAAGTCATCTCTAACAGCTAGTTTTAAAAACTGAAGTAGAGAGATTTTTGTGTATCTCAGATTATTTTATGCGGTGTTGTCGAAAATGTGATCAAGGTAGAGACAGCATTAACTTTATTCGGCTCTTATCAGTCAGACCGTAGGAAAAATCGGCCCTTAATAAACATTGAAATAACAATTTACTACAATGAAAATACCATAATACAAATCATCAAAAACGTATTGCCCCAACATGTAAATATAAACCAACGTGACAGTAGACCACAATAGAATAAAATAAGAAGAAAATTCCAACAAACAATAGGGTCCCACTATGAAAACCTTTCTAATTTCACCAAAGGGTATTTGATATCGGCAATTGCGCCGGTATTTGTATAAAGTGGATCGTAATTTTGCGTTTCCCATAGCGATAGGTTGCGAATAAACGAAATATTATTGGGTTTCTATTCAAAAGGCGTCCGCTTTGCCCTTAGGTGGTTTGGGGGACTATTTTGTAAGTGTGTTATATTAAATTTGCAATGTAAATGGAAATGTAAATCTGTAGATTCATGTGTGTCATTTTTAATAGATAAAAATAAATGTTTAACTATATTGTTTACTAGTGGACGCCCGCGACTCCGTCCGCGTGGACTACAGAAAAAAAAATGTCGAAATTATCCGGGATAAAAACATTTTCCCGGGATAAAAAGTAGCCTATATGTTAAGTGGGACCTGTCACAATATATTCCTGAAAACTGCACCGAAATCGGTTAAGCCGTTCCTGAGATTAGCGTGCACAAACGCACAGACAGTCCCTTCCCGTGGGAATTTCGGGAAATCAATTCTTAGTGCTTCCCCGCAGTCTCCGATTTTAGCTTCACATGTACAGCGGTTTTTGTAAAAAAATTGAATTCCCGTTAGTCCCCTTCCCGTGGGAATTTCGGGAAATTCGTTCTTAGCGCTCCCTCGCAGTCCCTAATGAACGTACAGGTCTAATTTCGAATTCATATGTATCGCGCTTGTCGTAAAAAAATGAATTCCCGTTTGTCCCCTTCCCGTGGGAGTTTCGAGAAATCCGTTCCTAGTGCTTCCTCGGGGTCCCAAATAAACAAATATGCCCAACTTAAGATTCATATGTGTAACCGTTTTCATAAAAAATAATTAATTCCCGTTGGCCCCCTTCCCGTGGGAATTTCGGGAAATTCGTCCTTAGTGCTTACTTGCAGTCCCTAATGAACATCTATGCCCAATTTCAGCTTAATATGTATAGCGGTTTTCGTAAAAATTATGAATTCCCGTTTGTCCCCTTCCCGTGGGAATTTCGGGAAATCCGTTTTTAGTCCTCCCTTGCTCTCCCCAATGAACATATATGCCCGATTTCAGCTTCATATGTATAGTGGTTTTCGTAAAAAATATAGAATTCCCGTTTGTCGCCTTCCCGTGGGAATATCGGGAAATTCTTATAGCCTATGTTCATCCAGGTCCTATAAGGATTCTAACGGTGAAAGAATTTTTAAAATCGGTCCAGTAGTTTTTGAGCCTATTCATTACAACCAAACAAACAAAGTTTTCCTCTTTATAATATTAGTGTAGATTATAGGTACAATACGATCTACGATCTACTTCACAATCTTACTGTACAGACAATTCGACTCCATTTTTGGAATACAGATGCAGCCGTGGGTATATTTATCGATAAAAGTATAATCTGTAAATCATTTTAGCAAAAAAAAATTAATTCAAATTCACGCAACATTTCGCCTGCCCCATTACCCAAATTATTATTATAAGACGTGATTTTAGAATAACCTCCTTACTTGCTCCTCTACAATTTTGACTGCTTAGGATCACCGGTAAACAATATACATGGTGTTTTTTTATGGCCACCATTAACGAAGGGTATGTACTCTATACATCAAATAAAGTAAGTTTATGCCAAAAAAAAATGCTGGGATTTTTTTATTTTTTTTTATTGCTTGATCGGGCTAAATTTATAGTGTCTAGTGTTTATGTTAGTTTTTTTATAGACAGATATTAATTATTCCTCGTGAAAAATCTTGCTACGCGCGGCTATGTGCATTTATGCAGAAAAACACAGTCTATTTAATCAACTTTGGACCCTAATATTTTGGAAACCAGACACTTTCCAGTATTACATGGAGAAAAATCATCGTAATGATGAGGAGATTCCGTAGTTTTCGGGAACGTTGACGACCAAAAATCATCCTGTATAGAAGGCATTGAACTGCAATATAATTTTATTATTATCGAATATTATGGCTTCGGGTAAGAGAATGGGAAAATTTGGTTTCGTACCGAAGGTACAGAACGCTTCAATTGTTGTAAAAAATCAATGAATTATAATAGCTGGTGCCAATATTTAATTTTTTCGTTTTTTTTATTTACATTTATAAAAAAGTTATGTAATTTATTTGTAACAGAAACTACGAGTAGCAGCTGATATTCGCGCCGCCACCACTCAGAACACGAAACGAACTTGGGAACACTTATTAACTTTCGCCTTCCGCATCCTTCATGTACGAAAACACTCCGACGCTAGACTCTCCCTGACCTCCCACATAAAGCAAAATTGCATATCCGACTCTCTACCGCCAGACTTCCAAACCAAACCTCATACAGTTACCAATACATCCAAAATAATTGAAGCCAAACTAAGTGAAGGAGATATTAAGGGAGCGGCTAGGCTTCTATTTTCAACGGATGCTATTGCGCCCGACAACCCAGAAACCCTGACTTCGCTACGATGTAAACATCCACCTCCTGCAGCATCTCTCAGCCTCCCAGACGGCCCTAATCCGGATGATCCTGTCCTCATGGTCACCGCTGACGCGATACGCCGGGCTGTCTTCTCCTTTCCTGGGGGCTCCGCGGGCGGCCTAGATGGCATTTCGCCTCAGCACCTCAAAGACTTGATCGGCGGGGGCTGTGGTGAGGCCGGCGAGGCCCTCACCAAGGAGCTGACATCCCTAGCAACTTTGATGCTGTCCGGGAAAGTCAACAGCGACATCATCGCAACCCTCTATAGCGCCAACTTGTGCGCTCTGAGGAAAAAAGATGGCGGCATTAGACCTATAGCTGTCGGAGCAACCTACCGCCGTCTAGTTGCCAAAATACGCTGCAGGGGCACAGCAGACACCTTGGCCCAATACTTCAACCCGCACCAGTTGGGTTTTGGCTCAAAGGGAGGCTGCGAGGCCGCCGTACACGCTCTGCGCACCCATCTGCACCGTCAAGACTCTGGGGTGCTGCTGAAGGTGGACATTAAAAACGCGTTCAACTCCGTTGACAGAGGCGCCCTCCTGACGCAAGTCCAAAATAAAGTACCATCAATTTTTAAGTTTATTTGGCAATGCTACAGTGCACCTACAAATTTACTATATAAAGACCACCTGATCTCCTCGGCCGTTGGCTGTCAACAGGGCGACCCTCTGGGGCCGGCCATTTTTAGTTTAGCCATTCACCCCATAATAAAGAGGCTGCAATCCAAACTAAACGTCTGGTACCTCGACGATGGCACCCTGGGAGGCGAAGCGGTTTCCATCCTAGATGACCTAAAACTTCTGATGCAGGAACTGCGTCTAATTGGCCTGGAGCTCAATACCGAAAAATGCGAGCTGTATGTTCCTGCATCCAACCTGTCCCGTGACCAAATTATACATTCTTTCCACCAGGTAGCTCCAAATCTATCGGAAATCTACTGGAAGGGAGCTCGCTTCGCCTTTTAGGGTCGCCTATCTTAGACGAGTCGCTACCATCGTACGTAAACGAAAAAATTCAAAATTTTTCGGAAGTGTCAAATCGCCTCTTCAAAATTAATACTCACATGGCCTACTTTATTATCCGCCACTGTCTTTTTGCACCTAAATTTATGTATTCGCTTCGCTGTAGTCAGATTTGGAAATTCCCGGACCTTTTATCCCTCTTGGATAACATCAGAAAGCAGACCCTATCATCCATTATTAATATTAATTTTGACGACCGTTCCTGGGCCCAAGCCTCCTTGCCGATCAGGTTTGGGGGTATGGGCGTCCGCAAAATTTCTAGTGTCGCACTCCCAGCGTTTTTAGCTTCAGCCCACGGTACACACTCCTTAGTTATAAAAATCCTAAACGACAATTCAACTACAACCTACTATATGGCTGAAGCTAAAAATGCTTGGAAGTTGGCCTGTCCGAACGCCGTTGAACCATCGTTCCCATCCTCGCAGAGGCTGTGTGACAAGCCGCTTTGCAAACTGGTGCGGAAAAATCTACTAGACACGCCTACCAGTTCCGCAGAGCGCGCTCGTCTTTTAGCCTTAGGCGAGTGGGAATCGGGTCTATGGCTGCAACGTCCCCCACCGATGTCGGTGTGGCGATGCTGTCGACCCACTCGGACACCATGGGCTGTCATGTACCAAAAACGCGGGCCGCATACCTCGCCATTCGACCCTAAATGACATCATCCGCCGGGCTCTCTCCACCGCCGGGGCACCATCTGTCTTAGAACCCCTTGGTTTGGTGCGCGACGATAAAAAGAGACCGGACGGCATGACCCTTGTGCCTTGGAGGATGGGACGATGCTTGGTATGGGACGCAACCTGCGTCGATACCCTTGCGGTGTCTCACCTCCCAGGCACAAGCATCAGAACCGGTTCAGCGGCGGCCTCAGCAGAAAACCTCAAGCGGCGCAAGTATGCAAACCTAAGCGGGGATTACATATTTGAGCTGTTTGGGGTTGAAACCATAGGGCCATGGGGTCCGGGTGCGCATGCCCTCTTTAGGGGCATTTCTAAAAGATTGGTCGAAGCATCCCATGACCGGAGGGCTGGTGCCTATTTTGGCCAACGCGTAAGCCTTGCTATACAGCGGGGCAACGCGGCCAGCCTTTTGGGCACGCTGCCATCGGTGGAGGATTTGCAGGCCGTCTTTTATTTGTAAATATTTGGAGTTAATAGGTAGTTAATATTTAATTTTAGGTTCTATTATTGTTATTTTAAAATAAATAAAAAACCCTCTACACAAGTCTACAATAAACACAGAAACCTCTCTATTGAAATGAATATCAGTAGTGTAAAATTGAGCAACTTGGCTCACATCGTACGCCTTTATTAATGAATAGAGCGAATACTGCGCTCTATTAATCAAGAGCGTACGATGTGATCCACGTCGCTCAATTATGTAATTGTATCTATTATTTTCACTCAGCCATAGCAGTTACATTCTTTGCGATTAGTCCCAATCCTGTATTAAGCTATCCAACTATAAGTAGAACCTGAGATTTTTTTATTTTTCATTAATTAGGCATAATTTAATTCAAAAGTTTATGTCTAATTCATTCATTCTTGAGAATATTCTAACTTTCTCTATCAATATCATAAATTCATTTCATTCATTGGAATAAGGCGGATAGGAATTGTCACAAAATTAAACAAATATTTTAATGTATGTATTTCTTTTATTAAAAAAGTTAAACTTAGGCTGCTTAAATATAATGTAACTTATAACATTGTCTTATAGATATTACTAGCACTACCTATTTCCAAATATGTTTATTTTCTTGCCACCACATATTTAAACACATAGCATTTTTTAAAGCACAAACTTTACTGTGATAAATACAACTATAAATGTTAGATAATGTTGAATAGTCTTTATGAAGAGTTTCTAAATTGGGACATTGTAAATCTTCTAAATTATATATATTTTCTTTTCCAAGTATTTCTTTTAACCAAATTACTTTTTCATTACCCTTAGTAAAAATCTGTTTATTTGTCAAAAAATCTTGAATTAAATCATTATAATTATGATAAGGCACATAGCCTTCATTCCACAATATTCCTCTATTTTTTTCGATCCACCCAACTTGAGTACGTTCCTTTCGTGTTAAGCCATAGTATGGATATGGTGGTTTTATTAATAGTACGATAATACTTTCGTTAGATAAGATCGCTATTTCCTTTGGTATAAACCTGTTCTCTTCACTCTTAAAGCCTTGAATATCAACAATGACATGATTCATGATAATTTTCGAACAATATTGCTTAAAGGTTTATACTCGAAAACACGATCATTTATAATAAGACAGTATGCAGTTGTATTATCTGGTATGTCCACAGAGCACTCGATTTCTAACCGCACGTCAACTGGTCCTGTTTTTATCGAGTCGTTCTGTCGAGAACAGTCAATTACAAATAGCGGAGCCTTTTCTTTAAAGTGATACAAATCGAGCAGTGGGTTTACACCAGAGTTGTAATAAGACTGACGAAAATTAGCGTACATTTCATATAATATACTATATGTTCCATCATTGAAATTCAAATTAAGCGAATCATATGGAAAGTATTGCGAATTCAAATACAATTTAATATTATTCACATTACAGTGATCAAATTCTGAAGAGCTTCTTATTTTATTAGTTTTTCTATCAGTTTGAAGACCGAATATAACATATCTTGGTTTATCTAGCTGAGATGCAGTTTTAATAGACCATGAATGCTTTGTTGTTTTCGGTAATAATGGATATTCATATAAGTCCCAATTTCTGAAAGCCAGTTGAATTGCCCGGTCTTTTTCCAAATGTTTTAGAAGCGAAAGTCTATCTCGATCCGAAACTCTTATATGTGGTACACGCCATTGTACTTTTTGAATATCTATTTCTACGGTGGCACTTTTATCTGAAGTAACACTGTTGATAACAGAATTACCTCTATGTAATATTAGCTCATGTCTACAATTCATGATTATTTTGGTATAATCTTCTGCGAATCCCAGTATTTTGTTTAACGGAATAATAACACTAAAATGTTCATTTTTTTGCTTGAAGCCTTTCATATTCCACCCCCATACTGCAGCAGCCTTACTTTCTCCCTCATCCATTGATATGTAAGACTTTATGGTTGTGGTTATTCCAACATTTTTAATACGGTCTATTTCAACACCATTTAATTCATATCTTATGTCTTGAAATAAAAATGCAATGGGGTTGTTAATGAAATCAATGTCTTTTTTGGTTTGTTTTCCCATCAAGTCTTTTTCTGTAACACTTACTCGACCTTCAATATATATAGAACTAGCTGAGGGTAGCACATACACATCTTGTTGATTGATAGGTATTCTGATTTCATCGTTTTCTTTAAAGTTATTATTATAAGGTTTGTAGCTATGGATCTCATAGCTTTCAATAGAATTGTCATGATGGGGTAAATCTAATATCTGAAGCATTTTATATTTTAAAGCCAAGAGCACGTAGAAAATTTTTATTTTTCTTTGTTATTTTTCTAGATGTATTTAAACGTCTACTTTCTCTCATAGCACGATAAGAAATAATCTGTTTCTGTTTCTTAATAGGGTTTTTATTATCATTTTTACTAAAAATAATCATATTGATGTATCTTTTAAATAGAGGGATATATAGGTATGCTTACTAGATGTACACACACTGATTATGAACATACATTAAGAAGATTGTTATTTTATACACTTTATTAGCAATATGTTCATTTATTCATTATGATTATGTGTCTTATCGAAGTAAATACAAATGTCTAATCCAAAACAACTTAAGAAATTTTAAGCACAAATGACCACAGTTATAACTGTTGCTCCCTTGAAAGTTATCATAATTATAACTTATATTATTTGGCTTTGTATATTTAATAAATTCTTTAGGTGGTTTCAGATTACCATAGCTATCAAAATATTCTATATAATCATTTATTTTTCCATAGGCTACCCAATGAGTACCAGAATTTTTAGAAGAATCTAAATTGATCACTCCACATTCTACTGAAAATGAATTCTTTGGTAGTTCATCTCTCATAAATACACCACGAAAAAAAGGAATATTTTTTGAGTTTTCGAGTATATCTATATTAGTCAAAGCTCTTCTGGGTAGCCGATAATTTAGTTTTTTTTTGTTCATGACGTAAATCCCCAGACCATCTTTATAAGGTTTTAGTTGTAAACCTCTTCCTAAACTATGTGCTTCTATTTCTTTATTGTGTCTTTTTAATTCCGCTAATACTTTTCTTGCGGCTCTGTATTCATTAATAGCTTTTGTAATTCCAGCAACACCGCCTGCTATACTCCCTGTAGCAGATAATCCTGCAAATATGGGTACTAATGGAAGAAAACCACCAGTTTTAGGTACTGGTATAACTCGTGGCACTTTTATAGGGAAATCGGATGCCAACGACTGGGCTGTATCATGTGCTAATTCCATCAACATTTTTTTACATTTAGGTTTCATTTTTCGAATATGCTTTTTAGTATGTGTTACAATGCCATTAAATGTCTTTCTGAGAACAGCTACACTCGATGATGCTTTAGATTTTTTTTTAGGTTTAACAGACATTTTATTCTTAGTGTCCGTATGTGAGAGAGGAACATGATTATGAGCCATATTAAATCACAACTTAAAATGATCTATGTTAAAAACAGTGTTTATAGTTTAAAGAACAGACCATGAATGACTTAATTAGTTAAATAATTTATTTAAATATTTTTATGAACAAATATTATGTATAGGTAGATTTTATGATCTTCCTATAGGATATTGTTAACATCAATCCAGCTATTCTCGCTTGTTGGCAAACCCAACCATTTGACAAATACTTTATCTTTTTTTCTTTTTAACACTCTCTCTACAAGATACACATTCGGATGTTTAGTTTTTTTAATTTCTTGTTCATAAAATGCGCCTACAATTGGTTGTTTCTTACAGTCTTGTAATAAGTAGGTTGTAGGATTCGTATACTGTACTTTGTAGATTTGAAATATTTCTGTGGACCAATTAGGTGTATACCCTTTCTCAAAACATCCCTTATATTTACTTATTCTTACAAAATCGCCTATTTTAAATCTGACATTTTGTGTTTTTTTTCTAACTTGTGAGTAACTAGACATGTATCTGTGAAGTAGCATTTCCTTATTACCATGGTTAATCGAAATAGGTGATTGACCAATAGTTCTATGAAACGATCTGTTATACTCATCTATTATTCTTTCAATTGTACCATCTGTCCATTTATAATTTCCTTTTAGGCTAAATTTTTTATATAATTTATTTTTTAATGTTCTTATAACTCGTTCTACAATAGAAGCCTTTTTCGTAGAATATGTGGAATAGTGGTTTATATTATATTTTTCTAAAACATTTTTAAATTTATCATTATAAAACTCAGTTCCCATATCAGTTTGTAAATTTTTAGGGACTCGTCCTTCTTTTAACAAATTATGAAAAGCTTTAGTTACTACTTCTTTATTTTTGTGTTTGAGCTTAATAGCCCAGACAAACTTTGAAAAACCATCTATTATTACTAGTACATATCTATACCCGGTATTTAAATTTGATAAAGCCTGCAAATCTATTAAGTCTGCTTGCCAAAGATCATCTATATCTTTCAATATAACACTCCTTCGAGGAAAATTTTTTCTAACATTTTTATGAATTTCGTTTACTACGTCTGCTTTGCTCATAATGTTTAGATATTTGACTATCGAGATCCTTAATACCAATGCTTTTCTTAATTTTATTAATTTGATTTGTCAGAGTCACAATAGCCTTGTTGAGATTTACTATCTGATTTGAACAATGATTTATAACTTCATCCACATAATCTTTATTTGCAATACAATGATATTCTCTTACAATTTCTGAGCTCAACATAGTTTCATTAAGCATACGTCTTATTGAAACATGATAAACACATTTATCGTCATTCATGATCTATGTTCTATTAAACACTAAATCATTTTAAAAGGATCAAATGTTTTTATTCTTTTATAACACCCGCTTCTTTTAATTCTTCAATAATAGATACAATTTCGTTGTCATGATTGGTATTACCTGCATTTTGAGATGCAATTAATAGTTTTAATCTTTCAATTAATTCATTAGGATCATCCCAATATACATAATCAGTGTTAGTTTTATATGTTTTAAATTTAGGCAAATAACCACCTGTTTTTTTATTTTCATTAAGACATTTTTCATTCTGACTAAACATTGGCTTTATTATAGATCGATATTTTAATCCTTTATCGCCTTTTATTTGTCCATTAGATCGAAAATCTCTTTTGTGTGCATTTGTTTCCTCTAGTATATCTCTGTAAACACGTTTATCTTTTTCAGTAATTATTCGAATATTAGGCTTGTTGCGAGTCAAAAGTTCTTTTAAACCAGGGGTTAAATCATAACGCTTATCACCAATTGTCATCAACATGTCTTTCTTATTTGGGGATTTACTATTAGTAGATATATGTACTGTGGAGTTACCTATCATCATTTTTTTATTTTTAGTATGTATTCCAAATGGTACATTCATATTTTCATATATATCCATGATGTCTTCTTTTTTAAGTGAAATTAAAGTATCGTTCCTTTTTTTAATTGTTTTTTCACCTTCTTCTTTTGATGGACTTACATTATCATCATTATAATCAAAATATTCTGAGTCATCATTCGTTGAAGACTGTTTTTCCACCAAATCCTTAAAATCTTCATAATCTATTGAAGATTTAGAATCCTCTACAGTGTTATTATTCGTTATGTTTAAAGAAATATTTCTCATAAGGTTTACTTGGTCATTCTTTTTTGTAAGTGTGTCTAGGGAATCAGTAATAGGCTTAAATACTTGTTTTAATTTAATATCAGCAGCATCGTCTTCATTTTTTATCATCCTTATTTTGTTTTTAATATTGTCAACAGATTGTATAAGTTGTTCCTTAATAGTTGCGTCCATTTATATATCCGGGTGTGTATCCGAGCGTTGTTAACAGTAAGATAACACCAAGTGAAGTGGTATCACAAAAATCTGTTTATAGTTTTATAGCTCCTATAAGTGTATAAATATGTCAAAGCCCTGTCGGTATCTTCCTTCATTTAATGCACAATCTTTATTTATTAATAAAAAACTAAATCGATCTAGCCATATGGTAGAGCAAATATGCTTAAACTTAAGCCACTCAATATCTGTATTTATGTGTTCGTTGTATATGTGTTTTAAATTACAATCATCCTGTTTGAAGATTATCATAAGATTAACGTTATCACGTATCAATTGTTTGGGAATTTTTGAATAGGTTTGCGATAAGTAAAAACAATCTATATCTCTATGTCGCCCCATAGTAAAGTAATTACGAATGTTTGACTGATTTTCGCATATAACATCATCAAAGATCATTACTGAATTTGTCAATGCATCATTAGGATGAATAACTTCTTTGTTATCCTTGAATATAAAAAAATTTGCTCCTGGTACTTTAGCCATTACCTGACTTAGGAAATTGTATTTTGGCTGAAAGGCTGTTTTTGAATATAAATATATATGCTTAAATTTTAACCCATTTTTATGCAACAATAAAGTGAGCATAATGTTTGTTTTTCCACAGTTAGATGGACCGCATATAATACATCTAATAGTATTAGGTAGAAGTATACTATGTTTATTTTTTAGTGACACTTTTCCCAGTTTTATATCGTTAACTTCCAAAGTCTCAAGTTGCTTAATGAACTTCATGATAAGTTCTGACTGGGTTAAGTTATTCAGGTCTTTATATACGAATGTATATTATAAAGATCTAGCAAAAGGTAGAGTATCCAAACAAAATAATACAAATTCATTAAGCATGAGTTTACTGTGTCGTACATTATTACATATTTATCTAATATGAAATTGTGTTCATTAAACTATGTACTTTACTGGTTGCTTAATCATTATATAGTTTTACCACTTTAAATTCACATTCTAAAATACTAAGGTATATATTATTTAGGTAAAACAGGGTTGATTATTAAAAGAAAACTTGAATATTGTCATTATTATAATAATTTATTATATATATATAATATACATTGCTTATAATTGCATATAAGTTCAAAATAAAAACCCCGAATGGCCCCATGGCACTGTATGGATTTGATCTGAAAAAATTTGACGTTTATCATCATCTCTATTTAATGCCAACTTTCTAATTTCTTGAGAATAAACAGTATGGTTTTTTGATCTAATTACATTCATTTGACATGTTAAATCTTTGTTATGAAATAAAGCTTCCTTATAATTAAATGGTGTAAGTAATTCAGTTACAGGCTTCGAAATACCTTTTGCTTTTGTAATTTTAATGCTATTTGTCTTTAAACAATAAAGTTTTGCTCTTAATCCTACAAATTCAGAAATTACATTGCCACCTAACTCATCCTTAAAAAATCCAGGTCTTTTTGCATTAACCAACGGCATATTATATGGATTAGTTTGCTGAAAATTACTAGTATCAAACCTAGAAATATGTTTTCTCATATCATTATAAAAATCATCAGTATTTATTAAGTAAAGCAAACTGTCAGTATCTGTGTAGCATAATTTAGCTCGACTTCCGTATACATTTCTTATAAAATCATAATGAAATTTATAAAGATGTGTTTTTGCATAATCTAGGACAGAAAATCCTATGTATATTGGTCTATCGAGCAAAACTTGTTCTTTAGCTAAATGTATAGCTGCAAGGTTTTCGGAATATATTGAAACACTTTTTAAATTTGGTTTTGCGATAAGCTGTTCTGCGCCAATTTTTTTATTCGTTTCATTTCTTTCATCTTTCCACATTGTAACTAATTTTACATTCACCTGTTTACGCTTATTTTCAATAGTTTTTCCAAATATAGCGTTATTCATTAATTTAAATAAATCTCTTTCAAATGATGAGCATGAAGATTTCCGTAATTCAGTATTTAATTCTATATACTTCTGTAAAAAATTGTCTTGTCTAAAACTTATAACACGATGAATTTTAATAAGGATAAGACCGTTTTTCAAACATTCTTTTTAATGAACAAAATGTATGACATAGTGATACTTATTATATAAATTAGCTATTAACTTAGGTGTTTTCCCACCAATCGGAATAAACTTCTCGACACCAAAAGGCAAATCACTATGAGAGTTATGTAATTCGTCTGGATATTCCAAATCCACTTCCAATATATAGCCACAATCGCCATGTTCTTCTACATTAACAATATCAAATTTATTAATTTCCCGATCAGTCAAAAAACGAAAATGAGATATCGGCATTTTGTTCATCATCGCATGTCCATATAGATTTACACAATCTAAATATGCTAAATAAGTTGTAGGTTTTGAAGCATCATAATTTGAAAGATATTTATTATTTGCCTTGGCGTACCGTAATGAGCATTGAGCTAGACCACCTCGTATTCCTTTTTCTAACATCTGGTACATTTCTATATCATCTAATAAATCTAATTGAACAGTGGTATATAAAAGCATAGCATCCCAACTTAAACCAGGAGATGTTACATAATAAGCTGGATCAAGTTTATAAAATTTTAAGCTAGTAGTTCGAAACTTTTCAAATACATCGCATAGCAGTAAGACATCACATTTTAAATATAGATCAGTATATTCACCTAACGAACGAATACCGAAAACTTTCCATACGTTCTTTGCATGCATATATGATTCAGCACTAATGTGTTCGGATGTCAAAGTATTGAAAAATAACTCTTGTGGAGGTAACTTTGTATCATCATATTTAGACCAGCAATTAATATAATTATATGGGTATATTCCCTTTCTCCTTAGTAAATTAAACTCTTGCTTATTAGGAAATTCTTTATTAAGATGAATAAAATCTTTTATTAATAAATTTTTACTCAACGTGTCAAGGCTTGAGCTTAAAAATTGAAACGAGTCAATAAATCTTATTTGTAAAACTTCATTTCCTGTTTCAATAACTTTTGTAATCATGATGTACTTTTCTTTTGATTTGGGTATAATGTTAAGTTGTCCTTTATATTTAGCTAATTCTCGTATGAAAAGGTGACTGTCATATCCTGATAAATTATGAAATATGACAGGAATAAATCTACATACACGGAACATTAAATTACAATGTGAATGTGCAGCACCTCTATATATTGACGTGATATGATCATGATCTTTAACCTTGTCATCAAATAATAAATGCTGGCAAATATGACATACTGTAGCATTAACATAATCAGTCTCTTGTTCTTCAGTTAGAGGACTCATAGGTAATTTATTTTTTAATACTTTATTAATTCCCCTTACATCTTCAATTAAATATTCTACAAATTTTTGTATACAATCTGAACCTCTGTACGTTACAAATTTGTTAAGATTATTATCATGAGAACAACAAATATAATAAGCAAAACATGAAGGCTTGTGTATTTTCAAATTACTTACACATTTACTACTATTATCGGATGTAGAACAATCAAACAATATGCTTTCAAAGTCAGCGTATATTACAAAGTTAATTCTTTGTTGCCTGTCAAAATGTTTGAACTGTAATCTGCTATATTTATCAGGCAATACAGTCATTATTTTAGAACATGAATGAGTATTATATTTTAGCGCAATTGAAAAAAATTGTAAACAATCTTCACATAAGAACATTTTACCATTATGATGAGTAATCTGCCTTCGTGTTAATCTCAAAAGATCTTTAATTAAGCAATAATGCCCAACTCCATTACTTTCTATGAATAATAAATTTACATGATCAATTTTTCTTGAGGTGCTCATATACAACGGTCCAGTAACATATTTCTTTTCGTCTAAACCATAAATATTAACACTTAAAAAAGGGTTATTTTTTTCTAATTGTCTTATATCATTATTGGATGGAGGAAAAGACATACCCTTTATATTTAACACATTATTATAGTGAGGATATGAACTCGGCCTCGTTACATTTTTAGTAGCAGGAAACATCGCAGCAATAATGCACCATAGCAAACAATGGTTATCAGAATTTTGAATATTTAAACATGCTTTCGTATTCTTAATTACTTTAGGCAAGTCTATGTAACTGCCACCCCTAAGCGGTGTATATTTATTGATATTTATTTCTATGTGACTAATCGAATGAATGGACCAGCCTGAATCACGATGTTCAAATTCAGTTAGCTTAGCATTAAATTTGTTAACTATACTTGAGAATAATGAAGATAAATCAGTGTTTTCAAATATACAAGTGTATTGTGTATTAAAAGACTTTAAAAGTTTTTCATTTGACTTCAATAATATGTAGTATGCAAATAATTCAAATTGTACTTTAATACAGGTGTTTTCTTTTAAACTTATATTTATAATTTTAAATATATCAATTTTATTGTCAGCTAAAAAATCCTCTGGTAATAAGTATATCTTTGATGGACTTAATTTATATGTCATTATTCTATTTTTAAACGCAGTAGCAATTATACTTATATTCTTAAATTCTGTTCTCAAGAGACTATTCGATTTGTGCAAGTTTGTACGTAAATGGTATCTATATTTAACTTTACTCAATTTCATTTGACATTTATTGCATTCAATAATATCTTCAGTATTAGACTTATTCTTATTTAATACTTTAATATATTCAGGATTATCATTAATACTCAGATCGTCATAATTGTGTATATTGTTATAACTGCTGCTTGTAGAGGGCATCACTGCAAATAAAAGTATAACATATGTAAAAGGAAAATTATTATTATATTATATTTATTAAACATGATTAACATATTGACACTAACAATATTTATTAGTTTTTAATACTAAGTATATTAAACTTATAGTGCTAATAGAATGTATTTACAAAATTGGGAGTTACATCTTTAAACTCTCCGCGAACAGCTTTGACATATGTCGTCAAAGCTTTCCAGGCTTCAGTGTTCGTGTTTGATTGAGTCTTTATAGTAACAATTGCTTGACGCCATCTATTCATTGGTGGCGTCTTTTCTATTTCTGAACATGAATAAATTTTCAATTCAATGAAATGTGTCCCTTTCTTGAGGTCATTGCTTTGACGTGCAATGCCATTAGCAACTCTTCTACTTATATATGAAGGCAGCAACGTATCCTGTTTACCTTTCTGATGTTCTCCTTCATCTTCACTATCTGTCCCAAATAATTCACGAGCAGTGACTTTAGTACTGGATTCCGTCTTCTGTTTTTTATTACTGGACGAATTCGAAGTAGAAGGCCTGCTCCTCTTTTTTTCTTCTCGGTTTCCATAGATACTATCGTTTCATCTTCAGAGGGGAATAAACAGTCAGCATTCGTTCTGAAAAAAAAAAATAGTATTTATAATATTAGCGAGAGACAGAAATTATAGTTTTCAAAAGATAATTGTACTACAAACTATTTCAATATTTAATAACTATTTGAAATAATTAGTATAGTATTCTAAAATACCAATTAATTTTTAATAAGTAGTTTTAAGATTAATTATTTAAAAGATAAACTTTTCAAATATATACTTATTCAATAATTATTTGAAATTAATAGTATAGTATTCTAAAATACCAATTAGTTTTTTTTTATAAGTAGTTTTAAGATTAATTATTTAAAAGATAAACTTTTCGAATAGATACTTATTCAATAACTATTTGAAATAAATAGTATAGTATTCTAAAAAACCAATTAGTTTTTAATAAGTAGTTTTAAGATTAATTATTTAAAAGATTAACTTTTCGAATAGATACTTATTCAATTTAATAATAAATTATAATTATAAAACTCACGTTTTAGACATGGTGATGTTTACTCGTAGATAGGTTGGCAGGTACTTGGAGGTCTGATGAAGTGATCTTCACTACTGGAGTACTGGTAACATTTCAGGCTTTGATACGGCTTAAATATTGTCAAAATACTCACACTATCAAATCATTTTCTTGTCTATATGATCTCGTTAAAAAAGGAATATATGCTGACATCTTAATTTAATTATCTATATGCAATTTTTCAATAAATACTAACAGACAATAATTAGCTCAGATCTGTATTTACCCGACTGAAGCAAAGGCAAAAGAAAGGGTAATTGAGGGATTGATTAATAATCTAATAACCTGTGTAAGTGTACCCGTAAGTATATGATTCTGCAAATATTTGACTATAAGATACTTTCCCAAAACATATACTTAAGTAAGTACCTAGTAATAATATTAATGTTCGATAGATAAATTATTACCGGTCTAGTAAATTAGCTGTCTAATAAAATTATAACAATTACTTCTTTAGTCGAAGCCGAAGGTTATTACTAGTTTATATGTTTTGTTATTTAGATACTATCATCTCTATAAGGATCTTCTGATTCAGCAGTACCTAATCTTTCTGGGTAAAAGTGTAAATGTGTGCGTGCTTCAATCTGTGTTCGTAAAACACTTGGAATTCCTTAACATATAAGTAGGAAAGATTAAATATTCTATTCATTTGAATTTTTTTTTGTTTGAAATAACTATTACCTACAATGACGGTGAGTACAATTTTAATTATAAAAAAAAATATTCATATATATATATATATATATCCATATATATATATATATATATCCATATATATATATATATATCCACACGGCTATGTTCCCGAACTAATATTAAGTTATTAACTAAATTATTCATTTATTTATATGATAAATACAAATAAATGTGTGAATAAGCATGTATGTATAGTACATGTAAATATATGACTTACACAACATGATCTAAACATATTACTTTGTTTTACAGACCCATGAAGATCTTTTTGGTTTTTCACCTAATGAACCTGCGGACCCTGCCCTTGTCAGAAAGGTGAACCATTATTTCGAAAATGAAAATCCTGTGGAGTCTTCCAGTAGCAGGAAATCAAAAAGAAATAAATCGAACTCAGAAAAAAAGCATAATGTATATTCTTACATAAAAAAGTCATCAAAAAATCAAATAAGTAAAATTATTAAAATTGAAATATATGATGGAGTGACATCATCACAAAGTAATATATGTAATTGTAATGCAGAAATATGTGCACAATATTTGGTGGAAAATACGTTTATAGATAATATTTATAGAAATACAAAAAAAATTATATCTGAAATACAAGATAATATTGATCAATAATATTTTATTAAATAAATAAGAACATACCTACATATATTTCATTATTAAAAAAATATATTATTACTGTAATTTAAACGAAATAAATATATGGAAAAATAGAAAACTTATCTTTTTATTTCCAATTAAAAACATAATTATCATAATGCTTTGTTTTCTCGTAGTTACGAGTATACCCTTTTCCTAACCAATTCGGGTAAGACGACACTTTAATGATTATTTCAAATCCCTCATATCGTTATTTCATTAACATATTAAACAATCGGTAGGTAAGCCCAGATGTACGAGATAGATCATAGATTAATATTTTAGAGAATTTGTCTAAATTTGTGTGGGATGTTGCACAGTTTAAAGTTATAAATAGCAACAAGACTTGTGCAATATGATATTGGAATGCATCGCATGACCAAAAACATACACGTTCAGTGAGTATGTTAGGACTATATCTCATAGTTGATCTACCTTCTTAAAATTATATGAATATGTAGTTTTCTTATATGTAGGTAAGTATGTATACTAGCTGACACCCGCAAGTGCATTCGTTTGATCGTGTATTATAATAACTAATGTGCTATTCCGATATTGATTTGATGACTATAGATTTGTATCAAAATAGCTTCAGTAGTTTTTGTGTGAAAACAAAACACTTTCACGTTTATAATATTAGTAGAATAGTACCTATAGATATAGTTTCTGCATGCATGACATGATCATTTGAATAATAATAGTTATGAAAATAGTTTGTACACCATAACCTAATATATTAGAAAAGTAAATAAAACTAGGCAAGTACGATAGTTTAAATTAATGAAACGTGTATTAAGAAGTCCTACCTAATAAGCAGATAGCTAGGTACATAATGCCTATTTGATTTAAGTACTGTTCAACCTAAGACCGTATCTTAGCTCCCCTTTATATGACGCGATGATCAAGTGTTCACTTAGGTTAGGCGCCTATAGTTAAGTATTAAATTCAACTATCTTAACAGATCTGTTTATAATTCAACATAGCGGATCAGAACTGATATATGAAGATCTGCTGAAGAAATAGATTACTAAGACCAGTTTGCAATTACTTAGAATAGATAAATTGTACTAAAATACTTAGCCTGTGATTGGAACTAATCGCAAAGAATGTAACTGCTATGGCTGAGTGAAAATAATAGATGCAATTACATAATTGAGCGACGTGGATCACATCGTACGCTCTTGATTAATAGAGCGCAGTATTCGCTCTATTCATTAATAAAGGCGTACGATGTGAGCCAAGTTGCTCAATTTTACACTACTAATATCATGATGATGAAATGCAATCAATTCGATCGACAGTCGATGTTGCTTTATTGAACGCCGTGATGTTAGTGTAAAAGATTTTACGAACACAGCACAATAACTCATTCGTCTAATAGCCCAAAGAAATCGGAATACCGGCCCCGATATTTTTATAATATTCACATCTATGACAAGTGGGCTACCACAAAACCCTCGGGGAGTCTGATTGAATTTCGGTTCCGTATGATTTACTGGGAAAATATAGTTTGGATAACGAAGGAACCATAAAAAGGAGGTGTTTCCAATGTGTTTATATTATATTCATATTCACTCGTTCCTATGATCCCTAAGGTCTTATCTCGTGGGTACTAAGCAACAGTATATCAATACATAGATAAGTATTGAAACATCCGTGACTTGTAAACAGACATGGATATTCATTATATTGGTGCAAAAATTTTGCACCTACCAGGATTCGAACTCATGACCTATGGCGTTGCAAGCATGTCACTACCAACTACAATAATCGGCCGTAAAAAAAAAACATATAAAAAATAGAATTAGAACTTGATTGATGAGGACCAGGATGGTGCTGTTGCGGGGCTGCATTTTCCATCATCCGTACATATACCTATATGGTAAGAGTTGACTAATGAACTCAGGGTTGTTATAAATGTATGAATGTAACTCGAGCATAAAACCTAATATTTTGACTCCTTATGCATTATAATTGTAGGTATAACTTTTTCATTTAACATCGAAACTATTACAGCATTCCTTTCGGCTTTTACATACGAGTAGTTGGCGAAAATAGTACATGAATTAAGGTCCAGTATCCCCCAGATAGGTTAGAGGACTCCCATAGCCACCATGCCTATAGATTTTGAGCATTTGAAGCTTTCCCTCCAAGTCCTCCCTTTTCGTCTCTGCGATGATCGTCCGCCGCCAGGGCTGAGGCGGCCACACTTGCTATCCTTGAGGATTCTAGTCTAGGACTGTAGATGAAGTATCGTCGTCAGCCTATGTCAGTCCACTGCTGGACGTAGGCCTCTCCTAGAGCACGCTACAAGGCTGGACCTCCCGTTTTTTCCTTTCAGTCATCGGTCCATCTGAAATATGGCGTAAGGCAAATGTTATTCAGTGATTAGTTTACTGTCCGTAGCGAGTCATTGACTGTCGCAACTCCTCAGGGTTCTCTTCTACGTGAAAAATGTAGCCTGGTTCACGGAGAGATGAAGGGTTTTTCATCGTCTTTTATGATAAATGTATGTATTAGAGATTTGTTTGTGGCATTTTCCGTTGCTATTTATGATGAAGAATAGGGTCATAAACCACGTTTTGGGTTTACGATTTTTTGTGTATTAGTTTTGATGCTGGAATTGGAATATTTGACATCACTTATATGTGACAGTTGTAGATGATAATAAGATTATCTGACCTATTTAACCGACTTCCAAAAAAAGTGGTCAATCCATTCGTCGGTGTGTGTGACTTCAGACCATGATTGTAAGGCGAAAACCACTGAATATTTTCACAGCAAAATTCCAAAATTTTCGGAGAGTTTTTTTTAATTTTTTTAAAATATTGTGTAGTTCGTTTAAGTAGGCTTTAGATAATGACTTAAAAACAATCTTTTATCCTATGGATGAATTTTAAAAAAGGAGTTCCAAAAAATTTCAAAATACTGATCAACCCTAATGGAGAGTCACAAGTGGTCCAAAAAACAGTAATGTGTCTCAGAATAACCAATAAGCCCATCTAACTAGTTACAAGATCGCCCGATACAATTAGCGCGGAAAGCAAACATTGCGGAGAATCCAATTAAAAATACATTTCTTGCGAGTAACAACACTGTTGTATAATTTAAAACAGTGGTACTTGTTCAGTATTTGTCTGGCTGTTTTTGTCACACACACCCTGTATACATGTTTGTTGATATTTTTACTTAAAAACCAAATCTAAACAATTGTAATTTCAATGTTTTTCCAACTGTTGTACAAAAATTAGGTACCTAAATAGATAAATTAAGATAGCCCCACATGTATCGCTGGGTAGTAACGCAATGTTTCCTTTGCCATTTCCAATTAAAACGCGTCGACCATGAAACAACTCAATCATGTGCATGATTCAAATATCATGAGGAGCTTCGGCTGTTCATAAAAAATGTAAGGTGACATAGCCGTAGCAAATCTTTCTGATATAAATGTAGCTGGCGAGATTGAAATCTGTGCATTTATTTCATTATTTGTAATGGTATAGTTTTATTTTATTATGTATCTTTTCACAGAAGTGAGGTTTTCTACGTTCATATCCAAAGTGAAGTTTCGGATATCAATCAGAATTCGAAAATGAAAAAAAAATAAAGCATCTAAAACTGCATCGCAAACTGCGTAAGCTACATTAGAGTGTACTACACGACTATATTGGTAACAACGCCACATGTTACCTGCTTCATTTCCTGGCCCTTTTTCTACATTTTGTACTTACCGCACTTTGGTCGTGCCTGTCGCTTCCATGCACTATGCCAGCGCAGCGGTGCTGGGGATTTTTTCATGCATATCTAACTTTGATGCAATTTTTATACGGACTGATGAATTTGCAGCCCTTTACTGATGCGGGGTTTCACTAGAATACATCAGCTGCATTTCCTTCCGTGCATATCACAAGATTCGACCAAAGAACTCGGGCATTCTCTCTGGCTTTTTACTAATTATTTATATCATTTCCTGCTATTTTAAATGTGGCTATGAGATCTCTTTCATAGTCCTGCAGTTCAGGCTTCCCCATATCGAGAAGACAGCCGTTATATAGTTCTCTTAAGAAATAATTAAACATAATAAAAAACATATTATTATAGTCGGCTACGATCCGACCCACGCCAGGTCGAAGGACCGATACTCTGTAGAAATAACAAACAAAACAATATTTCTACAAAATTATATTATTCTCAATCGTAAAAACCAAACCTGTTAGGCGGCAAAAATAGTATTTATAGACCACACTCCTCATATTTGTGAGTATATAGGGTGGAAGTGACAGCCAGGCAAATATTGATGTGGCGACTTCAGACCATGATTCTGAAGTGAAAACCACTGAAAATTTTCGCAGGAAAATTCAAAAAATTTCCGATGTTTTTTTCATTTTTTCCAGGAAAAAAAAAATGTAGTTCGTTTAAGTAGGCCTTAGATAATGACTTAAAAACAAAATTTTAACCTACGGGTGATTTTCAAAAAAAAAAGTTAATCCCAAAAAAGTTTATAATACTGATCAACCCCAATGGAGAGTCACAATCAGTGGTCCAAAAACCAGTGATATATCACATAATAATCCAATAAGCCCATTTAACTAGTCACAGGATCGCCCGATACAATTGGCGCGGAAAGCAAACATTGCGGATAATCAAATTAAAAATGCATTTCCTGCGAGTAATAACACTGTTGTATAACTCAAAACAATGGTACTTGTTCAGTATTTGCCTGGCCACACACACCCTGTATAACAATTCTGCTGACATGGTCCCAGCATTTCTGTCCAGTAAAATATGATAGGTTATATTCCCGATCATAGTTTATCGTAAAAATTACCATAAAAATAAATGTGACCCAAAAAAAGCTATGCAAGCAAAACTGGGTTGGACGACATCCAAGTCCTGGACACTGACAACGTTGGATCAACTGAAATAAATATCGTTAGTATGTTGATTTTTTGATTTTAATAAGAATAATAATAATTGTTTTTATTTCAGACTAAAAAACTTACGCTAGTCCATATTGTGTTAGTATAAATAAAAAGGATCTTATGTAAAAACTATGTTAGTATTAATGCACACAGATAATTGGAACACCTATTGGAGGGCCTGGCACCATTTTGTTTAGAAATATCAAAATAGACCATATCATTGATAGATGGGTAAATTGTTATTGATCTAAACTATACCCTCAAAATCGGTCAGAAGTGGCACCATGTGGTTCTATCGGCCCTTGGTACTCTGCCTACCCCGTAAGGGATAAAGGCGTGATTATAATATGTATGTATGTTATAGATTTATTATTGACCTTTACCTAACCTTGTATCTTGAAATGTACATCGTAAGAGTTGACTGAGGAACTCGGGTATTCTCTAGCAACTTGTCACGAATTATTAACATCTGTACCAGCTATGCTAAACGAGACTGTAGGCTCTCCTTTGTGACCCTGCAGTTCTGGCTACCTCCTTTCGACAACACAGCCGTGTATATATGTATGTATGTATGTATATCTTCTATGCTATTCTGGGAGTGAAAAAAAAAACGTATAACACTTCATCTGCTTCTCTTCCCAGGCATACTGTATAAGTCAGTAGAGGGACAAGAGGGTCTTGGTGTTTTGAAGGTGATGGGCTGACCACCTGTCACTACTAACCGAACTTCAACGTACGTCTCAACTATACCCTCAAAATTGGTCCGAAGTGTCATCATGTGGTTCTGTCGGCCCTTGGTGCTCTGCCTACCCCGTAAGGGATAAAGGCGTGATTATATATATGCATGTATGTATATTATGGAATAATGACTTTCAATGTTAACGCCAAGGATATGTGTACAATGATAAGTTATCTTCGCACATTTTTCTACTTGATATGGATACAGGATACAGGAGCCTTTGACAAGTAATATTGCGTCCCATTGAAGTTCTTCACAGTAATATTTCCTCCAATAGGAAGTCTTTATTTTACGCATTAGTCAAATGACGCGATCAAGACTCACTGCTATTGGAGTATAAAGAACATCTATTCAAAATGATGTAACATTTATTTACGACCAATTTTAAATAGAAACAAATCCTGAAAGCGTGATCTAAAAAACGAACATAAGTACATAAGAAAATAGAGCTTCTTACCATATCAAAGAAGCTAGGTTAATATCCCCAGAGATGTTGAAGATTAAAAGCTTTACGGCTTACTTGGCGGTATATTTTGGATTCTTCAAGGAATAACGCGGCTTCGAATTTCCTTGTACGTTTCCATTATGGTTAAAATGTTATTTATTTTGGAATCTTCTAAGGTGTAAACACGTTTTTGCTACATTTGCATGTAAATATCTGAGTAGGTGTGCAACAAGAGTTTCATATTTTATGTTCGTATCATAATCCTACTAATATTATAAAGGTGAAAGTTTGTAAGTATGGATGGATGGATGGATGTTTGTTACTCTTTCACGTAAAAACGTGAAATCGGCTAGAGCGATTTTAATTAAATTTGGCATGGAGTTAGCTGACACCCTGGATTAACACATAGGCTACTTTTTACCCCGTAAAATGTTTTTATCCCGGATAATTTCGACATTTTGTTTTTTCTGTAGTCCACGCGGACGAAGTCGCGGGTGTCCACTAGTATGACATAATTATAAGCACGGCTAGCCAGAACTGAAGGATCATAACACATCACGTGTGATAAAGAATTAATGTAGAAATACAGTTCTTTCTAGCAATTTTTAACAATATTGCTAACCTGTATCAGAATCTTGCTATTTTTCACTTAGAAACAAAATTATACCTTCGATGTTTTTACATACGATATTTGTAAAAAAAAATAGTAAATCAACTTCCAATATAGCGCCATTTCTATAAGAAACCTCACCCCAGCTAAATTCCGTCCCGAAAAACGCCACACACGCCGCACTGCGTCCTACCTAATTATATCTTTAATTCGCCAAGGTCCCACGTCAATCCTATTCGGGTGACTTGGGAACGAGATAACTCCTTGTCACAGTAAATCTGCGGACAGGCAGCCTTAATTACTTAGTAGGGTGGGGTCGTTAAATAATTTCATTAGTTAGAAGACCTTGGTACAAAGAAAGTTAATATTAATTTGTTGCTACGGGCCAGTATATAAATTACCTTCAAGTAAGATTAGGGAAAGGGGGAAATATTATGTTACTCGTATTTTATAGAAAGGTTGTATGTATACATGAGTCTAAATTATACGAGTTCCTGAAGTATTATACATACATACATAATATCACGCCCATCAGGGTTGACAGAGACTACAGATCTCTATTTAGTACTTTCCAATCATCGTCGTCGTCAGCCTATTGCAGCCCACTGCTGAACGTGGGCCTCCCCCAGTGTACGCCACATGGCTCGATCTCCCGTTTTTGCCATCCAGTCACTACCAGCCGTCCTTCTTAAGTCATCGGTCCATCTGGCCGGAGGGCGCCCAACGCTACGCTTGCCGAGCCGCGGTCTCCATTCGAGAACCCGTTTACCCGTCCATCGGTTCTACGACAGATGTGGCCTGCCCACTGCCACTTCAGTCTACATTTCGAGACTATGTCTGTCACTTTGGTCTTCTGCTGGATAACCTCGTTTCGGACTTTATCCGTTAGCGAGATTCCGAGCATTGACCTTTCCATAGCTCTCTGACTGACGTGCAATCGGTGAGCCAGCCCCACCGTCAGGTTCCCGTCTCCGTAAGTCATGGCTGGTAGAACGCACTGATCAAACACTTTACTTTCCAAACATACCTTTTTGTTATTATTAAGTATTATAATATTATTATACTTGAAAACTGACCACAAATTATGGTATCGGTTTTTCTAATGTCATATTGAGTATTGTGCTAAGCAGTATCCCCCCCCCACATCAGCACTGGAATGAAGCCCCGTACTTCAATCTTGAGCTGATACAGGGCTTCACTAGAATATATAAGCTGCATCTCCTTTCATGCATGTTGTAGAAGTTAACTAAGTAACTTAATGCATTCTTTCAGGCAATGAGCCAGCAATATTTAGTTTAAAATCCGTTTTAGTGTAGATAGATAGATAGATTTTTTATTGTCATAACTGGGTACATACATTTGTTGATACATATTTAATTTTTGATCCAACAGTTTGTCCATTTCGGACAAAATAACCATTACATTTACAGTATTTATAACTCAAGAGCGGCTGTATTGACTTGGCAAAAAATTGGTAGGGAGGTAGCTTAGAACCAGACATAGGATCCTTTTTCATCGTCATTATCTTCCTCACCTGTTCCCATTTATTTGGGGTCGGCGCAATGTTCTTTTCTTCCATTCATCCCTATTATCCGTCATCTCATTGCTCACTCCCAGTACACGCATATCCTCCCTCACACAGTCCATCCAACACTTCTTTGGTCTATCTCTTCCTTTATATCCATCCACACTCATGCACAACGCTCTCTGTAAAATATGCCTTTCATCCCGTCGCTTTACATGCCCGTACCAAGAGAGACGGTTACTTCGTAACTTGCCTGTGATAGGCGCAACTTTCAAACTTCCTCTTATATACTCATTTCTTATTTTATCTATTATTGTAACTCCATACATCCATCTCAATATTCTCATCTCGCATACATGTAGTTGATTTTCATCCTTCTTCTTTACGGCCCAGCATTCAGAGCCATACAAGACGACAGGTCGAATTACGGTCTTGTACACCTTACCCTTTAGCTTCAACGGCATTCGGGTATCGCACGTAACTCCCGTGACCTGTCGCCATTTCATCCATCCTGAACTAATTCGGTGCTTTATATCTCGGTCTATTTCCACATCCCCTTCTAAGACTGAGCCCAGGTACTTAAAGTTTGAACAGACTGGCAATGCCACACCACAGGACATAGGATTCTTTTTATTCCGGGTAAATATTTTAAATACGGATAATTACGACATTTTATTTTTTCTGCAGGCCACGCGGACCTAGTCGCGGGCGTCCACTATTTTATTTAAAATAATTATTTATAAAAATTCTTTTTTATAGATATCCGTTTAGTTACGAGTACAGTATTAATTACATTAAAGGTCTTTGGCGCGTGTATGAATCTCATTAACTCAATTACCGTTTATTTTTAATGCCTTTTTACCTTTATTTTTTTATAACTTATACTTCATTTTTTGCGACAATATATATATTTTTAAGAAATGTATTAAAACTTATATTATCTGACCACCATTAATGTATTTATTTCAAGTTATAATTTTCATTTATTCACTTTTTAATGTAAGACGTAACAATAATGAATGTTGTGCATGCCTATAATTTATGTATATAATTTGAGATGAAATGTTAATATTTTTTGGAATGTAGTATGAAATGTAATATGTATACATAGTTGGTAAGCCCAAATAAATAAATAAAATAAATATACTTCCTAGTAGGCATCATACAAAAGCATTTTCTTGAAAGCTCCGAGAAATCGCATTTGTTTGCAAGAACTTCGCAACTTAATGCAATAAAATCTCCATCGAATATGATATCTTAAGCAAAACATAAAATTGATCAGTTGATTTAATCAATGGATTGGTCAGGTTTCTGATAAATGCAGAAAAAATGAAAAATGATGTAAAATATATTTACTTACTTAAAGCAATTGCATATATTTTAAAGTCAATCAGATGATAGAAAAGTTAGAAATATATATAGCTTACCTATTGTCCGATGGTCATCTTAATTTTTACAGGATGGTCAAACGATCTACCTTATCAGGTAGCGTTGAAAGTTAAATGCAATAAGAATTAGTACAAAAAATAACAACATTTTTTGATAATAGCATATTATATAAAACACATTGACAACATTGGAATCTCTAAAAAAACATAAGACATCTCTAAAAAGTATATTTTCACTACTACACGCCAAAATTTTCATCTCGTCAATGTCGTAAACCACTCGCCTATAATTCGCAAAACACGTGTTGTTGTTCAATCCCCAAGTTTAACCCTAACGAGGTTTGACATCCACTAATAAAGCTGATGTTTTACGGCCAAAGATTTCACCCCTCGAGGGATGAAAACACCCTCTAGGGATACTTCTTGGCATGAAGTAACGAGATATTTACCTTACGTTTTTTTTTCTAATGGAATTTTTCATGAGCATCATCCCGATTGGATTGGGCTTCTTTACTGGGGTTAGGCATAGATAAGGCATTCAGAGGAGGTGCTACGGCACAGATAACAAACGTAGTAATTATAAAAAAAAACAAAGAAAATAATAAACAATAAAGATAGTTAAATATTAGTTATTGAATTTTTTGTTTATTTTTAAATCAACATATAGATTGCTAGCTGTCCTGTGCTAATGTGGGGTTTCACTAAAATGCCTATATCAGCTGAATTTCCTTCCGTGCATGTCGCAAGTTCACTAAGGAACTTAGAGGCATTCTTTCAGGCGATGAGCTAGCAACTTGTCACTGATCTTTTATGTCTAGCCTCTATCTTCATTATGAACCTGCAAACCTGCGGTTCTGGCTACCCATTTTGTGAATGCACCCATGTGAATACAGCTATACCTACTTATGTATATATGTGTTGGTTATGTATTTTGGTAAAGCAACCAAAACCAGAGGCGGCTTGTTCTAAGGAGCGCTGGTGCAGTGCACTTCCACCCACGAAGATTACATAGGCAGTCTATATTTCTCTATATTTATAAATATCTTTCAATTCTACTATGCTTATACAATAGTGCCTACACGTTCGTCTCAAGTAAGTTGTACTATGTATCGAGTGCAGCGCTAGCGATCGCGCTCCAATGAAACGAAATTTGGTACGATTTTTAGTACTGTATTCAATGAGTGCGAAAGGGACATACCGACATAGGCCGGGGCGTGAAATAGAAGATTTCGTATGAAAAATTAGCCTAATCTGGAGCGCCGCTCATATTAATTCGTAATGTGCGTTTGCGGCCACTAGATGTCACTTAGTCCGGGTTAGAACGCGATTTGGTTGTCTTTAATTGTTTTATTAGGTCATCTGAATTTTAATAAAAGTGCAGTCGGATGATTTCGTCCAGTAAGGGAGTTTCCAACCTGTAAATTGCATGCGCTCATATTTAAAAAAAAATGTGAACCCCGTCTTAAAATATCACGAGCCGCGTCTGACCAAAACCTATTCTATGCTATTCTAGGTATCTCAACGTGGGACGTTCCTAAGACCCTCTTAGCACTTTGGGCGAAGGTACTTTCGTTTTTAAGTATCGTCTGACTTTATACATTTATTTTAAGTTACAAGTTAATGGATTTGAAGATGATGTAAATATATATTAGCTCCAATTTTCATGTTTATTTTGACAGTGCTTTTAAAATTGGTCATGGCAAACTAAAAATGAAGCCTACATAACGTACGTAGTGTATTAGTAGAGGTACCTACTACGAAAGTAGGTATTACCATAATAATGTACTATAAGCTAAGGCCATAGTCAATGTGTCGTATCGGTTTTATTCCTTGTTATAGTAACAGGTAGTTCTTAGAAAAACCTTAATCCAAAACTGTATGTTCCATTTCATTCAAATTGAAATCAATTCAGACAATCATGACAATTATTGTAGCTTAGCTTTATATACATGAGGAAGGTTGGTGTCAGTAGAACAAACGCCAAATCCTTGACAATATGAGTTTCTGAATAAATCATATTGCATCAAGTCCACGATAAGGGCAGGAAGCTGATTATGTAGATGTATACAGGATGATTTTTGGTCGTCAACGTTCCTAAAAACTACGGAATCTCCTCATCATTACGATCATTTTTCTCCATGGAAGCATATCTGGGAAGTGTCGGGTTTGCAAAATATTAGGGTCCAAAGTTTGAGTAAATAGACTGCGTTTTTTTGCATAAATGCACATTGACGCGTGTAGCAAGATTTTTTCACGACAAATAATTAATATCTGCTATGAAAAAACTAGCATAAACAATGGACACCATAAATTTCGCCCGATTAAGTAATTAAAAGAATAAAAAAAATTATATCATTTCACAGAATTTTTTTGGTATAAACTTACTTTATTTGATGTATAGAGTACTCGTACGTACCCTTCGTTAAGGATAGCAACGAAAAAACATCCTATATACACATTTTATAAATTACATGATTTGTCCCACACGATGTCACGTTTTGTTTGCGTCTAATAAGAATTTTTTTCAAATCAATCCGAAATCGAATACTCAAATGCAAATACAAAGTGATCGAAATCACTTATAAAACGAATAATATTTCTCGGATGACATAAAATCCAGGTTAACCAAACATTGAACTATGTAAAGAATTTACAGTATAAAATCGGTCTACAATCATACAAAAGAAGAAGCTATATGTTTGTCAGTATTCATATAAACTAGGCCAAACCAGTGATCATATATTTTAATCTTTTCGTTTTTTTCCAAGCATGAAATATCACCGAAGTTCTAAAGACTTTCTTTTTCAAGTATTTGGTCGCGGGAATAAATGTTTTCTTCAACAATAGCTGCTGGATATATCTCCTCCCCCCGCTGTTAAGTTTACGGCAAAAGTACTTCCTTACGATATTACTCGCTTTTATTCATGTTTCATTCGTCTCTGGGAGAAAAAATATTTCTTTGTTTCCCGTTCCGAATGTGTTTTTTATTGTTTTATAACCGTTTGCCCTGTTTACCACTCCTGGTAATACTTTTTTTTATAGAAATATATCTGCCTACTCAAATGAATGGTTTTATAAAGTAGGCCGAGCAGTTATATGAATTTTTGCTGCTTAAAAATGTTAATTTTACGGGTGATTCGATATATTTCTGCGTAAAAAAACCGTGTCATTTTATAGCGTCGTTCTTGAAAAATACAAAAGGAGTTTTTACTAAGACTTTTATAAGAGTCCTTAGTCTCTAGTGCACTCGTAAAGTGGCAAGAGGCTTAGCTCGACTTAGCGGCCCTGGAGTTAGAAACTAGACCTTTGTTTGGAAGATGACACCTGAAAAAGTTCAAATTAAAATGACTTTTGTTTACATTTCGTTTTCTAAATTACATGTTTTTTTAACATAACTTATTTCATATTTGCGTCCGAAAAGTAGCGGTAGACTCAACTCTCACCACGTTTGACTCATGTAATTGTATCATTTGTGCTGTTATTCAAATGCTATATTGTAGGAATATTCAATAGCAATGTAATTTTACTTTAAGGGGCGATTTTTATCTCTAAGGTCTAGTAAGGTGTAGTGGGTACTAACTATATATAAATACATAAGTAGATACTTATAGAAATGTCCATAACACGGAAACAAATACATAATTAATATTCATCATAATTAATTTATAACTACCAGAATTCGAACCTAGGACCTGGGTCGCGCTAGGCAGGATACTACAATCTATGCCAATCGGTTGAGTGTGTTTTTCTTTGAAATATACCCCATATTTCACATGGGTGTTTAGTTTACATACCTATATCTAAAAGTATATGTCGTAAGAGTCGCCTAAGGAACTCAGGAGCGTTCACACAGGCGATGAGCTAACAACTTGTCACTGATCATTTACATCTGTCTTCGCTATGCTAAATGTATGGGATCTCCTTTGTGATCTTGCAGTTATGGCTACCCCATTACGAGAACAGATACATACATATCGCTTACGGGGTAGGCAGAGCACCAAGAGCCGATAGAACCACATGGTGCCACTTCTGACCAATTTTGAGGGTATAGTTGAGATGTACAAGTTCGGTTAGTAGTGACAGGTGGTCAGCCCATCGCCTACAAAACACCAAGACACTCTTGTCCCCCTACTGACTTGTACAGTATGCCCGGGAAGAGAAGCAGCTGTAGTATTATACGTTTTTTTTTTCACTCCCAGAGCAGCATAGAAGATACGACAACACAGCTGTGTCTATATGCCTATAAGTATAAACTAGGTCATATATTCATACCTAGATATTCAGTAACAGTAGCAGCAAGCATGTAGAAAGGCTGAATCAGTATGTGCAGTAGGACAATACCTTTACAACAGTTACTTGGTTCGCCGCATGCCAGTGGACTGTCAATAACTATTCTATATGGAGTCAGTCTTATAGGCTATGGTTTCCAAAATACAACCTATTCATCATAAGAACTAGATGGAGCCTACATGACTACTTACTGGTATATAGGTATACTGGAGGAGTTTCGCATATTTTCATGTTACCAGCTGTTGGTCGTGACTTCATATGATGGTCAGATGTTAAAGATCAGTGCCCATGTTCACGCCTCTAGGTTCCTTAGTCGACTTTTATAACACACGGTAGGAGATGTAGCTGTTGTGTTCTAGTGAAGCCCTTCACCAGCATAGTATAACCTACTATATTCATCTCATACACTATCTTAAGTGGTTTGCTTTGTTAATTTTATTTTTATTTATTTGTTTATTCAGTTGATAGATCAAAACTAAATACAACGTCCCAAAAAACTGCTTTCGCCGTTTCACTTTGGGATCTATGAGAAAATACTGATTATGATACTATGATCTAATTATTCTAAAGTCACTATAGACGTTATAATTTTAGATTTTCTACGTACCCGTGCTGCTGTTCCCGTAACATTTTTCATGCTTTATACAAGCATATCACGACCCAGTTCCAGCTCGACGCACTACATTGTATACTCTCTGATTGTTTTTCTCACTTTATGCACAAAGCTTTACAAGTGCTGCCATAAACGCAGCTATAAGAGCTATATTCGTATAAGAGGGTACAAAGAACTCGTTACATAGGCTTTTTGCTCTATAAAAGCGAATTCTATATTTATTATGGGCTATGAATACTTGTAGGGGTTTATATTACGCTGACCCGAACGATAAAATTTTAACCTTAGGTAGAATCTTCGGCATACACAATTACACACACACACACATATTTCACAACACATTTACATAGGTGTCGTGGGTACTAAGCAAAGGTAGGTATATATCTAAATACATAGATAAGTATAGAAACTTCTATCTCTCCCGTTTTCTCCTCGGAAACAAACATTTATATTTATCATGTCAATGTTTGCAACTACCGAGATTCGAACCCAGACCCAGGACCTATGGCGCAGCTAGCAGGGCTACTAACTGCACCAATCCACCGCCGCACAGATATTATGTAAATAACCAGAAAATCCTGGTAAACTGTAAGAGAATGTCTTAATTTTCCTACGGTTCTGGCTACCTATGATACGAGTATGTAATAACACCCCGTCGTTTTTGCGCCGGGTGTTAAAAAAGGTTTGAAGCGGTTTTCAAGTCGAGAGTAAAGCAAAGCGATAGCGAAAATTTTAAAAAAATCGCTGATTGCTTGTCAAATTCGTATTACGTAAAACGAATTTCAAAGGAAGTTTGACATTTCAAGGCGAATATTGTACAATTTTCGCTATCGCTTTGCTTCGGCTTTGCTATTGCTTTTACGTAATCAGGGGCGGTTTCTTTTAGGCAAGCGCGCTCCATCTTAGACTGCAACGGTGCTATCATCAGTGGTCAAGCGTAAACCTATTTAATATAAAAAAGCATTATTGGAGACCATTGATTGCTAATAAATATTTATTGTGTCACGGACTATTCATGATAATAAAATAAAGTTATTAAAACATATGTATTTAGAAAAGAGATGGTAAAATTCGTCATCCGAGTAATTAAACCGATGGCTTAGTGGTTATAGCGGCTGGCACGGTTTGCAGCAGTCGTGGGTTCGATTCCCACTCGGGTGAAGAATTTTTTCAATTTTCTTTATTAATAATTTTATTAAAACAGTATAAATTAACTACGTAAAAGTTATTTTTTTTCAAAGTTATTACAACACAGCACATAACATGGAATGTACATATATAAAATATGTTTCTCCTTTTTTCTTATAACATAAGAGTATTTAAATACGAGCAGTGTTATATCGACTTTCTGTCTGTAAGTAAACAGAACACTTATTTTGATAGACTAACTATTCATCTTTATTGCAATACTTTTTTATGATTGAAGCTCAAATAATAATATATCATATTCTCGTTTATGAGGACCAAGTCTTTACGGGTATCATAAAAACAGAGTTTACTTTATCGTTAAACTATACATAAATCAGATAATTTTGTTTACAACTTGTGTATTATAACTTTCACTATGGGTGCGCCCACCACCGGGCCCTACACCCTCCACTGACCCTCGGATCTAATAACTCATAACTGCAATAAACTGACTTTTAGAAAAAAAATTTAACCGACTTCAAAGTTTAACTAAAAAGCAATAAATAACGTAACTAATTTATCTACTTAATACATATTAAATATCTCAAATTATTTAAATATTTACAACTTAATACCTAATACTTTAACAAAGTCATCTTTAACTATTTAAATATTTATAATTATCACTTATTTTTTGGAGTCGGTGCCAGCCTAGGTAACGTAGTCTGTTGTATTGATGGACGCGCGCGGCTGGCAACGACACACACACGGCAAAATACAATACGGTGTAGTAGGCAGCGGTAATGCAACTTCCTATTCAGGGTCAGTTTTCTTAATTACATTTATTTGTTTGGCTGGCACCGACTCCAAAAAATAAGTTATAATTATAAATATTTAAATAGTTAAAGATGACTTTGTTAAAGTATTAGGTATTAAGTTGTAAATATTTAAATAATTTGAGATATTTAATATGTATTAAGTAGATAAATTAGTTACGTTATTTATTGCTTTTTAGTTAAACTTTGAAGTCGGTTAAATTTTTTTTCTAAAAGTCAGTTTATTTCTCGATTTTTAGTTGTGTTAATGCGTTGTGGACTTAAATAGATGCTAGTTTATACATGGTGATTTTTGGTCGTCAACGTTCCTGAAAACTACGTAATCTGCTCAACATCACGATCATTTTTCTCCTTGGAAGCATACCTGGGAAGAGTCTGGTTTCCAAAATATTAGGGTCCAAAGTTGAGTAAATAGACTGCGTTTTTCTGCATGAATGCACATAGACGCGCGTAGCAAGATTTTTCACGAGAAATAATTAATATCTGTCTATGAAAAAACCTTGCATAAACACTAGACACTATAAATTTTGCCAGATCAAGTATTTAAATAAAAAAAAATCCCAGCATTTTTTTTTTTTTTGTATAAACTTACTTTATTTGATGTATAGAGTACGTACCCTTCGTTAATGGTGGCCACAAAAAAACACCCTGTATAGTTTCCATCGACCAATTGCAGTACTGTCCCCTAACTCCTAACCGTTAAGGAGTTCTGTAGCTTGACCATCAGCACAGCAGCATCAGATCTTGATTCAAGTAACACGTTAGCCCTATATACTACTAAATAGTTTTCATCGACCAATGGCAGTACTGTCTCCCAACTCCTAACCATTAAGGAGTTCTGTATCTTCATCATCAGCACAGCAGCATCAGATGTTGATTCAAGTAACACGTTAGCCCTACATACTACTAAATAGTTTCCATTGACCAATTGCAGTACTGTATCCTAACTCCTAACCGTTAAGGAGTTCTGTAGCTTCATCATCAGCACAGCAGCATTAGATGTTGACACCCTGAAGCATATACCTGAGTAAGACATGATTACGTAAGAAAAGCACCATACGAGCATACAATTTTCGGTGGTTGCCCTAGATTTCTCCTGGATCCCATCATCAGATCCTGACCTGGTGAAAATGGGACCACCTCAGAAGTGAACTCTATCCAACCAAAAAAAAATTTTTGAAATCCGTTTATAATTGACGGAAATATCGGTGAACATACATAAAAAAAAAATATTATACATACAGACGAATTGAGAACCTCCTCCTTTTTTTGAAGTCGGTTAAAAACAGGCACTTGCACTAACTACAATCGCCACGAGAAACCAGACCCGAGCAACTAGCATGCAAGACAATTAAATACATTGCACTATTCCGAAATCAAAAACTAGATAAATAATCTACATATGTTTCGCCAACAACCGTGGCATCCTCAGGATTATAGAAATCAGTAAATTAGTAAACCACTAATTATTATGAAACTCTAAAACCCAACACATTACCTACACAGAATTAAAATTTGAGTTAACTTCCGAATTGTAACGCCTAATACAATTTCACTTATTATAACTATTGAAAATTAGCACTAAATAGGTTTAAACGCAAAGGACTTCTCCAGAAGTCTAAATAATAATTATACTTTCTTTCATAATATACCCACAGTAAAAGGTATTTATTAACATTTCTGGAAATCGAATGATATAATATTTAGAAATATATATAACTTAAAACAAATTAGGTCTATTAGCGTACCTATTGGGGGGTTGGTGACCATTTAAATTTTTACAGGTTGGTCAACCAATCTACCTTATCTGGTATCGTGCCCAATATAAATATACTTATGTATAAAAATACCTCCTATAGATAATGGAAAAGTATAAACAAAAAAGTAACGTACTTTTCTATTAAATCCTATTAACATTGTTATTATACTTTTTATCCTATCTTACTAATACTATGAATGCGAAAGATTAAGTGGATGGATGTGTGTGTATGTTTGTTTTTTGCTGCTATCGTTTACGAAGGGTACGTACTCTACACACACATCAAATAAAGTAACTCGAATGTCAAAAAATGCTTGGAAACCATTTAATTTTTTTGCCAATTTTTTTATTTACTTGATCGCGCAGAATGTATGGTGTCCAGTGCTTGTGTTAGTTTCTTCTATAGACAATTTAAATATTTTTTTTAATATTTATAACACGCGTTTAGTTATGAAGATGTTATTGCAGTAAGTATTTGCCCGTTGCAAAAAATATAATGTAATTATTTGATACTATAGCTAGTATTCTTCCGCATTTAATTTTTTTCTATGGTCGTTGACATTGGACAGGTTTACGTAAAAAAACCATCGGTTATGAAGTAAAAAACGATATACAATACGTAAAAAAAAAACGTATTGTAATCGTATCAGATTCTAATTTAGATGCGGATCAATAAAAAAAAAAATAATAAAGAAGACCAATGTAGACTTTGTTATACTTATCAGGTATTATGGCTGACCACCTGTCACTACTAACCGAACTTTTACATCTCAACTATACCCTCAAAATTGGTCACATGTGGCACCATGTGGTTCTATCGGCCCTTGGTGCTCTACCTAGCCCGTAAGGGATAAAGGCGTGATTATATGTATGTATGTATACTTATCAAGTTTCTTCAACCAAGTAAGAATGGGGCCAGCGGGAATAGAGAACTTTTACAGTACCGTGGTCATAAAGTTCCCATATTTACCAAACAGAAGTACAAAAACATCACACACGACTGTTCTCGACAGCGGAACCGTTGAAAACGTTTTTACTTGAACGATAAACATCTTATTCACTACCCTTTACACGGCTTCCGTGACTGTGAGTGATATACCGGAGAACTCGTAAGGGGATCTATTTACTTTTTATCAACCGACTTCAAAAAAAGGAGGAGGTTCTCAATTCGACCCGTATGTTTTTCTATGTTTGTTACGCGATAACTCCGCCAATTATGAACCGATTTGAACAAATCTTTTTTCGGCGTATAGGTAATACCTCAAGGGTGGTCCCATTTAAATTTAATAATAATAATTAACTTTTTAAAATAATTACCTTTTTTAAAAAAATAAAACCGACTTCAAATGCGTGAACACAAAAAAAACTAAAAATTAAAAAATAATTCCTAATATCTATTACCTAATACTATAATTTTCCTAAACTATGTCAATGTAATTAAAGTTAAACCAGCTAAATATCTTACAATTTGAAGTCGGTTTTATTTTTTTAAAAAAGGTAATATAATTAGCCGAGCATTTAAGGAGGTGTAAAGGTATTCTGTTATTCTTTATTACCCGACTGCGCCAAAAGGAGGGTTTCTTCGAGTGTATGTTTGTATGTTTGTACCTATATATTTCTTTGGCATGGTTTAGAGCCTCAACGGTTTGTCGCATTTGAGCTTCAGATATATCACTAGACTCGTCACTGGTGAGAGAGACACTGGATAAAAATTGTCAAGTAGTCAGTTTTTTTCTCTTTAATTAAATGATTATGACCCGGTAGCTCAGTGGTAAGAGCACTAGCACGGAATGCAGAGGTCGTGGGTTCGATTCCCACTCGGGTGAAGAATTTTTTCCATTTCTTTATTAATAATTTTAAATGATTATTGTAAGAACAAGGTACACATCAACCTATCGCAGTCCACTGCTGGACGTAGTCTTTCACCGGAGCACGCCAAAAAGCTACAACTGCTTTAAGGGTTTTTTTTCCATACTCACTACGCTGTGCGGTTTGGTGACCGGAGCATAGTGTGATTTTCAGACTATGTTGTCAACACGGGAGGCGCTCCTGCCCACCTTCCGAAAATTCTTAATTATCTCTAACGATATTACCCACGGGTAAACACGGGCTGGTGTTCTACTCTACCGACACCATGGTATATGAGTAAACTTCTTCAGAAGAATCTTCATTTCCTGATACCCGATTACTGGTCATTTTCTTAACAAATTCTGTCTCATTATATTATTTAACCTTATTCATTTCCATTAATTTGTTTGTCTTAGCAAAGCGCCATCAGCCACTTAAACACTATCTTTTTATCAACAGAATATCCACGTCTTATTGAAAATTTATCAAACTTTAGCTCTGCTGACATTTGATACATTTTAAAAGGCACATCAGCACTCGCAACTTTTAATTAGGTACCTACGTTAAAATAAAAATCCTACGTTCACTAGACAGTCTCATCCACCATCCTATATAGATTGCATTATGTAAACACAGCAAGCACTACGTCTGGTCTGGATGCAAGCCAAATTGAGCCCGAGTTAGAACAGCCGTACATCACTGGTTCCACAAGGCGTGAAGATGGAAGTATAATGATTTAAGTCCTAACTTCAGATTCAGGGATGGAATTTATTTTCTGCGATTTACTAAATCAAACCCACTGTCGGATAGTTCGAGTTGGTCGTCTGATTGCGGTTTAAAGATGATAAAGCTAAAGCTGTGACTAAAGACTAGATGATGGTAATATAGGGTTGGTTATTAAAGTATTGGAGTGTGTCATTATTATCTCTTGGCCCTTATCCCATTTTAAATAAGCACACTGTACAAGTCAGTAGAGGGACAAGAGGGTTTTGGTGTTTTGTAGGCGGGCTGTCACTACTAACCGAACTTGTACATCTCAACTGTACCCTCAAAATTGGTCAGAGTGGTTTTGGTGGTATGGTTCATAATGGATCATATGGATATATAATCACGCGTATAAATGTATGTAAATAAGGTCGGCGCAATATGGTTTCTGTCGAAACTCATAGAATTGTAGTATGCAACTCTTCTAATTTGCTCAGTGATTCCATTGGTCCTAACAAGCTTAATTTGAAAATACCAATAGATATCTGTTGCCCGCGAGTCTATGTAGACTCCAGAATGTAGCCTATGACAGGTGGTCAGCCCATCGCCTACAAAACACCAAGACCCTCTTGTCCCTCTACTTACTTGTACAGTATACCCGGGAAGAGAAGCAGCTGTAGTATGATACGTTTTTTTTTTTCACTCCCAGAAATTATCCGGCATAAAAATATTTTCCCGGGATAAAAAGTAGCCTATGTATTAATCCAATGTGTCAGCCAAGTCCATAACAATTTTTATTAAAATCGTTCCAGCAAAATTTACCTGAAAGAGTAACAAACATCCATCCATCCATCTATCCATCCATACATTAAGCCATAGGTACTTACAAACTTTCGCGTAGGATAGTATTAGCTGGGGTACTAGGACTTATACTTGCTTAGTGTAATCGAAGCCTAACAGCATTAATATGGAACGAAGGTACAAGACAGGTGCCTCAAGGAATATGAAAATGTACTGTTTACTAAGTAGGCTAATAAGAAGCTAGTCGGAATATTAAATAGATATAGCAGAAATAAATATTTCATACGCAACTTTTCTTTCGTACCAATATATGAAATTAAGTTAATTGTACATACATCTCTTCTTTTATCCTGTAATTTATATTTTTGGTGTGTGTGTATTATATTACTTATATTATAAATGTTAAAGTGTGTATGTGTGTATTTGTATCTGTCTTTCACGGCAAAACTACTGAACTGATTTGAATGAAATGTGGTACACAAATAGTCTAGAGCCCGAGAAAGGACATAGGTAATAGGTGGTAAGGACTTATTGCGGTAGGTGGCACCACCGTGCGATAATCGAATACCGTGCAGTGTGGAATATAAATGGGTGACTTCAGTTATTGGAAAATATATTACATTACTATTAACTAATATAACTGTTACAGTATAAAAACTATGTAGTATGTCTCCCAAAAATAACTAAAGTAAACAAATTTCCGCATCTTGTGACACTACTCGTATATCAAAACTTTCAGCATACGTGACTTAGGCTATATCCAGACATAACATATGTATGCAGGAACTCTTTTACGCTACTCACATGCAAAATCTTTGAGATTTGACATTGTGATGACAGTGTTACGGACTTTTTTTATTTAATTTTATTTGGCACTCACACTATAATGTTCTGTGCACAGCTTCCATTTTTATTTATAAAAATGAAAATGTTACAGGGTGTTGGACTAATATATAATCCTAGCAGAGTCCACTGCAAAACAATAATTGTTTTATTGTAATGCATTAACCAACCCTAAATCCTACACTAATACCTACATAAACTTATATAAGTAGCTAAAAAAATCAATAATAATTAACAATAAACAGACATCGTTAGAAAACAATAACAGCCAATGGGTTAACCATCTTCGAGGATCATCGCGAGCAATTGAACACGTCAAGCCGTCTATCTCTCCTGCTGAGGTCGTTGTACAAGCGGCACATACGCACAAGGGGGTTATAAAATGTATATCTGCAAAGTGAAAACCACTTGGGCACGGATCCTGTACCGCATGTTAATGTTGATTAGGGACAGAAGGTAACGAGAATCAACTTGCGAGTGGATGATTTTGTGAAGGTAGGCCAAACTTATGAGAGTCTTATGCTCGCCCTTTTTAGTGTTTGAAGATAACGCAATAGAAATCACACCAGGTTTCAGTGAATTGCTCGCTTACTGGCATGGGTACACATCCTGTAACATCCGAAAGGACCCTAAACTAAGTAAAAAAGGAATAAAAAAATTACATTATGTTTGGGCTTTTACCGCTACTGACCACAACGGTGTAGTTTCTTAAGTTTTTTTCAAAAGAAAACTTTCTTAACAAAGTTAGTGAAGTTAGTTTTTGACGTCCACAGAGGTGGAAAACCGAGTAACATTTCAAGAAAAGTTTTGGGTGTTTTCCAGATTTGCCGTAAAGTATTCTCGGGAGATCGAAAACCTTTCTTTCGAGTAATATTATAACGTAATCGGTATAGGTACTTTTGAAAGAGGCAGTGGGATCGTTCTTTTAAACTTTCATTTCATTTAGGGCCGATTGTCCCATAGCCTTTCTGAAGTACCTACAAAGTTGATACTGTCTCTATCTTGATCAAGTTTTAGAGAGCAACAACCTTATCCTTGAAGTATGCGATCTGACTATTGGAACGGGCTATATAACTTATTATTCAGGATGTAAGAGAAAGGGTATGTTGATCGAAAAGCTATGTAAACATAGGTTCTCTATTTGAGACTCGAAATCACATGTTTATTTTTCAAGATTGTATGAAAATTCCTGAGTTGTTTAGGAATTCTCCATACTATTCTGAAAAATAAACATGTGATTTCGAGTCTGAAATTTTGTGGATAGGTTGCTTTTAGTGGGCTATTTACATAGCTTTTCGCATAACGTACCCCTTTTGTTACACCCTGTATAGGGTGTAAGTGGTTTCGAATAATATCTTAAGACCTAAGGTCAACCTCACCTGCCCGTGGTACACCCTGCTATTTAACGGACGAGACTCTGACGCTAATAGCTTGTAACAGATGCCTATTTAGAATGACTCGAGACATTTCCTTTTGAATTCGTTACCGGTAGCTAGATTGTTGTATTGTACCCAAAAAGCGGCGGTAGGTTCACCCCCTATCACGTGGAACTTAATAGGCTAATTGGTGAAAAGTAGGTGTGTAATTTGCACACTTCTACCCAACCTTTTGAGGCATACGAGTAACATTCAAAATTTGTAACATTCTTCCGGTACATTACAAACACAAGACCTTACTGTTGGCAAATAACTATGATTGTCGGGAGCGTCTGACTCCGCTGCAGCACCGCCACCAAACAAGGGCGGTGATGCATGGCAGGTTTGAGGTACCTAGAGTACACAACTATTATGGAGACCGAACCCTCAAAAAGCGCCTACCGTACCTTATAAATGCGCTGCCACCGGAACTACAGGATATTAAAAGGAAAAACCAATATAAAATCAAGCTAAAAAAGTATTTTATTGATCTAATATAAGAATGATTTATTATAACTAATAATAATTAAACTAATAACAATTAAACTAACAATAATTAAACTTGCAGATAAACCATGAAAATGGTTTTGCAAGAACGCTATAAATATGTTTTTATATCGAAGTGTATAAATATATAAATAAAATAAAGTAAATAAGTAAATGTACGTTCTTTTAATATTATGGTTGTGATTAAGTCAGCATTCTGTAGGTACTCAAGTTACCTGTAATTACAATCTTGAGTCGTTAGAGGGTCAGCAGAGGGTGTAGGGCAAAAAGAGGGCAAAAAGTTATTAAGTGGTCCAAATAACTTAAGCTCAACTGTCATGGGAACTTACTGATACTGCTTAAGCTCAACTCTGATGCAATATTTCTAAAAGCTCCCAAAACTGCTGCTGAAAATACTTCAATTTGTATACATTTCGGAACTCCTCTTCCAAACAAGATATAAAAAAATAATCAGCTGAAGTGATATGTGGATGGCAGAGCATTTTGAGTTATGAAGACGGAGGGGTTTCATCATGTTGAGTGAGGATAAGTGAGAGTGATATTATCTAGTTATACATACATATATCTAGAGATCACGTTACCTATAGAAACGACTACTGGATGCTGATGACTTCTTCCTATTTAAACTTTAACTTTGTGGTTACAAAGCCGCTACTAAATTTAATGACTACAAGCCGATTTTTTTATAAATAACAAATAAATTTATTTTAATGAATTTTTAATATGAAATTGAGTTATTACACATTTACGTTGAAGAGAAGAGAGAAAGATGGCAATGCGCTCGGAAACGGAAATCGAAGCTTTTTTTACTTTCAATTATATTTTTTATTAACATGAAACTCGTATTAAAAATTATATTTTATAGCATGTGGAATATCCTAGTAAATAGTGATAGCCCAGTGGTTTAGACGTGGGCCTCCCGAGCGAGGGGGCGTAAGTTCGATCCCAGTCACAGGCCTATACCACTGAATTTATTTCATGTACGCATTTACTAAAATAGTCATTTAGCTATACCTAAGGAGGGTTCGCGTCAGACAGGAGGCCGGTCGTAAAACAAATGCCAAATCCATGGCAATGTGAGTTTCGAAAAAAACCATATTGCGCAAAAATAAGATCCCATAAATAATGGTATATCGGCAGGAAGATGATGAAGATGATTTATCTAAGTGAAAGCACGTCAATTATACAAATTGTATAGGATTGGAAATACCTACATAGAAGCTTATATTGCCACATATGACATAACCACGATATAGCAATACAGGGTGTTTTTTCGTTGCCACCCTTAACGAAGGGTACGTACTCTATACATCAAATAAAGTAAGTTTATGCCAAAATATATTTCTTTAAACGAAAAACCGACTTTCGCCCCTATGAGCCAAAACTAAAGTAAAATTTTGCTAAAATATATGTTACGTTATGCCGTGTACGAAGTTTAGAAGGCATAATATTCTCAGATTTAAATGGCAGCAAATTATTAAATGGGCCACATGATGAAAGGGCGCAGAGAGAAATGACTAGGCTTCGAAATTTGACGTCTGACAATATAAGCAACATATAATTACACTCCTTCTTCCTGCCCTGTTCCCAAACATTTTACCTCTTCCTCTTACCATAACCATCTTACTTAGGACACGGCTTAACAGAACATATAATTACACGACTTTTTTATTATCTTTATTATCTTATTATCTCCATCTTCATAAGCCTATTGCAGTCCACTACTCTGGACCTAGGCCTTCCCTGCCATAGGGGGATTTTGTTACTAAAAAGTTCCACTATCTGTTTTTCGGTGGCTCCATCATCAGACCCTCGTTTCCTTTATATTATGTGTAGCTGACCAAAATTCTCTATAAAAATCTAAAAACGGACTACTCGTGCCTTTTATATTTGAGGATATCCCTAGATTCCTTAGAGATTCCATCATCAGATGTTATGTTTTATATGTAGGTGATCAAAACGCTCAGTAAAAGTATAAAAACAGACTACATGTGCCTACAATATTCGAGGATTGCCCACGATTTCTCCAAGATCCCATCATCAGATCCTGATGTGGTGAATATGGGACCAACCTGGAAGTATACCATGACCAACTATAAAAAAAAATTGAAATCGGTTCATAAATGACGGTGTTCTGAGGTAACACACATAAAAAAAAAACAAAAAAAAAAACATTCAGACGACATTGATAATGTCTCCTTATTTGAAGTCGGTTAAAAAATGCAAGGAAACTAATTAAATGAATCTAAGGAATGTAATTTTTTTAATTTTAATTTTTATTACTTGATCGGGCGAAATTTATAGTGTTTATGCCAGTTCTTTCATAGACAGATATTAATTTTTTCTCGTGAAAAATCTTGCTACAAGCGTCAATGTGCTTTTATGCAGAAAAACGCAGTCTATTTACTCAACTTTGGACCCTAATATTTTGGAAACCAGACACTTCCCAGGTATGCTTCCATGGAGAAAAATTATCGTAATGACGAGGAGATTCCGTAGTTTTCGGGAACGTTGACGACCAAAAATCATTCTGTATATGAATACGGGTTTTAATGTAATTTACTTGTATGTGTCCCGATTTAAACACACACTGACGACCCTTCCAAGTACTTTTACAACACCTTTTAAAGTAGCACGGCGCCAGTGTCAGCGAGGTCTCAATTAGTTTCAAACATTTTCATTTAGTTCATTAAAAATCCGCTGGCTATGACAGCAAAATCACATTAGGCACTCAGTCTGGAGTTGGCGACGCTAAAACTAGAGTACGTTTATTTCACCAAGTAGTTCCATTGGACGATGGCGCTAGTTACTATGTGTATGAGTACATTATCTGAGTCAGTGCATACAAAAAATTTAAGTTCCGAAATAAGGCATAGGAGGTATTCTATGCAACTGACTCTAGAAATGCGAATGTATTTTCTAACGGAAAGTTGATGCAAGTTCGGACAGCTTCCTTTATATGACAGCGGATTTAGTTCACGACTTTGTTTGTATTTAAATGTCCTTTGATATTTTCATATTGAAAAGACTTCAAGAATGTACACAATCCAGCGATTTTGATACGTTTGACTTTGACGGTCAATACTTTTAAAGTGCTCTATGTTTATATTGTAATACGAATCTTTGAAAACTAAAAAAAATATTGTTTTCGTTTATTTTCTCAATATGAAATTTTATACAGCCTATATTTAACGGATATAATTAGCTATATTTTATAAATCGGCGGTAGGCTCACCCCTTACCACGTGCGACTTAATAGGCTAACTGGTGAAAAGTGGGTGTGTGATTTGCACACTCTGCCCAACCTCTTTGGGAATAATGGGCGAAACTAATGAATGTACTATATTTGCACATACCGGTTGGCGAACCCGGGACCTATGGCGTCGCAGGCAGGGTCACTACCTACTACACCAATCTGCCGTCAAATTCATATTCTTTGTAAAACTATGTAAGTCTCAACAAGTCACAATATTGTCCAATCTGTACAGCGGCTTATAACAAAAGGGGTATGTTAAGCGAAAAGTTATGTATACCTATAGCCCACTAAAAGGAACCTACCCACCAAATTTCAGACTCAAAATCGCATGTTTATTTTTCCAGACAGTATGGAGAATTTCTAAACAACTCAGGAATGTTCATACAATCTTTAAAAATAAACATGCGATTTCGAGTCTCAAATTTTGGAAATGGGTTCTCCATATTAGGCTATTTACATACCTTTTCGCTTAATATACCCTTTCTGTATAGATTTTTCTTGCTTGAAGGGATAATTCCTGAAATATCTAGAGGACAGCGTATTTGAGTAAGAAATATTTAGATAATTTTGTCGTTAGGCAGACGGGACAAGTACCCAAAAGGAGCTAATTTATGTACTTATTTTGATATTCTGTTCCCGTTCTGAGGAACAAATTATTCTTGTATATTTCACGCAAATCTAATTCAATGAAATTTATCGTAAACAGAATTTCCAAAGTAGGGTTTGATAATGGCGGATATTAGACCCCTAAACAAGTGGATCCTTATTGAATGTTGAAACGTGAATATGTTGATAAGTACTTAATTTGTAAGGTATAATTTGGCATACGGAACGTTATTTTAATGATAACTTCAAGTGGCCTTAAGTTTAGGTGCCACTCATCCAAGGGTGCCACAAACCTCTACGTGAAAACGTTATAATATTTTTACCTATATTGTATAGGTACACTGATTCGCTTGTTATTTATTTATTTACCAGTGGACTACGTCCGCGTGGACTACATAGAAACAAAATGTCTAAATTATCCGGGATAAATACATTTTCCCGGGATAAAAAGTAGCCTATATGTTAAGTGGGACCTGTCACAATATATTCCTGAAAACTACATCGAAATCGGTTCAGCCGTTTCTGAGATTAGCATGCACAAACGTACAGACAAAAATTTCAAAAATCATTCTTTTGAGTACTACTGCGTTGATAAAGGTCTACTGTAATATTTTTTCTCATATATCTTCCATGCACAGACAGCGATCCGTTACATTTTTATTATATGTATAGATTTGGTATTGATGCTATGAATATAGTAATAACAACAATATAGTGACATACGGCTAAATTATGGTCTCCACAAGTATGCAACAAATCATTACGTAAGGCGCAACACACACAACTAATTGATTCGACTTACTAATATAGCAAAATAGTTTGTTATGTACTTAACCACTCCCGGTTAGGTACATCACATATAATTCAGGTTAATTAAAACATAAAACTATTTTAAAAAGGATCCAGCTATGGCCCGTCTTACCGTCACAGCACTTGTATCAAACAGATCTATCTATGTCCAAAGTCTTACTATTCACTATGGGTGTGCCCACCACCGGGCCCTACACCCTCCACTGACCCTCAGATCTGATAACTCATAATTGCGACAACAGGCACTTGCACTAACTACAATCGCCATGAGAAACCAGACCCGAGCACCTAGCATGCAAGACGATACATTGCACTATTCCGAAATCAAAAACTAGATAAATAAACTACATATGTTTCGCCAACAACCGTGGCATCCTCAGGATTATAGAAATTAGTAAATTAGTAAAGGTTCATAATAATTAGTGGTTTACTAATTTACTAATTTCTATAATCCTGAGGATGCCACGGTTGTTGATGCCATAGTGAATGTTTGAACTTCCGAATTGTAACGCCTAATACAATTTCATTTATAAAAAGTCTTACTAGTTAAATTGAAATTATGTTGAAAGTATTTTGCAGTTTTTTCTAAAATGATAAAATAACTTTAAAAAAAAATAAAACCGACTTCAAATGCGTGAACACAAAAAAAAACTAAAAATTAAAAAATAATTCCTAATATCTTTTACCTAATACTATAATTTTCCTAAACTATGTCAAAGTAATTAAAGTTAAACCAGCTAAATATCTTACAATAGTTATACTTATATACCTATTGTTTTTTAGAGTCGGTGCCAGCCGTATTAAGTTTTCAAATTATTGCTTTCTTTTTTGTTTGTTGTATTCTATTGTATTTGTTATTCTTAGTTGGTATAGGTTTTGTTGTACCAGGCTTAACATACAACTTATTTCTTAATATTTTTTGTTTCATTGGGTACTTTTTTCTTATTTCATTAGGTTTAATATTCATTTATTACTGGCACCGACTCCAAAAAACAATAGGTATATAAGTATAACTATTGTAAGATATTTAGCTGGTTTAACTTTAATTACTTTGACATAGTTTAGGAAAATTATAGTATTAGGTAAAAGATATTAGGAATTATTTTTTAATTTTTAGTTTTTTTTTGTGTTCACGCATTTGAAGTCGGTTTTATTTTTTTTTAAAAGTTAATTATTTTATTTTAAAATTTATAGTGTTACTTTTTTGTAGATACCCTTAGTGCATTTAATATGGGTAGGCCTACTAAACGCGCAAGTTCATCCCCAATTTTTCACCCTTGGGGGTTGTTTATTATTAAATTTAAATGGGACCACCCTTGAGGTATTACCTATACGCCGAAAAAAGATTTGTTCAAATCGGTTCATAATTGGCGGAGTTATCGCGTAACAAACATAGAAAAACATACGGGTCGAATTGAGAACCTCCTTTTTTTGAAGTCGGTTGAAAATATAACTAATTCTCCCCATCTGTCACTTTCTCTTTTCTTAAGGTGGGTTAATGAGATAGAAAACTGTCAATAGGATGTTTACTATGGTTGAATTTTAATGACATTTTATGCTTATCAGAATAAATCATCAAAATTATACCACCTATCTGTAAAATTACAATTTGATTAGGTGTCCAAATGAGGTAGTAATAAGCCTTCAAAATTAGGTAAGTGGGCAAGTCCATTTTTTAAATGTGAAATTAATTGAACTTTTGCTTTGTGGCCATTATTTATAAACGCAATATTTAAAATGGCTGCAGAACAAAAGTACTTTTACGCGCATACAAATTACTAATGAAAGACGTCATAATTATGGTTTCCGTTTGTATGGAGCGTTTTTTGGCAAGTCTAAAATTGTAATTTGAAATCGTTATATCCCGGAAAGTTTTCACGCTAGCGAAGTTTTTCTTTCGCAAATGTTTATTTTATTTTATTATCTTTTGATTTAAATACAATAAAAAAAAACTATAAACGACCCTATTAGTTCCACCACATGTTTGCCACAGGACATTTGTCAATTTACAAATGTAATAAAAAAAAACAAGAAAAATCATGTGAATGCTTAGATAAAATATCGCATATTTATTGTCATTGCGAAACCATGATTTTTCTCTCGTAATTCCATTATTAAGGCCGAAGGCTCACAATAAAGCTATAGGTAAATCCGAAGAGTCGGCTCATTGAATTAAATTTGTATTGTCAGAGCGAAATTTATACAATATTAAAAAAATTCACGACTATTTAATAAACTTTATTAATCGGATTGTTTTATAACATTGTTAAATAACAATTGAAATTTGTTTTTTATTTGAGCAGATATTTTAAAGTATGTGTTTGGGAACATTCTGTGAAAAAGATTGTCGGAATAATATCTAGATATTTGTCACGTAAATCAACTAAACGAATTTTGATGAAACTTAACCTGAATAACACTTTAAGCCATTATTTTTTTTTAATTGGTGATCAGCCACAGTTAGAATATTTTTTTATTTAAATCTAATTACCTATAAGTATAAATCACATAATAATAATTTGAAAGAAAGAAATTATTTATTAAGCATTCAAAAATGTTTCACAATACAGCCAAACAGAAAAGCATAATTATGCTAAAATGGACCCACTTCAGCATAGAGCTGCAGACCAAAACAGATGGCCTGCAGCGCTGATTTTCAATTATATACCCATAATGCATAATATTTATAATTAAGGGTTAAAGAAATCACCACTATTAAATCTCATATTAAACTGAGCCGACATTAAACACGTCCGTGTATTTCGATTCAGCGAATTTATTCAGAAAACTCGTTCTGAATATAAATGCGCCTCGAAATGAGAGGGTTATCATAAGAGTACTCACTAAAGACAGACTAAGCATTTTCCGATAAAGCTACCTTTTAAATCAGCCGATAGCGAACGATTATCGACTTTATCACGTGACCCATTTGCTACAGAATCATGTGACATTTCTTCTTCGTAGGGTTAAAGCGAAGCAACGCAATTATTTTTCGGCTAACAATAGGCGATGGGCTGACCACCTGTACATACTACCACCTGTACGTACTAACCGAACTTGTACATCTCAACTATACCCTAAAAATTGGCACCATGTGGTTCTATCGGCCCTTGGTGCTCTGCCTACCCCGTAAGGGATAAAGGCGTGATTATATGTATGTATGTAACAATAGTTGTGGCTTCAGTCCGATGCATGTTAAGTTACCTATAGCGGTGATAGCCCAATGGTTAAGACGTGCGCCTTCCAGTCGAAAGGCGTAGGTTCGACCCTAGTCACCAGCCTGTGTACTATTTTATTTATTTCATGAATGGATATCAATATTCTTAAATGGACACTTAGCTATACCCGAGAGGGGTTGGCGTCAGGCAGGCAGCCTAATATCTTTGCAATATGATTTTCGAAAGACCGACTCCATAAATAATGGAATAAGAGAAGGAATATGATGTAAGTTAAAACTTTCAGAAAATAAAATAGATAATCTCTCTCTCTTATATTAGTTTGTGAATTCCCGATGGAGTCTGTTAAGGATTAATACGACTTTCTGCTGTTTGCTCTTAATATTCTTATCAATTCTTTATACTAGCACAAAGAGGATGCAGCCTTTTTACACAGTATTGATGGGGGATCCGGAATATTTCCGGAAAAATCATATTTGATTTTTATTCCAATCCACGTGCACATCATCATGGCTTTTATGAGCTATTTCGAATATATTTAGAACTACCTTATGTTAAAGCTGAATATTGATTTTAAACACGCCTCATCATTAACTTCATTATCAGCCATGAGTGAGAACTCCACTGCTGAACATAGGCCTCCCCAACAACCTCCATTCTGACCGGTCGGATGCAGGCCGCTTTCGACTGATGACGCCCGCGACCTAGGCCGTCTGTCCATCTCGCGGGTGGCCTTCCCACGCTGCGTTTGCCGATACCTGGTATCCACTCCAGAATCTTTCGGCTCCATCGGCCATCAGCTTTTTGAGCCATATGCCCCCTGCACAATACAAACACGCATATTTTTTAAAATATTTAGTCTAATAAATTCGCCTTAAACACTTAATTTTAACTCATATGAAATGTATCCAGATTGAATGCGAGTAAAGTTTAATTTCGCTTGGCGCATTTTTGTGATCTTGCTTTCGGATGATAAAATTACTTATTTCAGTCACGTAACTGTACCTAATTCGTGTTGGGTTATCATTTTTATGTGACATTACTGATTCCGGAGGCGGATTTAATAGATACTCGTAAAGTGTTTTCTTATTTCATATTATATACAGGTGTTTTTTCGTTGCCACCATTAACGAATGGTACGTACTCTATACATCAAATAAAGTAAATTTATGCCAAAAAAATGCTGGGAAAAGATGTAAGTTTTTTTTATTTTTATTGCTTGATCGGGCGGAATTTATAGTGTCCAGTGTTTATGCTAGTTTTTTCATAGACAAATATTAATTATTTGTCGTGAAAATATCTGTGCATTTATGCAGAAAAACGCAGTCTATTTACTCAACTTTGGACCCTAATATTTTAGAAACCAGACACTTCCCAGGTATGCTTCCATGGAGAAAAATTATCGTGATGATGAGGAGATTCCGTAGTTTTCGGGAACGTTGACGACCAAAAATCACCCTGTATACCTATACGAGTATAAATATAGGTTTTATTATGAAGTAAAGTTTTTTAAATAGAACTCAATCTCTCAGGCATTGAGCTAGCAAATCGTCGAGGATCTTTACATTTAGCGCAGATACGCTAAACGCAGCTATAGGGTATCCTTCATAATCCTGCAGTTTTGGCCACTATTAATGTAGTCAGGTTTTTTTAAAAATAATGTTATTGAAGTCTTTAATAATATTTGATTTAAAAATTCACATTCCCCATACGTAACACAAGACAAAATTTTATAAAAGCTTGTAATAAAACAACCTGCAAACTTCAGATCATTTTCGACGCGAACAAAGCAAACATCGAATGATATGATAATCTCAAAGATACGAGCATTTCTTTGTGATCTTCGCTGCAAAATCTGGAATACACTTTGCAGAAGTTCCCTCACCGGATCGCAGTTGACGTGAACTTAAGCAAAGAGAATCCAGATAAGCCTGGCGTTATGAAGCATGCGTCCTATATTTGAATTTCAAAGCGATTGTCGCACAAGTTCGCTTGGAAGCCGGAAGCAAAACTTCAACTGTTTTTTTCATAAGCAACGGTTGCTTTTTAAACTGAAGTCAGCTTATCTGTGTATACACTGTTTCACTGTGCTACTTATATATCACTTATAGCCAGGCTAGCATATAAAAAAAACCGTGTATTAATTTATTAACCGTGTATTTGTATTAAGCTTATTACCTAGTTTAAAAGTTTTTATTAGTAAGGTAGTTTTATTAGGTATTTATTGTAATATTATCACGAATGACTTAAATCTATACATATCTATGAATAAAAGCTTGCCTCAAATGTAATAACCAATGGTCAGTTTCAATACTTGAGTCAAAAAGAATCTCAGATTGTTTTATTCCAAACTGGCTGACCCGGCAAATTTTGTACCGCCTTATAAAATTAACAACTAACTGATAAAACTTTATACGAACCTTGTCCTAAAAAATTCAAACAAAAAATAAAAAGAATCATCCCTTTTGGGTTAGTAGTTCTGAAGCTATTCGCATACATAAAGCTATATATATATAGCTTTGAAATTTTGTATAACTAGCTATATTCAACAGATGATATGGAGTCTTCCGACGTCTCGGACCGCGGTCCCAATCGCCGGATACCGTTTTTGAATCCGTCGACTGGGACCGCAAAATATCTGACGTAAATTGTACAGTCACAAGAAAAATTTTAATATCAAAATATTGTGGGCAATGCAATGCATAAATATGTAATAAAAATAATTAAATGAAATTAAAGAAGTGAAATTTACTTAAAACAAATACATATCTAAATAGAAATCAAAGTAATAAAAATCACCAGTTAAAACATCTATCGGCGTGAACTGATTCCGGTGACAGTTCATTTACAAAATAATTATTAAAAAAGCTAAGAGAATATAATTTAATGTACAATAATAACAATGCATCACTACAATAGTATTTATTTTAGCTCTCTCGATCCATCGCGAAGTATACAGTAGACGTGTAGACGTTGTATCCAAATTGCCGGTTTTTATATTATGGAAAAGCGGTGGTACAAGAAACGGAATGATTCTGTTGGAGCAAGAAAAGTAGACTTTCCGTATAGCGTTCGATGTTGAAGTGCCTAAAAAGTACCAACATTTGTTGCTTGCTGACTACAGAGAAAGAAGAAAGCGCATTTTAGTGTTCGCTGGTGAAGAAATGAAAAAATACATATAGACTTGTAGGTGTTTCTTTACTGATGGCACCTTTAAAATCTGTGTTAATATTTTCTATCAACTTCATACGCTACATGCAGATGTAGGAAGTACTGAAACCCACTTTATTATTGTTCCCGTAGCATATTTATTATTATACAATTTAAGTATAAGATAATTAATAGTTAATAAGTAAAAGGTAATTTTTTTCAAATTTAAATTTGTTATTAAACTTTTTGTAAGGAACTGGTGTGATAACAGATTGTGATTTTTTTAAATGTTTTTTTAAGTTAAAAATATTTGTTTATATTGTTATTTTAATTTATAGTACATATTTGCTATTTGTATGTGGTATTAAAAATGATTTTTTTCAACAATCTCTCGGATTAAAAACGATTTTCATAAAAAAATATTAAATTCCTTTTCTTCTGACTATACTACAAATCGATCAGAACAATAGGCTTTTTTATCCATATTAAGCGTGGTCCCAGTTGCCGGAAGAAAAATATTAAATTTAATAAATCCGGCGATTGGAACCGCAGTCCGAGTTTCGAGTAGTCCGTGTTGCCGGAAGACTCAAGATATGACAGTGACATTCCCTTTCGCAGTTTTTTTATTTCAGCAAAATAAAGAAAAAATATTGTTTATGGTTAGTTATCATCAGCCTATTGCAGTCCACTGCTGGACGTAGGCCTCCCCCAGGGCACGCCACAAGACTGCTATGGGGGAACACATACTTAACGTAAAAACATAAATTTTATTTAGTCAAAGGATTATAGAATCAATAATCAACCTAATCCAAAACATCGGTATAACGCTCGAGTAACTTCCAATTTAGCATTATGACCATCCTTACTACTCGTATTAGTTAATAAAATAAGTATAAATAATATTTTCAACCCGTTCCTTTGCTAATTTCACGCATATTAGTTTCCTGAACATAAATCCTGAAGCGTGTGACATTACAAAATGGCTATTATAGAAAAAGTTGACTGTCAAACCCGTTTGCCCGACAAAATGTGAAACAAGTAGATACGGTGTCAGGCAGGCAGCCGGCCGTGAAACAAATGCTAAAATCTTTGGCAATGTGAGAGTTTCGACTCCAAAAATTGTTGGAGTTAAGGGCAGGAAAATAATGATAAAGTAGGTACTTAAGGGGTCTACCCTCTTTAGACGGGCAAAGATAAGGCTATTTTCACGAATTTTTTTGACCGGTATACGTCATAAATATGGACATAAAAAGTGTTAGGCCTAAAAAATACACTATTTGATTACACAAGAATTTTTTTTTAATATTTATTTTAATCAGTTTTTATACATAAAAAACATAATTTAAAAAATCCAAAAACCCGACTGCGTAAAAAAGAACCAAACTATGTATATAATAATAATAAAAAAACTGAAAAGATGAAAACAAGCACTTAGATGTCCAGTGGTCTAGAATTCTATAATATTATTATGGAATTAATAATAATTGAAGAAAATAAAATATTTTCTAATGATGTAATATAACAACTGAACAGCCAGGATCCATTGAAATATTAATAGCTTGGCTGTCGGTTACTGGATCCCGACTGTTCAGTTGTTATATTACATCATTAGAAAATATTTTATTTTCTTCAATTATTATTAATTCCATAATAATATTATAGAATTCTAGACCACTGGACATCTAAGTGCTTGTTTTCATCTTTTCAGTTTTTTTATTATTATTATATACATAGTTTGGTTCTTTTTTACGCAGTCGGGTTTTTGGATTTTTTAAATTATGTTTTTATTTATTTTATACTTTTTAGTTAATATAGCTACTAATAGGCATCCTTCAAGAAACACGCTCGACATGCTCGGCAGCAAAAAGGTTTCGTCATGCTGCTGTCTAAAAACTTATATACGAGAATGGTTTTCAATCGATATAGATCCTAAATGGTTAGTCGAATCGAAAAATGTTGAGAGAAACCTATAAATTATTTTTAAATACCTATTCAACGATACCCCAGTCGATATAGTTTGTCGACTTTAATTTTTTTAATTTTTACAAAATGGCGTCCAGTAGTCGCCATATTGCATTTTCACTAACGTCATGTCTTCAGTGACACTCGCCGGACTAAGAGGAATCGATTGACGTATGAGTCATAAAAATCGGCCGAGGCGTTTGGTTCGTGTAGTGCTTCAAAGGAACATACAAACATACATACATACATAGGCTGTTAAAGACAATACCACTCCTTTGCGGCGCGCAGTCGGGTAAAAAAGAACGAGTTATTTATACTTTATAAGTTTCGCGTCAGACGACGAAGTATCGAAAAAATCGCTATTTAGAGACGACCGTCAACGACGTGTGCCCTTATGCGTGTGCCCGCATTCGGGCTGTATACTCGAGCATATCCCCCTCCGCACCGCGCCGCGCGCCGCATGCCAGGCCACGCCCTATCTTTTTGCTTGCTAACGCATGAGTTGCTTTGCGTTGACGCAGAATTAACATGTTCCCGTGGGAATTTTGAGAAAAAACGTATCCTATATTAATTACTCCCGTGATTGAAATGAATCTAATGATACCGCATACATATTTTTGTTGTTTAAAGGGAAATTTAGAAAAAATATTATTATGTCTTTATCCCGTGGGACTTTTATGATAAAATGTATCCTATGACACTCCCGTAATCAAGACAAATCTAACGATACCTCATACATCAAAATCCATCAAGCCGTTTAGGCTACAGGAGGTCACAAAGGAACAGACATACATACATACATACATATGTGTTAAACACAATACCACTCCTTTGCGTCGCGCAGTCGGGTAATAAACACAATACCACTCCTTTGCGTCGCGCAGTCGGGTAAAAATGAGGGAGAAGACTGGTCCAAAAAAAAAGATGAGTGTGCGCTGTTGATGAAATATCTGGAATGGATGATCTGAAAAAAAAATAAAAAATAGTTTTAGATTCAGTAAGTAAATGGCTATAGCGCATATCATACGATTTTTTTTTTTCAAAAATGACAAAATGGCAGCCATTTTTCGAAAAAGTACGAAAAATCACGTTTTTTCCGTCGTTCTTTGCCAAAAATAAATAGTTAAACTCAAAATTTCAAAAATCGTATGATATGCGCTATAGCTATAGTCATCAAGAACATGTGGTTAAATTTTGGTAAGGTTCGGTTGAATAGTTTCGGAGATTTTATCAACAGGCCGTCCAAAAACATCATTCCGAGAAAAACGCGTTTAAAGTTTTCTGTAACGAAAAATCGTGAAAAAATCTTACTTACGTCTAATCAGCGATGCCTGCACCATACATTATGCCTTCATCTTCTTCATAGTGCACATTTTCATCCAAAATAGCCTGCCTTCGTTTCGTTCTGGCTTCCTTAGAGGCATCGGTGCTGCGGCGGTTTGCAACTCGTATGCGCGTTCTGTCACAGTCAGCAGCAAACTGTGCGGCGATCGGGCCGATTTTGACGCCCATTACTTCCAAGATTTTTAATCTCCTGCTCGGATCTTTATAAATTTTCAGTATGATACTTTTAAATATGTATACTTTCGAAAAATACAAAAAAAAAAAATCGATTTTTTCAAAATTCTAAAGAGGGTAGACCCCTTAAGGACATTTTAACCTAAGAAAAGTTTTAACAATAACTTTATTTTTATTATTAGAATAGAACAAAAGAATCGACATATGTAACGAAAATAGATAGAATAGTGGGAGAATAGTGTAAACCCGCAACAGTAGCAAGAACAATAGGCACTCAGACTCGACGTAAAGAGAATCGACGTAAAGGGAATAAATCATATACAGGGAGTAACAAAAAGGGTATGTTAAGCGAAAAGCTATGTAAATAGCTCACTATAGAGAATCTATTTCCAAAATTTGAGCCACGAAATCACATGTTTATTATTCAAAATTGTATGAACATTCCTGATTAGTTTAAAAATTCTCCATACTATCTGGAAAAATAAACATGTGATTTCTAGTCTGAAATTTTGTGGATAGGTTCCTTTTAGTGGGCTATTTACATATCTTTTCGCTTAACACACCATTTTTGTTACACCCTGTACATTTCTAACATGATATATATCAGTAAAAAGCAAGTTGCCCTTTTGGAAATCATTGCCTGTAAGGTTGATTCGATTGTTTTTGGCATAAGTTTCTTGTTACGATTTTCACCAATGATCATTATGTGTTGCTGTTTTGCAATGATACCAATATCTGTAATTTAAAGTTCGTTTACCGATCTTGTTTGTTGGTATCTCTACAAATATGTTATCTCTTCTCTAGTCAGTGACGCTTGTTTCTTATGTTACGTCTTGTGCTTTATCTATTTACACTCCTACTATTGGTTAATTCGCGTTATTTCATAGAACATTTTTCATATTACTATGATTGCTCATACTGAGCTTGTTTTCTTATTCCTATTAAGCTTCTCTCCATCTATTAGGTACCTAATAAATTTACAATTTGTCTATCTACGGTTAAAACTGCAGCTCTACTTTGGAGTGAAAAAAAATACATTAAAAAAACTATACAACCAACCCACAAACGGTGTGATAGTGTCTAACGTAAACCCAAAGTGCGCTCAAAAGAATATATCAGTTCGTACTCCAGAGATTCGAGCAATAAATCTCTTGTATCACGCAAGACCATTGCGTTCCTATCGCGATTCAGAACTAAAACAAAAGAAACTAGAGTAGAGTTATGTTTTTCTGGATAGCTATTAGGATTATAATAAGTATTGCTGATGCAGTATATTACTGAATAATATGAGTACATTCATCAAACATCGCTCATCATTTCAGCCATGGGATGTCAAACACTGAAAGAAAATTAGGCCTACGTCGATGCGATGATCTATGCGATGAATAATTTTGAATCTCAAGCAGGTGCCTGATCTAAAGACATACATATATTAAAATCACGCCTCTTTCCCGGAGGGGTAGTCAGAGATCACGGATCTCCATTTTCTGCGATTCTGATACACCTCTTTTGCTTCATCTACTTTCATGATATTCTTCATGCACGCTCGTCGGTCTAAAGACAATTCGAAATTTTATAAAAAACAACCCTAACTAGTATGTAAATTACTCTCATTTTCTCTCGGTTGAAGCAACTTCAATTGTTGCATCAGTTTTCCGTCATAGTTAAGGGTGTACCTGCTATTGTCACCTCGGCTTCAAACGTCAATTATATATGATTGCTTCAGAAATCAACTACTAACGAAGCCAACTATTTATGACACCTTACACAATCGATCAAAATGAATGAATTTCGTTAAATGTTTTGTTCGTTTTAAAAGTTGTTTCATCTGAGGATATATTGATAGAAATTTAATATACCTATATGTGGGCGTGCATTTCAGTTGACATTCAGCGATATTTTAATACAACTAAATCACCGTATAAATTAATTAACTTTCAAAATATAAATTAAGAAACAAATCATCTATTTATTTTCTTAATACAAGTGTATTAATTAAGTTAGTCAGTGACATGGATATTATTACAAATTAATTAGTAATTTATTTGCAAATTGCTAAAATCATATCATTCATAAAATTGAAATAGTTAGATTTATTTTTGGCTATAAAATTTTACTTCAATTGATCCTTGTTAAATGCAGCACTGCTGTACCGTTTCCTAGGCTCGAGTTATCGCTTCCCAGAAGTGTATTTAGGTGGAAACAGGCGATTTTTGCCCGCGATATTATTTTAGATACTGTTCTAGATATATGGACCACTTGTAAGCTGAGAAACGGATTAGAATACAGAGTATAAGCTGTTTTAATATTGTCGAAAAATAATGCAGTGTTAATAATTGTTTTAAAAGCTAGATACTTCACATAAATACAGCAAAAGGCATGAAACTATGCCTGAAAAAAACTACCTAATAGTCATCACAGTTGAGATATTTTATTTCAAATGACAGCTTAAATAATATCCACGCCTACGTATTATCCTCCTTTTAGATTTGGCATAGTCGGGTAAAAATAGTACCATATAAGCCCAAGTAAACACGAAAAGCGTGGATTGCGATTCTTTTGTCCCATGCGACGGTTTCCATTCGACTGTTGTAAACAAGACGATATTTACACAAACCTCTCATACACGGCTGGCATAGGCTCGACGGTTATTAAAAAGTAGCTAAACATCGTTTCAGTTATGAAGTCATTTGACATTGGCGCTAGTTTGTATGTAACTATGATACTGTTGAATTTATTTTGTTTAGTTCCTTGAATTTCCCCAGGACTTTGTTATTGAAATGGATATCGTGCATAGAGCTTTGCAGAATACAAATGTCGATGGGGTTTTTTGTAGGTAATGGTAGGCTTAACGATATCGCAATATGCCGGTTTACACTTTTGGTGAGCTTTCAAAAATATGCGTTAGGTACTTACTAATTACTTCAGGCAAAATTTCTGGACCCTTGATAGCGATGTTATTGCCGTTACGGAAACATTTCTCTATGACTCTGTAGGCGACGCTGAAGTGAGTGGTAATGCTGAGACGTGATCGTTTAAGTATAACGAGGGGCGGAGGTGTTCTTATTCTTGCTCGCCCGGGTATTGACGTAAAAAGGCGTAGAGATCTGGAAACTACCGGTAATGAAGATATCTGGGCATCGCTTCACATGGAGCAATCTACGTGGCACTTATGTGTAGTGTACATACACCCCCTAGCTTCTGATGAAGTTTATATGAATTGGTTTACTAAAGTAGAATCTGTGAGTGACACGTTGAAAGGCAGTGTTGTGATTGTTGGGGACCTTAATTTGAACCTTGAGTATACTTCACAGAACATTCTAAATTATTATGGTTATTTTCTATCTATATGTGGTCTGTCAGAGAAGAATGAGGTGGTTCATGCGTATGACGGAAAGTTGGATGTTGTATTGGTGGCAGATCGTATTCACACGTTGGCCGTGAAAAAGATCGCAGGTGGAGGGCTAGTTCAAAAGCGTGACCTCTATCATCCCCCATTGGAGGTAGTATTCACCCTTAATAATATGCTGGATAGGACTGCTTCAAACATGATAGGCCCCAGTAATATTGATTCCACACAGGACTGGAACTTCCCTAAAGGCGACTGTGAGCTGTTGACTCGGCTTATTTCTGAGGTTTCATGGCAGAGGGTATTTACGCGCCGGATGTTAACTCAGCCGTGGATGCATTTTACGATATTCTATATGGAATATTTGATATTGCGATGCCAAAAAGAGTACGCCCTAGAAATCCAAGCAGGACATACCCCGTTTGGTTCTCGGCTGACTTGGTCAAGGATTCACAGCATAAGGCTAGGCTTCACCGTAAGTGGAAATCCACCCAAAAGCGGTCAATTTACAACGAATTTTCCTGGCTTAGAGCGGATATTAAGCAGCGGGTTGCCATTGCCTATATTAAAAATGCCTATATTAACCATATTAAAAAGATTGAAAGCAAAGTAACCAGTAACCCGCGTGAATTTTGGCAACACATTGCTAGCCTAAAGTCGAAAGGCGGTTTTGTGCCCAGAGTCAACTTTAAAGGTGAAACATGTTGAAAAAAATGTAGCTACTGCATTTTCATATTTTTTTCCAAACGTCTTCTTGCCCAACGTTCCGGAACTTGACCACGATAGGGCTAATGAATTTTCATCATTTGATCTTAGTACCTCAGCCAACTACGTGCACATAGATAATATCACACTCGATCAAGTGGAATCTGGTATCAAACAGCTCAATAAAGAAGCTCTGTTGGTCCGGATAATGTGCCCGCCTATATTGTAAAATCATGTTATAAATGCATTTCCGTCCCCATCTGGTACATTTTTAATATGTCACTCTCAACTGGAATATATCCTTCTCGGTGGAAGCTGACGAGGGTTATCCCCATACCTAAAACCAGTGGTACCACTGATGTTGAGAACCATAGGCCAATAGCCATAATTTCTGCCATTGCAAAACTTTTTGAGTCCATCCTCCTTAAAGCAATTTCTGCTCAACTGAAACGATTCCTTAGTGATACCCAGCACGGGTTTAGGTCACAGCGCTCCGTAGATTCTAAGCTCCTCACCCGAGTCGATCTTATTTCGGAACACCTGGACAAGGGCATTCAAGTTGATGTTGTCTACTTTGATTTTCGAAAGGCTTTCGACTGTGTTGATAATGATATCCTGTTAGGTAAACTCGCTATCATTGGTTTTTCGCCCAGGCTGCTAAAGCTGTTCGCTGATGCGTGTAGGCAGCATTCATCTCAGAACCTTACACGACACGATCCAGTGTTAGTCAAGGCTCCATTCTCGGTCCCTTACTTTTTGGAATCATTATTAATGACCTTAGCTCGGTTACAGGCAGCGCCAAATGCCTACTATACGCTGATGATCTCAAGTTAGTGTATGGAATTGAGTATGATGAAAACTCTTTATAACTGCAGGAAGACATCAACGCAGTGCATAAATGGAGCATCTCAAATAAGCTTGAATTCAACACTGACAAATGCTGCATCATGACATTTAGCAGATCTCAGAAGCCAATTCGTGCTCAATATTTCCTGGGGACTGAGTGTTTGGCCAGGGTTAAGTCTATTAAGGATTTGGGCATTATATTTGATATAAAACTTACTTTTCGCCCACATATCAAATCCTTGGCTGCCAAACTGTTACAAACGACTGGGATTCATTCTCCGTAATGCCCGTGACTTTAATCAACCCAAGAGCTATCATGACACTATATACATCCCTAGTAAGCAGCAAAATTGAAACAGCATCTACTGTATGGAGTCCCTATGAGACTACCTATTCCCTACCCCTGGAAAAGGTGCAAAAGGCATTATTGTGCTTTATGTACAAAAGGCTATACGGGTATTACCTATTTTTGTACCCAACCATGTTCTTGCTCGGCTCATTAGGTCCTTGGAAGTTAGGCGTAACTACCATTTAATGAGTACAGCTTGTTGCGTTCTACGAGGAGACTGCCCTGAGATTACATGACAACTGGTCAGGTTGTTTGTCCCCAAAATACAAAAACATCTCCTTAGACCGCGCAAGCAAAATCTCTTTGATGTTCCAGCCGCGCGTACTGTGGCACATAGAAACACTCCCCTGGTCCGAGCACTGCACTTTCTGCTTTCTATCTGCAATGCCTGAGTGCGACGTGTTTGCCTGGCGATGGGTGAATGTGTGCGGGGAATGTTTGAGGTATTGTGAGGCGATGGATGGTAGTACAAATCTGTAAATTATTAGGTATCATTGTTTGTTTATTGTTATTATATGTTATAAATTATTACTATAATTTTTATTTATTATTATTATTATTATTTTATTTAATTTTTAAAATTCAAAATTTGGATTGCATAACTCATTGATTTTTACTATAATGTTATGTAATTTTTTTATGAAATAAATAAATAAAATGTCCCATAGGGGTAGGCAGAGACTACAGATCTCCATTTAGTACGTTCCAAACATACATCTCTCGCCTCGAGTCATTAAATTCTTCATACATGCTCGCCGGCTTCGAAAAATTAAAGTATAACATAAAAAAACAACCTATGACACAAATATTCTACAAGTAAGTAATTTACACTTGATGATGATGAGTTCATAAAATATTATTTTTAATATTTTTGGTCAGTCATTAATAAAAAATATTGGGAAATTTTTTTTTTTGACGTGGCTACGCGCTCTAAATAAATAATGGAACAAAAGCAATTAATTAATTTATACCTGATTTATCAGAATTTAGATTAAGTAGTTACTGGAAAATCACTAAGAGGATTTTAGGATAAGCGTACGTATTATTCATCATCTTCCTGCCCTTATACCATTATTTATGGGATCGGCGCAATAATGTTTCTTTCGAAACTCACATTACCAAAGATTTGGCATTTGCATTACGACCGGCTGCCTGCCTGACGCTAACTCTCCTCGGGTATAGCTAAATGACAATTTTAGAAAATCCGTATATACAATAAATTGATGATGATGATGATGATCTCCGACCGTATATCGGGCAAGGCGACCAATCTCTACGGAGATTGGCCAGGTACGCTTGAGATATGTATTATTATATAGTGCACAAGTGTGTGCGCAAACACAGATGCACTCTCTATTCCCTCACTCTCATAGTCCGATGGAACGGACTGCCGACACGACCGGAGAGAGATCAGGCGCAGGACCAGCTGTTTTACGTGCTTTCCGATGCACGAGCTAAGTGACAACGTTAACAACATTAAATATTAATTATATATATTAAGAACACCTGTGGCTGTAATTAAAAAGAAGTGTTAAAAGATTGAAGTAAAATATATATAAGATATATTATTGAGGATTTTCAAAATAAACCAAATTGTTTCTCTGAAAATACAAAGTTTTGTTTTATTTATTACGCCTACATATTACAACAATTATCGTTTAACCACTCTGTTTACACTTTTATCTTACCTGAAAATACAAAGAAACGACATTTAAAGTTCACTAATATCGCTTCCTCAAGTATATCCTTCACTTTATCTATCTATAAGTTTTAATAATAATGAAATAACTAAGTAATCTCAACATCAATCCGCCATTGCATAAAACGTCGCTCCCTGTCAACTTCCAATGACAGCTTTACGAACGCGCGAAGCGCGGTAAAATTTGAAATGACGAAGTGTCATTTCATTACATCTCCCCCGCTACGGGTGAAAATTCTAAGTAATATATCTATGTATTATATACATTATCTCTATAGTCTTCTTCTTCTATTTCGTCTTCTGTTTCAGCTTCTGTTTTGATAGGTTGTAATTTTGTTATGTGGAATAAAGTTGATTCTATTTTCCTATTTCCAGTGTCAATCTTATAAATAGAGTTCGATATTTTTTCTACTATTTTGAAAGGGCCTATTTTTAATTCGTCTAACTTCTTTCGATTTAATCTATTCCCATTTTCGACATAAACACTGTCTCCTACATTAAATTCTTGCATTTTTCTGTTTTTATCAAATATTTTCTTGTTGTATTTGTGTGACTTTATTGTGTTCTCTAATGCCAATCTTTTATCAGCAATCCACTTGTCTTCCTTTTCTATTGTTTTAAGTTCATTTGGTAAAATACTGACATTTGTACCATACAGTAAGTATTTTGGTGCAAAACCTGTAACGGAGTGTTCTGTCTCATTATATTTAAGTATACATTCTTGTGCTACTGTTGTCCATGCTCTCTTATTATTTTTCTCATTCATCTTACACCTTATTTTATTTACTATTGTCTGATTTAACCTTTCATTCAAGCCATTCGAGAATGGTGTATTGACTGCTGTAAAAATTAATTTAATATTATTCTCCTGCAAATAGTCTTTATATTCTCTTGAATTTATGCCCTGATATTGATCTGTCAGAATTATTCCAATCTCATCTGTTTCTAGCACATTCTTTGTTAGTTTTATAAAATCACTTGCATTCTGCGTTTTTGAAGTTACAATCAATGCATATCTTGTAAAATGATCTACTAAAAGATGCAGGTACTTTTTTGTTGATCTAGATCCTCCAAAACCACCAATAGTGTCCATTGACATTATTTCAAATGGTTTTGTTGCTGGTCCCAGTTGTGACATCAATCCAAATTTTCCTTGACATCTAGATTTATTTTTTATGCATATTTCACATGTTTTACAAATATTTATGATATTCTTTGTTAGGTTTTTAGCTGTATATATTGGACTTATTTTCTTCTGTAATTGTCTGATCCCAACATGACATAAATCATCATGCACTTGTTTTATAATTTTTTACTAAATTCTTCAGATAGGATAATTTTTTCATGTTTTTTAATTTTTTTATAATAAATATTATTTTTGTGTATAAAATTTTGTTTCTTTTCTTTTATTGTTTCATTTTTCTCTTGGTCTTCAAATATATCTTCAATTTGTATTAAATTAATTATTTTCAATAATTCCTCTTTGTTATCTTCTGATTCTAATACAGGGTTTCGGCTCAAACAGTCTGCTTCTATATTCTCTCTACCGGGTATATATTTTACTGTAAAGTCATATTGAGATAGGTAGTATGTGAGGTCACCCAATTCTTCATCTGTTCTAGATCTAATATTCATGTTCTCCAGAGGTTTGTGGTCTGAGTATATAATGAATTGTTTCCCAATGAGCCAGTGTTGCCAATATTTGACAGCTTCTTTCATTGCAAGACATTCCAAATATATGGCCTTTTTTCTTTTTTGAGATTCATTCAGTTTTTTTGAGAAATATGCTACTGGTTTGTCTTTACCATCTTGTTGTGTCTGTTTTAATATTGCCCCTATACCTTCTAAGGATGCATCTGTGAAGATTTTTATTGGTAAGTCTTTGTCAAATATTTCCAACACCGGTTGAGAACATAAATATCTTTTTATTTGATTAAATGATTCTTCACACTTCTCTGACCATATAAACTTCTCGTTTTTTCTTAACAATTTATGTAATGGGTCTAATATAATAGCACTTTTCGGTATGTATTCATGGTAAAAATTGGTTTTACCTAAAAATTGTCTGATATTCTTCTGAGTCTTTGGAGTTGGAAATTTTTTTATTGAGATTAAATTGTCTTTTAATGGTCTCACAGAATTATTCTGAATTACATGACCAAGATACTTTACCGAGTCTGAAGCAAAGGTACATTTCTTAAACTTCAATCTAAAGCCTTCTTTTATTATTGCCTCTAATACATTACTTATGTGTCTTATATGTTCCTGAAAGGATGATGAGTATATTAAGATATCGTCAATATAGTTGACTGAGTATCCTGTGAGATTGTGCTTTCTTAAAATATTGCTTAAAATCCTTTGAAAAATTGCTGGTGATGTTTTTAATCCAAAAGGTAAGCAGGTCCATTGGAAGTGGCCACCTTGTGTGACAAATCCTGTTTTACTTCTATCTTCCACCCGTAGTGGTATTGACCAAAATGCTGAGTTTATATCCAGTGTAGTAAAATACTTACAGTTTCTAGTTTTTATAATCAAATCATCTATTAATGGGAAAGGTTGAGCCTGTGGTACAATGATTTTGTTTAATTCTCTGAAGTCTACACATAAGCGGGATCTTTTATTTTCACCCTTTTTAAATGCCAATGTCACTGGAGCAGCAAAAGGACTGTAAGATTCTTCTATCAAATTATTCTTTAGTAACATGGATATTTGCTCTTCAATCTCTGATTTGTCTTCTATTGTGCATCTATATGGTCTTTTGCTACAGTATCTGTTTACTTGTAAATCTATGTGAGCTTCATAATCTCTAACTGATCCAATATCATATTTGTCCTTGGCAAATATTGTTTTATATTTCTTTATGATCTTTTCTATTTCTATTTTCTTCTCTTCATCTAAATGGTCTATCATAATTCTAAATTCTTCAGTTTGAATGTGCTCATTAAAATTTATTGAATATGTTTTTATATTTTTATCTTCATTTTTGTTATTTCTGTATATCTTCTCTAATTTATTTGTGATTTTCCTTTGTTCTATGTGCAAGTCTTCATTCTGGGTTAATTTAAATTTCTTTATCGTATCCAAACCAATTATAAAATCATCAAAATCTTCATTTTCAACTATGTATACATCCACCTCTTCTTCTAACTCAAATATTTTAATTTTTATTGTTATCAAGCCATCTGTTTTCTTTACACCATTAACCGTTTTCATATATGCCATATTTATGTTATTTTTATTTCTTTTACTTTAATCAATCTTGAATTTATTAAAGAGATCTGTGAGCCTGAATCATAAATGGCGCTCACTTCTAATTTATTTTCTAATAAAATCTTAATCTTGATTAATGGTGTACTTACTCGTTTTTTTTTTCTGTATTTAAATCAACTTCAATGATGGAGTTATTATTAACATTTCTAGTTTTGGTAACCTTCTCATATTCATTTTTATTTTTCTTGAACCAACATGATTCATCCGGATGATATCTAATTCCTTTGTCCAAAGATTCACAAGTCTTACATGGCTTCTTCTCATTAGCTCTATTTTTATAAACAAATGTATTACTCTTTATTATGGTAGAATTTTTCTTGTACATCATACCTTCATATTTTCTTATCTCATTGAACAAGTCAGTGGTGTCATTGAGTTCATCCCTGTTTAGTTTATTTAGGATAAACCCGGGTAAACCTATTGCAATAAGGTCTATCATTGTTTTTGTGTCTATTGATTTGTTTATATCTAGTATAAGCCGTTCTTTTTTTAAAGCATAATCAATTAACAGTCCTTCTTTATATCTGAATGCAAGAGCATTTGTGACTATGTCCCATCCTCGGTTTTTAAAAGTTTCTAAGAATTTGTCTTTCCACTCATTCCATCCAGAATTTACTGTTAATTTGATGATCATCGAGCTATACCAATCCAAACAAGATTTTTCTAAAAATAACCGCAATATTTCTATTTTTGTTTCATCTTTTATTATATTAAAGCGCTCACATTCTTTTTCAAAATTCTCTATCCATTGCATTGCATTTGGATTCTTGCTTGTGAATTTTTCAATAATAAACTTCTCAGAAACATTTTTTAAATTGTGTTGATTTTCTTTCTTTGTTGTAGTGTCGATTAATTTTTCCAAGATATGTTGCAGACTGTCATCTTTGCCTGACGGTTGTTTTGTGCTCACTTCTTCTAAATACTGATCTAAAAATTGCATATTACCTTCCTCATCTATATATGTTTTTTTGTGATCTTCATCCAATTTTATCCAAATTTCTCTTAGTTTGATGCCTTTTCTTTATACTATTTTTTATTTTTAGGAAAGTATTCATATTAACAATATATGTATGATAATTCACCGGCCTCAGCTCATCAGGTAGAACATAACGTTTTCCTTCTTCTGTAGATATTGAGGTTATGGCTAATACATTAGATTTTCCATCACTTGAAGCTATCATCGTAAATTCAAATTGCAGCCGGTCCATCTTCTATTAGTTAACAAAATGTCGTTTTATAAGATATATTATTGAGGATTTTCAAAATAAACCAAATTGTTTCTCTGAAAATACAAAGTTTTGTTTTATTTATTACGCCTACATATTACAACAATTATCGTTTAACCACTCTGTTTACACTTTTATCTTACCTGAAAATACAAAGAAACGACATTTAAAGTTCACTAATATCGCTTCCTCAAGTATATCCTTCACTTTATCTATCTATAAGTTTTAATAATAATGAAATAACTAAGTAATCTCAACATCAATCCGCCATTGCATAAAACGTCGCTCCCTGTCAACTTCCAATGACAGCTTTACGAACGCGCGAAGCGCGGTAAAATTTGAAATGACGAAGTGTCATTTCATTACATATATATTATTAAACATGCAATCATTACAATCCTCTTTGACACTAATTCATTACATTAATTAGTTGAAACTCGGAGGGATTATTCGGAGGCAGTTTCGGCGTTTGACTCATATATTAAATTACACTCCTATATACATGGTAATCTCTCTGCAGGATTAGCAACGAGCTAGTCCCAAATTATGCTGTTCGAATCATGATTGGATCGCGATTGAATGAGAGTTTTTGACGTAACTATGTAATTTTTTTAGATAAAAGCTCTTTTAGTAGACCTTGAACGAAAGTAATTTAAAAATGTACTTGGTTATAAGAAAACTGATATCGACCTGCCATCACTAGGTACCTATATGGAAAACCAAATGATAAAACAGAAAAATCAAATAGGTTTTTTTCTGAGTATACGGGGTGATTTTTGGTCGTCAACGTTCCCGAAAACTATGGAATCTCCTCATCATCACAATAATTTTTCTCCATGGAAGCATACCTGGGAAGTGTCTGATTTTCAATATATTAGGGTCTAAAGTTGAGTAAATAGACTGCGTTTTTCTGTATAAATACACATAGACGCGCGTAGCAAGATTTATTCACGAGAAATATAATATATGTCTATAAAAAAACTAACATAAACACTAGACACTATAAATTTCGCCCAATTTTTTTCCCCAGCATTTTTTTTGCCATAAACTGTATTCAGAGTTAACACACGCAAGATTTTAAAATAATATTGTATATATATTATCACAACATAACATACCGTAGGATTAAATTAAATACTATCGTATTAATTAATTAACGTCTGCAGGATCAAGATTAACAGAATTTCGTTAACCCAACAAAATTTATTTATTGTTCATCGCGTTTGCAAGGTGATGAGATTGACCCTACATTATACTATTCTAGGAATATCGTTTTAATGATTTCATTAATGATTTCAGTTATGTACCCATATTGTATTGTATTGTATTAAAATAATAATTATAAATTTGTGAAGCCTAATATGACATTCGCATGTTAGCAATTAGATTTTTAAAAATGATTTATTTTCTTCTTTTTTTAATTTCTTGTGCAATTTAATAAATTGTTATTTGTTATTGATTCCTACTAATTAAATAAACGAGAAAGCTTATGTGTGGGTAAGTGTAGGAAGTTTTTGTGTTTTTTAAAAATTGCCGAGCAATATTATGCTCGATGAAACTTGAGAGCAATAAAGGGTATAACAGAAGAGGTATGTTAAGCGAAAAGCTATGAAAAGAGTTTACATTAAATTTCAAACTTGAAATCACATTTGTTTTTCACCGATATTTGATATGTAGTATAAGTATAGAGAATATGTGTCAGGAATGTCGTAAAATTTAAAAATAAACATGCGATTTCGAGTCTCAAATTTTGTGGATAGGTTATCTATGGTGGGCTATTTTCAAAACATTTCGCTAATTCCCCTTTTGTTACACAATATAAGTATAGTCTACCACAGATGTGCTTTGCAAACTTGCAGCCTAACACAGGCTATATTGTTAGTTAGTTCAATTTATTTTATTTTATTTTATTTTATTTTATTTTGGCAAAAAACAGTCATTAAGTACTAAAATCACATAAATTAAAACATTTTCTTACAAAACTTTACAATGCCAAGTATCAGTAAAAGAAAAAAGTGTATCCTAGTAAGAACAAACAAGTTCAAATTTAAATAATTTGGTAGGAATAATTCAAACATACTTACATAATTTTTTTAAAACGAAAAACCGACTTCCTCCCAAAACTCGAGCTTACTAAAGTAAAATTTAACTAAAGGGCAAATACGAGTATATATTGCGTTAAGCCGTGTACGAAGTTTAGGAGGCATAATATTATCAGATTTATATAATTTTTATATAAAATAGGCCACATGACAAAAGAGAAAAAGGACTAGGCTTCGAAACTTTACGTCTGACAATATGATGATTATGATGATAATGATGACCTCCGATCAATTTCGGTCATGGCGACCACTTCTAATCCTAGATATTACTAAGTTGGCGTTCATGCTCTCGGAGATGGCTTACATTTACATAGCCAATCTTCGCCCTGAACGCCCGCGCACACAGAGGACAGGTTAGTGCGCCATTATTGTATTATAGATAATGGCAGCAGGAGGACGAGTCTTTAGTTCATCACGTTCAAGGTCAGCCTGACGCTGCTCCTCGAACTCGTGTACTTGCTTTATCACCGTCCTGCGCCACTCTGGTCGTTGTGCTGACAAAACTTCCCATTTAGATGGATCTATATTGCATCTCTTCATATGTCTTTTCTGAACATCTTTGTATCTGAGTATCTGTTGCCCGTCGCGTTTCCGCTTGCCCTCCTCCAGTTCAGAAAAGAAGATGCGCTTAGCCAATCTCTCCTCCGCCATACGAGACACATGACCGCACCACCGAAACTGCCGACGCATTAAGTAGGCCTCAATGGCACTTACATTGGCTCTTCGCAATACTTCGGTATTACGCACTCGGTTGGACCATCTGATTCTCATGATGGATCGGAGGCACTTGAGGTGGAATCGATTCAGAGTGCGTATGTGGCGACGGTACATGCACCACGACTCGGAGGAATATAAGAGATTTGGCAGCACAACAGCCATGTACACACTTATTTAGGCAACATATAATTACACTCCTTCTTCCTGCCCTGTTCCCAATCATTTGGGGTCGGTGCAATATGTAGGTACTCTTTTTTCATTCATCCCTATTATCCGTCATCTCGTTATTCTCATGTCTACCTCTTCCTCTATAATATCTTACTTCGGACACGGCTTAACGCAACATATAATTTCATGACTTAACACAATTATCTTCATCTTCATAAGCCTATTGCAGTCCATTACTGGACGTAGGCCCCCCCCCTGCCATAAGGGGATTTTGTTACTAAAAAGTTCCACTATCTGTTTTTCGGCGGCTCCATCATCAGACCCTCGTTTCCTTTATATTATGTGTAGCTGACCAAAATTCTCTATAAAAATCTAAAAACGGACTACTCGTGCCTTTTATATTTGAGGATATCCCTAGATTCCTTAGAGATTCCATCATCAGATGTTATGTTTTATATGTAGGTGATCAAAACGCTCAGTAAAAGTATAAAAACAGACTACATGTGCCTACAATATTCGAGGATTGCCCTCGATTTCTCCAAGATCCCATCATCAGATCCTGATATGGTGAATATGAGACCAACCTGGAAGTATACCATGACCAACTATAAAAAAAAATTGAAATCGGTTCATAAATGACGGAGTTCTGAGGTAACACACATAAAAAATATTAAAAATAAAAATAAAAATAATTTTTTTAAAACGAAAAACCGACTTCCTCCCAAAACTCGAGCTTACTAAAGTAAAATTTAACTAAAGGGCAAATATATATTGCGTTAAGCTGTGTACGAAGTTTAGGAGGCATAATATTGTCAGATTTATATAATTTTTATATAAAATAGGCCACATGACAAAAGAGAAAAAGGACTAGGCTTCGAAACTTTACGTCTGACAATATGATGATTATGATGATAATGATGACCTCCGACCAATTTCGGTCATGGCGACCACTTCTACTCCTAGATATTACTAAGTTGGCGTTCATGCGCTCGGAGATGGCTTACATTTACATAGCCAATCTTCGCCCTGAACGCCCGCGCACACAGAGGACAGGTTAGTGCGCCATTATTGTATTATAGATAATGGCAGCAGGAGGACGAGTCTTTAGTTCATCACGTTTAGCGTCAAGGTCAGCTTGACGCTGCTCCTCGAGCTCGTGTACTTGCTTTATCACCGTCCTGCGCCACTCTGGTCGTTGTGCTGACAAAACTTCCCATTTAGATGGATCTATATTGCATCTCTTCATGTCTTTTCTGAACATCTTTGTATCTGAGGAGTTGCCCGCCGCGTTTCCGCTTGCCCTCCTCTAGTTCAGAAAAGAAGATGCTCTTAGCCAATCTCTCCTCCGCCATACGAGACACATGACCGCACCACCGAAGCTGCCGACGCATTAAGTAGGCCTCAATGGCACTTACATTGGCTCTTCGCAATACTTCGGTATTACGCACTCGGTTGGACCATCTGATTCTCATGATGGATCGGAGGCACTTGAGGTGGAATCGATCCAGAGTGCGTATGTGGCGACGGTATATGCACCACGCCTCGGAGGAATATAAGAGATTTGGCAGCACAACAGCCATGTACACACTTATTTAAGCAACATATAATTACACTCCTTCTTCCTGCCCTGTTTCAATCATTTGGGGTCGGTGCAATATGTAGGTACTCTTTTTTCATTCATCCCTATTATCCGTCATCTCGTTATTCTCATGTCTACCTCTTCCTCTATAACCATCTTACTTCGGACACGGCTTAACGCAACATATAATTTAATAACTTAACACAATTACGAGTATCTTCATTTTCATAAGCCTATTGCAGTCCATTACTGGACGTAGGCCCCCCCCTGCCATAGGGGGATTTTGTTACTAAAAAGTTCCACTATCTGTTTTTCGGCGGCTCCATCATCAGACCCTCGTTTCCTTTATATTATGTGTAGCTGACCAAAATTCTCTATAAAAATCTAAAAACGGACTACTCGTGCCTTTTATATTTGAGGATATCCCTAGATTCCTTAGAGATTCCATCATCAGATGTTATGTGTTATATGTAGGTGATCAAAACGCTCAGTAAAAGTATAAAAACAGACTACATGTGCCTACAATATTCGAGGATTGCCCTCGATTTCTCCAAGATCCCATCATCCGATCCTGATATGGTGAATATGGGACCAACCTGGAAGTACACCATGACCAACTATAAAAAAAAAATTGAAATCGGTTCATAAATGACGGAGTTCTGAGGTAACACACATAAAAAAAAAAAAAAAAAAAAAAAAAAAAAAAAAAAAACATACAGACGAATTGATAACCTCTCTTTTTGAAGTCGGTTAATAAAAAAAACATACAGACGAATTGATAACCTCTCTTTTTGAAGTCGGTTAATAAAAAAAACATACAGACGAATTGATAACCTCTCTTTTTGAAGTCGGTTAAAAATATAGTATATGATAATAATTAACCTGAATTTAGTAGAAGTATATAGTATATACAAAGTATAGATATTAATTACAAAGCATTAGTTATAGACTTTTTGTAAGCATTATAACTATTGTGGAACATATCTATGTGTGCAAATTCATTATTGTACATGACAAGTGCCCGACAAATGAAACAGTTCTGGATGTATTTTTTGGTGCGGCGAGGTGGAACAAATATATTATTAGGTGTATAACGTGAGGAACGTACAGGAAGGCGAATGCGAGCAATAAACGATACTTGTGATAGGAGACTTGGCGAATCTACAGGGTGATTTTTGGTCGTCAACGTTTCCGAAAACTACGGAATCTCCTCATCATCACGATCATTTTTCTCCATGGAAGCATACCTGGGAAGTGTCTGGTTTCCAAAATATTAGGGTCCAAAGTTGAGTAAATAGACTGCGTTTTTCTGCATAAATGCACATAGACGCGCGTAGCAGGATTTTTTCACGAAAAATAATTAATATCTGTCTATAAAAAAACTAACATAAACACTAGACACTATAAATTTCGCACAATCAAGGAATTTAAAATTTAAAAAAAAAAAAAAAAAAATTCCCAACATTTTTTTTGGCATAAACTTACTTTATTTCATGTATAGAATACGTACCCTTCGTTAAAGGTGGCCACAAAAAAACACCCTGTATAAGTGAATACAAAATTTTATATGGGATCATCACATATCTAGGAGTTTACGACAATTGAGCCTAGAAAGTTTGTAAACATTGAGGGATTCTTCATAAGTATTATTCCAGCAGTGATTTTTATAGTTTAAAGTCTTTATAAATTTCTTTTGTACTCTTTCTATTCGATCTATATGGCATTGATAATTCGGGCTCCAAACAACACTAGCAAGACTGATCTGACAAATGAGAAGTAAAGAATTTTTATGGTAGTTGTTTTACTAAATGAATTCAATGTGGATAAAATCGCGGGTGTCCGCTAGTGTATTATATAGGTAATGTTTTTGTTTAGCGAAACTCCAAAACAAACGCCAACTACCGGAACCAAAACTGTCGGGTGTTAAATTTTGAGATAGATTTACTAGTTTTACCTCGAAAAAATGTCCTATTTTTATAAAATTATTAACAAAGAAATGGAATAAATTCCTCAACCGGGTGGGAATCGAACCCACGACCTCTGCATTGCGCGTGTCAGTGCTCTAACCACTGAGCTATTTTTATAAAACCTATATTTATAACCCTATAACCGGGTTTTAAATTTCAAAAGAGAAAAACACATAGTATTTATGTATTTTAGAGCGAAATAAATAAAAACTTGATGGATGACGTTACACATGGTTAGACTGCTTTGAGTTCTCTCCAATTGTTGTCCTATTGTTTTCTAAAACCGTTTCCAAGAATTTCCATTAAATACAAAATCACCATCCAAAACAACTCCCAAGACTCTAATTCTAATTTGTTCTTTCATTAACGTAATGACTTTCACTTGTTTCAGATTAAACGAAAATGGAGCGAAGAATAGCGAGCATAATGTACGCCTTGATCACTTTTGCACTCGTCACCGAAATGTCTTTCAACGTGCAAGCCAAAGACAATAACAAGAGACGACCCAAGGAGAAGACTGGGGGCTTTCAGAAAAATATCTGCGATATCACTGACAGAGACTCCAAAGTGCACTGCTATTGTGAAAATACTAGAGAACCTAGAAATGCGACCAAAGCGGAATGCTGGGTATTCAACGGTGGAATACCCCCAGATGACGTAATCTGGCAAAGTTTCGCTTCGCAACCCTCCCTTCAAACTTTGTCTTTTAACGTCCGTGTCGAAGGAGCACTAGGCTATGTGCCCACAAAAGCACTCCAATACTTGCAAAAGCTGAAATCAATCAACCTTAAATATGGTAACATAGTCGAAGTATTACCGTTTGCGCTCGCCAACTTAACAAACTTGAGGGAAGTGACACTCACACAAAATCAAATTGAGATACTCCAAAGGTATGCTTTTGCTCATCTTCCTAATCTGACAACTTTGAATTTGGACGAGAATATGATCCTTGATATCGGCTCGGAAGTGTTCGTCGACGTACCGAAACTCCACAAACTTGTGCTCGCCAAGAATAATATAACTTCGATAAAGGACGGAGCATTTCAAGACACATTCAATTTATTCGTATTAGACTTGAGCAGAAACAACATATTCCATTTGAACCGTCACACATTTGATGGATTGGCCAACTTACGGGTATTAGATCTACGAAAAAACCGCATTTACAATCTAACGGAATTCACATTTGCTGAGCTGTGGAGCTTACAGGAACTGTCTCTGGGAAAGAATGATTTGAAGTACATTTCCGAGAGATCTTTTGATGGTTTATCTCAGCTGAAGAAACTATTTCTTGACGATAACAAACTAGCATTTCTCCCCTCGGGCCTATTTGAAGGCGTGAGGGGACTAAGTTCACTAGATTTACGTTCCAACGAACTACACGCATTAACTTTCGACAATATTGAGCCCATATTGGACAACTTGAAGCCTCAGAACAGCAATTTACTCCTTCAAGGTAATAATGAATTTATAATACGTTCTCTATACAGAGTTTGATAAAGTTAAAACATACGTTGAATATTAAACAAGTGGAAACGGAGACGTTATGAGTATCTTCAGTACACTTGGGAAGTTTGTACTTTTACGATCCCTAAGGGTGTTCTTAAATGTTACGTAGCAAAGTAAGAATTTCTTTTAGATGTACATATTTGTTTTACGTAATTTAATTTTCAAGTAATCCGTTTGAAGTCGAGTAATTCTGCCGAGTATCATTGATATATATTTTATGAGATAATAATCTTCGTTTTCACTTGAAAATTTCGCTTCGTAATACCCTTTTGTAAATGTAAGCTTGTGTGGGTTGGGTACACTTATATTTCATGTGCCTTAATTTTAAACTTAAACTTATTCAAGACTCTTGACTTCACCCAATTTCAATACTAGAGATCATAAAGAATGTAGGTTTTTTTATGGGCTCGTAAATTTTTCGAGAAAGATTTTGTTTCAAAATTCTTATTCTTTATGGCACATACACAAAAATAAATATGGCATACAACATAAAAGAAGAGATGCATGTATAATGACAAGCTTATCTCTACCAGATCAACTAGAACAAGTTTTTCTGCAGTCCACGCGGACGGAGTCGCGGGTATCCACTAGTTTGCTCTTAAATATGCAACAAGTCTCTCTCGAGATCGGTTATTGAAAATGGCTGTAAACAGTTGCACAAATAGTTTTTTTTTTTTAGTTTTACCAGTGTACTGACCGACTAACTTAGATACGCGTACAGCAATCATTACTGCCGGTTTCGCGCGTTGATTAGAGCTTCCCTATTGGCGTATGGAATATAGATGACATTAATCAAACAAAAGTTAGGCATCATGCACATACAGTTAGGTACATATGTATCTATGTTTATAAATAAATAAAATATAAAAATAAATCTATAACAGTTGTGTTCTAATAAAAGCGACGGAATGAAAGGCATATTTTACAGAGATCGTTGTGCATGAGTGTGGATGGATATAAAGGAAGAGGTAGACCAAAGAAGTGTTGGATGGACTGTGTGAGGGAGGATATGCGTGTACTGGGAGTGTGCAATGAGATGACGGAGACGTATATTGGGGATGAAAGGAAGAAAAGTACATATTTCGCCGATCCCAAATAAATGGGAACAGGGCAGGAAGATGAAAATTAACAGTTATGTTCTAATAATAAAAGCATTAAAAATTTAATTTAAATAAAAATTAAAATTCAGAATTGTATGCATACATACATATAATCACGCCTTTATCCCTTACGGTGTAGGCAGAGCACCAAGGGCCGATAGAACCACATGGTGCCACTTCTGACCAATTTTGAGGGTATAGTTGAGATGTACAAGTTCGGTTAGTAGTGACAGGTGGTCAGCCCATCGCCTACAAAACACCAAGACCCTCTTGTCCCTCTACTGACTTGTACAGTATGCTCGGGAAGAGAAGCAGCTGTAGTATTATACGTTTTTTTCACTCCCAGAGCAGCATAGTGGTTAACCGGAAGATAATGCTATTTAGCATTAAGTTCGCCTCTATAAAGCTTAATAGTTTGCATTATATTCGCTCGAAGACAGTTTAAACCATTTGTATTCAAGAATTGCGGTAGAGATTCATAACTTTATGCTAGAGTATTTAGGTAAATTTTTGCACGTCTGATCACGAAGATTTAGTTATTTTTAAACTTTATAAACTAATTTATTTAATATGAATGCATTAGCTGCCAGTATCTACTACGGCCAAAAATATCCCAGTATGTTCGAGGCTTATTCCGCGTATGTTGACAGCTCCCGTGCTCATGCATACATGTTCCACGGTATCACTGATTACACTCGTACGATCGATGGTATCGCATATAATTTGTACGTTTCCATCAAGTTTTTGAATATTGAAGTTTTTGTTAAAATGTTATTGCAATTTGTTATTGCTTTTTTGATTAATATTATTGCTATATGGAATTAAACATAACCATGAAAATGACAACATACTGTTACCTTAGATTAAATCATACCTACTGTTGCTCATAAAGTTTTAGACAAACAAATAGTAATAATTGACCCGGTAGCTCAGTGATTAGAGCGGCTGTCACGATTTGCAGTGGTCGTGGGTTCGATTTCCACTCGGGTGAAGATTTTTTTCCATTTTCTTTATTAATAATTTTATAAATAGTAATATACTGACCACCATTAATTGAAGTATGTTCATTATATTATTAATTTATTTAAATAGTCATTCTTCTTTACAGATAACAACTTCGTTTGTGACTGTCGACTTACCTGGATGTATACCTTCAGAAACGAAACCAAAAGCCAAGACACAAGAGATTCTCTCGACAGCATCACCTGCAAAATGGATTCGCCTATAGTCAGTGCAGCTTACAACAAAATATCAGATTCCAAAGAAAACATAGTAGACTACCATCAAGATATACTCCACGCTGGCATGACCATTGAAACTGCTGATAAGACAAATGTCACAGAAAAGAAGATAATAGAAGAATTCAAAGATGATAAGCAAAACAAAAAGACGACCAAGAGGAATATACTTAAAATTTCACCGGACACGCTTCCGTGCCCAAAGGATAGTATAGACACTACAGAACCACCGTTTCCAAAGACTGATCCTCTTATTCCGTTTCAGAATATAATGAAAACGGACAGATATGAAGGCTTCAACCGAAGTAATAAATCTATATTCCCTTATCATTGTATAGTTTTCTCAATAATAGCATTTTATCTTACTTAATCATATAGGTACTTACATAGATTGTGCAATCTAGTCATTGAAACATTACCAAAAAAAAAAACGAAATTGTGATTCTATTAGACCAACAAAGGCTGAGTTGTAAGCTGATCACACTTGTGTGAAATTCCTACCGTTAAATTTTATCCAACGTCTGATACTTTATAAGTATACACAAAAATATATTATGTAAAAAGCGTAAACTTGATGTGCCAAACATGTAATAAGGAATTAATACAAGCTGTAACAAAAGGATATGTAAACCGAAGAGATATAAATATAGTTCACTAAAATGTACCTATCCTCAGAATCAAAATTTGAGACTCGAAATAAAATATTGATTTATCAGATAGTATAGAGAAACCAGGAATCTCCATACAATAGTAAAAATTAAATAGTGATTTCAAGTGTAAAATTTTGTGAATAGATTCTTTACAGCTTTTCTTTTAATATGCCCTTTTGTTACACCTTGTAGAATGCGGAACTTTAGATAGTTTAATAATGAATCATGGTAAAGTTCACAAAACATCCAGTCAGTAGGTAGGTAAACATTGCGCTTAATTAATTTATGGCACGTTTAAGGACACCTCTCATATATATTCGCTTCAATAAATTACGCAAGAGTTATAAAAATATGGATCAGTGTCGTTTAGTTTTAGTTCTACACAACTATTTTATTCTTTAGTAAATAAAAGTCATGTCATTTTTTAATTAAAGTGATTTTCTTGCAGTATTATTGCAACAATAAAGTATTATATTGTATAAGTCTAGTATAAGAAAATTACTTGTCTCAAGCCAAAAAAGTGATGAATGTATAATTTCAAAGTAGGTATAGGTTAGAAATATCGTTGTGAAAATTCAAGTGATACTATCGAGGAATCGAGACTTTTGATTTAATTCAGTACGAGCATTGCACGATAAATTTTAAGGAATTTTATGGAAATACTGCATAGAATCAATGATACCTGTATACCCGTATCTATAAACAAAGTAATTTCTTGAGCAGCACTTGTTAAGTAAATTTTTAATTACAAGAAATCTTCCGTGCTTTATTTAAGTCAAATCACTAATTTTAACACCCGTATCTATAATTCCGAAGTAAATACTGATATTTCTGTCAGCTAACCAGTGTAAATTACGTGATTAAATTCCTTTGCCAATTACTGACATTATCAAGGAATTACTTTCTTACAGATACGGTTGTAAGATATTATGCAATATTTTTTTATTAATATTATTTGCCGTTTAAATATTAAAATACATTCCTAAGTGGCAGTTAATTTTATTTTTAATATTTTATTTTCATCGTAATCTCTTTTTATGAGAATCGTTATAAGCATATTAATGATTTATTTTGTGTTTAGCACTAATACTGTAAATACGGATATCAATGTTGTAATTATTTAACTGCAAATAGGGTACTCAGTAATATATAAGAATTTATTGCAATAGCTACTGTCAAAAAATTCATTACTCACCTAGCGTCTTATACAGGTGTATCAAAAAAAACGTATGTTAAACGTAATGCTATAAATAAAAGTAACCCACTGTATAGAACCTATCGCCAAAATTTTGGGACTCGAAATCGCACGTTTCTTTTTCAAGGTTGTATGAACATACCTGAGTTGTTTAGGAATTCTACATATAATATGAAAAAATAAACATTATTATAATTTCGAGTCTCAAGTTTTGTGAACAGATCCTTCATAGTTGGCTACATTCATAGCTTTTCGCTTAGCATACTCCTTTTGTTACACCCTGTATTTTGAATTACGTAATCGCACATAATTTAATGATGTATTCTTTAGTATATTTTATTAAGATGTAGTTTACACGATTAATAATTGTGAGACGTACTTTTTTTCTCATCATTGCAGCGTCAATTATTTTGAAGCGCATATTTAATCGATTTCGTGTATAGGCAAAATGCAAACGGCAATATGTTTTATACTTAAAATTTTAGTAAGTTTTATTTAAGTACCTAAATATTTATGTTAAATGCTTACACAAAACAATTTGAACTTTCATCATATGAATAAAATGTATATAAAATTTGATGCAATTTTGTATGAGTAAAATAAAGTTGGTGTAATTTTTTATTGTTTGTTTGTCACGTTAATTTTGTCTTATTATAGAGCATTAAAATAACCCTATAATTAACTATTACACAGGTAGCACATAAAGTTTTGCACCTGTAATACATTTCATAAGAGACCAATCTAATAATCTCAGTAAAAAAAACTTTGCTATATTTTCCTCTCTCATTTTTCCAAAGTTGTTAAGAAATTTAATTTTACTTGTGAACTACTTTGACGTGAAGTAAAATAATGTCTAGAGGAGTAAAAATACATATTCTGAAATTAACAAGAACTTCGCATGCACTTTCATTGTTCCGGTAGAGTGAAATAGAAGCTATATTTTGCTATATATACGAGTAGGTAGATATATAAATACACGGCTATGTTCTCAAATTGGGCTAGCCAGAACTGCAGGAACATAATGGAGATCCCGCAGTCACGTTTATCACAGCTAATACATATGTAAATGATCAGTGACAAGTTGCTAGCTTGTCGCCTGAGAAAATAGCCGAGTCCCTTAGTTGACTCTTACGACATGCCCGAAAGGAGATGCAAGTGATGTATTGAAGGGGGCTTCACTACAATACATCAGCTGTATCTCCTTCAGCATCAGCACATGAATATAATTATATAGGTAGCTTTACTATGTTTAAATGAACCGGTTATAAATGAAAAAATACCTTGTATGTATATATATATATATTATTTCTCACATAAGTACCCTACAGACGAGCTATAGTGATTTTAATTCCGGCCTCGATATAATGATACCCCTACTATAGACTCGACCAACAAATCATTCTAACATATAATGCCTGACAAAGTAAACGCCATCCCTACCCAAACTTCGCCTACCTTTGTCAACTAAGCAAATTCGTACAAATCTCGCTTTAGGCCGAGAATCAAATTAAGTTAGGACCATAAATTTTATTCGAAGCCCAAAGATTTTAAGGGATTGCGGAGTTAACTGCGACACGGGTTGTGCCGTGTTACTCTGAGTAAATGAACTGTAAATTAGCACCACTTTGGCATGAACATAGTAGATATAAGGCATGCAGAGCTTTTAATGCTGGTTATTGGAGGGTTGGGAGGGAGAATGGACAAAATACCATAATACATGTCTGAAATGCGTACTTCTATGCTGATGCAGGGCTTCACTAGAGTTAGCTACATCTCCCTTCGTGTACCTATGTCGTAAGAGTCGACTAAACAACTCGGGCATTCTCTCAGGCCATAAGCTAGCAACTTTTTAGTGTTCATTTATGTGTACAATTAAATACAGTAAAATTTATCTTTCTACATTATTTATATGTTTCTACTGTATTCCTAATACACTATTATATTCATCCTTCGCTACAGACGGCCCTCTTAACAAAATATTACTCAATCTTCTCTACAACAATACTTTAAAACTCACGGCATGGCCGTATAGAACGAGGTACGGCAATCGACTAAAACCAGCTGCTGTGGACTGAAACTACTACATGTTAAGTACATGGTTGGGAGACCACGGAGGAAGCTTAAAAGGAGATGCAATAATCCATGTTGAAAATTCACGGAATTACACAGTCCCGCCCCCTTGTTGCCTATCTAGCAATAGCGAAGCGATGGCGTAAATAATTAGTAAATAATTACCACGACATAAACGACGACGGTTCTCTATTTTGTCTCATAAATTTTTAATCCATAATCTACGAGTAACGTGATAATAATGTTTTGTGATATAATCATCATGTGTCCGAATGATAAGTAACTTAATGTCCCAGAATATCACTTGCCCGAAAACCGAAATCCCTAAATATAATATGACAAAATTTTTTTTGCTAATAAATATCACAATCTATAACATTCATGACATAAAATGCTTTTCTATAATAGTTGTAAGTCCTAACGGACCTAACCTTCCCATATCAACTTTCTTATCTTAATCAACTATGCACGCAAGCATGTAGTATGTAAGCAAGCATGCAGGATACAAGTAAACATGCAGCAGGCATGGTTTCTGTCACGGCTCCGGCGCTGCGGGACTCCGGCGGTCCCACGCGAGCTTATCGTCGCAGATGGATGTAATTTTCACCTGCTTCTCAGCTCGCGGGCCGTCTCGCCCCTCCGCGCCTACGCGCTTTTACATTGCACTCTAGGGGTAGGGCAGACAAGACTGCGTGGAGTCGGGGTAAACTGAGTCGATTTAAGTGCCTGTTTTTTTATTCATCCTATTTTTTGTTTTAAATAATGCTCTAGAAAATTCCTATTAACAATATTATTATAAACTGCCATACGATCTAACATATTTTATACAATATAACACTTAGGACATGTGACTTTGTAGCAAGAAAAATTAGGACATCTAATTATTATAACACCTGATCTTATGGCACAAAAGTATTAGAATTAAAGACGATTAGGTAATATACAATTTCGTATACGCGATTATTATGGAAAGTGATGATTATAGCAAACTTGTGAGGGATTATGATTTTCGGGCGATCGATATTCGGAGAAGAAAGGGACTACCAATGACGACTAAAAAAGAATTCCCCGTAATTTTTGGGACACACACGGGAAATAGTGGAAATACGAATTACGGACGAAGTCGTGGACGGCTGCTAGTTTGTCATAATTATGTTGGCACCTCAAGCAGCCAGAGATTCATGGAACAACTTGTATTTAATCAATAGCTTGCCGTCATCTAATTATTGTAAACAAAGCCGAGGCTGTAATTGAACATCAGGAGGATTACTTGACAGGGCGAGAACTGAACATGCGTACCTACTTAACCTATTTACGAAGGGTGTTTATGTATAGGTAGAATACATTAAAATTATTACCTATGGTACTGATGACTAAGACAAAGTAACATAACAATTTTCTCAACCGAATCGATAGGCGTTCAACGTCGAAATATTTCCTTCAAGTTTGTTTGTTTATTTGTTACCTCATCACGCTTTATTTACACAAAATTTTGCGTACATACCTATGTAGGGAGTATGGAGAATGAGAAACATGAAGTTACCTTCTGTTGTCCATGCAGACGAAGTCACGGGAAACAGCTAGTGGGTTATAATTTAGCGTGTGCATTAAAATGACGTATGTTCTGTGCTGATACTGGGCTTCAATAGAATATATCAGCTGCATCTCCTTTCGTGAAAGTCGTAAGAGTCAACTAACAATTATAAAAATGACGGAACATTCTGGAAATTTCTTGGGAAATTTTTCAGTAGTTTTCGCCTCAGAATCATTGTCTGAAGTCACCATATCAATATTTACCTGGCTGTTACTTTCCCTCTGTATATAGGTATTCTTGTATTATGTCTAATAGCTAGCCGTATTATAAAACAGAACATTCTACAATCCGGTTTTAACATTACAAGCTTTCCAAAGACAACTTAGTTAGTGGTTGACGCGGTCCAAGCGATCGGTTTAACATGTCTACCCCTATCTCCAATCTTACATCTATCATCATAAGGCTGAAAATAACTAGTTTTCCGTTTAAAGGAAGTTACAAACCTAGAGTGTCGCCGAGTGTGACGTCACACCACAAATTTAGTTTGTTGTGGATGAATAATTTAGGTTTGTACACAGTCTTTGTTATCATGTGTACAAATAAAGGGGTTTTGGGGGAGAAACAAGGATATTGAATTGTATAAGACGTATAGGTTATCTGGGAGAGAATGCCTTGCAAGGCATTAAGCTCACCCTTGCCTGTTTTTGTAGTACAAAAAAGAATTTTATCTATCCATCTGACTATAGTACGGAGAAGAATATAAGATACATTATGTAGTTCACGCGGACAAAGTTTTATTTTATGCAAGTTTCATTAAAATCTGTTTCGTAGTTTTTGCGTGAAAGATCACTAAGCATCCAAACATTGATACAAATCCTAAGTGATGATGATGATGATCTCTGATCGTATTTCAGCCAAGGCGACCAATCTCTATGGAGATTGGTCAGGTACGCAGGAGATATTATAGTGCACAAGTGTGTGCGCAAACACAGATGCACTCTCTATTCCGTTACTCTCATAGTTCGATGGGACAGAAAGCCGACTCGACCGGAGAGAGATCAGGCGCAGGACCAACGGTTTTACGTGCTTTCCGAGGCACGAGCTAAGTGACAATTTTGCAACATAAAAATCTGTACATGAAATAAATTCATTGGTACAGGCCCGTGACTGGGATCGAACTTACGCCTCCCGCTTGGAAGGTGCTCGTCTAAACCACTGGGCTATCACTGCATTACCAAAGATAAATCCATTGCACTAGTAATTTTATAGACATTTTTATAGAGCTTTCTATTCACTTTGAAGCAGCTTTGTAGTATACACACACAGTGAATATTCGATGTTACATCTTTGATGTGTTGGGTTGGTTTTTAGGGTTTCCTACCCTAAGTATAAAATGGGAGTCAACTACCTGCTAACTCGTTTGTCCGTCTCTCTGCCCATCTATCTACTCGTATGTATCTTTCACCAGCCTGTATTTGCTTTAGCATTAAATTATTAAATTAGCCGCGTGGTGCCGGCCGAATAGAGTTTGTACCACCCCTACCTGCCCGTGGGTATCGTACGAGGTGATTAAGGGTTTCCGGGAAGTGGGCAGCAGCGCCTCCCGTACTGACAACATAGTCCGAAAATCACACTGCGGTCACCAACCCGCCTGCCCAGCGTGGTGACTGTGGGAGTAGCCTTGTGGCGTACCCTGGAGAGGCCTACGTCCAGCAGTGGAATGTAGGCTGAAGAAGAAGAAGAAGATAGCAACAAATTTTGTAAATAGCATACAATAAAACAAACAAGCTTAGTTTCGCATTTATAATATTACTAGTAATTGGGATGGGATGGTACGGAACCTTTGATACTTGAATTAAATTTGCACTTGTCCGGTTTTTGAGTATGAACAAAGATGTGTCATAACGAGGAATATGGACGCCACCAGTGATACGCAATTTCTAAGTCCTTTTGTGTTATCAGCATGTTTTTGCATGCATTTGTATTTTTACGAACATAGATAATGAATACGAGAAACTAAGGTAAGCTAATATATATTTACATGCATACATATAATCACGCCTTTATCCCTTATGGGGTAGGCAGAGCACCAAGGTCCGATAGAAGCACATGGTGCCACTTCTGAACAATTTTGAGGGTATAGTTGAGATGTACAATATCTTCTATGCTGCTCTGGAATCTTCTATCTGCTCTGGAAGTGAAAAAAAAACGTATAATACTACAGCTGCTTCTCTTCCCGGGCATACTGTACAAATCAGTAAAGGGACAAGAGGGTCTTGGTGTTTTGTAGGCGATGGGCAGACCACCTGTCACTACTAACCGAACTTGTACATCTCAACAACTATATATATTTACGTTTATGAATAACAAAATGGTAAGCTGGAAGAAATCTTTGTAAGAGATAAGCTCGCCTTTGTTTATTATCTTTGTAAATATTTTATCTTTTATGTATTTCTGTGTAAAATTAAGAATAAGAATATAAGAACAAACCAGGGGCAGGTCATTGCTTCCATCGTACAAGTATACACTGCCCATAGTGTCATCTTGCTTTCACAATGCAAAAATCTTGCTCATGTAACCTGGTACACTTAATACGACTCGATAATAGATAGATAGAAAATTCTTTATTGCACTATAAAGTTATACAAAGGCGAACTTAATGCTACATAGCATTCTCTTCCAGTTAACCAGTACTGGTGGAGAACAGTTTGATGTTAATAGTTTCGTCTTAAGAAATAAAATCAGTTCAGTCTTGTGGTCTTCAAGTCGAGAGTGAACCGGTTTCTTTCAGGCAAGCGCGCTCCATCTTAGACTGCAGCGGTGCTTACCATCAGGCGCGTTGTGGTCAAGCGTAAGCCTATTTAACATAAAAATATATAATAATAGTTCTTATGGAACTCATACATTTAGGTATACCTGCTTGAGGGGGGCATAGGCCTCGAGAACATAGGTTCAGCAATGGACTTATCAAGGAGGAGAATGATGAAGATGATCATCATCATCATCATCAGCCTATTGCAGTCTACTGCTGGACGCAGGCCTCCCTCAGGGCAGGCCACAAGACTGCCATGGGGAGTATTTGCCCATAGTCACCACGCTGGGCAGGCGGGTTGGTGACCGATGAAGATGATACCTACTTATTATATCTTTTAGGTACTATAAGCAAATCTTTTTAAGTTTTATATGTCCTAAAACCAGAATATAAAATAATATACGATAAATAACAACTATATTGGGGTCGCCGGACCATCCAGGTGATTATATTCGAAGGTGATCCTTGGACACTAAAGAATGAATTTATAGCCTTCAAGTAGTATTTTCCCAGAAGTTCAAAGCCGTACGCCTGGAGTATGGCAGTGGGATTAAAGAGAACTCTTAAACCGGTGTTTTTTGACTGTAGTTTTGTATTCCCAAAAAATCGGTGTCCCAACGTTGTAATTCCGTCGTTTGACAGCCACTCAACATCATCAAAGAATATAGAGCCCCTTTCATGGAATTGCTCCCGTACTCGTAGTTTCGGAACATTTTTTTTGTATGCGGGTACAAAAATAATGTTTTAATATACAGGATAACGCCATCATTCAAAGAAACTATTAAGTGAATCAGTACCTATTTGGTTTAAATGGGAAGACATCTCACATCTAAATGATAAAACTTTATCATCTTAATCTACTCGTATCTCGCCCCTTTGTTATTCTGATGTTAATTCTACTTATGCAAAATTAATTTACTTTATTGCGTAAAATTTAAACTTTCTTATATGTAAACATCTAAACATCTCTCCATCCTGACTAATTAACAGGGAACTGATACACTAATGACTATACCCTAAAATGGAAGTCTCAGACAAAGGAACAACGAACAACATAGATTATTCAGCTTCAGACATTCGATGTAATTCTAAACCCGGACAAGCTTCGATATTATAGTGTCATTGAAGAAAAAATTGATGTCCCGTTGCTTAGTATTTAAGATACCTACAAGATCTTAGAGATCATAGTGTGGGACAGTATCTGAACATTATATTTTTGTATTTGTATTGAACATTATATTCCAGTGGACGCCCGCGAATCTACTCGCGTGGATTACAGAAAAAGTGTCGTACGTATTAAGATAAAACATACCCCACTTTTTAAGATAGACCTCCCACCTATACAATAGTGTAAACCGCATTGAAATTCATTCGGCACTTTTTACGGGATGCGCAAATAAACAGTCACACAAATATTCTAAAAAGTGTTGTTTTGGCTTCTATTTGCTCTAAAAAGGCCCAATGTATAATTGACCCAACTTGATTTACAAAAAATTATGTGTAACTAACCTAACCTAACCTAAGATTTTATGACTGAATATCAATGTGACCTGGACCAATCGCTATCCTCATATAGCGAATTGCGAGCCAATTACTAGCTTCCCATAGTTACATATAACAAATCTGTAACTTTTACATACACACATATCTGGATTACAACCTACACTCGCGTAACTGCGACACTAGCTACATTTTCTCCCGATAAACATTGTTACTCTACTCGTTCTTCCATAGGTGCGCCTTATATGAGCTCTTACACTAACAAGTACGTTTCACTTGGTTATCACCTAAATTGTACAAGTTTGTGATACGTAGTTAGCGTGAACTTAAGGCGGCAACTGCCAAAGTTGCCGACTGCGAGTCGGGAGACACGCCGCAAATTTAGTTTCTTGTAGACCGAGGCTGATGTCACTGGGAGACCAGTGGTGGCGTGGACTGTGGCGCCACCAATGTTGATGTAAGTGGGTATTGATGCTAGTTTGGTGGCAAAGCTGCTGGGTTGCAGTGATTCAGATACAAGATTCAGCTGCTGGTTTGAAAAGATATCCTGAATTCGGTTCCTGTGTGAAGATACCGATATCTTCACGTTCTTTTCTTACAGTCATCTAAGCGTTCTTGCAAATATTCACGTTTATAATAATTATTTTATTACGCCACTCTATCCGCTGAACTGCTATGTGCTAAACTAAGAATATACATAATTTCTGTACTAATTGATATACATAATATCTCTATTATTTATCTCCTTATCTCTTATTTGAATCTGTTACAGCTTTTTGCAATAAAAATAATCCGTACCCATCCTGTCTGGTATATTACATTAAATCATACAGTTCTTGCAAGATACGAGTACGTAATAAGGAGATTAGTGACGTGTACTAGTGAGATAGCAGACTAAATGGAATTGGTGGAGCTTCCGGTAATGACATCCGAGGTATTTGTGTACAAAGGCAAGTGATGTTACGGTGAGAAACTGCGTTCTTTGCAAGACGATTTAATTGCCAATTTTAAATGTAAATTGGTGTAAAAGTATAAATGGATCACTGTTGTTGTATTCTTACAGAGGGCTAATTGTACATACACATATACACTACAGATATAGGTAAGTTTACAAAAGAAATACACACAATGGTATACTTATGTCGTATACGATCTTGTCAGTGCAGAAGAGCCACAGTCAAAGAGTTCTAAATATTTTAACTTCAATTTAACCCTCATATTGTAAATTGTTGAATCATTGAAATATAACTCCTCTTGAGTGCCCCTAAGGGAAAAATTACCACTAAAAATACGAGCATTAGATTTTTTTATAGCCTATACCGTGCCCCATTGCTAGACAAAGGCCTCCCCCATTTGAACCTATACTTGTCTTGTTCCCGCTATAGTGCCCAATCTGGCAGAGATTATTCAGGTCGTCCTTCCATCTTCTCCTAGGTCTTCCCCTACGCCAATTTCCGTCTGTAGGTACCCAATCAGTGGCTATCTTGGCCCATCTATTTGGATGCATTCGACATAAATCATAAAAAGTTCGTTGACATCACAATCTTTTTAAAAGTCATCTTTATCTGTCAATATACAAATAGAATATTTAACCAACATACACACCCCTGAGAGGCGTAAAGCATTATGCGGGGAACATTTAACTGAAATTTCCAAAACAGAACTGTCTCTGTCTAGACTCAAAGTTATGAAATAAAGTGTTAAAGGAATCTATTATGTACTAGTGGACGCCCGCAACTCCGTCCACGTGGACTACAGAAAAAAAAAATCGAAATTATTCAAAAAATATTTTTCCGGGATAAAAAGTAGCCTATACGAGTATGTTAAGTGGGAACTGTCACAATATATTCCTGAAAACTGCATCGAAATCGGTTCAGCCGTTTATGAGATTAGTGTGCACAAACGCACAGACAAACAGACAAAACCTCCAAAAAACATTATTTTGGGTACCATTGCGTTGATAAAAGTCTCCTATAATATTTTTTCTCATAATTATAAATAGGATATTGGATTGGATTACTACTTATGGCTTTTTATAGTATATTTTCTTCTTTTTGATAATATTTTTCGAGGGAGCGTCCCAAACGTTTTTCCCCCGCTTTTTTATTTTATTTTTTATTTAGTTTATCCCGAAGGAAAGGCAAGGGGAACTAAGCCCATACAGCCATTTTCTTTAGTAAATGATTTCTGAATTTATGATGGATGATAATGATGATGGTGAATGGAAACATCGGGAAAATTCTCAAGAACAAGTGTAAAGTTAGTCAAAATGAAAAATAATTGCAGAAACAACTTACATGGGCCATGAAGAGATCGTATTCCGGCTAAAGTTTTACTCAGCTCACCTGCCTATAAAACCATGCTCACGCACTAGAATCACATCACAAGTAATCAAAATATAACTTATCTACCAGAACACATCATTTTACGGACACATGCAACCCATTTACAAATAATTTTTGATTTTCACAAGAAAATTACACCTGCACCCTTCCAGCTTTTCCCGCCGATTCTCCCCCGCTTTTTGTAATGTACTTTTTTTTCTTTTTTTTTAATTCGTGATCATACATGAACATACAGCCAATTGTTTTCGACCACAACTTTAAATAAGCAAAAATGCAAATATTGATAATTATGAAATAATAATACAAATAAATATAATACAAATGTTTTACATTTTTCAATATTTATAAAACAACAACGACTCACAGTCATTGTGAATAATCTATCACGTGCACGTAAGCGTAGACTTACACGTACCTCTTAGTTTAATGTATGGAACTGTCACCGCTTGACGTCTATGCTTAGGTCTACGCATACGCATCTGGTGTGTCCCGTCTCATACAGTTCCATACTTTACAACTCAGCGGTACGTGCACGTCTACGCTTAGGTACGTGCACGCACACGCATCCGGTCTGCTCGAGCCTTAAATATCGCTTTGTGGATATGTACTAATATGTATAATGTTCTTGGTATAAACTGAAAAAAAAGATAAATACATAGGATATAAGTAGATTCACAATTTCCATTCTCACAAGTCGTAAATGCCAAGCAATAAACAATCAAATAACAATTCCTACTCAACCCGAACCCTTAAAACGGACCCCTGTTTATTTTAAACTATCATTATCTAAACACATTAATGAGTCAATTCGTATACAAGTCGGGATCAAACCCTCCAAATAAAATTTACGGCAGAGACTTAATGAGATTTAGGTATAGGGGAGGAGCGTAGATACTCGTATATGTAATACATTCTATATTACGTGGATCATAGCAGAGGTACTTTTGTTCGAGCAAAATAGCAATCAGAAAGTAAACAGGGTGTTTTTTCGTTGCCAACCTAAACGGAGGGTACGTACTATATACATCAAATAAAGTAAGTTTATGCCAAAAAAATGCTGGGAAACAATGTCAATTTTTTTGAAAAAAAAAAAATTATTACTTGATCGGGCGAAAATTATAGTGTCCAGTGTTTATTTTAGTTTTCTAGATATTAATTAATTCTCGTGAAAAAATATTACACGCGTCAATGTGCATTTATGCAGAAAAACGCAGTCTATCTACTCAACTTTGGACCCTAATATTTTAGTAACTAGATACTTCCCAGGTATGCTTCCATGGAGAAAAATGATCGCGATGATGAGGAGATTCCGTAGTTTTCGGGAACGTTGACGACCAAAAATCATCCTGTATGTATTTAGTACTTAGTGATACGCCCATGTACGAGTATGTAGTCATGCGGGGCTTTACTATAATAGGTACATCAGCTGCACCTCCCTCCGTGCATGTTGTAATAATCAACTATCTATATATCGGTATATTCTCAGGCGATATACTGGCAACTTGTCTGTTCTTTTACATCAAGCCCCGCCTTTGCTAAGCGTGGCTATCTTCTTTGTGCACCCTCAGTTCTGCCTAATCTATTTTGGAAACACAGTCGGTAGTCCCTTTCTTCTCCGAATATCAATCGTCCGAAAATAATAATCCCTAACAAGTTTGCTATAATCATCACTTTCCATAATGTTCATGTATACGAAATTGTTTATTATCTAATCGTCTTTAATTCTAATAGTTCGGCGCCATAAAATCGGGTGCTATAATGATTAGATGTCCTAATTTTTCTTGCTATTATGTCACATGTCCTAAGTGTTATATTGTATAATGTACGTTAGACCGAATGGTGGTTTAAAATAATATTGTTAATAGGAATCTGTCTAGAGTATTATTTATAACAAAAATTAGGATGAATAAAAAAACAGGCACTTAAATCGACTCAGTTTACCCCGACTCCATGCAGTCTTGTCTGCCCTACCCCTAGAGTGCAATACAAAAGCGCGTAGGCTCGGAGGGGCGAGGCGGCCCGCGAGCTGAGGAGCTTTCACCTGCAACGCACCGCACTTTCGGCTCAGCCGTGGCGGTTATCGTTACATTCATCTGCGACGATAAGCTCGTGTGGAACCGCCGGAGTCCCGCAGCGCCGGAGCCGTGACAGAAACCGTGCATGCTCGCTTGCATCCTGCATGCTTGCTTGCATCCTGCATGCTTGCTTGCATACTATATGCTTGCGTGCATATTGCATAGTTGAATAAAACAAGATTGAAGTTGTTATTGGAAGGTAAAGTCCGTTAGGACTTACAACTATTATAGAAAAGCATTTTATGTCTTATGAATATTATACATTGTGATATTTATATTTTAAAAAATTAGGTCATATTTAGGGATTTCGGTTATGGGGCAAGTGATATTATAGGACATTAAGTTAGGGCTACTTATCATTCGGACACATAATATGTCACAAAATATTATGACACGTTAGATTATGGATAAAAAATTTATGTGACAAAATAGAGAACCAACACAGTCGCGTGTATGTGTATCTTACACAGGACTCCTTGGTTTTGATACATTGACGCTGAGGCTCTCGTTCTCAAATTATATGCTATTTAATATTTAATTCTATCAGGCGTCACAATTTGCAAGTTTAAATTTCCATCGTGGGCTCGCCCACCACCGGGCCCTACACCCTCCGCTGACCCTCGGATCTGCCGATTCATAGTCACGAACATAAGACACTACAGTCACATCGAGAAGCCAGATCCAAGCACCTAGCATGCAACCACAAGTACATAGCTGCTAATCCGAAAACCAATTTAAAAATATTTATCAATTTTAGAAAAAAAAAATAGCTGCAGCTGTTAGTGCTCGTTCATATTTATGTCATCATCATCATCAGAGCACGCCACAAAGCTCTATCTTCCGTTTTATTTAATGGAATATTATGCTATGTGCGTCATAATTATGAAATGAGATCTAATCTGATACTACAATAGTATAACTTATTATCTGTAATATGGAACTTTAATTTATCTAGCAATAAGTCTACCCTAAACCAAACCTAGTCCGAACAATGTAACCTATTTATCTAGTACAATAAGAACTGTCACAGCTTTACCTTTACCTGGCCCCGTAAATAATGAGCCGGCAAAATATTTTACCACTTTTATTATACCTTCGCAACGCTCAGCGGTATCTATATAACACACCATACATCATGAATATGAATTACTTTTCCACTGAAGCTAGCTTCTGCTTGTAGTTATAGCGTTTGTAGTTCGAGTGTCGTCACATAGATGGCGTTAGTTGTTGCTTCAGGAAAGCTTTTCGGCGAGTAATGCCAGACAATTTCAGTATCGAAATAATTTATGGTACGTTTATTTAATTACATACAAACTAGTACACACATATAAACACGGCTTTATCCCTTACGGTATAGACAGAGCACCAAGGGCCGATAGAACCACAAGGTGCCATTTTGAGGGTATAGTTGAGATGTACAAGTTCAGTTAGTAGTGACAGGTGGTCAGCCCATCGCCTACAAAACACCAAGACCCTCTTATCCCTCTACTGACTTGTAGACTTACCCGGGAAGAGAGTAGTGTACGGTTTTTTTTCACTCCCAGAGCAGCATAGAAGTAAGTAATTTAATTACGTCAAGTTAAAATGGTAACTTTAAGGAATCTTAATCATCTTAATAAAGGAAGATTAATCTAACATTAATATTACCGAATTGAATAAAATTTATTTATAGTAAATATTTCATTTTAAACTTCAACACACTTAATTCATCCAGGTTAAGTGAAACTTCGGTATATTTTGACGAATTTAACATAAAGCAAGCTGTCGAGTGTTTCAGTGAGCTCACAATCAAGATACATTACGAGTGGGGAACAAACACTGGTTCAAGAAGGAAGTACAAGAAGGAGGCCTTACAACTGTGCATGAAAAATGAGCTGCTTTAGTGATGGACATAAAGGTAGACTATCATCATCATTTTAATTATAGGAATTCATACAGAGATAGGTAGGAATACGTTTGAACCTGCTAAAATCGTCTAAATTATGAAGAAAGTACTTCCTATAATTGAAATATCCTGTAGGCCTGCATCTAGTAGATAGTGCGACACTGACTAGGTCGGCGGCGGCGGTCTATCTTGCGGGTGGCCTTTCTGCTGCGTTTGTATACGTGGTCTCTACTCTATAGAGTATATGTCTTATACTTAGGTATATGTCTGTCACTTTAATTTTCCACAGGTCTATTACGGCTCTACTACCGCAGTAGTTAAAGAAAATGTTAGCCTGTCGATACTGCAATGTGTACATTATTGGAAGTTAGATTAATGCAACTCCTCTTTACCCTGCTTTCATGATTTAAAGTATGTAGAACTAACACAGGCACAGTCAAGCGCTTCTCTAGGGATGGGACATATAACTTATCGATATTGTGACGATGTTTACTCAATGCATATTGGTTTCGATCCGAGAATTGATCTGATAATATTTGCAGTGGGTATGGCAATTAGGCTCAATACTGAACTAATTACTGCTTACGGATAGCCTTAAGGGGTTCTAAATAAACTAAATTGTTTGTCATGATTATTACAATAGTAATTTGATGTGTTGTAAAGTTTGTGGATATTCAAAATAAATTAAGAAACAAACAAAATTAAATGAAGTTTTCGATTCCTTATTTTGTATACCTAGCTGCCTATAGGGTACGAAATTTATTTGTTGACCTATTAGTAACATTACACCTTTTACTACTAAATTACTAATAAATAAGATAATAATAACCATTCTCAATTTGCATAAAAGCAAAATAAGTGCACATAAATGAACAATTACTCATTCATAATATTTTAATTGAGTAAAAAATAACTATAAATACCTAATTAAAGTTTGTAGTATTATTTTGAAACAACATCAAGTTAACCAACTCCACAAGTAAGATTACTCAATACTTACTGCAAATAACGTGGAAAATAAACAAAGCAGACATCGTAAAAAATATATCGGTTCCAACTTCTAAACATTTACCATCTCCTTATCTCAATCCTCCGCTCTACCCAGACTTATACTATCTCATTTACGCTCCATCTCACACAGTGCAAATAATTCATTCGGATATAATCGATAATCAAATATCGATATATAGACGCACTACACTACGTTTCAGTTATAGCGTCCACTGAAATAGGCGCTAGTGTCTATGTAACTCTAACACTGTATCATTTATTTACTTTAGTTCCATTAAAACCCGCAGGACTTCATTGAGATAGACATTAAATTCTTAGTCAGAGATCCTGAGCTGAACGCCTCCTCAAACAACCGCAAACAAACAAAACCATGCCGTTGTTGAAGACCATAAATCGTTTCCAATAGAGGTGGTAACGGCACGATTGGGTTCTATTTTATAGTTTGTTGAATCAGTCAAATGAGGGCGTACGTAGCCGTGGATTTCGGCTTACGTTTGGGCTGAATACGATGACAAGTTCTGCTAAGATTATGCGTTCAATTCATAGTTTGGTGGAGTTCTATAATTACATAATACGAATGTGTTTATATTTCAGTTCAGCTTGTTGTAAGTTGTTTGTTTGTACAGTCGCGGGGTAAATGGATTTTAACTGGAATGCCACGGCTGGTTTTAAAAGCTAGTTAGCGAATAGCACAAATACAATTTAAAACTCGAATAAAATTTTTGTTGTGATATACTTACGCTAATCTGATAAGGGGTCGACGTAGGCTAAAGAAATAAATAAAAAGTAATAAGTGTACTCACGGTCACCAACCCGCCTGCCCAGCGTGGTGACTATGGGCAAATACTCCCCATAGCAGTCTTGTGGCGTCCCCTGGGGGAGGCCTACGTCCAGCAGTGGACTGCAATGAATAATGATGAAGTATCCTTACTGCGCACGTGTGAGAAGATAAAAAAAAAACATAATTTTCTCAATATCATTTTTACACGCGACTATCCGTAAATAAAATTTATTTTATGTTCAAATAGCTACATACAAAAATTTTGTGAAATAAATAGTAATAAATAATTAAAATAATGAAATAGGTTTCCTACACTAGCAACAGAATAAAGACAAATATGTTATACATCACACTACTTTTACCAATATTACTTAAGGGGAAAATGTTTAAATTAACAAAGAAATTATTTTAAAATCAGAACCAGAAATGAATTCTCATTAATTTGAATAACTTATCTGTTGGGGTAAACCTCAATTATCTTTTGGAACAACACCAGAACATACCGCAAAACATACATTAGTTTATAATTTAGTTTCGTTCTAAGTGGAATTTAACAAGTACGCAATGAACTCATAATTAAACCATACAGGTCCCGAATATCAGACTAATATTAAAAAATTGCATTGCATCTGAGGCGTGTCTGAGCATCACATGACGCGTCATGAAAGAATAGACTTTTAGAAAAAAAAAACACAATTAAAAAAATCCAAAAACCCGACTGCTTATAAAAGAACAAAGAGTTATTGGATTTTTTAAATTATGATTTTTTATTTTATACTTTTTTGTTATGAGTACCTAGCTACTAATAGGTACGCTTTAAGAAAAATGCTCAACATGCTCGGCAGCAAGAAGTTTTCGTCTTGCTGCTGTCTAAAAATTTATATGTGAGAATGGTTGTTACGCAACTTTCAATCGATATCGATCCTAAACGGTAAGTCGAATCGAAAAATGTTGAGAGAAACCTAATAAAAACCTAATAAAAACCTAACTTAAAAAAATATTTTTAAATACCTATTCAACGATACCCCACTCGATATAGTTTGTCGACTTTAATTTTTTTCATTTTCACAAAATGGCGTCCAGTAGTCTCGTAGTAGTAGATTTTCACTAACGTCATGTCTTTCTTGACACTCGCCAGACTAAGAGAAACCGATTGACGTATGAATCATAAAAATCGGCCCAGGCGTTTGGTCTGTGTAGTGCTTCAAAGGAACATACATACATACATAGGCTGTTAAACACAATACCACTCCATTGCGTCGCGCAGTCGGGTAAAAATACCAACATGTGCTCCCGAAATACGGTAGCCAGAACTACAAGATCATAAAGAAGATCTTCGTCTTCGTCTTCAGCCTATCAGTCAACTGCTGGAGGGCAATCGCGCAAAATAACAACGTTAACGGAACGTTTTAGGTTTTGTTTTGGTTCCACTTTACAACGTTTTAGACGTTTCCAACGTCTAACTTTTGACTGTTATGTATGGTTTTGAAGTTGCCAACGAAATGTGCATAACGTAACGTTTTCGGTTGTAGTTTAACTTTGGTAAATACGTTTAACATTTGCACGATTGCCCTCCAGGGTACGCCACAAGGCTACTGGCATAGGCAGGTTTTTAGCAATAACACGAATATTAACGAGTCTCAAATTCTGTGGTTAGATGCTTTATAGTAGGTTGTTTTCATAGCATTTTCTCTACAATACGTCATCGTAATATATCCTCTCAGTCCTCCCTTCCCGAAACGAGACGACTACATATAAGTATAACCACCATAATATCCCAACTATTTAAGCAAGATGGCAGTCGCGGCCCATATCTGTGTAAATAAATAAATTAGTCGGCCCATTTGCAGGCCAGGCTTCGTTGACCACAAACTTACTGCAGGGCTCACTTGGGGCGAATATAGCGAAGTTAGGGTCACGTTATGTAATAACCTTAGGGACCGTGGATGTGCGAAGCGCCGAAAGTTTTGCGACACGCTGCTGGCTGCAAGTTTGGGGTTTTATTTATGATGCGCAATGTATACAAGTTTTTTTTTTTTCAAACACATTAGATGTTCTGGACGGCTTCCAGCAAGATGAACCGATGACTAGCGGCCAATTTCAAAACTAGATATCATAAAGAATCTCGGATTTTTTTATTTCAAATTTGAAACAATGAAACATTTAATCTAAAATATGCGAAAAATCTCTCGAGGTCGGTTATTGAAATTGGCTGTTAAAGATCCCTGTCTGGTAGTGACTGGATGACGAAAACGGGAGATTGAGCCTTGTGGCATGCCCTGGGGGAGGCCTACGCCCAGCAGTAGACTGCAATAGGCTAACTTAACAAATTGGAATAGCTACCACATCCTGTTCTACTTTATCTGACAGATATGACTAGCTCTATAGCGAAATTCTGTATTGAATACGTATAATAGAGCCTTAACCTTTTTGATAGTAAACCAACCATTCTGATAGGAAGAATATTGAAATGAAAAATATTTATTCTTGTAAAGTCTGGTCATAGATATGCATCTAAATTCTATGGGTAATACTTTAAATGTTGGGTTTACAGGCATTTCATGCAAAAATATAAAAGTTAGAAACCAAATAGACAGTAGACCGACATCTCGTTTTTATTATGCAAACAAAGAGAAGTTTTTGTAACCTACCTTAGTTTGACCTTGAGTCCAACGCGAAATAATAAAGTTGAAAACAAATCAATTACCATATCAAATAAATCGAATGAGATTTCTACATCCTCGTGAAACGATAAAAGGACACCACAGCGTATACACTAAGCGCCGTGCTTATCTCCTTTATACACACCATGGTTTATTAAAACAGTTACATTATTGTTCCTTTATCCGATCCTTTATATTCCTTTTCGATCGATAGTAACCCAAGGTTTATTTAGTAGCAGCGCCCACCGTTATATCCGAATAAATTCTAGAAATCCGGATATTTTTGGGAAATGATCTTCCTGACTCTCCAAAGAACACACGTCAGCTTATTGCAGTCAACTGCCGGACGTAGGCCTGTACCTACCACCACAAGACTACTGCTAATGTGTTCTTACCGATAGCATAGGTAGTCACAATGCTGGTCAGGCGGGTTAGTGACCGCAGTGTGATTTTCGGAGTATTGAACTACATACTTATATATGAAATTCAGCTTCCCGACGCGTATGATGATATTATATTGTCTGTCAGTCAATCATTGAAATAAAAGAGATTTTATAACTGGGACCCACAGACACTTGAGGAAACGTCAAAGTGAACCATTCAAAGGAATTTTTATTACTTATACTCGTATCGTGAGAAGATATGAGTGACCCTTGGAGTGGTCCTTGGAGTGACCCTTCATTGAATTGGGTAATAGTAATGAGCAGTAAGTATAGTTAATTTTAAATCAGAACTAGGAACCGGGCAAACTAAATCCTAAAAGAAAATCATAAGTTTCTATGGAAACATTTTAAAACCAGTTGAAGTTGTTTTAAATAAAATATTAAAAGTAGACTTACCTGTAACTTAACTGCAAAGGTTGAATGTTGTTCTTTGAAGAAAGAATTCTTTCTAAAATGCAAGTTCTTGTCTACAGATGTTCCACAATGCAATAGGAAGCAAATGATCCAATATCCTAGAACTGCCAAACAGTACCTACCGCATTATTACTATAGATTTTAAACATCGCTTAAGCTAAATATTTCCCAAATTTCGAGTCAAATGTCATTATTATATTTCCTGACAGTTCTAACCAAACTAGACTTTCTGCAGGCTTCCGAGAGTGATCTTGCAGCATGGCGATCGGAGAATATGCCCGTTGTAGACCACGCTTGTGCTTTTCATTGTTATGTAATGGTTTATAAAATAAATCTTTAGAATTTTAATTTCAAAATTTCTAAAGTTATTTATCTTACTCTTTCCAAAAGCTTATGTAACTGAGAAACGTAACAAAGAAGAAAGCTAACAAAGTTAAGAGTACCTTAAATAATAATAAAGATAAGTAACATTAAAAATGCGAAACAATATTCGCATAAATAAACGCCTAACAACAATCGACAAGCGAATCAAAACTCATTCTGACGAAAATTTAAAAACCGGAAGCCGCTTATCCATAATTCTTTTGTTAGAAAAAAAACCAAAAGATTTCCAACGAAACGTTTGGCTCGTATTTCCGCTAGAGTGCCACTGCAGATCTTATCCTGATTCCTTAAGTATTATTCCGGAAAAGAAATAAAAAGAATGGGTGAGGGTTTAAAATTTTTATTTCTTCTGAAAATGTTCATGTAACTTTATGTAAAAATTTTAAAGCGCTATCATGTCCTGTATTGAACACATCACCTGCATTTCCTTTTGTGCTTGTAGTAAGGATCGACTAAGGAATAAGGGCATTCTCTCGGGCGATACGCTAGCACCTATTCCCGCTTTGCTGACTAACGTGGCTGTCTGATCTGCTCTATGATCCCTCAGTTCTCGCTACCCAATTTCGTCAACACAGCCGTGTGTGTGTACATGTATGTGTGTGTATATAAATAAAGTGTGATTTTTGGTCGTCAACCTTCCCGAAAACTACGGAATCTCCTCATCATCACGATCATTTTTCTCAATGGAAGCATACTTGGGAAGTGTCTGGTTCCCAAGATATTAGGGTCTAAAGTTGAGTAAATAGACTGCGTTTCTCTGCATAAATGCACATAGACACGCGTAGCAAGATTACAATAATTAATATCTATCCATGAAAAAACTAGCATAAACACTGGACACAATAAATTTCACTTGATAATATTTAAAAAAAAATAAATTTACATAATTTCGCAGCATTTTTTTTGGCATAAACTTACTTTATTTGATATACCTATATATAGAGTACGTACCCTTCGTTAAGGGTGGCAACGAAAAAACAGCCTGTATATCCTTTGTAACTTATCTCGAAAATTTACTTACCCACAAAACATTACTACAATACCTGCTGCTTCACAAAATGTATTCCTACACTAACATTATTTTAGAACGTTCCCCTCGAGATGCTGGTAAGTGTAAAACTTTTAACAATTCCACATTTACTGGGCCGTATATATTGCATGTAAGAATTACCTCCATGAGTTTCTCTTATGAAAATACTGCGGCAGGGGATTTTAAGATGACTTTCTACAATTATACCAAAACGGTAAATTTGTCCTACCTGTCCCTTTCTCTCTCAGCCATTTATTATAAAAACGGAGAGGGACAGACCGGACTAAGCTTAAGTTTAACACATCCGGTGTGCTCGAGCCTTTACGGTCAGAATCGACCATAAATGCCTGCTAAGTAACGGTAAATAATAAGTAGGCAGTAAGCTATGGCATTAGACTTTTGGAGATTGACACTTGACAGATTGACATATGATTTGACAGTTTGACGATAGCGTTACGGACTATCGAGAGATTCGTGCTTACCCCTCTGTTTATAGCAGAACAAGCGTAACTTCCATTTTTCAATTTTTTACGATAGAACGATTTTATATTGAGTCTACTGCCACTTTAAATCCGAAAACATAGCAGACATTTGCGCCCGAAAAGCGGCGGTAGGCTCACCCTTTACCACGTGGTAGTGGCCTTAGCCTACTAAGGCTAACTGTTGATAAGTGGGTGTGTAATATGCACACTTCTGCCCAACCTCTTTTGGGGATAATGGGCGTAACTATATGTATTATGTTAAGAAGGTCATTTAACGAATGAGCTAAGTGCTTGTAATCCGTGCTTGCGTACTGTTAGGATGGCGGCCGGACTTGTTTAATAAAAACAAGGTTTTCTCACCACACTTAGTTTATTATTTCAAACACTATTTTCTATTACACGTAATAGAATAAAACCACAGTTTTACTTTCATAATCTCCACGGTGGAGTGGACTACCAGAGCTCTTGATTGATGCACCAGGCCGACAGGAAGGGAAACCAGTCCGTAGCTGGGCAGCAATTCGGCAAGAGATGATACTAACTAACTCGATGTTAGTCGGTAGGGAAAATATATAGTACTTTATTGCTGATCTGCATCTTATTATTTACTACAAAAATGGAATTGGTGCAATTCAGCATAAAATATATAGGTATTTGGAGTATGTAACAGTACACAATACTTTAGTACAAGGAAATCGTATTTATTTATATATTAATTCATGCCTCACTGCAATAAAGTCAAAATTGAAGTATAAAATGAATATTTTCACAAATCCTCGTTTTAAATATAGTAATGAAATTCGGGATGGTGTAATATTAAATGAAATAAGAAATATATAAATAACAGTAACAAAATAATATTTTAATGTTATACCACATTTGTTTATTTAGAATTTACATATGGAATAGTAGATAGGATAATAATCCACGTAGCTGGTCACACGTGCAATCACTATTCCAGTGAATATATAATCTAAGTAGATGTAAAAACATTAACACATTAAAACCGAGGTAGGACATACGCGTGTGAAAATAAAAATAGGCTCAAACGCCATTTAAACCTTTTTTGAATAAAAGAAAACCTCCTACAGCCGTTTTACTTGCCAACAGGAAAAACCTATCCCATAAAAAAGTTAATGACGCCTCGTGTAGTCGAGTGTGGTGCAAATGTTGGGAATAATAATTACAATAAATAATCATAGCCGAGCCTGGAATAAGGAAACAAGGTCTGGCACTTCGGGCTTTGACACAAGTTCACGTCACGATCTGTTACCTTGTAGGTATTTTAGTTACAGCAGTGGGTGCTTGCAAAAAAAATGCCAATGATTATTTTTCTATTTAGTTACATATACATTCAAATTCATTTTTTAAAGTTCTTGCTGATATAGTGATATACTTAAATACATTAGCTATAACTAAATACGATAATATAGTTCCTTTATAAATAAAACTCGGTCAAATCTAAGGTCGGTAGGATACTACACATAAATACAATTTCAGATACAGACTTTGAAGTATAAAGTTGATGCTGCCTCTGTCTTGATAAATTTTTTACCTGAGGCATTGGAAAAATCGGTCCTCAATAGTTTTAATAGTTTTTTTTTATTTGATAATTTTAAAAATCGAATGCATGCACGTATAAGTTTTTTAAATTATTCGAAGACATTTCGAAAGAATATATTCGATAATTAAGAGAAGAAATAGCCATACCAACTTGGGCCAGCGTCAATAAAGTAACTTGCAGTTATCGTGGCATTAGCGGTAACTGTTATATTAATTGTTATGTTTAGCCGTTGTTTCCGTTTTAATTGCACCCATAGCGGTTTGTGCTAGCTCGCATTTTACCTTGAATACGATTTTTGTTATTGAAATAGGATCGAATATATTTTTTGATATTATAATAATTGTGTAAACATTGAATTGAAAAAATATAATAATAATTTTAACAGGGTCGACTGGCAGATCCGAATAAATCTAATGCTGGCTTCCCACGGTACGTGATTTGTGCTAACTCGCATTTTACCTTGAATACGATTTTTGTTATTAAAATAGGGTCTAATATTATTTTTTCATGTGATATTATAATAAATATGTAATCAAGACACTTTGGTGAAAATTATAGCGAAATTTAAACAAAATGTATACTCTTCTGATTATCTCTTCTCTTCTTTTTATGGTATATATATATATTGCAATTTTGAGGTATAAAATGCCATAGGTCAGTATAAATAATATGTGTATTTTACTATGTAACTTAACAAATGAAGTTCAAGAAAGTTCTTGTAGATAATTAAACCTAGTAGGTGGCGTTGCAATCAAGTTTCAAGAAGCTAACTCTAAAGAGATCAATAAATTAAGAAATAAAAATATAATTGTCTTAAATTCTTTAAATTTTAGTTAGCTCTTCTATGAAACTTATTATATAATATATAAAATAATAATAATAAGCCTTTATTTTTCCTTGACTTAATCCTAACACAACAAAATACAAAAAAAAAAAAATGAAAGAAATGTAAAAAAGAGTTCAGTTGTGCCACAAAATTGGGCGTAAGTATTACGGCAGTAAAGTAACTGCCGTAATACTAAGGATGACTTCTCGTTTATCAAATTTACTGCCCTTATGCTTATCGAAAATATTAGGTTCCCGGCAAGTAATCAAAATAAGGATCAGATCATGTTGTAGAGCTTTTTGGGCTGATTTCAGATTTATATCTAACTCAAATTCGACAAAATTGGTACTTACTGCCCTTATCTATAGTACGGTAGTTCTGTACAAACAATAAACGTTTTCCTATTATCTCTGCAATAACAAAGATTCATGAAGTGAGCTTATCTTTGTTATATTTTGATAGCGTTCTCCGGTAATACTGCACGGTAGCTGTACAGATGGGTCGTAGATACTTTTAGAGTGTACGATAATTGGCTTAATAAATAAATAAAAATCGTTTATTACAGACCGAGATCCATAACCACTGTGTGCTAATAAATGAAAGCAAGTGTTGGCAAACCATTTATTTTATTTTCTTCTAAATAATATAAATCTAAAAAAATACAATAAATAACAACTAATTAAAAGTTTTCACATGTCGATATACTTAAGGTATGTTTTTTTGCAGCCAAATTATCTCTATCGGCACAAGCAGTGGGGTAAGCACGAACCTTTTTACGTGGCGGCGTAACGTTAGCGACTCGCTAGCAAAATCTATGGGAATTGACGTTACGGAATATCGAGAGGTTCGTGCTTACCCCTAAGTTTTGTGTATTTTTTTTAGTTTTAAGATCTTTTTAACCGACTAAACAAATAGGTAAATAAATAAAAATAAAATTCAATAAAATAATAGTAAAATTCAATACCTGAGGGTGAGTTTTTACTGCCTTCACTTGCCTTGCAATATTCCATCCATCCTAGTAAAATAAAATACAACGACGATAAATGCGCGCATTTGGACAATATATAATATAACATACAACACATACATAGATCGCCCGAGAGAACGCCCTTGAGTTTCGTCCACTCTTACGATATTTACGGAAGTAGTTGCAGCTAATATATTCTAGTTAAGCCCCATATCAGTACAGGAAAACTTACGTGTCAAAATTATCGTAGCGAACATCGTAAGGTGTAAAGAGCGGTGAGAAAGAAACAACTGTTTCGCTAAGCCAGAGCTTAAGCAGTACTATGGTGTAGAAAATGTTCTCTTTCGATAGTACTTCCGGTTCTGTCTTTTAATTATCTACCCTAGTATCTACTTGTGATATAAAATAATCTACTATTATTCAGTAACCTTAAGTTGTCAGCTGATGTTGTGTGTATGATAGTTTTTGCTTGAAAAAGCATCAATTTTTTTTTTTTACAATTCGCATTAATAAGCATGTTATAGGTACTGTATACTCGACTGAAGTCGAATCTTGTTATAGATGGATAGATATAATAAAATTCTTTAATAGACAATTGTCTTTTATACAAGGACGAGGTTCATGCTTGGTAACCTACGAATAACAAAGAAACAATTAGAGAAAGTATCAAATACATTAATTTATCTTAAATATCATCTGCATATACATTGCATTTTCTGGGAACACAAGCATGTGTATTATGTTTTACACAGGGTGTAACAAAAAGGGTATGTTAAGCGAAAAGCTATGTAAATAGCCCACTGTAGAGAACCTATCCACAAAATTTGAGACACGAAATCATATGTTTATTTTTCCCGATACTATGGAAAATTTTTAAATATCCCATAATTTTCATACAATCTTGAAAAATAAAAATGTCATTTCGAGTCTAAAATTTTTTAGATAGGTTCTTTATAGTGGGCTATTTACATAGCTTTTCGGTTAACATACCCATTTTGTTACACCCTGTATATATAAAAAAATATTTTTCAGGTAGTACTCATGAACTTTAATTTAAAACAACTCTACAAAAAATTATTCGTAAGTACAGATCGTTTATCTTATCACAAGTCACAAGTACCTAATAAATATTCATGATTACTTAACTCAATATCAAAAAGAGCAGCAAACTTCAGTAACTCGTAACTAATCCAATAGCAAATTAGTTGATTTGCACATTTGGGAGGGGACTATCGCCAAGAAAAGTCACGTTACTCCGGTCCCATCTTGTCCTACAGATTATTGGGCAAAGCTCTGCCTCGAAACTTATCTTGTTAGTAATCAACAAACTATGTGGTTGGTGTGATGTGGAACGCAGTATGTTGTTTCATGTCGAATAATACAATTTCATTATAGAATAATAATAGATTAATAGATAATACATTATCAGAATATAAAAGAAAATGAAGTCGCCGTCAATACCAAGTTCTACGTATCAATGAGAAATGTTATTATTAATTTATTAATAAAGAAATTGAAAAAATTCCTCACCCGGGTGGGAATCGAACCCACGACCTCTGCATTCCGTGCCAGCGCTCTTACCACTAAGCCACCGGGCCAATTATTATTATTTTTAATAATTATTTAATTTAATATAATTATAATTATTATGTTATTATTCATGATGATGAGACCAGTTTTTAAACCGTTTATAAATAATAATTTACAGATTTTCTATAAATACTAAAAACGTAAAGATTTTATATAATTGCCTACATATAATACATAGTAAAGAAGAAAAAATAATAAAAAAATAAAAATCTAAAAATCAGATGGCTAGTATGGCTCAAAATATCAGATGGTACATAATTGTAATATCCGAATAATATTTGTTTTTTTTTCTGCGGCTAAATCTACAAGAGAAGCTTACTATTTTAGCAATTGAATCCTTATATATTTCCTTCATCGTGTGATCTTTTTACAGTAAACTACTTACTCATTCTTTTTTATTACTGAGCTGTCTATCGATTCGTTTTTGTGATTCGGTTGACATAAAGCACTCATTTTGTAAAAACGAGTTTTTACTTACAGTGTTTTACTTTTGACCAATAAGATGGTCAACTTTACCGCATAGTACTAGTTTAATAAATAGAGATTATTGGGTTTCCGTGTTTTATGAGGGTTCCTTATCCAATTTGTAACGACAAGATGGTATCTTAGGCCAAAGTTTTTCGCTTAGTATTACTGTCATTTTATTTGGCATATTATTTTATTTGGACATTACTTGTTATCTTGTCTACATGACGTCGATTACTGGAACACTTTTTGTAACTACTACAAGGACTTACCTACAACCAATTTCAATATTTTTTTTATATCAGATTCTTCAAATTGTTTTCATCACAAATTTCAAAGGTAGAATCTAAGAATCCCGGATAATTTTTTATCTCTAGAATTGATTGGCCATTGGCCGTATTTCCACTAGACGACACGGCCACGACATGACCACTACAACAATTGCTTTTTTGGAAGCATAAATGTATTAAACTGTATGGCTCGTTTTTCCATTCGACGACACGGCCCCACATACTAAATGACGAAATGTCGTGGTCGTGTCGTTGTCGTGTCGTTTAGTGGAAAAACGCCCATTAAAATCATGTTAAATTATTTGAAACTCCGTGAACTTAACTTTGTTAGTGTTAGAGTATTTAACTAAACATATATTCTTTAACGCGTGACTTCAGTCAGGTAGGTATATACATTTAAACTGATTTTATTAAAAAAAAAAAACATTGCGACCATAGGCCGTATTATTATCATATTATACAAGCCCGACTCGCACGTGCCTGGTTTTTTTTACCCAACTGCGCTAGAAATTTTTTTCTGTTTTTACAGACTTTACATATTTTAAAAGCATCTCACATATTGTCAACATTCAATACACTCTTGGTGCATGTACACATTTAATAACCAATCACGTTAAAACGTTTTGTCAGTATCATAAAATTGGTAACCCTCGTATATGAACTACCGCGCTTATGATATCGGAAAAACCCGAGATATTTTTTCCCGCGTATTGGAAAAGTTTCCCGTCTCTCCATTTAATTTATTCCCATCGCTGGACATTTACGGGATTTAAAATAATTGATATTGCAATGTATGAAAAGTTCTCGACGATTTTGGTGAATTATGAGCACATTTTCTATCAGTTGTCTTTGTAGCGTTAAAATTTCAGATGTATAAAGTCTGCAGCTACAGGTTAACCTCGAGACGTCCACTGTATCGAATCATACGCCTTTGCTTGGGTAATTATTTATTCTTCTTCGTTTATATTGTTCTCAACGGTTTATATATTTAAAAAATATGACATACATAGTATCGAGATAAGTAGAGTGATTTAAATTCGTTTAACAAATACAACTCACGAATATGATAAAACCATTTAAAAATTATCATATAAGTCAAGTCTCGCATTAACTACATGTTCTAAGTTAAGCTTATTATTCTACATTTCGGTGCGTTAGTTCCTATTACCCGAATGACTACTCTGTTCATTAGTGTCTATTTCCCTGAACGTCCACTCTACAATTACAACAATATATTATATTCATCAGATATTAATGGCCGAAACTACATATATAAATTTGACAACAATCAATACAGAACACACATTCATACATATAGTCCCGCCCATTATCCCCCTAATAGGTTGGGCAGAAGTGTGCAAAATACACACCCACTTTCACCAGTTAGCCAATTAAGTCCCACGTGGCAAAGGTTAAGCCTACTGCTGTCTTTCAATAATATAGCGACCGGTAACGAATCCAATGGAAAATGTTTCTGTGTTATTCTATAGGTAAATAGGCATTCTAAGCTATTAGCGTCAGAGCCTCGTCTATTAAACAGGGTGTACCACGGGCAGGTGAGGTGTATGTATGTGTGTTCTGTATTGATTGTTGTCAAATTTATATAGGTAGTTTCGGCCATTAATATCTGATGAATATAATATTATTGTTGTAATTGTAGAGTGGACGTTCAGGGAAATAGACACTAATGAACAGAGTAGTCATTCGGGTAATAGGAACTAACGCACCGAAATGTAGAATAATAAGCTTAACTTAGAATATGTAGTTAATGCGAGACTTGACTTACGTAATAATTTTTAAGTGATTTTATCATATTCGTGAGTTAGAAGTTGACTTACATCAATACAGAAGGTTATAAAAATACTAGTTTCGATTATTGAATAAAGTCAATTGAGGGATTACTATCCAAACAACTGCAACCGGTTGGAAGTGGCTTGCATGTAGCAGATGCTCAAGTCTATTAATTCAAAGACACCAAAATTAGAACACCAAAATAATAGTTTTTCGGATCGTCTCTGATCACCTACGTGATTATATTCGCGAGTGATCATTGGACACTAAAAAGTCGCCAATGATCACACAGGTAGTGGAAAATACAATGTAATATTTTTAAGAAGTTCGCAAACGTAATCGAAACATTGCCTCCATTAGGAAACCTTCATTTATTCAGTTCGGTATAACGTGACGAATTCTTTTGCCGCTATTGGTAAAATATATCTAGCCAACAATGGAGTAGTAGCGAGACTAATAATCAGCAATTTAATTACGTGGGTAGTATTATATCCTACAAGAATTTTCAGAGCGAATCTTTTCGAAATAACGTGGGTTGGTTTTGACTGAATACCTAATTGGCACTTGTTATGGCTCCTCTTGTCAAGCAATCCTATTTTTAGGTATAAGCTATTTGATATTATAGTAAGATGACCAATGAAATAGTAAACAATTTGCAGAGTCACATAATTCCGGCAAGCTCATCGTGAGAAAACCACCTGCAAGATAACAAATATATAAGGTGACAAAAAATGACAATCGACAGATAAGTTGTATATTATATGCCAGTTAGTTGTTTCAACTCATGAAGTCTACCTTAGTACAGGTGATGTAGGAATAACTCCAACTCAATGAGAGAGCAATTACCGGTATCAAATGCGAGTACACAACAAACATTGCAGGCAGCCCTTAGATAATGTTCTGTTATTGACAGGGAGCTTGGAGTAGGAATACGTATTTGATTTCACGGCAGTGTAGGTTGGGTCTAACTATATACAGGTAAACTTGCGTATTAGCTTGCTTGTTTCTTTTTCTTAGAAATGAAGTTGATGATTTCTTTGTTATTATTTTGATGAAGTTTGAAATTCAATAGTGTTTTAAGACTAAATTGTTAAAAAAGTTTTTTATAGTAATGTACGATTGTTTACGATGTTCTGCAATACCTACTATTAATCTTGAATGACTGTACAGCTTTCAAAAGTGCAATGTTTTGAGAAATGAGTGTGCAGTTATATTTAAATAAAGCACTGATCTTGTATACGTGACAAATATTTATACCTATGGAATATTTTAGTTACAAACTAAAAGAAACAATATTATGTACATAGCGACGGAAAAGTTATATAACAATAAAGTGAGTTTGTTACTTGCAACCATATTATAACTTGACACGAACGAAATGGCATAGCAAAGTTTGAGTTACATTTTTCCGTATCAACTAAGTTTAGAAGTTATTTATACTTTTTAAGGGTCAAATGCATTACGAAATATCAAGTTTAAGCTTATAGGTTTTATGAACCCAAAAATAAAATTTTAAAGAATAGCTATAAAATTGAATCAACGAGTCTTCGAACCGTGTTCTCTGGTGCGCGGTTTTAATAGAATACATCAGCTGCATCTCCTTCCATGCATGTCATAAGTAAGAGTCGACTAAGGAATTTAGGGATACGAAGTTATCTTGATGAGCTGGCAACTTGTCATTGATCATTTACATAGCTAAGAATGGCTGTGAGATCTCCTTATGATTCTGATGCTCTCATTGTCCTTTTCTGGGAACACAAGCATGTGTATTATGTTTTACACAGGGTGTAACAGAAAGGGTATGTTAAGCGAAAAGCTATGTAAAAAGCCCATTATAGAGAACCTATTTCCAAGATTTGAGGCTTGAAATCACATGTTTATTTTTCAATATTGTATAAACATTCCTGAGTTGTGTAGGAATTCTTCATACTATCTGGAACAATAAACATGTGATTTCGAGTCTCAAATTTTGGAAATAGGTTCTCTATAGTGGGCTATTTACATAGTTTTTCGCTTAACATACTCCTTTTGTTACACCCTGTGTAAAACATAATACACATGCTTGTGTTCCCAGAAAAGGACAATGAGAGCATCAGAATCATAAGGAGATCTCACAGCCATTCTTAGCTATGTAAATGATCAATGACAAGTTGCCAGCTCATCAAGATAACTTCGTATCCCTAAATTCCTTAGTCGACTCTTACTTATGACATGCATGGAAGGAGATGCAGCTGATGTATTCTATTAAAACCGCGCACCAGAGAACACGGTTCGAAGACTCGTTGATTCAATTTTATAGCTATTCTTTAAAATTTATATAGGTATACTATTGTATTTGTCTAAATCTTTAAATCTGAGGTAGAAATCTAAATATCACAATGAAGTCATCCTAGTCATCATCAGCCATTAAGTCCAATGCTGAACATGGGCCTGTCCAACCTCCACTGGTCATGACTAGGTCGTCTGTCCACCTTACGGACTTCGATCCCACGCTGCACTTGGTACATGTGCTGTAGTAGCGCATATAAAATAACACTACGCTTTTGTAAGGAGTTTTTATTCTATTTTGATTTTAAAAGTCGGTTCACGCAGTGGAAGTGCGCAACCAGAAGTAAAATGATATAAATCAAGAAAACTTGAAGAAATTATACACCGGCTCCCTGTCTACTTCGCGCCGAAACGCCGTACTTACGAATTAATTAAATTACAACACTAACTAGAGTTCAACTTAAACAGGGCGTATATATTAACATAAATTGCGCCTATGTTGTTTAGTAATAGCTAGTCGTTACTATTAAAGGGGTCAAAATGGTTACGGTAGAGAAAATTTGTTTTGCTTGCTTAGTAACGATAACTGGCTAGGTAAGTTAGTACTTTTATTGATTAGTCGGAATTGTTACATATCATGTATAGCTTTTTAAATATAATGAATCGACTTTGTTTATTTCGATAACGGCTAAACCAACCCTTTTTTCGTATCACGCCAAATCTACTGAACAGTTGGGTAAGCGCGAACCTCTCGATAGTCCGTAACGCTATCGTCAAACTGTCAAATCACATAGATTTTGCTAGCGAGTCGCTAGCGTTACGCCGCATAAAAAGGTTCGTGCTTACCCCACAGATTTCAATAAAATAAAAAGCTCACTTTTATACATTCCCTGTCACTATACTCGTATTGTCTAATGTTTGTTTGTATAATAAAGAATATCATAGATTAGATTTAGCGGCCGTAAGGATTTTAATGCATGTTTTGTGTGCGCCAGTCATAGTTGCATGTATCAGTATTGTGTTACAATGTCATTATTCTACCTTTTTAATACATGTGATGTCGGTGTGCCTAATCTTACTAAATAAATAAATAAATATTAGAAATTTGGTACACAGGCAGTATATTATTCCCTAAGTTTTCCCAGCCCACGGTGGATGGAGTCACGGCCATCCACTAGTATCATATATATTGCCCGTAGATTTAGCAAATAACTTGGATTTGCCAGCCTAACGCAATTTGTAAAGTGTAGGCACGTGCCGCTCTTTCTCGGAATGGGCGTTATTTCTTATGATTTCATTACCCTTAGCTAGCGATGATTTCTGCCACTTAGTATTAGCTAATAATGCGAAAATAAATATTACGGGTATTCCATCTTTTTCTATATTCTTAGCATGTTATTCGTACCAGGTGACACCGGCAACTTTTTTGGCATGACGATATTTTGTAGTCAATGTGTACAAGTACAAATCACACCACTGTCAAACATCAAAATCAGTTGGCTCAAGGCAAGTGTCTAAAAGTGTAACAAAGATCTTTACATTCTTACAATCTTTACGTAAGTACCTAATGGTAATTAGTACCACTTTGTTAGTACCTACCTGTCCCGTTCTGTCTTAACCACTTTTGTTAAGAACGGAGAGGGATAAACCTGACTAAGGTCAAGTTAACTTTTAAGTGTGGCTGTTAGAATTGACCATAATACCTTTTTGTAATGTACGCCTCCAATAAAATAAATAAGCTGCAACAAGGAGTTGCCGTGCATGTCATAAGAGTCGACAAAGGAAGTCGGTCATTCTCTCAAGCGATAAACTAGCTGATTATTTTACCCGCTGTGCTAAACGTGGCTGTGGGATATCTTTTACGAACCTGCAGTTTTGGCTAACCTTTAATCTATACAGGGTGTAACAGAAAGGGTATGTTAAGCGAAAAGCTATGTAAAGCCCACTATACAGAACCTATTTCCAAAATTTCAGACTCAAATTCACATTTTTATTTTTCCGAATAGTATGAAGAATTCCGAAACAACTCAGGAATTTCCAGACAATCTTAAAAAATAAAAATGTGACTTCGAGTCTCAAATTTTGGAAATAGGATCTCTATAGTGGGCTATTTACATAGCTCTTCGCTTAACATACCCTTTCTGTTACACCCTGTATATAAAAAAGTCGTATTAGTTACACTATTTATAACTTAAGAACGGCTGTACCGATTCGGCTGAAAATTGGTGAGACCGGGAGACGGACTTAGAATACTTTTATCCCGGATAATTTCGCCATTTTGTTTTTTCTGCAGTCCACGCAAACGGAATTGCAGGCATCCACTATTAATAAATATACGTTCACCTTTACTTATACAGAAAACCTTTTAGTCCATGGAAAATTGGAAACAAAGTGGATTGTTTCACACAAATATCCCGAGGCTGAGGAATTTTCAATTACGCTTCAATTAATATGAGAGGCACTTTTATTTATGGCTTCATGTTGCCTAAATACAATCTATCTTTGAAATTTATTGCAATTTATTACCCACTCAAATAAGGTAAAGTATGATGAAAGAAGAAATTACTGGTGTATCTCGCTCTTACTTGAAGATTTCTCGTATCGAGTAAGAGATATGGTAGATTATAAAGATAAATAACATAGCAACTTTTTATAGAGCTGTAAGGTATAATAAGGTAACTAGAGACACTTTTTTAAAAATATATTACCTGTGCTTATACTTATAACTTTGCAAAGTCACGCAAAAGTTACTTCTCTTCAGTTTATTACTAACGATCATATATTGGATCAGTTTTTTTTTCTAAAACAGGCTTCGTAAAGACAATTTTATACAAGGTGTGAGTGACAATTGCATATTGATTTTATTTTATTTATTAGGGTAAATACAGTGTATCTCACATTTTAATATTCTGTTACCTCTAAAGCTGTATAGGTTTATGGAGGCAATGACATTCGCTTACTCCATTTGTACACGACATTTAGTATACTATATACATTACTACATTAAGAAACAACATTACAAATAACATTAGATCAAGGATTTATATCATAGGGCGATCATGTGTCAATTTTAATGGGCTTATTGGTTATTGTGTGATGTATTGATGTTTTTAGATCAGTTGTGACTCTACATTACGTTGGTCAGTTATTTGAACTTATTTGAGCACAACATTTTTTTTAAACATCTATTGGTTAAAATTTAGTTTTTAAACCATTTTATTATACTATCTAAGCGCCAATTATACGAACCACACTGGCTGTCACTCACACCTTGTATAACTTTCGTTAATATTAAATTACGCGTTATTAAAGTTAATTTAGTATTAAAATATAGTCTGCAAACTTTGACACTTCTACCTTTTCGGTAAATACAATTTTATGAAGAGGTAAAGTTAGTTTAAATACAGGTCATTTGCGTAACTACTAATTAAGAATAATATAACATCTATTACCCGACTAAATCAGAAAGAGGGTTATGATTTTTTGTTATTTTATATCCAACACAAGACCCAAAGTAACATACATAGTTTGGAAGCAGTGGCAGGGGGTTGATCACATCTGTCGTAGAACCGATGGACGGTGGAATAAGCGGGTTCTCGAATGAAGACCGCGTCTCGGCAAGCATAGCGTTGGACGACCTTCAGCCAGTTAGTCTGACTTGAAGTAGGCAGGTGGTAGTCGTGACTGAATGGCAAGACGGGAAATCGGGCCTTGTGACGTACTTTGGAGGAGGTGCATCCATCGGTGGACTGCAATAGGCTGCTGCTGCAGTAGACTGCATTAGGCTCATGATATTTAGTAAGACTAGACATAAGTTGACATGCATGACCATCTTAAAAGACAGATGACGACGACAAAAATTTTTATAGTAAAATTTGTAAAATCCGAGACTGTGTGAATCGTTAGGGATTTCAACACTAAAATTTCGATGAGAATACACTGCTAAATAGGTAGATTATTCACTAGTTTCACACACTTATATTGTTATAATAGCTCAATAACAATTTGAAAGCAATAACATTTTTTATTACTCGTAGACTGGCATAATTCAGCCAATCTTACCCTCATTTTCCATCCAACAATTTTTGGAGCCCCCATCGGTTACCATTCGGTGGCCTGTACGAAATTAATCTTTACGGCGAAGAAGGAAAAATCACGGACAGGAAAAGAAAAGTCCAAGTCACACCTAAAAGGATGAGTTAATCGCAGGAATTGAATTGTGGAATAACCCGAGGTACAGTCGGGCGTATAAATTCTTTTTCACCCTTGTCACTAGTCGAGATAAGTGACCGAACTTCTTCGGGCAGTTTCGTTCCAACCGCTTTATCGGGACAGCGATCTCGTAAATTTTTCTAATCTTCCCACGATTTATTTTATTTCACTTCTGTAAGCGTCTGTACAGAGCCGAAATTTAATTGAAAATGCTGTGTTGCCTACTTTTAATTGTTTTCGCCTTTTAAGTATTTTTACTTTTTCCTTATACTTAGTTACTTATTTGGAAAGTAGATAATTAATCTGCAGAGGTGAACATTTTTTTATGAAAAATTTGCTAATGATTTGTAATAGCGTCATGAGATGAAATATGATTTTTTAATTAGATTTCGTTATAATAAGTCGGTTTAAAGCCATTTTGAGGTCGCGTGTAATGTCCAGTAATAAATAATGTAGTTATTCACAGAAACTCCAAACTTTCACGCCCATTTTATGATTATTACTCAGATGTCAACAATAAACAAATAACTTCTTCAAACACCTATAGGTACTTGGGTAGGTAGAATATACGACTTCCAATAATTGTCCAAATGAGTACCTATTTTATATATCAGCTGTTGTGTATTGCACAGTCAATAAAAAACACTACTCACGTTAAAATAGATGTAATAATCCAAGATACACAATAGCATTCAGAAGGCACATATAGAAGATAGAAAGCACAAGCACAGGCACAATCACAGCGTATATAGTTCAGGAAGAAAGATCGATAGGTATAGGTAGAAAGAAGAAAGCACATAAAGCATATAAGCGAGAATAATACGATGCAAATTTTAAGCAGTAAAACATAGGCTCCGCGTCGTGGTTGAGTTCCGACTGGCGAGGGATGGCTCGCCGCGTACGCAGCATGCAAACCGGCCGGCAGGTACCTTGCCGGCACTGACTTAGTGCGTCCAAGCGTCGATAGGACACTCGACATCGATATCGATTATCGACAAACTGATATGCACCTAAAGTGTATATGTAATTATCGCTATTAATAAATATAATTAAATATAGATTATAAGTAAGTAGATTTAGTTAGTGTAAATATATATTTAAGTGTAAATAGTAAATATAAGGATAATTGTATAAGATTAAAAATATATATATAGTAAAATAAATATTTTATTATAATTAGATTTTAGACAATTAAGTGTGGCAAATAAATATATCCGCTGAAGTGTAGGTAAGATCCCTACACCACCCCCCTCCAGAGACCGTCAAGGGTGATAGTGATCGGCAAATTTGACTTGCCGACCAGATCGAGTTACGTACCCTTTTAAAAATCCTGGTGGAGGTTCATCGTCAAGGTCATTGGGGTCGCACAGTATGAAGGCCGGTTTAATTCGGTCTATCGATACTGTGACCTCTTTACCTTTGATATTAATTTTAAAAACTTTATGTCCTCTCGACACGACTTTGTATGGACCTTTGTAAGCCGGTTGAAGTGAGCCACGTGATGCGTCTTCACGCAGGAAAACATGATCACAAGTAGCTAGATCCTTGAAAATAAATGTTTTGGGCTTACCGTGGTGGGCCGTAGGTGCAGGTTGCAATTTTCTGGCGAACTCCCTAATACGCGCGGTAAATTCAGACGTATCTGTAGTACCGGTTGTATGTGGGTCAAAAAATTCGCCAGGTAACCTCAACGGCTCACCATATACTAGCTCAGCACAGGAAGCTTGCAGGTCTTCCTTGATGGAAGTCCGTATGCCAAGTAACACCCATGGTAAGGATTCAGTCCATTTGTCGTTGCTATGGCAGACGATCGCGGCTTTGAGCTGCCGATGAAATCGCTCCACTAGGCCGTTACATGCCGGATGATAGGCGGTTGTCCGCTTATGCTCGAATCCCGTTACTTGCGACAGATATTGAAACAGGGCCGATTCGAACTGACGGCCACGGTCAGTTATAATATCTGTCGGGCAACCGAATCGAGATATCCAGCCTGATAATAGGGCCTTTGCAACTGTTTCAGCCGTGATGTTTTCGATCGGTATTGCTTCAGGCCATCGCGTGAAACGATCTACTGCCGTCAAGCAATACCGATAACCATCGGAAAGAGGAAGGGGTCCCACAAGATCAATGTGGACCTGTTTAAAGCGTCCGCGAGGCAACTTGTATGTGCCTAGTGGAGCGGTCACGTGTCGACTCACCTTAGCTCGCTGGCAAGACAAGCATGCACGCGCCCAGTCCCTGCAGTCCCTACGCATGCCAGGCCAAACGAATCGTTCGGCGACTAATTTAGCGGATGCGTTGGCGCCAGGGTGACTTAAGGAATGCAAGCTATCAAATACCTGTTTCCTTAAGAATTTGGGCACTAATGGCCTGGATGTCGGTGTACTGATGTCACAGTACAGGGGTATACGGCTTCCAGGTAAGTGAAGTTGCTTGAGGCGCAGAGATGAACCTTCATCTAGAAGTTGGCGAAGTTCAGGGTCAGTGGCTTGACCTTCGGCTAATGTCTCGAGGTTTACAGGAGCTCCCAGCTCTTCGATACGCGACAAAGTATCGGCGACAATATTGTCTTTGCCAGCAATATGTCGAATATCAGTTGTGAACTGGGAAATAAAATCAAGATGTCTATACTGCCTGGGCGAACAGTTTTTCTTCCTTTCGTGGAATGCAAAACTGATCGGTTTATGGTCAGTATAGACAATGAAATGCCGTGCCTCGAGCATATGCCGAAAGTGTTTGACTGACTCGTAGATAGCCAGAAGCTCTCTGTCATAAGGCGAATACTTCACCTGGGATGGACTAAGCTTCCGGGAAAAAAATGCTAGCGGTTGCCATGCATTGTTCTTGAACTGTTGCAGCACTGCGCCTATCGCCTTATCTGATGCATCAGTTACTAGGGCCAATTTCGCCGCACAGTCTGGGTGTGCAAGCAGAGCAGCGTCGGATAAGCTATCCTTACAAGCTTCGAAAGCCGCCAGAGTCTCATCGGTTAAAGAGACAGGATGCGATCCTTTCACCGAGCCTGTAAGTAAAGCATGCAATGGTGCTTGGACTTGAGCTGCTCGAGGAAGAAATCTCCTATAAAAATTAAGCATGCCCAGGAATGCTCTAAGCTGTCGTACAGTAGAGGGAACAGGGAAGTTCCTAATAGCCTGCACTTTGGTGTCTAGAGGTCGTGTACCTTTTTCGGAGATACTGTATCCTAGAAAGGTTACTTCCTCTGCTCCGAAAACACACTTGGACGTGTTGATTAACATCCCGTAGTCCCTCAGCTTGTTGAAGATAGTACGGAGATGTTTCTCATGTTCGACACTATCTCTAGAGAATATAAGGAAATCATCTAGATAACAATAAACGAAATCTAATCCTCTCGTCATCTCGTCCACGAACCTCTGAAAGGTCTGACCTGCGTTCCGAAGCCCGAAGGTCATAAATGGAAACTCGAACATTCCAAAGGGCGTAGTAATGGCGGTCTTAGGAATGTCCGCTGGACTGACAGGTATCTGATTGTAGGCTTTTACAAGGTCTAGGGTACTGAAAACTTTGCAACCAGCAATAGAATGCGCAAAATCGTGTATATGCCTAACCGGATACCTGTCAGGCACAGTGCGGGCATTCAACATGCGGTAGTCGCCGCACGGACGCCAGCCGTTGTCCTTCTTCGGAGCAAGATGTAGCGGAGAGGACCAAGGGCTTTCCGAAGGTCTGGCTGTTCCATTGGCAAGCATTGCCTGGAACTCTTGTTTGGCAATCTTGAGCTTATCAGGGGCGAGACGACGAGGGGAAGAAGATACTGGAGGACCTGGTGTCGTACGAATGTGGTGTTGCGTATTGTGTGGGATTGTGCGATGCATACCAGCTGGTCGAGTAATCTGTGGAAATTCAGTTAAAATTTTATGGTACGGAGTGTCACCAGTAGAAACTTTTACAGAGTAAAGACTGCTATTACTTACTACTAGACTAGCTATAGTGGATACAGAAGTAGTAATATCTATAAGGCGTTTATTTCTACAATCTACAACTAAGCTATAGTAATTAAGAAAATCTACACCAATGATAGGCTTAGTTACATCTGCCACTACAAATCGCCATGCAAAGGTTCTACGTAAGCCAAAGTCTAATTGTAGGTGTACATAACCGTATGTAGATATGCTCGATCCGTTAGCAGCGCACAACCGGAAATCTGTTGCAATCACGCAGTACTGAGCGAGGAAAGACACAGAGGTCGCTACCAGTGTCGACCAGGAATTGCGTCTTTGATGAACGGTCAGTGACGAACAGGCGACCAGTAGAAGTTGGGCAATCGTCAGTCACCATTACCGATTGCCCTTTGAGTTTTCCGCCTTGAAGTCGCAAGGGCGAATACATTTGTGGGCCTTCTCCCCGAATTTGCTATGGTACCAGCATAGCGGGTGCTTCTGGTGATTGGACTGGGACCGATGCCTGGAGTGAGATCGGTTGTGGCGTCGGGCAGGACGGGAGCCGGATCTGTTGCCTTGCTGCGACGTCAACTTTTGGAACTGCCTTCTAAGCTCTGCTACTTCCCGTGTCAGGTCGCTGAGGACGGAACTGGGGCCAGCTCCACTTATTGCAGCAACCTTAGGTGATGATGAGGCGAGGTCGTTCACTCGATCAGCTAAATCTGCTAGGTCTTCAAGCGTGGTTGATGCTGGTTGACCGGCGAGGACTGTCTGGATGCCATGTGGAAGACGGCTCGTCCAGATGGTCTTCATAAAGTCATCAGGGACGTCTAAACCAGCGAGGCTCTGCAGATGGCGGAGGAAGGTAGAAGGCTTGCGGTCTCCAAGTTCCTCATGCATGAGTAGTTGCTTCAGCTTCTTTTCATTGGAGGCCGTGAGTCGCTTTATTAGCTCAGTCTTGAGCTTCTCATACATATTCTCGGTCGGAGGATTTATAATGAGGTCCTTCACTTCTCTGGAGTATTGATTACCGAGCTGACCGATAACGTAATTAAACTTCGTGGCATCTTTCGTAATTCGATAAATAGCGAATTGTCCTTCCACTTGTTTAAACCATATTTTAGGCTCTTCTGGCCAAAACGGTGGGATGCGGATGTTAACATTGTACACATCTCGATCTATCGACACTTTCGCATCACTAGTGCTCGCCCGGCTACCGAGTGATTCGTTCTCCGACATGTTTCGTGCTCTTGACTGGGGTCACCAATATAGGTACTTGGGTAGGTAGAATATACGACTTCCAATAATTGTCCAAATGAGTACCTATTTTATATATCAGCTGTTGTGTATTGCACAGTCAATAAAAAACACTACTCACGTTAAAATAGATGTAATAATCCAAGATACACAATAGCATTCAGAAGGCACATATAGAAGATAGAAAGCACAAGCACAGGCACAATCACAGCGTATATAGTTCAGGAAGAAAGATCGATAGGTATAGGTAGAAAGAAGAAAGTACATAAAGCATATAAGCGAGAATAATACGATGCAAATTTTAAGCAGTAAAACATAGGCTCCGCGTCGTGGTTGAGTTCCGACTGGCGAGGGATGGCTCGCCGCGTACGCAGCATGCAAACCGGCCGGCAGGTACCTTGCCGGCACTGACTTAGTGCGTCCAAGCGTCGATAGGACACTCGACATCGATATCGATTATCGACAAACTGATATGCACCTAAAGTGTATATGTAATTATCGCTATTAATAAATATAATTAAATATAGATTATAAGTAAGTAGATTTAGTTAGTGTAAATATATATTTAAGTGTAAATAGTAAATATAAGGATAATTGTATAAGATTAAAAATATATATATAGTAAAATAAATATTTTATTATAATTAGATTTTAGACAATTAAGTGTGGCAAATAAATATATCCGCTGAAGTGTAGGTAAGATCCCTACACACCCTTACTCGAGCATGCCTCGAGAAAAATACAACTGGTGCGAATGAAAAAGATTGCACTTACAATTACAAATGACAGGTAAAATCTGCAGATCTCTTACATGCAAATGTAATTATATACAGGGTGTAACAGAAAGGGTATATTAAGCGAAAGGTCTTGTTAAAAGCCCACTATAGAGAACCTATTTCCAAAATTTGAGACTCGAAATCACATGTTTATTTTTCAAGATTGTATGAACATTCCTGAGTTGTTTAGGAATTCTCTATACTATCTGGAAAAATAAACATGTGATTTCGAGTCTGAAACTTTGTGGATAGGTTCCTTTTAGTGGGCTATGTACATAGCTTTTCGCTTAACATATTCCTTTTGTTACACCCTGTTCCAGAACTGCTGGTTTCGAATAAGATGCTATATCCACGTTTAAGTTAGTACAGTTGGCTCAGATGGTGATCATCAGTGATAAGTTGCTAGGTCATGGCCTGCAAGAACGCACCTGAGTTCCTAAATCAACTCCTCCCACATATACGAAAGGAGATGCAGCTGATGTTTTTATTCTTGTGTATCCACGCTGCAAAGACCTTACTTACCTAAGTAATACTAATAGTATAAAATTATTAATAAAGAAATGGAAAAAATCCTCACCCGGGTGGGAAACGAACCCACGACCTCTGCATTCCGCGTGCCAGTGCTCTTACCACTGAGCCACCGGGTCAATTACTCGGATGACGAATTTTACCATCTCTTTTTGAAATTACATTATTGGAAACGTTATTTTTCATCCCGATAGCTATACATAAGCCAAATCTCGGCAAACAAAGCTGAATCCCTCAGCACAATGTTTTAATAATGAAACGATCAACCATATTTTTTTAGTGAGGATTTTTTCCATTTCTTTATTAATAATTTTATAATATATAATATCTTGACTAAGATAAAAACACTTCTCCATAATACTAATAGTATTTGCATACCGATCGAATACAATAAAACAAGTAGATATCCCGAAAATAAATTAACGAAACACCCAGAGCTACTCGTACAGATGTAAATTGCGAAAAAAGCGATGTTTGTAGAAAAAAACATTTTAAATCTTTTTAGTGTTTTATCGTTATAAATGTATGCAATAAATACGGGGCTTGGGAGGGTGCAATTTTCGAGAATTGATTCCATTAGTGAGTTCGAGCTACAGATAATAAATGGAAAGTGGAACGAGCACGTATCGGCATATTATTGGATTGTTTCAATCGCTGAATTGTTTAACGTTCCGTTTTAGGGTTGAGTAACGCTATCTATGGACAGAAAATAAAAGTCGCATACTATCGTAAACCAAATAAAATTATATCTATGGGTGTATTTAAAAATAATTTTAAAATATACACAGAAAGTAATAAATAACCAAAATTTTAATTTCTATGTTTATATTTAATTAATTTCTATGTCAACAATCACTAAAATTATCTACAAGTAAAGAGTAATATAATATTAAAATTGTTAAACACTAAAGCAAAATGTAGAAAATCTGAAATTTGTATATCTATAACATGTTAACAGACAGCCGTAAAATGGCGGTGACACGTTCAATTGACCGATAATTGGGGAAACTGTTGTTTAAATCAAAACGCCACATAACACTTTATTACTAAACTATGTTACCAAAAAGAAGTCACAAGTAACTTCTTTGTTTTTCAAACCGGTGGCAAACTTTGAAAATTCAATAACGTCCTTCTTGCCAGCCGACAGGATGCCATTTGGAACGGCAATTGTTTTTGGGCTTTGGCACGCCGAGTCTGAGTGCCGGCTGATTTATATGTTGGTTTTCCAATTAGCCTCGGAGAGAGGTTTTATTTATTGCACTCTTTCTATTTTCCGCACTTTTGGCTCACCAGGAGCCGTTTCAAATTGTCGATACGACGAAACTCAGTACTAAAAATCGTGTTACCTTGAAGTGATTTTGATACAGGTAAAACATTGAACTCGAAGATGTTAGGGAAATTTATGTTAATATTGTTTCCATGTTTCACTCTAGCTCCTTTTGAATTCCACGTGGCAAGGGGTGGCCTACCGCCATATTTCGAGTATTAACATAAAACAATCAGGTAGCAATTACGTATCCAACGGAAAACAACATGGGTAAGTGAGTCAATATTTATTTAATCTTTTGTGCCTAAGCTTCGTGTATTATTACGAATATTAACTAGTGGACGCCCGCGACTCCATCCGCGTGGACTGCAGAAAAAGTAAAATGTCGATATTATCCGGGATAAAAACATTTTCCCGGGATAAAATGTAGCCTATATGTTAAATGGGACCTGTTGCAACATATTCCTGAAAACTGCATCGAAATCGGTTCAGCCGTTTCTGGGATTAGCGTGCACAAACATCGATCCGTTACATTTTTATTATATGTATAGATGTATAGATAATAGAATAGAAGATATAGAATAGATAAATATATATATAGAATAGATAATAAAATTCTTTATTTCACGTCTAAAGGTTTGTAGAATTATACTTAATTATAATAATATATTATACTTAATAAATTATTATACTTAATTAAATACAAAATATACGACATAAGACTAATATTGTATATAAAAGATTAAATTAGATCTACGTGACACCTTAATCTATCTTTCAGAAATAAATACTTATACCTTTTTATACAATATCTGAACATGAATACTTTTTCCTATGTCATTTAGGAAAAGTGGGCCTACTAACCGTAAGTAAATGATTTGGGTTGACAGCTCACTTGCCCGCCCACTGCCCAAATAAACTACGACATTAAGAGTTCTAAATGTTAAATGAATTAGCGAATACTTTTTAAATCCTGCTAAGTGACCTTAATTAATATGTTACTAGGATGAATTAAATAACTAAGAAAATAAAAAAATATTTGCTTTCATTTGCAAAAAAGAAATCGACATCTCTAAAGAGCTCCTTGGTAACACAGTTGAATGTGGTCACACGTTGCTCATGGTAACGAATGCGAGTTTTGATACACAGTGAACCTTAGTGCCCGGGAGATTTAATGTTTTTTTACTAAGTACCTTCCAAGCTTGCAGTAAATCGGTGAAATATGAATGTAAACAAAAGGAATAACAGATACATTGCAACAGTTTGGTTAAGCGGTATCTTTTGGTGTTACAGAAAGTGAATTGCTTTTTTAGATATTTATGGCTTTGCATCATATTTACGTGGATATCTTTTCCTTATTGAATGCATTTGGGTCCTTAGCTACATAGTCTAAACTTTAGACTCTAAAGTATATCAGCAACCATATCCTCGTACAGAAAAGGGCATCCACGCCTGGAATTCCTAAAGTTCAGTCTCAGCGCAAAAGAGACTCTACAACTTCGGGCCCAATCTATCAGCTATCCAGGACAAGGGAGCTACTTCATAGTAATTACGATGCCAGTGGAGCCTCCACCTACATTAATATTGGTATTAAAATTTATTTGCCTGCACTTATACTAGATTAAATCTAGAATTCTTACGGATTCCTAAATCCTTATGGCACTGAATCAAATTAGTGCCATAAGGATTAGTTTTCCTAAATAAGCGATAATAAACAGCGAAGCTATCATCGCTTCATCCCAACCTAACCTAACCTAACTACTATAACAATGTCTTTAGTGAAAATTAACAACAATTTAGAATCAAATGCTGTTAACGTATAGGTAGTATAAACTGTCATTTAAAGTTTAAGAGCCCAGAATTCGAGTATCTAACTTTTAATGGCTGTTAGAGAACCCTTAAACTTTCATAAAAACGAAAGTTATCAAAACAGAGACTTAAAATACGTTAGGCCCCATTAAAATTTTAGTAAACGTTTGCAAAATCCGGTATAAGTGTTTTCTTCGCACCAAATAATTAAATCCTTAAAATTATTCGCGTGAAATCATGCATTTAAGCTAATTCAGGAATCCTAGAAGCATCATAATATGAACTCTCATATCAACAAACACAAAATTGCAACCACACATCATTACCAACAATGGAATGGTAAGAACCGTCCCAAATTGATTTCCGATGCGTTCATTAAAATGAAAACAAAACATTTTTGCGTCGCATTCACAATATTTAGCTCGTGCCAGTGCATTGTCTCCCGTTATATACGGCCGGATCGTGAAAGCCATTGTTTAGCTGTATTTCATTATTGAATTGGTTCAAGAATTTCTTAGTTACTTTTTTGCAATGGATTAATTATAAAATTCTTAATAAAGAAATGGATAAAAATCTTCACCCGAGTGGGAATCGAACCCACGACCACTGCATACCGTGCTAGTTGCTCTGACCACCGAGCTACCGGGTCAATTACTCGTATGACGAATTTTACTATCTCTTTTCTAAATTATAGATTATTAATAAATGGATTAATTGTCCGAAGTACCTTTTAGTTATTCGAATTACTTTTTAAACATTGTAACGGAGCTTTATATTTTGGTACAGAACTTAAAAAAATTGTATTCGGTTTAACAATATCAATATAGATAGACCTATTAATTAGTTACTTTTCTTTATTACGGAACCACATCGTTATAAGGAGTCACTCAAGCAAAGAAATATTTTCCGACACCTCACGACTAAAAATATATTCCAAGCTAAATATAATTTAATATTTGCAGCTTGTTATTTTTTTTCTAACTTACACATACCTTGGGGGCAAATACCCCCCATGGCAGTCTTGTGGTGTGTCCTGGGGGAGGCCTACGTCCAGCAGTGGACTGCAATAGGCTGATGATGATGACACATACGTTAATATGCAAAAACGACTGCGTGCCCGAGCGTGGGAATGTTAAAATTCATTTGTAAAAATCCCACAGACCACGGGACGCTAGGTGACTTGATCAGTGACAAGTTGCTAGCCTATCGCCTGAGAGAATGCCCGAGTTCCTTAATCGACTCTTATGACATGAATCAAGAGAAACAGCTCATTGTGATGACTTAATACCATTATTTAAAAAAAAACAAGAAAGTAGTATTACACAGTTTAGATATTAGTGACTAAGGCGATTATCACACTGCCACGCATCATTCAGCATAGCGAATGCGTTTTCTAATGTTGCTTGTAAGTAATTCCGTTTGTATAGAAGACACGCACGGTCCAACACACAGAAAATGCATCCACGCGTACCTGCGTAGGTCCGTCGACACGCAACATACAGCGTGGTGCGTGGCAGTGTGTTTATCGCCTTATGGTTGTATGATATGTGCTTGTCTATTGCTTGTCAGTTTATAGTGGGTAATCTAGGAGACGCATATGCCGGCTAAAAGGGTCAGCGTTAGGACCGTGAGACAATTGTAATAAATATCTACACAGATAGCTTAAAAAATGTGTACCTAATTGCTACTACTCGTAATTGGTACATTTACTCTCAATATTAGTATCTAAATGTTTTTTTAATTTGTTAATTTTTTAAACTCGCAGTTTACCAAGTTTCCATTGAGGGGCCGCCCACCACCGGGCCCTACACCCTCCGCTGACCCTCGGATGAGTCATCAATCAAGACACTACTGTCGCAACGAGAAGCCAGATCCAAGCACCTAGCATGCAACCATAAATACATAGCTGCTAATCCGAAAACCAATTAACCCCCCCCTCGATGGTAATTTTAACTTCGGAATAGTAACGCTTGATACAATTAAATGTTTACCAAAGGACAAATACTTTATCGAATATTCAAGTACGACAAAACTTCGTACATAAGCATTCATTATATCTTCATTATCTATCTATGTAGGTCTGAAAACGTGAAAATAAAGGTATTTCCGCACATTTTTCCCTGCACGGTCACGTTATTTAGGAGCACACCACTCTATTGTCCCGCTAATATACGGCACTCCCATTGTTTAGCTTTCATTTAATTACATGCCGCAAATCCCATGGTTTACGGAATTTTTTAATGGCTTAATCGCCTTAAATTATTGCACTTTTTTGTCAAAAGGTGTATTAGAGGGCAAGTCCTTTTATTGAGGTTATATTTTGTTTATTATCTGTGCTGATGCGGGGCTTTACTAGAATACATCAGCTGCAGCTCCTTCTGTACATGTCGTAAGAGTCACCGATGATTACTCGTTGGTGCAGCAGTATGTTCAGGATGCGGAGTCAAATAGCGCAGTTGCTATGGAAAACTATTTACTTATCACTTATACAGTTAAAGCTGCTTCAGGCGATATAACAATCGGGAAAAGAAGTAGCATGAAACCCGACTCGCCAAAAATAGATTGTATCGTTGCAATGTTTTTATATAGAACAGAGATCGAGCAGCGTAACGTCTTACAACTTCAAGTGTCTACAACGGAGTGTCCAACATAATAGTTCTACCTTCATATTTATACATAGTCACATAGTCTATCTACATAGTCAATCCAACAACTTTTATGAATGCAAACCGGAACTAATCAAAGTTAATAATACGAGTATTATAATGTCTTAATATCTATGCCTATTATTCATATGCGTGATGTGGTGCGGGTTGGACTAAGGAACTCTGTCTGGGGGCGTTCTCTCAAGCGATGAGCTAATAGCTTGTCACTAATACTCGTATATACAACTGGCCCCGCTGTGATAAACGTGGCAGTGGGGTATCTTTTATGATCCTGTATTTCTGACTACTCCATTTCAGGAACGCAGCTTTTATTTCGTGATAATGTGAATTATTAATTGAACTAGTCTTTAAAATAAGAATTTTATTTTTTTATTTATTTATTTCAGTAACAAGTTGTTAGCCTATCGCAGGAGAGAATGCCCGAGTTCTATAATCGACTCTTATGACGGTGCACGGTAGGAGATACAGCTGATTATGGTGATTTCATATTATCATTGAAAATAAATCAATTAAGTAATATTTTAACAGTAGGTATTTGTTTTTTATCGCATCAAATGTACCACACGTTTCAAAAAACAACAAGCACCATCTCTAAAGTAAAATTGTGTTATTTGAATAAATATATATGTTTTAAAAGAGGAAAAGTATAAAGCTTTCCGACTATGAACTGAAACTGAATTCCTGAAATGAAAAAAAAACTATTTCACTCGATGTATAAAGTATTAAATTGTACAAAGGGATTTAAAAAAAGACAAATATTATTATTGAAGAAAAAACGAATGTAGGAAAGTATCATATGTATAACCTGAGTAAAACGATTTCCCGGAACGAACTGTATAATAATTTAATGCACATTTATTTATTAACAAACATCTCTCGAGTTATTAAAATAATTTATATATTGTTTAAGTTGAGGCTGCCGCGTTACTGTATTGCCTCGGGCATGTTCGCTTGGGCTAGAGTAGATGGGTTTGAGGCCTTGATACGGAAGCGCCTAGCAGCAATGATCAGCAGAGTGCGTGGCAGCACCAACAGCATTCTAAACATGATAGCAAATAGGGTGGACTGTTCTTATCTGAATAATATTACAAAAGTACATGTTTGGAAAAACTAATGTTGTTCGGGTAAGAGCATGTCGAAAACAACATTTTATATTGTGTCTTACTAACATAGATTTTAAGTGGTGTTTTTTATGTACTTACTAACAAATGGATTGTAATATTCTTTCCGAAAATAAATTATTATTATTATTATTAAGTTAAACATTGCTTAAATTTGACAGATAAGTACTCCATTGTTCATACAGATTGCCATAACAGATTTGGCTGTCAAATGTCATATTTAAGTAGTTTCTAACTTACCCACTCTACTTGACGCGGTGGATCTTAAGAATAGATTTAATTGAATAACTAGTATAAAGGAACCTCGTTGTCGGTAATATCAATCGTGTAATTTAATATATGTAGAAGAATGACAATAACATTAGGGGTTTAGCCTTTAAGCCAGAATGTTTGGAAAATAAATAATTTACAACTATGAACAATAATGACGTGTAAACAAGATGACAGTACAATGCTAGAGCTATTACTCGTACTCGTATAGTCTGTAAGTCCTTCTACAGGTCTACAGGAGACTCGACGGGGGTCTACGTTGGCGTGAAAAAATTGAGGTTCACAATTAATTTGTATGTGATGTTGGCCTGTAGGGGGTCCACCAGAACCAGTAAACTTTTGAAAGGGGTCTACGAGAAATAAAAGTTTGGGAACCTCTGTTCTACGCATTCAGTTACTATATGAAGACATTTATCACATACGATCTTAGCAACGACTGCCTAAAGACAGACGTCTTTTAGAGGGTACATATTATAAGAACCTTATGAGCAGTCGCTACAGGGGTTTATCTAACTGCGAAGGCGATATTATAGTTCACAAGTGTATGTGACAAACACAGGTGCATGCTATATTCTCTCACTCTCATAGTCCGATGGGACAGAAAGCCGATACGGACCGGAGATTAGGCACAGGCCAATGCTTTAGGTACGTGCCTTTTCGTAGCTAAGTAACTAATTTACAGCATTAAATTATTAAATGCGTCTGAGGCGCACGTCCTTAGGCTATCACCGCTTCCTCATTCAATAATAAGAATAATAATAAGTTCTTTTAAAAGGGCCTCTATATCTTGGCTACGGGCCCGATGCACGCCTCTCAAAGGACCGGGACTCTGTAGTCCGAGAATTTCAAAATAATAATAATAAAATACTTTATTGTACACACAAAAAATTTGGTACATGGGCGAACTTAATGCAATATAGCATTTTCTACCAGTTAACCCAATTACTGGAGAAAAGGTTAGGGCCGTACAATAAAAAAAACGAAAACATGATAAAAAATAAAATAACTTAAGAACTACTTACACGACAAAGACAAATCACAATATACACTACTTATGTCTCATTTTTGTAGCGTCGTGTGGTATTTCTGCACCCTTGACTTAAAAACCGCTGCCGAAGAAGACTCTCGTATCTCCAGCGGAAGCTTATTCCAGAGACGAACAGCCGTGGCCAAGAAGGAGTTTGAGAACAGCGCCGCACTACGCTCAGGCATCCGAAGGGTTTTATTGCGTGAGGGGCGGAGAAGACGTTCAACTAGTTAGTAACCAAAGAATGGACCGAAGTAGATGACATTGCAAGAAAGAGACAGCTTCTACATAAACACAAGCAAACAATTTGACGCCAAAATAATGACTACCCATCATTTTCCCTGCGTAACACTAAATTTCCCACCAAACTGTTTTTATGCGTTAGATTAAGTTAGTTAAATGAAATTGCCAGCTTTCCCCAAACCGGAACGCTGATAGTGGCTCTTGGACTATAAAGCGTGACCCCTGGACTATAAAACATAATTACGGAAAGACCCCCATATAAGAAGGGTCGAAATTATGAAGTGACTTAATTTTGAGCAAGTTACTAATTTCACAGAGCAGTTTGGAATACAAATTGAGAAATAATCGCAGGAAGTAAGGGATAAATATTGTTTTATTATACCCTCGATATTGGCGACTGTATTTAGAAATTCTGCAAAAACTGTTCTTGGAGGATTAAATGTGTAATACGGATCAGATATTCCAGGAGTCATCTAGCCATAAAACCTCTGTAACCAGCGGATTTTTTTTCGGGTTATCCCTACTAATATTATAAAAGCGAAAGTAAGTTTGTTTGGTGCCTCTTAGTGCTTTATTTACTCAACATTTTTCTTGTATTCTTTATTGTACACACAAACATAAGACAATATAGTGACTTAACATAGTTACACAGAAAGTGTACAAAGGCGAGCTTATCTCTTTAAGAGATTTCTTCCAGCAAACCCAAGCAAACAATTTGTTACACAATTATAGAGGGCAAGTCATGTGCACCCAAAAAAACAGAACATTATAAAACTAGATTTTCAAAATATTTTTTAATGAAATTTTGCACAAATCGTTGGGAGGACTTTATAGGCTACCTGTAGTCTATGCGGATGAAGTCGTGGGCAACGGCCAGTATCTCATGAAATGAATGAGCACTTAGTAGGTACCTGTGTGTACGAATACGAAATTAGGTAAGTAGGAAGGATTGTGGTATGAAAGAAGTGATATGACCAACAGCTGATGTATTCGAAAACCGATTGATGACCCGCATCTACAAAGCAAATGTTTTCTTTTTTTAATAGCCTATACCGTGTCCCACTGCTGGGCAAAGGCCTCCCCGATTTGAGCCCACACTTGTCTTGTTCCCCCTATAGTGGCCTACTCTGACCGAAACTTATCCAGAATGTCCTTCCATTTCCTACTCCGGTTTCCGTCTGTAGGCACCCTATCAGTAGCTATCTTTGCCCAGTCTTGACACCAGTTTTGGAGCGCAGTATGGTGTTCCTAATTACTACTAATTACTAGTAAAAAATATACTTTGAGCCTCCCTAGTTACGCCTTGACTAATGAAATAAAACTTCCAATGTAGCATTCACTTCATCATCATCATTTACAGCCCTGAGAAGTCCACTGTTGGACATAGGCCTCCCCCAACAACCTCCACTCCGACCGGTCGGAAGCAGCCTGCATCCAACCGACGCCCGCAACCTTGACCAGGTCATCCGTCCACCTCGCGGGTGGCCTTCCCACGCTGCGCTTGCCGATACGTGGTATCCACTCTAGAACTTTCCGACTCCATCGGCCATCAGTTCTTCGAGCTATGTGCCCTGCCCATTGCCACTTCAGCTTGCTGGACCGTTCAGCTATGTCGGTGATCTTTGTACGTCTGCGGATCTCCTCATTTCTGATTCGATCACGCAGAGAGATCCCAAGCATAGCTCTCTCCATCGCTCGCTGTGCGATCCTGAGCTTTTTTATGAGGCACATAGTTAGAGACCACGTCTCGGCACCGTAGGTCATCACCGGCAGCACGCACTGGTTGAATACCTTCGTCTTTAAGGACTGGGGTATCTTGGACACAAATAAGCTTCGTAGTTTCCCGAACGCTGCCCAGCCGAGTTGGATTCGCCGAGTTACCTCCTTCTCAAAGTTGGACTTACCTAGTTTGACCGTCTGTCCCAGGTAAACATACTCGTCAACAACTTCAAGCATCGAGCTCCCAACCAGTACAGGAGTGGGCGGCACATGGACGTTCGACATGATCTTCGTCTTGTCCATGTTCATCTTCAGGCCCACCTGTTGGGAGACTCGATTGAGGCCATCGAGCATTGTGCTAGATCCTTCAGCGATTCTGCCATGACCACGATGTCGTCTGCGAACCGAAGGTGAGTGATGTATTCGCCATTGATATTGATGCCGAGTCCTTCCATTCGAGAAGCTTAAAGGCGTCTTCCACTGCATTGGTGAAGAGCTTCGGAGAAATAACATCTCCTTGTCTCACTCCCCTCTGCAAAGAAATCGGCTCAGTGCTCCGCTCCTGTACTCGTACCGACATGGTGGCATTGCTGTATAAACACTTCAGCACTTCGATATATCGATGGTCAATATTCACTTACCATATACATAAATTACAGCGCCATATTCAGTGGAGCTTGGCTGCAGGACAAGTGTACAGTAATTCATTTAAATACTCCGAATAAAACAACACTTTCAGTTCAAATGAGATGTTCTGGCAAGCGTGCGCTACGATTTACATAAGGGTATCATATTATTGTATACAGGGCCCTTGTGACATAGTCACGTCCATTATTTCCAAAGAGGTAGGAGCAGAAGTGCAAATTTCGTTCTCATTTTTTCTCAGTTAGCCGATTATCTTATTCTTTATTGTACACACATAAATGAAAATATTATATAACATTTTGAATATACAGGAGAATTATTATACAATGGCGACATTATTGTGGTGAATGGTGAGACTGCCGCCGCTTTTCGAATACATAATCTAGCGACCGGTAATAAATCTAATAAAGAATGTTTACGATTCATTTTAAATAGGTGTTAAATTTGGAAAGTGGTGCCAGTAACATCAAAATAAATGCTTCCATGTAACTCGGCTTATGTTTTGTACTTGATTTAATGTGAAATTCTCCTGTTAATTATAGCGGAGCGAAGCGTGGCTCCTTTGTGCTACTGCAGTTCTCGCCACCCCATTTTGCGATCACAGACGTGATCTCACATACATGTGTACTATGTAATTTTTCATTGGAAAAAACATGAGAATCTCAACGTTGCTGATCGATGCGTAGACTTCATTGACATCCGTACACAGTGTAGAAATTCACCGCTCTGTTTTCAAGATTTCATTGCGCAGTCACGAACACCCTGTACAAACTTTTAGGCTTATCAGTACCGAGTAATATATGACGTTACTTTACCCGTTTCATTTGAATTATTACGACATTATTGTGCAAATTCAGTGCATTGTTGTGTGCGGGTTATCGTGAATGTAGTGTAACAATATGCAGTTGCCCGAGGTTGTTTATTTGTCCTGTGGTACCATGAAGTCTTGAGCAAGCTACACAGAAGGGACGTGAGACGAAGAGCTGCGGAGATAATGATATTATGTCTAACGTGTGATGTCGGCAGAGTAGAATAAAACCACCAACACTGTAACCAACCCGCCTTGGTGACGGTATGGTTGGTGACGACACTATGGGCAAAATTCCCCAATTACAGTAACCTTGTGGTGTGACCCGGCGGAGGCCTACTTTCCGACGGAGACTGCAATAAGCTGATGTGTGTCATATTTAAAACACTTTTAACCTTAAACCCACTTCTCCCTTTTGCCTCTGATCTTTTACATCTATCCCGGCTATATAACTGTGTTACCTTTCCATAGAGTTTCCTAATAGTTGTAAAAAGGTCACCCAGTTAACCCAAATCCTTGCCATGCAAAACACCCAACCGCTCCAGGCACGAAAAGTGTTTTATTTTGCTGATTTTAATCACAGCATTTATGAATCTCAAACGAGAGTTATGCAAACCGGCTTCCTAGCACCAGCATAAGAATGCGAATGCATTTTAATGTCTTCAGTTACGACGAGGATGACCATCGAGGTGGAAAGAACAAGAGATGGCAATGCAATAATAGTTATTTATTAAATTAATATTTACACACTTCACAACACAAGGACCTAGTCCCACACTAAGATCCCTAAGGTCTTGTGTCGTAGGTACTAAGCAACGGTATATAAATAAATAGATAATACCTATACATAGATAAGTAAATAAACATTAATGACTCGGAAACAAACATCAATACATATTCATCACTAGTGGACGCCCGCGACTCCGTCCGCGTGGACTACAGAAAAACAACATGTCAAAATTATCCGGGATAATAAATATTTTCCCGGGATAAAAAGTAGCCTATATGTTAAGTGGGACCTGTCACAATATATCCTGAAAACTGCATAGAAATTGGTTCAGCCGTTTCTGAGAATTGCGTGCACAAACGCACAGACAAACCGACAAAAAGATAAAAATTCCAAAAATCATCGTTTTGGGTCCTATTGCGTTGATAAAGGTCTCCTATAATATTTTTTCTCATATATCTTTCATGTACAGACAGCGATCCGTTACATTTTTATTATATATATAGAAGATATATACATAGATTAAATGAATAAAGTTGATGCTGTCTCTCTCTAAAACTGAATTATGATAGAGACAGCATCAACTTTATTCTTCTGATAGGCTATCTGACGTTTGGAAAAATGGGCCCTTACTATAATTATATTTTTTTTCAGTTGCCGTCATTGGGGGGTTTTTGCCCATAGTCACCACGCTGGGAAGGCACGTTGGTGACCGCAGTGTGCTTTTCGGACTGTGTTGTCTACACGGGAGGCGCTGCTGCCCACCTCCCGGAACCCTTAATCGCCTCGTACGATACCCATGGGCAGGCATAGGGTGGTACAAACTCTACTCTGCCGGCACCACGCGGCTTACGAGTATTACATTGTGTTTATATTGCGTTGGGCGCCCTCCGGCCAGATGGACCGATGACTTAAAGAGGACGGCTGGTAGTGACTGGATGGCAAAAACGGGAGATCGAGCCATGTGACGTGCCCTGGGGGAGGCCTTCGTCCAGCAATGGACTGCAAAAGGCTGACTACGACGATAATTATATTTACTGGGTTGGCTATCGTCCGATGATAATGTAATAAAATAGACCGTTTGGTCGGATTAGATTGATAACCCAAATAATTATTAAATAATTATTTTGCAGTTGCATGTAATTTCAGCTAATAATGCAATTTTTTATGATTAAATACAGACATTAAAATATTTTCGAGAATTATTGCATTTTGGAGATTTAGCGTTTGCAATTTACGTTATATCAACCTTTAACCTGCCAAGAAATATTTGGTACGAAAAATTAAATATTTAAAATATGTATCGAGTAAATATTAGGTTAGTAGATAAATACTAAATACTAACAATTTAACTTATGCAGTGAAACAATATCCTTATTAGTGAAATGCCAGCTTTTAATTAGTACAACTTAAACCTTTTTGGGTTCATTCCAGCTTGTTCTATTTAATACATTTTTTTTTGTGGCATCCATGGAGAAAACTAAGGGGGAGATTCGTTTTAATAATCCATGTTGCATCGCGACCTTCATTAATTTCTATTGTCAAAAAAAGTCAAAATTATTCAACATAAAAAGCATTTAGAGCCTATTTGTTTTATTTCGTCTAATTCCGAAACTAACACTAATGAAACCACCTGGTTAAACGCCCTTACACGTGTAATTAAGTAATGGAATAGAATAGAATAGTGTCATTAATCTATACATATAATAAAAATGTAACGGATCGCTGTCTGTACATGGAAGATATATGAGAAAAAATACTATAGGAGACCTTTATCAACGCAATAGTACACAAAAGAATGATTTTCGGAATTTTTGTCTGTTTGTCGGTTTGTCTGTGCGTTTGTGCACGCTAATTTCAGAAAAGGCTGAACCGATTTCGATGCAGTTTTCAGGATTCAGCGTCTTCCTCTCATGCTAATTTGTATACTATGCCAACAGTAAAATTACATACCTATAACAAACACATGAACCTGGTATAGTTAATTGTTGTACTAAATTGTGCAGTAGATTAAATTTAGTAGGGAAAATAACACACATTGTCAACCCGTTTTATAAATACACACACCCTAACTCATACTCAAGTTGTATAAAATAGTTTCAGTTTCGTCATAATTATAATCCAAAAGCCATCGCGAGACCTTAATTTTGGAAGCACTATAAGTGAGCCCGTATATGTTAATTTTCTTTTTAATGAAGTTATATAGATGATGGCCTAGGTAACAGTGAACCTTGTGAATAAAAAACGTTCGATATTTTTCGGTTTCACAAACGCGGTTCTCTCTCCTTGTTACCGCTTTATGGGGAAAATAGGACAACACAGCATGTTGCCTTGCTACCGATCCTCTGATAAAGAGCTGGCGCACTGAAAGCACTGCGCTTTCGGGAACTGAAAAGGTTTATGCAGCATCACCTTAAGCACCGCCCTTTGCGCACGTTCAAGATGGATGAGGAAGGTCTTGCATGCATCCCCCACGCTGAGATACAGTACATAAGTATAGACTGACATAAAGATAGGTAAATGGTCTTCGAGAGATTTCGGTCTACTACGCGGCGTAATGTTTTATATACGTATATAAGACGACGTTATTTCATCTTTATTAATACAAGTAAGTGTTACTGCTCTTTCTGAACTTACCCCTTGCCCTTACACGTCAATACTATTTTATAGGATAAAAAGTTTTCTAACCTCTCCTCAAAGTCTCCTCCTTCGGTAAGCATTCAGTTTTAACCACGCTGAAGTCGCAGAAGATAAATATGTTTCTGCTTTAGATTATACATGAAAAATGTTAATTTCTACTCGCGGAATAGTTTCCTTCATTATCTACATAGCACAAAGTAAACAGATTTTATCGTATTCAAGCTTTCATAATGACCTTGTTTTAAGGAGAAATTGTGGGTTATATTTTGATTCACTTAAACTTTTTGAATAGTGCAAATATTTCTCTACACTCATCATATACATGTAGAATATAACTATTTGGCTAATTTACTCAGATATAAGGGTACCTAAGTGCCTTTCCACATAATTAAAAAAATAAAAAGAATCAATGATTTTATTTAAAACAATAATGTAGGTAATATAAGAATTCGGTAATCGCCACTTACGATACCTACGCCCCCTGATTACGTAAGAGCAATAGCAAAGCTGAAGCCGCGCGATCGCGATAATTGAGAATGCGTGTGTGCGCGGGGCGAGGTGCGGGGCGCGGGAGGAGGCCGAGCGCTCGTTGCGCGCGCGCACACACACTCAGGGGGACGAGCAGATATGGAATTTGCCGACAACACACGGCAGCATATTGACAAAAAATATCCTATAATACCATGAATTGCTGCTTCATGTGTAATACTCACATCGGATAGACGGCCGATTGGTGTAGTTGGTAGTGGCCCTGCCTGCGACGCCATAGGTCCTGGGTTCGAATCCGGTAGGTGTGTATATGAATAAAATACATCCGTGGATAAAATATGTATATTAAGATCAAGACATGAATTAGATGGTTTCTCTTCAAGAGTTTATGTATGAGTGAAGACCGAAGTTCGCTGACGTCTTCTGTAGGGATGTGCGCCGCTTGTAGTGATGTCCTTTCATAAGAACTATTTCTCGATGAACGGTTCACGGCTGTGAACATCCTGGCCACCTTGAAAGCCTTAGGGTTTCAATTATTCAAGGGAAGAAGGCACACCTTGTTAAGAGCTCGTCGAGCAATTCCGCCAGATGTCATAAAGTCGGCTACTCTGCAGATTCCATCTGCTCCGTAGTGAAGTTGGTGGGCTCTCCCAAGCTTCCATTTAAGTGGTGGTTGATCCTCATCCTTAAAAACGACTAGATCTCCAAATTTAAGATTCTTTTGAGACTGTCGCCACTTGGTTCTCAGTTGAAGCTCAGCGAAGAATTCCTTTTGCCATCGTTGCCAAAAGTGCTGTCTTATCTGTTCTATTCTCTGGTATCTATTAGGATGTATTGGTAGACTTCGACTGGTTTCGAAGGCAGCGACGTGAGAGGCCTCCCTATAAGAAAATGGCCTGGAGTCAGGGGGAAAAAGTCATTGGGGTCTGACGATAGAGGTGTGAGAGGACGCGAATTAAGAATAGCTTCTATTTGTGTGAATAGCGTATCCAACTCCTCGAACGTCAGACTTGCATTACCAACAATACGTTTAAGATGAAATTTAGAAGACTTGACACCAGCCTCCAGATACCACCAAAGGTCGGAGAATACGGTGGTGAAAATTTAAAGCGTATTCCCTCATCATTGCTAAAACTGTGAATTGTTGGACATTAGACCTCAATACCCTACCTAATTCGTTGTTTGCTCCCACAAAGTTTTTGCCATTGTCACAAAATATTATACGCGGTTTACCCCTTCGTGATATGAATCTACGCAAACATAGATGAATGCATTTGTCGTGAGATCACTACATAATTCAAGATGTAATGCCCTTCTCATAAAACGACAAACAGACAGAGGTAACATTTTGAAGTACGACTGCCTCGTCCCTTTTATTAGAAATAAGGAAAGGGCCAGCAAAATCTGTGCCACATACTTCAAAGGGATAACTTTGTGTAACTCTTACTGAGGGCAAGTTACCCATCATCGGTTGCATAGCTCGACCCTTAAGTCGTGTGCAAAGAACACACTTTCTGACTACATTACGTGCTAAGGTGCGGCCTCCGATAGGCCAAAATTCTTCACGAATCGAGCTAAGGAGTAGCTGTGGTCCAGCATGAAATAGTCGTAAGTGCTCGTCTCGCATCAAGAGTCGAGTGAAATAATGCTTTCCATCCATAATGCTGGATGCTTCTTAAGGAAGTTACACTCTGCATTTTGAAGACGGCCACCTACTCTAAGTATACCACTGCTATCGATGAATGGTGACAATTGTAAAATAGGACATTTCGAATTAAGTGGTTTTCCTTGGGAAAGAAGATTTAACTCCTTATGAAATGTTTGAATTTGACATGTTTTAATAAGATAAGTTAGAGATTCATGTAGCTCTTCAAGGCTTAAATTACTAGTAAACCTATTATTAGGATATTTACAATTATGAATAAATCTAAAGATGTAGCCAAAAACTCTCTTGAGTTTGATACTACTGCTAAAATTATGAAACTGTACAAAGTTATCACCTTCCAATGAATCTAAATCTAGTAGTGTAAAAACCTTTAATTCAGGTAAATTATTTTCCACCTGTTTATACGTTGTGGCCAAGAATATTCACCTTGTATCAGGAAAGGTGGTCCCTGGAACCACAAGGAAGATGATTTTAGTTGGTCAGGTTCAACGCCCTGGATGCCAGATCGGCTGGGTTCATGGAAGTAGGAACGTGTCGCCATGAATCCTTATGAGTTAATTCATGTATTTCGCTGATTCTATTGCATACAAAGGGCTTTAAGATTTTTGGCTGCGACTTTATCCAACCAAGTAATACTGTTGAATCAGTCCAAAAAATTGTTCTTGTTATGTTGCAGCGTAATGCATTACTAACTTTATGAGTAAGCCTTGCTCCTAAAAGTCCGCCACATAATTCCAATCTTGGAATCGTCGTAGGCTTTAAAGGTGCAACTCGCGCCTTTGCACATAAGAGACTTATGGTTATGTTATTAAATGAATCGGCCGTACGTAAATAAATACATGTACCGTAAGCTTCTTGTGATGCATCCACAAAACAATGTAAATCAATGGTAACTGAATTTGGAGATAAAGCATACCTTGGTACTGAAAGTGAAGCTAAGCATTGAATTTGTTCTGCGATTTTCAACCATATTGTTTTAATGTCAGTAGGTACATCATCATCCCATCCTAGTTTTAAGAGCCAAAGTTTTTGTAATAAGATTTTCAATTTGATTGTACATGCACTTAGAATACCCAATGGGTCGAAAACCTTACATGTATTAGAGAGTATAGTTCTCTTTGTCACGTTTTGTGAGATATCTTCAAGTTTTACAGAGAAACTTAATGTATCATTCTTAGGGGGCCACAAAAGACCTAAAACTGCTGATTCCTTGAATAAATCTACTGGTTCTAATTGAGTGTCGTTACATGAAAATTGTAAACAATTTGTACGAAACTTATGTATGGGTAAACATGCGGAAGCCAAAATTTCCTTTACTGACTTATAAATATGAACCAATTCTTGCTCAGTATCGCATCCGCTTAACAAATCGTCCATATAAAAGTCATGCTCAATGACTTCTGCAATCTTTTATCTGAGCACTCTTGGGCCAGTTGCAAAAGACACCTAGTACTTATAAAAGGGGCAGAAGCTGTCCCATAGGTAACAGTATTTAACTGTAGTACCTTAAGAGGCTCTGTGGCATTATCTCTCCAGAGTATTAATTGTAAATGCCGCTGAGATTGGTCAATAACAATTTGCCTGTACAGTTTTTGTATGTCTCCAGATAAAACAAATTTATGCTGTCTAAATCTAATGAGAATATCAAACAATTGATCCTGTACAACAGGTCCTATACATTGGATGTCATTAAGTGACTTTCCAGAGCTTGTTTTTGCACTAGCATCAAAAACTACACGCAGTTTTGTGGTCTCACTACTCTCACGCAATACTGCATGATGAGGTAGGAAGTACCCAAAGTTTGGTCTTTTTACTATGCTTAAGTGACCTAAATCTCCATATTCCTTTATAAACGCTGAATATTGACGTTTCAGTTCAGGATTTCTTCCTAACTTCTTTTCAATGTTTAGGAAACGTTTTTGGCTAAATTGTATGATTCACCAAGTGAACTTTCAGGTGCCTCACGAAACGACATCTTTACAATAAATCTACCATCACTCATGCGTTTCGTAGTCTCTGAAAAGAATTTTTCACAAACATCATAGTCAGGTGAAACTTTATAGTCGGATACTGGTAAGGGAAGTTCTTCAAGTTCCCAGAACTTCTTTAATGAGTTATGAATTTCCTTCGAAAAATTACAGTTAAGATTAGGTTTATGTTAAGTTTTTATTATAAATTGAACTGCAACTAACCACCCTACCTTTGAGCTTTGAAGAATAGGTTGATTTGGACCCAATGATATTTGTTTAGAGTTTATAATATTGAAGAAAACATCAGCACCAATAAGTAAATCAATCTCCGACGAGTGAAAGAAACTTGGATCGGCGAGTGAATATCTGCTGGTAAGTTCAGTCCTGAAGCATTGATCTCTACGTTGGGTAAGTTACTGTAATTTTTGGTACAACAAGACAACTAATCGCAATGCTGAAGTTACTACATAAAGAGTGAATATTTACGGTAATGTACTTCGAAACGTCAAAGTTTACATTATTAATGCTTGATATAGAAATAGGCTCAGTTTTGCTTGATTTTATGTTCATTTTGTTTTCATGATCTCGGTAATAAATGAGGATTGGCTCCCCGAATCAAGCAAAATTCGTGCGTTGAATGTATTATTATTATGTTTGCTAGTCAACTTTACCATAGCCGTGCAAAGTAGAACTTGACGGTTTGTGAATGCTGAGAGTGACACGGGTAACGAATGTACAGCGTTCGCGTCATCCTGCTCGTTCTTATGAAGTAGTGTATTATGCCTTTGGTTACAGATTCTGCAAGAACCTATTAATGTGCACTGCGAAATGCTATGACCTCTGCGAAGACAATTATTACAAAGGTTAAACTTATGACCTTATTTGACCTTTCTTCAGTTGACATTTCCTTGAACTTGGGACAAGAAAAATCTTATGTCCCTGGTTACAAACAGGACATGAAGGCTTATAATGTTTGTCCGCAGATGTGGTTGCAAAACTTTTTGTGACTTTATGATCACGAAAACTCTTGTTAGGCTGTTCAAACCTTTCGAATTTACTAGATTGTACAGTCTCGAGCATGTCGGCGCGATTACGTAAGAACTGTATAAATTCAGTAAAGGTGGTAGATTGGACAAATTATTTTTATGTTCCTCCCACTTTCTACTTGTTGAGGAGTCTAATTTATTGCCATTATGAATATGATTAATACATCCCATTGATCAGTCGGCAGGCCTAACGTATTAAGAGCCCTAAGATTTTTAGATACGTGATCAATGAGAAAGCGTAGGGCCTTAAATGATTCTTTATGCAATATGTCTATATTGAACAATGCCTTTAAATGATTGTTTATGAGGATTTTGTCATTGTTGAAACGTTCACATAAGAGATTCCATGCGTCCTTATAATTTAAAGAGTATATTTCAATGGATTTAATTACCTGTTTTGCGCTACCTTCAAGTGAAGACCTTAAGTAATGAAATTTATGAATGTCTGAAATTGATGAATTGGAATGAATTAGAGAGTCAAAGGTATCTCTAAACTCTAGCCAGTTAAGAAAGTTACCTTCAAACTTAGGTATGTTAATAGTAGGTAACTTAATATGACTATGTCCCTGGTCTGAACTACAAGGACACCCTGATTTACTATTATTATCTTTATGTTGTGGATTATTGTCTTCCCGTAAGGTGAAAGAATCAATAATGTCCTCCGCAAGAGTGACACAAGAATAAAACTGTGATTCGACAGCTTCCCTTTCATCAATTTGCTTGTCGGTATCTGAGCTGAGCATTTCAATTTCATTTTGAATTACATCAAACTCTGAAAATAATGTTTTCATTTTTGATACTCTAAAGGCTAACTCCTTTATTAGCAATTTACCTATTTCGCTTAAATCAATCTGCCTCACGGTTTGTACATAGTCACCGAATTTCGTTAAACGACCCTTAATAGTACCTCTTTGCTTAATAAGAGATTTCATTTTTGTTTTGGGGGGTTGACCCCTTTCTAGTTGGGAATCACTGTCCTCCGATGACATTTTAATTTAAGTGTAACTATGGGCTTATACGAGTATGAACTGCGGGTAAGCAAACAACAAACAAGGAGAGGGAGAAAGTAATAATGTGCATCAAACCAAACAGCTTAAAACAAGCGAAAGCAAGCCGTGCGTGCGGGATGGCTGCAGGCAGGTAGCTAGAAGGCTGGTCTCGTAGCTAGAAGGCTGGGCTCGTAGCTAGAAGGATGGACTTGGACTTCTAAGCTTAATAGTAGGTTTTGCTGTAAGGAAGAAACGTGATAAGAATTTGTACCAAAGATGCTGCGAGTAATCTTTTTCGCAGATAGGAATTATAGACTAGGAATAAGAAAGTAATGGGTAGAAAATAAGAAAAAAATGTGTAATGAAGGCGCAATAACGTTATTTAAGACTAAAATAAGATAAAATAATTAAATATATTATGAATGTAAAATTAATGACGTTTACAACAAAATGACGTTTTGAAAATTTTATATGATTTTATGCAAGCCTGAAATTGGAAATTACGTAGCGCTAAACACAGAAATAGAAGGAAGAAAAAGGGAAATTTAAGAAAAGTGAATAAAAGGCACACATTTCCTTAGGGTTTTAAGCAGCGGAGACTCCGATCGCGGCCGATTTCTGTGTTGCCTGAAGTCTCCAGTCACCTTGTCCAATGGCTAATTTCTTCCTCCTTTTATCGGTTTATTTGCAGATCCTTCTTCACGGTCGCCAAAATGTATATGAATAAAATACATCCGTGGATAAAATATGTATATTAAGATCAAGACATGAATTAGATGGTTTCTCTTCAAGAGTTTATGTATGAGTGAAGACCGAAGTTCGCTGACGTCTTCTGTAGGGATGTGCGCCGCTTGTAGTGATGTCCTTTCATAAGAACTATTTCTCGATGAACGGTTCACGGCGTGAACAAGGTGCAAACATTGATGTGATGAATATCGATGTTTGTTTCCGAGTCATGGATGTTTATATACTTATCTATGTATTTATATACCGTTGCTTTTAGTACCCACGACACAAGACCTTAGGGATCTTAGTGTGGGACTAAGTCAATGTGTTGTGAAGTGTGTGAATATTTATTTATTTATTTATATATTTATTTTATTATACACTATTTTCATCCCATGTTTTTTTTTTCGTGTATACTCGTATGCTATGTCACACACAATACTGGGATGACATTCCTATTTGGTTCCTAAAATTTCAACATATGTGACGAGCCCATGTCTGTCACCTTAGTCTTCTGCCGGATAATCTTGTTTCGTAATAGTATATCACAACATATTATTTCGCAGCATCATCTTGATCCAGTCGTCAGTACGTCAGAATCCCGGAATGACACCAAAGACGAGAGCCCGCTTATATTTAGTGCCTAAAACTTTACCAAAGTGCTTAATACGTGTTGTCACTTTGAACTTGATCTCGTTAACCCAAAGTACCAATCATATTACGCGGTGATGATATGATATAATATAAGTGAGAAAAACAGTACTACGTGATTGGTCAAATAGTTTACGTTTACGCAAGTGAGTTCCACGTAAAAACTCGCACTAAGCCCTCAGGTATACACAACATGTGGGTGAACACTATACATTGCATTGAAGACCATCACAACACGATACATTAGATGAGTATTACCTAAATCCATTAGATCCGGTTTCGTGCTATTGTGTCATTGACAGCTCGATAAGCTTATGTCAAGCTTCGGAGTGTGAGCTCTTGTTTTCTAAACCAAGCTTAGTGCTTCATTTCAGTAATCAAGCCCACTGCTATTAGCGCTAGTATCAATGTCAATCGAATACCGTTTGATAAATTTCATTTAGCACCAATGGAATCCAAGGTACTTCGTCATTGAAATGGACTAGCTTCCATTTCAGAAATTGAGCCCATTGTGTAGTAACACCATTAGTTACAACATTGTATACAAAGATGAGAAAATTTCCACTTCTGAAAAATTATACAATTTTTAAGCCGCTGCTTAAGAAGCAGTACGAGCCGAAATATCTGACTTCTTTTGTATACATTAATCTGCTAAAAGAATGCAACAATGTTATCTAAGAAATACATAAAAATGCATAATGTTACAGACATTGCAAACAGTTTTTAAATAACAAACTTCTTACGCCCAACTGCATTGCATAAATAAAATTTTATTGTGAACCGCAACTCTCACCATCAAAGGAATCTATTCAGTATTCAATAGCCCAGCAACCTCAGTACTATTTGTTGCCTTAAACCGTACTATTGGCCTTTGTCATGTAAATCCGGGATAGTTCCCGCACGGAATACCTTTATGCAAATAAACGTGACAATGCAAAGCGCAGATTTTAAATTCCAACACTTTTCGTGCCACTGTGCGGTGTAAACCAACCGGAGCATTTGTATTAAATTTGTAGCGACACAGAATGAGTGTTTCTGTTAAGGTGCGGACATAATGGACGGGATTGTGAGTTCATTTAGGATAATTGCGGTCACTTTATTTTCATGTATTGCACTACAATGTTTTACTCGACTGCGCCAGAAGGATGATTATGTAGCAGTGATTGCAAAAGTGACACTAAGACGATTTTTTACGCGATTGGGTTGTTTTTCTTTAAGTAATTGGTTATTAGATTTGTGGCACGGAATGCAGAGGTCGTGGGTTCGATTCCCACCCGGGTGAGGAATTTTTTCCATTTCTTTATTAATAATTTTATAATATTAAATTTGTGTTTAAATTCTTGCAACTTTAATTTCATCAGATAAAGGTCAAAGTTTTAATACATTAGGTAACACCTTTGTTTTTTTATTCGAATCTATGTTCTTCTTCAAAAAAGGATAATGAGGGTCATAAAGAAAAATCCTGACGTGGATAGAATATTATTTTAAAAAAATCTTGAGAAAAAACAGGTTATGAAGAATCAATTAAATGAAGCCTTTGCTGAATAACTATTTCAAGAAATATCACTTTCTATGTAGCTGTTTTGTCATTATAAAATGAGAAAAGCTAAAGAGGATTAAGAGAAACTTCAGAGGGCTTATCGGCTAACACAAGGGACAAAGCTAATGGCCGATTGAAGCTGATTTTCACTGGTTTTACGATTACCATTTCAACTTTTACTATAGTAAACAAGCAATTGTTAAGATGTTAAGAAAAAGTTTGACGGCCGATTGGTCTAGTAGGTAGTGACCCTGCCTGCGACGCCATAGGTTCAGGGTTCGAATCCCGGTAGGTGCAAACATTGATATGATGAATATCGATGTTTGTTTCCGAGTCATGGATGTTTCTATACTTATCTATGTATTTATATACCGTTGCTTAGTACCCACGATACAAGACCTTGGGGATCTTAATGTGGGACTAGGTTAATGTGTTGTGTAGTGTGTGAATATTTATTATTTATATAAGGTCAAGTAAAGTTCTACTCGTTTATACATACTGATAGTATGGACCAATATAATCGCGAATTGAGAGAATTAATATTCCAATTTCGGTGTTAGATTTGATGTGATTTCAATGGGGTTACCCAAAACGGCGTATCCAGAACTGCAAGATCACGAAGGGGATCTCACACTATCATACAGCCATGTTCAGTATAATTGGTTGCTAGCTCAACGCCTCTGAGTTAGGCATGGGCTAATCATATCCGGGAAAGGATTGAACATGTAGTATATCACTCCGACTAAGGATATATATCCTTTTAACATATCCAACTCCGCGTGCATATCCGGGAACGAAGAGATTTAAGTGAAGCGAGATATGACTGGGATTGGTTTGGTTAGGTTGTTGTAGGTGTCCTTTTAACAGATCCAACTCCGCGTACATATCCGGGAATGAAGAGATTAAGCGAACCGAGATATGATTGGGATGATCTATCCAAATAATAATTAGAATATTTGATAGGCGTATTTAAAAATCACTAAATAAGTACACTAAAACTATTGTCCTAAAAATAATTCCAAATCCAAACAGATTTTATTTACATTAAAAACAAAATACTTAAGATCAAATATAATAATAAAACGAAATGAATAGAAATTTTGAAAATTATAATTACGAAAACAAATATTTATACTAAACGGCATGCCTGTCGCTCGTGAGTATTCGTATATACTCGTGTAATGTCATTACATTCGCGCTCATGCGTCTACTGCGATAGTACAGCGCGTTCCGGCGCGTTCGCATTCCGTCTCGCTCACTTATTCTTATCTTCGGCATTATTCGGTAGGTCGGAGTGGGTCGGATATAGGATATGGTAACTTTCTTGAAGGAGTTGATTCATATCCACCTCTGGATATATATCCGAGGATATAGTTGTGTCCGGAGTTACCCATGTCTACTCTGAGTTCGTAGTCGGTTCGTACGACATGCACGGACTCTAATTTCTAAAATATGTAAAAACTCACGAACCAGCAGTATCGTCAAAATTATAACGCCCAATTCTTTTTTGCGCATAAAGTCAATAAAACAACAAACGATAAAAGTATCGAAATGTCCTATATTGTATTCCTCAAAGTACATTTTCTATTGTGAAATCACCAACTTATCTGTTTAGTTAACAGTGTCGCTACTTTGATGTAACTATTGAGGAATTCCAGCAAGAAAAACCTTAGTTTCTGCGTAGGCTACTAAATAGGCAAGAGTAATACCATGATTTCCCAATAGGTATGTACTTACCTTTACAATGTATTTCGAGATGAAACAGGGTTGTACAAAGGAGAGTTGTCTTAATCAATTTAAGTCATTCAGCCACAAATGGAGCTTACAAGGAATGACCTTGAAATATATGAGGATACTACGGTTATTTTCATGATAAAGCCCAGGTTCAAGGAAACACGATTGTTCAATTTGGTTTACTGAGCGCGACGGTTTAATGCCTACAGGATAACCAAACTTGCTTAAATTCTAGTGTAGAACAATCATTATTTTGAATTTTAGAGGAATATTTAGCTAGTATTAAATTCCTTATTCGACTCTTACGATATGCATGGCTGGAGATACAGCAAATATATTCTAGCAAAGCCTTGTAATAGTCCGTATGACAAGTTTCATATTACGAGAAAAAAAATCCGATGACTATCTACGAGGGCTGTTTGATAAGTCCTTTTAAAAACTATTTGTAAAACCTTTTTTCTGGTAAATGGCGTTAACACTGGCAGGCACAATCTTTCAAATGAAGACTGTCAAAAATTCAGCAAAAAAAAACAAGTTTTTGTCAGTATAACCATTGTTTAACTGTGATCACTCGTAAATATTCAACAACTATGGAAAAAACTGAATTTCGTGCCGTTATAAAACATTTTTTTATGAAGGGTTGCAGTGCTGCCACAATAAAAACTGAACTTGATTCTGTTCATGGCACTAACGCACCAACGTTGCAGACTGTTTATAACTGGATAAATGATTTTAAACGTGGTCGGTCAAGCACATCTGATGCTCCACGCTCTGGTCGCCCAATCGAAGTCACTACTGAGGATGTTGTTGAAGAAGTCCATAATATTGTACTCGACGACCGCCGAGTGAAGGTGCGTGAAATAGCTGAGAACACAGGCATCTCCACTGAGCGAGTACATAAAATCCTGCATGAAGATTTGGGTATGACAAAGCTGTCTGCACGATGGGTGCCACGTTTGTTGACAATCGAACAAAAACACGAAAGAAAGCGAATTTCAAAACTGTGTTTGGATATGATGAAGCGTAATCCTCGGAATTTTTTGAGTCGATTTGTCACTGTGGACGAAACTTGGGTCCATCATTATACACCTGAATCAAAACAGCAATCAAAACAATGGATGGCGACTGGTGAACGTGCCCCAAAGAAGGCCAAGACTGTTTTGTCGGCTGGAAAGGTCATGGCGACAGTCTTCTGGGATGGCGAAGGAATCATTATGATTGATTACTTGGAAAAGGGAAAGACTATCACTGGCCGTTATTACGCAGAGTTATTGGACCGTTTTAATGCCGAATTGTTGGAAAAACGACCAAAATTGTCCCCCAAGAAAGTCCTCTTTCATCAAGACAATGCCCCAGTGCACACGTCAACTATTGCAATGGCCAAAATCCACGAGTTGGGCTTCGAACTGCCATGCTATTCTCTAAGCTTTAACATCCTTACATCCTAGATTTCAACGTTGTAACATCGACGAACGGTGCGATCGGTATTCTCTAACGTCATCGTCTGCGCTGAAACGACGCTAGCGCTACATCGATGTGAACGGCGCGAGTTCGAACTACCTTCAATCGTTTTCAGTATGAAATTGGTATTCTCCAGACGCAAACATCGTTACCTTGAATTTAATCCTCGCTCTCGCCTTCGATTTTATCTGTCAAACTACACATCCTAAAGGTTGTAGCTTATTTTAAAAATCATGAAGAAAGCTTTATTTACTTATAAATTCTTTATTGGAATATAGAAACTTTATACAACTTAATGCTACATAACATTATCTTCCAGATAACTTCCATATTACTGGAGATAAGTTACAGGGTAGTACTCACAGACATAAATCTTAAATTAAACTTTGATGATAAAATTACAAATAATTAATTACAAATTAATAAGTTAAACAATACAAACTATTACACATAATTAATTACAAATTATTAACAATTTAAACAATACACACTAGACAGTAACACACACAAGGTCATGCAGTAAACAAAGATTGCAGCACCCAAGAACAAAATGAAATACATATAGTCTACATGTATAGGTTATTAATGTGGATTAGTGCTTCGGGTGGACACAGCATCAGCAAGTTTATTTATGCTTTGGGCAAACAAACCTATAGACTGAGCTATACTCTGTTGCCCTTCCACAAATGACCGTGCAACTTCTCGCAACGCTTGACTATAGGCGTCTGCTACAAGTTGCTGCGCCTCTGCATGCCTACATTCTGCTTCTGCACGCCGCTCCTCGATGGCTACAAATCTATCCGTCAAGCTCGCCATTTGCGAATGGCGCTGTGACGGAGGAGATCTACGTAATAGCCGGCGGCGTGCAGCAGACCCGGCCGCGCGGGGTGACCGCCGCACACTCTGCGTTATCCTCCCACGTCGTACTGGAAATTTAATGTCTCAATCAAACTGCTTGATTTCCCATATTCAAGTCACATAGAAGTAATTATAAAGTCTTACTTGGTGTAGTATTTTCAGGATGTAAAAGAGGTGGTGGTGGTGGTTCTGTCTGAACATTTGTACTCTAAATTGTAACCTGAAAATAAAATATAAAGTGTTATAATGAGAATTGAAAATGTCCATAACACTAAAAACTCCAAGTACAGTTACATTAAGTTAAAAAAAAAAACTAGTTATACTGTTTCATCAGCAGAATGTCTTGCATTATCAGGTACCATGTGAGTTGGATCAAGTTGAGATGTCACTGCATCTATATTAATGTTGTCCTCGTCAAATACCATAATAGAACTCTGAAAGAAATTTAAACACATTATTTCACTTGTGTTGATTTCATATACCAATGAGACAATTAATTTTAATGTAGTTATTAAAATGTTCCTAATATTGTGTTTATCTAGATAAGAAAACTCACTTGCAAAATGCTATCAGACTGCTGCTGATCATTGTCATTATTTCCTCCAGTATTTTCATCACTGGTAGCTATGGGCAAGTTATTCTCCTGAAAAAAATATTAAACTATATTCAGTACATTATGTATTTATATAATAATACAAACAAGTACATTATACAAATATAAGTGCATGTGATGAATATTATACATACATGGAATGGATTTATTTCTAAATGACGATCTCCAGTGGCAAAACTTTCGCCTCCCATGAGGGCTAATATTTTTTTCTCAATTAGAGACATCTCGGGTACCTCATCCAACCCACCACCAGTACGACGTCTAGCAACTGCTATAGCATTAGCTTTCCTCTTAACTGCACCCTTTTTATCCTTCCAATACTACAATATAGGTAATATTATTTAAACACTATATTAATATACATATAAACATGATAATGTTTAGTGTATGGTACCTACATCATGATTGAGTAATTTAAACACTTGCATACCTTACACCACTGCTGCCACTCCTTAACGCAGCCACTGCCATCACTGTTAAGGGCGTGCGCAATATCAGTCCACGCTTCGCGACTTTTATTCCGAGCATTGGCCGTACGCGCATGTCCAGTGGCTAGCCACCTTCGTGTATCCATATAATCTACCAGCTTTTCTAGCTGGGACATTGAAGGCACTGAGTTCCGAGACACTGTAAAATGAAATGTAACAAGAGCAGTTAAGAATGATCGTCCTTAATATAGGGTACAAAAGATGCAAATATATGTACTTACTGACTTATTTTCAGAAGATCTTATCAAAGTGACCAACCAAAACGACGACGACCGACCGACAAACTGATATTTCATGGAATTCATGTCGAACACTTTTAAAAACTTAAGTGGTTGGCTAAGAATTCAAAATTCGGAATTTTAAGTACGTAAGTCCCACTCAAGTGGGACCAAAATTGGTACCTGCTAAACTAACAGTATTTTTTTCCGCATTAGTTTTGTTTTTGTCCATATTTATAATACAAACATTCCGGACGACTGATGATGACATTTCACAATATTTTTCAGAACATTTAGTGCATGGCATAGAACTAATCAATATTCAGCCTATGAATTTTCGATTTTCTAGGCTATTCAATTTTAATTCAGTTCAAAAAGGGCAAATAAATGCTATTAAAGATCATTGTTATTCTTATTTTTAATAAATAATTAATAAAAATAGACGAGAAACGGCAATAAAGTTTTCATCGATAAATATGTACCTTATGTACGCTACATCTCTATTACATCCTAGACAACATCGTTACATCCACGCATCGTTGAGATCGACCATGACAATTTGTCGCTTAGAGAATACCAAACCTTACAACGTTGTCAGCGTGGTCGATGTCTTAGATGTCGCATCCGTGAGCTTCATCGATGTTACATCGGTGAAGTGACGCTTAGAGAATAGCACTACAGCTGGTTCCGCATGCTCCGTATTCGCCGGATCTAGCTCCGTGCGATTATTACCTATTCCCAAATCTGAAAAGATGGCTTGGAGGGCAAAAATTTTTGACAAATGAGGACTGCATCGCTGGTGTAAACGCCTATTTTGAAGACCTCGACAAAACGTATTTTTTGGAGGGGATAAAAAAATTGGAAACTCGCTGGAACAAGTGTTTGGCCCTCAAAGGAGACTATGTTGAGAAATAAATGTAAATTGTTTAAAAAAAAATAAAAAAAAATTACTTTTTAAAACGACTTATCAAACAGCCCTCGTAACACAATACCTCCTCTTTGCATCCAGCTTCATGGTGCAAACATACGAGTACCTGTTGTATTGGAAGTTACAGTATCGATACCAGCTTAATGGGGATTAAAGTGGCGCATCTTAATATGACAGTTTATGCTCCACCATGGAGTATGAGCCCAATGGTTATGGTAATCGACTCCGCTGCAGCGGGGATCGGTTTATTCATATTTGAATGTTTTTCGAGCATTCGAATGGAACGTGTCTATTGTACTGATTTTGATATCTGTAACTTTCGAGGCCGTGTTTATTTTTTTTAGGTGTGCAGGGTTAGGTTAGGTAGTTATATTTATGAAAATTAACTATTTTATAAATGAAATTGTATTAGGCGTTTTATAATTAGCGGTTTAGTAATCTATAATCCTGAAGATGCCACGGGTGTTGGTGAAGCATATGTAGATTAATAATCTAGTTTCTAATTTCGGAATAGTGCGATTATTATATTGCATGCAGGGTGCTCGGATCTATAGGTAGTTTCTTGTAGCGATTATACCTATAGATAGTGCAAATGCTTGTTTTCGCAGTTATGAGTTATCAGATCCGAGGGTCAGTGAAGGGTGTAGGGTCCGGTGGTGGCCGAACACTTATTGAAAAATATATTATACAAACCTCTACATTACATCATAAATATATATAATATGCCAAAACTGCACGATCATAAACGAGATCCCATAGCGGGGATATGAGTAAATGATCAATGACAAGTTGCTAGCTTGTCGCCTGAGAGAATGTCCGAACTCCTTCATCGACTCTTAAGATCTGGAAAAATATGTAAGCTCGGGTATTCTAGTGAAGCACCGCATCAGAACCGGACGCCTATAAATTATAATGCCAAAACAAGCTCTCAAACACAGGGAGACACTCTCAATTGACGTAAAACATTTTTAGTTAATCCGGGAACACGTAGCATTGATTTAGATCACGCCCGTTGGCGCGTATGTGAGATCGATTATTGGCTTACGGCCAGGTGATTTTGGCATTAGCTTATCTGAGACCAAGCGTAATGGGTGAGGGTTATGTGGAATAGATTTTAGTGATGGCCGCTTCCAAATGTAGTATGCTCTATAACAAAAGTCTATGCGAACCCGAGCGCAATGCGGCGTTATATTTGAGTTCCTTTACTGCCACGGCCGTCCGGTTATGGACTGATTTGCCATTGCCGATCCGCGAATCTCCCTCTGTGGAGGTGTTTAATATCAAAGTGTGCGAGTTCTACCTGAAAAGCCAGAATTCGTAATATGTGTGGAATTTGATATTATTATTCATTTTTCTTCTGTTTAGTAAGTATTTATTTAATAAATAAAATTATTATTATTTATATGAATGGCATTTTATTTAAGATTAATGTATTATTGTATTGTATCAACATTTCGGTAAATGCTACCCACAATTATTTTTTTAAAGTAACCATGTTAGCTGGTAGAGAATTAAGCTCGCCCTTGTACATAATGTTTTGTAATCTTAGATGAATTATTCACGTCACTGTTTGTAGTACAATAAAGAATTTTATCTATCTATCTATGCTGTTCAAGTTATATAGATACATGGCTGTGTTCCAAAACGGGGTGATCAAAACTGCAGGATCATAAAGGAGATGTTACAACCAAGACAAGCTTAGACGAGCTTTGGCTAAGTCGGGGTCAGATGTAAAAGCTCAATGACAAGTTAGTTGTAGCTAGTTCATCGCCTGAGAGAACGCCCCGAAGTTCCCTAATCGACTTTTATGACGTGCATGGAAGAAGATGCAGATGATGTATTTTATTGAAACCCCATAGGAAATTCTTTACTTAACTATTACATATCATAGGTAACGATAGTTAGTATAGAAGATATTTTAACTTCACAGCACCCTGTAAAAACTTCTCATTTGTATTCGTAGATAAAGTCAGAGACCTATTGGAAAATATTCGCGATTTTTCCGAACGCTTCTAGAAAATTTATAACTTTCGATCTGTTATAGTTCCATTCACAGCATGTTCATTTGGATTTAATGGACGGGCTGACTCATTGAAAAATGGAGTTTGATGACGTGGAGGTACGCAAAAAATGCGCCGAAAATCCAATAGATGCTGAAGAACAAATTGAAAACGATTTTTGTTGATCACAAAAATTGTTATGTGAATGAGATAAAATAAAACTTAAATAATAATTCCAAGCGTAAATAAAATTAAAAGTACTGGTACTAAGTTATGATTATAACATACTGTCAAATCGACTGATTTAACCTGTCCCCCAAGGTCAGTAGAGGGACAAGAGGGTCTTGGTGTTTTGTAGGCGATGGGCTGACCACCTGTCACTACTAACCGAACTTGTATATCTCAACTATACCCTCAAAATTGATCAGAAGTTTCATCATGTGGTACTATCGGCCCTTGGTGCTCTGACTACCCCGTAAGGGATATAGGCGTGGCAAAACACATGTAAACGTAATCAATCATTATCTTCCTATCTTTGTACCATTTATTTATAGGGTCGGCACCAAATGGTCATAAAATACATTTATCAAGGTATATCCTTTAGAACCTTTCGCACCAACGTGTCTATTCTGAGAGAACTTAATGTCAAAACTAGACTTTCCGCTATGTGCCTTCGTAGGGTGCTGGAGTTCTTCGGACATATTGCTCGTAAAGAGGGTCACAATCTTGAACAGCTGATGGTGACAGGCAAGGTAGATGGCAAACGTCCCAGAGGACGCAGTCCCACGAGATGGTCGGACCAAATACGATCTTCTCTGAACATCAACTTCCACAATGCCCTCCACGAAGCCAAGGATCGCAGCAGATGGAGGGAAATTGTACGGGAGAAACTGATGCAGCGTGGGAGTCACGACCCTCAGTAATGAGGGAAACGACGCGAGGAGGAGGATTCTTTAGAACATACAGCATTAATATTTTTTTGTAATGTACCTATATTTTATATTTTAATAAGTAGATAGTACTACTTTTTATTTATACATTTTCAATTTAACGAAAATATTAATATTTTTTTTCTTAACCTTCTAAGTTTCATATGGTGAAGAATAAATTATAAAAATACTAAGTTTAAATTAAAAGGAAGTATAAAAAAGCTGGCTTTCCCCTTTCTCTAGAAGCTATAAATAAACGAGTGTTAGCAGCGCCGTTTGTTATACAATTATGTTATGCTAGTAGATAGTAAAGATACTGGAAGAGATAGAAACATTTAAAAATCAGAGTAGCCAGAACTGCATGATCATAAAGGAGATCTGACAGCCACACTTAGCATAGAAGAGTCACTTGTCGAAGATCAGTGACAAGTTGCTAGCTTATTGCCTGAGAATGTGCCCAAGTCTCTTACGGCCAATTTCTATACGAGAGATCAAAAGAAATCTCGATTTGAAATTTTGTATGAAAACAATTGAAGATTAAATCTGAGATATGCAAAAAATTTCTCAAGATCAGAGGGGTGAGCGCGAACCTCTCGATAGTCCGTAATGCTAGCGTCAAACTGTCAATTCCCATAGAATTTGCTAGCGTTACGCCGCGTAAAAAGGTTCGTGCTTATCCCCCAGTTGCCTTCTCTAGAATATAACAGCTGCATCTCCATTTATGCATTTAATAAGAGTCGACTAACCGCCAATTTCTATAACTGATCTTAAGAGATTTTTTGCATATCCAAGATTTATCTTCAATTGTTTTCATACAAAATTTTAAATTAGGAATAAAATATTCCGAGAGTCCTTTTGATCTCTCGTATAGAAATTGGCCGTAAGAGAGCGGCTGGTTCAGGATGACTGGATGGCTAAAATGGCAGGTTGAGCCTTGTGGCGTAGAAGTGGACTGCAGTGGACTGACGACGATGATGAGGACTGATTGTACAAAGTAACAGTTTTTGCAACAGGTTCGTTTATTTTAGGACTCGATATGTACCAGGAAATATTATGATTATAAAATGCAGAACAATGTATTTCATTTCACTGGAATCTCAACTGTTCAATATAAGGTTAATGGTAGCTAGTAAAGCGTATCAGCATAGTACGTTTACTTCATACTTTTTTACAATTTTAGCTTGGAAGTAAAAACCCATGGATGAAATGCAAAAGTGAATTTTATCATTTTTTATTACATAATTTGCCTCTTTACATTTCACCTCGCTATGTAGGTTATTTCGTACGTGTTTCAGACAAAAAATAACAGTAAAATAGCAATAAAAATGTACGGTCAATATGTGACACTGATCCAATAACTTTACTGATCTGATAATATCTTAAAGAAGTTGAAATCCATAGTATATATCTGTTAAAACTACCGTCAACTTGCTGGAAATTGGTGGTAGAATTGAATATTTTGATGGATGAATAAATTTTAATCAGTATTTATAAATTTCATATAAACATGATAAAGGTAGCTTCGTACGTTATTTACCGAATGAGAGCTCACTAGGTATTTTTTTAATGAAAGTTTTAACCGCGTTCCTCAGTTTATAAGTCCAAAGCGCCCATATTACATTCTGAGCATATTGTATGAAACATCCACGTCATGACAACACTATGCATAATGCCATCCACACACGGCGCCGCCGCACTTCTGAATTATTGCTCTATTAAGCACACCTAGGAAGCAGCGCTCTGTATAATTTTGGTTAAGCGAAGTTTTGGAATTTACCTCCGCATTATGCCGTGTTACTGCACATACTGGGAGCGCTAAGCTTTAGGACTGAATATATATGCATATACACACAGCTGTGCTCCCAAAATGGGGTAGCCAGAACCGCAAGATCATAAAGGAGATCCTAGAGTCACGTTTAGTTATAGTCATGTTATGATCACTAATAGTGAACAGCTTTGGGGCTTTAGATAGATAAAAGCTGTGACCATTGTAAATCATTTTATATTAAACTTTAAGCCTCGAGCACACCGGATGCGTAATCGTACATCTAAGCCTAGACGTACACGTACCTCTGAGTTGTAATGTATGGAACTGTATAGGCACGGGCAGACCGGATGCGTAGATGCATATACGTAGACGTAAGCGTAGACGTCAAGCGGTGTGTCCTATATTATATAGTTCCACACATAACACACCAGTAGTACGTGTACGTCTATTACTACGTAATATTACATTACGATTGCTAGTATTATGGGGCTTTACTTGAATACATCTCCAGATTTGTGGTCAACCAACGGTCATTATAGTATATCTAAAAATAAATTTAGTATTTTATCTATTTAAAACTTGATCAACATAGACACATAATCAACTTTATGCTTTAGATAAGCTATCTGACCATTGAAAAAGTTGGCACTTAAACTACAAATACAAACTTTGTTCATATACGAAGCACTGCCTCAGTCAAGCTGGGACTTCATTATCCGAATCGCCGTAGAACTTCAAAAGCTAATAGTCTGAACTTAGGTCCAGTTAGTCACCAAAGCCCAAGGGCCTGTAGTATCTGACAATAAATCCCCTAGACATTATCTTCAGGCACTTAATTAGGGCCATCCTGCACTACAACGGGGACAATAATTTGTCAAAGATGAAATTGATATAGAATGGATGCGAATATTTAATTGGTTTTTGTTTACGTAGCTTCCTGGAGCCTGACTGCAGTGCTACCAACTGGTTGCAGTTATGAGTTCAAAACTTCACTGGAATTATTTTTTGTGTATTCTCTTTCAAACATCACCAACAAACTATTCAGTTTAATTTTTTTAGACATTTATTTAGTTTTAGACACTTATTGTAAGCGAGATGTTACTCTACTTTTTACACCTTGTAGAGGCATTACACTTCCATAATGGAAATGGAATCCTGCTTTAGGAAAAATAAATAAATTCTATAACATTTATCTACAAAACATAATAAGCATAAAAGCGCAAAACAAAAACGACAAATATTATAGTTACATACGAACAGGTTTGTTCTAACAGATTTAAATACTTACACATACACGATCACATATAAATTATCATGGAAAGTTAAAAGATGTTCACAGTTAACTGTAAGAGTTAATGATTATATTCTGTCCAAAGCACATAATATGTATAAATAATAGCAGCAATAGGGTCGATTCCGGCAGTCACACTTAAACCTAAACCTAATCTTAGTCAGGTCAATCTCTCTCCGTTCTTAACATAAATGGCTGAAAGAGAAAAGGACAGGTAGGACTAATTTCACGTTTAGGTTTAAGTGTGACTGCCGGAATCGACCAAATTGTCCTTTCTATTAGCTTGTCTAATCTACGTCTGCATTATTCCGCAGTGGCTAGAGGAAACAGTAACTCAGTTATGAAGCGGCAACAATCACGCATTACCGTCGTTGTTAGGCTAACTGTGTCATAATCTGACATATATTATAGTCATAAATATCATACAACATACTGATGAAGATTTACTAATACGAGCAAATTAGCCAGATAGAAAATGTTGTTTTCTCATATTGCTAAGGATTCGGCGTTTGTTTTACAGTCAGCTGCCCCACGAAACCTCTCTCGGGTACTAAACAGTATTCTAAAATAAACATCCCTTAGTTTTTTATGTGTAGACTAGTGGATGCCCGCGACTTCGTCCGCGTGGACTGCAGAAAAACTTGATTTAGTTGACCAAATTGTCAATCAAAACCATTCTCAAACCCACTTGAATACACACAAAAAATTTCATCAAAATCAGTTCAGCTGTTTAGTAGGATTTCAATTACAAACACACGAACAGAAGATTTATATATATATTAAGTACCAAGAGTTATGTAGAGCATGCAGTGTACAGAAGCGGGGATGCAGTGTGATTAAGGTCATTGTGCTCATACGTTGAAACGTTGCAATTATCAGATAACTATATGATAAATAATGGGGTTAAGCTCAATAAAACTCCGTTTAAGGTAACCGGCTTTTATATGCCTAAACATATGTTTGATGAGTGGTTCTGTGCATACGCATCAGCTGCAGCTCCATCCATGCTTGTTGTAAAGTCGACTAAGGAACTCAGGGGCGTTTTTCCAGGCGATGAATTACTTGTCTCTGGTAGCACTATCCTAAACGTGGTTGTATGGATCTGTACTCTGATCCTGTGACTCTTCAATCAGTCAATTTTAGGAACACGGTGGACAGGGTAGGTATACCCAGAGCAATATATTAATTATACAATATTAAAAAGAAAATGAAAAAATTAGAAGATACCTACTTTTTCATAATAATAATAATATTAATATTCAGACACTACACAACACATTAACCTAGTCCCACACTAAGATTCCTAAGGTCTTGTGTCGTGGGTACTAAGTAACGGTATATAAATACATAGATAAGTATAGAAACATCCATGACTCGGAAACAAACATCAATATTCATCATATCAATGTTTGCACCTACCGGGATTCGAACCCAGGACCTATGGCGTCGTAGGCAGGGTCACTACCTACTAGACCAATCGGCCGTCATAATATAATCCGCTACAATATATTAATCTAAATAATAGTTACTGTCACCTCTAAGATAATACTAATGATGTAGCCTAACCTTTGAAACATATATAAAACTATGAACATGGAGAAACTCTTAGCTGTATATTTTCGAAAAAAAAGTTAACTTTACTGAGCAAAATTAAATGAACTATGCTGCACAAAGCTTTGATGTTAAATACCTTTTTTAAGCAGACTCTTTCATTTTGTCGCGTTTAAAAAAAGTCTCATTGGTCCTGCATTGGTCATACGATATTTGAAGTCAGTTTTTAAATGTTTTCATATATTTGTGTTAAATACACGACATTTATAAAGTTAGATATATATATCACAAGTATGACAAAGATATCACAAAGTGATCAAAGTTATCACACACACATTTATTTATTTTGATTAAAATAATAGGACTTGATAAATTAATTAATCTAGTTAATTTTAGAAAATTTAGAGTAGGTAGTTTAATATGTGTAAAACTCAAGTTTGATTAACTTAAGGAAATTTTAAATTCAGGGAAAAGAAAAACTTCTATGACTCCGTTGATAAATGTCTCCGGGCATACTCCCGCGGGTAGATATGTTATATTTCTTTGGCACGTTCTAGAGCTTGTCGCATTTGAGTTGAGTTAGGTATCATAGGTCCTGGGTTCGAATCCCGGTAGCTGCAAAATTGTTATGATGAATATCGATGTTTGTTTCCGAGTCATGGATGTTTCTATATTTACCAATGTATTTATATACCGTTGCTTAGTACCCACAACACAAGAAATTAGGAATCTTAGTGTGGGATTAGGTCAATTTGTTGTGAAGGTTGTGAATATTTATCTAACAAAAAAATTTACAACATGAAATAAATTTGTACATATAATATATTTTGTGGTACAGACCCGTGACTAGGGACCAAAGCTACGCCCGTCGCACCGGTTAAAAGGCACCCGTCTAAACAGTCTAAGCCATTAGGCTATCACTGCTACACTATCACTATTAGTAGTAGTATGACGCAGTACCTAGTATTTAAGCATTCACAAAAACTTTCAGATTAAAATATAAGCAAGTATCAAAGGAACGGTACCCCTCCTCGAATTACCATTGGAATAGAATCAACTCGCACGAGGACTCGAGTCTCACAACACAAAGCCTTTCGAGTTCATTGTGACTTTTTATGCCGTAGTCGTAAGCTACAAGCATTTTGTTAATTCGCATTTTTGATGTCGTGCATGAGTTTTTCGTCCGAAATTATTTTGCACGAATCTTTTTGGGAGGTGAAAAATGAAACTGTTCGTTTTTTTTCATATTTTCTTCTCTGTGAATGAGTCAAAAGAAAATGCGCATATAAATAGAGTGTACCTAGTTGCTATTGGTACACTACAATAACCACTATTTGCTACGTGGTATTATTAAATCTGTAGACTGATCAACCTAACAAATGACTAGATAGGTATTTGTTACGAGTCAAGGTGTATTTTAATTAGATTTCTTTATGTATGCTCATATGTTTTATTTTTTTTCCGAAAATCACTGGTGATAACTTTAATTATTATGAATAAAATACTCCTGAATCAGCATTGTTATTCGACAAATTGGCTAGAAATTTTCGAGTTTCCATAAATGATCCTGAGATACTGTCTGTGCGGTCTAAGCTCGGCTATAAGTGAAGAAATAAGGGACGCGTCATGGCCTAGGCCGTCCACTCACGCGAGAGCAAAGCTTAGCTTACGCAGTATGGATATACATGTATCGAATTTATTACAAAACTGCGTCCATAGTTAGACATTGTTTAAAAATGACATTTGATAGCAAAATCTATGGAATATCTGTAAAATTTAGGCAAGTTTTAGCTTAAATAATATTAAAATTTTCTTGTAATAACTTTTGTAATGGCATGTGATAGATAGATTAATTCAACTTATAAACTTTTACAAGTAAGTAAAACTTTATTAGCAACTGAGACACGGAAATAAAAAGTAAACGTTTTAAATTTGAATACCAAATTGTACGAACATGCGTATGTTAGGAATGCGTTGTATTTTTTAAACCGGCATTAATTCAGTTTGGTTAGAAGTAATTAAATTTGCATATTTTTTGGTGGTTTACATCAAAAGGCCGAACGTGAGGATTTTAATGTTTAGGCCTATAAAGTCTGCGATCTATGATTTATTTGCGCTAGGGCATTGGATTTGCGATGAAAATGGTTATCTGCCTGTTCTATTTCGCAAGTTTGATTATATTTTTATCTCTTTCCATTGGGTAATTTCGTTTAATCTGCTCAAACCTTAGCCACACGTCTGAAAAGTGTCACTGTGTAAGAAAAGAAAGAGCAAAAAGAAGAACCATACGTGAATCTATGTAAAGAAATAAATATCTACACACTTTACCACACATTAATCCCACTGGTCCCATAGTAAAAACCCTAAGTCGTGGATACTAAGCAACAGAACCCAGAACAGAACTTCGAACCCAGGATTTTTGGCGCAGCAGCTACGGTCACTACCAGCTAGGTTTATTGGTCGTCTGAAATGTAAGTTTGCAAGAAGTAGAATCGAAATCCGCAGTGCTGCCTCGGTAATCAAGTAGGTGTAGCATTATATCGGGTCACGTGTGGCACCGCCATAAAACGGTAATAAAACTGTATAGGTACATTACGAGATGCACTGCATCTTACGGCTGGAAATTATTCGGTTTTGCGAAAGAAGTTCTTCAACGCGATACATTGGGAGAAGTTTTAAGCTATTCAAAGATGAAGGGACGGGTACCTACCTAGAGGATATAGTTATTAAAATAACCAAGTCTTTAAATAATAAATAAATTTAAAATAACAATTGATTGTTATGTTTTGTGTACAATAAAAAATAACAATAAGTCTTTAATAGGTAATGTGATAATAAATACTATTATTTTATTTTATTGCATTTTATTTTATAAAAAAAACATTCATTAAAATATATTACTTATAGGTGTACTATACATTGAACAAGCTACACACGATGTTATTACAAAACTGAGTCTAAAATTAAATTTTGTTTAAAAATTACCCTTTGACAGCAAAATCTATAGAATTCTTATATCTTAGCTATATAAATATATGTCATTAATTTATTTTTGAAATACCACAGCTGCTTCTCTTCCCGGGCATACTGTACAAGTCAGTAGAGGGACATGAGGGTCTTGGTGTTTTGTAGGCGATGAGGCTGACCACCTGTCACTACTAACCGAACTTGTACATCTCAACTGTACCCTCAAAATTTAGGTCAGAAGTGGCACCATGTGGTTCTATCGGCCCTTGGTGGGTAGGCAGAAGCCTACCCCGTAAGGGATACAGGCATGATTGTATGTATGTATATATGTATGTTATTTTTGAAAGGCCATACATCACTCTATTTAAATAAAGTAGTAATATAAAAAAGTTTAGAAGAACAATGTAAGAGTTCAGTGACTTCACGTATTACATATACGTAATTTACATCCAAACGTAATTGAACTATTCTAATGTATAAAAATTTAAATAGATGTTTTTATTTAGTTTGTTTTTTAGGGTTCTTCACACGAATCAAATGTGAAGGGAACCTTTTATAGTAATTCCATTTCTGAAAACGTTATTCTACTGGTGACTGTAAAATCTCTTTTATGAACCCACATTTCTATGGGGTACCATTTCGGGAAAACAGCCGTACTTATAATTATGTTAACAGCGTGTAACAAAAGGAGTATGTTACGAGAAATGCTATGAAAATATCGCACTATAAAGAACCTACAAAATTTGGGCCTCGAAATGAAATAATTTATTTTTAGGATTGTACGAGAATTCCTGAGTAATTTAGGAATTCTCCTTACTACCTGGAAAATAAACATGTGATTTCGTGGATAGGTTCTCTGTATTGGACTGTATTGGTAGCATTTCGCTCTACCCTTTTGTTACAGCCTATATTTTATTCTTCTAGTAAGTTCGCTGATTGCTAAAATCTGCTACTTCTATCCATTTGCTTCGAATAATTAAACTGGGCTTTGAGGATTCTGCATTGCATCGCTGTAATAAGCCTCTTAGACTTCGTTAACTCAATATTGTTATATTAAAACATATAGGTTTAAAGAATTTTTACTTATAAGAACCAATAACAAGTTCACTTAAAATAAGCATACATAATAATTATTTCATAAATAGGTATCTATCTACCTTCATCGGCCCGCCCGTACGAGAAACTTGATTATTGTAGATATTGTAGATATAAAACAATGTTAGGATGACAAACACCGAAAATGTTACTATGAACTCTGAAAACTTTGTTCCTAATGTTGAAGCAAGGGACATGACTTCACTAGAATACATCAGCTGCATCTTCTTCCGTGCATGTCGTAAGAATCGACTTAGGGATTCAAAGGCGTTCTCTCATTAACTAGCAACTTGTGACGGATCATTTACATTTGGCCCCCCTTATTTTAACCGTAGCTGGAGATAGATAGACGAAAATTCTCTATTGTACAAGGGCTTAAGAACAACTTATACCTACTTATGCATCTTAGGCTTTAGGATATCATCATCATCATTATTGCAGTCCACTGCTAGACGTAGGCCTCCCCCAGGGCACGCCACACTCACGGCGCTGGGCAGGCGGGTTGGTGATCGTAGTTTGTATTTTGGACTATGTTGTCAACACGGGAGGTGCTGCTGCTCACCTACCGGAAACCCACTGGCAGACATGGAGTGGTACGGATTCTACTCTGCCGGCACCACCGGCCGTAAATAATAATGTAAGGAACCAAAATCACAAAGTGCCCACGAGCGGAATAATATTACCGGGCAATATAAATTGACAAAAAAACATGTGGCCCCCATTTCCTATCGATAGGGCAAGTGGCTAGTTACTGTCGCCATGCCTCCCACACCCCAGGATCCAGTTATTGGAGCTGATAGACCGAAGGTGGATAGGCCGGTGGAAAGACCGTATACTGGGAATGAGGTCGTCATCAGTGGCATATCGGGGATATTCCCAAGTTCCAATAACATGGTGCAGTTCATGGATAACCTTTATAATGAGGTAATTTCTATAAAGAATTATGTTTCTTGGGTTACGTGATGCGGTAAATATAAAGATATACTTACATAGTATATTATGATAAGTAAAATGTTTAACTGTAAATAATTTGATTGTTTATGAGTATGTTACTTTTAGACTTTTTTAATCGGTGATAGCCCAGTGGTTAAGACGTGCACCTTCCAAGCGGGAGACGTAAGTTCGATCCCAGTCACGGGCCTGTACCGATGAATTTATTTTATGTGCAGATTTTAATGTTGCAAAATTGTCACTTAGCTCGTGCCTCGGAAAGCACGTAAAATCGTTGGTCCTGTCCCTGATCTCTCTCCGGTCGTGTCAGCTTTCCGTCCCATCGGACTATGAGAGTGCATCTGTGTTTGCGCACACACTTGTGCACTATAATATCACCTGTATACCTGGCCAATCCCCGTAGAGATTGGTCGCCTTGGCCAAAATACGGTCGGAGATTATCATCACTTTTAGACCAAGTAGGCATTTTATAAACATTTTTTGTGGTTTCTTAAAAAAACCGGATCTGATGCAGGGTTTCACTAGAATACACCAGCTCCATATACTTCCCTGTATGTCTTATCGATTAATGAGCTCAGGGGCATTCTTACAGGCGATAAGCTATAGCAATTTGTAACGGATTATTTACATCTGCCCCCTAGCATGACCACGTATCGTAGATATCGTATCGTACGATATTGTATTTTCTCTATACAAAATTCAACATGGCGGCTATATTTATTGTCGATAAATCGGTTTATCATATCGTGTTTCGCAGGTCATGCTACTTGTGCTGATCCCACCTTACACCGTGGATGCAAGATCTCCTACATGATTATCCGTGTACCTACATTTATGATGTATTTAAAAAATATCTCGTAGATTGGCATGTGTATAAGAAAAATCTAGACAGACGAGCTCTAGCTAACATTTTTGATTCATTGTCATCAGGTCGACATGGTCCGAAGTGACAGCCAACGTTGGCAGTTCAACCACCCTGAGGTTTCTTCACATCTTGGCATGGTGGACGGCATGAGCAAGTTCGATGCTCAATTCTTTAGGGTGCACTTCAAACAGGCTTGTACTATGGAACCTATGAGCAGAAAGCTGCTTGAGCACGCTTACAGTGCCATCTATGATTCAGGTTCGGTAACTTAATTGAGTTTGCATTTCACTTATGTAAGACTAGGACTTTTAAAAGATTTTATAATGATAATGGATAAGCATGTTCCATATTTTGTGAACAGGAAAGAATCAAATGCCTCGCTGTATACTTTTTAAAGACATGAGATTATCTCGAAATCTGATACTTACCAATTCCGAATTGAAATGATCTTTCAACTAGTCTTGACGTGAGAAAAGGGCAAATAAAATCATTGATATCTCGATCGAATGAAGTTTTATTTTGTTTCAGGCATAAACCCTGAATTAATACGAGGTAAAAAAGTCGGCGTGTTTATAGGATCCAGCTTCTCTGAGTCGGAAAAAATTGTTATTTATGAAAACGTTCAGCGCAACGGCTTCGGTATAACGGGGTAAGTGTGACGTTTGATATAATAAAGGTTGTTTTTTGGTCGTCAACGTTTCCGAATACTACGGATTCTCCTCATCATCACAAACATTTTTCTCCGCGGAAACGTATCTGGGAAGTATCTGGTTCTCAAGATATTAAGATTTATCATACAATCTTTGGATTGCGTTTTTTGCATAAGTGTACGTAGACGCGTATGATAAATATTTTTAAGAAAAAAAATATTATAAAACTGCCTATAAAAAAACTAAAACAAACACTAGACACCATACCTACATTTTGCGCGATCAAATCAATAAAAAAACTGCCAAATTAAATTAAAATCGTCAATTTTTTTTGCCATGGACTTATTTTATTTGATGTATAGAGTACGTACCCTTCGTAAACGGTGGCACCGAAAAAACACCTGTATAAAGGCTTGACAGAGAAAGCAGTGCTAGAAATAATTTAAGACTTAGGTAGGTACTTTTAGTCTCATTTGCAGCAAATTAACATATTAATTATTATGTGAACCGAAATAGGACATCTAGTAGGTAGGTGCTGTACAAAATTATTAATGGGTATTGTAAAACATGAAAAACAATCGCGAAAGTTAATTTCATCATTCATAATCATTTACAGCCCTGAGAAGTCCACAGTTGGACATAGGCCTCCCCCAACAACCTCCACTCCGACCGGTCGGAAGCAGCCTGCATCCAACCAACCAAAGTTAATTTATCATAATAATATCGTTTATCAACAAATACGGTGTAAAATGTTTAATACATTTTCGAAAATTTATTTATTTGCTATATATACATGATGTAACAAAAGGGTTATGTTAAGCGAAAAACTATGAAAATAGCCCACTATAGAAAACCTATTCTCAAAATTTGAGACTCGAAATCAAATGTTTATTTTTCCAGTTAGTATGGAGAATTTCTAAACAAGTCAGGCATGTTCATACAATCTTGAAAAATGAACATGTGATTTCGAGTCTTAAATTTTGGGAATAGGTTCTTTATAATGGGCTATATTCATAGCTTTTCGCTTAGCATACCCTTTTTGTTACATCCTGTATAAGAACTTCCTTATTTTTAATTTTTTTATGTTATTCGTGATATCACAATTTCATTTAGCTTTTAGGTCGTAATACTGAATAAGTAATTTAGTTACTAAAAACGCCTTCAGCCATTTATTAACAAAGTTTCATTAGTACACAGGTCCTTATGTTCTAAGCTAGTACTAAAGCTTAATAATAAAGCGAGCCGTACTCAGTGTACTAATAATAAACTACTTCGTGAATATTGCTTGCTTATAGTAGTACCTCCTTAGTTGCAAGTATTTAGTTGGCAATAACTTGAAACAAACAAGGTTTATATTGACTTCCAATCTAAGTAGGGTTATCACTACTATAGATTTATTATATTTGCGTTAGATCGGTAATAGAGTTCGAAGGGCGAGACCAAAAAACAAATACACTAGTGTGCGTCTATCGTACATGTGTGCAAGACAAATAGTGCTGTGTAATGGCTCAAACTGAATTTATCGATAAAAAATGTCGTGCATCTTGTATAGTGTCGATAGTTTAAGAAAAAAATAAAAACTCATAATTTATTGAAAATGTATATATTTACAAAATAAAAATTGCTATTTATCCTTACCATTATTTGCCACCAAGCAGAACTAATTTGTTAGGTACTTATGTATATGAATAATAGCTAGCTGCTGCTGCTCCTTATGTATAGCTGTATAAAACAATATTAATACATAAGAGGAAGTAACTTATAGGCATGAATTAGTGTAGGTATTGAGCCAGAGCGTAGCTTTACTCTTTGAAAGCATCTATGAGAAAAACATTTTTGATCGAAATGTTTGCTGCAAACTGATGAGTATTTTGGGGAACCCAATCTCCTCTATTTAACATTCGAAGCCATTTTAGTCGAACATTATTATCTTGAGGAAATCTGAAAAAAAAAACAAAAACTATATTTATGATCATGTTGACCACAGAAAACTTAAACCTAACTGTTAAAAATTCTAGTAGTGCAAATAATAAGGCTAATTCTAGCATACCTTTGCCAGTCAAGTTACATATCGATATGTGGTTGACACTTATCAATACTACGTCAAGCACTATACCATAAGATTGAGGTTAGAAATATGACAAATTCACGTATTTATTATTTCGCTAAATTCAATTCTTAAGCATTTTGGACATTAATATGATGAAAAGCAATATTATGATCTATCCATTTGTGCACAATATTTTTATAAAATTATTAATAAAGAAATGTAAAAAAAATCTTCACCCGAGTGGGAATCGAACCCACGACCACTTCATACCGTGCCAGCCGCTCTAACCATTGAGCTACCGGGTCAATTACTCGGATGACGAATTTTGCCATCTTTTTTTACAATAATTTGTCAGAGTTCTCAACATATTGCATTTAGAGAAATAATTCATTCGACCGTACTTACATGTGAAATGAATAATTCTATTGCTTTCCTTTCCTAGATGAACTACAACCAGGCACTACACACGAAACCATAATTGTTTACGTCCATAGAATACGAAATTTACACTTTTAAACGCGTGATTTAATAAAAATATGCAGGATTTGTTTCGTTCACAATTGACTTCGGGCTGATACAAGCCGATAGCGTGTATGAAAATGGTCTCGTCTATCTATCTCGCTCTAACACACGAGTATTCTATGTTATTATCTCTCGCTTTGCCGATCTAACGCTAGTATAATGAATCTATGACCACTACTTACTTCAAAATGAAGCAGGATTTATTCTTTTGTAAAAGCGATATGTCACTCATAAAGCCTTGAGCATACCGAATGCGTATGCGTAGACGTACCTCAGCGTAGAGCTCGTGCTACAAGTAGTCTCGAGCAGACTGGATGCGCATGCGCAGACGTAAGCGTAGCTGACCATTAGGATAATCGGCTCAAAAAATATTTACCATTAGAGTCACGTTTAATTCTTACTAATTTTAAAAGATTTATGCATTATATAAATGTATTCAGAATTCCTAAAATAAATGCACAAAGGCAGTGTTTTTCACTAAACTCGTGAAAATTTTACACCGAGCAAATAATATTTTTATATTTGATGTTTTCGCGTTTTATTACAAAAAAGAAAACTATTTTATTAAAATTTTGAAGATTTTATGCAATATTCAAACTCATGAGTATGTTTAAAGTGTGATTCAATGATTTATTATACGAGTAGGGGTAGCCGGTAATTGTGCCGTGCTATACCTTATTTTATTTAGAAGAAGCAGAAAGAATCTGATAGAACAAAATAAGTTTTTTTTAAGGCACAGATTTGTGTTTTACTATCATCAACAGTTAGCACCTACTCATATAAAGTTTGTCGTCGTCGTCGTTGTCAGCCTATTGCAATTCACTGCTGGACGTAGGCCTCCCCCAGAGAGTACGCCACAAGGATCGATCTCCCGTTTACGCCATCCAGTTACTACCAGCCGCCCTATTTAAGTCATCGGTCCATCTGGCCGGATGGCGTCCAACAATATACTTGCCGAGGCAAGTTTGTACTTACTATAAAATACCTAAAGAAGCGGATTTCGCGAACATGAAACTGAAATTTTAATAGGATACGTCAATATGGAAAAACATCAAACGTCACTCATATCTTACAAGTTCGAGTATGCTAATGTTTTCTATCAATGCTTCTTCGAAATTGTAATTTCTATCTTAAAAAAAACGGGGGTATAACATCACTCTAGGTACAGTGCGACTAACTATGATACAAATACAGCACGAATAATATCTAAATAGAATTAGTAAGCAATTTGGGTGTATAACAAGAGGAAACAGCTATTTCCTGGCTGGTAACATATCCCCAATGGCTAGCTCGGCTCGGCACCTAGAGTGCTCCATGTCTTATTGAATAAATAAATTGACATAGACCTTCACATTGAATAGAGAAGTTGATGAAATATTCGTTTATTATGTTGTCACTTTTAAAATTGTTACATTGACACAGGCAGTTGCCCCATCGGAAACGATGAGCGGGAAAAGTTATAAAATAGAAACGTGTTTGCTCGGAATGTAGAGGTATGGTTCGTTTCTTGATAGAGAAAATCGTCAATGGTTAGTTGTTTCCTCGTCGGTGGGACAACTACCTAAGGCCTCATTGAATACTACAGTTACTCTTCTATAAGTATACCAGCTCTATTCCAAACCCCGCAAATAAAACAAGTCATCGAGAGAGGCGACCAGCCGTAACTGTAACTTGATTCAAAATTTAATCACATTTAAAGTAAATTATTTTAGAAACGAAATTTGGAACTCGTTTACATTCTGGTAACAGTGTTAAGCTTCGCCCTGATCTATCCGAGTTGGTGATTGGATATAAACCCAATTTAGTTATTATAATAAAGTTTAAGGGGTAGAACATTCTGTTCTTAGATAGTATATACATACTAAATTGGAGATGTGTTACGTAAACGTGTAGTCAAGAGCACCCAAAACTGACTAGCTTGAAAAACCCGTATATGTTTGGAACGTACTAAATGGAGATCTGTAGTCTCTGCCTACCCCTATGGGACATAGGTGTGAGGTTTATGTATGTACCTATATTTATGGATTTCAAAATCATAGAATATGCAAAACTCTGTTATTATAAAACCCTGTCAAAATTTAAATACTGTTTAGAATAATATTTCAATTAAATTCACAGACATATACCTCACTAAGTTTAAAAATACATATTATGAAACATCCATGACTCGGAAACAAACATTTTAGAACTTATAGGCGTCACAGGCATTAGATGGCCAATCATATGGAAATTCCTAAACAACTTAGCTAGGAAATTTTGTGGAATAGAACTATTTTCATAAACATACTTACCCCTTTTGCAAATGAATAAAGAATAACGCGGCTGTGCTAGGAAAGTGGATAAACAAAAGCAAATGAATAAATAACGCGGCTGTGCTCCCGAAATGAAGTAGCCAGAACTGTAACATCATAAATGAGATCCCACAGGTACGTTTAGCAAAGCAGGGACTGATGTAAATGATCAGTAACCAGTTGCTAGCTTATCGCCTGAGAGAACGCCCGACTTCTTAGTCATCTCTTACGATATGCACAGAAGGAGATGCAGCTGATGTATTCTAGTGATGCCCGCATCAACACAAAACAGGAAGCTAACATATAATGTATTACCATTCATTGCAAGATATCTATAGATTTATTAATAAACATCCACACAACGGTCGCATATTGTGGACATACCGACAAATTGTTGTTCCTTCGGTCAGCGATATTAAATTTTTAAGCCGCTGCCTTGCCAAGACCCAGTTATTGGAGTGGGTTTTAGAATTTAATATAACTATGACTAGCGACCCGCTAACAACGGCTTTTCTACTGGATTCTTAAGTACCCATTATTTTGCTAAAATGACGTACAGTTTATAATACCGAGCTGGTTGTTAGTGGCGTTACTTGCTAGTTGCAGCGCAACTGGTGAATCGGTATAAAGTAAAATTGTGAAGGAAAGGGATTACATGCATATTTTACAGAGAGCGTTGGGGATCACTGTGCATGATTCTAGAGGAAGAGGTAGACCTGAGAAATGTTGGATGAACTGTGTGAGAAAGGATATCTGTGTACTAGGATTGAAATTCAACTTCATATAGTTTATTCGACATGAAAGCATATACTTACAAACTTGTTTGTTGATTGTCATTTTTCTATATGTTACATTCTATGTTCGCACCTTAAAAATAAAACCGTTACCAAACAAAAAAAGAGTAGGTGAATTTAAACAACAAAAAAAATTGAGTTACGGAATGACGAAGAAAAGTTACAAGTGGAAGAAAAGGACATATGACCCCTAACGAATAAGAACAAGGTAGGAAGATTATTATGATAAAGGAGTAATCATCTGCTAATGTTAAATATATATTAAATATATTAAATAATCAAACACGCTTAGTGCCATTATTGAGCTCTTCCGAATCCTTAATCTATCCGGTAAACATTTTTTGTATTTTTTGCGAAGGTAGCCTCATAGTATGCATCATCATTCAGCGTACATTTACCTTCCACTCATTTCTACTGCGCCATCTAATAATTTAGTCCCGTTTGCACAAAATAATAAACACTGTTATAAAGAAACATTTAATTTTACATTATTATGTTGAAACATAAGTATAGCTCAAATAAATTAAGTTTTAAGTTAGTATTAAGTAAAATTAGTGCCAAGAGAAACTATGCAGGTTTAATGGCACTATTAAACTTATGTAACATTTTCATAGGAATAAAAATAATAATAAAAAAAGTAATCATATTTTTCCCAAAACGAGCTGTATGATACTTCATTTTCTTTGCCCCAACCCTTTACTGCCTCTCCGACAGGCTCTTCGTAAAAATAAAAACTTTGGAGGAAAAAATGAAAACACCATAAGTGCTGTTTGCAACGATCCTTCTTTCGAGGGTAACAATATAAAAATGATCCCTAAAGCCACGGTCGCAGGTGCCCCTGACACTCTGCAAAACTAATAAGAAAATAATTATGAATAAGAGCCGACCCACTTGATCTACGCCATTATTAAAAAACGTAATAAGTTACCTACAGGGCTAAACATTGTTTTTGTATCTGAGTTTTGAAAGGGAGAGCCAAATTTTATCCTGGGATAAAAATATGAACTTTTTTTGCTTAGATTTTCTTTCACCTGTTGTGATCAAATTGTTATAAATACTACCTACTATACTAAAAAAATAGATAAAAGTTTTGCAATAGAAATTTATTAGAAATAGAATGAACGTGTGAAATCTTACACAATAATTTTATTGTTCACTTAAACACTATGGAAAAGTTTCATTCCGAATTTTTTCCATTTCTTTATTAAGACTTATTTTTCCGAAATGGAAAAATTCTGCCTCTCTAAACTCCCCGTGACGTCACAGCCAATTTTTATTGCCTCGTCAAAAACAAACGGTGATAATCAATAAACACTGACACGGACGTCCAAAAGAAAAACAAAGCACAATCATAAAATAAATCAGGCCGATCGAAAGAGGCCAATCGTCTCCCATATCAAAGATTTATGGCAGAACATCAAAAATAAAAAGAGACTATCCTAAGTCGTCGCTTCGGGATGGTTTAGACAAATGGTCGCATCTATCAGTGTAACGATGCCCACTCCGAGGTTAAGGATACTGCGATACTGGATAATGACTCTGATGAAATAGGCGCAGAATGTACACTTGATGGGGCAGTTTCAGGTACCTACAGCTTGAAAATGTTACCCTCAGACCGTATTTCGGAGTTTAGTAATGTATGATGGAGATATTATACTCGTATTATAGTGTACAAGCGTCTGCGCAAACATAGCACTTTCTATTCCCTCACTCTTATGGGACGTAAATCCGACACTACTGAAGAGATATCAGGCGCAAAAGCAATGGCTTTACGTGTTTTTCTAAGCACGAGCGTGTGCGTGGCCGAGAGACGCACGTCTTAATAAGAAGGGTTTCGCACCAGATGACGCGATGATTGATACTAAGGAAGTTCAATGAAAGGAAAAAAGTAATTGTTTACACATTTGAATTTAGTTTTTTTTAACTGTTTTTATGTGTTTCAGTATGCTATTAAATGTATATTATATATACAGGCTAATGACTAGATAGAAACAACAACTTAAAACCGATTGAAAATGATTATACTAACCTCTCAAGTGTTCATGATAGAATCGTAATGCAAATTTATTAAAGAGCTGATTTGATTGTGATTCTAAGAAGTTAAATTAGGCAGCGCATGTCGCACGTGTAGATTTCAAACCAGTGTATTCTCTGTCGCATGTATCGATTTACTCTATGATAAGGTTGTGGCTAGATCGCGCTAACGAGTTTCTATATGTCATGATACGTAAGCCGAAACCACGGTCCGTGGTTTGTTTATGAGTAAAGTTGGCGAGAAAATTATTTAACTAACAGGCTCTGTAAATTTTGAAATTTGTTTTGTAAATTCAGAAAAATTAAAGGCAATCATATTTTATTTGTGTTCGTTTATTAATGCTTCAACTAAAAGTAAATAGCCAAAATTGAGCTTACTAAAGTAAAATTATGCTAAAGAGCAAATATATATATATTGCGTTAAGCCGTGTACGAAGTTTAGAAGGCATAATATTGTCAGATTTAGATGCCAGCAAATTATTAAATCGGCCACATGACGAAAGGGCACTGAGAGAAATGACTAGGCTCCGAATTTTTACGTCTGACAATATAAGCAACATAAATTATAATTATACTCCTTCTTCCTGCCCTGTTCCCAATCATTTGGGGTCGGTGCAATATGTGGGTACTCTTCTTTCATTCATCCCTATTATCCGTCATCTCGTCACTCTCACTCATGTCTACCTCTTCCTCTATAGCCTTCCTCTATATCTTACTTCGGACATGGCTTAACGCAACATATAATTACACGACTTAACACAATTATCTTCATCTTCATAAGCCTATTTGCAGTCCACTACTGGACTATTACCTGCCATAGCGGGATTTTGTTACTAAAAAGTTCCACTATCTGTTTTTCGGCGGCTCCATCATCAGACCCTCGTTTCCTTATATTATGTGTACCTGACCAAAATTCTGTACAGAAATCTAAAAACTGACCACTCGTGCCTATAACATTTGAGGATATCCCTAGATTCCTTAGAGATTCCATCATTAGATATTACGTTTTATATACGGTATACGGTATAGGTATACGTTTTATATACGTGATCAAAACGCTCAGTTAAAGTATAAAAACAGACTACATGTGCCTACAATATTTGAAGATTGCCCTCGATTTCTCCAAGATCCCATCATCAGGTCCTGATGTGGTGAATATGGGACCAACATGGAATCATACCATGACTAACTATTAAAAAAAAATCGGTTCATAAATGACGGAGTTCTGAACAGACGAATTGATATGTCTCTGTTATATCAGAATAGTGAAATTACTTGGCATATATAGGTACTAACACCGTGCCAGATTCACAAGCCAATAGACTGAATAATAAAATCCGAGAAAACATATGTGTATGCGGAAATGCATTAACCGTACATACCGACGGTAAATATTTAACAGAAAATGAGGGCCTTTGCTCACTGTGATGTTTATTTAATTCTGTACGGATAATTTATTATATACTAGTTGACGCCCACGACTCCGTCCGCGTGGACTGCAGAAAAAACTAATTGTCGAAATTATCCGGAAATAAAATATTTTCTCGGGATAAATTGTAGCCTATGTGTTATTTTGATATGTAAGCTATATTATTGTGAAGTCTCATGAAATTCATTTAGTCTTTTTTGCGTGAAAAAGCAACAAATATCCTTACATATATCCTCCCAAAATTTCGCATTTTGGTATATATTAGTAGGATATGGTACATTCAGTAGCTCAATGGGTTCGATTCACGGACCTTTACCACTGGATTTATTTCATGAACAGATTTAAATGTGACAAAATTGTCACGTTGCTATTCCCAAGGACAGTTGGCATGAGACAGACATCCGACTGTAGGAAAACTGAAAATTTCTTAATAATTTTTGAAAATTATTTCTCAATATTACTTTCAAATGATGATTCAGGGCAGGTTAAGAACATATTATGCACGTTATTTTAAAACGAAAACCACAATGACAACAGTTCGTATTAACCTGAAAACATGTAACTAAAACCAGTCTTGTACCTACATCCAATAATGTATGGTTTCCATGCTGTCCATTGAGTTGTCTGTGGCTTGCTCTATTGATATAATAGTCTGTGGACGAGACGATTGGCTTGTCAATAATTAAAATCACTTGTCAAATCAAACACAGGAATCAACAGGAATCCTTTGACCGGACTATATTTGACCAGCAAACAAATTAATGTCCAGAATCAATTAATATGATAAACTACATTATATAAACAGATTTTTCTCAAACATAGGTCGTATTCTAGTAGTTCACTGATTATATACATACATATAGATTGGACATAATGCAATTTACACACCTTTTTCACTAGTTAGCCTATTAAGTCCCACGTGGTAAGGGGTGAGCCTACCGCCGCTTTTCAGGACCAATTAATGTTTGTGTATAAATAAAGAATACAACAATCTACTTACCCGTAATTAATCCAATGGGATATGTTACCGATTCATTCTAAATAGGTATTATGCTCCTGTCGTATTAGTTGAACCCACTTACACCCCTGTGGAAATAATAATCCACCATAATCAAGCTAAATAAATAATAATAATATACTGTACTGTTATATACAACAGGATACCGAGCTTTACTTCGTGTTTACGATTTATCTCCGTCTTTTATTTAATTAATTTAAATTAGTTATTAGCGTACAATTGAAATTAGAAGCTTTTTTAAGATTTAATTGCTGGAAAAAAATATGTTTAAAGTTGCACGATTGTTTCCAATATATATATTTTCTTTATTCATTATATAATATAGGTTCTTTTACAATTTTAATGAAGGGTCTCATAATCCCTGAGTGTTTTATGCGTGACCCTTGTCCCCCACCACTTATATATAAGTACTTATTAATACTACTTACTTTCTATTCTATTAAAGAATTGCCCAGTGCCCCATGTCGCGAGTATGCCAGTTACCACATAGAGATCGAGAATATAACCCTCAATCAACAAACATAATTATTATACCCATGAGTTAGACGTTTACGGCTTCCTCGTTACATGCGGAACATTGTCCCCGCACAGGGACTCAATGACCTCATATTGTAGCTCATTGAGTACCCAGATGTCCATCAGTTATTTCAAGCAATTGTACGTACATATCTACATAGTTTTTTTTACCACCAAGCGACCTTATCACGTAGGTAAATAAATATTCACTACTTGTAGTAGTAGTTGTTTACTACTCACTAATATAATTCTCTTAGTGAGTTCCAAATTTTAGGAACCATGCCAACTTTCTCAACCTAAGACAAGAAAGAGACTGATGGCATAGTCTGAGCATAAATAAATACATGTTGTTAAATAAATAATAAATAATTGCCAAAGATTTGACGTTTGTTTTACGGCCGGCTGCCTGCCTGACGCCAACCCTTCTCTGGTATAGCTAAGTGAAAAGTGAGATCGAACTTACGCCCCTCGCTTGAAAATCGCACGTCTTAACCATTGGACTATCTCCGTTACTGTGAATATATTTCTATAATATCTTCGTCGTCGTCAGCCTATTGCAGTCCACTGCTGGACGTAGGCCTCCCCCAGTGTACGCCATATGGCTCTATCTCCCGTTTTTGCCATCCAGTCACTACCAGCCGTCCTCTTTAAGTAATCGGTCCATCTGGCCGGAGGATTTCTATAATATAAAAATATAATGTGTTGTGTAGTGTGTGAATATTAAAAAAAAATTATATTGTTCATAATATCTCTTTCACAGATGCAACAAAGCCATGTACGCCAACCGTATTTCCTACTGGATAGATGGAAAAGGTCCATCCTATGCGCTAGACTTGGCTTGCGCCAGCTCCATGGCTTGTCTGGAGCATGCCTATCGAAGTATCAGTACTGGTCAGTGCGAAGCTGCTATAGTTGGCGGCTGCAACCTTTGCATGCACCCTAATGTGTCACTTAACATGAAGAGGTACGTAACAAATGTTTTGGTGCGTTTGGTCTATTAGTGATCTGTTACAAAATGAAAGAACTATGACATATTGGCGGATACTTATGATTGACCGTATTTTCTGAAAGGCCATGTACCTGGATCTCGGTTGAATACTTTTTGACTATATTTCTAAGATCAGCTATGCAAGCCTAGCTTGTGGTTTGCATAGAATTGTGCAATATGTTTTCCATTTCTTTATTAATAATTTTACAATATGTTTTTTCATTCCTTCCTATCAGCAGTAGATTTTAGATAGTTAGTCCATATTTGAACTTTCAGAGCTGGTTTTCTCTGCCTCGATGGCAAAACAAAGTGCTTCGATAAGAATGGCGACGGCTACGTCAGATCAGATGCCATCAGTGTAATGTTCCTGCAGAAAGCAAAGGATGCTAAGAGGTAAGTTCATTTGGTCTTGCTGGGTTAATGGCTCCATATTTGATTTAAGCTAAATCGAAAATATAATATTAGGCTAACTACTAAAGATATTTTAAAATCATACGAGTAACAGTCAGTATTATCATTAACCTTAATTGAAGTAATGGAAAAAAGGGCAAAAAAAAGGATTGCTGTAAAATATTTCAAACCCCCATAACATGGTTAAAATATACATCAAAACCAACGGTCCGGGAAACTCATCTACCTGCGAATAACTTTGCATTTTTATTAAAGCCCAGCAAATGGGGAGGAAAAATAGCATGATATGCCAACAGTGGGACCAGCGGGCGTTAAATAGATTTGCATTTCCAATATATGCATCAGTAGTGGCAATTTGCAAGCAAAATCGTTTTTTACGTGAGGTGGACTTGCAGTTCAGTGTCTGAATTAATGTCATGCATTTATTTCATTTAGAGTATTCTGCATTATTTAAACCTTGGATTGTAAGACGACTGTAACGTAGTAACACAAGATATTCATAAAATTAAAGATTTACTATGTACTTCTGCTATCGTTACATGCAGTGCCTTTTTAAAGAAAAGTTTAAGAAAAGATTCAATTCAAAATAAACTACTAACATTTTTTCGAAAATCGTACTTAATAGACTCCCTGTGACCTATACATGGACTTCGTGTTAATAGAAAGTAGAACTAACCACCAAATCGTAATAACTGTTCAGTAAATAAAGCCAAGGCTATGAGTACATCAATATCTCGAAAACTTGGGATGTCTAATAATGTAGCTGTAATAAGCTGTTATTTCGATTCCACAGGATTTATTCCGAAGTGTACTACGCCAAAGGAAATTATAGACTTAGGAATGACGCTCCATTTCTGCCTATACGAGAATCTGAACATATCAGGGAATTCTTAGAAGAGTTTTATTCTGAAATAGATGTTTTACCCAGTGAAGTAGACTATGTGGAAGCGTATGGAGCAGGTATGAAATTTGTATTATTAAATCATCATCTTCCTGCCCTTATACGTTTATTTATGGAGTTTACGCAATATGGCTCCTTTCTTTAGATTTGGTATTTGTTTTATGGTCGGCTACCTGCCTGACGCCAACACTCCTCGGGTATAGCTTTGTTTCTTACGATTAAAAAGTATGCATAGAATCTGCACACTAGTTGTCAACATTTTTGGGAATAATTGGCAACGTGTGACGAGTACAAGTAAATTATCTTTCTAGCTATTGCCGAAGCCGATGCTAATGAACTTCAAGCTATTGGCCAGGTGTTCGGAAAAGAAAAGCCAGTCTTGGTTGGAAGTGTCAAATCTAACATGGGAAACAGTGAACCGGCTTCCGGAGTGTGTGCTGCTACGAAGGTATTAACAGGTTTAAAATCGAGAACTGGCCTCGCGCTTGGTTGAAAATCTCGGCAAACTATTTATCAGAAAATTTAAGGTTGTTGTTGTTTACGACGACAATGAATTTCTATACATAGTGATTCATTCCCATAGCTACATGATTTAATGAATTCTTCTTTGCCTCCTTTTCAGTTTGACATCTCATCACTGCATATTAAAAATAAAGTAGCTTTCCGCTGTCTGTCTTTTTGCATGCTTAGATTTTTAAAACTACATAACGGATTTTGATGCGGTTTCTAATAGATAGAGTGATTCAAGAGGAAGGCTTATATGTATAACTAGGAACCTGCCCCAGCTTCGTACGAGTGCGATAATCCGTCACACGGACGAAGTCGTGGGCGGCCGCTAGTTTTTTAAATAAATAAAGTTTCACTCTCTTACAGGTGTGTTTAGCTTACCACAAGGGAAAATTACCAGCAAATCTTCACTACAAAGAACCACAGGACATATCTGTAGTTAAAGATGGATCAGTAGAAGTTGTTACCAAGGAAACCCCTTTCAGTAGAGGATTTAGTGCACTCAACAGTTTCTCTTATGGCGGTGCCAATATCCATATTCTATTGAAAGGATGGCATAAGGAGAAGGTAAATATTTTTTTTTTTCCAATCCTAGTGATCCCTAAGCAGCCATATCGTTCAGTCGCCTTCAAATTTTAACTTTAGATGATTGAAAAGATCCATATACATGCTTCTGCGTAATCTTATTTGTGTAAATCTCCTGTAAATACCTATAAATATAGGTACATACATGTATTTTGTTGATATAGGTGTATATATAAGAAATATTGATTGTTACAGATACCTGACCGCTATAAATGCAGCATTCCGTACTTGGTGTTGGCATCAGGAAGACAAGAATCATGTGTCCAAAAGATCTTAGATGAGCTGAAAAGCAATCCCTGGACCCCGAACAAATAGGATTACTTCATAACATTCACCGATATGAAATACCCGGACACATGTGCAGGGGATATACAATTCTAGGTAAAACGTCTTTTATATTCGTATGTCCATACTCAAAAAATGCTTTTATATTTAACTAGTGGACCCGACAGACGTTGTCCTGTCCCACGCCTTAAATGCAAACTTTCTGAAATAAGCTGTAACAATATGAACCGTTATAAAAACATTGTGTAATTGACCGAATTGTGAATTTAAACCATTTTCGAACCAACTTGAACACATACTAAAAAATCATCAAAATCGGTTTTAAAACAAATTCAATTACAAACACACGAACATCATCATCATTCATCATTAACAGCCCTGAGAAGTCCACTGTTGGACATAGTTGGAAATAAAATAAATAAAAATAAAAATAGACCTCCCCCAACAATCTCAACTCCAACCGGTCGGAAGCAGCCTGCATCAACCGACGCCCGCGACCTTGGCCAGGTCGTCCCTCCACCTCGCGGGTGGCCTTCCCACGCTGCGTTTGCCGATACGTGGTATCCACTCTAGAACTTTCCGACTACATCGGCCATCAGTTCTTCGAGCTATATGCCCCGCTCATTGCCACTTCAGCTTGCTGGACCATTGAGATATGTCGGTGATCTTTGTACGTCTGCGGATCTCCCCATTTCTGATTCGATCACGCAGAGAGATCCCGAGCATAGCTCTCTCCATCGCTCGCTGTGTGATCCTGAGCTTCTTTATGAGGCACATAGTTAGATACCACGTCTCGGCACCGTAGGTCATCACCGGCAACACGCACTGGTTGAATACCTTCGTCTTTAAGGACTGGTGTATCTTGGACACAAACAAGCTTCGTAGTTTCCCGAACGCTGCCCAGCCGAGTTGGATTCGCTGATTTATTTCCTTCTCAAAGTTGGACCTACCTAGTTTGACCGTCTGTCCCAGGTAAACATACTCGTCGCATCGAGCTCCCAACCAGTACAGGAGTGGGCGGTACATGGACGTTCGACATGATCTTCGTCTTGTCCATGTTCATCTTCAGGCCCACCTGTTGGGAGACTCCATTGAGGCCATCGATTATTGTGCTTAGAACCTTCAGCAATTCTGCCATGAGCACGATGTCATCTGCAAACCGAAGGTGAGTGATATATTCGCCATTGGTATTGATGCTGAGTCCTTTCCATTCGAGAAGCTTAAAGGCGTCTTCCATCGCATTGGTGAAGATCTTCGGGGAAATAACATCTCCTTGTCTCACTCCCCTCTGCAATGAAATTGGCTCAGTGCTCCGCTCCTGTACTCGTACCGACATGGTGGCGTTGCTGTATAAACACTTCAGCACTTCGATATATCAATGGTTAATATGGCACCGCTGGAGAGACTACAGCACTGCCCATGTCTCGATCGAATCAAAGGCCTTCTCATAGTCCTCGAACGCTAGGCATGGTGGCCGATTTTACTCTTCCGTTTCTTGTATAATCTGCCGTAGCATATGGATATGGTCTATCGTACTAAACCCTTTTCGGAAACCCGCTTGCTCGGGAGGCTGGAAGTCATCAAACCTGCAAGCAAGACGATTTGTAATTACCCTTGAAAACAACTTGTTGACATGGCTCAGAAGCGAGATGGGCCTATAGTTCTTCAGCAAGGCTTTATCGCCTTTTTTAAAGAACAGCACTACCACACTTCTGCTCCATGCTTCCGGCGTTACACCTTCGAGCAGGACGGAATTGAAGAGCCTAATTAATCATATAAAGATAAAAGAAACATTTCCGAGTTATAACAACCATCTACCGGGCGTAACTGAAACTAAAATATCCTTGTGAGTAATCGACACAACGACTACAGCGCAGTCTGCCAGATCCTATGTGAAAGGTTCTTTTACATCAATAACAATACAAATCTTCTGTTAGTGTGTTTGTAATGGATTTCCCTCTATGATAGGATGGTCTAGATTCACAATTCGGTCAACTAAATAATGTTTTTGAACTCCGTCCGCGTGGACTGCAGAGAAGACAAAATGTCGTTGACCGAATCGTAAGTATAAACTATTCTCGAACCCACTTGAACACACACACAAAATTTCATCAAAATCGGTTCAGCCGTTTAGAGGGAAATCCATTACAAACACACGAACAGAATATTTTTATATAAAAAGATAGGCTGACATTACATATACATCTTGATTTTTTGAATTATAAAATAAATTTTAATTTTAACGAAGATTATACAGGGTGTTTTTTTGTGGCCACCTTTAACGAAGGGTACGTACTCTATACATGAAATAAAGTAAGTTTATGCAAAAAAAAATGCTGAGAAAAAAAAAATTTTTTTTGAAAAAAAAATTTAAATTCCTTGATCGTGCGAAATTTATAGTGTCTAGTGATTATATTAGTTTTTTTATAGACAGATATTAATTATTTTTCGTGAAAAAATCCTGCTACGCGCGTCTATGTGCATTTATGCAGAAAAACGCAGTCTACATATTTACTCAACTTTGGACCCTAATATTTTGGAAACCAGACACTTCCCAGGTATGCTTCCATGGAGAAAAATGATCGTGATGATGAGTAGATTCCGTAGTTTTCGGGAACGTTGACGACCAAAAATCACCCTGTATATTACTAACTATCTATGGATCTTTGGTCTGAAAATAAATGATTTTTATTTATAATTTATTTATGTACACATTTTATAGCATATATTTTATAAATTTATGTCAATTTTAATAGAGTTTGAAAATACTTAAATATACTATAAATTCAAAACGGCTCAACGGTTAATACGGTGTCGAGCCCATTACGAATAAATATACATGCGGTTTCCCTCCACAGTCATTTATATGTAACTTGTCAAACAGATACCAATGAGGACAAGGAAACCGTCTGTCTGTCCCAAAGCATGGAATATGGGTCGGGTGTCAAGCCTCCAGTCTGGTTCGTGTATTCTGGTATGGGATCCCAGTGGCCAGGCATGGGTACTGAACTGATGAAGATCCCAACATTTGCTGCTGCGATACACAAGTGAGAAATATTCTTTGTGTTTAGTCTCAGTTTTTATGACAAGGTGGTATGGACGTTTGCCAAAGGCCATATAAGTCTTATTTAATGCGTATAGCCATAGAAGAATAAGATGTCATACTCGTAGAGTGCTAATGTTATACTAACTGTTTCGATGCACCATTAGACTTTTCGGTGCCTCACAATTCCAGTCCTTGACACTTAGCTTCTATTAGAGTAACCATGGGGCCATGTGGCCCGGGAGCCCATGCCCTTTTTAAGAGCATTTCGAAAAGACTGGTCGAGGCATCTCACGACAGAAGGGCTGTCCAATATTTTGGACAAAGAATTAGCTTCGCCATCCAGCGGGGCAATGCGACCAGCCTTTTGGCCACGTTTCCAGCGGCGGAGGAGTTGCAGGCATATTGGAATATTGGATATTCATTTTCAATTTTCTATATTGGAAAAGTGAACATCAATGTATTTACTAAAAATATATGTTTTGATAATTTGTAAATTCGATTTAGAATACACTGAAAACCATATGAAAGAAAAATATGAAAGTTGCAAATAATAAGAAAGGAAGTTGGTGTGAGAAATATGATTAAGTTTTTAATCTTGAACACTTTCAAGGGGATATCGATGAAACGTGACAGATTATAATACATAATAGATTTAATCTTTTTGTTCACATTTTGAGCTGCAAGTACCTTCTAGGTGCAGGCATAAAGTACAGATGTTTAACTTCACTCTATCACTTTGTAATAAATGTTCATTAGAATAGCACAATAGTAAATAGTCACCTAGATAAAACTATAGACATCAGTTGTACTAAAAAAAATTACATTTCAGGTGTCACAAAGCTCTTGAACCAAAGGGCATAGATATTATAAAAATCCTGACGTATCCAGACAAGGATATTTTCAACAATATCCTGAACTCGTTTGTCGGGATAGCAGCAGTGCAAATAGGCCTTACTGATATACTTAAAGAAATTGGCATAGTTCCAGATCACATTATCGGTAAGCCAAATACATTTTTACCATAGCTCTAGTTGTTTTGACTGAGATGAAAAAATATTCCGTTGCAATTGTTTTTTTTTTACAACATTGAGAATAGTTATTGTAGAAGCACGTGTCTGCTACTACATCCAGAATTGATGAGTACTTGATAGGGTGTTGTGGAACAGGAAAGACGTGTTAACGTGATAAATCACTTTAATAACTTGAAAATAATGATTGATGTGTGCACACTAATAGAATGACGAACGTGAACTGAATTTAGGTAGGAAATAGCGATTTACAGAAAAGCTGACTGCGAAAGATACACAAATGTGCGATGTAATCGTACAGTTATATTTGTTGTAAATTTTAATCTTGATGCCTCCCGAATGTCTATGATCGATGTATTCACTAAATAAAGTGCTAGTAACAGACATGCAGGTAGGACGTTTATGTATTAAGGTGGGTTCCCAGGGTGCGTGATATTACGGACGGACGCGCACCAGTCCGCACCACAGATCGTGGGAAACGGAGCGTCCGTGGTAATACAGACGCGCGCGTTCGTCTGTAGCCGACGGCGCGTCCACGTCCGTCCGCGAAATCATCACCGTGGGAACCCACCTTTAGAACTAGCTCTTTATTGTCAGACCTATTTCACGTTTCAAATCTAATTACACGTATTACAAAGAAATGTCATATCTGTGTTAATAATATTAAAATGTAATTTCATAATAAAAAATACCTTACAATCAGAAATGGTCCTATTACTCTAAAATTAGATTAAATCGAATTAACAAAGGTATGGAATTTGCTGGACAGAAGTTTAATTTTGATTTTGTTACTGCAAATTATAATGTATTTCATATTAATTAATAAGGAATGAAACACGCTTCAGTTGGGCTGATTTTTACAATAGTTAGATAGCTTAAAAAGTTGATGTTGTTTTTCTCAAAAACTTTAACATAATTTTTCGATCGCATTTCGGCCAGGGCGGCCAATCTCTACGGAGACTAGCCAAGTACGCAGGTCATATTATAGTGCACAAGTATGTGCGCAAAGATGCACTCTCTATTCCGTCACTATTATAGTCCGATGGGACGGAACCCTTGCAAATTCTAGGGAATTCTTACACAGTTTTCTTACAAATAAAGCAAATAAAATGAGAACGTATGCATATTCCAGGTCACAGTGTGGGGGAGTTGGGATGCGCGTACGCCGACGGTTGTTTTACCGCTGAGGAGATGATTCTATCTGCTTATAGCCGTGGTTTGGTATCTGTTACCACTCCCTTCATCAGAGGATCTATGGCTGCTGTAGGGCTAGGGTATAAAACAGTAAGTATTATTTACGTATATCTAATAAGCACACATAATTTCGAAGTGATGAAAATTGGAGTGGTTGTAATCTGATCACTTCTGTCATGTTAGGGACTGGATGGCAAAAACTGGAGATCGAGCCTTGTGGCGTGCTTTGGGGAGGCCTACGTCCAGTAGTGGACTGCAAATGTTTATTTATTTATTAAGATTAGGCACACCAACATCACATGTATTATTAAGTAAAATAATGATTATATATTGTAGCACAATACCATTAATTAAATGTTGAACGTAGGCCTCCCCCAGAGCACGCCACTAGGCTCGATCTTCCGTTTTTCCATCCAGTCACTACCAGCGGCATCCTTTAAGTCATTGGTCCATCTGGCCGGAGGGCGTCCAGCGCTTGTTTCTATTCAATACTTGTAGCGTCGTCCATATGTTAAAATGGAACCTTTCCTGCTTTGTGATTACAGGTGGTAGGTCAGCTACCTCCAGGCATTGAAGTGGCATGTCATAACAGTTCAGAGTCATCCACTATCTCCGGTCCAGCTGATATCATGAAGGAATTCGTGGCTGAGTTGACCGCTCGTGGCGTATTTGCTAAGGAAGTGCCTTGCTCCAACATTGCATTTCATTCAAAGTACATTGCCGATTTTGGTAAGAGAAAAATTTATGTAAATGTACTTTGGGACTCTTATTTATAATTCAACTACATAAATATATCATAATATACCGATATTTTTCATATTTTAGAAAACACTGAACCGATTTGAATGTAAATTTGACTGATGCATTGTGAAAACGTTGTGATATTTCAGTTTCAAATGATAGTCAAATTATAATTTCTAAAAACCAAATACTCGTATCAGAGTTTCTTACAGCCACTGTCTTTTTTTTCTTTAACATATTTCTTTATCCAGGTCCTGGACTATTGAAATATTTGAATGAAGCAATCAAAGATCCCAAGCCAAGGAGTTCTAAATGGTTATCTACGTCAGTGCCCGAAGATAGATGGGATGATCCTATTGCTAAATACTCTTCAGCAGAATACCATACAAATAATTTACTGGTTAGTTGCACATTCATAATAACTTTTTTGTAATCCCCTTTTTTTCTGTTGATATAATAATGCTTACTAGCTCACACTCATAAAAACTTATAAAATATAGGTAAAAATTATTCTTAGTTGCAAAGAATTCCATTAATTTATTGTACTGGCTAACTGTTAATTAAAAAAAAACAGTCCTTTGTTACTACAACATTTCACTATGAACCTACTTGGTGACAGCAGTACCTATTGCCATCCCTGTATGGACCTTACTTATTTTTTTTTCAGAATTCTGTGCTTTTCGAGAAACAGCAAAACACATTCCAAGCAATGCCTTAGTCATTGAAATAGCGCCACATGGACTGTTGCAAGCAATTCTTAAGAGGTCCCATAGTGAATGCACACATCTACCCTTAACTCGACGCGGACACCCTAATCCTATTAAGTTTCTTCTTGAGTCATTCGGAAAGTATGAACTTTTTATATGTTTCTCTTAATACTAATCACATTGTTTTTGTAAATCACTATCTGTTGATATCATTATTTTTTTTAAATTTCATATTTGATTATGAATTAGGAAGGTCTTGATTTTCAGATGTTTGTTTGAATGAAGTTAACTTCATTTATCTCTAAGTAAATCTTTTTTTTTTACAGATTGTATCAAAATGCTTTGAACCCTAAGATCGATCTTTTATATCCGAAGATAGAATTTCCAGTGTCTACCCAAACTCCATTCCTCTCACAACTCGTGGAATGGGAGCATAGTGAAGATTGGTAATATGTACTTTAATTAAAATGTACTTTTACTTTATTAGAGAAAAACTGTCGAAATTTTAATTAACTTTTTTTTTCTTGCATGATTTTTACTTGCCAAAGTGTTTTATACAAATAACTTTCCTATTACTTTTTCCTATTACCTATTTAAAATTTCAGGCCCGAAGCAAAATATAATTCACGGGAAAAGCGGATTGCCGGTGAACGTAACTTTGTCATGTCTATTCAGGACGACGATTTTAGTTATCTGAAAGGATGCACACGAGATGGTAAAGAATCATCGCTAGTAAAATTGTAATTGATAAAAATAAGTTTTGTATCTGGTAGACAAAAATCCATTTAAACGAATAGTTCATTAGGTATACTTAGACTATAGATTTTTATAACGAATATTTTCAGGTGATTATGTGTTTCCTGAATCAGCTGTTTTAATCCTCATATGGGAAACCTTTGGCATGCTGAAAGGAGTGGATTATAAGGAACTCTCTGTCGTTTTCAGTAATGTTCACTTTTACAGTGAAATTATTATTACAAATAAACCTCTTAAACTTAACATTATGATCCATAAAGGCGATAGTAAATTTGAGGTATGTATGGGGTAATAATTAAAATATTCCCTAATTTGATATGCAAAAAACTGGCAAATTTCTGTTTGACTCAACGTAAATTGAAAAACCTCAATATTATTACGATATTATTACGCAAGAAATATGAAAAATAATAACAATTTCCAGGTTAGCCACGATAAAACGCTTAAACTTAGTGGTTATATAACGGAATTGGAATCTAACGAGGAAGTTGAAAAGGTTGTTGATGTTGTGGAAAAATCAGAAGATATTGATATAACTTTGAATGCCGAGGATATTTATAAAATATTATATTCAAAAGGATTTTGTTACAAGTAAGTAATAGTTTAAAAAGATTACATAGAGCTTATTTTTTTATCAGTAGTTAGTTAATCTTGACCAATAGTAAGTCAAAAACGTCATTCGATCTATAGAATTTTTGACGTATTTTATTAATAGTAGGTGTGCTGAACTGCTCAGCTAACTACTGAACAAACAATTTGCCTTTCGGAGAAGAAGTCAAAAACTGAGAAGTGATTAAAAAGGGTTCGGTAGGTAAAATAATTTATCATTTCATGCTTTCCTTATTTAACATTATTGTTCTAGGGGTGATTTCCAGGTAATAAATTCCCTATCTGCAGATTACAAGCGCGGGAGACTTACATGGAAAAATGAATGGGTAACTTTCCTCGATGGTCTGATTCAGTTAAATATAGTTGGGCGGGAGAACGATAGCATCCGCTCGGCAAAACTGATAAAAGAATTGACCATTAACACTAAATTGCATAATAAGAACGTTACTGTTGAAGCCGATGGCACTACGACTTACGAAGCTGAAGTTAATAACATTTACGGTGTAACCAGGTGTGTGGATTTAGATATACTATAAATTATATATATACTATATTTAATAATATATATTTATAATATAATATATATATTATAAAGTTTCATATAGCTTAATGTATATACTAACTTAAAGTTGATTATACCTATAGATATTTTTTATAACTAAATAATATATGTACAGGATGTTTTTTCGTTGTCACCCTTAACGAAGGGTACGTAGCTTTATGTAAGTAATAAGTTTATGCCAAATAAAATGCTGGGACACAATGTAAATTTTTTGAAAAAAAATATTATCACATGATCCGGCGAAATTTATAGTGTCCAGTGTTTATGCTAGTTTTCCATAGATAGATATTAATTAATTCTCTTGAAAAAATCTTACTACATCGCGTCTATGTGCATTTATGCACAAAAGCGCAGTTTATTTACTCAATTTTGGACCCTAATATCTTGGGAACCAGACCCAGGTATAATTCCATGGAGAAAAATTATTGTAATGATGAGGAGATTCCGCAATTTTCGAGAACGTTGACGACCAAAAATCCTGTATATAGGTAGTATGTAACTATCAATATCAATTTAGTCAAAATATTCAATTAAAATTTAAATGTCAACAAAACAACTCAATAAATATTCAATGAATTTATTAGTAAAATTATTTACAGTTGTAACGTAGATAATGTTTTTATTTCATTATTTATTCACGTTTCAGGGCCGGAGGTGCTGTAATGAAACACATCGTGTTTGTTGATAAACCTAAAACAAAACACGAAACCTCTGTTTTGGAAACAAAAACTTTTGTGCCTCATTTTCTTTCAGGAAATACTGACGTAAGATATTCACTTCATTCTGTTATAATGACAAACATAATTCAAAAAAATATTTAACTATATTTCTAAACAGAAACTATGAATTTTATAATTCCTATCTGAAACTTTGAAAATAAGATTTTCAGTAAATAAATAGATATGGTGAATGGTACATAAATATTAACTTTCAGGTTTCCATAGCACTTCAGGTATATTTGCAAATTGTGGAAGATAATGTAAAAATCAAACGATTGAAATTACGGAACTTATCAACTTAGGATACATTGAATCTATCAAAAACCTTAAGAGACGTTGCTGAAAAAAAGTCTACAGATATTTCTATGAAGAACGTTGACGTAGACAATATCAACATTATGGATGTTCTCAGTAATAAAGAAAATATTCTTAAGTCGAATATTTTAGTTATAGACAATCTGATTGGCGATAAAAAGGTAAAAAATAATTAAGAATAATGAATACAAGTATTCTGTAAACTTAGAGCCAAGCTAGACTGAAAAATATTATGAATCTATCTTATTATTACGATCCTGTTAAATAAATTAATTGTTTATTTCAGAAAATGACCGCTATCGATAAATACATCTCCGAAGATACTTTTATTATTGCAGTTGAGAATAATACTGTAGAAATAAATCCATTGAATGACAAAACTTTTAATGTCGTCTCAGCTACCGCTGTCCAGAAACATAGCATACTAATCCTAATGAAGAAAACTTGTAAAATTGAAGATAAAAATGTAATCTACATTCCTGTCGTAAACGATAATGCTTATTCTTGGGTACCTAGAGTGCAAAACGAACTGGAAAAAACGAGACGTGTTGTTTTAGTGTCTGAGACGCAACAGTATTGCGGTCTGATAGGTATTTTCATGTTTTCTTTATGCATTGTTAGCTACGTGAAATTGATTATGTTGTCGTTTACTCGTAATCAACCTGTTATTTTAAGATCAAATAAAGTACTTCTACTTTGTTCACTCTACGAATGTTTTCGTAGTAGATTTTCATGAAAATATTTGTAGAGACTTTTACAAGTTATTATTTATAGGGCATTTTTATAACTTGTAACAAGTACTTGTAGTGATAGATTTTATCGTTTATCGTTTGATGAATTGATAACTACAAAGCACTCAATTATGGAGTAGAATAAAATTATAATAACAAAATGTAAATGTTTTAAAATTCTATTCTTTATGTTCGCATTCAGAATGGTCTTGAATTATTTTAACGATTTTCTTTCTTTCTAGGTCTAATAAGAAACCTGAGACAAAAATATGGTAACAAAGTGAGCTTAATAGTAATAGACGATAACAATGCGCCTTCGTTTATGCCAGAAAACAAAATATATAAGGAACAAATACAGAAAAATTTAGCCATAAACGTACTAAAAAATGTAAGCACATATGCTTCTAAGTTAAGACGTTCTTATTGTCACCTAGTAGCAAAAAGTAATATGCGAACTCAATGAAAAGACTCCTAAGAATTTAGCACAAAAATCCCGTATAGAAATAATTCAATATTTTTTCGTAGAAAAATTCTTATGGGTAGAATTTGGAAGGTCACAAATTTTTTATAACTTTTTTTCAATTATCAACAGGGATTATGGGGCGGTTACTACTACTTGTCTAGTGCAAACACGACACATTTACAGAATTTCAACCTATCTATACAAGTGGTTGGTGATTTGGATAGCTTCACCTGGGTTGAAAGTAAGGAATTTGAACCCAGTAACCAATTGGTGCAGGTATATTTTGTGATTTTTGTTTTTATTTTCTATGCCTTGGTTTTATCCTACTCGTATACCAAAATAACTTGTCACTAAACTGTTTCCGTACCGTGAACTTCAAAAAATGATTATTTTCCACTGTGGAGGCGAGTCGCCGCTATATGCAATATAGATAGCGACATTCCTCATTCATAATTATAAGGTAGCCTAATGTACGGTCCAAATCAGATGCTGGTTTAATTATTATAAAGAATAGCTAAAATATCATTTCAGTTAAACATCAAAATTATAATATTAACTCATATTGTTGAACTCATGTTTGAAAATTTATTTCTAGTAATTAGTAAATTTATTTCTAATATTTTTTCTTTTAGGTTTGCTATGCTGGGCCATCATACAGAGATGCTCAGAAAGCAACAGGCAAGGTCAATATGAAAGAAAATGGCTTTGGAATGGATTTCAGTGGAATTGACATCAGGTTTGCCTTAATTATTTTTTTTATGAGTATACTGCGATTATAATAAAAATTAAATGATAGGTTTACTACATTCTATTTCAAGAAAGGTCTTTTGAAAGGTTAGGTGCGAAGCCTTACAATTTAGGTATATAAACAAGCACCTACTTTAAATAGTATTATACTTGTTTCATAAACAGTATTTAATTTAAAAGATTCAGTATAAAAATCAAGTACTTAAGGCAATTAAAGTTAAGTATCATCTTTAATTTTTTTTTTTTCATTTTTAGAGGTAAAAGAGTCATGGGATTGGTTGAAAATGGAGCCATTGCCAGTACAATTGAAGCTGATTCAGATCTCCTTTGGCCAGTACCAGATAATTGGAGTTTGGAAGAAGCAGCCACTGTACCTTTCCCTTATGTCCTGGCGTATTATTGTCTGGTAACACCATTACTTAAATTTTCATTTTGATATTAATTCTAGTCATATTTACACTGCTTACGACACATCAACGTAGTCAAGGCATCAACAAATCAACGCATCAAGTAGGTCCCTAAGGTCCAAATGTCGTAGATAAGGTACCAATCAACGGTGTATAATACATAGAAATAAACGAAGATAGCTTTACGTGGATTAAGTTAGTATAGATATTGTGAAAACTCTGGGAGTGAAAAAAATACGTGTAATACTACAGCTGCTTCTCTTCCCTCTTCCTCTTCTCAGTCACGGGCCTGTAACAATGAATTTATTTCATGTACAGATTTTAATGTTGTCAAATTTTCACTTATCTCATGCCACGGAAAGCACGTAAAACCGTTAGGCCTGCGCCTGGCCTGATCTCTCTCCGGTCGTGTCGGCTTTCCGTCCCATCGGACTATGAGAGTGACGGAACAGAGAGTGCATCTGTGTTTGCGCACACACTTGTGCACTATAATATCTCCTGCGTACCTGGCCAATCTCCGTAGAGATTGGTCGCCTTGGCCGAAATACGTTCGGAGATCATCATCATAACTTATAGCAACAAAGAAGCCAATTACAGGTTATCACATGAAACAATAACATAAGTAGTGTTTAGAAGTTTAATCGTTTCAATCTTTAACTAATAGCAGTACTGCCTTTAAAATCTATGAAAAGAGAACATTGACATCGTGTGAATATGTACGTACAAAAGATGTGTCAAAACAACAACACCCGCTGCCCAACTCACCACTACTGTTCCGAATCAAAGAATTTACTGCTTATGTGCCGCCTAAGAATCGCCACACTCTTCCGTTAAATAAATCCAGTTCATACGCCAGCTCATTCATTGCTTTGCTAGCCCTCCAAAGAAAAGCATTCTGTTAGTAGTTTGTACGAACTCTGGGGAGATAGATAGGAGGATAGTAGCGCCTAGACTTAACTGGTACAGAAAATGAAATTTTTCTTAGTAATTCCATAGAAATGCTCTGAAAATTGCCTAATATAAATAATCCACACAATTTGATACTTGAAATCCCCTGTTTTGAATCACCGATTTACCTGAAAATACCACGATCCTGAGTTGTTTAGGGATTTCTCAAAACCAATTGATATAAACATTCCTGAGTTGTTAAATGAGGTCTACACTTTAGGTTGAAAAATAAACATGTGAAATCGAATCTCAAATTTTGTGCACATGCCTCTCTATAGTGGGTTATTTTCATGGCGCCTTAAGACAGATCTGACATTATTTTTTTATTTATTTGCAGACAATAAGATCTCGGTTACAAAAGGGTGGAAATGTATTTGTAACAGCCGGCGCTGGGGCGCTTGGACAAGCGGTTATATCAATGTGCTTGGCTCACGACTGTACCGTTTACACAACTGTCAGTGACGTGCAGAAGAAACGCTTCCTTTTAAAGCTATTCCCGCAGCTCAATGGTAAGGAGTATTTTCCTTATTCTTCGTATGATTATTGGCGCTTGTAACCAAAACAAACTTTGATTATGTTTTATAAATGAAATTGTATTAGGCATTAAAATTCGGAAGTTAAAACATTCACTATGGGTGCGCCCACCGGGCCCGGTGGTTATATTTGATTATGTTGTTATTTTCTACCTATAAGGCTTTTTGTTTTAATAATTATATCGTACGTAACGTATTATAACATCTGTCTGTCCCTATATATGCTTTTGCTTTGATCTCTTTAAACTACGCAACCGATTTCGATGCGAAATAATTTAATTTAGAACTTATAATTTTATTATGCATACAACATGAATGTATAAAGAACAACGGACGTAATTCTGTCACTGCACAGATTGAAGCACCGAAATGGCGGCGCGTTGGGCACGTGTGCGTATTTTCCAGTAGACACCGAGCTTGCTTTGGTTTGTATTTGTGTGTGAATAACGCGTCAATACACATCCCTACTCCATGAATATCGTTGCCGAGCTTACTATGAATGCTTCACTATATGTAGTAGTCACAATACTCTGTCCGTTATTCTTTCTAATTATATGTTACTTTCTATGTTCGCACCCCAAAAATGAAAAGTCACAACACTCTGTCCGTTATTCTTTCTACGTTTATAGCATACATATTAAGTTTTGTTTAGTAACTAACTACTTCTAAATATCTAGTTGTATTGGACTTAACTAAATCTACAGGTACCTACTATGATAGATATAGCATGATATAATGCGCAATATTCGTGATTCAATTTGGAAGATTTTAGATTCTCGGAAACCGTTACACGTGCTAAATATATTCTTTCAGAGAACAATATTGGAAACTCCAGGGACCAATCGTTTATAGATGTTGTTCTTCTAAAACCTGAAGAAAAACATTGTGACATTGTTATCAATTGTCAAAGTGGATACCTGCGTGAGGTGATTTTTTGAGTGTTTGTTTTAATAAATATAATATAAAAATTATATTAAATAATACAAAAAAGGCTGTGGTATCTCCTTTAGGGTCCTGTGGTTCTGGCTATACCGTTTCGGGATTACGACCATAATGTACTCGTATTATATTAAAACTTGTGGACACCCGCGATTCTGTCTGCCGAAAAACAAAATGTCGACATTATCCGGAATAAAAGTATTTTCCTATGATATAACGAAGCCTATGTCCGTCCTCAGACCCTAAACTATCTTTGGTCCAAATTTAATTTAAATCAGTTCTGTAGTTTTAGCGTGAAAGGCTGAAGGACAGACAGACAGAGTTGCTTTCGGATTTTTAACATTAGAAAGAATGAATGAATACGTCAGCGTATGAGTACTATGGCAGGCTTCACCAAGTATTCTCCTTTATAAGTTAGCAAAGTTCACTGTTATATAATATGATATTCAAGTTGAGCTTTGTTCCAGTCGGCGATGAAGGTAGCAGGTTTCACAGGCTTCTTCCTCGACCTGAGCGAGTACGATATGGTTGAGAACAACTCATTTAGAATGTTCTACCTGGTCGGTGAGAAGAGCTACAAGGCTGTGCAATTGTCCAGTTTGTTTAGACCTGAGAACATTCGAGAGAAAAAGGTATGACAGAAAATACATTCAGTTTGTGAACATTAACGTAATAAGGCTACAAATCCCACAGATCTTCCGTATGATCCTACAGTTTTAGCTATGCTATTTCGAGAACATCATCATCAGCCTATTGCAGTCCACTGCTGCATGTAGGCCTCCCCCAGGGCACGCCACAAGACTGCCATGAGGGGTATTTGCCCATAATCACCACGCTGGGCAGGCGGGTTGGTGACCGCAGTTTGTATTTTGGACTATGTTGTCTACACGGGAGGCGCTGCTGCCCACCTCCCGGAAACCCTTAATCGCCTCGTACGATACCCACGGGCAGACATAGGGTGGTACGAATTCTACTCTGCCGGCGGTTTACCACGCGGCGGTTTCGAGTACATAGAATAGCAGATTGTAAACATTTAGACATTTAAATAGATACATAATGTTAATTAATATTTACAACGAATCAATGTAGTCTCGTAGTAAGATCCCTAAGGTCTTGTACCTATAAAAGTGAATTAATTATAGAAACACATAACTCTGAACAAATATCGCCTATTTTAAAGATTTTGTTTTAAAGCAATTATGTAAGGCCTAATTTAACGAACTATACTAACTATACTATGACATAATCCGAAATTTAAAAATTTCTCGGAATCAGTATATCAATAACAATATAGATCAATATCCTAAGTTAAAGGGGGAAAGGAATAATTTTAAAATATGCATGCCAACATGTAGAACGGCATTGTTCAACAAAATTATATTAAGTATGGCACCTAGAATTTATAATAAACTACCCGCCGACATTTGTAAAACTGACAACAAGTAGTAATTTAAAAAATGGTACATGAGCTATTAATGGATGGTGTTTTCTACTCTTTTGAGGAATTTCTTAAAGCTAAAATGACCTGCTAGTAGACACTGAAATGGTATACGAATTCTATGTAATTTTGTTTGTGCTTTTCTTTCTTTTGTGCTATTTCACCTTTATAGGTTTAAAATTTGCATGCCAAGACTTTTGGCAATATATGTCGGATCAATTTTTACATAATTATAATATCTTTAATGTAATACCCATATTTTGTGCAAATAAAGGTTATTGTATTGTATTGTAATATTGGCCTGGCTGTCACTTACACCTGTACTTATATTAATGTGTTTCAAATAAATATTTCGTAACTTATTAGTACAGATAACTTTTTTTTTCAGCTTATACAATTGAGAATAGCAGAAGGGATAGCCAACGGCACTGTGCGTCCATTGAGCCGGATCACTTACGCCCCCACCGAAGTTTCTAGGGCCTTCCGTCTTCTTTCTCTGGGCAAACACAGGGGCCGGGCCTTAATTAGAATCCGGGACCCTGTTGTGTTTGACCAAGGATTGGAAGTGACGCCAAGGTATTTACACTAGTATCGTTATAATAATAAATCGGACTGTAAATACGAGTAGGTATTTCTTAATTGGAGGTTTTCTTACTATAGTATATTATATTCACCTATCTTATGGATGTTATTAATAAGTTTATTTAATTGTAAACTTTGCTTAATTTTAAATTAAGCGTATTTTTGCACATCTGAATTAATATCTGATGTTCGTAGTTAATCGAATATTATTATGCAGAATGGAGTAGTGGGTGGTGGTAATAAGTGGTGGGCCGAATCTTGAGTAGTAAACATGACATTTCGAGTTACAAATTTTAGGAATAGGTTCTCTATTTTCATAGCATTTCGCTTACGAACATAACCCTTCGTAACATAACCCTTCTATTAAATCTTGTATAGTAAAAGAAGTGGCCAGAAATATTTTACGATACGCCTTATTATATAGCCACTTCAAAGAAGATCTTCTGATAAGTTATATGTTATATTAACTGCATCTAAAGTTAGATAAAGTTGATGTTAGGATTTAAATGAAATTTGACAGCATTTCATATCTGTCAAATTTAGACAATATTAACTTGTACAGTGTTTGCATTCTTATGTTCTCATGCTGTATTGTACACAGTAAAGTTTTCACAAATAAAGTTTAAAACAAGGAAGATGTACAAAAGCGTGCTTATCTCTTAGAGAGATTTCTTCCAGCAAACCAGCCGTAAAAGAGAAATAAACCTAAGAGGTAGGTATTCTTTTGTTGTAACACGGCTTAACGTTTTCAAAATTTGTTTAGGATTACATACTCGCCGAAAAACACGTATGTCGTCGTCTGCAGTGGCAATGATTTGGGGGTACAGCTAGTAGAGCGCCTTGTGAGAGGTGGTGCAAGAAAAATTGTCATTCACTTGAAGAATAAGGTTACAGGATTCTGCTATGCTAAACTTAGGTAAAACTTTGAATATTAATTGTTTCTCATAGAATTTCAAAATCACTTCATTTTTACATGATATAAAAATCACTTCATTTTAAATTTACTTTCGATGATAAGTAAAAAAGGTACCTAAAGATATTTATTAGATTTTTTTAAAATAGCCTATACTGTTTCCCACTGCTGGGCAAAGGCCTCCCCCATTTGAGCCCACACTTGTCTTGTTCCCGCTATTAGTGGCCCAATCTGGCAGAAACTTATCCAGGTCGTCCCTCCATCTTCTCCTAGATCTTCCCCTACGCCGGTTTCCGTCTGTAGGCATCCAATAAGTGGCTATCTTTGCCCATCTGTTTGGGTGCATTTGACATTTTTTCATGAAATATCCTTTATAAATCTGCGATACCTAGATACTTTGTTTATTTTATGATTAGGTATACCTACTACTGTAGGTACTTAAATAGATCTAAAGTTCTCTGCAATAAAGCTAGAATTAATTAGTAATTATTTAAATTATGTATTTATTGGTAGGTCACTAAGAAAATACGATGTGTCAGTACTCTTATCATCTGAAGATCTTCAGACCAATGAAGGATGCAAAAAACTCCTCACCGAAGCATCCCGACTTGGACCAGTGGAAGGCATATTCATAGTCCTGGATACCTCAAGCAATGTCAAAATGGAGCAGGCATCTTTTGTGTCGACTTACCAAAAAACTGCTGTAGTTGTCAAGAACTTGGATATAGCAACCAGGAATTATTTCCCGGAACTCAGGTAAGTGTCTAATTTTGTAGAAACATCATTTCTAGAGTTGACTAAGTAACTTTGGGGCATTCTCTAAGGCATTGAGCTAGCAACTTGACGCTAATATCTGACCCCGCTAAATATTATTATAGTATATCATTCGCGATCCTGCAGTTCTAGCTACCCCATTTTTGGAAACATGACAGAATTGTTTCCGAATAAAAAAAAACTAGCCGTATGTATCGTTTCTAAAACTTAAGTACAAGATATTACAATTTTGTACTAAGTATTCATCTTGCGGGATTCACATAACAAAAATTATCATCGCATTTTAAAATTGTAAACTTTGAAGATAAAGTAAGAGAAATAAAGCAATATCTAATAACAGCTAACTTTATTATATTATAAATCCATTATGTTTTACGAAATACTTGTAGTCCCATTAGAAATTGATTATGTAATTTTCTATTATTATATTAAAGCCCTCCATAACACAATAAACTTGAGTACAAAATATTCCGTGATTAGTCGTAATAACCTCCATTTCTCCCCAGTCACTTTGTAGTCATCTCCCACGGGAACCAGAGTGCGGTTGATGAGTACTTCAGTACAGTCACTGAGGGCATCTGTCAAGAGAGGAGTGAGGCTAGACTGCCAACTCTAGCGTTTCATATCAAGCATTTGGACGAGGTATGTAACACTCTCAGGTTAATTAAAAATACTGGACAGCGATTTAGCTCTGGAATGGGTGTTAACAGGCGATGAGTTAGCAAGCTGGTAATGATCCCACTTTGCTAATCGTGCCTATAGGATCTCCTTCGTAATCCTGCAGTTCTGGTAACTTCATGTTGGGGACACAACCGCAAAAAATGATCTACATAAATTTTTTACACATAATATCTGTGGGAAAGAAAAATTATGGACTTCATAATAAAATTACTCCATGCCAAACCATTAAAATCTCCACAAAACTGATAATTAAAGCCGAGTTACATTTCTCATTTAATTAACAAGTTACCCATATTTCAGTACAACAACGATACAGAAAGGAACAGTACAAAGCCGCAGTCGGTACAGTCAGTGTTCGACAACATAGAATCCAGTTTAAAGCTCGGACATAAAAGCGTACGTTCCAGCTGCCTGTATAGCCGGCCAGTGTTCGACGCGGCTCAGAAACTAGCGAATATAATTGGTAAGCTATTCTATTTTAATCTAGGTATTACATATTGGTAAACGGGTGATTTCATACTGACACTTAAATCGAGAATTTTCATAATTTCAGCGCATGATATCTCATTCTCTCAGGCGATCAGCTAGCAATTTATCAGTGGGGTCAGCACGAACCTTTTTTACGCGGCGTAACGCTAGCGATTCGCTAGCAAAATCTATGTGATTTTACAGTTGGACGATAGCGTTGTGGACTACCGAGAGGTTGGTGCTTACCCCTGAGATCACATTCCCACCAAAAACACTTTCATGTGAAATATTCTCAATGTATTTTGCTTTGTGCTTTTTTGGCTAGTCTTGGCTGTCAGTGCTGTGACCCCAGCCCGGCTAGCACGGCCAACAATACACGATATGATAAGTCAAGTTATCGATACCTAGCTGTCAAAATTCGATAAATATAGCCGCCATGTTGAATTTTATCGATTCAGCGAACATAACCATGCCGGTAACGTTACACGGCACGATACGATATGATAGATAAAATGCGAGCATGTGCATCGGTTACTATCGATAGCGCCGAACATGACCGTATTTTGATGTTAAAAATATCGAATTTTGACATCAATTCAAGATATTGTTATCGATGAACATTGTAGTGCGCGATAAGCGTAGATAGGTTAGAGAAATCGAAAATACCTATTATATTCTTTGGTTCGATAGGTTTTCAGTGATATGCTCCAAACTTAATATTTTTAATTTAGTGTTTTAGTTTACTCGTTTTTAGTTTACATAGGTAGGTCAAAGGTAAAATTAAATTATTAGTAATTGGTATCGATAACATTCAACATGGCGGCTAATATCTATCGTATTTTGACAGCTAGTCGATAAATAGGTTTATCGTATCGTGTTTCGCTGGTCATGTTAGAGCAGTTAACATGAGATCTGATGTCAAAAAGGAAAAAAAGAAAAAAAAAGAATGAACGACAATTGAAAAAAAAGAAAAAAATATTTTTTTACTCTAGAAACATTTGTTTAACTTATCTCGCGCCTTATCGTATCATAACACGGGATAAATCTTAACGTAACGTATCGTTCCATTGGTCATGTTCGCGAAATCGATAATTATGGTGGTATAGATACGATACGAAATCCTTTATCGTATATCTACTTATCGTGGTCGTGCTAGCCCGGCAGATCTGTCTCTGCTATGCTAACCGTGGCTTTGGGATCTTGAGCCTACAGTTCCGGCTACCTTTTTGTCGGGAACACTACCGTGTGTATATGTCTACAGGGTGTTTGTGACAGCCAGGCAAATATTGATATGGTGACTTCAGATCAGACCATGATTTTGAGGTGAAAACTAGTGAAAACTTTCGCATGAAAATTCAAAAATTTCCCGATATTTTTTTGAGTTTTTCAGAAAAAAATTGTGTAGTTCGCTTAAGTAAGCCTTAAATAATGATAATGATTGAAAAAATTTTACCTACTTATGGATAATTTAAAAAAAAATCTTGGTGTCAAAAAAGTTCAATTAACTGATCAACCCCAATGGAGAGTCACAAGTGATCCAAGAAACAGCAATTTACAACCAAAAATTACACAATACCCAATTAGCTCATTTAACTAGTCAAAAGGACCTCCCTTCACAATAGGCGCGGAAAGTAAACATTGTGAACAAACAAATTAAATTTTTAGGTTGTTTAAATTCACCTCCTTTTTTTGTTTGGTAGCGGTTTCATTTTGGGTGCGAACATTTCTATGGTCTTTTTATATGTTACTTTCTACTACTTTCTAGTAACTTACTCTACTTTATATGTTACTTTCTAGTAACATATAAAAAGACCATCGACAAACAAGTTGTTAATGCTTTCATGTCGAATAAATGATTTTGAATTTGAATTTAAAATGCATTTCCTGCGAGTAATGACACTGTCGTATAACTCAAATCAATGGTACTTGTTCAATATTTGCCTGGCTGTCACACATACCCTGTATATCCTATGTACATAATTATATCTTCTTTTTATTTGCAGGAGTGAAAAACTTAAGCGATATAAATGAAAATCTGACATTGCAAGATTTAAGTCTTAATGATATTTCTATTGAAGAATTCGCTGTGGCCATTAAAGAAGCTAATCAGGTTTCTTATCCAACTCAACGTTTACGGCAAATGACCATTCAGGAGTAAGAACTTTTTGTATTAACATACTATTATTTTTTTCATAAAATTCTGTAATTTTTGCATTGCATTATAATTAGGATTTAAGACATCGAATCGTTCCTTTATTATTTAAGCCTCGAGCACACCGGATCCGTATGCGTATACGTAAGCGTAGACATACACGTACCTCTGAGCTATAATGTATGGAACTCTACAAGAGAGGACATACCGCTTGACGTCTACGCATATACATCCGGTCTGCCCGAGCCTAGACAGTTCCATACATTACAACTCAGTGGTACGTGTACGTCTACGCTTACGTGTACGCATACGCATCCGATGTACTCGAGGCTTTAGATCCTAAAATCTTACTTCTGTTACTATTCTTTGCTCATATTGTTTTATTTCCCATAAGCGGATGCCAGCGATTTATTCTGTGTAGACTATAGAATGTAGCCTATGTCCTTTTCCGTACATCCAAATACATGTACAAGTTCAATTTGAAGAGGATTGTTTGAGTAAAAAGGGTAAAGATGAAACAAACAAACAATCTACCTTTCGCATTTATAAATTAGTTTGATTAAGTAATTTGACAGGACAATGATCATGCTCTAATGTTATATCAAATTAGAACGTTGAGATGCTTTTAGTGGTTCCCTATATTACTAAATTTTCTATCTTTTACAGAATCCTATCATTAATATCAAATGGACAATTTGTTAAAAATAACAAATTTGATGCCGGACTGGGAACCTTCTACACCTACATCGATCAAGACGAGTGTGCAGCTACAGAGCCTATCATAACTATGCCTACCATTATTAGTAACGCTACTGAGGTCAGTATCAACAAATCTAACAGTTATAAGAGAACAGTTTTTAAGAATCAAAAACTCATGAAATCTTAAATATATCGTAATTAACGTAAGAGTAAAGTCCTCTCTTTTGTCTTCCGAGCAAAATTTAATTAACCTTACATTAAAATGTGACATTACAATTTTGTACTACAAAATTGTAAGGATTTGAAAATGGAAATTTCGATAAAGTAATTGAAATAAAGGTTCTAAAAATTATAACAGCCTAAAAAAAACAACAGTTAAATAGTAAGTTTGTGAATATTATATTACATTTACTATAATATTGTACATAAAGATATAATTAGTTCTTAAGTAATAATACCATGTTAAATAAATAGTTTTTGATAAAACTCTAGCAGATTTGTAGTTGAATGAATTTCGTTTCCATCAGTATTACAACAGTACAATTTCTCGTTTCATTAATTGCATTCATTAAATTGTTATAGCCGAAGCTTCATTCTCTCCAATATACTGAATTAAGCTTTACTATGTAAATTTTGCTTATTGCAGTGTTATTGTATATTACCTACTAATTTTTATTATTGCTCGAAATTAAGTTATAAAACATATTATGTTGGTACAGTTATAATACATACATACATAATAATCACGCCTCTTTCCCGGAGGGGTAGGCAGAGATCACGGATCTCCATTTGCTACGATCCTGACACACCTCTTTCGCTTCACCTACTTTCGTGATATTCTTCATGCACGCTCGTCGGTTTAGGGTACTCATGACCTAACCTTTCTTAAGAATTTCACCAATTTGATCGGTGAAAGTCCGGCGAGGTCTTCCCCTTCCAACCCTTCCATCCACTCTTCCGTTGTCATAATATCAGGAACTTACATTTAAAAAATCCACTCATTTAACAAAAGTTTTCCAAATCTACTTTTGTTGGTGAATTTTATTTAATACTAGTGGACGCCCGCGACTTCGTCTGCGTAGACTGCAGAAAAAACAAAATTTCGAAATTATCCGGGATATAAATATTTTCCCAGGATAAAAAGTAGCCTATGTGTTAATCCAGTGTGTCGGCTAACTACATACAAAATTTTACTAAAATCACTCCAGCCGTTTTTACGTGAAAGAGTAACAAACATCCATCCATCCATATTCACAAACTTTCGCGTTTATAATATTAGTAGGAAAGGATTTAAGAGATTCCTCCTCAGCCTCAGTTTCAAAGACGTAAATTTAATGAAATATTATCATTATCAAAATATCTTGCTTATTTCTTTTCTGTTTCTCCTCATTTACCTTCATGTCGATCTTAATAGTGTTTCAACTATGTAAGACTTATTAAGACAATACCTGAACAAAAAGTTATTCCATTCTATCCAGTACCAAAAACATAAGAAGATAAAGCATAAGCTCTTGAACCTCTTGTATTCTCACTTTGATATACAACCTCATTGCTGCTTCTCAAAGTGTAGCTTAGTCTCATATAAGGAACCGCTAGCCAGCTAAATTCTTTTGCGACGAATAGCTAAAATTTAGCGCCATCTAATTCGCGCATATCAGCGACGAATAGCTAAAACCTAGCGCCATCTAGTTCGTGCATATCAGCGCCATCTAGCGACGAATAGCTAAAACGTAAAAAGAGATCGACCACTTTAGCCTAGCGCCATCTATTGCTGAGAGGCGTTTTCTCGTAGTGAAATCGACATTGACGAATTTGTAAACCTATCTACAAAACGAGGAAATCACAAATTAGTTCAGCTTGTGGACCATAGAGGGTGTTTTCAGATAGTAGTCAGAGGCCTATTCTCAGCCGCACTCAGAACCACCATCGAAATGAGTTGCTCTGCCTGTTGTGGTGATATTGACGATGATGATGATCAACTGCGGTGCATGGTGGAAAACTGTAACAAACTTTATCATGTGCCATGCACGGGGGGAAAGACTCTTACCAATGATCAAAGAGAGACTTGGGTCTGCCCTGAATGCTGTAGCGCTTCAAAAAGAGGAGGTAATAATAGCATGACCCCAGTAGGTATCTCTAAAAATAGCCGTGACCCAAACGTAACGTACCGTAAAAAAATATCACCAGTCAGCCCTAAGAACAATGAGCATAGCGAACTTACTGAGGAGATGCGCAGCCTTAGATTAGAAATGGCTACTATCAAGGATCAGCTGACTCATGCAATATCGCTTTTAACTAGATACGAAGCTAAACTCGATGATTATGCCCTACAGGTAAGTGCACTAAATACTAAACTTAAAGTATATGAGAATGGAGCACCTCAGATACCTCGGCTTTCTCCTGGCACGCCTAAATCAAATATTCATGGATCAAAAAGCTTAGTGCAGTCGTCCAAACCACCAACTAAACCTGCTAAAATTCGTCAGCAAATAACAGCCGCTAAACGGGTTGAACCCGTCACTACCCGCGCCATTGCCGTTGCCGACGTTGCTATCCTAGCGAATAATAGCGACGCCAATGTATCGGTGTGCAATACTGACACGCCTAAACCTAGTGACTCATTCAAACCTAATGAGACTCGGGCCGAGCAGCCATGGACGGAAGTCAAGAAACGGAAAACCCGTAGACCTTCCTCGCTATGTGGTGCGGCTGGTCCTGCAGTAACCACGTTGAAAGCTGTTGAACCGATTAGGTATTTTCATTTATGGAACATGGCTTCAGGCACCGAAGATGTTCTTGCCTACCTGAAAAAATTGTGCCCAACAGGCCCCTGTACTGTCGAGGGACTGACGCCTAAAGGGAGCTACAAGTCCTATAAGATTGGAGTCCCCGAAGCCCACTATGAATCCTGTTACTCTGTTGATGTTTGGCCAATAAACGCCCGAATAAAACCCTGGATAAATTATAGAAACTCAGGGGGCTATGCCAAGCATAACATAATGGATGGACCTTCCTCAATCCGCCAGCCCTTTCGTGGAACAGAATAAGGCTACTAGTACCAGTAAGGTAAATATTTTTTACCAAAATGTGCGAGGGCTGAAAACTAAGCTTCGAATATTCCGCAATAATTTTGCGTTGCTGGAGCATAACCTGGTGGCTTTAACCGAGACATTTCTCGACAATTCTCTGGAAAATTCCGAACTGACCTGCGCTGATTGGAGCATCATGCGTCGTGACCGGCACACACCGTGCGGTGGTGTTCTGCTTGCAGCGCGGCCGCCCATCGCACTGCGCAGGCGAACGGAACTCGAGACCGACTGTGGCGAGGATTTATGGGCGAGTTTTACATTGTGTGGTCGTTCCTACTACGTATGTGTATTTTACATTAAACCTAGTGCTAGTGATCAAGAGTATATGCAATGGTTCTGTAAAACCGAGAGCTTCATCAATAATCTAAAAGGAAATATTATAATACTGGGTGACCTTAATTTAAATAGTGCCTCACCCAATATTTGTAATTATTATTGCTATTTTTTGACTTTTTGTAATCTAAAGGATAACAACATTGTGGTAAACTACTACGGGGGCATGCTGGACATTGTCCTGACTCGGGAGAGCGGTGAGATTAGAGGTGTATCAGTCTCCAGCACGGAGGGTATTGTTCCCATAGATCCACCGCACCCGGCCTTAGACATAGAGGTGAGGGTTGATAGGACTCGTTATACGAACCAAATTGAACCGAGTAACATTAATCCGGCCAAGGACTGGAACTTCAGAAAGTGTGACTATGAGCTTTTATTTAACTTACTATCTGATGTCTCTTGGGACAATGTATTGCAGGTGAATAGTGTTGTTGATGCCACGAATAACTTCTACAACACAATTTATAGTACGTTTGACGCATGCATGCCTAGGAAAAAACGGAGTAAAACTGTAGCTAGGAGGTATCCGGTTTGGTTTACAGCTGACATAGTTAAGGACATTAAATTGAAATGTAAGCTGCAGTATAATTGGAAGCGTACCTTAGTTGAAAACGACTACAGGTCTTTTTCAAAACTTAGAGCCTCTTTAAAGTCACGAACTGCAACTGCCTATAGCGCATATATGAGACGCATTGAAAATAATATTTCACGTAACCCGCGAGAATTCTGGCGTCACATATCAAGCCTACGAAGTAAGGGAGGATTTGAACCTAATGTAATCTATAAGGGCGAACCTCGCACAGGTATTGCTGCAGCTGAAGCTTTTGCCGACTTTTTTGCAAGCGTATTTTTATCTGACACTCCATTATTAAATGCTAACAGTATTAACGAAAAAGACAATAGCCGCAACAGCAATTATGTTAATATTTTTAAGATTACGCCCAATGAGGTTATTTATGGCATTAACAAATTGAAAGTCAGTAGTTCTGTGGGGCCTGATGGTATTCCGTCAGCAATTGTTAAGCGCGTGAGCAAAAAAATTGTGAACCCGCTGTGCCACATTTTTAATTTGTCACTGAGATCTGGGGTGTATCCATCACAATGGAAGGTATCACGAGTCACTCCCATACCAAAGACGTCTAATAAGCTTGACGTCGAAGAATATAGACCTATCGCTATTCTTTCCTCCCCTGCTAAGATATTCGAAAACGTACTTCATAAATTAATATACGCCCAAGTTGAGAAGTTCATATGCAATGAGCAACATGGGTTCCGGGGTAGGCGATCTGTTAACACCAATCTTCTGACCCTAGTGGACTACGTCTCTGCGCAGCTTGATGGGGGTCTGCAGGTAGATGTGCTCTACTTTGACTTTCGCAAAGCGTTTGATAGAGTAAATAACGATGTATTGATGACAAAACTTAGTGCCATAGGTTTTGCCCCTAACCTGATACACCTTATTGCTGATTATCTGCGAGACCGTCAGCAGTATGTGAGGCTCGGAATCTATGAGTCATCGTCTTATCACACGCGATCTGGAGTCAGTCAGGGCTCGATACTTGGACCGTTGCTGTTTTTGTTAATGGTGAATGACATTCCAACTGTTCTTCGGCATGCGGAGTGTCTTCTCTACGCGGATGACCTGAAGCTGTACACAGTAATTCGGTCTCTGTCTGATTGCCTGGCCCTGCAGCTTGATATTGATGCCGTATGTCAGTGGTGCATCGATAACAAAATGGAATTTAATCCCACTAAATGCTCAGTTATAACCTTTGGACGAATGCTGCGCCCAGTGTCATTTGATTACAATATAAATGGTAACACGATTACCAGATCATTAACAACCAAGGACCTGGGAGTAACATTCGACCAAAAGCTAACTTTCCACGACCACATTGCTGCTATCGCCAAGGAATCATTTAGGAGATTGGGGTTTGTTCTCAGAAATGCTCGAGACATTCAAAGTGAGCAAGTTCTACGACTTGTTTACAATGCCCTTGTAAGAAGCAAGCTCGAGTCTAGCTCTTGTGTATGGAACCCGCATGAGGTAACTTATGCACTTCGCTTAGAAAAGGTTCAAAAGGCCTTTCTAAGATACCTCTACAAGCGCACCGCGGGGTACTACCCATACCTGTATCCCACAAAAGCGGGTGGGGCTGTGTCGGGGCACACGGCCGTTGGTTTTAACGTGAAACGTCTATGTTAGCGAATCGCTTTTAAAGTAAAAGATTGAAATGAAAACAAGATGGACGCTGTTTTAAGTATTTTAATAAAAAAAGAACAGGTACGTAATAGAAACATAAAATACATAGCAAATGTTTATATATTTATTGTCGCTTTCTGGTTATTTTAAATAGCAGCCGCCCACGACTTCGTCCGCGTGAGGGGGCGTTGTACCCGTGCGAAGCCGGGCAGGTTGTTGTATAGACTGTAGCCTTCCTTGGTAAATGGGCTATCTAACACTGAAAGAATTTTTCAAATCAGACCAGTAGTTCCTGAGATTAGCGCGTTCAAACAAACAAACAAACAAACTCTTCAGCTTTATAATATTAGTATAGATATAAATACTGTCCAAATTACACTTATTTTTGTATAAATCAATCGGTTCAAATAAACTTGACAAACACACGAAAGAATCACCACGCTATAAAGTCGGAGTCACGAGTTACACTGAATAGAAACAAGCGTGAGCGCCGGTTTCGCACAGTTATCGCAGTATCCCTCCCCCGCCTCCCCGCTTGACCCCGACACGAACTCAATGTCATAACAGCGAGCTGACTATATAAGTGAAATATTTACACCACATTTTTGTTTCTAAGACCAATAGTTTTTTAATTATTAAGGTACGATGATATAGACCTTTTCGTTACGGTCCAGTTTTTAAACCTGGTACCCGTATGTGTCGGCGCGATTTTAAAGACGTTTCACGTCAAAATTCTTGCAGGGCCATTTAGGATATAACTCACTAGAAACTAGGAGAGCGTGGGACCAGCTGATAATAGTCTGCAAAGTGTTCCGCAACGTCATTGACGCTCCCGAACTTCATAATGGGCTACTTCGTTTTTATGTCCCGAGAAACTATCTTCGCAGTAGGGGGCACACGCTCTTCAGTGGGCCTCGGAGTCGTACCGTAGCGCGCGCCAACTCTCCGCTTCCTCGTACCCTCACCGCTCTCAACCGACTGCTTGATGCCAACCCTGACATTGACATATTTGCGGATGGATGGATGAGGCTCATTATGGCATGTTTGAGGTTTTGTGAGTGAATGTGATGCATGATTGACCATAAATTTTTCTTTCTCCTTTTTTTTTTTTCTATTGTGTGTTTTTGTTTCTATTGATTAATGTGTGATATATTTAGTGATTGTATCTTTGATTATTTTATAAACTAATGACATGACATATATATTAGAGTAAATGGCTACTTCAGCCGTTCTAATAATAATCATAAATAAATAAAAATTCTTAGGTAAATATGCTAAAACCGGGTTGCTTATTACCTAACATAGTATGCAGCTTAAATACCTTAATATTGGTAAAGACATTTGTTATTTTCTTAGAAATTATAATTGTACATCTCAACTATACCCTCAAAATTGGTCAGAAGTGGCACCATGTGGTTCTATCGGCTCTTGATGCTCGGAATAAAGGCGTGATTTAATGCTATACTTAGTTCAAATTCTATAAATTGATTTTCAAATAATTAATTAAGTTATTAAAAGCTATGCAGCAAAGTATTTATCTATTTCCCACCTGCAGATCACTTTATTGAAATTAAAAAGAAGGCTGCATAAGGCCTAAATCACCGGTAAAATCCTTGACAAAACCATGCAATGAACTCTTTTACACGTGTCACAAAATGGAGCCGTTTCCACACACGATGAGTTGTAAAACACAATAACACGTATTCGTGAATTCGTCCAATGAATGATGTCGTTGCGAATACGAGTAATTAAATATTTATAGACATGAATGTTACCGCAACTTTATTTTGTGGCGTGTTTCATTTTGGATTTATTGAGGAACTTGTGAATGAAACGAAAAATACGTTCGGGTTAAATTATAAATTGACAGCTGAGAGGATTGTAGTAAGTCGGTACCGCTGAAATTATCTATGGAGTTAATGAAATTATCATTTATGGGTTAGCTAGGATCTTAAATAGGTACGTAACGTGTCATCATGATGCAGACAAATGACGAATAATCTTAACATACATACATATAACATATAGTCACGCCTTTATCCTTTACGAGGTAGGCCGAACACGCGCATGGTGCACCTTCTGACCAATTTTGAGGTTATAGTTGAGATGTACAAGTTCGGTAAGTAGTGACAGGTGGTCAGCCCATCTTTTTTTTTTCACTTCCAGAACAGCATAGAAGAACTAATCTTAAAATACATATAATTCTGATCTTTTTTTAAGTCTACAGAGTCATCCCATGGTTTTAGATTTAGGTCCAAAATCCTAAAAACATCCTGGGCCTTAATACTCAAGTCACTCGAAATATTACTGATAAGCATTAACATCACCGAATGACAACCAAACCTCCCTACGTTACCAATGCCATTATTCAAACCATCGGGCCATATATTTTAACCGTGAATTTCTGTCATTTGAAAGGGTTCAATACACGCCATTACTATGATGGAAAACCCTGCGCCCTATACCTTCGTATCGAAGTAAATTGTATTAACATACGAGCCCTATATTATTAAATTCTACGGGTCAAATCAAGTTTGCGGTATGTGTATAATTGATTTTAACCGCAGAATGAATGGCTGGATGTATATTATATTATGTTTGTATAATTACGTGTTTAATATGCGAATACTAGTAGATTGATTGATACACCACACGGGTTGAACAAAGTGCACTAGTGCAAAGCACCACCCCATGTCTGCCCGTCGATATCTTAAAAGGCTATTAGCGGACACGGAAAGTGAGAACCAGCGGCTCCCGTATTGATAATATAGTCCGAAAATCGCACTGGTCACCAACCAACCTGACTGCCCAGTGTAGTGGTGACTATGGTCGAAAAACTGGCAGTAGCCTTGGGGCATGCGCTGGGAGCCTACGTCCAGCAATTGACTACAATAGGCTGATATGTGTAGATGGGTTGGGGTGTTTATTTGAGAAACCGTATGTACAAAACCGACACCAGTTGAAGTAACTTGTTATTTTATATGGAACCTGAAATCGCTTTGGACTTACTTTGATTTCCCGACGCGCTTCCGAATTTGAACTATAATTCATTCCTACTCTACTCCCGCAACCGAAAATCAATGGGCCAGATAAATGCGAAAAACATACCTATAGAAAATCCCAGGTGAAATATTGTCAAGTCATTAGAATATTAGTACCAAAACTTAATTATTTATAAGGCTTTTGATTTTCTCAATAAATAAATAGCCTATGGCTATAAAATCATAGGAAAAGCACTACAAATTCATATTCAAGGTCACTATAACCACCTCACTCCTATTATTCCACAGAAAGAGGAAGACTTGGATACAAAGGCGGCATACTTGATGCTCATACCCGGTTTTGAGGGTCACCATCAGATCTTCACTTCCGTCTGCGAGAGGCTTAAGGTCCAAGCTATGACATTCCAATTGGGTCCTGATCTTCAAGATGGCAGTATTCAGCAGATCGCCAGTGGAATTATGACGGTAAGTTAAAATAGATTATGAACACTAGGAGTAGGTATGTTTTGTAAGCGAATTTCTTTGTAAAAAGAACCTGACCATCGTAAGGGAATAAAAAGAAATAATTTTTAAGTTTGTATGAAAATTCCTGAATATTGTGTAGGAATGTATGTATTTGTTATAAATTACCATTTTTATAGACAACTTGATAATAAAATAATCATAATTTCAGGCAAAATCTAATTTGTAAAAATACATTTTTCCCATGCTGATGCGGAGATTCACTAGAATACATCAGCTGCACCTCCTTCCGTGCATGTCGTAAGAATCACTTGAGAAAGTCTAAACGGTACTAAACGTAACTGTAGGATCTCTCTTATGATCCCGCAGTTCTCGCGTCCCTATTTCGCGAACACGGCCGTACCTACTCGTATATGTACACGAAAATGACTTAAACTTCTTAAATTAATTTTAAAATTTAATTAGAAATCCAAAATTTTGTATAAACAACCATGTCGTTTCCTATAACATTTTGCATAAAATCAACTTAGCAGGCGCTCATAATAATTATCTGTTTTGATTGTAACAAAAATAATATTCGAAAATTTCTGAACTGGATTCCGGCAAATCTCAATATTGATCTTTTCATTTGGAAAGTTTTCTGTTTAAAACAATAGGGATCCGAAACCAGTACTCGCTGGTACAGTTATTTATTCTGAGTAGTTAGTTTGTTCGAATGTTTTTGTTTTCCCAAACAAAAACGGATACTTCAAATAAAAGTTCTATTATTTTAATTATTTTGATTGTTTCAGTTTATAAAGAAAAGGTTCGAACTGAGATCGAAGTTTTATTTGCTGGGATACTCTTTTGGAGTAAATGTTGCATTGGAGCTGGCTGCTCTTATTGAGAAGGAAGGTAAGGAATATTTTTAAAATGTCTTGGAATATATATTGGAAGAAAAGCAGAATAACTGACCATAAAAAAAATGGTCGTTATATATAGTCTTGTGGCGTGCCCTGGGGGAGGCCTACGTCCAGCAGTGGACTGCTATAGGCTGATGATGATGATATAGTCTTGTAACATAAATACACACGCAGTCAAAATGGGTTCATTCGACATCTCGAACTCGAAGTCGTAAAAAAAGTTCATCCACGTTCTAGTGAATAATTCCCACAGTTGAGATAATTTATCGGACACAAAAATATAGTGTCCTCAGTGCCATTCCGAATAACTGCCGGCATTTTACTCACCGCTGCACTTTTGTTTCACTAAAAGGTTTTAATAATGCATTCCACTTGGCATTAATGATTGATTTTAACGAGAACTTATACAGATTTAACGTACAATTTAATGTTCTTCTTTTTAACCGACTTCAAAAAGAGAGGTTATCAATTCGTTTGTATGTTTTTTTTTTAATCTGTCCTTAAAATATAAAGGCGGGCTAGAAACTTTTAATATCACGTATTTTAATTTATCTTTATTATGGATTTAACTCCAATTTCAACTTTTTAAAATATAAATGGCTCCGTCGACTATTGACGATTCTGCCAACGTCAGGGTTAAACAAGACACAGTGCGCTAAAAAATAATTTTGATTATGACTACTTGCCGACAAAGGGCTCTGCGATTAGTTCCTGGGAATTTATTATAGATTTAAACTTTCTGTTATACAATTTAAAAACATAAATAAGATCGAGAGCTAATTTAGATGATAAATGTTATCAAACCTTTTATTTCAATCAGTTTTTCAAACATTCAAATTAATTATCTCTATTGCAGGCCATGTCGGTATCGTCTATTGTCTGGACAGCAGTCCCGATGCCCTGCGGGTGCAACTTGATGCGTATCTCGGCAACCTCACCGACGTACAGCTCCAAAACACCATTGTCGAACACATGTACCAGCTCATGACCGGCGAGTACAGTCCTCAACTCACACAAGACCTAAACAGGATTGAGAGCTGGGACGACAAAGTGGAAGTCTGCGTCAACCGGCTTAAGGAATGCAACTACTCCAACCAATACAAGCGGTCCATACTCCAAGCCGCTTACCGAAGAATTATGCTCGCTAGAAATTACAGACCGAACTTCAAATTGAAATCGGAGATTGTGCTGTTGAAGAGCATACCGCATCCCAAGGCGGAGAAGCTGCCGGATGATTATAATTTATCACAGTATAGTACTAAGCCTATTACTGTTTATAACCTGGATTCTGATCATGCATTAGCACCAGAAGATCTTAAAGTCTCCAACATTGTAAATAGACATCTGGAAAGTAAAGTTTTGGATGAATTCAAAAGTAAATGCCTTTGTGAGACCTATATGACTGAATCTAAGATACTGTAAAATGTTATATAATCATTAAGTTATTGTTAGATACGGCCATTTAGTACAAAATACATGTTTATTTATGCAAAATAGTGGTTTGATTTTATTAACCTCCTATTGGCAACTTTAAATAACGGTATTTACATACAGCGGTAATTTTATATATAGTTTCAAACATGTATAAAGGCAACGTTGATTCTCTCAGAATTCCATGAATTTCGCTTTGAAAATCAAAAGGGCTTAAGAAATATTTGAATATTAAAAATCACTGTTCATATATTATGCGAACTATTGCCAACATACATTTTCGGATAGACTTTTTATTTCTAGTCTAAAGGTTTGCAAACCTGCGAATAAAAGGGGATATAAATGCAGCACTTTGTCACAGGATTAGGCAAATGGTGCGAGAGATAGAATGCACGTTACCTGCGAGTTGGTTATATATGTAGTTTTACCGATACCTAGGGTATGTAAAGATGTGGTTGTGTTTAAAAAAAATCGATTGATTGTATACTATCGGAAAACTAGATTAGATTAGATTCATTTATTGCATGTCACAGGTTATATAGATGTTACATAAAATTAAATATAGTAGGTACATGTGACGCCCTGTAAGGGCACGGCAAACAATGAGACCAAGTAGTGGCCACTTTACTTAAGAATATAATATTGTTACAATACGTAGGTACCTATGCTTGTAATTCAAATCCAATTAAATTTTCCGTGAATACCTATTTCGCATAGAACTCTTTAAGGAAGGTTAAATTTTCATAAATTACTCGTTTGGTTACGCCCCCAAAGACAATATAGGTAATCATGGTTTTAACTTTAATTATATTCTGTTGTAATATACAGGATGCAACAAAAGTGGTAAGGCGAAATGATACGAATATAGTCCAGTAACTATAGAGAATTCCTAAACAAAGATATAATTTTTTGAATAAACATGTTATATAAAGTCTCAAATTTAGGACGAAGAACAATAGGTTCTTTACTATTTTCATAGTATTTGCATTAGCCATGATAAAGGATTTTCCGAAATTCTCACTGGAACAGGATATCTAAAGTTTTCGCATACGGAGTCGCGGGCTTCCACTAGTATTATAATAAAATACAATAAGACTCCGTCTACTATCTTGGATATTATCTATTTATATCAATTATAAGTTTGTATGCTGGAGACCTGACAAATGCAGTGGTAGAACCATGGAGTTACGAAAGCCAAATTATTATCAAAAGAATGAAATTAAACTGTATCAAACCTGCAAGTGCCCATGCGGGGCTTCATTAGAATTCATCAGCTGTATCTCTTTCCGTGCATGTAGTAAGAGTCGACTACGGAAGTCGGGCATTCTCTCAGGCGATGAACTAGCAACTTGTCACTGATCGTTCACATCTGGCCCCGCTTTGCTAAACGTGGCTGTGGGATTTACTTTATGATCTGTCAATTTAGGCTACCCCATTTAGAGAGCACAGTTGTGACTGTACTGTACTAAAGCCCATCGTCAGTACATCGCAGTATACTATAAGAGGGCACATCTCGTAAATTTTGTGATTTCGAGTTTTTATAATACGAGTATATAAAGCGGTGATACCCCAGTGGTTAAGACGTGCACCTCCCAAACAGGAGGCGTAAGTTCGATCCCAGTCATGGGCTTGTACCAATGAATTTATTTCATGTACAGATTTTAATGTTGTAAAATTGTCACTTAGCTCGTGCCTCGGAAAGCACGTTAAACCGTTGGTCCTGCGCCTCATCTCTCTCCAGTAGTGTCGGCTTTCCGTCCCATCGGACTATGAGAGTGACGGAATAGAGAGTGCATCTGTGTTTGCGCACACACTTGTGCACTATAATATCTCCTGCGTACCTGGCTAATCTCCGTAGAGATTGGTCCCTTTGGCCGAAATACGGTCGGTAGATTTTCATTTTCATATGGGCATAAAATCAAAACTCTTATATTCTTATGATCTTAAACACATTTTTCCAATAATATATTTTTTTCAAGTTGGGCCCCTATAGTATGAAAGCTGCGACATCCATAATATTATAAAGCTGAAGAGTTTGTTTCAACGCGCTTATCTCAGGAACTACTGGTCCGATTTGAAAAAATATTTCAGCTTTAGATAGCCCATTTATCGAAGAAATCTATAAGCTATATAGACAAAAATTTTAGCTTTGCACGGGTGCAATGCCTCCTCACGCGGACGAAGACTTTGGCAGCCGCTAGTTAATTATATAAAAAAAACCTAATGATTACGAAGTCCGTCTGTGACAATATTTTGTTAGACCTCCTTCCAATATTAAGTTCGTACCTCCTTGTACACCGGCAGGCCGAGACAAATTGACAGAGTATACATAGGTACAATCAGCTTGGCTCCGGCATAGTTACTGCATTTCAATTTTCAATAAAATTGCAACTGCGACTCGAACTAATACTGCAAATTTTGAAGCACATTTAGTTTGAAAGCACTTGTAAACTTCGCGGAATTTAATTGAACTGAGCTAAGGGAATAAACCGATATAATACTTGTACTACTTTTGCCTGCCCACTGCAATTATTACAAAACATTGCGTTAGTATAAATTGAGATTTTTCAACATAAAAAATGGACTAAGTGCGAGTTGAGATAAACAAAAGATTCCATAAATAATTATAGAAAAATAAGTCTATCGATGTTATAACATTCATTCCGTTCCCTTCTCATTCTTCGTCGTAGTCGGGTAAAAAGTTTACCACGATTGAATGTTTAAAAAATTCAACATGTTTATCCTATTTTAAAACAAGTCCAAAGGTAATGGAACCTTCTATATTATCAAGCGATCGAAATGAAATTAATATAATTTTTCATTCGCTTTTCGTTGATAGAAAACCATACGATTAAACTAATGGAACGGTTATAGCTAAAACGATAATATTAAAATTCTACTACTAAGCTTTAATTAAACGTTGGTATAAATTCAATTCGCTTTGTAGAAATTCTACAAAAAATATAATGATATTATTGTCGATTCCGGCAGTTACACTTAGACATAAACCTAAAACTATGTCCTAAAACCTGTCCTTTTCTCTCTCAGCTATTTGTGTTAAGATCGGAGAGAGATAGATCTGACTAAGATTATGTTTAGGTTTAAGTTGACTGCCGGAATCGACCCTATTATCTGTCTACTGCTTCAAAATTATATTTCACTAATGCTTAGCTTAAACAATATTTAAATTCTTTTGTAACACGGAAAAAGTCTAACTAGACTTTTTGGGTAAAATACGAAGAACAATTAATGATACATTCGTTTTGTGTATCAATTGAATTTACTAATTTTTAGAGACGAGTTGCCCGTCGACAGCTTCCGCTTGCTGCAACCCGATAAACTATATCTGATCCGATAATTATTGCACCATGTTTTAAGCAAATAAAATCTATAGGTAGATTATGGATTTCTTCTTTGAAGTTTTCATTCATCAAGAAACTAAATACATTAATGGATAAAAATTAGGGCCGGATGGCTAATAATTTTCCAACGGTTAAATAGCCTATCTGAAGGATAAATTTATTGCTGTCGCTATCATCATCATCATCAGCCTATTGCAGTCCACTGCTGGACGTAGGCCTCCCCCAGGGCACGCCACAAGGCTGTGCACTGCCATGGGGGGTTTTTGCCCATAGTCACCACGCTAGGCAGGCGGGTTGGTGACCGCAGTTTATATTTTGGACTATGTTGTCAGCACGGGAGGCGCTGCTGCCCACCTCCCGGAAACCCTTGATCGCCTTGTACCATATGCACGGGCAGATATGGGTGGTACGAATACTACTCTGTCGCTATATTAATTAAGTTAAAGAGCTTTTCAGAGCGTTTAACACAGCATCATCAGCATCTGACCATTGAAAAAATCATCCTTAAAGTATCTACAAAGGAAAAACTTTAAGACATAATTAGCAATTATTTAGTAGGCCTAAAACAAGAGGTAGGTCGGAAATGGAGTGGAAAAATAATTATGAAATAGCTGAGTAGAGCGTTAGCAATTAGCAAATTCAGGATTTAGATAATGACCTACTGGATATGACTGGCCAATAAATAGATAACATATTATGTAGAATTGTATCTTACTTACTTATTATAAACGCGAAAGTTTGTATGGATGGATGTATGGATGTTTGTTACTCTTTTATGTAATAAAATATGGTATGGAGTTAGCTGATACCTTGGTTTAACACAAAGGCTATTTTTTATCCCGGGAAAATATTTTTATCCCGGATGATTTCGACATTTTGTTATTTTTCTAATAATTTAACATTAATAACTAATGCAGTATTAACTTTACATACATTGCGGTACTAACATGAAGTCGATTAAAATTTAATTGGTTTTCGGGCGTCCACTTTGTTCGTGAGAGTAGCGATTATAAAAACAATGTGTTCTACAAATGAATGCAATTACATTTTGGTAACCATCGATGCAAATATGATTCATTATCTAAGACAATGTAATATAGTTTGGTATCAAGGCCCGCTGTCGCATTGCGAGTTTGCGTCGTTGTTGTAAAACCAACAATTATCATCCTGCCCTTAACCCATTTAATATGCGGTCGGCACTATATGGTGGCATAGTCATATTACATAAGATTTGGCATTTGGCTGCTTGCCTGACGCCAATTCTCCTTGGGCTTGGAAATTGCTAAGTGACAATTTTAGAAATGCCGTGCATGAAATATATTTAGTGGTACAGGCCCGAGACTGGGAACGAACTCACGTCTTCCAACTGAAAATGCCCGTCCTAGCCATTAGGCTATCACCGCTTTTATCTATCTATATACCTACATATAATAAAAATGTAATGGATCGCTGTCTGTACATAGAAAATATATGAGAGTAAATATTATAGGAGATCTTTATTAACGCAAAAGTAGGTACCCAAAAAATAATTTTTGAATTTTTTTCGGTTTGTTTATCTGTGCGTTTGTGCACGCTAATCTTAGAAATGGCTGAACCGATTTCGATGCAGTTTTCAGTAATATACTGTGACAGGTCCCACTTAACATATAGGCTCCTTTTTCCCCGGGAAAATGTTTTAATCCCGGATAATTTCGACATTTTGTTTTTCTGTAGTCCACGCGGACGGAGTCGCGGGCGTCCACTATTTTGTTATAAAATTCGCGGCTGGAATTCATGACATGACTCACACGCTTGAATAAAGGCTTTTTGAAGCATACGTGTCAGTGACCCCTTTTAATTTGATGTATTAACAAAAACAATAATATTTTCAGGTCCAATATCCAGAGTGCATTGAATAAACTTATAAATTGCATTTACAGAGCCAAATCCAGTATATTATCTCTCTTTGATTCAAGCTCGTTTGGATTAGCCACAGTTAATTTTTACGCGTTATTTAGCGACTTCGACTGGAGTGCACTCTATCATCCATCTTCTATTATGTATTTTTTTTACCATAATCTCGAATTTATTTGATAATTTTATTTCTCTTTATTTCTGAAATGATTTCTAAAAAATTATGCAAACTTATTTCGAAGGAGGGTTGGGATTAGGTTAGACAACACAAAGTCCTAGAAACGCGTAAGTTTCGAAAGAAGCCAGTTCAGGTTTCCTAGGTACTGCAAGATCGCGCTCTTTTGACGATGCCTGCCGATATGTGACACATTCCTTCATGCTGCAGCAACGCTACCACTATACCAGAAAATCAAAGCTTTTTACTAATGATCTTTATTTCAGAGGTAATAGGGTTAGAAGCAAGACAAGTTTTGATACTTTCCTAAAATTTTATATACCTACTTAGAGACTTTTATCACGTTACGATAAAAGATTTACAATTTACCATTCTATAAACTTATTTCAATATAATTGAATCTTAGTTCTTTCAACACAAACTTAAGATCGCCAACTTAATAAAGAGAGGTCCCCTTAGATGACGGAATCGCAATAAAGGAGGGCTTAATGGTAACAAAATGACGATCGCCGACCTCTTCGTGCCTCCTGAACGTTTACGATTCCCCAATGGGAGATATTCATTGGATCATGCCATTGGAAGAACTTGCGAGAAGGAGATGCGATTTCAATGTTATACTGCGACCGTTACTTAGAAGCACAGAATAGATATTTCACTACATTCATGTTATAAAACAAAGTCGCTTTCCGCTGTCTGGCTGCCCATATGTATGCTTAGATATTTCAAACTACCCAGTGGATTTTGATGTGGTTTTTTTAAATACGAGTAGATAGAGTGATTCAAGAAAAATTATATGTAAAACAAGGTATCGGCCCCGGTTTCGCACGGGTGCAATACACCCTCGCGCGGACGAAGTCGCAGGCGGCCGCTGGTACAGTAATATAACAATACTTCTCCAGGAACATAAATATAATTACAGCTTCTTACACTGTGGTTTCGGTTATGCGTTGTCTGCTAGCCACTCCAGAACGGAGGAGTTTAATAAAGTTTCATTGATGTTACTATTGAATAATAGTCCTGTGGTTATGCAGGGCTTCACTAGAATTCATCAAACTGCATCTCGTTTCGTGCATTTTGACTTTTTGGCCATTATTTTTCGTTGGCCCTCATTCTCTTAGACGAAAAGCTACTCGTAACAACTTGTCTATTTCTTTCTGTCACAGCTATGTTCAACGTCAGGGATTTGGTATCTTCTCTTATGATTCAACGTAATTGTAAGATCTCCTTGAGTTAAATACATAATATTTGCCAGAATACGGAAGTAATTCGACTCAAAATGCGGTGTCAGCCTGAAAGTGGGCCGATCTTGTCTCGATCAAGATACGGACAGTTTGGGACTGTCGCGAACTTTGCAAGCAAATCGCCAGGCCATGGATGTATGAGGTATGGATAAGTAAAGTGAAACAAAAAAATTAATATGCTGACGAATTTATACTCGTAAACCTCTCTTTTTTGAGGGTGGTAAAAAAATAGTTTAAGCTTTCCTTTTTTTTAATGAAAAAAAACTTTATTTTATAAGCTTTCCTTTGTTGAATTAATTCCTTGTCATACATCTTCAATTCATTCATAGAATGTAACTGATGTGAATTAGACGTAGATTTTGATCTAAAATGTATAATTCGAGTCTACCACCGATTTTTTTTTAAATAGCTCACGCTTGACCTCAACGCGCCTGATGGTAAGCACCGTTGCAGTCTAAGATGGAGCGCGCTTGCCTGAAAGAAACCGGTTCACTCTTGACTTGAAGACCGCAAGATTATAGTTCATGGGGAAAAGGAATTCAGGCAGGGAGTTCCACAGCTAGGCCGTTCGCACTATGAATGTAGAAGCAAAACGCTTAGTACGAGTTTTCAGCACTTCAACTGTGAACCAGTGTAGCCTTGACGTTTCCCTGGTCGTCCGGTGGTAGAAGGGTGCTGGGGGAATTAGGTCGTGAAGTCCCAACGCCTACCTATATAAAATTTAGACACAAATTTACCTGTTGTGAGGATAGGGTCTTTAGGAAATGAAATGTTATCGAGTGATTTTGAATGAGTAACTTTCATTTTGTTAAGAACTGATTTAGAACCAGAAAAATCATGCCTCCTTCATTACACTTCAGCAATCCTAGTTCTCTCCTTGGCTACGTGGACATCACAGGTTCATCTTTTACGTGTCCAGTAACGTAACAACATGTAATCGAGATGTATCGAGTTTATTTTAAAGCTTCATTCTTTTGTTTATTTAACAGGGTGCTGATTCTCATGTTCGTCGACATTATTTATGAAGAAAATGGGAGATATCTCTATTAAAGATAAGCTCGCCGTTGTTAATCATCTTTGTCATTATATTTATGTTTTCTGTGTACAATAAAGAATAAGAAATGCTTTTGAACAGCTGACAGTGGGGGCCACCGTTTTTGCGCTCACAAGTTAGCGTCTAGTTGGTGTGGGTAGCTTAAATCAATCCTAATGGCATATACGGTTAGTTATCAAATTAAAAGATGATCGTAAATAAAAAACTTAAAAATATAGACAATAATAAAAATAACTCTGGTGCTTACGGCTATTCCTTTTCGGCGCATGCAGTCAAACTCTAAACGATTTGTCTCGCTCGGTAAGAGACTGCAGGACGATTGAGACGTTCAAAAATAAGTTAAGGGATCATTTTTTTGCACTGGCTGACTGATCGGTTTCAATTATTTGCTGAATTGTTGCTAATCCTATTGATTCATTTATTTTTTTTCTAGCTTGTATTGTTATTATATCTAACATGTACTTTTATCATTTGATCGTATGGATGTATGTGTGTAGGTATCTATTTATGTATGTATATTTTACTTTTGTTTATTATAATGTTACCTAGTTTTAATTCTGTACACCTTCATAACTATTAGTCTAACTTTGCTTTCTGGTATGCTGGAAGAAATCTCTTGAAGAGATAAGCTCGCCTTTATACATTCTCTTTACATTATTTTATGTCCAATGCTTGTGTGTACAATAAAAGAAATAAGAATAATCTATAGTACCCCTTTCTCTTTAGAATCTCTTTAGATACAAATATCATATTAGTTCACCATTTTATGTGAAAATACATTATACGGTTAAACGGTTTTCCGACAATATAGCATTTCCGACGGAACTCCCTAAGGTTTTTAAATTCTAAACTACTTCAGGGTAGCGGCGGTAGACATAAGAAAGGATAAGTGACTTTATTTTATTACTTGGTGTCTACTCTAACATTTCGAAATTCCCGTGGGATTCGTTCCCCGAAAACGGGATATGTTCTTTATCGGGCAACGACCAAGACTTTCTAAGAAATCTAGTTTATGTCGCACGTGAAACGTCTTAGTAACCATCCTGAATATTATATTAAAATGTAAAAAACAGTAAAATTGTTCACTAACTAATTATTTTAATAAATAATTTATAGTACAGTGCAACCTTAATATAACGTACTTCAATATAATGACTTCCTCGATTTAACAAATTTTTCGTTTACCCCCTTGAATTGTCCATAAGAGTCAATGTAAAATATACCTTTACATTACGAACATTTTTTGCGAACAACCTCATTATAACGAGTTTTCGACTACCAAGAAAAAGCATGAATACCTCTAAATAACGAATTATGTCAACCAAAACCTTTATATAAAGTTCCCATCAATGTAGGAGCCTTAATTTTGTAGTATCTGATTCATGTTGCGACAGGTTTCGACACGCTTTTATCTCTTTATGACGAATTTTAGCCCACCTAACCCAAAATTCAACAAATTACTTAATATAACGAATATTTTACTTGCTCCCTTCCGATTCGTTATATTGAGGTTGCACTGTATAAGACATTTTGAGATAAAATATTCAACATAGAACAAAAACTTCTTCATTCTAGTCTGCTCCATTATGAAACTTTTGTTTACATTATGTGTGATACATTTGAATTTATTAATACTTTTGCATAACTTTTAAATACTACCTACGTACTAAAACATGTATTTTAAAACTTTATATAAATTCTCACATTTACACTGAAATACATAGAGCAAATTAAATAATGATGATGATCTCCGACCATATTTCGGCCAGGTACGCAGGAGATATTATAGTGCACAAGTGTGTGCGCAAACACAGATGCACTCTCTATTCCGTTACTCTCATAGTCCGATGGGACGGAAAGCCGACACGACCGGAGAGAGATCAGACGCAGGACCAACGGTTTAACGTGCTTTCCGAGGCACGAGCTAAGTGACAATTTTGTAACATTAAAATCTGTACATGAAATAAATTCATTGGTACAGGCTCGAGACTGGGATCGAACTTACGCCTCCCGCTTGGAAGGTGCACGTCTTAACCACTGGGCTATCACCGCTTGAATAAATAATCAAGATTTAATTATGCAGATAATGTAAATAATTATTTACATCTCTCCCCGCATTATCTGCCCCTGATTCCAATTCATTTTTTTTTTTGAGTCTTGGTTATGAAGCAGTGACAAGTTGGTACCTAAGAGAACGCCCGAGTTCTTCATATGACTCTTACGACATGCACGGAAGTAGATGCAGCTGATGTATTCTTGTACATAATACCTAATATAATAAGTTTGGAGTCGAAAACATATAAATAGAATTGGTAAGGGTAGGTTTTATACCTATTATAGCTAGCTAAGTGCTTTGTTACCGTATATTTACAGAAATTCACCTATTGTTAGGAACTATACAAAGGCTTTAACAGTAAGCATTTTTCCAACTTCAAGGAAATGAAATATGTTGAAGCATTCTTAAAAACATTTTATGATGGAATAAGCGTATTGCCACAGCGCATATTTCATTCATTTATAAACAGTAGCCTAACTAGTACTTACCGCATACTGATGAGATGTATACCAGATGTTTTTCAAAATCAAAGAATCGATTGAAATTATTAATGTTATCAGCATACTCGTAATATAATCTTAACAGAATGTTATGCACTTATCTTACTTATTTTATTCAAAAGGGATTACCTAGGCTATTTTGGTACTTTACTATTTGTTATGTATTGCATTATATCTATAATGAGATAATAACACAGGTTACACTGTTATGTTCAGATTTTTTATATTGGTATAAATGTACCCTTAAGTGATATAAAATAATGAATTAACTATGAGACTTCAGTTATCTATATAAAAAGCATGAAGTAAAAAAAACAAATTAACTATTTAAAAAACCCCCGACACAAAAATTTATTGTATTTTTTAACTTGTCACTGTCTCCTCGAGAGTCCGCTAAGTATGCGATACTGGTATGCCCTTGTTAGGTATAGAGAGCAAAAACATCGACCGTTAGTAGCAACAACTAAGAGGGAACCTAAATATTAGCCTATCCGAGACACTGCTAAGGTCCTAAACTGTGGTCACGCCGAAATATGCAGAGTATATTGAAGAGCTCAGGTGAAAATTTTATGAATATTTTCATGAGGTGCTCGAAACGAATAAGAAACGTAATAATGCACATCATACACCCGTCCATTAGATTGGTCTTGCTCGATTTAGGAAGAACAAGGAATGAAAATGAACGTAATGGCATTCCTTCAAAATGAGTTTTTTTTTTCTCTGTCTTCATTTCTGATACGAGTAGTTGACGTTGGTTAAGGTCACTGTGCCAAGCTCTATGAGGCGAAGTCGGGAAGGTCGATTTGAATGTCAGACCTTTTGCCATTTGAAATGTTTTAACAAAATTTATAAGGATTTTCAGATTTGCACATAGACATTTACCCCAGTCCTTAAAGACGAAGGTATTCAACCAGTGCGTGCTGCCGATGATGACCTACGGTGCCGAGACGTGGTCTCTAACTATGTACCTCATAAAAAAGCTCAGGATCGCACAGCGAGCGATGGAGAGAGCTATGCTTGGGATCTCTCTGCGTGATCGAATCAGAAATGAGGAGATCCGCAGACGTACAAAGATCACCGACATAGCTCAACGGTCCAGCTAGCTGAAGTGGCAATGGGCAGGGTACATAGCTCGAAGAACTGATGGCCGATGGAGTCGGAAAGTTCTAGAGTGGATACCACGTATCGGCAAGCGCAGCGTGGGAAGGCCACCCGCGAGGTGGACGGATGACCTGGCCAAGGTCGCGGGCGTCGGTTGGACGCAGGCTGCTTCCGACCGGTCGGAGTGGAGGTTGTTGGGGGAGGCCTATGTCCAACAGTGGACTTCTCAGGGCTGTAAATGATGAATGATGATGATGACATAGACATTTAATTTATTATTTTATAATACCTACATATTCATATTCTTTATTGAATAACTAGGCAGACCAAGGAAAAGATGGCGCAATGGCAGAAAGCAAAGTATCGCGATGCGCTCTATCAGCAGGGAGGCCATTGCACAGCAGTGGGTATCACTATAGTCTAATAATAATAACCAATAATAACCTTAATAGTAGGTATGCTAATAACAAAAATATGAGATTTTAAAATCTTAGCATAATCTACTAATTAAAGCAACCTGCCCTGCCCGTGGTGCGCCCTGCTATTTTACGGGCGAGGCTCTAATGCAAAAAGCTTATAAATTCTATTTAGAATTACTCGGGAATATATTTCCTATTGGATTCGTTACCGATATCTAGATTGTTGTATTTGTTCCTAAAAAGCGGCGGCAGGCTTACCTGCTTACTACGAGTATGTCAACTGGTGAAAAGTGGGTGTGGAATTTGAACACTGCTGCTTGTTTTGTGTCAAAGTTTTTTTTTCTTCTATCGGCCCTTGGTGCTCTGTCTACCTCGTAAGGGATAAAGGCGTGATTTTTATATATGGCGTGATATTTATGTACGTTTTATTTTTCTTTTACAAATACCTACTCTGTTATATGTTAGATAAGGATGAATTGTAAATACTTGATTTCAAATAAATTATTATTATTAAGTACAAATGTGAGATAATCTCTAAAAATAATTTTTATACTATACTATTATAAAATATTCCTTATATGTAATATAATGTGATTACAAAGCTAGTATTAGAGTTCACTAAGTACGAGTATGTTATTAAAGTACCTACTTAAAGTAGCTCCTCTTTATTTGATAAAATCTTTACCCTGTGTCCGACTAGCAAGGAGATTAACTGTATCCTATTATGCCATTAGTGGTGAAGAGAGCCGAAACTGGCGTATATTTAGGCTAAGGAGGAAAAACTTGAAATATAACAAAGAAAATGTTGGAATCCACTTAATCCAAGCAAATTTTAAGGAAGTCTTGGAAAAACGTTATTTTTTTTATTTACGTTATTTATTAAGAATGCCTTTATGAAGCTCATAGTTGTACTAGTATAGACTGAGGGTTATCAGAAGGTATTTAAAATGAAGTAAAATTACCAAAAATTTGATTGAAAATTCCATTTCATTACAAATGATAAAAAACTCGCTTGTATAAAGAACCACACGTAGATACACTACTGAAGCCATTAGACTTCAGATTTGCCGTTAACATAGTTAATATCGAGTGGCCAGCACTCTGCACGTTGCACCCTTACTGAGACCAGTTTTTGCTCAAGGTATACCAAACCAACCCATATAGAATTACTAGATCGGTCACACGCTCTGAATGAACTATATATACCGAGATCGTAAAGAGTTTTCCACTCAATTCAATACTACTTAATCTTAAAAAGTTTGCCGTATAAAATTATCTAAAGAGGCAGACTTCGCAAAAACAATAATGAACTTTTTAGTAGATTCGTCAACATGAAAAAAAGTTAACGTTCATACCTTACAAGTACGAGTGTACTAATATTTACTGTCACAGAGAAACTGAAATTTCTATCATAAAAACGTGGTATAGGAGATGACCTGCAGGCGTATTGGCTATCTTTTACAATTCATAGTGATGATCACTTATTGAAACTTAATCAAATGGATGTAGCATAATGCCTTGTCTGAAGAAAGTTTGGCAACCCAAACATACCTATACATATGCCACCTCCATATGGTTTATTTTTCCATATTTCAATAGGTTTCAATGAGTAATCATCATCACTATGCCTGCTGTATGCGAGCGATCGTATAATGTGGTTCGATTTTGACAGCTGAACGATCCAATTTAAATAAAAATATCAATCTCCCTATGATCTCAACATTCCAAACTACTTTATAAACCAACATAAGAAAGGGTGAGTGACTTTATTTTATTTAGCCAGGTCGTCCGTGCTTCCCGGACGTTTTCAATTTCCCTTTGGCTCCAGTTCGCTTTACCATGAAACAGATAGGGAGAGAGGAATGATTAACAATACTTGTTTATAGCTAACATACATACATACAGCACCTGGCTTTGTTCTTTGTGGTAGCGTGAACTGCAAAATCATAAAAAAGTTCCCAGAGCCACGTTTAGCGAGTCTCCTCTCCTCTTCATGATTTGTCTGCGATCAGTGCTCTTTTTAAACTTCGTCTTGTATTCCTTCTCATTCGTAGTCTTCTACATTCTTGTCGAATGACCGTCAAGTACACTTACCTTTTAATTTATGCGGCGTCCGTACATCACACGTAACTCCCGTGACTTATCGCCATTTCATCCATCTTGAACTAATTCAGTGCTTTATATCTCGGTCTATTTCCTCATCACCTTGTAAGATTGATCCGAGGTACCTGAAGCTGGAAAAAACTGGTTATGCCACACCATCGTGTGATGTGGCACTTAGAAGGAAGTTAGCTTATGATAAATTCTCATTGGTTACACAAACTGCCGGTCGATTGACGACACTGATTTTGACAGCTCTCGCTTTAATCTCCTTTATGATGAATGTTCACATCTTGACCCAATGAGTAGGTGCGAGTTATTTTCTTGGGTAACTTATCCCATTAGAGCATTAGAAAAGCGAATATTGTACTTATAATGTCGAAAAATATGCTATGACATGGTTATGTCCAAAGTAAACTGGTTAGAAATTGATCACGCGTGTTTCCCCACTTTTAACTTATTGTAATATTTTTTTACAAAACTGCTGCAACTAAGTTGTCGAAGCGCTCGGCACAGACTAACTAAACATTGAAATTACAATTACATGACATTAATATTACAATGTATTTATATTAATACGAGTTTAAGCTGTTAGTTTGGTGAAAATAATAAAAAAAAAGTGATAATCTTTTACGGGTTTAGAAACTGTAAAGTACATACATACATATTCCCGAAATGGCTATGTTCTCGGAATGCAGTAGCCAGAACTTTTATTAAAAAAAATTCGGCTCTAGGATAGTTATCACTAGTTATAATATGTATACCTATATCTCATAGTATTTCAATATTTACCTTAAATACAAATTTCAGTGCGTGTAAAAGGTCATCCAAATATTAATATAGTCTAAAAACACATTTTCATCGTGTTATTATGTAAGGCAAGATATAAAGGTATATTTTTACCCCTATATAGTACATCAGACCAATATCACGTGAAAACACGCAACATTTCCATGGCAAAGAACAATATTCATCGAGACTTCGATAGCGGTTGAAGCGTTCTTAGAAACATTTTTCGATGAAATAAACGTCGTCGCCCAAAAAATGTGGAATATTGAGGCGTGCAGATCGGGTGAGACTTTTATGAATATTAGATATTTCATGTGGTGGGAAATGAATAAGGTTTCCACCAGGTTTTACGCCGCTTGTTTCATTGAAAAATATTTTATATTTGATCAGTAAAATTTATCCATGCGATAATTATTTCAGAAAATCCCCTCTTAAGGACTAAATAACGATTTGAAAAGATCTCTGATAAGTAGATAGTAGGTATTGGAAGAAACCTAAGTTTAGTCAAAGTATTAGGTAAAAACCCAATCATCATTATTTTTTACAGCCCTGGGAAGTCCACTGTTGGAAATAGGCCTCCCCCAACAACATCCACCCCAACCGGTCGAAAGCAGCCTGCATCCAACCGACGCCCGCGATCTTGGCCAGGTCGTCCGTCTACCTCGCGGGTGGTCTACCCACGCTGCGTTTGCCGATACGTGGTATCCACTCTAGAACTTTCCGACTGAAGACCCGATATTTTGCTCTTAATGCTACAAAATATAGCAAACATCTAATCTAATATCTCGTAGGATCCGAATGAAAAATCTCGTTTAAAACCTCCTTTTACTGTTTATTGCATTCTATTCACCGACGCCCTCTGCCGGACGTGGTGCGTGAACAAGTCTTTTCATCTTTCCTTTGAATGTTTGTCTTTTTTTGTGGTTTCGGGAGAATATATTGGAATTTTCGTATAGTCGACAATCAAATTCGAGAAATAGTTTTCGTTCTGTTTTATCAGTGAATTTTAAGTCGTTATTTATTTAGAGGTTTTTTCTAGGTTTACGAGTATAGGTAGTGTAAACATAGAATAGTGTTAGTTTAGACTAAACATAGTCTATCTTAACATAATCATATTCTTCGAACTCCTCTATCTTATCAGTGAGATCTTTTAAATCGATATTTAGTCCATAAAAAGGGATTTTCCGAAATAATTATCGCATGGATAAATTTTACGGATCAAATATAAAATACTTTTTAATTAAATGAGCGGCGTAGCAATCCCTTTCTTGAGATCTTGAGAAAAGAAAGAGTTTTTTAGCACATCCCCCATTTAGTCTATGTGGGTTCGTCTAGGAAGACCTCTCCCAGCATTGCCATTCACTTCTGCCATATATATCTCTCTCGTTAATCGTCTTCCATCCATCCTTTTCACATGTCCAAACCATCGAAGCATACCTTTCTCTACCCTTGTCACTACGTCCTCTTTCACATCGCATAATTCTCTTATCACACTATTTCTCACTCTATCTCGCAAAGTCTCATATATACTCATACTTCGTAACGATGTTATAAAACATACATTTATATACGCGGCTGTGTTCCCGTAAATTAGATATAATATAAAAGGTAAACCAAAAATCAAGACTTGATTTTTTCAAATGGTCAGATAGCCTCTGAAGGATAACTTCGAAGCTCTATAAGCTGTCTCTGTCTTGATCAAGTTTTACAAAAAAACATCAACAACAACTTTATCGTATATAGGTATATAAGTTATCTGACCTTTGGAAAAATCGGTCCTAATAACTATAATGGTAAGTTTAGACTACGGCATTATACACTGTACACTTAGTGTAAAGGTAGGTAGGTATGCACCGAGCGTCTCTGTATGAAAGCGATTCTACCAACTTACCACACAGAGATGCTTGATGTATACCTACACTGAGTGTATAATGTCGAAGATATTTTATGTTTCACTCTTCCGTAACTATAATAGATGGGTGATTGACAGATAACTCATATCAAACGAAGCTGTTTGGGATATACATAAAATTATGGTCCTTGGAGTATAAGGGAACATTAAAAAAGTTTTTCTCGAGAATTCCACGGGAATGGGACTAAATTAAATAATATAGTTTACGCGGACAGAGTCATTGGCGACTATAGTAAAATTATTATGACAATTGTAACATTTCGAGGGGTTTTTAGAAGGTAATTATAATATATAGCCAATTAAAAAATCTAAGATTTCAGATCTGAATTTGAATAAGTTCTGAGTCTGAAAGAAGAATTTCAATATTAAATTTCAAATTTAATTTCATTTTGACACCTTTTTTATAGTAAATTTCGCAATTAGGTACTGAGGCGATAAATCTTTCTAACTTATCAGTGACGTAAATATCTTTAATAGCAAGACCAATTTAAAACATACTAACGAATGCCCACAACTTCGTCCGCTCTGTATAAAAAATCCGAAATAAATAGGTAGGCCTATTCATTTATTTGGCTCACCTGTGAACTAAATTTTATTTTAGGCAGTTTAGTAGTTTTGCTGTGACGAGGTTACAATAAATAAATATTCACAGACTTAGCAACACATTAGCTTAGTCCCACCATAGAGGATCTTATTCCTCTATGGTCCCACATTAAATCATAGTTACCTCAATAACTGAATTTATTATTATATTATTAAGATCCCTAAGGTCTTGTATCGTAGATACTAGGCAACAGTACTCGTATATAAATATATAGATAAGTATAGAAACATCCATGACTCTGAGACAAACATCAATATTCATCATATCAATGTTTTCACCTACCAGCATTCTAACCCAGGACCTATGACGTCACAGGGTCACTACCTATTACACCTGACCAACCGGCCGCCAAAACAAATAAACAAACTTACTTTAACATTAACGCAATTACGCATTTAAACCCTTTTATGATAGATACGCGAATTTTTTACAAATTACGAAATTATTTACAAATTTTTACTATTTTCACTATGTAGATTATTTATCTAGTTTTTGATTTCGGAATAGTGAAATGTTTTGTCTTGCATGCTAGGTGCTCGGGTCTAGTTTCTCGTGGCGATTGTAGTTAGTGCAAGTGCCTGTATTCGCAGTTATGAGTTATCAGATCCGAGGGTCAGTGGAGCGTGTAGGGCCAGGTGGTGGGCGCACCCATAGTGAATGTTTGAACTTCCGAATTGTAACGCCTAATACAATTTCATTTTTAAATTTTTACTATTAATATTTATTATTAAACGACATTTTATCGTAAACATTAGTAGTATTAGATTGTAAAAGTTGGTCCTTTGTTATTCTCCAAAAACATGCTTTCCAGTTTTAGGTATCCAAAAATTGTTTATTGAATTTAAAGTTTTAATAACAAGCGAATCAAGGTAGTTAATGCTTTATTAAAACTTTATTAAAATGGAAGGGGCTGTCGAAGAAATAATTATTATGTAGTTAAATATAATTAAATTGGCTTTTATGCATACACAGGAGTAATAAATCAGAATTAAAGAAAAAAAAGGACTAAAGATACCAGTGGAATGGAATTAATTAATTTGCTATGAAAGGGTACTAAGTAATATGCAGTATATTATAGTAGTTATAGACAGATGAAATTTTCACACGCGATATATTTTTGTTACTGCGGAAATATACAATTAAATAAATGTAATGTCTAAGGGGGCATACAAGTTTACTTTTTTTAAATTTTTATGCATAGATTATGCTCTAAGTGTTCCTAATGCGTGAATCCGACTCGAACTCGAGCGTTGTTAAAACCCCATGCAATAGTAAGTTGACAAAAATAGGTACTTGAATTTCCTTTTCTCCCCGGTGAATCCACAAGTTGTTCAAGTATCGGGCAACTAAATCTGTGCCGCGCAATAACTGTGAAATATGGCATAGTTTTGTTGTGAATTTCCCTTGGGTGGGAGATGGGAACCTTCTTCAGTAACCGAACCCACGTCCGAACTATTATTCCGTATGATTTGAAGATACATTAAATTAATTTTAACAAAATATTGTTTGACGGGCCCGTTATGTGGTACATTGATTTACTTGGAAGCAAGTTAGGGTGCAATTGTGAGCTAAACTGAGCAAATTGTATTGTATTGACCAATCACCACGAGTTTCGAGAAGCGGAGTAGTTTGATTACGGTTATTTTAATGGGCACATATTGATAATATTTTGCTCATTTTCAATGGAAATGCATTTGTGTATTTAATATAATATTGTTTGATTATATGATATTTTAGAATAAGCATCCAAATGGAACAAAACCGCATTACATTTTAGATAAAATATTACTTAGGTATATTGAAATACAGTAGCGCCTCGTTGCCTGTCAACTACTTAATGCTACTAAGTAGATACATTGAATCCTAAAGCAATGAGTGAATAATTCCAAGATTTTTAACTAGTAACGCCATCTATACGAACCTTAGAGAACTTCATTGTACCGCGTCACCTACCTTACTCTGAGCTTGTTAACCTAGACCTTGTACAGATTAGGCGATTTGAAGTGCGCTTTGCAAAAGCGTAATAATTACACCTAGGTTAACGTTATGCTAGGGATCTGACATCGATAAATCGAAAAATCGATTCTTAATACCAATTTATCAGTAGGTACTATTTGAAGTTAAACCTCTACTTTTATACCTGATGTGACTTTTTTGGTAAAAAAAGTGGTTATTATCAAATAGCCTGAACTAAAACCACTGTAAGAGATCATGTACTAGTATTATGGGTATGTTACGTGTTTTTCATAATATGGATTATATTTTTATGAAACCTTAGATAAAAATAAATTCTTAATGATCGATCCTTTTGATTTCGACTTAATCTAAAATTGATTTCAAATCTGATGCCTAAACGCATTAAAATTCAAATATCAAAACGACTCGTGTGTAACAGCTCCAGTTGACAGTAGCTTCAGCCTCTAGCACCTCATCATCAATACGCTTAAATTTTATAAACCTACTATGTTTCTAATGAATGACACATAAGATATATTTCAGACGACCGATTAGTGTAGTTGGTAGTAATCCTGCCTGCCGCGCTATAGGTTCCTGTTTCGAATCCCGGTAGTTGAAAACATTGGTATGGTGAATACCTATCGAAGTTTGTTTCCGAGGCATTGGATGTTTTTATATCTTAATGTGGAACTAGTTTAGTGTATGTGTAAGGTCATTTATTGTATTTTAGTGAATTTAAATTTCAACTTTTTAAGAAGTAGCTTTTTAACTAATAAATCTAGGGATATAAGAAGCAGTTTAAAAATCGGATTATCAGTTTCAAGTTTACCTCGGATATTCAAGTCTAATTAAAAACAACTTACCAAAAGTACTTACTTGGATACGACGATGATAACAGCACAGCACTGGTAGCATGAAATCCGCGAATGATGCATCTCACATTGAGGGCCTTACTAACGAAAAGCTTTAAACAAGGTTTTAGCTATACCTACACAGTTTAATTTGACAGGTTTTTCTACTAGACAATCCGACAACGACATGGCCACGATATTTCATAATCTATAGGGGAGCCGTGTCGTGGTCGTGTGGTATGATGATGATGATGATGATCTCCGACCGTATTTCGGCCAAGGCGATCTCTACGAAGATTGGCCAGGTACGCAGGAGATATTATAGTGCACAAGTGTGTGCACAAACACAGATGCACTCTCTATTCTGTTACTCTCATAGTCCGATGGGACGGAAAGCCGACACGACCGGAGAGAGATCAGGCGCAGGACCAACGGTTTTACGTGTTTTCCGAGGCACGAGCTAAGTGACAATTTTACAACATTAAAATATGTAGGTACATAAATAAATTCATTGGTACAGGCCTGTGCCTGGGATCGAACTTACGCCTCCCGCTTGGAAGGGGCACGTCTTAACCACTGGGCTATCATCGCTGTGGTATAGAAATATGAGCCCGTGTCGTCGTCATGTCGTCTAGTGGAAAAACGCCCATTTGCATGGTTTTGTAATAACTTCACAACATAAATGTATTTACTTCTTGCATAATAATACATACATATAGACACGTCCACTATTCCCCAAAGAGGTTGATCCAAAATGTGCAATTTATACACTCACTTTGCAAGATATTTCTAGATATTTCCATCTAGAATCAAAGGTTCGCCCTTTCAGGTATACCTTTGGGCTTAATATTTCGTTAGAAATAGCTGCCTTGCGGAGTGGGCATTTTACATCTTTATAATACCTTGTATTAAACTCGTTAATCTCGACGACTTTAATTTGTGTTTAGTTGTTCAAGATTTCACAGAGAATTTAACTTTGGTAACAGAATTATTTGCTATATGTCAATCTTAATAAGCGCCATGAGACAGATAGACGTTACTCATACAAACGTAGGTATCTATATAAAAAAAGTAATTACGTTTACTGAAGTAATTGCTTAAGTAATCTAAAAGAGATCTTCATTCTGTAGATTAGGTAAGTTTTTTAAAACGAGAAATGTTATGATATGGATGGGAAATTACTTAGCTATAAGTAATTATGTAGACTAGAATTGTTTAGTATGTAGATGCCTTTCTAACAAGTAGTCAGCCGTTTTTTTCGTATTTTAGGCGGATAAATTGATGCCATATAAAGGTAGGAACTGTAGGTATAATGTAATTAAAATAAATATCATTTTGTATGTAATTATAGTATGTACCTACATAACTATGTCCACCATTTTTAAGATAGTAAATTGTAGATCAATAAGTTAATAATTAAGTTAGGTACCTTTATTTCTTCAAACATCTGTTTATCATTTTAACTTCTAACATTTACGTGGAAATAATCTCATTATGTACTGCAACTCTTATTTGAACACATTTGGCCGAAAAACTAACTACTTATTCACTAACTACTGTAATGTTTGCCAGGTCACGTATTTGTATACTGTTTGGGAGGCAGCCCAGACGCGTTTTGGACATAAATGGCTACCCATTTGGGCAATTTGACAGACTCACCACATAGACATAGTAACGAGAAAAAAGGTTGAGGCTACTTGAAAAAAAAATACCTATATCGAAATTATGAACGTTAATATTATATTATTGTAAATCTTTCTTTGAGAGGCGTGATGGCCATAGCTCTACATCTTGTAGAGACGCTTTTAAGAGTATTCCTATATGGTGTGGGCTACACATGGTGTATAGGTACCATCACCGAGCGCACTACATAACATTTCTGGCGATGGCCCCGCCATGTGCAAAGACTGGAATGCAGAACTATGTCATGCGATGGAAAGCTTTCTCAAGTAGGTACTCCAGTCTTACCAACAGACTCGATTACGTAAGGAAGGAACTTATATGGAACGTTTATAATCAGAAGCTATCACTGAACTTACCAACTCCGTAAGAAAACCTCTAACTCTTTAAAACTATGAAACTGTCCCTCTCTTTTTTTAAAAACATAGGACACATTGTAACAAATAGTGTGTAAAGCGAAATGGAAGAAATAAATGTTCGGAAAAATAATGTGATTTCAAGTCTGCTATTTTCATAGGATTTCATTAACATGTTCAATTGTTAGATGATGCTATTCTTAATAACACCTACTCGTATAAATACGGTGGAGCCGCAGAGTTCAATTTTCGATGTGTATTATTATAACCTGGTGAATTCATTAATCACATTGGTGGCAAATATAAATGCGGACATCAACAACCCATTATAAATGAATACATGGCCCTACCCTTATACTTTATAGAGTAATAATACCTCGACCCTCTTATTACCTAACTAGCAAAAGCAAAGCGACAGCGAAAATTTTACAAAAATCGCTGATTTGTTGTTAAATTTGTATTACTTAAAATTAATTTCAACGGAACTTTGACATTTCAAGGCGAATATTGTACAATTTTCGCTATGGCATTGCTTCGGCTTTGCTATTGCTAATTAGGTTATACGCCCCCGTATTCGCTGGGTGTAATGTATTAAAATTAAACAATCCCAGTGCTCGTGTTAGTTAAAAGTATAAATACCAAATAAAATATATTTTTTTATGTTGCGATTAAAAGTTTTACTGTAGCTTACATGTTTTACTTTATATATCTTGTGATTTTTGGCATATTTAAATTAAAGATTTTATTTGCATTAAAAAATTTAATAACAGGAATCGGGTTATATTAAACTCTAAAACAACAAACTCTTACCCTCTAACCTAACCCTGATCACAAAGTAAAACAACATGAAAATACTGATTCGCTAAATCCTTCCAAAGGTTCACCACTAGTAATATCCTGTCCCAAAACTAAATTTTGCAAACCAATTTAGAGAGAACTCTGCACTCGTTCCTTTAAGAAATAACAACACCCTAACACTCCGGAATACGGCTCAATTTTTAAGCAACTTTACACACAGTGGCTCCCGCTACGAAAGTCGCCGTAAAGGTGTCAAATGTTGGTAAAACTGCGCGTACCAAGTTACGTTGGTTTGTCACGACCACATGTTTCCTAGTTTTCTTTATGATACATGAAAACATTTGTTTCGTAATTGCTTTTACTATACAGGCTGTTTTTTGGTCATCAACGTTTCCGAATATTATGCATTCTCCTCATCATCCGGAACATTTTTCTCCATGGAAACATACCTATATACATTATACCTCGTTTCCAAAATATAAAATAAAATATTTTCTTTCAAAATCATAGCAAACTGGAAACCCTAATTTAAAAAAACAAACTGGAGACTATTGTTTAAAAAAAAACATTTCCTAGCAATTTTTTGGCATAAAATTACATTATTTGATGTATATAATAATAGTATGTACCTACTCTTCGTAAACGGTGGCAACGAAAAAACACTCTGCATTGGTAGGTCTAATCGTAATAAACATTCGGATTGCGGTGTGAATGTTTATTACACAATTAATTTGTAATCTCGTAAGCTCGTAAAAGCGAATTGGATACGTAACCTATGAAAATAATGCAAGTATAATAATAATATATTATACAAATAACGCTTTATTTAATATCCTATATGTAGGTATATACGTATAACATAATACAGATTCAAAATAAAATTTTAAGAAAACTCTTTACAATATAAAACATCAACTTTTAATGGGATCTTTAAGTAGTAAGTAATTTACAGTAGTTTATTTACATTTTAAATGTTATATCCTTTAAATAGACATTGTAAAAAAAAACATAGAAACAGTATGTATTAAAAATATACAGGAATCTTATTAATTTTAGCTTAGGAGTTAACACAACAAAAACAATTATCGTTTTCAAGTAATTTATCAATGTATGTTACTCGTAATAATTATAAACACAATTTACAATGTTTCATACTCAGAGCATGTCAAAAAATAAACTAAAAATTATATGTACAAAACTTAGCAATTTAATTAAAACTACTAGGCAGTTTAGTACTAATAATTAAAAATAAAAATTATGATCTAAAATAATTATTGTAGAAGCTATATTAGTTTTTTTTTTTTTTCATAATAGCATCATTCGTATTTCGGCTACAAGTGATGTTCCGTTTTAAAACAAGACAAAGCAAAATATTTAAGTAATAAAATATATTATGCGAAATAAAAATAATATTTCTTTGTAACTGTCAAGACTGTATTAAAATACATAAACACCAATAACATGAACTAAGTGTCGAAATATTTTTGTTACAAATAAGATGTCCTATTGAAGGATGTATGACTGATTTCTAGGTATTAAGTTATTAATATAACTTTTCAGAATACTTTTCTAAGTAATTAATTATATTCATGAGGTATTTTTATACCACACACTAAATTTGATTTAATAATTAATTAATAAAATACTTACAATAAAATTATTTAATAACACTAACGTTATTATTTACATGAATATTTTTAGTAAACTTTCAGATGCGAGAAAATATACGTACGTTATAAAAGATCTGAAATGTGTCAATTTCTCTAAAAAGTACCATAATAATGTTAATAGTTTCTAATATACAAACTTATCTTATATCTTATGTTATATCACATTTGTTTATAAAATGATTTAAGTATAGTTAGTTTTTTTCCGCATTCAATCTTTGTACAAAAAAATAAAGACACTTTGCTCAAAAGATCCATCAAGGCTTAAAGAGCAATCTGTCTTTTTTCCTGACAGGTAATAAACAAGGCGGTGTGAAGATGTCAACGATTTCTGACAGTGTCAGAAAAAGTTTTTTCCGTCTATAATTAAATTAAATAATCATTTTCAGAACCAAACTTTAGATTAGGGTTGCCATCTTAAAACTTTGAAAACCAGGATTTGAAGAAGAAATATCAGGAAATTTGGATTGAATATGCCAGGACTATACATGTGCGAGTCCCGTGACAAACATATGTCTTTAACACATTCAGTGCCAGCGACTACGTATTTGCGTCTTTTAGGCTTTATAGGCTTTTCTTGTCAGGTGCCATTGACACTTATTTCAGTCGTCGCAATAGGCGTTGACCTGATATCAGCGCTCTTAGAAAATCTGCCGGTAGCGAATGTGTCAGGACACTAAAACTCAGGACGATGCTTAAAAACTATCCAGGACACCCCAAAAAGCAGGACATGTGCTGGGAAAACAGGACAGTTGGCAACCCTACTTTAGATAGGTAATAATATCTAAGTATAAAATTAAAGGAATAAACTGTAAATATATTTAAAAAAAATCGTTTATATAATAAAATATTATAAACGCATTCACATTTAGCATATAACTATGGGCCTTAACTAAATTAAATTATATCCCTAAATGTAACTTCATTAGACCTGAAATGGATGAGTGGTCAAATAAATTAATTTGTTCGGCAACAGTCAGGGTTAAGCAAATAAAAATGGTGCGCATTCTTATTAAATAACATGTATCAACCATATTTTGATCCTGTAGGTACTGAACTGAATCTCGATAGTTAAAAATTCAAGAACTATCTACACCAATTGAATGGACTAAGTATTATTTGAAAAATCCGAACAATAGGACGTGGTTCAACATTCTTTTTAGATACAAAATTGTATTCAAATAGAAAATTATTTATATTACACTTATTTAGTGACTAAATTATTAAGTAACTATTTGAACATTTTATTTTAAAACAACAAATGGCAACATAACACAACGAACATTTGATTTACCAAAAACACATTGGCATTTGACGACTGAATAAGATTTCTGTAATCTTTCGCCTCGTTTTGTGATGGATACGTCCTATCCGTCGCACTTTTCACTTCTTGGGGACACGGTAGCAACTCTACTGGAATCTGAAGTAACGTTCTCTCATTATCACCTTTGGCCAATTTCGGTTCGTCAACATAGAAATCATCAATTTCTTCATGAAAACTGTCAGCATCATAATCTTTGCCGAATGTTTTATCATCTACTGAGTTTTTAACGTTTCTGTCCATGAAAAGCAGCTGTGAATTGAGTGAGGGGTCGACAGATTTGCAGACGAAGTTTTCAAGAGATGTGCGGATTTTAACGCTCTTAGCTTCGTGACGAAGCCGATGCATCCAAGCGAGATTGCAGTCGCAGGTGAACTCATTCGCTGAAACAATAGGGTTTTAATTAATTCCCTTAATTGAAACGTCGACGACTATCGCATGTTTTTGATTTAATTAATTTAATGGCACTATCTATTATGTTAGGACTCTCAATTGCGGGTATTGTTGGCGAATACATATTATAATTATATATACATATTCGTAAGCACAAACGGAAGTTGTTTTTACTACAGCTGACAGATATTTATACAATTCTATGATAAAGTACATACATACATTTAATCACGCCTTTATCCCTTACGGGATAGGCAGAGCACCAAGGGCCGATAGAACCACATGTTGCCACTTCTGACCAATTTTGAGGGTATAGTTGAGATGTACAAGTTCGGTTAGTAGTGACAGGTGGTCAGCCCATCGCCTACAAAACACCAAGACCCTCTTGTCCCTCCACTGACTTGTGCAGTATGCCCGGGAAGAGAAGCAGCTGTAGTATTATACGTTATATTATATTATATGATAAAGTACTGAGTTCATATAAAATCGGAATTATGTTTTTCTGATAAATTGTCGTCGATAAAAATTGAAATTAAGGGGTACAAACACTCCCAGAGAAAAACACAATTAATAAAATTAATTCTCACCTTCTAAGTTGAGATAACTCTTTTGATTCTTGAGATTATCATAAATGGGTCTTATATTATCAAACGTAAATCTCCGTAATTTATTATGTCTTAAATCTAAGGCCACAAGTCCCCTGACACCCTCAAATAGGCCATCGGCCAAAGTTACCAGCTTGTTGTGGCTTAAGCTCAACTTCCTTAATTGCGATAATCCATCAAACGTCCTTTGAGCTAAAATATAAATTTCATTATAATCTAACAACAATGTCTCCAAATTCCATAACTCTGTAAAAGTGAACGAGTTAAGTACAGCTAATTTGTTCTTCCTTAAGTCTAAACGTTTCAAATTAGCGAGACCGTCAAAAGATTCTTTCTGAAGTTCGCTTATATTATTTCTATCTAATTCTAGCTCTTGGAGATTAACGAGGTGTCGGAACGCCCCGCCTTGTATGTTACTAATATTATTACTAGATAGATACAGTTTCTGCAGTGATGGCAGCTCGTAAAACGTTTCTGTTACAAGCTCTTTGATCCTGTTCTCGTCTAGTATAAGAACGGTTAAATTTGGCAAGTTGTAGAACGAGTATCTATTAAGACTTTGAATTTGGTTCTTAGTTAGTGTAATTTCCTGGATTGTTGTGAGGTTCGTGAACGTTTTAGTGTCTATTTTTGGTATGGAGCTGTACTTAATACTGAAAAATTTTAGTCTTTTCAAGTATCGGAAAACAGCATTGGGGATAAAGCTTAATCCTCCGTCTGCTCGGACATTGAAAGCTAGGTTTTCTATATTTAGTTGAGAAGAAAAGCTGGCCCATAATGCGTCTGATTTTTCTATTCCTCCGTTGAACACCCAGCATTCTGTTTTTGATGCTTGGTTTATTTCTTGGCTGTTTTCGCAATAACAATGTACTTTGGAGTCTCTATCGCTGATGTCACAAATGTTCAGGGCAGGTGTTGATGTGTATTTTTCCTTTTGTTTCCTTCTGTTTGCGCTGAGGGTGTCTATTGCAAACAATAGTAGTAGGAAGGTAGCGGGGAACTTATGCGCCCGCATACCTTCGATCTGTAACAATAGAAAAATATTATTAATATAGTTAATTCCAGAAAATAACAAGAAATAATATCACGGAGAATAAAATTACCGTAGAAATTTTGATATGCTTTTTATTGAGAAATTTAGTAGCTTGTGTCAAAAATGTAACAGTGAAATAAACTACACTATTATTGTTATTTGTGCATTATTTTCCAGAATGTATTTTTAAACGAAATCTTGATTGCCTTGGAGATAGATCATCGCCCAAAGTTATTATATAATCGACATTAATCACCTCCAGCGGCGAGAATTTCCAAGTCGAACGCATTAATCATGACTGAATTTATACAATCGGCTACAAATAGGTGTTACCAATTGGTACAGTGAAAATTATACACATAGAAGTTGATGGATACAGGCTGAAATATTAAAACTCTCGCATGTTTCCATCACATCAATTTTTGGCTTTATTCAAGCGGATACTTTTAAAAAAAGATTAAGTATCTATTTTGGTAATTTAGCAGTAGAAAATACTCCACCCGTATAAACATGCATACACGTCGTATTCCCACAAATGGTATAGTTAGAACTACAGAATAGTGTATTAGATCCTACGGCCATATTTAGAATAGTTTGGACATGTGTAAAAGATTAGCGATAAGTTGCTAGTTCATCGCCTAAAGCAACGCCCCCCTTAGTCAACTCTTACTATATCTATGAAAGAAGATGTCGTTGAAGTATTATAGTGAACTCTCGCATCAGCACACGCAACGTACAGACGGACAGTATGCCTTATTTCATGAATATATTAAACTCTAGTTGTAAAGTAAATAGAAGAGCTGTAAAAACTTAATTACTTTGTAGGATTATTACTCAAGATATTATGTTTAAGGCATTAGTTTCCTCTGGCGTGAATTTACAAGGACGGCTTAATCATAAACCGAGTAAGTACAGCCAGAGACCAATATCGCTGATAAGTACTTTATGTTATAGCCCCAAAGTACACTAGAGGGTAATTATCAAGATTAGTTTGAATTTTTTTAATAAAAATAAAGAATAAGTTAACTTACCTAATGCATGATATTAAAATATTATTAATATCTTATTACAAAAGTAACTGAAAGATTTTTCCTTTCTATAAGCTCTCCTACCTTATTTTATGATAGATCTTCCCACCTAAAACATCGTTATATTTTAACTAATATTCCTTCCAGATTATTAGGCATATTTGTCAATTGTGTTGACGACTGTATTTTCATAGAGCAAAACAAGCCCAAGATAAATGTAACCGCATTGCCGCCATGGCTTTGAACAATTAAGGCCCATCTTAAGATTAGGGACTTGCCGCAAAATAGATGGGCAGAATCTTCAAACCAACCATCATATTAATATTTTAGGTCTCTAAACACCTAAACTTTTTACTTTACGAACTTAGAATAGAATAAATATATTCACCAAGTAGAATTTTTACCGAATTACGGACATTTAAACATTATAGATTTGTATGAAGTTTATCTCTAGTGAGTACAAAATTACGATGTTCTTCTTGAAGGAATATAAGAAATTGCCAGAGAATAATGCAATGCAATTAAGATCCGTTGTTTTTTTTACAAAACAAACAAAAAGCGGTAAAACAAAATAGAAATAGACAACTGAAGAAGAAAATTTAAATATATCCTAGTAACCATCATCATCTTCCTGCCCTTATCTCATTATTAATGTAGTCGGCGCAATATAATTAATTTTAAAACGAATTGTCGAAGATTTGGCATTTTCTTGGTGTTATTTTAACAATGTTTAATTTAATTTGATTTACTTATTCGCTTTTTTTCTTCTTCTTTCAGGATCATCATAAAATCATTGACAAAGTTATAAAATAAAAGTACAAACTTATAGATTGAATAGCATTCCAGCCAGTGAAACTGTATTTATTGTCAAAGACTTATTGAGTAACTAGCGGCTGCCCACAACTTTTTCTACGTAAACTTTAGAATTTTCATTCCTGTGGAAATTTTGGGAAATGCTTACTTTGAGGGTGTGTCATGCAGAGAACATGGCACACTGTCCAAATTTCAGACCTCTACGTACGTGAACCGTTCTGCCGTCTCTGCGTTTATCCGTCAGTCAGTCATTAAGGACAAAACATTTTATATACCTACCTTTAGATAGGTATAGAACTTCTTGCTATATGCACTCAGGAAATGCAATGCTACCCTCACGCAATAATACACTTTGCCTTTAAATAAAATTGTATAAATATTTTATTAAACAAGTTCCTACTACTTCATATGCTCGTACCAAGACTTGGACATCAAAAGAATTCATAATAAACACATTAGCCTCTTTGGCTGGCGTAAAAAGTGTTATAATGTTATGCATTAGCAGTTTAAAGTCGCCCTGTTTGCTGTGCCCGGTCATGGGGTTCGAATCAGGGCAGGATAAATATGGGCATGAACATTGGTTTCTGTTTCCAAGGCACGGATGTTTCTTATTTATGTATTTATATACTGCTTCCACCAATGACCCAAACAAAACCTTATGGATATTACTTTATAACTGGATTAATGTGTGTAATTTTTTAAAATATATATTTATACTCGACTAAAGTGAGTAGGTGATTGATGAAAATAATCAACAATTTATTAAGCCCTACCTAATAAGCCTTAGCTTCGTTTGAAAGGGTCCCTAGAATTCCTGAGTTGGCGTAACTTATATAGAAATTGCGAGTAAATAATACACTTACATTCCCACTTCGCAGAATGCTAACGTTTCGTAACGCAGTGTCGCTAGTGGAACATGTTCCTTGATAATTTGCTAAGTAAACCGTTAATTCCGAATTTGTCTACTGTATACATAAGTTGGTAGTATATTAAACACGCCTTACAAGTACCTACGTATTGATCCGTCGATCAATCTCCAAGCGCTACTAAGCCCATTTTATCTTATAGCGATAGAATCGTTTTATCTTATAATTTGTTTCTTCGGTCGTGCCAATATATTTTATTACTTAGTTCATTCCCAATGTATCTGAAATAAACGATGTTCTTCTACTACAATAATTTTTTTTGCGAATTATTTGGTAAACGGTTACCACAGTCTCCACTATTTAATTATTCTAACATTAGCTTAGATAAGCATAAAAAAATAAGAGAATCAATGCATGTTATGCGATGCATGGGTACTTTGTACATGCATAACTCTTATATATCTGACCACTTTACAGCCCAAGACCAAAGTACAAAACATGTGTGATTATGAAAGTTGTCGACCCAAATAATGTGGCAATATTGATGAAAAGGGTAAAATAGAATAAAGCAACCACATATTAGATAAAATAATTAAGCAAAAACTTAAATAGAAGATTGTGATTTCCATCATAGAGTTCTGGTCAAATATGAGCGTATCATAGAAAATATATAAACACTCGAAAATATTAGATGGGAAAGAACGCTTTTAACGACATGTAGAACAAACTAGCATTGCTTTTAATTTAAATATTACTGCATTTTAAAAGTCTACATTTAAAGCGACACAGTACAAGGGAATAAAACGAGACGAGCGCTCTAATTAAAATACTTTTAGCCAGGTTTTAAACTTATTTTTAAAAGATTTTCGCATTGAATAGATTATATTCGTTAATTAGTTTCAGTGACATATGGCGTCTGGGAGATGATATTATAATTTTAAGAAGTCGGCAGACGTTTATTTAATTTGTAACTAGTTGGAAACAGATAGCTAAATGTCAAATACGAGTTCGCAACCAATTAAAAAACCTATTGATAATCTCATAGCTCAATAGCCGACATAGCTCAACGGTCCAGCAAGCTGAAGTGGCAATGGACAGGACAAATAGCTCGAAGAACTGATGGCCGATGGAGTCGGAAAGTTCTAGAGTGAATACCACGTATCGGCAAACGCAGCGTGGGAAGGCCACCCGCGAGGTGGACGGACGACCTGGCCAAGATCGCGGGCGTCGGTTGGGGAGGCCTATGTCCAACAGTGGACTTTTCAGGGCTGTAAATGATGATGATGATTTAATAATCTAGCGGTATGGAGCACTAACATTTTTTGTCTGGTAGAATAAATAAATATCACATTTGATAATGACTATGTGGCAATTACAAGTTACAAAACGAACCTGCGTATTATTGTGTACTTATTTTTATTTTACAATAACAGTTAACCGTTAACAGTTAACTTTTATTATAACAGTATTAACTTAACAAGAATAACCTGCTTTCTAGCATTTTTCTCATTTATTCAATCAAGAAGCAAACCTACTTTTTAATAGAATTTCATAAAGGTAGATAAAGTTTGCACGTTTATTTTGTACATCGATATAATGTATTTTAATGTTGTAATAACCAAATATTTTTTTATGGTCCACACATTCTTAAGTGCGCAATAAAATTGCTGACATTAATTTCTTTAAATATGACAGCAATGTTCAAAGTGCATTACGTAATGTAGGGTGGATAAAACCATTGCAGGCGGTAGTATCCATTGTTTTCTTAAGCTGAATTCAATCCTATTTCAAAAACCAATACGTGTAATTGTACCGAGAACGGAATCAAAAGATGAGCATCCGCTCGCTCTTGTACTGTTATGAATTGTTTCAAATCTGTTTTAGAAACCTGTTTTAGTTTTGGCTCAAGTCGGTTATTCGTTTTAACAACAAAATATTTTACTACTAATATTTGGGCCTCAAATTTTATTTCACTTCTAGAAATCCAGTTTTTAATAGCAACAGTTAATTAGCACAGAATATACGTAAAAAAGATATCACTTTATTACATGCATCAGAACATAATTCGCCATTTATGCCCTCGTACATTTTCGCATAAATTCGCATACTCCATTCCTTATGAGTGTACAATATAACGTATTATGTTACTCTTGGCTGTAACATTTCCTGAAAGCCGGGATGTGTAACATAATTTATGTTGACTGGAGATACTTTAGCATAGTAAAAAGAGATGGGGAAAGTCGGAGACCTTTTTTAATTCAATATCTAAATCCGTTCAGTGTGTTCCGCGTGGTTTACAAGATGGCGGCTGATAGGAATAAATGGAAATATAATGCGTTACGCTGGCCCCGAGTTGGAAAAAGATCTTGAGAACCACGAAAATGTTAGAGATAGGCCCCGATTATCGTTGCTAAGCACGATAATTGTATTGATAAATAAATATTTGTAATTGATAAATAAATTACTACGTTTCTCTTTCTAAGTAATGTATACTCTAAGGAGATAGCAAGTAATGTATACTCTAAATCCCTGCTCTATAGTGTCATACAAATATCTAAAAATAAAATGGCGGACATTTGAACAGCTGACAAAAGCAATTTTTGTAGTGCATCAACTGCCAGCACTACCAACTATGTTGAGTGCCTGTGGTATATGGTACTAGAATCGAACTTCTTGATGTAAAGGTCCATTAACATTATGTATGTAGGTAAGTCAGTTCATTCGAAGATGGTTTAATATTACACAATATGGAATATATTTAATTGTATCAGGCGTCACTATTCGGAAGATAATCGACATATGTTTCGCCAATGATGCCACGGGTGTTGGCGAAACTTATGTCGATTAACAATTTTAATTGGTTTTCGGATTAGCAGCTATGTATTTATGGTTGCATGCTAGGTGCTTGGATCTGGCTTCTCGTTGCGACTGTAGTGTCTTGTGTTCGTGACCATGAGTCGGCAGATTCGAGGGTCAGCGGAGGGTGTAGGGCTCGGTGGTAGGCGACCCCTCAATGGAAATATGGAATATATCTCCAGATTGAAATTTGTTTAGTTAATAAACATATAGATTTTCTATACATTTAAGATACTTTATCCTGAATCAACACACAGCTTAGATCGCTCAGAACAAGGATGTGTTTTTATATGACGTTGATACTCGATAAAGAATTTCAGAACTTTCCAAACTTTTCCAGAAAGGGATAAATGGGATTTTGTGGGATAGGAAAAATTAAACCGTTGCTGGTAAAACATTTTGTTCTCAATTATTAACCGTGAATAATGCTCATACGACCATTGAGTGTGTTATTCCTAACACGGTAACTCTAAAATTTAAGAGTCTCTCTAGTTCCAGTCTCTTTATTCTTTAATTGTGTAAACTATATACCTACAGGGTGTGTGTGACAGCCAGGCAAATACTGGAATACTGAACAAGTACCATTGTTTTAAGTTATACGACAGTATAACAGTAAGTTACTCGCAGGAAATGCATTTTTTAATTTGATTAACTGCAATGAATGCTTTCCGCGCCAATTGTATCGGGCGATCCTGTGACTAGTTAAATGGGCTTATTGGTTATTGATACTGTTTTTTGGGCCACTTGTGACTCTCCATTGGGGTTAATCAGTATTTTGAACTTTTTTGGGACTAACTTTTTTTTTTTAAATCATCCATAGGTTGAAATTGTGTTTTTAAGTCATTACCTGAGGCCTACTTAAATGGACTACACAATTTTTTTCTTGAAAAAATTAAAAAAGTCGGAAAGTTTTGGAATATTCCTGCGAAAATTTTCAGTCAGTTTTCGCCTCAGAATCATAGTCTGAAGTCGCCATATCAATATTTGCCTGGCTGTCACTTCCAACCTGTATAACACTAAGTAGACAATAGTATGTCATATTATGGTGTAATATGAACATACCCATTATAGGTATGCGCATAAGCTAAAAATGTGTAAACTGTTGTTGTGTTTTAATAAATAAATTCGTAAAGGGGTACTGGGAACTGGGGCGGCAGAAAAATATAGGTAAACTGGATTAAAAACTTTGGAAAAAGTTATTTAAGATTATTTAAGATTATACACAGTTTAAAACTTTAATATAGAGCATTTGAACTGAAAGCCAACGGTAATGAGAAATTACATGAAAGCATTTCAAATATTAACTTTTCTAAAAACATATTTTTGCACGCCAGTATTGGGAAAATAAGAAATACAACAACACACAACGATTTATGACTTTATTTTGTGCAAAAAAGTTTTTTTATTTTTATTTATGTATGTATAATTTTGAATTTTCATTTACTGTAATTTTTACTCTGTGCCACATGAGAACTCAACTCGAGATGTTATACTCTTAAGTGCTCTTTTATGGGAATATAATAGGCATTATTTCGTGGAAAATTCCTGCAAGGTTCTTTTAATGCTAATGATATCGTGCCAAGTTCAAAAATAGGTTGAAATTTTCAGGCTTATTTTCACTTTTATTTTTCATGTTGCGATATTTAACACGCATCCTAAGATTAACAATAACCTAAATCAATAAAAAAAATATCCATAAAATAGAAACGATGTAAAATAAAGTAAGCAATACAAAATATAGGTATGTTACTAACCTAAATAAAATTATTTTTTAAATTAGTATCCAAGCTTTAAAACATTTTCTGTAGGTACAAACGTTTTTGTATTAAAATTAAAATCATGTTTAAGTGGTAGGTACCTTTAAATAAAATAAACATTCCAGAGTTTCAACAAGGTATTAATTATTGCGTACATATTTTCATTGAAATTCATTTTACTTCTAACTATTAAGTTCAAATTATTTATTCGGCATGAAAGCATACACAACTAATTTGTCGATTGTCATTTTAATTATGTTATATTATAACTAAATAGCGCCAGAAAAATAAAATTGTATTAAGTTAGTGAAAATAACATTAAAATAAAATAAAAACACTTGAACAAAATAAATATTCATCCCGAGAAAATTAGTGTCAACCTAGTTCAAATAAAGTAACATAGTTTACAGTTAATCCCCAGATTATTAATCGACCTGTCCGATCCCTGGTGGCTTTATCAAAGTAAACCAGGATTGTCAAAACCAATGCCTGTTTCAATAACGAAGCCCTGCGGATTTTCGTGGAACTAATAAAATAAATGAGCAGTGTTATATTATAGCTTTAAGGGCACTAGCGTCGATGTCAGAGGACTTCATAATTTGAAGTGGTGAAGTGTGGTCAGCGGACGTATAACGAGGGTAGAGGAAGTGTCTTTGGTATAATAATATTAGCCAGTGAGTATAATATTTTATAACTAACTAACCATATTTACACTACCTATAATACCCGCTTATGAAATGTGTATTTAACTCAAGAAGTCTATACAAGCGGAATAAAACGAAATTTTATTATAATTAAAAAAATCGATTTATTTATTTAAAGAAAAAACCCGACTGCGTATTTTTTCTATCCAGTACCAGTTTCATGCCTACGACAAATCAAATGTCCTCACAAGCTCACATGCGATAAGCCGTATAGGCTTTAGAGCGTGCCAATGGAATGTACATACACTCTTAAAACATAACAGTGTTGTGGACTGTCCTAAGCTGTGTAATCGTCTGGCCTACTGTGTCCCTACTAGAATGCAGCGTTCGCTGCGTCGTTACAGACTATTTCTTACTGCTCTGTGCAGAACTAATGCAGGTATAAGATCTCCTTTAAGGCGTTTGGTAAATAATAATGAATACTTAATCCTATAATAATTACTTCTTACTCGTACATATTGACATATTTTATCTGTCGCATAATGAATTCAGAAATTTAGTAGATGGAGAATTGGTTTCTAAATCGAAGAAATAACGAAAGCATAAAGGTATCATTGTTATTAATTTTAAGTTTATGATAAGTTGAAGTATTATTGTTTCATTCACCTATGGATGTATGCATGAGCTTGTTAGTTTTGCAGCATCCATGGTGGTGCTATCTCATCAGTGATGTATAAGTCTAGTGTAACCTTCTTTTAACTAACTTGTGGATAGTGTAGTGGACTGTGTACTTATTTATACTTTAAAAACAATACCTAACTATGTATTTTTGTATACAGTTGTTAACTGTCCCAAATAAATAAAAAAACTTTCCTTCTCGCGCAGTCGAGTAAAATCACGAAAAAATTCAAAAAGGTCATCAAAGAGATTGCTATAATATAAAATTATAAACAAAAATATAAGTACTTCATGCAATATCGCTTGGCTTCAAATTTTTCACAAAAACAACAATATGAAAAAGTTTTATACGAGTAGGTACTTATATTTAGTATATATCATGTCATTGGCCGCATGGTGCCGGCAAAGTAGAATTCGTACCATGTCTGCCCGTGGGTATCGTACGAGGCGATTATGGGTTTCCGGGAGGTGGGCAGCAACGCCTCCCGAGTTGACAACATAGTCTAAAATACAAATTGCGGTCACCAACCCGCCTGCCCAGCGTGGTGACTATGGGCAAATACCCCCATGGCAGTCTTGTGGCGTGCTCTGGGAGAGGCCTACATCCATTAGTGGACTGCAACAGGCTGATGTTGATGATGATGATGATCATATCGTATTTGAACATAACGCTAATACGGCCTAACAACCTAACGTAAGGCTATTATAATATAGATATTATCTTATAATAGATATTTGGCCCTTCATATTATCTGTATCAAGAGAGACATGCATGAGAAAGACAGGCCATCTTATTAGATTTTAACAAGTTCGGACAAACTTAAATTGGGTCAAATATCGCCAGCTAGAGGACGAATAAACAAACAAACTTCTATAATATTAATATTTGGTGAAACTCTAAGCATTGATAAGAAAAGTTTGGAAATTTGAATAAAAGGTGTGCCCTTTTAGCCGTTGAGGAAAACCATGTTTTATTTGGAAAACTTTGCCTTTCACGAGTTAGGATAAATTCGTTAAAGTTATAGTTTCATACTCAAGCAATTTTATGAAATGGTTTATTCGAAGTGCCTAGCCGTTATGTTGTCTAATATTGAAAATGTCCGTAAATAGAAAGATACCATGTTTTAAAAAAGAAGCGAACACACCAAAGCGACAATACTTCAAACACTTTACAACTTTTTATACAAAGAAATCGACATTGTATTTTGTATAAATATTAATAAGAAAATTAAAAAAAAAAATTACCCGAGTGAGATCTGAACTCACGACCTCTCGCATTCCGTGCATCGCTCTAACCAACTAAGCTATCGGGTCACTTAACTCAGATGACGAATTTTACCATCCCTTTTAAATTACGTTTTTGGCAACGTTATTTTTTCATTCCGATAGCTATACACTAGCCAAATCTCGGTAAACAAAGCTGAATCCCTCAGCAGCACCATGGTTAATGATGAAACGATCAACCACATCCTAGCGGATTATATTATGAAGAAGTACATATCTTATAAATTTATCTTAATTAAGATGTTATATACTATTAATATTAATAAGAAAATGGAAAAAAATCACCCAAGTGAGATTTGATTTTTTTATTTGTATTTTTTGTAATAAATATTCCATATAAATACAGGGTGTTTTTTTGTGGCCACCTTTAACGAAGGGTACGTATTCTATACATGAAATAATACAGGGTGATTTTTGGTCGTCAACGTTTCCGAAAACTACGGAATCTCCTCATCATCACGATCATTTTTCTCCATGGAAGCATACCTGGGAAGTGTCTGGTTTCCAAAATATTAGGGTCCAAAGTTGAGTAAATAGACTGCGTTTTTCTGCATAAATGCACATAGACGCGCGTAGCAGGATTTTTTCACGAAAAATAATTAATATCTGTCTATAAAAAAACTAACATAAACACTAGACACTATAAATTTCGCACGATTAAGGAATTTAAAATTTTTTTTCAAAAAAAAAATTTTTTTTCCCAGCATTTTTTTTGGCATAAACTTACTTTATTTCATGTATAGAATACGTACCCTTCGTTAAAGGTGGCCACAAAAAAACACCCTGTATATAGTTTATGCCAAAAAAAATGCTGGGAAAAAAAAAATTTTTTTGAAAAAAAAATTTAAATTCCTTGATCGTGCGAAAGTTATAGTGTCTAGTGTTTATGTTAGTTTTTTTATAGACAGATATTAATTATTTTTCGTGAAAAAATCCTGCTACGCGCGTCTATGTGCATTTATGCAGAAAAACGCAGTCTATTTACTCAACTTTGGACCCTAATATTTTGGAAACCAGACACTTCCCAGGTATGCTTCCATGGAGAAAAATGATCGTGATGATGAGGAGATTCCGTAGTTTTCGGGAACGTTGACGACCAAAAATCATCCTGTATACATAAGTTACGCATGTTCCTCTCGAATAAAAATGTAACGGATCGTTGTCCGTACATGGAAGATATATGAGAAAAAAAAAAAAAAAATTATTATATAGAATAGATTAGATTTATTTATTGCATGTCATATTTATTAAGTTAACAGTTTACAAATTGTGATTGTACAAAGGAGACCTTTATCAACGCAATAGTACCTACCCAAAACAATGATTTTTGAATTTTTGTCTGTTTGTCTCTTTGTCGGTTTGTCTGTGCGTTTGTGCACGCTAATCTCAGAAACGGCTGAACCGATTTCGATGCAGTTTTCAGGAATATATTGTGACAGGTCCACTAGTTATCTATCTATCTATACATATAATAAAAATGTAAGGGATCGCTGTCTGTACATGGTAGATAATATGAGAAAAAATATTATAGGAGACCTTTATTATCGCAATAGTACCCAAAAGAATGATTTTTGGAATTTTTGTCTGTTTGTCGGTTTGTCTGTATGTCTGTGCATTTGTGCACGCTAATCTCAGAAACAGCTGAACCGATTTCGATGCGGTTTTCAGGAATATACTCGTATTGTTACAGGGCCCACTTAACATATAGGCTACTTTTATCCCGGCAAAATGTTTTTATCCCGGATAATTTCGACATTTTGTTTTTTCTGTTGTCCACGCGGACGGAGTCGCGGGCGTCCACTAGTTAGTCAATATAATCCTTATATACTTCCTGACTCGACAACCTTATATTAGAGGGTTTATTAAATATAGGTCACAATTTTACGAATTCACACCTTATTCGTTCATGCAAGCATAGTGTAATACTGTTTCAGTAATCCAACTCAATCCATGTATATGTCGTGGCCATATTGTTAAATTGATCATTTCATGAAATGGTCGAGCATTTCATGAAGTGGTCGCATTTCATGAAGTGGCCAATTCAATTTGACCAGATCGTTAAATCGTCTACATTTCACGATTTTGTCATCCACGTTTGGCCAAATCGTATTAACAGGGTGTCCATAAAATCCGAATGTGGTAAGAGCTTACACCATATATAAGTATACCATAAAGTGTGATGGTATGATTTTTTTTGCTATTATTTATGTGATATTTTCACAATATAATATTTAAAAACATAAAAGACTTTACAAAAGCGATTCGCATCTGGCACATCGCCGGACGCTGCCTGGGCACGCTCGCTCCGCTCGCTCGGCTCGTGCGTCATTTGTCATAGTCTAACCTAACCTAACCTATCGTAATCTAAGGTTTCTGTTTAACAATATTATTATAAACCACCATTAAGTCTGATATACATTATACAATATAACACACTATCCGTGAACTTCTTCTGCATAGTCACCCTACTCTCTTTAATTTGTTTTATAACCTAAAAAGAAAAATCCGCCATCTTCACACATAAATAAAACGCGCGCAGCGCCTCTACCGGTGATTCATGTAACTATTTTACGATATGATCAATAATCTTGACCACTTCATGAAATGATCGGGCGTTTAGTTGCCCATATCGAGAAACGATTTTTAATCATCGATCTGCCCAAACCATATCATGATGTGGCCAATAGACAGTTGAACTTTTCATGAAATGCGACCATTTCATGAAATGCTCGACCATTTCATGAAATGATCAATTCTACGATATGGCCACGACATATACAATTACTGTAATTTCATTTGTTACTAAGTGTGGTATTTTAGTAAAGTCACAGCTCTTGTGTATTTTATAGAATAGATACTGTTGCCTTAGGTAAAAGTTACAGCCAAGTACGAACTTCAATAACCATTTACAAATACAAATATTGTTCAGAGATCCCTCCTTAAGCTTTGAGATAAACGGAACTGAATAAAAAGCATAACATTTAATTAGGACACCAATTAATCGTCATTATTATTAAAGGCAAAACGGATAAGAATGGAACATCGCAGAAAATAATATTTAATATATGTGTACATAAATAAACAGTATTCAGTTAATATCATTACCGCTACTGACATAATACTAAGAAAGTACTTGCAACTCAATAAACAGCCATTATAACCTGTGCCAATGGAATACAGTTGGAAATACTGGATTCTATTATCAGTTAGTTGAGTCACTTCAATTTACTTGCACTGTGTCATTACGCAACAAATTGACACCGCGCGAAAGCACGCACACTCAGCAATAAATATCCTAATACAACTTTCGAGTCGACCCTAAGTCAGAAACCGCATTTATGAGACCCTAGCTGAATAATTTATGATTTGGTAAACCGCGCCATTTGGGCCCCTGAATGATAGAAGCCTCTTGGGTAAATCCCTGCGTTTGTCTTACTTTATACGTAGATATTTTGAAGCAATCTTGTATAGCCGTGTTGGATAGTCAAGGATAGTGAATACGGCCTCAGTTAGAAGGATTAAAGACTAGGTATAGACGAAATCTCGAAAATTGACGACCTATTTTAGGATGAAATGTTCAATGTACAATGAAAGTAATTTTAGGTTGCTGGGTGATTTCTTTGTTGCCAAGAGACAGGCTAGACTAGATGATTGTAGTTACATAATCGAACAGTAGGTTAGGCGTATATATACGGTATATCTTGAATTATTATAGCAAATTACAAGATGTTTTGGGTTGTTTTAGTAATTTTTGGATTATTATTTACTAAATTTTTACCGTAACATAAGGATTGGATAACAATAAGATATATATTTGTGACAAAGATTCCATGTTTGTCTATTTGTGATTGTGAAGCAGTTGTTCAGTTATGCAACTTTTTAAAATCATATATCTGAAAACTCCTGAGATTTATTATAAATAGGTTAGTCTATTTAAGAGCCGTACGTACTACAAAACCATGATTGTCAATGTCCTTTGTTTTTATTAACCATTATGTCAGTCAGTCTATTATCGTTATTCCAAATGGAAAATTCGAAGAAAACGCCGCCTGAGTTTCGCAGCTCTCTTGTAACATAACATTAGGATGTAAAAGCAAAATTTTAAACAAATCCCCCGATCACCGTAAACGAATTCCATTGAAATATTAAATGAATATCCGGGAAATAAAAAATGAGTAAAAGGAGACTGTATATTGGATTTTTTTACACAAATACGAACTGACGAGTACTATTTGGCGGACGAGGCTCTGACGTAATACCTATTCGGAAACATTAATTTCCTATTGGATTCGTTACCGGTCGCTAGAATGTCATTTTTATGCCCAAAAAGCAGTAAGCGGTAAGCTACCACTCACCAAGTATAACTTAATGGGTTAACTGGTGAAAAGTGGTTGTGTAGCTTGCAAACTTCTGCCCAACCTCCTTGGGGGGTAATGGGCGTGACTAATTATGTATAAATATAATTATCTTCTATACATATAATAAAAATGTAACGAATCGCTGTCTGTACATGGAAGATCCGAGTATATGAGAAAAAATATTATAGGAAACCTTTATCAACGCAATAGAACCCAAAACGATTATTTTTGGAATTTTTGTCTGTTTGTCTGTGTGTCGTTTGTGCACGCTAATCTTAGAAACGGCTGAACCGATTTCGATGCAGTTTTCAGGAATATATTGTGACAGGTCTTAACATATAGGCTACTTTTTATCACGGGAAAATGTTTTTATCCCGGATAATTTCGACATTTTGTTTTTCCTGTAGTCCACGCGGACGGAGTCGCGGGTGTCCACTAGTGTATAAATATGTATGCATGTTTTTAAGATCCTTTTTTTATCATAATATAAATATGGAAATAGGTCATCCGGTAATGTACATGACCATAAACCTTAGACAAATTCATCCCAAATTTCAGTAAACCTCCATTAGTTTTGCCTACTTCCATCCAAACATTTACATTAAAAGTTACATATTACATTAAAAGTTTCATAATGCTAGAGCGTAATTTTGTCAGGTGATTTACGAATTTGCTAAAATTACTACTTTCACTTAGGCAGGTAGGTGCAATTTAGAGGTCTCGGAGCGCGGTGCGTAACGACCTTTTCACTTTTGATTTACTCTCGCATGAGGTAGTCTGACCTTGTGAAGTTAATCCATGAACGAAGGACGATGAGGAGGTGTTAAACAACGCTGCACGACGTACATTTAGCGCAAAAATATGATGGTGAGAACCACAAATACGGCGGTTTTTCGTTGCCACCGTTTACGAACGGTACGAACTCTAACTACATACACATGTATAACCCTTATGAGGATGAGATATACATTAATAAATTACTTTATTTTATCAAAAAACCCCTGTTTCATACAATCTTGAATAATTACTGCACTAAAATGTATGGAACAGCTGTTTTTTTCACTATTTCGGAGTTGGTTCCATAGTGAAAGTTGTTTCTTTCTACCTACCCAGTTTCGTGTCAAAGCAAATCACCAATTTTAAAAACACCTTATACTACCTGTTTTAAAGAAAAAAGTGTCAATCATCGTTGAAGGGGTGGATGAAGGGTAAAAGAACAAATGCTGCGACAGTCAGGGATTAGTTCACATTGCGCTATCTAGGCCACATTAGCTGTCACAGGTCTAAATTGTGTCGCATCTCCTCTTAGTTCTTCTTCATGTAATAACGGCCCTTATATGATTATGTCGAGTCGCCCAAGGTGTAATAATGGAGACGTTGCTTAAAAATACTTGTTTTTGTTATTATTTGCAATAGACAAAGTGTCACTAACAAACTATATTATTTTTTTATTTCCGATATTACACCAACCCGAAGAAAAACACAAACGGAGTATAAATTTCACGTAAATTCAATATACCAAAAATTGTATCTAATTTCCTTATTTCTAAAAAAAGCTGCCATCACGACCGCTCAAGCGCGAATTGGACGTGTGACGACGGCCACGTCAGTCGGTCGAATGATTCTTTTCACGTCAAAATTGAATGGCGAATAAAAACTGTTGCCTACCCTTAATTTATCGACCCCGCCCTTCGGACCTGAAACGATAAGGCTTTTTTCTATTACAAAGCTTAGCTGAGAATATGAAATGCTTTACCTTGTAATTAGCTTGAGGATCATCCTACCAAAACCTATTAAAAGTATTAAATCTTTGAATCTTTTTATTTTATGCATTATGTTTTGTTTAAAATTATTTAAATAATTGCTTTTTACAGATCTTTTTTAAATAGAAGGTTGAAATAAGTACTCCGCTGTCGAGGGTCTTGTGGTAGGTCAATGAAACAGCAGGTTCAGACAAAGACTGGTTATATTTTCTATTAGCTTAATCTACCCCCATAGTACAATATTGATTTATTTCAATATACCGACAACCCCCTTTTCAAAATTTTCAAAATTTATTAAATTATTTAAAAAATGTATATATTAGAAATGACATTATTTGTAAACAATAGTTTTAAATTTGTAAAATATCAATAATAAAATTTAATTCGAAATTTGTAAACAGTGATAATAAACAATGACAATAATAATATTTTTAAGTTTGTAAACCATGATATTAGCATGCATTTATCTTATATGTAGTTAATTGTAATTTATCTTACATTAGCTTTAAATAAACAAGTACATATAACCCAATTCACATATAATTACATTGAACAAAACATGCATTTAATGTAATTATGAAATTAATTTATCTAAATATTTATTAATAATTAAAACCTATTTTATTTACATTATAAAATGTGATTACGAAATTCAATTATTAACCAATTTAAATCAATTTAAAAAAAATCTTAAATAATGTTTTATTTTATAAATTTATAATCCTATCAGACATTTACATCACAATGCACTATAGCTATAAATTAATGTTGCACTGGATAGCCCCACCGATCAGGCTGTCTCACCTCCCTGCCAAAACGCGTAACATATGGTTGATTTGTGTTTACACTAGCGGTGGTAGTAGGCAGTGGTTGAATGGTGATATCATCATAATAGTTTGAATTTAAATTACTTGTGTTGGAATTTTTATTAGGATCAATGATTAAATGTCTACGGTTCCTAATAAGTACACCACCCTGGTCTATTTTTACAGAATATGACCTTTTACCTACCAAACATTGAATTGTTCCACAAACCCATTGCTTATTTACTCTTACTTTAACTTTTTGACCTATATTTAATGAAGACAGATCCCTTGCGCCTCTGTTATAGTATTTTGCCTGTTTTTCTTGACGCTGATTTAGGGATTGTTTTATGCTTTTTATGACGTTAGGTTTAAGTAGTCTTGGCGCACAGGGTACTGTGCTCCTCAACTTACGGCTACATAACAGCTCAGATGGAGACGGCATAGAACTGGTAATGGGCGTGTTAAGGTATTCTAATAAACCTAATCTAAAATCTGTTTTATCGAAACTTGTCTTTTTCATAATGTTCTTGACTGTTTGCACTGCGCGCTCCACCTGGCCATTAGACTGTGCATACCGAGGCGATGACGTCACGTGAGTGAAGTTCCACTCACATGCAAACTTACGAAAACTGTCCGAGCGATACTCGGGCCCGTTATCAGACATTACAATATCTGGAATACCATGTCTAGTAAAAATATTTTTTAATTGATTTATGATCTCTTCCGACATTAATGAATTTAATTGAATAATATCTATGTACTTGCTGTAATAATCAATTGTAATTAAATATTTATTATTTTTATAGTGAAATATATCAGTGCCTATCTTGGACCACGCTCTGTTAGGAATGTCATGAGGGATCATTGTTTCCTTTCTGTTCTCTGGTTTGTATGTAAGACATGCTTGACATTTACTAATATAATCTTCTAATTGACTATTGATATTAGGCCAGAACATTGTTTCTCGTACTCTTAATTTACATTTTTCTAATCCTAAATGCCCAATATGTACATTTTTAAGCATCTCCAGACGTAACTCTTTAGGTATTACTACGCGATTATTTTTCCAAACTAACCCAAAGGAAACTGTTAACTCATCTCTATAATTAAAATATGATTTCACGGAATCTAAAACATTTTGTTTATGTGTCGGCCAACCTTCTTTAATATATTTAATTAGTAATTGTAATTCAACATCGTTATGTGTATATTTTTGTAACTTAACAAAGTGTGTGTCTGTAAGTGGATTACATGCAGTGACGACACATACTTGTGCTTGCGAGTCAAAATGATCGCGAGTTTCTTTTTCACTTTTAGAAGTTATTTGTGAAGCTCGAGATAGCGCATCAGCTATATATAAATACTTACCTGGTTTGTATACTAAACTAAAATTGTATAACTGTAACTTTAGAAACATTCTTTGTAACCTTGCAGGAGCACTTGATATTGGTTTATTTATGATATTAACAAGCGGTTTATGGTCAGTCTCAATTGTAATATCATTTTTACCATATGTATAAGTATAAAATTTTTCACACGCAAACACACATGCTAACAACTCTTTCTCTATTTGTGCATAATTTTGCTCAGCTTTTGTTAAAGATCTGGATGCAAAACTCACGGGAAGATTATCTTGGAGTAAACAGGCTCCTAAACCATTTTTACTTGCATCTACAGAGATTACTACCGGCTTATTAGCTACATAGTATTGTAATATTGGTACACTAGTAAGGCATTTTTTTAAATTTTCATAACATTTTTGATGAGACATGGACCAATGCCACTCAATATCTTTTTTTAGAAGCTGCCTTAATTCATATGTTTTTTCTGATAATTTTGAAACAAACCTACCTACATAATTAACAATTCCCAGGAACCTTTCCAACTCTTTTACATTTGTGGGCACCTTCATAGTGGTAATCGGAGATGTATGGGATTTGTCAGGATATATTCCTTTATCTGTAATTATATGTCCTAAATATTTTATCTCTGTTTGTGCAAACTTACATTTATTTTTATTTAATTTTAAATTTATCTTTCTACATCGCTCTAATACTTGAAATAATCTTAGGTCGTGTTCTTCTTTTGTTTTACCATATACTAACAGGTCATCAATGAACATACATACTCCCTCAAGGTCATCAAAATGTTCGTACATTTTCTTATGAAACACTTCTGACGCCGATGTTATGCCGTAAGGTAAACGCAAAAATTTATACCTACCAAACGCTGTGTTAAATGTACATAATTTTGTACTTTCATTATGTAATTTTAACTGCCATAATCCATTTTTCGCATCTAATGTACTAAAATATTTGGAACCCGATAAGTTGGATGTAATCTCATCTAAAGTAGGCAAGTGAAAGTGTTCCCGCTGTATCGCTTTGTTTAAATCTTTCGGATCTAAACAAATACGAAGGTCACCATTGGGTTTCCTTACAACGGTCATACTATTTACCCACTCACTGGGGCCTTCTACTTTTGCAATTATTTGTTGTTTTTCCATCTCCATTAATTTATACTTAACAGCGTCTTTAATTGCAATTGGTAATTTCCGCGGAGCATGTACCACTGGTAATACACTGTTATCTATACCTATTCTGTAAATTCCCGGCATACAACCAATTCCCTCAAAAACATCTGAATAGTCCGTTAATATTTTATTTTTTATGCTGTTTTGTTCCGTTATTGATAATGTTAATAGTATCAAATTAAGCTCTTGACAAGACTGACGACCTAAAATTGGCGGGGAATTTACATCTGCTATTAAAAATTCCAAAACATAGTCTATGTTTTTACATTTTGTTTTCAAATTACATTTACCTAATATTTTGATATCACCACCCGAATAACCACGTAATTTTACTGAAGTGCTGATTAATTCGGTTTCAGAAACACCAATATGTTTTAAATAACTACGCGGCAATACGTTTACATCCGCGCCGGTATCTAATTTAAATGCAATCTTGTAATTATTAATTAATAAATCAACACTCCAATCACAATTAGGCGTATTAAAATAATAAATTACCTGATCAGGGGAGTAATCCTCCGTTTGCATCTCAAATAAGTTACACACTCGTGCGAAATGGTTAAAATTGTTGCACTTTAAACACTTTTTCCCGTTTGCGGGACACATTTCATAACCATGTACACCGCCACACTGAACACAGTTTTGTTTATAGTTGTTATTATGAATTAAAACGTTCCTTCTGTTATAATATTCACGCTGCTGCTTAGGCGACGACGACTGGTAAACACTAGCTTGCTGATATGGCATGCGGAAACCGGTTACTGGGTACGCACGGCTCGAGCCCACTGTAGAATGTGCACCTCTGGATCGGCCGCCGCGTGCGGGATTACTTCGCTGCCATCCACCTCTTCCTGTTCGATGCACCCAATATGCAGAGGCTTCTTCTGTTTCATGTTTGGTACATACATTTTGCAGGGAATAGGCACAATGTTCGGAACACTCCTTTTTTATTGTACCTGCTTGTAGCTTAGATATTTGCGCCAAATTACAAATCTCCAAAGACTTTTGTAATGTTAGGTTTGGTTCACGTAGTAAGCGTTCTCGCAATGCACTGTCCTTAATACCACAAATTAAGCGATCTCGAATCAAATCACTGCACAAGTCTTTGAATTCACAGGTGACGGCCATTTTTTGCAATTCAGCGGTGTATTTATCTATTGACTCTGATTCCTGCTGCTCACGAGTAAAAAATAAATGTCGCTGTACCGTCAAATTTTTCTTTGATGAAAAAAATGTGTCGATTTTTTTGATTATCGAGTTTAAATCCCTAAAAGATTCATTAAACTGTTCATACACTTCACGACACTGTTCGCCAATAATATGTAAAAATATATTTTGTTGTACTTTCACAGATTTACTTTCAAGTTCACATGCTTCAAAATACACCAAGAATGACTTTTTCCATTTTTCCCATTCTTGGGTTGTATTCCCAGAAGTTATATTCTGCAAGTCATTCACGTAGCAAAACGGCTGCGGTGGCTTTAACAACGTCTCCATACTTCCAGATAATTCGTAAAATCTGGTTTTTTCTTCTATTGATAGAAATATAGATAGCACTTTTACTTTCAAATACTATTCACTACGAATTATAGAAAAAATACCGACTGCGCCATGTCGAGGGTCTTGTGGTAGGTCAATGAAACAGCAGGTTCAGACAAAGACTGGTTATATTTTCTATTAGCTTAATCTACCCCCATAGTACAATATTGATTTATTTCAATATACCGACATCCGCTTTTTATTTCATGTACGGATTTTCCAAAGATTGCAACTTAGTTATTTTTATTTATTTTATTTTATTTTAGTCATTTATTTCGTGTAATTGTTCAACATAAATTCTGTTAGTAGTTTCTTTATCTATGTTATTATAATTCATTTCATATTCATGCATATACACATACACAAATATACCTAATACAGTATACATATAGGTATATATATTTTAATGTTCAAATATGAGCGTTTGGATGTGGGTACATGCACCATATAACAATGTTGCATGTACTCACAGTCAAACCTTCTATCAAACATATTGAGGACTAGTGGTATATATATATATATATATATATATGAGAAAAAATATTATAGGAAACGTTTATCAACGCAATAGTACCCAAAATAATGATTTTTGGAATTTTTGTCTGTTTAGTCTGCGCGTTTATGCACGTTAATCTCAGAAACGGTTGAAACGATTTCGATGCAGTTTTCAGGAAATTTACACTTATTCTGTATTGTATACAACATTTCATGCATAGAAACAGTTTACAATGACATTTTAATGACAAATTTACGTACATTATGAAGGCATGCTTATCTTTATTAGAGATTTCTTCCAGCAAACCACCTGGCATAGCGAAAGATCTACAACATCTTTTAATATACTGTACTTGTCTTATTGAGTATTAAAATAACAATGTACCAAATAAAGATGTTAGAATAGTAAACTCATTAAGATCCCATTAAACGAAAATACTTGCAATATCCTGCATATTGCGTAAATATTTTGCTTATAATATCATGTTATTCTCAGCGGCTCAATTCATGTGGAACAAATTGGCATGTAGCCCATTAATAGTATGATTGTACCAACATATTATATGAAACCATATATGTATATTTAATACCCAATAATATTAATTTTTACGTAGACAATATTTTTTTCTCTCTTTATTCCTCTTATATAACCATTCTGTTACTTTAGGCGCCGACTGTACCTTCTATAGGCCCTTTAATATACAAGAACACGATTTCCCTCTCAATGAAGTAATCACTTCATTTATCCCGAAAACCTTTGGGTCTTGCCACATCACCTAAGGGCGAAGGGCCTCCACCTTTGAAATTCATGTAAGATTATAAATACCAAAGGTTACGTCTCAAAATGAAAAAGCAGTATGGTATGTAATATAACGGCTGGGCTTAGCCTTCGTGCTACGCATTTAATAATTATGAAAAGAATCCCGTCTTCCGAAGGGCCTTTCCACATGGTACAATCTAATTATTCAATCATATTGTAAGAATGTTTAATGCGTTGGCGAGTTACAGCCTGGCAACAATAAAGCCTCGAGTACACCGGATGCGTATGCGTGCACGTAAGCGTAGACGTACACGTACCTCTGAGTTTAATGTATGGAACTGTCACCGCATGACGTCTATGCTTACGTCTACGCATACGCATCCGGTCTGCCCGTGCCTATACAGTTCCACACATTACAACTCAAAGGTACGTGTACGTTTACGCTTACGTGCACGCATAGGCATCCGGTGTGCTCGAGGCTTAATTTTCGAAACTGATTGAAATAACGCCGGTAATAAATAAAAAACAGTACGTAACTCCACCTTTAAACAGATCAATGAGGTCGACGCTAACTTAAATCGAGACCCACTAGTCGATTTGTTTTCTACATAAGAGGAATTATTTTCTAAATTTACATGAAGAAGAAACCGCTAGTGTCTGATAAATAAGCCCTACATTCAAGAAAATGTCTCACGTAATTCTGCTGTAAGCAAGAAATATTTGTGCTCTGTTGTTAGATAATTGCTTTCTTGATTAGGTTTAACCTTTCTGTCTTTATTTATCTTATCACTAAATTATTCCATTCGTTAATAATAAATAAGAAATCAAGTAGAGATGTCAGGGAATTTAATCTATATGTAATAATTATTTTGTAGCTCGTTTATTTCTGTGTAAGATATTATATGTACCTACGTAAACATGAAATTCGATTGAAATTGAAACCTTGATGGAATTGACAGTAAATACTGAAATATATTTAGGTAGAATGTACTTAGGCTTCCCCCAAAGCACGCCATAAGGCATTGGTGGATTTTTTGTCCATGGTCACCACGCTGGGTAGGCTATAAGTTGTCTCCGTAAACTTTAAACCCCTATTTTTCTCTGTTTTGATGGAAATTTCCTGACATATGATGACTTCTAGTCACAATTCTAGCTATGTTCGAGTTCCTTAGTGCAGTCTTACGCACGGAAAAACGCAGCTGACGTATTCTAGTAGGTAAAGTCCTGCATGAGCACAGGAAATCTATAATATCTTTTTTTGAAACATACTTTAATTAATTTTGATATAATGTATGACGTGTTAATTTAATACAGCGTGCAACGTTACTGTAGTAACTCAAGGAGTATTAATTTCAAATTGTTTGAACACAAATAACAACAACATCGTGAAACGTCTGAAACGTCAATTACTTACATGATTACTAATTAATGTGCTATGATGGTTTAATTGCCTACAATCGATTGGTATCTAAAGCTACAGACAAACATGCTCATTTACTATACTGAACGCAATAACTTGTCGGCGGAGCATTAAAACATGCAAAAGACATTCAATCCCTGTCACGGGCCTGTACTCGTACCAATGAATTTATTTCATGAACAGATTTTAATGTTGTAAAATTGTCACTTAGCTCGTGCCTCGGAAAGCACGTAAAACCGATGGTCCTGTGCCTGATCTCTCTCCGATTGTGTCGACTTTCCGTCCCATCGGACTATGAGAGTGACGGATTAGAGAGTGCATTTGTGTTTGTGCACAATCATGTACGAGTATCTCCTGCGTACATGGCTAATCTCCGTAGAGATTGCCCGCCTTGGCTAAAATACGGTCGGAGATCTTTAAGGTCAGATATTTCGCACTGGTTCTCCATTCTGAGCTAATTTTTCTTGTCTTTGACTTCCCTTCTATTACATCCTGTATAATCTACGGAAATGTATTTTATGAAGTACATGGCAGATAATCAAAAATCCTTTAACAAAAGTGTCTGCACTATCTCAGTCACAGTGTAAGCGCATTGTTTCAAACAAAGGGATCTATGTGACCCGTTAGCCAGCTATGTTTGGATATTTCATTATCTTAACAAAGGGGCCTTTTACGACGGGACCGTTGTTACAACGATTGCATTAATTAGTGATTCCTAACTAAAAATAGGTCTAACAAAGTCTTTGGTATAAAATTGTACGGAAGGACTTATTTGTTTATTACTAGCCGCCGCCAGTGACTTCGTCTGAACGAACGTTAGAATACCCGTCATTTCCCGTTCCCGTAGGAATTTTTTGAATAAAAGTAACCTAATTTGCTTCATATTACCGATTAACAGTCAGTGATTCCGTCAAAATTGGTCCAGCCGTGTCTGAGATTAGCCAGAACAAACAGGCAGACCGATAGACGGACAAAAATGGTAAAAAATATTATCTTGGTATCGTATAAATCCATATGCGTTTACTTCTTTCGATACTTCTATGCATTGCAAAAATATCACATAATATAGGTGACAGAAAACTAAATTATCATAGCTCAGTTTTTAAATGAAAGTGGTTATTTATTTGCTCAAAACATGGAACAATAAAGTTAATTTTACATTATTAGATCAAAACATGTTTCACAAAAAAATGTGGCATGTAAATATTTTAATTTATTCAACAATATTTATTTTTATTACTTTACATTTTTTTCAGTACAATAAAATCGAAACACAGCGCCGTGTAATCACGAAGTTTCCTCATCTTATTATTCCAAAACCCCACGTCACATATTTTATTTAATCCTGTCGGTACGGGACAACTCCTTTGTACGGGTTTTTACCTCAATTAATTAAATTTATCAGTTAATTGAATAGGAAAGGTTACTGGGTGACAAGAAATGTCGATTTTATGTTTCGGAAGGTTTTTTGTCATACATTTTCAAAATAGGTATGTTATGACAATCGATCTTGGAATGGAGCAGAAAAATGCAGTATCATGAAGGATGTACTACAGTCATGTTTAGTATGGCGGGGCTCGTAAAATATCAGTAAGATCTTGCTAGCTCATCGCCTGAGGACCTGACTTCCTTAATCGACTCTTACGACGTGCACGGTAGAAACTGCATCAGAAATATTCTGATGAAGCCCCGCAACAGATGCAGATGTATTCTATTGCATCGCATCAGCACAGGTTTATAGCATAAAATTCCATAAACCGAAGTAGAAATCTTTTACGAATTGGACTTCTTTAGTAGCTATAAATAATTGAATTGACTTGAAACAATTCTCCGAAAGTCTCAAGTTGGAACGAAGCCGAAATGGAGCCGAAACGGAACCGTTATAGACGCTCATAACAAAGCAATAATTACTTTACAGTGATGTATGTGATTTTATTATTTAAAAAAAATGTAATTAGACAAATTTCAGCACGAGACTGATGTTCGATTTTATTATATCATACTCGCCACCACTGCATGCTAATGCTACAGCGTAAGTAAATATTGCTTCGCACCGCGTTTCGTTAACGGTGCGTTAGCGGTTGCATTTTGGCGAAAAAAATTAGCGGAACGCCCCTCAGTGGACAAGAAAGTGATAGCATTTGTACATACGCTTGGACGTTAATCTATGGTTAATCCCTATTGGGGTTGACAAAGTTGTGGCCGAACTAATCTCTCTGCCGTTGATAATGATGCCTATATTTGACGTAAACTTGGATTAAGTTAAGCAGTGGTGAAAACATAAATGATGATTGTTTGGTTAATGTTTGACATACATACATTGAGTCATTTATTTACTGAGTGCATGAAGCGGATGAAAGATATTGTGGTAATGACGTTATTTTTAAACCAAGAAGATAGAAATAATCTTCTTACTTTATATTAGATATACACAAATACGACATTCAAAGTTGTGGAATGCGGATAACGCGGACGAAATCGCGAGCTTCATAAACTTAACATACTCAATAAACACCCATTAGTAACCTAGTCCCACGCTAAGATACCTTAGATCTGTGTCGTGGGTAGTACTTAAGTTAAACACAATTTTACATCAACAATTTATTACATATTTAGCAAATAATAGCGCTAAATGCTAACCTAAACTATCTGCGGGGAGTAGACAAAGTAGCACGAATTGATAGAGGTTCGTCAAAATTTGACAAAATTTGCGCATTCGTCAAATCACGCGATGATGGAATTTAACCGCCATTGGGGGGAGTATGAGGGATTTTCTGACAACTATTAATTAATTTATATTATTAAAACCTACGTTAGTAAGGCGTTATACTTCCAATAAGAATGGTGTTCGACGATCGTACGCGAACAAAGATGGACGAAACAATGCAAGAGCACACCAAGAGTAGAGATTAGTAGAGCGTTTTAGGCATATCTGACTTCATTGTTTGATGTGATAAACAGCTGGTATTATTAAGATAAATACATAAATACTCATCAACCTATTCCTATCCACAGCTGGACGTACCTACGCGATTGAACGCCAAAAGGCTATTGCCCTAGGTTTTTACCCATGGTCACCATGCTGGGCAGGTGCGTTGATGACCGCAGTGTATTTTCGGTCTATGTTGTAATCTAAATCTAAAATATCGTTAATCGCTTCTTGCGATGCCCACGGGCAGACATGGGAAGGTGCTATTCTACTCTGTCGACACCATACAAATTTAACATTTCATTGGCGTGAGCGTTCATCCACTCAAGTATTTAACTTAAGTGAAGCTTGTTATATGACTGGTTTGAATAAAATACAAAGCATTATACAAAAAGCACTTATTCAAGATCAAGTCTCAGCGCTCTACTAACTCTCCTTAGACTGCAACGAAACAAAGCCAAAGAAATTTCTTGCGAACAACACATTGTGTCGACACTGTAACAACTGCCTTTTCGTGGTAGTAAACAATTCGCAAAGTTTCCAGCAGTCGCTCCCTTGAGATAAATAAGCGGAACCGAGGCTGAATGCGTGCGAAATAAAGCCCATTTAAACCTGCTAAGTCGCCACTGCGTTATTGCTGTCATAACACGAAACTTCTGCAGTGCTGCATTGTCAGACGTCTCAAATGAGTGCAAAGTTAGGCTTTGCTTAAATTAAGTAAAAAAACCTTTTTAAAAACAAGCTTTTATTTAAATGCGCTAAAAAGAAAAAATAAACTTTTACACTAAAACCTTTAACTGTTAATTTATAACGTCATTTCAAATTTAACACATTTGACACAATTTATATGTTATAAAAGCTTGTCGCGACATTTAAGTACTCGTATTTACTTTTAAATGTTAATTAGGCAGCATCTTTGTGTTGATGTTTCAGATTTTCCCATATTGTTCCCACGCATATCGAAGAAATATCCGTCGACCCTTCCAGAGCTTCGTGTAGAAGAGTAAGAGAGTAATATACAACAGGGTTCGCCCCGGTGCCCCGAGGTGGTATGATCACGACATCATGTCATCATGCCACTCAGTCCTCGGCACGGCCTCACCTTGACTTATTAAAAATTTAAAACTAAGAAAGTAAATACGAGTACTTAAATGTCGCGACAAGCTTTTATAACATATAAATTGTGTCAAATGTGTTAAATTTGAAATGACGTTATAAATTAACAGTAAAAGTTTTAGTGTAAAAGTTTATTTTTTCTTTTAAGCGCATTTAAATAAAAGCTTGTTTTTAAAAAGGTTTTTTTACCTAAATTTTATTTTATACTTTTTAGTTTTCACCTGGTAAGTTCCTAAGTCTGTTCATCTCATTCAACGCATCATTATTGCAAGATCGTTTGCCAGTTAATTTTGAACAGTCCAGCTCTTCAATGAGGAGCCCTTCTGAAAACTTGTTTGTTATATTGATTCCAAGAAGCTCGTAGAATACGCATTGAATCCGTAATCATGGTGTAAGCATCATTAGCGTTGGTTGTTTCTGCCATATCGGACAAAGACTTCAAAAATTCTTGATTATTTTAAGCATTTTCATCACCATAACGTGGAGTAACTCGTATTAGATCTTCTTGCAATATTTGTGCACTGTTATCTATTATAACGTCATGATATAGGGGATTGTTATTTACGAGCCTCAAAGCTTCGTATACACGTGGGCGGGATATGTTATAATAAAGATACCATGTAAAGACAAAATATACTCGTCGAGAGTTATTCTCAGCAAGACCTATCATTTGATACCTATATTATTGGCACGAATAAAAGAAAATTATCCGCCATTTTGGGTGTTCCGCCATGGTAGATTTGGAATAACGTCATACAGTTAACCACGCATTGTCATGCATGAACGTGCATACAAAATTTCAACTCAATTGCTTAAAAATATCTGTTTCAAAATAGATTTTCAAGTTTTAGAAGTCCGCCATATTGGATTAAGAGTGACGTCACATCACACCCTTTAATTTGATACCCATATTGTAGGAATGCATTAAAAATAATTGATCCGCCATTGTGGGTATGCCGCCATGTTGGATTTAGAATGACGTCACACTGTTAATCATGCATTGTCATCCGAACTGAACGTGCTCACCAAATTTCAGCCCAATTGGTTGAGGGCAAGTGCCTTAAAATTGAGTTGTAAGATTTCACCCGAACAAACATACATTGCAAGTTAAATAAAAGCTTGTAATAATAAAAAGGCACCTTGACGTATTCACATTCCCTATGATGAATGTATCGTCGTCGTCGTCAGCCTAATTGCAGTCCACTGGTGGATGGAGACCTCCCCCAGAGCACGCGACATGGCTCGATATCCCGTTTTTGCCATCCAGTCACTACCAGCCGCCCTCTTTAAGTCATCGGTCCATCTGGCCGGACGGCGTCCAATGCTACATATAAACATGATTGTTATAAGTGTATATTATATACGTGATAATAAAACATACATATTTAAATACTTCACGACGCATTAACCTAGTTCCAGGCTATAGGTATTTATCCCGAAAATCTTGTTTTGTAGGCACTAAGTAACGGTATATAAATACATGGATAATTTATAGAAACACAACTCAGAAACAAACATCGATGTTTATAGCACAGTGAATATAGAAATGTCCATTAAAATATGTTATGATTTGGCCGCGTGGTGCCGGCAGAGTAGAATTTGTACCACCCCATGTCTGCCCATGGATATCGCACGAGGCGATTAAGGGTTTCCGAGAGGTGGGCAGCAGCGCCTCCCTTGTTGACAACATAGTCCAAAAATACAAGTGTCTATACAGTTCCATACATTACAACTCAGAGGTACGTATACGTCTACGCTTACGTGCACGCATACGCATCCGGTGTGCTCGAGGCTTTATTTTGATGATTATTTAACTACCAATTTACCGTAAAGTCGTCGATAAACGTCGTATCTTATAGTAAACCAAACAAAAGCTAGTATGTAAAATATCTGGTAAAAATATTAATAAACGTCGACAACAATATCACGTTATTTAAAACAAGACATCCAAGCTTAAGGTGCAGTGCGAATAGCGTTGTTTTTCCATTTAAATCTTACAGAATGGCAAGAAACTACTTGAATATTCAAAGTCCTTGCTGTATTTTTATGCAAATAAGTGTAGTGCTCAGCAAAAGCTTTTGTTTAAAATGAATGAAGCCAAAACGTTGAACGGTATAAATTAATCTTTGCTTTTAGGAATAATTTGGCAGTCCCGCCAAGAGAATGTACAACTGTATAGGAATCCGGGGTATATTAGTGAAATCATATTTGAAGTATATTTATCCGACTTCGCCGGGTGGAGGGTTATGCTTTTCGAGTGTATGTATATTTTTTTGGCACGGCCTAGGACCTAAATGGCTGATTGCATTAGAGTTTGAAAGATACCATCAGATTCGTCTTAATCATGAGAGTGCAGTGAGTGCAGATAAATGGAAGGCTTGAAATAACTAAAACTGAAGTCTTTCCGAAAGTGGGCGATAACGCCCGCTCGTAGGTGTTTATAGGCTACTTTTTATCCCGGGAAAATGTTTTGAACCCGGATAATTTTAACATTTTGTTTTTTCTGCCATCTATCCGTGGATGGAGTCGCGGGCGTCCACTAGTCTCTAAAAAAGTTGAGAGGTTTTTCTTAGGCAACGGGTGAGCCTACTGCCGCTTTTCGAACACAAATACAACGATCTAGAGACCGGTAATGAGTCTAATTGCGAGAACCTTATCCGTTATATATTTTTTAGATTCTTTGAACATATTTTACATTTTAGTTTGATTTTATAAAATCAAGTAAATCTCAGTCGCAAAGTTATATCTCTAAAATGAATAACCCTTACAACTTTGTTTGAATCTCAATATTCTTAAACCTCACCTCAATAGACTATAAAAATAAATTAAATTTTCCCATCTCGGCACCATTTGCCTCGCACAGGTTTTACAGTTCACGCGACAGTGTAGCGAATTACAGTGGTACGTTTTATGTGCGGGCACTGTCTTAATAGTATATATGTACTGTGGTGGCGCCACCATGATAAAGTTTTGACATGTTATCTATTTATTTTAAAGAATTTATGAACATACCTGAGTTGTTAAGGTGCTTACACTCATTGGTTATTGTGTGATACATTTGTATTTATGGATCAGTTGTAACTGTCCATTTGGGTTGATCATGTATTTAAAGTTATTCGTGTGCAACTTTTCAGTGGGGTTTGGCTCAGAATCATAGTCTGGAGTCAGCATATCAATATTTGCCTGACTCACGCCCTGTGTAAGGAATACAGGTTCTATATAGTGAACTATGTATTTTTATAGCATTTGGATTAACACAGCCTTTTTGTTACACCCTGTATAAACCATTATACAGAATGATTTTTGGTCGTCAACGTTCCCGAATACTACGGAATCTCCTCGTCATCACGATCATTTTTCTAGATGGAAGCATACATATCTAGTAAGTATCTGGTTTCCAATATATTAGGATCCAAAGTTGAGTAAATAGACTGCGTTTTTAATGTATATAGACGTGCGTAGCAAGATTTATTTACGAGAAATAATTATTATCTGTCTATGAAAAAACTAGCATTAACATAAACTGTACACTATAGATTTCGCCAGATCAAGTATTTTTCAAAAAAATTTACATCATTTCCCATCATTTTTTTGGTATAAACTACTTTATTTGATATATAGAGTACGTACCCTTCGTTAAGGGTGGCAACAAAAGAACATCCTGTATAGCCACCGTATATTGCTTAGGTCAATTGGTTTGTATTTCGTAGCATCAAGTATACTTCTACGAAATTCAATAGCAACCACGAGTAAAAGACTATTTAGCCGCGTGGTGCTGGCAGAGTAGACTTTGTACCCCCACCCCTGGCGGTTACGTTGCGTTTGTACGAGGCGATTAAGGGTTTCCGAGAGCTGGGCAGCAGTACCTCCCGTGCTGACAACATAGTCCAAAAATCAAATTGCGGTCACTAACCCGCCTGTCCAGCGTGGTGACTATGGGCAAAACCCCCCTATGGCATTAGCCTCGTGGCGTTCCCCGGGGGAGGTCTACGTCCAGCAGTGGACTGCAATAGGCTATTAGCAAAATAAAGGGTAACAATTTTACCTTTCCATGCCCATTTTGAGTTTCATGATAGCAGCTCAATTACTCATAATATATGTGTAGTATCAGCATTGTACCCTTGCTACGCCGGGGCGGGTTATTAGTGTACATATGTTTTGTTGAAATTAGGTAAAGTGGTCGAGGCGTCCTAGAACCGAATGGCTGGCCAGTATTTTGGACACGCCATCCAGCGGCCTTTTGGCCCACATTGCCAGCGGTGGAGGAGTTGCAGGCAATCTTCTATTTGTTAGTATGTCTTATTTTTAAGTTTTTATTCTGTATCCACCCAACTGTATAAATTATTATAATGATATAAATCATAATAATAAAGTCAATAAACACATCTTGAAGCTGGTAAAGTGAAGTACCTATATTTCGGGGTGGATTGGTGAAGGAGTATCATCAGGTGCAATGGGTAGCACATCATCATGGTCCACTGTGTAGTTAAATGTGATTCAGGTGTGACCAGTTTCACAATTAAGACGTGTGCACAGTACGGATTCCACAATCGGACTGAGCCCGCGCCAACTGAGCGCCCGGCTTGATACCTGAGTATGATTCATCCGAGCCTCGCACGACCGTGCACCGTCGCCTGATTCACAGAGTGACGACATTGTCTTAGTTCCGACCTGTTTACACTTGGGCTTCTAATAAGTGAAAGAGTATGATTTGAATTAAATTGGAGGGTTGCGCCGACATATATTTTTTTGCGATTGACTACGCCACCACATAGGTTTTGTAATTAAGGGTGACCAGGTATATGCGAGGCTCAAAGGTAAATAGACGTGAATAGAATTATTTAATTATTAATTATTGAATTGAAACTAATCGGCCAACCGGACGTATGGCATGTGGGGTTGAATTGCTATGGATTGCATTATGTTTATAAGTTTAGGTAGCCAGAATTGCTGGATCATGAAGGAAATGCTGCAGCATTCTTAAGTATATCGGGGACAGATGTTAATGATCAGTTACAAGCTCATCGTCTGAGAGAACGCTCCTGAGTTCCGTAGACGACGCTTACAATATGCATAGAAGAGAGATGCAGCAGCTGATGTACTCCAGTGAAGTCTCGCCTCGACTAAGGAGAAAACCTATATGGTATGTAATGAGTAATATATTAAAAACGCCTATAAAACATTTCACTGATTACACGTGTGAAGTACATTACGTCATGTACCATCAAACAAAATGTTTCTAATGAGTTTGTAATTTGAATAGAATGTGTGGTTTTAGGTTTCTCGTGTAGGTTTGTTTGCACTCGTTATGAAAACGTGTAAAACCTCATTTAGTATGACGCGTGACTTCAGTACGAAGGTTGCGGAGTTTATTCTTTAGATCATAGTTCCGGAGTCATCCTATGATGTCTCACACATTTAGACCCCTAGGGTGTTATTACAAAAGAGCACCTAAAGTTAGACTCGTTTTAAATATGACATTTGACAGCCAAATGTATAGAATATCCGTCAAATTTAGGCAATGTTTCGCTTAAATGATGCTTATATTCTTTTGTAATAACACCGCTAAAGTCTTGAATAGTAGTATCATGGCACAAGTAAATCATGGTTGTTAATCACCGTGTGTTTCACCTCTTGATATGATGAATATTGATATTTGTTTCCGAGTAATTGAGTATTATCTATGTAGTTTTATACGATTGCTTAGTACCCTTGACACAAGATCTTAGGGATCTTCTTAGTGTGGGGCTAGTTTAATGCACAAAAAATGTGTTGTCATACCACTTTATTTTATCATTATTTGTACTTTTTACATATTTTTTAATTATGTTATTTTATCATTACTTTTATATTTATATTTTGCTTAGTAGACATGCATGACGTCACTATCGGTTCCAACGAAAGACCAGCGCTGGCTGGTTACAGCCAGCAGTAAGCTGAGGTGGGACCGAGTTTGTGACAGAATACTTCCTCTAATGTAAATATTTGATTTTATTCTTTGTTATGTTTCTGTCTCAAATAAAGCTTTCATTAATTCATTCATAATGTATTGTGAAGTGTGTGAATATTATTTATTTACGCAGGTAATTTTACAATACCGGGATTCGATAATTCATAATTTAAATTAATTAAGTAAATCATCTTTCTGCAATGCATCTTTCCTCAATTATTTTTTTCTAGTATTTATTTATTTCTATATCTAAGATCTCACCAAACTTAAGCTTTGGTTTAAAAATTACAAAAGGTTACAAAAGTTTTGTTGCGTTGCCGTCATAAAGTGGCCGTGAAGGAACTTTCCATATGTTGGTAATATAGAGATAGCTGACATTTTGAATTTGACCGAACACATAAGACGTCATCGCTATTTCAGAAAACGGTAGCTACCTGTACACTAGAGATACTCGTATGCTATGGATGCGCTTGTAACCACTGATAAAATTAAATGATCATGAACCAAGCCGCGTGGTGCCGGCAGAGTAGAGTTTGTACCACCCCATGCCTGCCCGTACGAGGTGTAGGTGTAGAGGAGGGTATCGTACGAGGCGATTAAGGGTTTCCGGGAGGTGGGCAGAAGTGCCTTCCGTGCTGACAACATAGTCCGAAAATCATACTGCGGTCACCAACCCGCCTGCCCAGCGTGGTGTCTATGGGCAAAACAGCCTGTGGCAGTAGCCTTGTGGCGTGCCTACTGGTATGTGTAAATTAATCGTGTTTTTTATGTGTCTATAAAAGTTTATTTCCCAACAGTAAAGGTAAAGCATAGAAATATTGTCGCATTTCGTCTAATGTGCCAAAATCTGTAAAGTTCTCTATAACTTATGTACTATAACTTGCAAGTAGCAAACTTGTTGCATTAAAATTTCAGAAAACGTATGAAACTTTAAAGGGTATGTCGTTTATAACAAAGTTTATGTTTCTTACTTTGAAGTTTGTACATACATACAGGATAAGGTACAAAATATGAGACACGATTCCTATCTATCTATACATCTATACTAATTGTAAAAAAAATACATATAATAAAATTGTAATGGATCGATGTTTGTGCACGCTAATCTCAGAAACGGCTGGACCGATTTCAATGCAGTTTTCAAGAATATATTGTGACAGGTCCACTTAACATATAGGCTACTTTTTATCCCGGGAAAATATTTTTATCCCGGATAATTTTGACATTTTGTTTTTTCTGCAGTCCATGCGGACGGAGTCGCGGGCGTCCACTAGTAATAGTATATATTTCAATCCTACTAATATTATTTTTTAACTGTTACCTGCTGTTTAAACCCTCATTTATGTTGCATACAATTTTATTATGGCAACAAATTACTGGCATGGCCTAAACTGCCATTTAAGACACTACACATTTTTACTTGTAAGTTATCGCATATCAATAATAAAATTCCTTTTGAATGGTCAAGAAAACGGTATAATTGTAAATGAGGCTTTAGTTAAGTTGTTTGTCACTCATTGTATAGGGTTCCTATTGAAATTCTGTTACTCCATACTATAATGCTTATTCAACTGACTGGCTCTGCCCACCTGAGATAAGTGGCGACCCAGAGACCCTTGTTTGCCACCAAGTTGGGCACAACCTGCTGAGTAGACGCTAATTTATTGCAATTCGACGTGGAATCCTTTTAGTAGTCTTTTGTCTGAGATAAGATTTCTCTTGTTACGTTTATTTAGTTTAAGGGTGTGTTTGTGAGAATGATTGTAGTATTAGTTTGTTGAGATAAAAATGGAATACTTAGACCTTATAATAGATAGAAACACCTATAAGCTTTGAAGTTAACTGTATATAGTATTGAATGTTTAGCTGTAAATTATAAATATATCTGTTTAGCTAGCAACTCATTAAAAGGCGAACAAACTTAAAAATAATATGTAAATGAAGAGTATCAGTTATGTATAATACGTGTACCTATATAATATCGTATCTTAATAGTCGTTTGTTTCCTTTTGTAACATCTAGTTACGTCACAGTCGCCACATTAATGTGTCCTTGGTGATCTTATAACCTTCGATCATATCTGCCATAGATATAACTTTACGAGCGAATACAAAGGAATAAACGTTCACCACAGATACAAAATTATTTATATTAAACATTGTCGTGTTTTGTATTAGTGTTCCTGTATTCACTTTCCGTGCATCTATGTTAAAGGATATTTTTTACAAGAACTTTTGAATGAAAATTACATTTTCTACATCGAAACTAACAAGAGTTACCTAGGTGTTTATTTTAAGGTCAGAATCGACCACAATGTAATCTTTTACACAACCTACCTCTTATGTTTATTTCTTTTTCATGGCTGGTTTGCTGGAAGAAATCTTTTTAAGAGATAAGTAAGCCTTTGAACATCTTCCTTGTTTTTTTATTTGTGAAAACCTTATGTGTATTTAAAATAAAGATTAAGAATAATCTAAGATAAGTTAAGAAGTAAGTAGTTAAGAGCATTTTTACGATGTAGTAGGTAGCAACGCCTCTGCTAGTTTGATATCGAGTCCTGAGTTATAAAGCCAAATGGCGTAGCCAATAAACTAGGCTTATTTCGGCCATATGTCTAAAGATTAGACTTGTGTACGAAAATTCTAAGAAAATTATATGAAAAGAAAACCTAATCCTACTAAACCTTGCTTAAATTAATCTTTAACCTTAACTAGGATTTTCTTTACAGTTTCAAAAGTCCCACGACATATCTATGATGTTTTAGTATCAGTGTCTTTGACGCCAAATTTATTTTTGTTTTCGAAGTCAACCGCATAATAATACTATAACAATGAAATAAATAACTATTGCCCCATAAAATATCGCCAGATCTTCACTATTTTGCCTTCATTATTTGGGCTTTTGTAAAAATCTTTTAAAGATTTCGGACAATAGGGTCGTTTACAGTTTTTCTATTTGTATTTATATCGAAAGACCATAAAATAAAAGAAACATTTGCGAAAGAAAAACTTCGCTAGCGTGAAAACTTTCCGGGATAAAACAAATTCCAAAATCACAATTTTAGACTTGCCAAAAAACGCACCATACATGGGGCATACTAAGGCCCACGTTCATCAACGTTCGATTAAGCAAAACGTCCGATTAATGTTTTTGAAAGGGTGTTTATTGACGCTTTTTCATATGACAAATGTTGTTAATAAATATTTATTATTAGTTAATAATTTTACATGTGTTTAATGGTAATAATCTTATACATTAGTGGTCATAGAACATCTTTAAAATCTGCTAACCGAGCGATTACATTAATCGAACGTTGATGAACGCGGGCCTAAAAGTTTTGCACTTCTAGCTAATCGGAACTATTTGAATTTCGAATGTTTTTCTTCTTAGTAATAAAGGAAAATAATTGGCGGAAAATCATTTGTCAATTGTTTTTTATCTCACATCAAAGTTCTACGTACGCAAAGAAAATGGAATTAAGTCGAAAAGATTTTAGAGCAATGATTTTTGATGATCTTAAAAGTTATCTCTCTCCGCAAGACTGTGCCGCTCGTCTTCAAAATGCTTTTGGGAGAGAAACACCTTGTTTGAGCACCGTGAGGCGATGGTTTGCTGAATTTGAGAGAGGTCTGGTTTCTTTACATGACGAATTTCGCGAAGAGCGGCCTTCAACTGCCGTCAACGAAAACAATGTGGCTACTGTTAAGCGGCTAATTGAAGAAAACCCGCGGATTCCCCATGAGACAATTCGGGGAATATTGGGGATTGGTATGAGCCAAATTCAGAAAATTTTACACGAAGAATTGAAAGTTCGGAATCTTTGTTGTCGTTGGATCCCTCATGAACTGACAGCGAAGCAGAAGCGGGCTCGCGTGAAATGGTATTCACAGATAATAATGAAGTACGACCACGGACATTCTAATGCTGCTTATGACAATCTCACAGGAGACGAAACGTGGATTTATTGTTTTGAACCCAAAAAGAAACAGCAATCTTGTGAATGGGTGTTGAAAAATAAAAACAGGCCAACAAAAGTGAGGCAGGCGAGAAACGTTGGTAAAAAAATGATCGCATTTTTTTTCTCAGCTACAGGTCCCATCTGTACAATTTTACTTGAAAATCAAAAGAGTGTTAATTCGGAGTGGTATTCTACCATTTGGTTCGCGAAAGACGACCAAAAAGCCGCGTTCTCCTACATCATGACAACGCTTCTTCACACGCGACCAACAAAACTAAGTCATTTTTAGCTTCCGAAAAAGTACAACTCGTCACCCATCCTGCACATAGCCCCGACCTAGCACCCTGTGATTTCTGTATTTTCTCCAAAATCAAAGATTTGATGAGAGGTTTCACTTTTACCAACTAAGAAGAGGCAGTGATAGCGTTCAACCAGCACGTAGAAAACATGCCGTAAGATCTGGGGTCTCCTGTTTTAAAAAAATGTTCGATTTCATGAAAAATGTTTAAAATTTAAAGAAGAGTATTTTGAAAAGCAATAAACATAATATTTTGGTTATAACATGTTGTTTTTTTAGGTTACGCAAAACTTTTAGTGTGACCTACGTACAAACGGCTGCCGCGATATAACGTCACTCTTTCAGTAGGTAACTTGTATGCGCGTAAAAGAACTTTTGTGCTACAGCTATATTAAATTAAATGTTGCGTTTATAAATATGGTCACAAAACAAAAGTTGCTGTAAATTATGCAGGTGGACATATTATGATGTTGTAATTTTCAATTAAATTCACATTTGAAAAATGGACTTGCCCACTTAACTTTGAAGGTTTATTACTTAATGAAATTGTAATTTTATAAATATGTATGATTTTGATGATTTACTCTGATAAGCATAAAATGTCATTAAAATTTCACCATAGTCAATTTCCCTTTTTTTTTACGTATAACCGTAATATAATTGAACATGGAGTATACAGAATAACTTTACTTCGAGGATGATAAGTATTACACGTAAAAGTCTGGGTTTAAGTTCGGAGTAAACTCGGTTTAAATAATGAGATTTTTATAATAACACCGTATACGTTATATGCTCAGATATTAACTCCAATGTTTTTACACCAATCCAATCGCACAAAACTACATTACAGAGTTTTCATCCCCAATGCACGTACCAAGCAAACTTTTATTTCCGCACACGCGCGCGAAATTTCTGTGACCTAAATAATAATTCTTAAGTCTGACTGGACATATTTCGATAGAATTTTTTTCGCTGACGGTTTTGCACGATCCGGAGCGCCCCAGAACGATCGGCTGATTACTACGAGCCTAGCTGCAAGGCATTACAAACGGTTTATTAACCTTTTGCAAGTATTTGTGGGTTCATATTTCGTCGACGATATTTTGTAGATAAAATTTTATTAATGGCCGTTATTGCGTTCGATGAAGACTTATTTATGTTGAAGATCTAGTAGGAGTACGAGGAAATAGTGTTGAAAATCTCGTACTAAGCGAGAATAAATCAAATAAATCAATGATCAAACATACTGTAAAACAAAATCACATCCATCTATCTGTCCGTCCTTTTATATGCTTAGATTTTAGAAAACAACGCAATGGATTTCGATGGGGTTATATTAAATAGATACTAGTGATTTAAGGGAAAGGTTCATATGTATAACAAGAGGGTCCCTTGGCTTCGTACAGGTGCAATACCCCCTCACACGGATGAAGTCATGGGCGGCCGCTAGTCAATTATCAAGAAAAGGTGTACAAAAAGCACTTTACACCTGCATGCATACAATATTATAGTACCTATTATCAATAAAAATCTAACATTTTAATCCTAGCATATTTCAACCTTAAACTGAGACCATTACGACTACGACCTGTAGGGGTGAAGTTATTTACTTTTTCTTTATTCAAGTAAAGATTCGCTTCATAGATTAAATATAGGTAAATAATCCAATCACATTTGCAAGCTTCCTAGTCAAGAAAAATCAATAAATAATTTACTGCAAAACTTTTGGTAAGTGCCTACATCGTAAAATTTGAGGATCCATTCAGAAATAAGGGTAACTCACATTAGATTAACGTAGGGTTGAGCCGATCAAGGTAAATCACTGGAGTCCATTAACCCAAAACCATGACGTAGATTCAAAGGGCTCGCATAATAGGTGAATGTTAAGCCCCTGTCACATTAAGGTAAGGTTTATAAGAATAAGCTGAAACTAAGCTTCTACATATGCCAACTAGATTAGAGGGAACGCTTCTGCAAAATTATTGAGCCGAAACGCAACCACTAAAAAATGTGAGGCAATATTCACTTATCGATTGCGTAATAACAACAAAAATCTAAATATTTATTAAATATTTACTTACCCTTGCGTGAGTATTAAGTTATATTGTGCTTAAATGTGTCTAATGACTTCACCGTAAAGTGATAATTGCTTTATACGAGTACCGAGCTTCTACAAAACGGTTCCATTTCGATTTCGTTCCAGCTAAAATTTTTTGCGGTATCGACCCTTCCCTCCAGGTCACATACGTCATACGGGTCGGTGAGATTTTGGCACGGTAGAGCTATGGTTTCCTAGAATAGCCGCCATACGTATTCAAATACTGCACCCCCATAAGCCTTTTCCTTTAAGGCTGCTATATCAGGACGTGGTCATCCTTGGCGCTAAAATACGCTTCGGGTGGCGGGCCTTGGGGCAACCCCCATGCCCGGGCAAAATTCTCGGCGCACGATAACGCACCGGTAATTTAAGTGGTATTTAAAGGGGGCCACATGGGTCAGAGAGTCTGACCCATTTGGGAAGGGAAAGATGCGGCTGGCCGGGGGGACGCGGGCCGGTATTATCAGGGTGTACCCGGCTACTTGAGCTGCCACTGCCGCCGGCCAGTTCGCGAAAGAATAGGATCCAAAGATAAGCGACCTGACTCAAATTGTACATTTTTTAACTTTGAATGACCATTTCTATATAGCGTGTACTACATATCGCACCTTCGGTACAACAACGGCACAATTGTTGCATTTTTTGACAAATGTGCCCTTGTTCTACAGTAGAATAAGGACACAATTGCTTTTCGCATTTTTTTGACAATTGTGCCGTTGTTGCACCGAAGGTACGATATACAGGGTGTAACAAAATGGGTATGATAAGCGAAAAGCTATGTGTATAGCCAACTAAAAGTAACCCTCCCACAAAATTTAGACTCGAAAACACATGGTTATTTTTTCAGATAGTATTGTTACGTACTGGGTACGGGTGTTCGGAGCTGCCGATTAAAAGGTAGGTGTAAAACACTTTATTTGGTGGAGCAGGTTACAAAATTCCAGCACTAAACTATCATTTCCTTCACTATCACCATTTATCGCTTGTCTAGCATACCAATATTATAACCGAGATTATTCTAAGAACCCGGAAAAAGTAACCGAATTTGCGATCTATTTTTACCAGTAGCGACATCTAGTTGATCGTGTCGTAACTACATAGCGGGATTCTAACACTGTCCAAAGGAATCGATGTTGCGGACTACTTTTACCAATAGCGACATCTAGTTTATTATCGCGTAACTATACAGCCCGATTGTAACAGTATGGAGAATTTCTAAACAACTCAAGAATGTCCAAATAATCTTGGAAAATAAACATGTGATTTCGAGCCTCAAATTTTGGAAATAGGTTCTCTATAGTGGGCTATTTACAAGGCTTTTCGCTTAACATACCCCTTTTGTTACACCCTGTATAGACACGGCGGTGTTCCCGAATCAGGGTAGCCAGAACTGCAAGATCATAAAGGAGATTTACCAACAGCCGCGTACTGCATAGCGGGGACAAAAGTAAATATTCAGTGACAAGTTGCTAGCTTATCGCCTGAGAGAATGCCCGAGTTTCTTAGTCGACTCTTACAACATACATGGTAGGAGATGCAGCTGATGTATCCTAATAAATATAAGCTAACATAATAATAGTATAGCAACACTAATAGGTGATAAGCGGTACTAGCCCAGTGGTTAAGACGTGCACCTTCCAAGCGGGAGGCGTAAGTTCGATCCCAGTCACGGGCCTGTACCAATGAATTTATTTCATGCACAGATTTTAATGTTGTAAAATTGTCACTTAGCTCGTGCCTCGGAAAGCACGTAAAACCGTTGGTCCTGCGCCTGATCTCTCTCCGGTCGTGTCGGATTTCCGTCCCATCGGACTATGAGAGTAACGGAATAGAGAGTGCATCTGTGTTTGCGCACACACTTGTGCACTATAATATCTCTTGCGTACCTGGCTAATCTCCGAAGAGATTGGTCACCTTAGCCAAAATACGGTCGGAGATCATCATCATAGCAACACATTGATTCCTATCGGGCTAGTTCTATGCTCAGATCACCAAGTTATGATTCATAATGTTCAATCCTAAATCATATTTGGACGACTTTTAATAACATAACTAATATTATTTTTTCTTCTCAATGGTTAGAACATAATACAGTTATTAAAAATCAAATTATCATTAACAGGAAGAAGCGAACGTTAATACAAAGTAAATACCAGCAGGTATGGAGATAATTAAATTTCAAATGAAAACATAACGGGCATTTTTGGCCAGTTTAATTAAATTAGAACACATTTGCGAAATGAAATTCTGCCCGTTTTCAAATTGATTCAATCTGAGTATTTATGAAACGAATAAATGTATAAAAAAATTATACGTTCATACAAGTCATGGAAACTTTTAAAGTTGTTATTAGATACTATGTTATTACTAGTTACTACTAAGTTATTACTAAGCGGTGATAGCCGAGTGGTTAAGACGTGCACCTTCCAAGCGGGAGGCGTAAGTTCGATCCCAGTCACGGGCCTGTACCAATGAATTTATTTCATGTACAGATTTTAATGTTGTAAAATTGTCACTTAGCTCGTGCCTCGGAAAGCACGTAAAACCGTTGGTCCTGCGCCTGATCTCTCTCCGGTCGTGTCGGATTTCCGTCCCATCGGACTATGAGAGTAACGGAATAGAGAGTGCATCTGTGTTTGCGCACACACTTGTGCACTATAATATCTCCTGCGTACCTGGCCAATCTATGTAAAGATTGGTCGCCTTGACCGAAATACGGTCGGAGATCATCATCATTACTAGTTACAAATAACTAGTTTTTATTCACAGAATATAAAAATTCTACACGATATAATATCGTTACAAGAACATAAGACAGAAACTTCCTTACATCACAAAACAAGGATACTATTGTTCATGCTTATGACACATCTTATAAAGTATGTTTCATAACTTGGTAACATAGTCGGGACGTGTGTTTGGTGCTACATATATATATAAGATATATTAGATACTAGTGGACGCCCGCGACTTCGTTCGCGTGTACTGCAGAAAAAACAAAATGTCGAAATTATCCGGGATAAAAAGTAGCCTATGTGTTAATCCAGGGTATCAGCTACCTCCATACTACATAAATTTAATCAAAATCTCTCCAGCCGATTTTACGTGAAATGGTAACAAACATCCAACCATCCTTACAAACTTTCGCGTTTATAACCTCCTGACGCCCAAGCATAATTTTTGGTGGATGTCGAAAACGCCCAATGTTCTTAGACAAGTACATAAGCAGTTATAGTGCTTGACGCCCAAACATAAAAGTGTCTGAAAAACTATGATACAATGATTTACTTAACGGGATATTTTTTATGTGCTTTAGTGACATGCAAGAGAATATTATTTCGTCTGTCAGAACTTCAAAAAAAAAGTTCTTGTGGAAGGACATTGGGCTGCTATACCTAATGAAGGTATTGTTTTTATGTGTTTTAGTGAGCACATTGGGCTGTAATATAATTAAAACATTGAATGTAAATTTTAATATTTATTGTAAATATTACACACTGACTCATTATTCTTATAAATTAATCACATTCTTCATAAGAACTATTAATTCAGCCTCAAAATTATTTGGTTTATTAACTATAAATTAAGATTTAATTAAAGTAATAACACAAAATGACAAATTTTGCTTAAAAAACTTTAAAAAAATGTAATATAAAATTAACAAAAACACTATTATGAATGTAGTAAACATAAACGTAATCTGAGATCACATTAAAGGAACACGAAGTATTTCTTTATGACTTTAAAATTTTGTGAAATGAGAAAAAAAAAATTAAATCAAACAATTTAGGCATGAAACAGCCAGTAACAGTTTCGTTCGGAAGTCAAGCATAAAAACCAAGAAGAAGGTATAAAAGAGGAGGTGGAACTATGAAGTGAGTCGTGTGGCAATCGTGAGGCCATGACGTCATGATAGGGGCGGAGCTTCAGCGCCAGTGTAACGCAGTAGCTGTAACCACACGCTTGTGCTCCGAAATGTAACCGTATTAAAATTACAAAGACACTAGCGCTTTTATCAGAGTACTTTTTTACTTAGACGTAGAATAATATTACCATCTAGCGATGAGTAATTGCATTAGTAAAACAGTCTTGAACCATATTGATAATGAGCAAGTAGTTTGACTAGTCACTACAAGGTGGTTTCTATGTAAATGAGCAGGTCTACAGTGTTCAATGCTCCCCTCGTCCCATACTTCACACACGCTCCGCGGCACACTATTTTTGTATGAAAATATACTTAGCCGCTACTCCTCTTTTATTTTTTCTCCATGATAAAAACATATTACAAGTATAACAATGAATTCGAGACTTTTTGTAGTAACATTGTCGGCACCTAGATTGCTTATCAGCAATCACGGGCATGTGGTTGGCCCCCTGCACGCGTTTCCTTTTTGATGGGAGAGGAGCAGTAGGTCTACCTCTGCCCCGTGGTATATTTTCTTATAAGTCAGATCCATTTTTAACTTCGGAAGAAGTTGACATTGAAAAAGTATCAATTAAATACTCTCCTAGGGTGACATATTTTGGACGCGTGTAGTAGCATTAGACGAACCACAACCTCTTCCGGGCCGACCGTCACAACTACCACGGCTTCTGCGGCTACTCAGGACACGACCATTGCCATTACCCCGAATTCCCCGGCTGCCCCGACCTTCAGATCTGTCATGATTTGCTACATCGCGCGTACTGTGAGTGTCTTCATCTTCGCTGTCGTCGTCGCTTGAGCTAGATGAAATTCTTTCCTGCGGAGCTACATAAGGGGGATCGTCTAGATCTTCGTCGGATGACAAAAAGTCTTCTAAATCAGAATCGGCCAGCAACTTTTCGACGTCCTGTTCTCGAATCCCTAAAAAACACAGTATGTATTAACGCTCAATGTACTTCCACAAGAACAAAAAGCAAGAGACAGTTATTAGAATATACGCTCGCTGTTCTCACATAAGAACATATGATAACGAAACGAAATAAAACCAATTAAAAAACGAATTTGACAATAATATTACAACGTGCATACAATTTAGTATTTATCCTAATAATTTACTAAGATTTAGAGACTTTACTGACTAGATTACTTGAACAATTAAAGATTAAAACATACCCTTACCGTACGTGCGTTCCATGTTTGACAGTCTGATGTGCTTTGACAAGTGATTTCCGATTGGACCAGCTAACAATCACATGATCACAGTCCCGTAATTATCCACCAATTAGAAACCGCTATAAAAATATGGCCGCGCGCGGTAAAATTTGAAATATATGGACGAAACTATTTTGTTCTCGTATAAGACCACTGGGCTGAAATGACTTCGTACTATGATATTGACCTGGGCGGCAATCATGTATGATATTATGTCCTAGTCTGAGGTCAGTGGGCGTCAGGAGGATAATATTAGTAAGATTTCCATTTATAGGAATATATGCAGACATAGATTTATCACACGTTTACACAAGGCTGTGTTGTAGTGTGCTGCAGGATCACGAAGAAGATCTTACAGCCACGTTTCAACTCAGTAGCAACTTGTCATCTCATCGCCTGAACGCACCTGAGTTCAAATAGTCGAATCTTACGAAATTCGAATGGATATGGAGCATGTATTTTAGTAAAGTCTCGGATAAGCTTGGGGTTTCAGTGATTCTTTCTTTCTTTATTCTTTATTGCACACACACAAAAAGAAATATGGCATACAACATTAAAGAAGAGATGCATGTACAATGGCAAGCTTATCTCTACCAGAGATCTCTTCCAGCAAGCCAAGCAAGTAAAGAGAAATTGTTAACAACAGGGTAACAGGGTTTCAGTGATGTTAAATTAATCTATACTATAATAATAATATTATAAAGCTGAAGAGTTTGTTTGTTTGTTTGTTTCTTTGATTGAACGCGCTAATCTCCGGAACTACTGGGTCGAATTAAAAAATTCTTTTTGTGTTGGATAGTCCATTTATCGAGGAAGGCTTTAGGCTATATATCATCACAGTGCGACCAATAGGGACGAAGAATAAGAGGAAAATGTGGAAAAAACGGGGAAAATTATTCAACTTTGGAGACTTCCGTTGCGTGCGCTGCGTAAACGGTTCAAGTTATCCAAAAAATATGTATGAAAGAATAAAATGACGTAGAAATGATATGAAAGAAAAATTGAAGGTCTAGACTGCCTGATGCAGAACCCTTAGCAGCCCAGCTAAACTTTGAGAGATATGAAAATACCGTCTTAGGAAAAGTTGCTCAGCATGATAAACACTTTCTAATAACGTAATAAAATTGAAGGTCTAGATAACCTGATGCAGAACCCTTAACAGCCCAGCTAAATTTTGAGAGATATGAAAATACCGTCTTAGGAAAAGTTATTCAACATTTTAAAAGAATTTAATTCCCTGTTAAGTTATCTTTTGCTGTAACAATTAATAAATCACAGGGGCAAACGTTTAAACACGTTGGAATTGACTTACGTCAAGACTGCTTTTCACACGGCCAATTATATGTCGCGTTGTCAAGATCGGGTTGCGGAGAAAATCAGTATGTTCTTCTGCCACAAGAAAATAAAACAAAAAATATAATTTACGCAGAAGTACTTTAAAATATTTTATTCTGTTTGTTGACGCGGACGAAGTCGCGGGCAACAGCTATGTACGTATATATTCCTGTGTTGATGCAGGGTTTCAATAGAATACATCAGCTGTATCTCCGATCTTTAACATCAGCCCCCCTAGCATGACCACGCATCGTGGATATCGTAACGTACAATATCGTATCGAACCTATACAAAATTCAATATGGCGGCTATATTTATCATATTGTGACAGGCTACGAGTAAATGTCGATAAATCGGTTTATCATAACGTGTTTCACAGGCCATGCTAGGCTTGCAGATATCGTTATGCTAAACGTGGCTATATGATCTCATTTATGGGATCACAGGCGCGTATTACGTAATTTTATTTATGTTATAATTTCATTTACGTCTGTTTGCCTGTCTAAATGCAATCTTATGTATATACACATACATAAGATTGCATTTAGACAGGCAAACAGACGTAAATGAAATTATAACATAAATAAAATTCAACGTTGTTTTTACCCGACTGCGCCAGAACGAGGCTATTTTTTTTTCAAGTGTATGTTTACACGTATGTATGTATATTTCTACACGCTTTAGAGCAGGGGTTCCCAAACTTATTTTGTCTACTGCCCACTTTGAGAATAAATAATTTTTTAGCGCCCTCGTTTTTTCACCTACTTAAAACTACTATAACTACCAAGCCTCTACACAACACCCCAATTTTTTTCTGGGTCTCTTACCACCCCCCTTTAGGCCTACAGCGCCCATAAGGGGGCGTTATCGCCCACTTTGGGAAAGGCTGTCTAGAGTCTATTGGGTTGTCGCATTTGAGTTGATTTGTCTTAGTCGTAAAAGAGACACTGGGTCAAATTTTTACGCAATCATGTGTTTTTTTCTAATAAATGATATTGTATGTTCAAACTTTATCTCTTATTCAAAGTAGTATAGCACGTATCTAGAGACGTACAAAGTACAAAAATTATAAGAACAATATCACTAGAGGTGACACGCACGTGTTCTGGCGCGCGTCTTCTTTGAGAACTGCTTTGATTGCTCCTGGGACCTCAATTTGTGACTTGCGTTAAAATTCACGACCTAGTTCCTAAAGAATGATCACAAAGAGTGTCTGGAATAAGTTATTCGCAGAGTATGTAGCGTTTGACAGTTTTACCAACTCTCCTACATGGTTATGTAAATTCTGTTCGCGACAAGACTGATATAGTTGATTGATAGGTGGCTGGATTACTTGAGTTAATGTAATATACTTATTTAAAATATATTCACGTGCAAAAGGCGAAAAAGGTATCTCCAGCGCCAATGTTAAATACGCAACTGACATTTTTTTCCCATTTACCATTATCCTGACTACATCATTTAATATTAATTAAGTATCCTACCTGTCTTCATACTTCACATTCTGTTTTGTCTATTAGTTTTAATACTTTTGAGTTGCTTGTTAGGTCCCCGGGATTTTCTATGCTTTAATTGCTTTTTCTGATCGCCTCTGTTGATACTGGCTTATAGGAGTTGCAGAGGCGGGAATGAGTGGTAGGCCAACCCCGGCGATAGAATATATCAGCTGCATCTACTTCCGTGCATGTCGCAAGAGTCGACTTAGAAATTAAGAGGCATTCTCTTAGGTTACCAACTAGTTCCCAATCTTTTACATATGACGCCACCATGACAAACGTGAATGTAGAATAATATTTGCAATACTACAGTTCTAACACAACCTTGTGTATATGTGCCTATACATTACCATGTAACATCCAGAATTTATATTATGGAGAAGTGTTTTTATCTTAGTCAAGATATTATATATTATAAAATTATTAATAAATAAATTTTATAATATATAATATCTTGACTAAGATAAAAACACTTCTCCATAATATAATCCGTTAGGATATGGTTGATCGTTTCATCATTAAAACATTGTGCTGAGAGATTCAGCTTTGTTTGCCGAGATTTGGCTTATGTATAGCTATCTGGATGAAAAAATAACGTTTCCAATAATGTAATTTCAAAAAGAGATGGTAAAATTCGTCATCCGAGTAATTGACCCGGTGGCTCAGTGGTGAGAGCGCTGACACGCGGAATGCAGAGGTCGTGGGTTCGATTCCCACCCGGGTGAGGAATTTTTTCCATTTCTTTATTTATAATTTTATAATATATAATATCTTGACTAAGATAAAAACACTTCTCCATAATATAATCCGTTAGGATATGGTTGATCGTTTCATCATTAAAACATTGTGCTGAGGGATTCAGCTTTGTTTGCCGAGATTTGGCTTATGTATAGCTATCGGGATGAAAAAATAACGTTTCCAATAATGTAATTTCAAAAAGAGATGGTAAAATTCGTCATCCGAGTAATTGACCCGGTGGCTCAGTGGTGAGAGCGCTGACACGCGGAATGCAGAGGTCGTGGGTTCGATTCCCACCCGGGTGAGGAATTTTTTCCATTTCTTTATTAATAATTTTATAATATATAATATCTTGACTAAGATAAAAACACTTCTCCATAATATAATCCGTTAGGATATGGTTGATCGTTTCATCATTAAAACATTGTGCTGAGGGATTCAGCTTTGTTTGCCGAGATTTGGCTTATGTATAGCTATCGGGATGAAAAAATAACGTTTCCAATAATGTAATTTCAAAAAGAGATGGTAAAATTCGTCATCCGAGTAATTGACCCGGTGGCTCAGTGGTGAGAGCGCTGACACGCGGAATGCAGAGGTCGTGGGTTCGATTCCCACCCGGGTGAGGAATTTTTTCCATTTCTTTATTAATAATTCAGAATTTAGACATGCCTATACTTATACAGGGTGATTTTTGGTAATCAACGTTCCCGAAAACTACGGAATCTCCTCATCATCACGATCATTTTTCTCATGGAAGCATACCTGGGAAGTGTCTAGTTCCCAAGATATTAGGGTCCAAAGTTTAGTAAATAGACTGCGTTTTTCTGCATAAATGCACATTGACACGTGTAGCAAGATTTTTTTATGAGAAATACTTAATATCTGTCAATGAAAAAACTAGCATAAACACTGGACACTATAAATTTCGCCTGATTAAGTAATAAAAAATAATCAAAAAAGAATTTACATTGTTTCCCAGATTTTTTTTTGCATAAACTTACTTTATTTTATGTGTAGAGTACGTACCTTCGTTAAGGGTGGCAACGAAAAAAAGTTGACGTTTCTTTAAAAATACTGATTCAGGTCTGACACTAATGTGGTCGGCATTTTTCACACGACTTACACAGTAACCTATTCTTAAGGTGAACGTGAAAAATTCTAGAATCCAGGTCTCCAGTAATTTATGGGCCTGTCTGGAAAGTTTGCGATATTGCTTTGGTTAATGTTTCATTACTCGTACATACAGCGCCTTAAGTTGGTTTGAAAGATGTACTACATATTTCATCACGTATTTCAGTACATGTTGTATTTCAATACAGCCGTTGTCTATGTATGTATTAATAAGAATAGAAGCTGCATTTGACCACTTTCTGTTCTGTGTGTGCATAGATAATGTCAGTGTTCTGTGTGTGCATAGATAAGGGCATTGACTTTAATATGAGAACATTTTTCCAATACAGATTTGAACGCACAAGCTAAAGGCTCCCCATCTTTGGACTGCCTGTAACAGACGGCGCGTACGTACCTATATAATGATGTTACATGCGTGTAACTATTTGTGCCTCAGCATCCGCTTGGTTACACTCCTGAGAATGATCGATACATGATACCCGCACACCGAGTATCATCATTCATTATCATTTACAGCCCTGAGAAGTCCACTGTTGGACATAGGCCTCCCCCAACAACCTCCACTCCGACCGGTCGGAAGCAGCCTGCATCCAACCGACGCCCGCAACCTTGGCCAGGTCATCCGTCCACCTCGCGGGTGGCCTTCCCACGCTGCGCTTGCCGATACGTGGTATCCACTCTAGAACTTTCCGACTCCATCGGCTATCAGTTCTTCGAGCTATGTGCCCTGCCCATTGCCACTTCAGCTTGCTGGACCATTCAGCTATGTCGGTGATCTTTGTACGTCTGCGGATCTCCTCATTTCTGATTCGATCACGCAGAGAGATCCCAAGCATAACACCGAGTATATTAAATAATAAATAAGTCGACTAAGGCACCCGGGCACTTTCTCGGGCTATAATTCGCCAGCAACTTATTTTATGACCTGCTATGCTAAATGTGGCTGTGGGATCTCCTCTATGATCCTGCACGTTTAGCTATCCCCCTTCGCGAACACAGCCATATCTATGTATCCGGATGTAGATCCGGTATTCACGGTTGGCACGTTGGCAAACGTGAAAGATCAGTAACAATTTGCTATATCATTGCCAGAACACCCCTGATTTTATTAGTCGGCCCTTAGGACATACACAGAAGGGATGCAGCTGATGTGTTCTAGTGAAGCCCCACGCGAACTTTCAAAGGAACTGTTTGGAGTACCTCACTCTATTTAACTGCGTCAATTGGTGTCCTCAAAGTAAAATAGATGAACTAATACAAAGCTTCACAAAACTATTCCCCAGAGCTGGCGTTAGTCGCTAGCGAGTATAATCCTACTTTACCTCGAAAGTTTGTTGAATGGATGGATGGATGTTACTCTTTTACGCAAGAACTACTAAACGGATTTTTTTAATACTAGAAAATTAGCGGACGCCTCTTTCCCGGAGTGATAGGTGGAGATCATGGATGAGGTGTTCTTTTTACAACCTTTCTTTCTACTGTTTCGTTTTAGATTTTCTTTATCATATCCACATGCCCACCAAACCACCTTAATATACCTTTCTCAATTTTCGTTACAACGTCATTTACAATACACCTTATCCATAAAATATTCATTACATAAAGATATGGGATTCGATCCATAAAATAATGCTTTCAACTAATAATATATTCCTTTCCATCTTGCAGCGGTAAATTTTAAAACCCGCCAATGAAAACAAAGGATACGTGCCTCCAGATAGAAACGATTGGGTTATTGGGAAAAGGATTACCGGTGACCTCATTGCCGTTTGCCCCAGGTTGCTTTTACCCATGAATAGATAAATGCATCTAGATGCAATACCCCAAACATGAGAGGTGGAGAAGTGCTTTCCATCGGACTGGGCCTCTAGTACTTATTTGGCCTCTTTATGTCCAAGGCCTGGTATATACAAGTTGCAAGCGATATGCCATGAAAATAGCTAATAAATTAGATGTTCTATCCAATATGAACATTTGTCTAGATGAGACCTAGCTAGATTTTACGCTGTCGTAAAGTCTAGCACGCATTGCGGATTTTTCGTCGTTTCTTTCGAAACTCTACGCTATTTAAAAAGTCTGCTTCTCTGCGTGCAATAATAAAAATTAATGAATGGTTTTCGGTTTGGAATGCCCATAGAAAAATATTGTAAACACATTGATACTAGACAAACAGTATAGAATTACAGAAACAGATATAAAATTAAGTTAAAATATGGGTACGATAGTATAAATATAGAAATAAACATAGAGCATCATTTCATATGTATATTAGTATATCTGCAAAATATTGTGTTACATTCATCTCTATGCAATTGTAAATAATATATATTTTATTTAAACACCGCTTTTTGGTACTTATATGATAATGACTAAAGTAAAACAAGGATAAATTTCTGGTATATAAGTATATAAAATGCACTTCACATTATCTTTAGATATTCCCGTATCCCGCTTTACAAAAAGATACATGTCATACAAACTCGTACTAAAGCCTTTACAAAAATATAACGACGTATTTACACTGGAGCAAGCTAGTTTAAACGGCCCGAGCATTTTCACAAAGTACTCGGGAAATCCGGTTCAAAAGAAAAAATATGAATGGTTAAAACGTTTTATTTATTCAATCGCATTTTACACGTGAACCCATTTAAATTATAACGCAATATTTTATTTAATCACCCGTTTACTCTATCTTTGCAAAACATCCTTGAATTCCCTTTGATTTCTTCTTAATTGCCATCATAAAATCAAACAACTTGCTACGAGTTAATTACGTATTCGCAGTGATTTTGATCTTGATTATGTGTATCGAATTTTAAACTTGGCCTCGGATTAAATAGTTTGTGTCCGAAATTCGCCATTTTTTTTTCAACCTTATGTTATCTAAGGTTAAGCTATCTATACTAGGTACATGTCGTTGATAACGCCATTGATACAAAAACTAAATTACGCAGATTTATCAGTTTAAAATTATTTAAGCCCGTCCATGTAGGTTAAGTCAGACATTGACTTTAGTTGGTTATCCTGCTAAACCTAAGGCCCTAAAGACATCGAAAGTTGAAACCTACCTTTTGGTTAAGTTTAAAAATCTATATAAGAGCCGATAACTCCACTTAACTCTATAAACTTTTAGTTCTTGAAAAATTTCCGAGAAATTACTCTTTTCAAATCCCTCTCCCTAGCGGACCTAGCTCAAATTGACGGCGAGAAAACTGCGTATTCTCTCCAACATAAGTTTCATCTTAAACCTTTATCAAGATCGTACAAGGGTGTATGAGGTGAAAACCACTCGGTGATTTTATCATGCGCCTCTTCACATTATAAATCACGGTATTGTAATGAGTAATGACTCCCGCGTCAGGCTCGAATTCCGCATCCCGCAAGTAATCGCAGGAGTGTGTAAGGCCTCTTATCTACGTACCCAAGGGTTTGTATAAACGAACCCTATTGGCTTTTGTCCTTAACAAACATTACATATTAATATTTATAAATTAGTATGTAAATTTTCGTATGTTTGTTGGGATATCAAGTTCTGGCTGCTTAATTAACTAAGCATTACGAAATCATCTTAATTACTAAATCCTCATTTGGGAAGAAAATAATGAAGTGAAGGATTTTAACCCTATGTATTTGTAGAAATTAAGGACATTATTACCTCAAGTGTTGAGCTTGCTGAGCAAGTTTACATTTAATTAATTAATATCAATAATACCTTAACAATTATAGATCAATGCGTTGTGAAATAAGTGAATATTTTTATATCTCCGCTTAGTCACCTTTTTCAGGTATTGCAAAATATACTAACCTGTCACAGATATTTTCATGTAGCCCCGCTGTGAAGCCCCGCATCATCAGGACAGGATTTTTAATTTATTTTAAATAGTAATAAAATATTAAATATTATATTGTAGGTATTGATTGTAGAAAATTTAGGATTTTTTATTCCAAATTTGAAATTTTGTATGCAAAAAATCTCTCGAGATCGGTTATTGAAATTGGCTGTTAGTCAACCTTATTACTTTCCTTTTATATAAGTGGAATAAAAAGTCTATCGCTCATCGTTATACATGACAAACAGAATACTAATATTCAAAGCTAAAATATACAACGGGGAAATATAAACACAAGGAAAATAACAAAAACAGTAAAGAAAGACCTTCAAACATTTGTAGATAATAAAATAAAGAAAAATAAACAGTGATTTATTTGGAAGAAAAAAATATTGGAACGAATGTCTAGGACGCCGCATACAAGAGGAATAGTTGTACTTTATTATAATTTAATCCATTCCAAAGAAAAAGATCGTTGAAACGATTCATAAAAACATTGAAGTTCAATGCTACTACAATAACCTCATCTGCCTGCGAGGCTTTAACGCTAAAAGCTTATAATACCTACTTAAAATGGCTCGGTAACATCTTCCATTGGATTCATTACACGTAGCCAGATTGTTGTATTTATGCCTGAAAAGCGACGGTAGGCTCACCCCTTACCACGTAGGACTTAGGCTAACTGGTGAAAATTGGCTGTGTAAATTGTATACTACATAGGCAGCCTCTTTGGGGGGTGATGGGCGTGACTATTATGTAGTTCCTGGATCTTTTATCTTAAGCGGTAATTGATAGCAGGGAAAAAAGCGAAAAAATGTACCTTTAATCTCGCTGTACGCTCAGAGCTTAAACCTTTCAAAGAAAAGCGCATACTTTGAATTTTCAGATTCATGCACAAAGCATGTTAAAGGAAAAGATACTCGTATGTTACATATATCTTTTCTGCTTTACCTTCGTGTTGATGAAAAGGGAGATTATTCTATACTGTGTGCAATTCTTTTGCGAAAATATTTTCCTTTTAAAGCCATACCTTAAGATAAACGTGGTATAAAATACCTATACCCGTCTTTGTGAGATTAATAAAGTAATATTGCTTCAGTAGGTATAGCTATAGTATATTTTATTTAACCGGTTTTGTTGGAAATTTTACGCGAGTGTAAAATAAACACTGACAATTTTTTTGTTTACTTAATATATTTTCAGTCTCAGAAATAATGACATGTCGTAGCGAAAGACCACGCTTTTGCCTGTGTTTAGTTATTAGAGAAAAATCAGCAATAATTTAATTTTGCTTTTTCAATCATAAGTTCAAATTTCAATCACCGCAAACCATGTTATCAAGCTGTCATCATATAGTTATTTTCACGTTATTTTGTATGATTCAAAGTACCATTCAGAGTTCTCTGTCGAGTACCCTCAAGGGAAACGTTATGTGGAATACAAGCATAATCTCCAAGTAGAGACGTATTATTAATTTTAAAACCATTAGTAACGTATCATCTAATCACTGATCATTTACATCTGGTCCCGCCCGCTATGATAAACTTATGCTGTTCTAAAGCTGAGGAATCTCCTTTATGATCCTGCAGTTCTGGCTATCCCATTTCGGGAACACCGGCATTGTATTTGTATGAATGATTTAATCAGCTGCTTACAGGGACTTTTAGAACAATGCTGCTTTTTAAAGAAACTATTCAGTAGTGATAGTTAGAGAAAGTCATCAATAAAACTCTGTTAAAGACTAAAGTTTTTTCACATATATCTGGCTTCTATAACAGTCATCATCAGCCTATTGCTGGACGTAGGCCTCCCCTAGGGCACGCCACAAGACTGCCATGGGGGGTATTTGCCCATAGTCAACACGCTGGGCAGGCGGATTGGTGACCGCAGTTTGTATTTTGGACTATGTTGTCAATACGGGAGGCGCTGCTACTCACCTCCCGGAAACCCTTAATCGCCTCGTACGATACCCACGGGCAGACATGGGGTGGTACGAATTCTACTCTGCCGGCACCACGCGGCTAAGAATATTTTAGGTAAATTAAATTCCAAGATCATAAAGCACGAAAATCTGCGGCTTTGCTAGCTAGGAGATAATTTGGCACATCAATTTTAAGCTCAACTAATTTGGTGTCGAACTTCGGTCGCATTCGAGCTCGACTACGTTTTATTAGATTATACCGGATTTTGCATAAACTGCAGTTGGATGGAGATAATTACAGTATAATGAAGGGCTTCAAAGGGCTAATGACGTAATAACCTTATCTGCTAAAAGGTTAGCATTAATCTCATATTAAACGCATGTAATGTAATTGTGCTGTGTGGTGTCGACAGAGCAGAGTAGCACCACATACATTACACTACATATTGTAATAAGCTTATTTACTTAAAGAACTTTAATATTCACGCCCAGATCCGACAAGCCGTTTAGGATCTAGAGCAAGCCAAAGACACACACACACACATACAAACTTACATACATAGGTACTCTCGAAATACATAACCCCCCTGGTGCAGTCGGGTAAAAAACAATACGAGTACGGCGTGTACGCTAATTCTTGGCTCAACTAAACCTAAATTTTCGCATTCAGTGTAGGCTTAAATGACCATACAGAATTATGTTATAAAGTGCCTACAAAAATTGTATCATTTTCGTTCCCAAAATTTATATATCGAGTACAAATAGCTTAGTTACAAATCGAATCAATCATTCGGATGGGATGCCAAGAGCTTGACTCAATACTCGTACCTTGGCGGCCTAATTTCGGGCATTCAATTTTCATATTCATACCAAATATCCATGATTGGAAAAAAATATAGGATTCAAACAGAATCGGAATATATATTTTGTATTATAACGTTATAAGCTTATAATGACGAATTGAGATGACATTAGAATTTTTATGTGTTATATCTATTGTAATTTATACCGCCTCCAGCAATACGTTTCTGCCCGGGTAAAAGATAATAAAGGTCAGACTTTAGCTGATACTTTTGCAAGAAGAACCAAATGAAATAATAGCGTGACGTTGGCATGTGTCTCATTAGATTAATTCTGAATTACTAACCATATCTATATGGTGCCTAAGGGTAAGGAAACGATGAACAAGTAAGTATATGACGGCCGATTGGTCTAGTAGGTAGTGACCCTGCCTACGACGCCATAGGTCCTGGGTTCGAATCCCGGTAGGTGCAAACATTGATATGATGAATATTGATGTTTGTTTCCGAGTCATGGATGTTTCTATACAATTATTTATATACCGACTGTGCTAGGGATCTTAGTGTGGGACTAGGTTAATGTGTTTTGTAGTGTAAAAAAAAAAAAAAAAAAAAAAAAAAAATTTTTAGTAAACAAAAGTAAAATAGCAAAAACAATTATGATGTGCTAATCTCTAGGAGAGATTTCCCATACATCAAAGAAAAGATACAGTATAAAAGATAGCTATCTGATATTCTTATAAGTTTTGAAACTGATGTAAAATTAATTAATATGAAATAGAATATAAGGCAAGTTTCAAGTACCAGCAGCAGTAGGTATTCTATTGCTGCCGTCTAAAAAACCGCAAGTCTTTATAATACCTATTATAGTAACAGTATCGCCTTTTCTATTACCTACCTATATAATAAGTACCAAGATTTTATTTATTACGCATATTAAAAAAAAAATCAAAATATTTATTTTTATAGTTTTTTGTGTACAACAAATAATAAAAAATAATATATTCTGGACTCTACTCTCTTAATCATCTAATAATGGATCGCTTCGACATCACCTCAATAATTTAAATACAAAATCACATTATACAGACGTCATTTCTTCCTTTGATCTGGCTCAGACCGAGTTCCTCAATGGCCATAAATCTAACACGTGTCAAAGGCAGGGTTATGAGCTCTTCATGAGGCAGACAGATTTTTATTATGTCAAATACATCTAATGCTATAAACGGAAAAGCGAGGTGTATATTTCTCTCTGTGATTCTTTTAGTTTTATTTCATAATCATGTCTCAATCGATTTTCACGGTGATTGCTTCGTATAAATAAATCTAATATATCAAAATTTATGATGAAATTCACACCGAAATATAGACTTATGACTTGGCTGGCTACACATATACACCTGGCTGTGTTCCCGAAATGGGGTAGCCAGCATTGCCGGATCCTAATGAAGATATTACAGCCACGTTAAGTATAGCGGGGATAGGTGTTAATGATCAGTACCTAGTTGCTAGCTTATCGCCTGAGAGAATGCTAGAGTTCCTTAGACGTCAAGAAATGCAAAATTTAGGTATATTCTAGTGCAATCCCATAAGCAAGGGAGTTATAAAACAAACAAGTTCTAAAAGCCCAAGACACAGATCCAATTTTATTCAAAAATCTACAGATATAATTGACTCGCAACACAATTATATTTAAGGGTTGGCAAAAATTACGCCGATACCCCAACGGCGGCGGGGGAAAATTGGAGAGCAAATTGAGCTTGCTCCCAGTCGATTCACCGCATTATACAGAAAAAAATACTGTTATAATGACACTGGGCCAGCTGATAAGTACTGCGGGCATCAAAGAAATAATAAACATCATTACGCCATGTCAAAAGCTTGCAAAGCACAATGATTAATGGACCACATCAGCTGACTTTGATTTGTTAGATAGATTTTTCAGTAACCGTAAAGTTTACCGACGTACAAGTCTTAGTGTGTATGTCATAGGTGTACGTTTAAACGTATGAATTAACTTTTTTGACAAAACACTTAGGTGTACACACAGCATTGTTCCTTAAATGGGGTAGCCAGAGAACGGCGGATTGGATAGGTTTATTTATGCACTGAATACATTAATAGTGTCTCCAACTTTTCGGTAATGGACTCATGACCAATCTCAACGGAATTCAGTCAACTGCGCAGGAGATATTATAATGAACAATAAATAAATAAAATGCGCAAACACAGGTGAATTCTCTATTTTCTCACTCAGTACGACACGACCGGAGAGAGATCAGGCGCAGAACCAACAGTTTACGTGCTTACCAGGGCACAAGGTACTTAAGTGAAATTAATCACTAAATGTTATCATGATTTTTTGACCATTTTTACGAAAATCATTAATATTATTCTTCTATTTCAGCCTATTGGAGTCCACTGCTGACATAGGCCACCCCAAGGGCTCGCCATAAAGCTACTGCCATAGGAGGATTTTTGTCAATAGTCACCACGCTGGGCAGGTGGATTGGTGACCGCAGTCTGATTTTTGGACTATGTTGTCAGCACGGGAGGCGCTGACCGCCTCCCGGAAACCTTTAATCGCTTCGTACGATACCCACGGGCAAGCATAGGGTCGTACAAACTCTACTCTACTGGCACCACGCGGCTTAAATCATTATCCCAAACTAAAATTAGATATACCTCCAACAATTATGCTTATCCAAACATGGGACGTTGAGCCTCAAGATTACATTCGGCAAAATAAATAAACATGTTTGTTTCTTCGAGTTGAAACTATTTCTGTTTCAGGCAATTTCTGTATGCAAATTACCTACGTCCCTGACGTTACATGTACAGTATTGCACAGGATGTTTTTCTCATCGCCAGAGAATGTCTTATTTATCGATTTACAGAATGTTTTCTATGTATATGATTGGGATTGCATAACAAACTCCTTCTTATTACACTTTGTATTTTTTCCCGAAAGTAGTGATAGGCTCATCCCTTACCACGTAGAGGTTAGAACTTAGAAAATAGACATCACACTTGTAACTTCAATGAGTTTGTGATATTTTGTATGGAATAATCTGAATTTAAAATTCGGACAACCTTGGACTAAAGAGATGGATTTTTTAATTAATCTGTATAAAAAGCCTATTAGCCAAGTGAAACCTTTTATTCCTTTATTTAAGCTTTAGTTTACATTCTTTAATTATTACCCTTGATTAAATTTACAACATTCCGATTTAGTCTTCCATCGTGAATCCTGTCATCGATAAAATTTAATTCTTTTACAATTTCGTAAAATAAATCATTTTAGGAGAAAAGCTTTAGCTGACGTTTTCGTCTGATTAAATTAAATTTTTGTTTCCAAATCCTTAATAATATTTATAAATGCGACAGTAACTCTATCTATCTGTCTGGCTTTGACGCCAAAACTACTAAACAGATTGAAACGAAATTTGGTACACAGGTAGTCTGGGGCCTTAAAAAGGACATAGGCTACTTTTAGGGTAGATAATTTAGAAATTTTGTTTTATTTTGCAATCTAAGTGGACGGTGTGGCAGGCGTCCACTAGTTCACAATAATATTGTAAATTTTTCAGATAGAATTCTTTTACTACTGCCTTCAATGCACCCGGATAAATGGGCGGAATCCTGAAGATGGACATCATCGTTGAGGCAGGCCAAGTATGAGATGATGTGAGGACCTGGAGGATCTTTCGCAATGCAGGAGAAGGAGGAAAAGTGTGGGCGAGCGACCTTTGCCCAACAGTGGAAAACACTACATGTTTATTTAAAAAATGTGTATTTGAAACATTATTACATACATAAGTATTTTCTCAACAATATCGGTGCTATTACGAAAGTATTTAGGCACTGTACAAAACAATGCCTTTTTTACTGATATTCCATACATTTTGCTGTCAAAACTCGTTTTAAACAGTGCCTAATTTAGACGCGGATTTATAATAATATCATGAGTTTTGTGGGTATTGTGTTATCTTATAGTGCTAAAAGTTAATTGCAATTTAAAAAAGATATTTCAGGCAACTCAAAATATAGATCTTAGGGTCTCTTCCTTGGGGGTTTAAGTGGTCTTCATAGGCGTGAAGATAGGTTTATTCTTTCTTTATTCTATGGTTATAACAAAGTAGTTAAATCAACTGATACATTGATATTATTATGCTCTTTTTTTAAATGATATAGATTTTTCATAATTAATATGAAAATATTGTATTTAAAAGAGTAAACATCGTATAGGTCAGAAAATTCCAGTAGGTATACCTAATATAGCAACATTTAGGTCATGAAGATCGACCTATTTCTAATCTTGTTATAACAATTTCAAAGACATCATTCCACATGGTCCATCTTTTCCCCATAAATTGCTCATTATTTAATCGAAGCCAACTTTCGGGTCAATAAAATCCACATTTTCCGCATTAAAATATAGCAGTATTAAAATTACAATCAATAAACGGTTTAAATCAAAAAATTATGAATATACTATACAAAAAAAAAGTTCCCGTACAAAAAAAAATCCCGTACAAAAAAACAACCTCACAAACTTTCTCCCGATAATATTCCCGCCCAACTTAACTCACTTAACTCAACCACATTAAAAAAAATCCAAAACCCATGCACCAAACCCAGCATAAAGGAAACCGAAGAAAAACCCGACCAATCAAACAAATGGAGCGTATATGTATCGACACTTTGACGTTCGGGGCACTCACCGTTTTTTTTAATCACATTTGATGAGATGCGGCAAAGTCGACGGTTCACACTCGCGACGTTGAATTTCGAACGACGTGCGACGATACGTCCTATATCAATGACGTCCCGCGCGAGACTGTGGCCGCGCAGTCTCCATGCGCTATGGCGGATCTTGGTGCCAGATAACTAGGGTTGCCACCCATATAAAGCCTTTTGTTAAAACGCTATTTTACATTGAATTTATCCCGAAGCCATGGCCGCGTGGACTGCAAAAAGAAAAACAAAATGACTAAGCTTTCCGAGAAAAAATCCGGCACTAGTTACTCAGGCTTTAGACTACCTGCACCAAATTTCATTTGAATCGGTTTGTAGTATTGGTGTGAAAGCGCGACAGATAGATAGAGTTAGTTTTGCATTTATAATAATAGTAAGCATTGTATCGTCCATTACTATTTACAAGATAAAATTTTCAACTGGTCCTTACGACCTTCGTTGAATTGAGTAGAAATACGAATTATAAATTCATATAGGTATTTGTCAATTATAGCAATTGGGTTATTTTCGTTACACACCTAATTAAGAGTCGTAGGTTACATTATGGCTATGTATATGTATGGGTATTGTGCATGTATACAAAATACCTGGAGGTCTACTCTGAAGTGACGATAAACGAAGTATCGGCCGAATATCGAGGTGTTTCCTACTACGAACTTCCTTCGATCGGATCAGTCGCGCCGTTTCTTCATTCGGTCCGATTGAACTCTATTTGACAGGTATAAGGCTAGATAATAGAAAGCTTATAATATTAGTCAATGTGAATTATTCTCTATGGTTCCGAATGAGTTGTGAACTCAGATGGATGAATCCGAAGCAATTTCGTAGTAGGGTCAAAGGCTGTCAAAGGCTTCGATACGGTCGGGCTTCGGTCGGACCGAAAAATATTCGAAAGCGGCATTTCAGAGTAGACCCCCTGGTTGACAACCCTATCGTAACCCAAATGAGCCGTAGCCGGGTTCGTAGCGCGTAGCAGAGCTCGTAGTAATGCTACGAACTTTTCTTACTTGCATGTTGCTGTTTGCTATTAACTACTTTTGGGTTTCCGAAGTGTTTTTTATTTTTAATAAAAACTATTTTATACAAGTGAATGTTCTTGTACTTCCGGACTTCACTCTCAGCTAGAAAATTGTTACTGATCTTTAAAATATGACCCAGCTATGGTAAATGAGACTGTAGAATATCCTCAGCGATGCTGCAGTTTTAGCTATCCCATTTTACGGACACAACCGTGTTTATATTTATATAAAGCAATACTTTCTACGGAAAATTCTTTGCAAAAGGTCGGGGTATGATTGGATTAAGTAGAAAGATATTTGTCGAGAAAACGGATATAAAATTACTTTTACCTATAATATTTTTATTGCGGAAAAAAGGCAAGTAAATGATAACTTTCACAATATGTTATACGTCAAACGAATATACCAGTATACTTTATAAGGTTTTTTCATAAAAAATTAACCAAAAAATAAATATTTGTGAAAAAGAAAAAAAAAACACGAGGTTTTCAACAGCGAGTTTATAAATGCCCTTAGGATAGTACTAACTCGGCATTGCGCCATAGATACATAAAAATTAAAGACGGCATCAATTTTATTTGAATGATTTTGGGCGTAAAATGGGACCCTGCTTTTCTAGTTCAACGTTTGAATCTCTGTAGAGTGAAAATATTACTTTTGTGTTGGTTAAGATTGAAAATTGAGTTCTGAAATTTCAATGTTTTTATATTATAACACTTGCTATTTCCCTTGACATACTTTCTCCGTATGTACGCAAAGTTCCGATAAATTTGTTAATTAACTTGAAAAAGTAACAAACGAACTCATTTTTTTTTGCTTTTACAATATTAATTAGGATTTGTTAAAAATGAAAAATATTTTCTATCAACATTTCTACAACCTATGAAATATACTCGTACGTATAATCTTCGATTTTCTTAAACTACAATAAAATTATTAGTAAAATATAGAATTTTTATGAAATAAAAAGCTTTTAAGCCCCGAGCACACCGGGTGCGTAGGCGTACACGTAAGCGTAGACGTCAAGCGGTGTGGCCTATCTTATACAGTTCCATACATTGCAATTCAGCGATACGTGCACGTGTACGCACACATCTTCGCTTACGCATTTGGTATGCTCGAGGCTTTAATTTATTTTTGTAATTTAACATAAACAATTTTTTTCATTTCTTAATATTATTTATATAATAAGCAACATAATTAACTAGCCAACAAAATACGCTTCTTTGTGCCGAATATAGTCGGAATATATATTGTATAGCTTGACCGTATTCTACAAGGTAAAACTTTATAGGTTAGCTACAGTACTGAAAATTTATTCGTTTTCGTGAAAAATTACTCTGAATATTTAATTTTTTATTTATAGAAGATGAAAATGCGGTTTTAGATATAACGGTCTAATGGAAACGTTTTATTCTAATGAAAGCGATTTCTATTTTTTACCTTTCAACCTTTTCTTTGTTTTAATTTAAATTTGTAATCTTTTTCCAGATTTAAAACTATTGACAGGTTTAGATATAATGAACGTTCAAATTGAATTTTCTTATCGAAAAAAATATAAGAGGATTATATACCAAACTTTTTATTTGTAACATTGTACAATAAATTAAAATATTTGCATGCCCAATTTTTGGCGAAACATGTCTCTGATCTAATAATGTAATAATTACTTTATTGTACCATGTTTTGAGCAAATAAATAATCATTCTATATATTTTTTTTTATCTGAAGTGGCAATGGGCAGGGCACATAGCTCGAAGAACTGATGGCCGATGGAGTCGGAAAGTTCTAGGGTGGATACCACGTATCGGCAAATGCAGCGTGGGAACGCCACCCGCGAGGTGGACAGACAACCTGGCCAAGGTCGAGGGCGTCGGTTGGATGCAGGCTGCTTTCGACCGGTCGGAGTGGAGGTTTTTGGGGGAGGCCTATGTCCAACAGTGGACTTCTCAGGGCTGTAAATGATGATGATGATGATTTATATTTTTCAAAATATTTCATGTGATGAAATTTTATAAATTACTCGCAAAATATCACTATTGTTTATATTCTTCTATGCTGCTCTGGGAGTGAAAAAAAAACGTATAATACTACAGCTGCTTCTCTTCCCGGGCATACTGTACAATTCAGTAGAGGGACAAGAGGGTCCTGGTGTTTTGTAGGCGATGGTCTGACCACCTGTCACTACTAACCAAACTTGTACATCTCAACTATACTCTCAAAATTGGTCAGAAGAGGCACCATGTGGATCTATCGGCCCTTGGTGCTCTGTCTACCCCGTAAGGGATAAAGGCGTGATTATATGTATGTATGTATCACTATTGTGGGTACGAAAGTTGTAATAAAGTGTATATTGTATATATATACCTTGCTGTGTTCTTTTAATCGTGAAGGAAATAAAGTTATTACCTATTATAATATTCGTTCTTTATTATATTCCTTCAGGGAAACACTTTGAACACCTAATTTATTCTCAATATACCGATACCGACGCTTTTTTAGTATATTAAGTAATAAATTAATAATTTATGAAGCCTAAACACAAAACAGGGTTCTCATATTTTATATATATGTACATTATATAACAGCAATAACATTTAGACCGTTAGGTATTGTTTCCACCCGCTGAAATATTTTATAATTTTTAATATGACTTTGTATTGGAGAAAAGCTCACTGTGTAGTACCTACTTCTATAGCGGTAATATTAGTATGTTACTATGTTTAAAGATTAACTAGGCATAGATGCCCACAACTTAAATATTAGTATTTCTATTCGTCCCGTTTCCGTGAGTATTTAGGAAATCTTTGAGAGTGTCAGAATGAAACGTGTCGTCGCCAGTTACAGGATCATCGTGCTATTTATCGAATGATCTAGTAAATGTATAAGTTCTAGTTCAAGTCGATCCATTATCAAGCGCTTCGTAAAAAGAAAAATCCACAGACGTACTCGCATGTGAAACATATGTTAATATCGTCTGTCTTGGCACAAAGCGCATCTGCATGGTTATTCTGAAATATGATTGTGAGTCCAATCCAATCCGAAACAAATTTACATATACTTAGTATGTAGGTAGTGTGGGTAGATAGATGTAAGTATAGAAAGAAAAGAAAACATAACAGATAATAAATTAGGCGAGATAGCAGAGACAAAGTACAGAGAGATATAGATAGATCCGGTATGGTTAGATAGAAGTTTCTCAATAATTTATCAATATCATAAATAATTAATTTAAGCATTCAGATTCTGATTGGAAATATGCCGCTTCCAACAGGTCGCAATGAAGGTTTTTGCGGCAGGCCTATGTTCAGCAGTGAAATTAGACGGCTCAAAAGATGCTGATGATTATGATTCAGATTTCTACCTATATTTTTGCTATCAGGTATACAGTTATATTTACCAAGCCTTTACCAAGAGTTTTTAATCGTGAATACATAATATATTAAGAATACGGGTAAAATATAGAAACAACATGCGTCCACTACCAACATCGATATTCACCATAATTTTGTGGCTAACATCTTGTCACCTATATACAACTTATATAACAATCGCTAAAACGCCCCAAAAATAACAACCGAATTGAATAAAAATCATAGAATAGGCCCGTACATAGAAGCATTTGGAAAAAAGGACTCCGACGGACGGATGGCCGAGCGACGAGAGTGTTCCGGCTCGTTTTCAGAGAATGGAAAACTGAAAGAACAAAGTCTTTGCTGAAAAATCCGTTCACTGTTGTATGCTACTATAGGTTTATTGAATTTTACAATGGTAATTGTATCAAAGTGATATTACTACAGGCTTATTCACGCAATAATGGATGATGGATCTTTGTACCGTTTTTCGGCAGAGAAATAATGTTTGACTTGTTTTTCATGCAATTCGTTTGTTGAATACCTATGTGATCAAAAATGGATTTTTTGGTAAATGAATCCATATTTTTTATTGAATCAGGTTCGATAAAAAACTCAGTTACACGCTGCATTCGAAGACGTTTAATGATTAATAAGTAAGTTGAGAGTGACAGCTTCAGAACTTGGGGCGTTCTCTCAAGCGATGAGCTAGCACCTTGTCACAGATCTGCCCCCGCTAAACGTGGTTGTAGGCTCTCGTTTATTATCCTGTAGTTCTGGCTAGCCCAATTCGGGAATAAATCCGTGCTATATCACAGTATGAGTGACAGCCGGGCAGATACTGAAATGCTGAACAAGTACAATTTATGTTATACGAGAGGTTTTTACTCAAAGGAAATACATTTTAAGTAATTTGTTTCTTTTTTGCAATTTGTAGTGGTTTTCGCTTCAGAATCATATGAATGGTACAAGCCATTCTAATATATTTTTGTTTCCAAAAAAGCCTTCTATGCTGCTCTGGGAGTAAAAAAATACTACAGCTGCTTCTCTTCCCGGGCATACTGTACAAGCCAGTAGAGGGACAAGAGGGTCTTGGTGTTTTGTAGGCGATGGGCTGACCACCTGTCACTACTAACCGAACTTGTACATCTCAACTATACCCTAAAATTTGGTCAGAAGTGGCACCATGTGGTTCTATCGGCCCTTAGTGCTCTGCCTACCCCGTAAGGGATAAAGGAGTGATTATATGTATGTATATATCTATGTATGTTCCAGAAAAGCCGTAGTCGTGTCGTTATCGTATCGTGGTCGTATCGTGGCCGTGTTGTCTAGTGGAAAAACGCCCATTGCAGTACAGAACTATGTCATACCGCCTGGCCCAATTTGACCCAGAATAACGGTTCTGATCATGATTTTCTATGCCTAACTATGTATTTATATACCTACCGTTGCCTAGTACCCACGACACAAGACCTGTGGGTCTAGGTTAATGTGTTGTGAAGTGTGTTAATATTTATTTATTTATATATTCATTGTCTTAATTTGTATTTATAGGGATACTCAACCACCTAAATATTAATACAAATTTATTAAAAATAATAAATATAATATTTAGCGAACCCATGGCTATGATTTCAGTTCATGACAACAAAGCAAACGTAATAAAGTAATATGTGGCTTAACTGCGCAGTTGTTAGCGACATTATGAGACAGTCAAGTACGAGTACGGTTAACAGCTAATTGGATTATCATTATGATTAATAAGTAAATATTTATTTGATTTTTGAAAAGTACAACACATTAACCTAGTCCCACATTAAAATCTTATGTCGTGGACATAAGCAATGGTATGTAGGGTTTAACGAAAGGGACATCTTAGACAAAAAGCTATGAATATAGCCCACTACAAGGAATCTATACACAAAATTTGAGACTCAAAATCACATATCCACTTTTAGAGATTGATGGGCGAAATTCCTTAACTACTCGGTGTTCATGCAATCTTAAAAATTAATATGTGATTTCAAGTCTCAAATTTTGTGGACATTTTCATCCATTTTCGCATAACATACTCTTTCTTTTTGTTACATCCTGTGTGCAAAGGTAGCTACTATAACATAATAACATGTGATTATAACATACCATTTGTATAGTGACGTTGACTGTACAGGTTTATATTGAGTTAGTATTTAATTTTACGTTTACGTTACATAATTACACATGTACCTACTTGCTACAGGAAATTTAATTGCTGTATCTATTTAATTGTTCTTATGTTTAGCTTTTCAGTAATATTATGATAGCAAAGCGTATTAGAATTCCGTTTAATTGGATTTTTTTGTTGTGGTTCTTTAACTTGACAAAAAAGATAATTTAAAAAATCCTAAAACCCGACTGCGTTAAAAAGAACCAAACTATGTCAGTACATAATAAAAAACTGAAAAAAAAACAAGCACTTAGATGTCCGGTGGTCTAGAATTCTATAATATTATTATGGAATGAATACTATTGAAGAACATAAAATAAATAAATTAGCTAGCTAAATTTCAATGGATCCTGGCTGTTCAGTTGTTATGTAACGATCATTAGAAAATATTTTATGTTCTTTAATAGTATGCATTCCATAATAATATTATAGAATTATCCAAGGTTAATCCAAGGTGTTCGCTAACTCCATACCAAATTTTATTAAAATCGCTCCTTCCGTTTTTACGTGAAAGGGTAACAAACATCCATTCAATCCATCCATCCATCCATACTTACAAACTTTCGCGTTTATAATATTAGTAGGATAATCAAATTAATTTTAAATACCTACGTACTAAAATTAATTTTATATTTAAATACAAACTAGTTTTAAATTTTAAGTGTTATTTTATGTTGTGCCTATCAGTACTAATTCATGTTACAGTCATGTAATTGTTTATGCCTTCTATAAGTTAGTGATTGTTCTCTCTTGTGTAATTGTAAAGTAAATGAAATTGTATTAGGCGTTACAATTCGGAAGTTCAAACATTCACTATGGGATTGTAGTTAGTGAATCATGGCGATTGTAGTTAGTGCAAGTGCCTGTTGTCGCAATTATGAGTTATCAGATCCGAGGGTCAGTGGAGGGTGTAGGGCCTGGTGGTGGGCGCACCCATAGTGAATAATTGTAAAGTATAAAAAATGTAAATCCCTTTTTGGCTGTGGGATTTGTTCGTCAGTATCTATATTTGCATAGTAATTTAGAGCTGTGGATTTTGTATAACAAATAAATAAATAAATTTTATTAATCGCTTTTTTACTATTTTGTTGATCATTTTCATTTTACAGTCCTAGGATTTTCAATTCGAAACTTTCATGTCATACTAATTACTTATGGAATAGAAGTACAAACAGGTTAGAACTAAAGCCAATAAAACCTATGAGATTGTATTAACAGACGAGCCAAAAATAGGAACTCCCAAAGGTAAGAAAACTCCCTTACAAAACATGGCACACGAAGAAATAAATCTCTCGCCGTCCCTTTTAGTTATATTGTCCCCTCCAACTACGGAGTCCCGCGGATTCCAATTAAACTAAATAAAACCAATGAATAAGTCTCAGTGTTAGAACAACACTAGCGCCTATTATATTAGAGGACTTCCTACTTGGAACGAAGTGTAGGTAGGTAAACTATTTACCGTCTATGTGTAGCTGTCAACCCTTATTTAATGTAGTAATACCCAGAGGTCTATTTCGAGGCCTAACTTTATCATTTGCACGACGAAAATATTTTAATGGACAAGCATCTTGAAGACTATTCGATCTTGTGTCGTATTCCACTGGTATATAGGATGCGTTTAAATGGAAATAAATGTATTTGGAAAATGTATTTATATGACCACTATGAACAATAACTTGAATTATTTGTTTCTAATTATAGAAATTAAGGACGTGACGTTCTAATAGAAGATCTTTGGTGACAAAGCATCCTTAGACTAAACTAAATAAAACTTGGTTCCTAGCACATTATTTAACTTTTGGTTTTCTACATAACCGACAAAAATAAACGCACGAAGTAATTTTCTTTTACTACTTTGCTTTTGCTTTACCTGCATGTTTGGGGATAGATAAAGTTTTACAGAGAAAATACTTTTTATATCCTATTTACTGACCATATTTCATGTGATATTTATAGTTTTACTTTTATTTTGCAATGCAACTATCACCAAAAAAAAACCTCGAAAATTAACGATGTTTTCCATAGAACATAAGTCCCAGAACCCGTGATCACGCACATTTTTTAAGCAACTTTTAGTCGGTCAAATTGACCTAGTTGAATTTTATTTCTCCCCTTTATGAGTAATATTCAGCCTATTTTTGGGCATATGGACAATTTTTACAACCTATTTACTATATTAAAACTCTAAAAAGTGATAATATTAATCGATTTGGCAACAATTTTCGGGTTAGAAGTGCCGAAGATGCGAGATTTTTGCCTCGTTTTTTGCTTTACTGCCCGGCATACATTTGTCATTGATGACTCCTTCTGGAGACTTTTTATTCTATGATGTTTTCATATCATGAATGTGGTCTGAAATTTTCATCAACGTGTTTGTGGCCATGACTTCGCATTTAAGATATGATACTCGTATATATGTTTTTTGTGGCCAAACGAAGGGTACGTATTCTATACATGGTAAGTTTATGCCAAAAAAATGCTGAAAAAAAATATTTTTTTTTGAAAAAAAATTTTAAATTCCTTGATCAGTGTCTATGTTTATGTTAGTTTTTTATAGACAGATATTAATTATTTTTCGTATATTATGTGCATTTATGCAGAAAAACGCAGTCTATTTACTCAACTTTGTAATATTTTGGAAACCAGACACTTCCCAGGTATGCTTCCATGGAGAAAAATGATCGTGATGATGAGGAGATTCCGTAGTTTTCGGAAACGTTGACGACCAAAAATCACCCTGTATGAAACTTTTAAGGGACTGTGACTCAGTTATGGTATTAATGTATATTTATTCAAGAAAAGTCCGTTTTCACAAGAAGTTATCAAAATCTTTAACGTAAACATAGTATAAGTAAGCTAATACAAAAGACACTATGAAACATTATTATCAAACTTGTAAATCATCGTAGCACAGAACTTACTATGTTGATGCGGAGCTTCACTGGCATACATCAGCTGCATTTCTTTCCCTGCATGTCGTAAGAGTGGACTCACGCCTCGTTTTTAAAATACTCTTAGGTAATGAGCTAGTAGCTTATCACTGATTATTTACATCTGTACCCATTATGCTGAATGTGACTGTCTGATCTCCTTTATAAATCTGCAGGTCTGGTAACCCCATTGCGGAAACATAACACAGCCGTGTATGCATCAACGCCATCAAAACATAATATGTTTCAGGCTATTTCATTTAAACATTTCCTAGCATGAAAGCGTACGCAATCGCTTTAGTGCAAGATGAATATGGCAAGAGAAACTTCAGTAGATCCACAAATGGATTGCATCCCGTCAACATGCAAAATTTCACTTGTCAGCAAATTGAAACGTAGTTCTATGAGCCGGGTGGACATACAGAGACCGGATGATACGGGTTCTGTCAAATCTTAGCACATAGATAAAGTAACTTTGTTGAAAGATTCGATAGAGGTTTACTATCAACATATTTGCTCCAATAGGAATAAAGCCTTTAGTTTCGCGCGTTCGTCAAATCACGTGATAAAGTCTATCCGCTATTGGTGGAAATGTTGTGAAAAATGCTGAGGCTGTGTAGAATAGCACCCCCATATTATCGAAGGAGGCGATTAAGGATTTCCGGGAGGTCGAGGTCAGAAAATCATAACCCGTGTGATGATTAAAGGTGAAAGTTCCCTATGGCAGCCTTGTAATAATGGATTTTTACTCGAATTTTATCAACGCATTTCATTAACTTTGATAATTTAATTTTAATACGTCACAGGATCTTGGAGTTTCTCCAGGAACCCGACAATCACGGAGCACTTCGAAAATTACCTTCTAATCCATTTCACGGGAAGTTATACATTTAATAAAAAGTTAGTCGCTTCGTAGAAATATACAAACCATTTTAAATTAAATGAGATTACTTAAAAGATAACGTTGTCCATTTAGCTTATCGAATCACATCTTGAAAAAGGAAGGTAGACTATAACTGGGAGACGTCCGCTAAGAAAGGATTCCCCGAAATTTCATCGGGAATAGAAAAACACTTTTAAGTTTACGCAAACAAAGGCGTGGGCGTTCGCTAGTCCTTTTAGGTACATTTGCGTTTATCTATCCGGGTTTATCACCATCTACTCATCATTAATCAAAACAAGTAAGGAAATAATACGGCCACAACATACACGGGTAAAGTTTTCGATTCGCGAAGAACCCTAATAAAACCCAGCCGAAATTACATGTAATCTCCACGAAACGTGTAATATAGGTAGAGCAAAACAATTTTACTAAATAACTACCTACGTCCTAGTCATTCATTTTATTTCGCACTGGCATGAAAGAACACATTCGAATTATATAAAAAAATAAAAATAAAATGGAAGTACTTAAAAATCTACCTATGGAATTCGTGAAGCCTTTCGTTTTAAGTTTCGATATGTTGCATCGAGGGGGCGCGGGATTTCTCTTAGATGTCCGTTACCCGCGAAATGTGAAGAAATATGTGCGATTCGTATTTACGATTCCGTGTATTTTAGTTACGTACGTGTCGCTGTCGCCTGCGTTTCTCGACGTGTTTGGTGAGAAATTGGATCTGTCGTTGCTCGCGAATTTGGTTGCGTTGTACGGAACTGTTATTCAAGGTATAGTAAATAATAATAAATCATAATTTGTACACACAATATACAGGTTGTGTGTGACAGCCAAGCAAATAGTGAGATACTGAAAAAGTACGATTGTCTCAAGTTATACGACAGTGTTATTACTCGCAGTAAATTATTTTTTACTACGTGACTAGTTAAATGGGCTTAGGTTATTGGTTATTATATGATACATTGCCGTTTTTTGGATCACTTGTGACTCTGCTTTGGGGTTAATCAGTTAATAAATTTTTTTTGCGACCAACTTTTTTTTTATCTTCCATTGGTTAAAATTTTATTTTTAAGTCATTATTTGAGGTTTACTTACACGAACCACACTATTTTGAAATTTTCCTGCGAACATTTTCACTGGTATTCATCTCAGAATCATGGTCTGAAGTCACCATATCAATATTTGCCTGGCTGTCACAAACACCCTGTATATAAATACATTAATATGTTTGGTCTCCGATCCCTTATACATATACGAGTAGGTCAACTAAAACCTGTGTTTTAAGAAATTGTCGTAACTCCAACTAGATATTGACAACATAAGTAATACTATGGTTTTGAGGGCATACATAAATATTAATTACAATAAAATTTAGCTTGTTTGAATATTGATAAACAACTCCATTTAAGATGGATCCTTATTTATTTATATGTTGGCAACTTTAATAAGCCGCTGTTTACACAAAAATAAAGCATCATTGAACACTGTTTATTCCGTTGGTAATAAGAGGCGTTTTTGTGATATTTTTATTATACGTCAAGTTGGAATTCTTCGGCGTACATTACATTAATATTAAATATATGACAAATACGTGTCTAGATATAACCTCTCGCAATATTTTAATAATTTACTGACTGTTTTTTTATACACGCAAGAAATTATCTGAGGTGTAGCAGAAATGTTAACTTAAATACATAGGTATCACATACACACGCACGCCTGTTTTCCCAGGGGGCAAGCACAAACACGAAGATCTCAAAGATACTTTTACCATAATGGAGCTAGTTTAGATTTATATTAGTCCAAAATTGTCCCTGAGTTCCATAATCGACTCCTATAACATCGTTGCCGTCAGCCTATTGCAGTCCACTGCTGGACGTAGACCTCCCCCAGAGCACGCCACAAGGCTACTGCCAAGGGAGGTTTTTACCCATAGTCGCCACGCTGGGCAGGCGGGTTGTTGACCGCAGTAATTTTCTGACTACTCGTATGTTGTCAGCCCAGTAGGCGCTGCTGCCCACTTCCCGGAAACCCTTAATGGCCTCGTACGATTCCAGCGGGCAGGCATGGGGTGGTACATTGTACTCTGCCGGCACCACGCGGCTTATTACATAAGTACTAACAAGAGACAGAAAAATCGGGAAAATGTTAGTAAAACCACTAAATATATCATCATTATCAGCCTATTGCAGTCCACTGCTGGACCTACGTCCATACTACGGGGCGCGCCACAGGACTGCCATGGGGGGTATTTGTCCATAATTACCACGCTGGGCAGGCGGATTGGTGACCGCAGTTTGTATTTTGGACTAAGTTGTCATCACGGGAGGCGCTGCTGCCCACCTCCCGGAAACCCTTAATCGCCTCGTACGATACCCACGGGCAGACATGGGGTGGTACGAATTCTACTCTGCCGGCACCACGCTGCCGACTAAATATATATACTCGTATAACGGTAATATTTTTGAAAATATTTTTTAGGTTTCTTCAAAATAGTAGTCGTTTGCAAAAAGAAAAGAGAAATAAAATCCGTCACGACCCGCCTGGGAACGATCTGGCGAATGACCGACTTGAACGGCGAGCAAATTAAAAAGAAAAATGGAATGCTCAAGATGCTACGCTACTTTCAGTCCGGTATGTTTTGTACAGAAAATATTTATTTAATAAATTCCGGATTATACCTTCCTAGTAAAAAAAATATGTATCTGAATATAATAGCACCTTACATAATCTCATTTTAAAAAATGCATTTTATACTTAATATAAACCGTTCGCAGTATTCGACTTATTATTATGGGCGTCACTGAAATTAAATTATTATTTATTTTCTCAAAACATGGTACAATAAAGGTACATTATTAGTTCAGATACATGTTTTGTCAAAATAATGTGACATGAACGGCATGCCTATGTGTGTTTGTGTTTTATAACTACATTGCTATGAATACTTGTGATATTTATTTATTGACTCTTCAGGAAGATTTACAGCAGTATGACATCATTAATTTTAAGGCTGGCTACTTACTCGTATATTCACATATCATTCTTATTGCTCCGTAATGTCAATTCAGGAAAGACAGTCTTAACTTAGGTATGGTAGAACCTGGTCAGATGCCCACGGCAGACGGGACCAATAAATATGAATACACGTCTATCCCATCGGTTATCGGTTACACACATGTGTCTTCAACTTTAGCAAGCAGAGTTTTCTAAGATATCGAGATAGTTTCCTAAGAAACGTGGTTTGTTTAGCTAACTAGTCTGTTTCAAGAATAAGACGTCTACAAAAAGAACTTTGGAGTGAACCGTTATTTGCTTACACTATGGTTTCGTATAAATGCAGTCATATAGCTGCCTACCGGTCGCTAGATTGTAGTATTTGTATCCGAAAAGCGCAGCAGACTCACCACTTACCACGTGCGACTTAAGTAGGCTAACTGGTGAAAAGTGAACAGTAGGTGTGTAATCCCCAAACTTCTGCCCAACCTCTTTTAGGGATAATGGGCGTTAATATGTATAGCTGCCTTGAATAAAATACTTACATGTTGGCACCATAAAGAGAGCGTGGTAAAGTAACGGTACTATAATGGCACCGCTAGGAATCTGCTTTATAGATACTGCAATTTTGGTAACAGAAAGCAAGACTGATTTAGTATTTTGGTAGAAGAATGGCCCTATTCCCGATAAAATGGTAACGATCGGCCAAGTGACCAGGTATTGTTTGCAGCTATTGTGCCTGTGTTTTGCCCCAAACCCACAAAATTCTATATCGGTCTTTCTTTGTATACTAAAAATACCTAGGTGCTGGTAAGTATCTTTACCCGTTTTGCGTTTACCCGTTTGCTTTGTTTCATTGTAGGTTTTTTATCTGTGTATAATAAAAACCTATTCTATTCTATAATAGCATAAAAATGTTTTAAAGAGATTCTAGAATCTGCCCAAGCCTATACAGTTCCATACATTAAAACTCGTGGTACGTGCACGTCTACGCTTACGTGTACGTATTCGCATCCTGTGTACTCGAGGCTTTAAATGCAATCATATCATACCGCTTTCCACTTCAGAAGATCACATCACATCCAGCAACAAAACATAACAATCAAAACCTTTCAAACTTATCTCTAGCACATAAATTCCATGTCGGAATCCATTTAAAACCACGATACGAGAGTAATAGAGTTTTAATACGTTTAACTGTTTCAGTGTTCTATTGGGTAAACATGGCTGGACTATGGCAGTATATCGTGGCGCCGCTCGTGGAAACATTGTTCTGCGCATTCATGTCGAAAGAAGAATGCGAATGGTTATTCCCCTTCCCCTGCACTTTCCCGTTTAATCCAACTAGAAATTGGCTGATTTATATCTTGACATACGTTTTCGAAGCGTACGGCAGTAAGTTTTAGTTCTCTTCCAGTTTTGTTTGTAGTTCGAATTGGTATTGGAAGAAATCTGTGTTATTAGTGATTTTGGAACGGAAAGTTGAATACAGGTGTGTATATTGACCTCCAGTCAAATATTTTAAACTGGCTTTGATTCCTAATTTCCTGCCAAAACCCAAGACCTTGCATGGTGCATTGGAAAAACCACCTAAATTTTTCTACTTAGATAATAATGAATAAGTTCATGTAAGAACAAATTTACAAAAAAAAAATTAAAATTCATGACATTATTGCAATAAACACCAGATAAGTAATTGTGGCTAATATAAAAAATATTCTTATTGTTTTAAAGATTATAAACTAGATTGGCAAAGAATAAGGGATCAGTTTCCAAAAGAAATCTAATAGAACATCAGTCGAGCATCGCAGTATCGTTTCTGCAATGTAATTCGCTCAGCGAAAAGTTTCAATATAGATTGGTTAACCCAAATTTTTGTCTTGTAAACTGAACTGTGTATAGAAATTGATCCAATTTACTTAGACTGACCTACATCTTAATTCAATGGCCGCGGTTGTAAAGCTTTTGTATTTTGGGACACTACACCTACGAGGAACGAGAAAAAGGAGCGAGCAGGATCATAAAGGAGATCCCTACAGCCAATTTAAGCATAGCAGGGTCAGATGTTAAAGATTAGTGACAAATTGCTAGCTCATCGCCTGCGGCCCCTGAGTTCCTTGGTCGACTCTTATGGCATGCAAAGAAGGAGATGTAGCAGATGGAGATGATGCATTCTCGCAAAGCCTTGAATTAGCAGAGGTCAATAATACTCATAAAAATAATAATACCATAAAAAGGACCTCTACATATTGACTATGGCTTGATGCACGCCTCTCAAAAGACCGGGACTCTGTTCGAAGGACTGGTATAACAATCCGGATGTAAATACACCTCGCTATTGATAAATATTAATATTGATATGAAACAAACTAACATTGCGGAAGTAAATATCATACTAGAGTTCGAGAAAATTCATTAGGAATGTTTTCCTACTTTTTTTGCTAGAATCGTAAATATTTCTAGATGCTTTTATATTCAACTACACATTTTTGTTTGTGTATGTGAACGTGTTTTACAAGAATCAAATGTAGTACTTATTAAATACTTTTAATTTAATCTAGTAGTAAATTTACTAGAATAAATACCATAATATATACTTGAATACTAGTTGCTCTTTTATGCTGCTCTTGGAGTGAAAAAAAAAAGTATAATACTACAGCTGCTTCTCTTCCCGGGTATATTGTACTACAAGTCAGTAGAGGGACAAGAGGGTCTTGGTGTTTTGTAGGCGATGGGCTGATTCAACTATACCCTCACAATTGATCAGAAGTGGCACCATGTGGTTCTATCGGCCCTTGGTGCTCTGCCTACCCCGTAAGGGATAAAGGCGTGTATGTACTAGTATTTAAACATGCTTGCCGATATTGGTTTTGTATATACAGAACTACATAATTAATAAAGTAAAAAGAGTAGAACCCTTGAGTGTGATATTAGTCGATGATGAAATAAAACGTTCCCTAAAAGGTTATCCATATCTAGCATTTACGTATTATATTTACCAGACACAAAACAAAGAAAACACAACCTTGTTAGTAAAACCCAACGGAGCAGAATCGCAAAATATCCACTATAGGAGAGTGGCATCAACCGTCCGTCTATATTATCATAAATGTATTTTGAGTACTCAGCATTAAGGCTGATTTTCTGATGTCGCGTCTCCTAGTCGTCATTCTTTCTTCCAGTATTCCATGCTCGCTAGAGTGATAATATTTTCTCCTATTTTTTATAGTTTATACGGCAATTTGTCTTTATCTCAGCCCAGAGTTCCTTGTGATAACTCTGTGCGCCCATCTTAGCACGGAATTCATGTTATTGCAAGAAGATTTACGAAATATAGATTTGGGGAAAACGAATGTTTCTACAAGCAATACAGAGGAAACTGTGTGCGAAGAGTATTCCAACGTTATTTCTTTAAATGGCTTCGTGCGGAGACATCAAAAGTTGGTGAAGTAAGTTGCAGAATTGGCAAAGTTGTAACCGTATGTGGGTTGTCGTAATTTGCATAAGCTCATGCCTGTAATTTCTTTCGGGGTAGAACGCTTTAACCATCTACTACTTATGGCCAGGCTTCTATTATCGGCATCGTATATAAAGCAGAAATTAGAATAGAAGCGGTATTGTCGTTACTATACCTGTGCTGATTGATCCAGGGCTTTACTCTTGTACTAGTATTCTAATACATCAGCTGCATTTCCTTCAGTACATGTGGTAAGAGTCGACTAAGGGAATGGAACATTCTTTTAGGCTAGCAACTTGTCACTGCTATGCTAAACGTGACTGTAGGATTTCCTTTATGATATCGGGAACACATGTTTATATATATATATACGGGGCTGTGTTCCTAATATGTTGGTGCTTTATTTCCATAACATTAATTTCAATTAGCCACCAAAAATAATTTTCTTTACCGGTTATGGGAGCCATGCCTAAGATAGTAGACAGTACAAAAAAAATTTACAGATATGAGCTGATTTTCCGATGCCGAAATAATTGGTACCGAGTCCAAAATTTTAATAAATAAATCTATACTTGTTCAGTCGTCTGTAAAATTTTCTTAGAAGTAATTATTAACTTTTATGGAGTACTACGAAATAGCACTGTTCATTGATAGCTAAATTATACCTGTTACTGAGAAACAAGTCTCGTATTTTATCAATTGATTGCGTGCTATCTCATGCAAAAAATTATTACAGATTATTAGTTTTTATACCTAGTTCATTTATTGTTTTTTGTGATGATAGCAAATACAATTATATTTAGAATTTCATTTTCATTTATTCACACACTATACAACACATTAACCTAGTCCCACACTATTAACTTAAAGCAACATTGCTTTCATTATAGAAACGAGACGCTTACATTAAGCAGTGTAGTACAATATTTCACTTTCACGATAGATATAACCCTGCTTCAAGGATTTATGATGGACTCCTAAACAAAGTTTGTTATTTGCTATTTTATTTCAGGTTAGCGCAAGAGCTGGATGCTATTTTCAATAAGATGATTTTCGTAAATTTATTGTTCCCGACTATAACAATATGCTTTTTCGGCTTCACTGCAAGGGCAAGTACTTATTTACTTAGTTTCCCTAATTTATCTACACTATTTGCAATGAACTTACCGAACTTGTACATCTCAACTATACCCTCAAAATTGGTCAGAAGTGGCACCATGTGGTTCTATCGGCCCTTGGTGCTCTGCCTACCCCGTAAGGGATAAAGGCGTGATTATATGTATGTATATGAATTTGCTATGAAAATGAAATTGTATTAGGTATTACAATTCGGAAGTTCAAACATTCTCTATGGGTGCGCCCACCACCGATAGGGCCAGGTGGTGGGCGCACCACGCAATATTTGCTATGTGTCAATGTTATTTCATTACTTCAGAATGATGGTGGTACATTACATACGTTACTTTAAAATGATGGTGGTACATTACATTACATTTGCACATGACTGTAATCCCATAATAGGGTAACCAGAACTGCAAAATCCAGAAGAAGATCCCGCCATGCTTATCCAGATGTTAAAAAGTTCAGTTAGGTGGCATCAATCTAAGAGTTGACATTAAAAACATCAAAAACAAAACAAAAATTAGCCTATTTATATAAAAAATAAATAGAAAAGGACTATTTAAAACAAGAAAAAACTGTTTTTAACTCTAGTTCCTAAAAACTATTCTATAAAGCTAAGACTTCTGTGAAAGGTTAGTAACTACCTACTCTATCGACTAGTTCTCGCTTAAAATACCCCTTCTGTTACATCCTGTATATAGCCTTTTAATAAAACAGACTTAAGTAGGTCTCATCAAATTAATATAACTTTTTAATATCTTTGATTTTAATTATAATCTGTAAAATTTCTGTTCAATGAAAATATAAATATTGACTACAGTTATGAATCTCATAATTACTTTTCCTAATTCCAATATTTAACAGCTTATAATTTTGCAAGTCGATAACATTAATTATATCGCCTGCGTCGTGTCGGTGCAAAAAGTATCCACACCCACGTGTTAATTTTTTTTTTTTTTTTTTTTTTTCACATTTCACAACACATTGACCTAGTCCCACACTAAGATCCCTAAGGTCTTGTGTCGTGGGTACTAAACAACGGTATATAAATACATAGATAAGTATAGAAACATCCATGACTCGGAAACAAACATCGATATTCATCATATCAATGTCTTTATATTTAAATTAGCCATTATAGAAAAATAAACACGTAATATTTTCACAAATACATATCTCATACTGCAAAATATAACTTATATACGGGGTAGGCAGAGCACCAAGAGCCGATAGAACTTTTGACCAATATACTTAGGAATATTATACAGGCTGATTTTTGGTCGTCAACGTTTCCGAAAACTACCTTCCTGAATCTCCCCATCATCACGATACTTTTTCTCCATGGAAGCATACCTGAGAAGTGTCTGGTTTCCAAAATATTAGGGTCCAAAGTTGAGTAAATAGACTGCGTTTTTCTGCGTTTCATAAATGCACATTGACGCGTGTAGCAAGCTTTTTTTTTCACGAGAAATAATTAATATCTGTCTATGAAAAAACTAGCATAAACACTGGACACTTTCCGTGTTATTACAAAGCAATTTAAACATTGTTTAAGCTCAACGTGCCCTATATTTGGCAGATATTCCATACGTTTTGCTGTCAAACGTCATATTTAAATCAAGTCTAACTTTAGGCGCTCTTTTGTAATAACACCGTATAAATTTCGCCCGATCAAGTAATTTTTTTTTTTTAAATTTACATCGTTTCCCAGAATTTTTTTTTAGCATAAACTTACTTTATTTGATGTATAGAGTACGTACCCTTCGTTAAGGGTGGCCACGAAAAAACACCCTGCATAAATACTTTAGAAATAATATTTTTTATCACCCGTAGTTCTGATTACCATATTTTAGGAATACAGCCTTGTGTGTAAAGTTATCATAGTTAATAAATAAACTAGCGATCCGCCCCGCCTTCGCACGGTTGTAATGCTGGTACTGTCTAAACCTTCCTCTTGAACCACTCTCTTTTATAAAACTGCTTTGAAATTCGTTTCGTAGTTTAAAAGATCTAAGCATACATAAGGACAGGCAGACAGCGGGAAGCAACATTGTCTTATACTATGTCATGATCTCATATTCAAGTTACCCTTATAAGAGATACTCTTTACAATGATTGAATACGATACTCGTATGCCTATTTATTGCATATTACAACGTCATCGGCTTTGCTCACGTGCCATCTCTAGCCTTCTACAAGTCCTGGGTTTCCTTAATATTCAAACACTTCAAAACACATTGACCTAGTCCCACATTAAGATCCCTAAGGCCTTGTGTCGTGGGTACTAAGTATCGGTATATAAATACATATAGGTAGATAAGTATCGAAACATCCATGACTAAGAAACAAACATCGATATTCATCAATATTTGTACTGACCGAGATTTGAACCCAGGACCTATGGCGTGGCAAGCAGGGCCACTACCAACTACACCAATCGGCCGTCAAAACAAAAAAAAAGTCAATAACAACTCTGTATTAAACTTTTTTCAGCTCGCTGAGGGACCACTGCAGATCGTGGGTGGATATGTAACTGTTATAGCCTTGATCCTTCCTATTTTCAACTTGTGTTACTACAGCCAAGTCCTTTCTGAAGCCGTAAGTGAAAGCCCCATAGTAAAATCTATTGTAGAAGTAAACAAAGGTACAAAGCTCGAAGCCAAAATAATTTTACTATTATTATCGTAACAGACAGGGGGTCTACTCTGAAATGCCGCTTTCGAATCTTTCGGTCCGAGCGAAGCCCGACCGAATCGACGCCTTTGACCCTACTACGAAAATCTTCGGATGTTCACAACTCATTCAGAACCATAGAGAATAACTCACATTGACTAATATTATAAGCTTTCTATTATCTAGCCTTATAAGCCCTGTCAAATAGAGTTCGATCGGACCGAATAAAAAACGGCGCGACTGATCCGATCGAAGTTCGTAGTAGGAAACACCTCGATATTCGGCCGATACTTCGTTTATCGTCACTTCAGAGTAGATACCCTGATTACAATGTCATCTGATTGCTATATTAGAATACTATGGGCCAGATTCCCAAAATATTAAGTTTCGGCACTGATTTCGACAGATATCCCATACAATTCCCAATAAAAATACCAGTAAGGTTATCTGGAACTTAATAGCAAATGGTGAATCTGGAACTACGCTATGTGCTGTAATCACTACGGATATTTTTGACACGAAGCTTTGTTATATTATTTACATTATCTGAACATCTAATTAAATATGCTAATCTTTAAATAAGTATTAAAGAAGTTATTTTTAGGGTTCCGTACCTCAAAAGGAAAAAACGGAACCCTTATAGGATCACTTTGTTGTCCGTCTGTCCGTCCGTCTGTCAAGACCCTTTTTCTCAGGAACGCGTGGAGGTATGAAGCTGAAATTTATATCAATTACTCAGGTCTACTGTCCCTTGAAGCTGTGAAAAAATCAAACTTCTAAGCCAACGCAATCAAAAGATACAGCCGTTTATGCCGCAAATTTTCGACACTTGCAAGGGAATCAAAACCTACAGGGTGCTTCCCGTGAACTCAGAATCTTGAAATTTGGTACGAAGCAACGTCTTATAGCATAGATAAAGGAAAAATTACGAAAACCATAAATTTTTAGTTACATCACATAATATATATTTTTTTAATAATTTTAAACTTACTACCCATTTCCTCATAAACGCGTAGAGGTATTAAATTGAAATTCATACCAAATACTCAGGTCTATAATACCTTTAAGCTGTAGCAAAATCAAACTTCTATGTCAACGCAATCAAAAGAAACAGCAATTTAAGCTGCATATTTTGAAACTCGCAAGTACTCGCAAGGGAATCAAAACCTAAAGGGTACTTTCAGTCGACCTAGAATCTTGAAATTTGGCATGAAGCAACGTTTTATAGCACACATAAAGGAAAAATTCCGAAAACCTTAAATTTTTAGTTACATTACAAAATATATATTTTTTAATAAATATAAACTTATTACTTTTTTCCTCATGAACGCGTAGAGCTATCAAGTTGAAATTCATATCAACTGCTGCAAGGCTAGTATAAGTGTTTCAGTTATATTATAGATAAATGATATGTGTTAATATAAAATAAAGGATTACTTAAACGATAAAGAGATCTTTGTCTTAAATTTATGCTCCTCCATCTTTCCCCATTGTAATGTTATGAATTTCATTTTGCAATAAAAATACCATAGTTATGACTCGATTGTCGTAATGAACGAACTTTGTAAACCTTGCAGGTTTGTACGGAACCCTCGGTGCGCGAGTCCGACTCGCACTTGGCCGGTTTTTTTTATATACATAAGATAGTATTACTAATTGACTGTTTATAAAATACAAACGTTACTAAAAACCAGCAATGAATATTAAATAAAGACATACTATTATATTATATATTATAATATTAAATAAATAATAATATACGTGAGTATATTTGGACGACTGTTTTTCATTTTCAGAGTGTTGGTTTAGCAGACGCAGCTTACGAGTTACTGTGGTATAAAAACAATAAAGATATACAAAGAAAAATATGTTTTATTATTCAAAGGTGAGGAATTATTAGATGCCTTGCAGCAGTTCGTCAAAACAAAAAAAATATATATATATAATAAAATTAATTCGCATACGCATTTCACTTGACATTTGACGGTAAAAGTTATGAATATTCTGTCAAATTAAGACCAGCTTACAGCCAATTTCAATACAGATCAAAATGTATCTCAGATTTTTTTGGTTGAAATTTTGTGTCAAATTAACATATGTACAATATTTTCAAGAATATTTATGTCTAGTTTAACTATTATTTTGAGGGATATTAGACAGAGGGCCCTGATTTCCTTAATCTGCATTCAAATATGATTATTAGCGTAAAGATTAAAGGCTCGAGCAGACCGGATGCGTGTGCGTGCACGTAAGCGTAGACGTGCACGTACCGCTGAGTTGTAAAGTATGGAACTGTATAGGCACGGGCAAACCGCATGCGTATGCGTAGACGTAAGCATAGACGTCAAGCGGTGACAGTTCCATACATTAAAGTCAGAGGTACGTGTATGTCTACGCTTACGTGCACGCATACGCATCCGGTGTGCTCGAGCCTTTATAAATCATTAATATTGATTTCAGATGTCAAAAGGCTTGTTCTATGACTTCTTTGGGCTACAGTCCAATCACTTTGAAAACTTTCACAAAGGTAATTTACATCCGTACGTTTTAAAGTACTAAAGTTTTTATTATACCTAGTTTCAGTTAAGTTTGCTTTTTAATTGCTCTTTATTTCTATGATAAATTTATATACCTATTGTACTTTATTTTCATTTTCATTTTAATATACATTTATGTTTACACTTAATTCACAAATTATAACATTATTCTTTATTATATCGTTATATTATTATAAAAATGTTAAACGAAATAATGTCTTCACACAGTAATAAGCGAGCTTTTCCTTGAAAATATTTGTTCCTGCGAACTCAAAAATATAACGCATTAAGTCCATATCATGAGGCCAATCATGTATACCAAAAAATAGACAAATAATAATTAATAGGTAGACTTATTGTTCACATATTTTTTTAATATGCTTAATTTGTTGCTTCAATAGAAATCATATATAGACTTTGCTTTCAGGTATTGAGCACAACTTGGTCATACTTTTCTTTAGCAACTACGATCTATGAAGATGAGTAAAACATCTCGGATCTGGATTCGGTTCGCGAGTTATCTGGCCGATGTGTCTGGTAGTACCAAACTGCAACGGATAATTTTAAGAGTAGTAGAATAAAGTAACTTATTGTTAAGTTTTTCTTAATAATGTAACTACATACTTTAAAATCTTCTTTACAATATAGTATCTATCTAGTTACTGTTAGTATAATCACATAATTTCAAATGCACGCTGTGGTAAAAGTCACAAGATATCTTGTTCAGTACAGTTACTCGTGTTATGTATTTTAGTTGTATCTCGTGCTAGAACGTGTCAATATTATTGAATCTAAACACAATATAATTAATGTATGTTTATATATTTCAATTCAGTAATAAAGTCCTCTGCTAGAATAAGTGCTAGTGTAAATGTAACTCTAACATTGTGTAATTTATTTAATTTAGTTTCAACGAAATGGAATTCGTAATTAAAACATATTAACGGAATTGTGCTGATGCGAATCTTTATTAAATACATCAGCTCCATCCCTTTGAATATAAACTCATCAACATTATTTCAGCCATTGGACGTCCACTGCTAAATATATGCCTTCCCCAACTACCTATTTCATTATCTTCTTGCCCTTATCCCATTTTTATGGAGTCGGCGCAATATGGTTTCATTCAAAACTTACATTGCAACTGATTCGGCATTTATTTTACAGCCGGCTGCCTGCTTGACGCCAACCCTTCTCGGGTAAAGCTAAGTGACAATTTTAGAAAACCCGTACATGAAATAAATTTCGTGATATAGGCCCGTGACTGGGATCGAACTTATGCCCCCTCGCTTGGAAGACGCACGTCTTAACCACTGGGCTATCACCGCAACGTTATGAGAGCTATGTTATGAGTATTTCTACTCGTATGTATCGTGATCTGAGAGTATTTTTCCGGAAAAACAAATATTTCCTCAGGGTACTACAAAATGGCTGAGTTCCATGCGAACATCCCCCAGGCGGGAGTGAACATCGGTACACAATTTAAATATTTATACCGTTATTGTCATTTTATAGGGCACTTGTATCGCCGCGGGTCTATTGTGCTGTATTACAAACCAATTTATGGAAGATCTCAACATAATAGGTCATTAGTTTTCGTAAATTGAAAATCAACTTATAAGTATGTCTATTTATCTGGTAAGTGCTAACATTAGAACAAATTAGACCTATAGTTTATATAATTACTTTATTATTACTTGTGGTGATGTGACGCTTCACTAGAATACATAAGCTGCATCTCCTTTTGGTGAATGTCGAAATGTGAAGAGTCGACTAAGGAACTCGGGGACCTTCTCTCAGGCGATGAGCTAGCAATCAGTCACTGATCTTGTGCTTGACGTAGCTTCTCCTTTGTACATAATGCAGTTCTGGCTACCTCATTTCGGGAGAAAAATGGCTCTAGCGATTTTGATGATTGCACGTTGGTATGTTTTAATAGAAACCTACGTTTCTGATGGCACACAAAGTATTATTGCACACACATTAAAAAAATATAACTGACACAGGATAAAAGAAGGGATGCAACTCATTTACAATGGAAAGCTTATCTACAAGAGATCTCTTCCGGCAGGCCAGACAAACAAAGTGAAAATTCTCACATAATATAATATAAAGGGTAATATTTGCAATTAAACGAAATTTACTTTACTTACAAACTGAAAAATAACTAATACAGTCAATTAACATTCTAAAAATAATATGTCTTGTTATGAGTAACTGAACTTTGTCAAATTGGTATCTGAATTATTATTTAATACTTTTTTGTACAACTCTATTCAGGATGAACTATAATCAGGTCTATCTAGAACATGCTTTTGAAAATAATATTTTAAAATAAAGCGAAGAGTAGGTAGTTATTATATAGATACACAGTTATAACTTATGCATATTGATATACGTAATGATAATTATGCTAGAAATTATGCATTCAAATAATATACTAAGCAAAGTGTTAAAATAATAGTTGAGTTGAAAAAATAGAGACAATGTCAACGTTAGGTTTCTACACATATTTTTAATTCAATTTATTTTATATGTAAACACCGTATTACATTACGTTTATACATTATTCATGTAAATAATATAATGCTGTGGTCCCAAAAATGGAGCAGCCAGTAGTAAGATCGCAAATGATATCCCAGTGATAACTTGTTAACTCATAGACAAATAAACGCCCATAAATTCCTAAATCGACATTTAAGGCTTGCACGGAAGGAGATCCAGCTAATGTAACTACTAGTAGTCAAGCCCCGCCTCTTCACAGTTATAAAGGACATTGTATGTATGAACGTTTTTATATATATTTACATACATCGTTACACAATATGATAGACTGTATGTATAGGCATACAAAAACTTGCAAAATCCAATCCCACTATTATGAGCGCTCGATTTAACCAAATGTGGAACTTATTTATCTGGAAATATTGTATCAAGCTTTGACAGTTGACTATGATTTTTTTTACACACTTCACACTATATTAACCTAGTCCCACACTAAGATCCCTAAGGTCTTGTGTCGTGAGTACAAGGTAACGGTATATATGTCGTGGCCATATCGTAGAATTGATCATTTCATGAAATGGTCGAGCATTTCATGAAATGGTCGCATTTCATGAAAAGTTCAACTGTCTATTGGCCACATCATGATATGGTTTGGGCAGATCGATGATAAAAATCGTTTCTCGATATGGGCAACTAAACGCCCGATCATTTCATGAAGTGGTCAAGATTATTGATCATATCGTGAAATAGTTACATGAATCACCGGTAGAGGCGCTGCGCGCGTTTTATTTATGTGTGAAGATGGCGGATTTTTCTTTTAGGTTATAAAACAAATTAAAGAGAGTAGGGTGACTATGCAGAAGAAGTTCACGGATAGTGTGTTATATATAACTCTAGTATAATGTATATTAAACTTAATGGTGGTTTATAATAATATTGTTAAACAAAAACCTTAGATTACTATAGGTTAGGTTAGACTATGACAAATGACGCACGAGCCGAGCGAGCGGAGCGAGCGTGCCCAGGCAGCGTCCGGCGATGTACCAGATGCGAATCGCTTTTGCAAAGTCTTTTATGTTTTTAAATATTATAATGTGAAAATATCACATAAATAATAGCAAAAAAAATCATACCATCATACCTTATGGTATACTAATATATGGTGTACGGTATATATTATTTATATAAGCTCTTACCACATTCGGATTTTATGGACACCCTGTTAATACGATTTGGCCAAACGTGGATGACAAAATCGTGAAATGTAGACGATTTAACGATCTGGTCAAATTGAATTGGCCACTTCATGAAATGCGACCACTTCATGAAATGCTCGACCATTTCATGAAATGATCAATTTTACAATATGGCCACGACATATACATAGATAACTATACAAACATCCATGACTCGGAAACAAACATCGATATTCATCATATCAATGTTTGCACCTACCGGGATTCGAACCCGGGATGGCGTCACAGGCAGGGTCACTACCAACTACACCAACCAGCCGTCTAAATTATATTTCCTTAGATAAAAGGATACCCATCGATTATACATATATTCGTATTGGTAACTCGAAATGAGTAGTAGGCCAATGCCGAGTAGGTGATTGTACACTTTTTTCCAACCTCGATACATACATGCAAAAAGACAAAGCGCTTTTTAATTAGACTAATCAACGCTTAATTTGATAGGTATTCGATACAATTTGCTGTATTACTTTCAAAGTTTTGCTTTCAAAGGCATATAAAGTTTAGCTACATTTTAATACCGCGTCTGTCCGAGCGTCTCGAATTCTTTTTAATTTCCCTATTATTAATACCTATTGCAACATTTGAGAGGAAGGGACACTTGGCCTAATTAATTGTTTACCTCCCTGTTCCGAGCCTTTCTAAGAACTCAGGTGTTCCTCTCTAATAAATGTTTTCCTTGTGGATTGAAGACAACGATGGGAGGGCATAATTGTTTGATAGGTAGTGTTATTGTTTACAGCTTGGCAAGATTGTCGTGGAAAATGGAGGCGATATCTTACTTGCTATGACAAATTGAGTTTGACAAGTAGCTGTTGTATTTGTGCCCGAAAAGCGCCAATAGGCTTATCTTGTTAGAGATATCTTTCATCGGTTAAGTCGACCGTTGAGAAGTAAGTGTGCACTGGGTACACTTTTTGGCATAACCCTTTTTGAATATAGGTGTAGGTACGTTTTTATTTTATGTTTGCTTCAAATTTTATTTGCATCACAGCACAGCAAAACCAATTATAGTTCTTTAAAAAAAGCAAATAATATCTCGACAAAAGAATTCCTGCAAAATGCCAGTAACTGTTACGGCAGATGTTTCAAAGGGATTTAACGAACCGACATCCGGTCCGATTGAAATACAAGTTTGCTTTCGATTTGTTTAGCGCAAAGTTGTCGATACGGATATAGATTTATATGGATGCCGATGATACTCTAATCCTTGTATACTGAAGCTTGTTATGTGCATATATATATAAGTAGTATACTAAACTGCGTATATTTCTAATTCAACAAATTTTTATACGATTTTTCGTATCAATTTCAGTAGTAAGCTTTGGGAAAGTTTAAAAGTTAATAACTAACTAATAAAATAACGTTTTTCCATCGCAAGTAGCTCATTAAGGAACTATTCAAATCAATTAAAGTAATTGAAGATAAAAAATAACATGAAAATAAAATTATTGATTCGACATGAAAACATACGCACAACTTGTTTGTCTATTGTCATTTCTTTATGTAAGTTTATATACTTTTACGGTCTCTCTGTAAGTACGTCTAAATGCGAGTACCATTACTGCAATTAAATTAAATTAACAAACTTGAAGGTGGCCAAAATGACTATAATGTTTTTACGAATTCGAGTGCATGAAAAATTTGAATTTGTATTACTATCTAATACCTACTTGGTACTTCGATCAGCAAGTGAAGCTGTGAACCAGCGACTAGATAGTGCTTTAGTAAAGAGTTCACAAATCACAAAATGTATCGATATCTCAATCCAATAACTCAGAATACCGGCGCATAGATTTCGGTCCAATTATTCGATCTAACCCAATGTCAACAGCCCAATTTCACACATGACCCAATTTCATACATTAAACTGATTCGTTTAGGTTGAACAAAAGCTCGCAACATATCCATTATTCGACAGCTAATCTAATTTTCCATTCCTGACTGTTCAGTTGTTATGTTCCACTATTAGAATATATTTTATTTTCTTCAATACTATTCATTCAATAAAATATGTTACTAGCGACCCGCCCCGGCTTCGCACGGGGTCATGAATGACTATAATATTTAAGAAAACCGCACCAATCCGTTCCCTAGTTTGAAAGATCTAAGCATACATAGGGACGGACAGACAGCGGCAAGCGACTTTGTTTTATAATATGTAGTAATAGCTTTCTAGACCACCGGACATCAGTGCTTGATTTTTTCTTTTCAGTTTGTTTTATTATGTACGGTCGGGTTTTTTTTATTATTTTATTTTTATTATTGGTAATGACGACATTTGTTAGCTTTTAATTACCCACCAAAATCGCAGCAGATGGAGGGAAAGCATACGGGAGAAACTGATGCAGTGTGGGAGTCACGACCCTCAGTAATTAGGTAAACGACGCGAGTAGGAAAAGATTTTGATTAAACCTATGTGGTTTATCTGAATTACATAGGATTTTAATTAACAAACACAGGTGGCGCCTAAGCTAAGTAAAATATAATTAGGTAGCGCGATTGAGGTAAATAAAATTGTACCTACCCTACTTTACATCCATATATATAGAGGTGTGTTCTCAAAGTGGGGTAGCCAGAACTGCAGGATCATAAAAGAGATCATACAGCCACGTTTAGTATATCGGAGTAAGATGTAAATAATCAGTGACAAGTTACTTATCACCTGAGAGAACGACCGAGTTCCTTAGTCGACTCTTACGACATACACGGAAAGAGATGCAGCTGATGTATTCTAGTGAATCTCCGTATCAGCACCTTCCAACTTTTCCCTTTCATACATCGCTATTTACAACCAAGTCTATGGCCATGGATTTAGCTCGGTTTGGAATTCTTAGTGGAAAGTTGGTTTTGTAACACCCGTTGTTGAACAAGTTGCTCTTGACTTGCCACTGGCTTTGAGATAGTTGCTGATCAATCTGATTGTATTGTATTCGGATTAGACCCCAACACATTGTATATAGGGTTGTAACAAAAGGGACATGTTAACCTAAATGCTATGAAGCTATGATGCTAGCTCGCTACAGAGAACTTATCTGCAATTTTGTGACTCCAAATTACATATTCATTTTTCCAAATAGCATGGAGCCACTTAAGAATGTAAAGTTATATTTACTCTTAAAAAATAAACATGTGATCTGGGGTTACAGACGAATAAAGATCACCGACATAGCCAAACGATCCAGCAAGATAAAGTGGTAGTGAGCTGGGTATGTAGCTCGAAAAACCACCGATAGCCTATAGAAAGGTTCCACCACGTAGACCACGCACCAATTGCAACGTGGGAAGGCCACCTGTAAGATAGATTTTTTATTTTTTTCTAGTTAAATAATACAGCATGTCATTCATTCGTTTCTCGGATGGAGACCGCGCCTCGGCAAGCGTAGCGTTGGACGCTCTCGGGACAGATGGTCCGATGACTTAAAGAGGACGGCTGGTAGTGACTGGATGGCAAAATGGGAGAACGAGCCTTGTGGCGTGCCCTGGGGGAGGTCTATGTCCAGCAGTGAACTGCAATAGGCTGACGACGAGGTAATACAGGGTCGGGTGCTCTAGTCTCACCTGTGACTGGGATCGAACCTGCTCCACGGTGATGAGTTATGAAGTTTTTATTTCATATCCATTCAATATTGATATAAATCTTTATTTAGAATTAATGCTCCTGGAAGGGGGAATCAATAGGTACAAACCGTTTCGGAGTTTGAAATAATAAAATCGGCAAAATATTCCGAAACTAACTTTTCGAAGAATAACATTTCGATTTTGTAATTCAGTAACTTCTAAAAGTTTTTATTTTATATTGATCCATAATAATTTAAATAGTCATCTTAAATAAAGGTGCTGTGCTGATGCGGGGCTTCTCAGCTGCATCTCCCCTCGTGCATATTGTAAGATTCTACTAAACAACCCAAGGATGTTACTTCAGATGAGCTAGCAACTTATCACTTTTACATCTGGCCCCGCTATTCTAAACGTGGCTGTTGGATTTCCTTCGTGATCCTGCATGCTGGTGCTGCTGTTCTGGCCGCCACATTTCGGTAATATTGTCAAGTTTCATGTAAAGGTATTGGTACAAATGACTCGTTATCGATTCTTAATATTGTTATACTGCCTAAGCCAAATGTCGATATCGACAATTTTGTAAGACATCTTTTTAAAATTTTATTAGTTTAAGACATTATTTTTATATTCCACCTGGCCTATTTTATTAATCACCTTTCAAACAAGAATAAAGAACTCAGATGGTAATTAATAAATTTAATCAAAAAGTAATTAAAGCATTTTATACATCGATCTTGCACTCGAATTTTACTTAATAATCATTAAGAGGCTGTTGAACCATTAAGTTTAATTGCGAGATTAGATAAGCCATACATGAATTAATTAACTATATATTTTATAATTATATATATTTTATATATATTATATATATAAAATATATATATTATAAAATTTTCCTTTGTACTTAATGGTTTGCTGGAAGAAATCTCTTTTAGAGATAAGCTCGCCTTTGTACTATTTCTTTTACAACTTACTGTCTATGATAAAAAATTATGTGTACAATAAAGAATACTAAGAATACTAAGAACTATCTTTGCATAAAATATATCATCATCATCATCATCAGCCTATTGCAGTCCACTGCTGGACGTAGGCCTCCCCCGGGGCACGCCACAAGACTGCCATGGGGGGTATTTACCCATAGTCACCACGCTGGGCAGGCGGGTTGGTGAAAATATATATAAGCAGTGAATATTTATTAATTAGCTGTTACTTGCGAGCGTGGAAGTTTCACGTGGATTATTCCAAAGGCCTACAAACACGGGTAAAATCACTTCTTGCATTCCTTTTATATAGCATTACTTCCTCTAAAAAATATAGGTACATTTATAGGTACACACAATACAAACTTGAGTACATTTATAGATAGTTTACACAAGTTTTCTTATTGCACAAATTGCACATATTTCATTGTTCTAAAGTTATTAATTAGGTAATCATCATGGTAACCTTGGATACAGAAAGAATTATGACAGGATTTTAACTGAGCGATTTTTGAGGTGTCTTAAGATACGACCTGTACATATCTTAGCAATTTATTTAATTACTTTATAATTGCCTGCTCTTGTTATTTAGTTCTCATAATTTCGTGGTAATTTTCCTTTAATGAAAGCTTTAACACGATAATTAATTTTAGGTCTTGATTATTATATTGTTACAAGTGAAGCCTATGATCAAAACAAATTAAGAGGACTATAGTCGTGAATGACCTTGGCTACACTAATCGGGATCGACCTTTTAAAATTTAAAATGTTTTTATGCGTTTAAGGGGTGTCTTTGGCATTTTTTTAAAGAGAACTTTAACCAACTTATTTTGGATGCAACTATAGGTATATATTTCCTGTCACTACTAACCGAACTTGTACATCTCAACTATACCCTCAAAATTGGTCAGAAGTGGCACCATGTGGTTCTATCAACCCTTGGTGCTCTGCCTACCCCGTAAGGGATAATGGCGTGATTACTAATGTATATATGTATGTAAATATTTTAAGAAATTATAATTTCTTCTCTTTTTTGTCATCTGTCCCACTATGTATTATGTAAGTATGTCCTTTTTATTATTTATTTTATATTAAGTATATATACCAACTGGTTTGCTGCAAGAAATCTCTTTAAGAGATAAGCTCGCCTTTGTACATTATCTATGTTATATAATTACCTGCTATATATTTTCTGTGTACAATAAAGAAAGAAAGAAAGAAATATCATTTAGATTTGAGAGAGATCTCCAAGCTACAAAGCCCTTTACATTTAAAATAAAACATATAATACTCGTATTGACACGGCTGTAATCCCGAAATAGCGTAGCCAGAACTTAAGGTTCATAAGGGAGATCCATAGCAACGTTTAGCATAGCGAAGATAGATTCTTATTCTTATTCTTTATTGTACACATACAATTATATACAGACAGAAGTTATGAAAGAAAATGTACAAAGGCGTCAATGATCAGTGACGACGACGAGATTAACGACATACTTGGAAGGAGATGCAGCTGATGCATTCTAGTGAAGCCACGTATAAGCACGGGAAAGATATATTCTTTGTATACCTTGTTGGTAACAAGGTATACAAAGAAACATTTAAAATCAAACGAAAATTAGACCAATTATTCAGAAACCGAGCATTTGAAACACAAAAGCCTTCTGAACTTATATTAAACTTGCGCTGAACTTTGCTCTAATAGTCAAGTCCCATGGATTTTGGGGAAATTAGATAAAATATCTGGATTAGTATCGAAAATACATAGACACTAGCGCCTCTACCATAGGACTTTAATACAGAATCCAAGGGTAACTGCTAATAAAAGAGATCGCGGCCCGGGAGTCTTCGACGATGAATATTTCATGATGGTTCTATTGACGAGCGAGAGCAGACCTTCGATGATTTCGGGCTGGGTCACTGTGAGAGCGCGCTAGAGGACTAAAGAGGAATCGCGCTAAATAACAAAGTTTACCTTTCAACGGAATGTGTTTTGGTTTATGGTTTAGCTTTGATTTGGCTGTGTCCATTTGACAGCGTTTCAGATATTTTCCACGGCTCTCATGTTCATAACATAACATAACGTTTTTGGTTGTGGTTTAGTTTTGTTAAATATATTACGTTCAACAATAGCGCTATCACCTTCCTAGAGTGAATGAAAGTACAATCAGCTCGGAAAAGACCGCCGACAGCGGTCGCCCAACTGCTCTATGTGAATCGCCTAACAGTTTATTTGAATGGATCGTTTCAGACTTCCTCATGGCGTGAAATGGCCCATGACTTAGATCACCGATCACCTTTAACCATGTATCAATGACAACGTATGGACGTGAAATTTTAAATTTATTCTCTTCGAATTTAAATACCATTTAATGTAGGTAATGGCTATAAAAGATCTAACTTTTGATATTCGATATTACTTATTTCAGAAATTATTATACCAAAACATAAAATTAAGGCTTGCTCTTACTATACCACGGAGTTTACGGACCAGCCAAAATAAAGTATGTATACCACAGGTCTGGTAAATTGGACACCCCCTAACCTACACAGATGTTCGTTTATATACAATTATCTGGGCATAATGAGGAAAAGTTGAAAAATATGAGTTAAATGTAAAAACATTTCTTATTTTGGTACAAATTACTTGCAAAGAGAAACCTGCTCACATGTACCACAAGTAACATAGACATTATCAGTTATTCAAAACTAAGTCTAAATTTAAACCTTTGTTTAAAAATTATGTTTTACACCAAAATGTATTAAATATCCGTCAGATTTTGGCAATGTTTACATTCTTTTGTATTCAGTACACCTAAGTTAAGGTGTATGTCAACGAGAGTAAGTACCTAGAGGTTTTGTTTCCTAGGATGTCGGTGCTGACATATAGCGGCCGTGACTTAACTTTTCACTTATCGGCACCGTAAAGACGGGTGTCTTTTTGCGTTTGTACTTCAGAGTAACGCCTAATATAATTCAACAATTATATATAGTATTTTAGCGCTCGGTCTCGTAATAGGTCATCTATTCAGCTTACATCATCTATTCTAGACGTTGGTGCAAACCTAGACAGTGTTTGTTTAGGATACAGAACCATTTAGTATTCTTTTAGAGACTAGATAAGCCAATGAGAATTCCCCGATACTAGCACAGTGAATTCACGACAAAGTATGACCAGATGTTTAAATCATTGGTTAAAAAAATGATAAATTAACGGTATTGTAATCTATACATGAAAATATAAAATACTTTATCCTGGATGATTGAGGCATCTGCTTCGAATTTGGTGGGGAGCGGGACGGGCGCGGCGGCACAGCCCCCTTATTACCTAACTAGCAAAAGCAAAGCGATAGCAAAAATCGTACAAAAATCGCTGATTGCTTGTCAAATTCGTATTACGTAAAACGAATTTCAAAGGAACTTTGACGTTTAAAGGCGAATATTGTACATAGGCGCAAATCTTGAAAACAACTAAACCAGTTTCGCAAATTCTTTTTTTAGAATATTCTTTGAATTACGAGACTGGTTATTACATACATATATATAATCACACCTTTATCACTTACGGAGTAGGCAGAGCACCAAGGGCCGGTAATGGTTATTACGGAGAGAAAAATTACAAAAATGGCCTGAAAAAGCCTAAAAACAACACGAAATACATTGGCTACATTCTGCAGTCCACGCGGACGAAGTCGCGGGTAACAGCTAGTAATGTAATAAGATAAGGTTTGTACGGAATCCTCGGTGCGCGAGTCCGACTCGCACTTGGTCGGTTTTTTGGCATAAAATTACTTTTGTGTATAGAGTACGTGCCCCACGTAAACAGTGGCAACGATAACCCTTTATCACAAAATCTAAAGACAGCTTATTGCTACTTTATATGATGTAAATAGTGGAGTTATTATTTTCTTGGTTTACAATAATTCCATGTGATTTTAACGAATAATAATTTCATTTCAAGAATTTCACGTAACCACAACAAATATATTTCTATCTTACATCTGACCCCTCGTTTTTACTGAGAAACATGTTAAATACATGTTTTAATGCAAGTTTTTTACAACAAGTTTTAAACATGTTTTGATACATGTATGCAACTTGTTAAAAACATGTTTTTACAACGTTTTGATATAAGTTTTGATACATGTTTTTAGAAACATGTTAAATACATGTTTTAATACCTTGGTGAAAACGAGGAGTGTTTTCAACACACCGGACAGGCCGGTGTGACCATTTGTGGCAGATTTCTGCCATTTTGGCAGATTTTGCGCCTAGATTTAAAAGAATTCAAGAAAAATGACATTAATTACCTACTTTGAATTCTACAAAAACACGAGATAAAAATGTTCTCAACCAACAAATAAACATGTATGCAACTTGTTAAAAACATGTATAATACCTTGGTGAAAACGAGGGGTAAAAAAAGAAATCATCATCATCATCAGCCTATTGCAGTCCACTGCTGGACATAGGCCTCCCCCGGGGCACGCCACAAGACTGCCATGGGGGGTATTTGCCCATAGTCACCACGCTGGGCATGCGTAATAAAAAGAAATATCATTAATAAAATCAAAATCATTAATTACATTTTAACTTGGCAATATAAATTTCCGCTGTAAGCAGACTGATTTTACTTTAAATATTTTACTATTATTGTATTTTACTACATCTAAAATGCTGTAGGTTACAGGATCACAAAGGAGATCTTATAGTCACGTATCCATTTTGTTACCCCGTGCACAAAAAGTAAAAGTAGTTCAAAGTAAAAAGTAACACTTCGATACCCACCTAAATAATAACTTAGTCGCCAAAATGGATTATCGATATGTTTTCCATTCAATTCAGCTAACACGTGTAAAGTTTTCACATTTGCCATGTAAAAACCAACTGTATTACCACCGTCGTATATTGAAAATGCCTGAAAGGGTTTGCGAGCACAGGTGCTGACCCGCTCAGAAATTGGAGTATAATTCTGAATACAAAGTCGTCTTACATTTAGTTATACCCATAGAAAATGTTTTCCCATTTATTATTATGTACTAGCGACCGCCCATGACTTCGTTCGCGTGACCCATGCAAAGTCGGCGCACGTCCCTAGTTTTATTGATACCATCACATCAGACCATGATTCTGAGGCGGAAAACACTGAAAATTTTCGCAGGAATATTCCTAATTTTTCCGACATTTTTTCATATTTTCAAGAAAAAAAAATAGTTTAGTTCGTTTAATTATGCCTTACGTAATGACTTAAAAATAAAATTTTAACCAAAAGATAATAAAAATAAAAAAATGTTGCCCTCAATAAAGATGAAATAATTGATCAACCCTAATGGGACTCCCCATTAGGTGATCCAAAAAACAGCAACGTGTCACACAATAGCCAATAAGCCCATTTAATTAGTCACAGGATCGCCCGATACAATTGGTGCGGAGAGCAAAGATTACTGATAATCAAATAAAAAATGAATTTCCTGCGAGTAATAACACTGTCGTACTCGTATAACTCAATACAATGGTACTTGTTCAGCATTTCAGTATTTGCCTGGCTGTCACCCACACCCTGTATATAAATATGTTACATTGATTACGACAGTCAGGTATATCTTATCCTGTAATTTTTCATATGTGTGATGAAAAACAAATGTTTTCTTTCTTTCTTTTATACTAATTTAAAAGTAAGTGAGGTCCAGTTCTTAACTAGCGCAAGGTCCAAAAACGTCCTTACCAAAAATATACTCAATAATGCGCAACACTGGTATATTATATTCTAGTGTCGTCATCCATTTCCTATAAGAAGCTTCATTCGAAATAATCATCTAAGATTATTGGGGATTATATTGGGAAACGTATCCCTACCCAAAGTAATTTCATCTAAACAAAATGAATGATAGCGTTAGTCTTCGAGGCTACCGGCTTAGGACTTGGAGTGATTGACGAATGGATGCGAAGCAAACTTGATCGCTTTCAAATTATATTTCATCTACGCCAGAATGACGGTTACATTTTTTGAGCGTACTTTATATGTATGTATATCTCTTTGGCACGCTTCAGAGCGTAAACAACTTGTCGCATTTGAGCGTGAGAGTTATGTATCATTAGATTCGTCTTAGTCGCGAGAGTGACATTGGGTTGAATTATTTACGTAGCTAGTTTTTTTCTTAATTAAATGAGGTAATTTAAAAAACTAAATGATTAAAAACACATCTCTTGCCTTTAACATTTCTTACTGATCTATATAAAAAAAAATCTGTGACTCAAGTTTATTAGTACATTGGAGATATGAGAGGGAAATATATTAGAGACTTTTGTGGGATAAAATAAGAAAAAATAACACTTTTAAGAATTATTGTAATATGTCTATCTATATATTTAATATTAATTAATTATACTATACACACGGCTATGTCTCCACAATGGGGTAGACTAACCTACAAAGCTGCAAGAATGAGATCCAATAGCTACATTTAGCACAGCGAGGTGATGTAAAAGTAACAAGTAGCTTATCGCCTGAGAGAACTACCTACCGTCAGTTTTTTTGTTTCCCTTACAGAGTGTTTATCAGCCATAATCAATATGATAAAGCTTATAAAAACGTCCATGGCTTATGAGTTGTTCAAGATGTTTTCATAAATTTTCACGTTGAATCGCGTCTCGTTGTTAAGTCGAAGTGGGCAGTTATATTAATTGATCCTCAGTAGAAACGTTATAAATAAATACCTTTTCTAAGGACTTTAAAAAAAATGTCATCTTCTTGGAAAAAGTTATTATTACGTTTTTATTAAAATAACCAATCTTTTATTGCGTTATTGAGGCTTGATTAAGATTCTTTCAATCGTCTTGTCGTGAAAACGTGGCAGTTAGACATGTTGAGTTTCACGAGAGTCGTTAGAATTGAACACACCATTAGGGTCTATTCCGGGAGTCACACTTAAACCGAAACCTAATCTTAGTCAGGTCTATCTCTCTCCGTTCTTAATATAAATGGCTGAGAGAGAAAAGGACAGGTAGGACTAATTTTACGTTTAGGTTCAAGTGTGACTGCCAGAATCGTCCATAGTATCTTCCTACCCTTAGGTACCCCAATATTCATGGATCGGCGCAATATGATTTCTTTTTTGAAACTCATATTGCCTAGGATTAGGCGTTGGTTTCACGGCTGACTGCCTGCCTGACACCAATTCTCCTCAAGTATAGCTAAGTTACAATACATACATACATATAATCACGCCTTTATCCCTTACGGGGTAGGCAGAGTACCAAAAGCCGATAGGACCACATGGTGCCACTTCTGACCAATATTGAGGGTATAGTTGAGATATAGGTACAAGTTCTTCTTGTTCTTAAAATTGTATTTATGGTAAAATAAAATAAACGAAACGAGTATGTATTTTATCATTCGCCTTTAATACAGAGAGCGTTTTAATACAAAAGCAAAACTGACATGCCCAATTATAATTTAAAGCTGCATTACTTATTACTTACAATACAAAAACAACTACCTAACACTAGCTATTACATACGAGTATACCTAAAAGATAGTCCTACTGCCGACAACATATTATCCAACTTAGAGCTGATTTTGCCTAACGTCAGATAGCATATCTGAAGAAACAAGCTGATGCCGTTTTTGAGAAAGACAACATAAACTTTATTCTTCTGATAGGCTATCTGACGTTTGGCAAAATTGGCCCTTCATGCACTCAGCAAAGTAAGACATACAATACAACCATCAATATATCTAATGTTATCAAAACAAACACACATACTTCCCAGAACTACTCCAAGAAAATTAGCAAAATAAATTATTTATATCTTCCCTCAATCGAAATAGAGCATAGATAAAATATTCAACATAATAAGTCGATGGAAACTTGTAGCTATTTGACTTAAGTAACATAATAAAATGTATGAAATTTTATTACAAAATTTATGCTGAAATAATCTAGTTCAATCACGATACTAGTTCAATCACAAGTTAGTTGTTTGATGAGGTTAAACGTATTATTAGACTTCAGTTAAAATTTTTAAGTATTTTATCTAATAGCTAATAATCTAACTAACCTATCAAATAACTAGTCCTTAAGCGCTTTAACATTATTTACTTTACATGACAGTATACAGGCTGATTTTTGGTCGTCAACGTTCCTGAAAACTACGGAATCTGCTCATCATCGCAATCATTTTTCTCCATTGAAGCATATCTGGGAAGTGTCTGGTTTCCAAAATAGTAGGGTCCAAAGTTGAGTAAATATAATACGTTTTTCCGCATATATGCACATTGACGCGTGTAGCAAGATTTTTCACGAGAAATTATTAATATCTGTTTATGAAATAACTAGCATAAACACTGGACACTATAAATTTTGCCCGACAAAGTAATGAAAAAATTTTTTCAAAAAAATTTACATCTTTTCCCAGCATTTATTTTGGCATTAACTTACTTTATTTGATGTATAGAGTACGTACCCTTCGTTAACAGTGGCAACGAAAAAACAGCCTGTATGTACCTTATATAAATCTTCTTAAAAACTGCAATTCTTTCAATGCCCAATATTTTCTGACATAGCAGGTAATCATTCTCGATAAGTCTATAGTTATTTCAATATTAACCTATGGCTAATTTTCCAGAGTTTATTTTATTTTTTATTGCAATGCCGCAAACCTTTTTTATAATGTTTATTTACATCTCGTAACACGTCGGAATGTGCTTCATCAAAATAATTAATTTCGTCCATTTTCTAATTAGGGCAGCACCCAATTTACGTCGTCCTTGTATTTATCCTTATCTTCTAGAGGCTCGAAAACAGGTGCTTTAGCGAGGAATCCTTTAAAAAGATAACATACGTAATTATAATGATTATTTAGATTTAGATATATATTTAGATTACATTTAGACATTATTTTAATTACAATATGAGATGATAGTAATAACAGTAATAAGTAATATAGAAAGACTAACGGTGTTATTACAAAACCGCGTTTAAAGTTACGCACAGTTCAAGAATTACATTTGACTACAAAATGTATAGAATATCTGTCAAAATTCGACAATGTTTATCTTAAATTATTTGGTATTAATACGAACGTTTAGCTTAAAGAATGTTTATGCCCTAGTCAATAAACCAAATCAGTTACTTTAATATACAGGGTGTAACAGAAAGGGTATGTTAAGCGAAAAGCTATGTAAATAGCCCACTATAGAGAACCTATTTCCAAAATTTGAGACTCGAAATCAAATTTTTGTTTTTCAAGATTGTATGAAAATTCCTGGGATATTTAAAAATTCTCCATAATATCGGGAAAAATAAACATGTGATTTCGGGTCTCAAATTTTGTGGATAGGTTCTCTACAGTGGGCAATTTACATAGCTTTTTGCTTAACATACCCTTTTTGTTACACCCTGTATATCGTAGAAAAAGCATGAAGACTTACCGGTGCAGAATCCACCCATCAGAGCAACACCCAAGGTGACAATCAACGCGTAGAATTGATGCAAAGCTTGGGTTCCAGCGGACCTGCCTAGTCCATCCTATGGAAAATAATAATTCAGGGTTTATGAAATCCATAAAAATTTACATTAATTTTTTATTAATATTTATTATTTAATATTATATACGTTGCTTATTTATAAAGACCCAATAAAGCATACTCTATTGCCCGTAACTTAGTCCTTGTGGACCATACATGTCCTTCTCCGCACTTGCAACTAGCATAGCAAAAAGACTAGTTGAACGAACAAAGAGCTAACAAATAAACAAACTTACATTCGCATTTATAATGATTATATTATAATAGTATTATTTATTATACTAAAATATATTATATTTAAGGTAAGATGTGATGTGGTTGTCGGTGAGGCTTACCTCCCACGTGGGATTTCATATAAGCTGACAGGTTAAATATGGATATAAATAAGGTGTTTTCATATATGTAATAATAATAATAATTTACTTACATTTGACACGAGACTAAGTAGGTAAGAAGAAAAAGCTTTTACTATGGAGCTAACTCTGAAATCGTGAAAAAGTCTGCTGTACCATACAAACTTACCTACTGGTAAGTAGGAAAAGCTTATGGAAAAAAAATATGGAAAAGCTGTTTTTTTTCACGATTTCACGGTGCATCACCGATCACATCCAACTAAATGTTTTTCCTTACTTCCCAATCATTACCAAAACACACCCTACATTATGTTATCTTTGTAATACTTACAACAGGATCCATAGCCGGAAACACACTGTACAGAACGTCGCCATACTTCTCCCTGGTGGCTAATGAAGCTACAGCAATAGATATCAGGCCAGACAACACGCCGGGCATGCCGTGCAAATTGTGCACGCCGCATGTATCCATTATTTCTAATTTCTCCAATTGTGGCTGTGGAAAATAAGAAGATAAACTGAAATCCTAAAGAAGTTTCTACTGTGTCTTATTCCCGACTGCGCCATAAAGAAAATTAGGTATGTTTTCAAGTGTATGTTAGTATGTATTATATATTTCTTAGTGCACGCTCCAGAGCCTTAATGGGTTGTCGCATTTGAGCTTGTATGTATCATTAGATTTCTCTTAGTATTGAGACTGGGTCAAAATTTTCACGCAATCGGGTAATTCTTTTTAAATAAGTGAGGTTACTTCATTGTTGCTATTGTATTTGTCTATGTATATGTAATGCCTCGTGTCCATTATCGGTATTCATTGGCAAGGAAAAGTATTTTAGGTGGCTAATAGAGCTATACATTAACTTTACATACTCGTATAGCAATAAAGTATTGTAAAACGTATATATAATTTGTATTGATTTTAATTATGATTTTATTTTATTGAATTGATTTATAATTTATTTTATAATATTTGACATTATTATTATCCCTTCTGGCCCTCTCTTTTTGTGATTTAATTTGTAAATTTTAATTATATTTATCGATGTAATCTAGGTACTAACAATAGGGTTAAGGTACTTCTTACTAACAACTAGGGCTATTATTGCCTGAGTGTAATTAAATAAATTAAAATATAGTATGTATACCTCCCAGGAATATCTCCCAAAGTTAACTCACAGTCAAGTATTTGTATCCAAGTACACTCAGCACACCAGCAGCTACACCAATAGACAGAGCACCACCAGGGCCGATGGCCATGTTGCAGACTGCTCCCACAGCTACACCTCCAGCCAGGGTTGAGTTCTGCACGTGTACCATATCCAGCTTGCCCGGCTCGTGGCTGACAGCTGCTGATACGACGTATGAAGATACCTTTTGGAAAAACGAATAGAAATTCAAATGGCTTCTTTAATGAATAAAACCCATTTATTTTTGTCTGTCCTGAGGGACTTTATTAGAAGCTGCATCTCCTTCCGTGCATGTCGTAAGAGTCGACTAAGGAAGGATAAGGGAATACCCAGTTGATAAGTATTCCCTTATCCCCTTTAGAATCCTGCAGTTCTGGCTACCCCATTTCGAAAACACAGCCGAGGAAACAATACAGTGTATTTGTACTACTCGTATATGTTCACCGTAGCCCCTAGCCATGTGGTGTGTGGCAGAGTAAACTATTACCACCACATTTCTGTCCGTGGGTATTGTAAGAGGTGAATAAGGAAGGGTCCGAGAGGTGGGCAGCTGCAGCGCCCCCGTGTTGAAAATCACACTGCAGTTACCAACCAGCGTGGTGACTATGGGCAAAAAACCCCTATGGTAGTCGTCTTGTGACGTGGCCTGGGGCAGGCCTATGTCCAGCAGTGAACTGCAATCATAATTATCATTTACAGCCCTGGGAAGTCAACTGTTGGACATAGGCCTCCCCCAACAACCTCCACTCCGACCGGTCGGACGCCCGCGACCTTGGCCAGGTTTGCCGATACGTGGTATCCACTCTAGAACTTTCAGACTCCATCGGCATCAGTTCTTTGAGCTATGTGCCTGCCCATTGCCACTTCAGCTTGCTGGACCGTTGAGCTATGTCGGTGATTTTTGTACGTCTGCGAATCTCCTCATTTCTGATTCGATCACGCAGAGGTCCCGAGTATAGCTCTCTCCACCACTCGTTGTGCGATCCTGAGCTTCTTTATGAGGTACATAGTTAGAGACCACATCTTGGCACCGTAGTAATAATGTATGCTCACCGTAGCTGCAGCCAATGATAAGTAAGTGTTGATGACGGCCCGGTTTCTCTCGAAGTCGGTGTCAGTGAGAGCGCTGTTAAACAACGGCCAGAATACCCACAGGAATAATGAACCTGGAAAAACATTTTAAAAATAATGTAACATAGGCTAAGCAACTGCATTATTGTCATAGTTAATATTTTGGGTCAATGACTATTTATCTAATTCTTAATATTTTCCATCCATAGGAAAGTAAGGTATTTAATAAGTGTCAGTTACTGTTAAAGCTTTTTCTATTGATTAGTTTAGCAGTTAACTCTGACAATAATCATAGATATCAATATTTATATTAATATTATTATATTAAATTACTTCTAAAAACTAAATTACTATATTACATTTTTTATATTATATTTTTTCTAAAGTCGATTAGTTATTTTTAAGGTAAGAAATAGTTTTCCTTTATGGATATGGTCCTAGCAGCCAATTAAAAGTAATTTAGGATTACTAGAAAACATTTCGCATTAGATTCGCTACTGAACACTACATTGTTGTATTTGTGTTCGAATAGCGGCGGTATTCTCACTCAGATAATTTGTGAAATTTAGGGAATAATATGCATTCCCATCATGATATCTTTGCTAACTTACCAATCATTGCAGAGACGTCAGACATATAAGTAGGAGTGTTCATTTTCTGTTCTGGTTCTACTGACTCTTTCTTATTAGTCCTTAGTGCTAGACTGACACCTAATCCAAAGTATGCACCAAAAGTGTGTATAGTGATTGAGCCACCGGCATCAGCTGCCTATAAATTGCAAAAAAGTTCTAAAAGACAATTTAGATTTAAGAATATTTTTTGTAAAAACATTATAAATATTCCTTAATTAAATTTGCTCATCGTAAACTATTCATATTTCAGTACTTAAGATTTTTGGTAATTATGTTTAAAGATTAATTAAAAATATCTAATCTTCATAATCAGCTTACTTTACTGTAAATACAAAAAATTTTATTGGTACTATAATTATGCCTGTCTCTAAGAAAGATTTTATCTTCATCTTTTTAGCTTTACTTGTATAAGATGTACAAAAAGGAGCATCAATGCTTAAGAGTATTTTTGGGACACGATTAGATGAGACACATTATTTATTTTTCATGATTGTATGAACATTCCTGAGCTGTTAGAATTTATACTATCTGGAAAAATAAATATGTGACTTCAGGTAAAAAAAATTGTGGATAGATTTATTTATTTATTTACACACACATATAACTAATGTTTATCATTACAGGTTCCCCTAATGCGATAAATTAGCTTTTATCTTAACACTTATTGTTAATTATAAGTACCCATCACTAGGTCTATAAGACCCTTAAGTAGTATTAGTGCTCTCTTATACACTGTATATAAAAATAACAAACGGTTATATGCTTGTCTCTAAGAAAGATTTTTATCTTCATTTTATTATTTTCTATTTACTTCAATAAATATTATCTTACCCGCAATAAAGAAGTTACGATATACATGTTGATACATCCAATTGCTACTTCGAATAAGCAAATCAGTAACAACTGTAAAGGGCTCGTTATTCCCAGGAGAGCACCAAAGGTTATTAAAACAGTGGCAGCCATTATGTCGGCCTCTGAAAAAAAAAACGTTTTTTTTATGGGAAATTAATGCATATTTCAAATTTAACTACATAACTTGGTTATGCCCAATGTTGTGGCTGTCAAAGTTATTATGTTACGAATATTGCTGTCCATAAGCTTTAATGCTGTTATCGGCAATAATATTTTTTTAAATACGAGGGATTTAGTTAAAAACCGATGGTGTTTAAAAAACGGTGTTTAAAAACAACCAAAAAGCTAACCTAAAGTTACTCCCAGATGTGAATACCTACATTCAGCACGTTTTGTTAAAGATATGTAGATACTTTAAATTTAGATTAGATATCTCCTAGCTGATGCTGCCGTTTGTTCTCTTGGACGATACTTTGATAAAACTTGGCAGACATATAACTTACACATTAGGATAACACAGAGACTATACATACATGTGTAATAAAAAGGGGTATGTTAAGCAAAACGAAACAACATGAACATAGCCCCCTATAGAGAACCCTTATAGAGACTATAAATCACATGTAAATTTTTCCTATAGTTGCAGCAGTAAAATCTCATACTACTCTTCATACTATCTTTCAAAATAAGATAGCAATATTGACATAGCAAGATTAAGGATTAATGTTTTCAATTTGATTTATTTCAAAATCTCTGAAGTGTAAACGGGTCACCTATTCACAAGGAGACAGATTTCACATTACGCCTCATAGAACTTGAATCTCCCCATCCACTCGACTTGATTGATCAAATGGTAATGGTCGATGCAGGTCGAGTGCTCCGGCTAGTGTCAAATTAATCGAAGTTACCGTATTAGATACGTTACACTTTTGCCACCTTTACCTCCGATAGATGATATTCGGATTTCATATTAACACATGTTTCATTAAGTAGTAATTATTTCTTTGCAAATCGCTTTGGTCAGAGTTTCCCAAATATTGAAAATCTGTTATTTTATTTTTATTATAATCTGGATGCGTGGATGGTGCGTGCTGCCGGTGATGACCTACGGTGCCGAGACGTGGTCTCTAACTATGTGCCTCATAAAAAAGCTCAGGATCGCACAGCGAGCGATGGAGAGAGCTATGCTTGGGATCTCTCTGCGTGATCGAATCAGAAATGAGGAGATCCGCAGACATACAAAGATCACCGACATAGCTGAACGGTCCAGCAAGCTGAAGTGGCAATGGGCAGGACACATTGCTCGAAGAACTGATGGCCGATGGAGTCGGAAAGTTCTAGAGTGGATACCACGTATCGGCAAGCGCAGCGTGGGAAGGCCACCCGCGAGGTGGACGGATGACCTGGCCAAGGTTGCGGGCGTCGGTTGGATGCAGGCTGCTTCCGACCGGTCGGAGTGGAGGTTGTTGGGGGAGGCCTATGTCCAACAGTGGACTTCTCAGGGCTGTAAATGACGACGATGATGATGATGATAATCTGGATGCATGCCGTTTCCAACTGATCGTGGTGGAGGTCATTAGGGAAGACCTATGGGGACTTCTCATGGCCAAAATAATGATGAAAACGTCTCATTTGAAAAGTCTAAATAATAATACATACCGATAAGGGTGCTTGTTCTGATGTAAATCGTAGAATTCTCCATGTAAAAGAAGTTTTGACACAACAATGCCCATTGTATAGCCAGTGCTGCCAGCAGCCAGTTCAGTCCTAGAGCACTGTAGCAATACTTCTTCAGAAACGTCATCAGGAATCCAAAGCCAACAAATATCATCACGTGGATGTGTTCAAATTCTGCAAAAGAAGGTAGGAAGGTCAAAGGATGTGGTGAAGGTCTGCAACGGGATTTGAACCCGGGACCTTGGGCTCAAATCACATCCAGACATCAAATTATCTAGCTCATGATGTTATTTATAGCAAGAAAATATATCCTTCCGGTTATAAAGTAGGTATCTTCCAATAGTACCTACTCGTAACTACTGTTAATTATAACATGATAATTATAAAATACGTGTTCTTATAAAGTAAAAAATGCCCTTTTCTCCCGTTCCTGTGGGAAATTTAAGGAAATACTTTCTTATTTGATTATAGAGATCACACCCTCTACGTTTCATGTCTCTTTAGGTCTCTGCCTCGAATTTGGCGGGTATCGGGGCGGGCGCAGCGGCGGGATAGCGCTGACCTATTCGCGAAACCAGCGGGCAGCTCGTGCTGCTCTGTAGCAGCGTAGTGTTGTGACGGCGAGATATTCGTTTTTCGCGAACAAAATTACTGAATAACGGTAAACCACATCTTTTTTATACAAAAATATATTGCACATCACTATAATACAAAAACGCGGGCTGTCATCACTTGATACACGCTCGTAGCCCGCGCCCGCCCCGCTAGTTTCAAAAATGGCCCTATTTGATTACATGCATATCACCTATCCGCCGATGCCCCGCACCCGCGCCCGTCCCGCTACCCGGTAAATTCGAGGCAAAGGCCTAATATAATACAAACAGTTTACGGAACTTGTGTGCAAGACATAAAAAAATAGTAAAATTAATACTGAAATGGTCAATATACTATATTTATTATCATGATAAATATAATGCTTTCCGTCCCATCGGACTAACGGAGTAGAGAGTGCATCTGTGTTTGCGCACACACTTGTGCACTATAATATCTCCTGCATACCTGGTCAATCTCCGTAGAGATTGGTCGCCTTGACCGAAATACGGTCGGAGATCATCATCAAATGCTAATACTAGGTATGTTGGTTAACTCATATTATCTATAATCAATTATGATATAATACTACAACATAGTATAGCACAGAGATTATTAAAGTGCGGTTAGTACGAACCATTATACAGGAAGAGGATTATAATTTTATGCTGAGTTAATTGATGTGTTTGTTCATTTACTAACATAAATTAGGTCACTCCTAGAATTTGGGCATGGTCTGCGGCGCAACGCATTGACATTACGGAATGTGGAAATAGTTACTTTAGAACCATAATCCATAAAAAAATTGGCACGCAAGTAATTTATTTATTCAATAATCTATATTTTTTATAAAAAAAATATTTATACTGATGTTATCCGCCAATTCTGTTACTCATGTATAAGAAGAACGACAAAGAAAGATGCAGTTTATGCTATAAAAGCACTTCCATCGCATTGCCATCGAAGCTGATTCAGTATTTTATAGGTTACAAGACTCTATTCATGGAGTATGAAAGCTTAATTATGCTTCAGTCTAGCCTACATCCACTGAATTAACCTTGCGCTCACATCACATCCCTGAAATAATCATCGACTTCAACATCAAAACATCTATCATTCGAGTGAGAAAATTGGACCACATAGATCCCGATGGCGGGCTGATTGAAGCGCCCCGATTGGTCGTGCGAACGACACCGTAATTGGCTGCACAGCGGGAGCACTATGATTTCCTATAAATAAAATGGCAGGACATCGATCGCACTGCGTAGAATAGACTTGTTGTCTCTACTGTCTTAGGGATGTAAAAATGTGGATAAAAAACTATAACTTCTTGTGCGAGCTGGTTAGATTAATTTAATGTATCGGTAAATGAATGATTAACGTGCCTGTGAGATCTCCTTCGTGATGCTGCAGTTCTGGCTACCTCATTTCCGGAACACAGTTATGTGTAAATGTACGTTTTTGTGTGCAGCAATGTATTGCAAAGTACAGTAACAGCTAAAATACGCCCAAGTGTACTTAATGGATTCGTAGCATGCATAGCACTCGTGCGGTAATTCACCCACTATTCGTTTATATCATATGATTTACATTGAATCTTCGACATATCCATGGTATATCATCTGGATTTAAGTATGATGGGTGTTTTGAAATCCACTATATTATATCCACTATATTATGTCACACCCAGCATATTTATTAGGTAAAATAAGTGATTGCATTATTACAGGTACATACCACGATGCTCTCGTTCCTTAGCAGCTCCATAGTCTGTCAGTAAAAAGAATGGTATCAGTAATACCAGCTGTACAACGAGAATGGGAAAATACTTCAGTTTTGGCCACGACAACATTATGAATTTATCTTGCAATTCTGAAACAAAATATAGGAATTAATGACCAAATTGCTTATAAGTAACGCTAGAAACTTTATCCGCAAGAACTACCTATGTATAGACAAAACGCGCCAGTGCACGCTTCCGTCCGCGCACTTTAGAATTCCCATTATTTTCCGTTACCATGGGAATTTCGAGAAATACTTTTTAAAAAACTTCGATCCTTACAAACGTATAATGTACTCGAGAAATGATATAGGAGACACTTTTTTCTGCGATATTTTCAAACTCAGCTAGCGCTGCAATTTTATACTACCAAATACCTTATCTTTTTCAGCGAATCTACACAAAAAATATCTAAAGAAATCGCAGGTTTTGAAATGGCGTGCAGCAAATTGCATAATGTCCACAATCTACAAGTGAATGGCTCCGAATGGTTCGAATTTGAATATTGACAAGCGATTTTCCTTTGAATATTTTATACGAGCTTTTATAATTGGTTCTAAACGAATAATTTGCTTGCATTGGCCTAAGTATGTGTACTAGGTAAGTATATGTCATAACTAGTAGGTAACGCCTGTAATTTTGTCCGCGTAAACCTAAATTTCCGTTCCTATGGGAATTAGGAAAATTCCTTTTTTATAGGATGACTACGCCGCCGCCGCGGTTCTCAAAAATACACCCTCCATTTTTTTTAGAGTCTTATATTACCTGTGATGTTGTAATGATATATGTCACTATTATTTACTATGTATATAGATTGGTAGTTGGTCTTCCTAATACCAAATGAAATAAGTAAAATGAATAATATAAATAAAATTAGTATTTAAATAAAATGTTGTACGATCTCAATTCATTCGATGGTCCTTCATTCCGATGAGCCGTAGATAAACCAAAAGCGACGGTGTAATAAATCGCATATTAAGTTAAGTGCAATCTCTTCAAAAAATTTTACTGTTAGTAGTATATGAATTAATCTATCTATCTATATACATACATATAATAAAAATGGAACGGATCGATGTTTGTGCACGCTAATCTCAGAAATGGCTGAACCGAATTCGATGCAGTTTATACAGGGTGTTTTTTGTGGCCACCTTTAACGAAGGGTACGTATTCTATACATGAAATAAAGTAAGTTTATGCCAAAAAAAAATGCTGGGAAAAAAAAAAAAATTCTGAAAAACAAAATGTAAATTCCTTGATCGTGCGAAATTTATAGTGTCTAGTGTTTATGTTAGTTTTTTTATAGACAGATATTAATTATTTTTCGTGAAAAAATCTTGCTACGCGCGTCTATGTGCATTTATGCAGAAAAACGCAGTCTATTTACTCAACTTTGGACCCTAATATTTTGGAAACCAGACACTTCCCAGGTATGCTTCCATGGAGAAAAATGATCGTGATGATGAGGAGATTCCGTAGTTTTCGGGAACGTTGACGACCAAAAATCATCCTGTATTGTGACAGGTCCCACTTAACATATAGGCTACTTTTTATCCCGGGAAAATGTTTCTATCCCGGATAATTTCGACATTTTGTTTTTTCTGCAGTCCACGCGGACGGAGTCGCGGGCATCCACTAGTTAATTAATATGTTATTCCATAAGACACGACCTTTAACTATTATATTATTAGATAGATGTATTTCAATTAATTATTATCAAATTAGAGAGAGATTTAAAGCAGGTTAAATTAAGAACCCATATACAGAGTGTAACAAAAAGGGTATGTTAAGCGAAAAGCTATGTTAATAGCCCACTAAAAGGAACCTACCTACAAAATTTCAGACTCGAAATCACATGTTCATTTTACCAAATAGTATGGAGAATTCCTAAACAACTCAGGAATGTTAATACAATCTTGAAAAATAAACATGTGTTTTCGAGTCTCAAATTTTGGAAATAGGGTCTTCATAGTGGGCTATTTATATGTATAGCATTTCGCTTAACATACCCTTTTTGTTACACCCTGTATAGTTCCCGGAACGAAAAAAAGCTTTATTTGCCCCCTGTAAACAACGAGGGGATACGAACTTAGTCACTCCTTAAGTATTTCATCGTTTATTAAATCAAAATGCAATAAGTAAGTATGTACGCCGAAACACTTGGTTCCAACTATTACGTTACTAATAAAAAAGATTTTTATAATCTAAACAGTTTTTAAATTGACAGATATGCCATTACATTACTGTGAAATGCCGTGTTGACCGGGTTTATTAGTAGAACCATTGGTAACTTAGTGTACAAAATATGACAACAAAAATACGTACCGCCAAATACACGAGTGTACTGCACACTACTGACACATACACTTTGATGATCCCCTGGATGGAGTATCAACAATGATTATGCTGCAGTCAAACCCAGTGGCCGGGCATTCCGTCAAATGTCCTAAAATATTCCTTTCACCTTTCCAACTGACACATACGATTGTTTTGATTTTAATAAACGTAGATTGTTTTTGAAAGCCGAACAAAATTCTTTTATACAAAGCTGGTTTGTTTTGGAGATGTTGCTGTTTTTTTAGTCGTTTCAAACAAAGCAAGAGTTGTTACAACTTTTATTATGATTTGATGAGTTTTTTCGGAAGTTTTTTTTAGGAAGTAATTAATAGGAACGTAGGTATCTTCGTTGAGTATTATATCAATGTGAGTTCATTAGCGCCACTCTGACACAATTTATGCAAAAAACGTCTGACGTCATATTTATGTCATTAATTTATAGTTGTGAAGTGTCATAATGAAAAGTGAATAACGAAGGTGTGACAGGTATTATATTTGGTAAATAAATAGTATGTATAATCCTGTGCCAAATTATATTGCGACACTGTCGACATCTTATCGCTAACCTATACATTGAAAATTGAATGACATCTTAATTTGGTGGCCGTATTTCCTTTTTTTGCCAATTTATATATAAGTTGGTAAATAAATATCTTCAGTATTACGTGAACCTACTCACTCAGGTTGTAGAAATGATAATAACAACTGAGTAATATACCTATAGCTAAGTATTGCAAGATCCACATAATATAAAGTTTCTCGGTTTTCAGGCGAAATCTCGATTTATTGGTTAAAGAGAATATAACTACATTGTACCTACGTATTTTTATTGAAAAAAAATTGATTTTTCTTTAAAATCTTCTTTAAAAAATTATAAATCATTCATCAATAACAATCAAATCAATTTAAATGGGTGCCAAGTTTAATGTTAGGTAAAAACTCCCAAGTCATTTTCACAGACGTTCAACAAAGAACTTGAAATGCCAACTTTTCGCGACACATCAGTCTTTCTCTAGCACTAAGTCATTTGACAGAGATAGATGCACTGCAAGGGAATAATAAATCAGGCCAACATTTTTCCCACTCTCGTGGCGCTAGTGTCTATGCCATATAGAGTATAACTGTAACTAAATCTTTAGTATGCTATTTTGACGTGGATAATATAACTTTGTTGAACTTATATAGTTACAAACGGTGCACTTATCATCCATTTAGCGTATTGAACGCCCTTCGCATGAAAAATTTATTGTTTACAGTTGCTTCAGTGTTACGGTCATGAGAATTATTCTGGGTCTAGCAGAAAAACAAGATTTAAACTACCATGTTTTAATGTTAATGCGTTTTGTTCAACCTGCAAGAAACATTTTACCTAAGATAGGTTTACAGTAGTTGAAGTAATTAAGGTATTTAATAGTAGGTACTTTTTTAAACCGATTTTTTGACCGATGCGGCTGGTAGTGACTGGATGGCGAAAACGGGAGATCGAACCATGTGGCGTACTTTGGGGGAGGCCTACATCCAGCAGTGGACTGCAATAGGTTGACGACAACGACTTTTTTAAAACAACTATATTTTATTGTAATTAAATACGATTCTAAAAACAAAGAAAAGTGTTTCGTAAAGTACCTATAAGCCTATGTGTCTGATTTATAAACTACTGTGAAGTTTCATACAAATCTGTGCAGCAGTTTTTGCGTGAAAGAGCAAGAAAAATTCACACAAACTTCTCATAGATAAACAAAGCAAACAGTCGTATAGTACGTACTTTAAATATAATAAAATAAAATACATAGGTACTTGGTCACTAAGCAATAGTAAGTTATTAAGTTTTCATCACATCAATGCACCTACCGGGATAAATGGCGTCGCATTGGCCGTTAAAATCCACTACACATCAAGCACTAAGAGATTATTAATTGTTCGTTCTAATTAAACGTAAACAAACTCATAACACCAATTATATAATAATTGTAAACGCAGTTTTAATTGTTGCGCTTGCGCTCGAGATCCCTACTAAATAGAGTCAAGGTCAAAGCATTACATAATAACTCAAAATATATTTTAAAACACTATTAGGTATAAGATTTAGATCCGCTCAGGAAATAAACTTCATAAAGTAAGGTCATAGCATAATTAATTTCCTGCGAGTAAAAACACTGTCTTAGAACTCAACATTATGGTACTTATCGGGCATTTCATTATTTGTCTGTCTGTCACTCACACCCTGTATTCCATATCATTACTATGCAAGCAGGATTGTTTCCATTATAAAATCGAGAGTATACACCCTCATTTAGCCACATGGAAGAGAAACAATCCTGGGGGCTAACAGGGGCCAACTCTCGAAAAGTCTCGAGTTGGAACGAAGCCGAAACGGAACCGTTGTAGACGCTCAGAACAAAGCAATAATAACTTTACGGTGACTTAATTAGACACATTTCAGTACGAAACAGATATTTGTTTTTATTCTGTCATACTCGCGACCGATGCGTGCTAAAATAAACCTTATTACACAAGCGGTAAGTATACATAGGATATTGCTTCGCACCGCGTTTCGTTAACGGTTCGTTAGATTCGAAAATTTTCAAGAATTGCCCCCCGCTTCAAGCGGTTATGGTCACCACGATTATGTCTACCTTACATGTACCATTCATGTAATGTGCTTCAATCTTGAAATTTGGGTCTAATACAATAATAAGATTAATTAGTGCCGAGTTCCTACGTCGACTTCTATTATTGTGACATGCACGGAAAGAGGTAGTCAAGCCATGTCAAGTTATACAGGCTGTTTTTTCGTTGCCACCCTCAACGAAGGGTACGTACTCTATACATCAAATAAAGTACGTTTATGCCATAAAAAATGCTGGGAAATGATGTAAAAATTTTATTACTTGATTGGGCGAAATTTATGGTGTCCAGTGTTTATGCTAGTTTTTTCATAGACAAATATTAATTATTTCTCTAGAAAAAATCTTGCTACGCGCGTCTATGTTCATTTATGCAGAAAAACGCAGTCTATTTATTCAACTTTGGACCCTAATATTTTGGAAATCAGACACTTCCTAGATATGCTTCCATGGAGAAAAATGATCGTGATGATGAGGAGATTCCGTAGTTTTCGGGAACGTTGACGACCAAAAATCACCATGTATAGCTAAAACTTTCCGTTACCAATCGACTGCATTTCACTGCCCCTAACCAATCATTTGCGGGGTCGGTACAATATGGTTTATTTCAAAACTCACATTGCCAAAGATTTGGCGTTTGTTTTACGGCCGGCTTTCTGCCTGATGCTAACCCTCCTCGGGTATAGCTAAGTGACGATTTTAGAAAATCCGTACCTACATGAAATAAATTCATTGGTCATTCCGACTGAAAGGCGCACATGTTAACTATTGTATTGTCACCATTACTTATAAAATTTTATAAACTGTAATTAATAACAGCACATATAATAGACATATATAAATAATTTTGCACCAATCATAGGCACCTCGTCACATACCTAAGTAATCATAGAACATGAGTAACCAGCAATGTTTCCTAACGAACTAATTCCTATTGTTAATTAGCGAAACGAATGTCTACTATAAAACTATGGAATTAATCGTACAAATGCAAGATCTTATTTGCCGCTGTTGCCTCTGACTTTATATGCATGAAGCTAATTGAAATAGGCAATTACCTACATAGTAATAATAGGCGTCATCTTCCTGTTCTAACCCCATTATTTATTGGGGGTCAAAGCGGTGATAGCCCAGTGGTTAATACGGGCCCCTTCCAAGCGGGAGGTGTTAGTTCAATTCTAGTCACGGGCCTGTACCAATGAATTAATTTCATGTACAGATTTTAATGTTGTAAATAGTCACTTAGTTCTTGCTTCGGAAAGCACGTAAAGCCCAACGGCTTGCGTCTCATCTCTCTCAGGTCGTGTCGGCTTTCCGTCCCATCAGACTATGAGAGTGACGGAATAGAGAGTGCATCTGTGTTTGCGCACACACTTGTACACTATAATATCAATATCTCCTGCGTACCTGGCTAATCTCACTAGAGATTGGCCGCCTTGGCCGAAATACGGTCGGAGACCTTATAATTATTTATTAGGTAGCAACATGGTTTCTTTCGAAACTCATATTATCAAGGATTAGAGTATGTTTTACGGCCGTCTGCCTGCCTGACCACTATACCTATACTTAACATTAATATCACAATTAATACTAGAGATAGGGACCACAATTGTTCAAGATAGATTAATATTATTAGATAAGATTCGTCAATCATCGAAAATAACAACAACATTACAAGAAACAATTTCACAAAGCGATTTAGTCTCAAAAACACTCCTAATTTCAACTTTATCACAAACAAATAAATATTAATATTATTTTTTATTTTACACTAGACCTTAAGTCAAATAAGTTGTCAATTAAATTTGCCTTTATGAATACAATACATTATTTGCTTGCACCTACTTCCGCGTACGTATAGTAAGAGCCGTCTAAAGAACTCTCAGGTTATGAGGTCGCAGCTTGCCACTTATCGTTTATTTCTGAACTCGCTATAAAAGACGTGGTTGTAAGATATCTATCTCTTGTTCGCATTTCTGGCGGGTAGGATTTAGGGAACACAGCCTTGTGTACTCGTGTATCTATGTTTATCTAATCCACATCTTATATCACTGCTCAACAACAACGGAACTGCTCGTAATAAATGGGATTTACCTGAGTAAATAACTAAAGTCATATCGTGCTGTACAAATTATGATGATAATGTTACCATGCGAAAATAAATTGCTTTAATATTTGCTCATTTGTATGTACTAAATAGCAAACGATGGCGAGCCCCCCGAAGTAAATATATTTACTGTCATGTCATATCAATTAGCACTTTCGTAATAACTATGTATTTACAAAATATATTTATTTTGTACTTGATCTTATGACCGGCCCCTTAAATCCTATTTATGAAAAGCAAAAATTGCACAATTTTCGCTGATCGCCAGTGACGCAATGTGGGGTCTTATAAAACATTTTCAAATGAAGTGACACAAGTGAATCTCAATAAATGATAAGGTTTGACTTTGCTTGTATCAAATTATAACAATTAATAGGATCGATTCCGGCAGTAACACTTAGGTAAACCTAAACCTAATCTTAGTCAGGTCTATTTCTCTCCGTTCTTAACATAAATATATGGCTGCATAAAACATGGCTGAGAGAGAAAATGACAGGTAGGACTAATTTTACGTTTAGGTTTAAGTGTGACTGCCGGAATCGACCATAATACCTAGCTTTGCACACGATTTTATTTGTCGTACCATATTTTGAGCCCTGACTCTAAATCCGGTATACCTAGAGTGCCTAGACACATCCTGACTGACGGATCAGCGCACAGTCCAAACCTTATCTTATAAACCTGAAAAATGGCGTGTGTGTTCTTTGCATGACGTAGGCATCCGTTAAAAAAATTTTTTTTCTTCGGGCATTCTGAAGTTTTAGGCAACTGATGTATTATAGTGAAGTACAGGCAAATTAAATTTATAAATACAATAATTATAATCTATTCTTCGGGCCGAAATAGTAGCAAACAAACATATAGTTAGACTCTTTGGTATTCATGTTATTAGTATCACGCATGGAGAAGAAATAAAAGAGTAGCGACCAAGAATATTTTCATACAAAAATAGTGTGCCGCGGAGCAGGGGTGAAGTATGGGACGAGGGGATCATCGAAAACGGTAGCCTTGCCCGTTTACATAGAAACCACCTTGTAGTGACTAGTCTAACCATAAGTCAAACTACTTGCTCATTATCAATATTGTTCAAGATTGTTTTACTGGTGCAATTACTCATCGCTAAATGGCAATATTATACTACGTTTTAGTAAAAAAAAGTACCATGATCTTTTATCGCTAGGGTCTTTGTGATTTTAATACGGTTACATTTCGGAGCACAAGCGTGGGTTACAGCTACTGCGTTGCACTGACACTGCAAGCTCCACCCCTATCATGACGTCATGGCCTCACAGTTGCCACACGACTCACTTCATAGCCCCACCTCCTCTTTTATACCTTCTTCATGGTATCACGACAAGGATATGGATGACTAAAGTCAGGACTATAATACCGACCTACAAGTTATAAATTCACATAAAGACCCTGCTGCTTATCTATAGATATATCTAAATAAGGCCAGCGCATACGAGCAACTTTAAATTAATTCAATCCAACAACGCTATTGTTACTACGTACAGCTGTATTCCCGAATGGTGTAGCCCAGTGGTTCACAAAGTGGTCCACCAGGGGTCCACAGGAGACTCGATGGGGGTCTACGTTGGCATGAAAAAATGGGGTTCACAATTAATTTGTATGTGGTATAGGCCTGTAGGGGGTCCACCAGAACCAGTTAACTTTTAAAAGGGATCTATGGGTCTACGTGTACCAGAACTGCAGGGTCATGAAGGAGATGAAACAGCCACATTTAGCATAGTGAAAAAAGATTAGTGTCAAAATATGGCCGGTTATGGTCACTAGAGTCTTAGCCTAAGAGGCTATCAGTGCAAAAGTGATGTCACCCCTAGTAATGCACTTAAGAGTAATTAAAGGATTTAAAATAGGCAATAAAGAATAGAATGTATTTTACACCAAAATTGCAATCATAAAAAAATGTGGCGTACACCACTTTTGCACTGACAGCCTCTATTGCAGTCCACTGCTGGACGTAGGCCTCCCCCAGGGCACGCCATAAGGCTACTGCCACAGGGGGGCTTAGCCCATAGTCACCACGCTGTGCAGGCGGGTTGGTGACCATTGGCCACTAAAATTATATGTTTTCACTTGATAACACCAGCAAGAAGTTTTAAGTATGCCTGCACCTAATATAAATCATTATCAATCATATACATTTTTTTTAATGCGTTTTTGCTAGTAAGTATATCCTCGATGTATTACGGTAAAAGATTGAGATTGAAGTTCGTTTACTCTGGCCCAAAAGTTACCAACACGTTTGTGAAGACTGCAAACCGAGTTATGCCATCAGAAACTTAACTCATAATGTGAGCTTTCGTTGTTTTACCGCTTGGGGATACATGACATGGCCTCATAAATAGAGCCACTTCTATTACACTTAAAGAGGTTAGTCGGAAGTGGGCAAATAAATATGACATTTCACTGACTCAATACTCTGGAAAAGTTTAATTTTGATCTCTTTTGAAATTCTCGGGACTACAGAGTCCCGGTCCTTTGAGAGGCGTGCATCGGGCCGTGGCCAAGATGTAGAGGCCCTTTTTAGAGAACTTTAATATGGTGTGGGATACACATGGCGGATACCATCGCCGACCGCACAATATAATACACCCGGCGATGGTCCCCGCCATGTGCAAGACTATTGGAGTGCAGATCTATGTCGTGCGATGGAAAATAAGGTCATGGGCTATGGGGGTGCTTGTTGGGTGGAGTTAGATAATCGGGCTATTTAAAGGAGACTAACGGACGCCTGCCATTACAACCAAGTCTCAATTATTCTCAATTATTATTATATTGATTAGTTGATTTTCTTCCTATAATTTAATATGATTCCCGTGCCTTCACTGGGATACATCAATTGCATCTCCCTCCGTGCATGTCGTAGGAGTCGACTTAGGAACTTGGGCGAGAATTTTAGGCGAGAAGCTAGCAACTTGTCACTGAAAATTTCCGTCTGTCCATGCATGGCTGTGGAATCGCCCTTAAGGTATGAATCCGAGCTAAGCAGCACGCTGGACTGCTGCCGCAGCAGTGTTGTGCTGTTCATGGTGATTGTATACTTGTCAAATAAAACTTTCACGTAGGTGCTGCCACTGGCGCAGCAGTCCTGCCACTGCAGTGCTGCCGCGACATTCCTGCGTAGCTCGGAATAATATACTCTCATATTAAACCTGTAGACAATGTATGCGGACCAGTATTGCCGCGGAAGCAATGCTGCTTAGCTCGGAATCACACTTTTACACTTCTACAGTTCTGGCTACCCCGTTTCGGGAACGCAGTCGTGTCTTTATACAGGGTAATTTTTGGTCATCAATGTTCCCGAAAACTACTGAATCTCATCCTCAACATCACGACCATTTTTCTCCATGGAAGCATACCTGGGAAGTGTCTGATTCCCAAGATATTAGGGTCCAAAGTTGAGTAAATAGACTGCGTTTTTCTGCATAAATGCACATAGACGCGTGACGAGAAATAATTAATATCTCTCTATGAAAAAACTAGCATGAACACTGGAAATTATAAATTTCGCTCGATCAAGTTATAAAAAAAAAAATTATGTACATTGTTTCCCAGCATTTTTTTTTTTTGGCATAAACTTACTATATTTGATGTATAGAGTACGTACCCTTCGTCAAGGGTGGCAACGAAAAAACACTCTGTATACTTGTATATACAAATCTTTATGCAATTAAAGTTTCTTCTTTGGAATATTCTTCGTGGCAGAGAAATTAAATTTATATTTACTTATGGCACCCTATACATATTCGTATAACCTCAAGTAACACTTGACGATTCCAAAATTAACTGCTCACATTACCTTGTAACACGTAACTTATTACTTCTTAGTTGCAAACTCGAATTTTGCTCCAAAATCCACTCGCTAGCACTGCTTGTTATGTAATCTAGTTAAAATATTAGTGTCGTAACATAAATTCTGACTTTTTTATAAGCTCCCGGTATTAGCACTTAGTTTTTTAATAAGACCCGCTCCCTTAGCTGCATATTTAATTTCTAATTAACTTTTCATCAAGCTTATGTATAAGCCCTTTTTAATAAACGTAGTCGGTGTTGTTAAGGAATATTCGTCATCTTAGTCCAACCATATCCCTGACCTTAAACTCAGTCTTTTCCGTACAATGACTTTGACTTTTAGCCGCGTGGTGCCGGCAGAGTAGAGTTTGTACCACCCCTGCCTGCCCGTGGGTATCGTACGAGGCGATTAAGGGTTTCCGGGAGGTGGGCAGCAGCGCCTCCCGTACTGACAACATAGTCCGAAAATACAAAATGCGGTCAAAAACCCGCCTGCCCAGCGTGGTGACTATGGGCAAATACCCCCCATGGCAGTCTTGTGGCGTGCTCTGGGGGAGGCCTACGTCCAGCAGTGGACTACAATAGGCTGAAGAAGAAGAAGAAGACTTTTACACATTGAGATAAAATTATGACGTCTCTACTCCAAATAAAAGTCTTGTGCTAATGCAAGGCTTTATTGAGTACATCAGCTGCATCTCCTTTCGTGCAGTCGTAAGTGTCGACTAAGGAACTTGGGCTTTCTCTTAGGTGTTAAACTAACAAATTTTCACTGATCATTTACATCTCACCTGCTAAGTTAAAAGTGGCTGTCGGATCTCCTGTAGGGTACCGCAGTTCTGGCTACCCCACTTTAGCGACATAGCCACGTGTATAAATGTAAATACTCACTCGTATAATGTGAAAGATGGAAACAGAAGTTTATTTATTCGGCCCTGTAAGTTAGCAACACGGTTATTAATATTTGTAGGTAACAAAATAAATAATTGCTATTATCCTTTAATGACGAACGCCCACATCGTTTGCGTAAACTTTTGTAATGCCATTTCTCTTGTTACCGTGGAAATTTCTGGAAATCCTATTTTCGAACTTCCCCAGACTCCCCTCCCCAAGAAACATACATGCCTAGGTGCTTTCGCCCAGTAGGTTTGCTGTGCGCTATCTATCAGTCTGACTGGATTGTTTGAGTAAGATCATCATCATCCTTTCAGCCATGAGAAGTTCACTTCTGAACCTAAGCATACCGCAATGAGATATTGGGAGAGATTTTGAAATATCATCATTATCAGCCTATTGCAGTCCACTGCTGGACGTAGGCCTCCCCCAGGGCACGCCACAAAACTACCATGGGGGGTATTTACCCATAGTCACCACGCTTGTCAGCACGGGAGGCGCTGCTGCCCACCTCTCGGAAATCCTTAATCACCTCGTACGATACCCACGGGCAGGCAGGGGTGGCTAATCTCCTTTTATTTGATAGCACTATATTATTATCAAAATAATGTTCTTTTTGGGTATGATTTAAGCTGTTACCAATTGAAGTCGTTTTCTGTTTCCTTAATAATAGAGTTTGCCCCAAAATAATAGATTTGTCACCAAAATCTAGTCACCAGACAATATAAAATCAGTTCTACGAAAAATCACCTAAAATCATGGAGATATAAGGTCTAGTACCAAATTAATATTTTTGAATGTATTTTAATAGTTTGTCCTAATAAGTATTGAAGCAGATTAATTAAAAGTGATCACCAATAAATCATATTTTTGTCGCTAGAAATCGTCTTGGGCTTAAACATGTAACCTAAGCAATTAGCTAAATTTGCAAGTATTTGGTGACAGATCTATCATTTTGAGGACAAACCTATTATTTAAGTAACAAAACTATTATTGTGAGAACGACGTTTATATGCAATCAATGCACTACAATTTCTTTGGTGATCCATCTTTTATTTTACACATATATTAACATTAATTTGGTGATTCATACATCTGGGAACACATTTGTTTATCTGAGAACGAAAATATTTCGTGGCGATAGATCTAATTATTTGGTGATACAACTTGATGACAAATATAAATTTTGGTGACAGAAAATATAGTTCCCGTTCTTTTTTTTTTCGTTTTATTGTGCTCGGCACTGACGACACGACAACTGGTATTAAGTCTGGCGGTTAAAAGGTTTAAACCCGTTGGACTTTTTGTCGTGATGGTGATGATGATCTCCGACCGTATTTCGGCCAAGGCGACCAATCTCTACGAAAATTGGCCAGGTACGCAGGAGATATTATAGTGCACAAGTGTGTGCGCAAACACTCTCTATTCCGTTATTCTCATAGTCCGATGGGACGGAAAGCCGACACGACCGGAGAGAGATCAGGCGCAGGACCAACAGTTATACGTACTTTACGAGGCACGAGCTAAGTGACAATTTTACAACATTAAATTCTGTACATAAAATAAATTCATTGCCGTTACTGGGTTCGAACTTACACCTCCCGCTTGGAAGGCGCACGTCTTAACCACTGGGCTATGACCGCTGTCGTGATTACTGTATTGTATGCTTGTAACATCACATAGTTGGCGAGTAAGGACGTGCTCCGTGCATTCTACAGTTTCAGTGGACTCACTAGACAAAGACTCCGGGTATTTGGGCCGGTTCATGCAACAAATTCGCAATAATCATTTTCATACTTTTTAAAGTTTTGTAGTATGTATATTATATAGGTATTTTAAGAAATTATCTCTTTTAATGGAAATACATTAGATCGCTATCGTGAATAATTTTGATCGTAAATTAGTTAGATATAAGGTAAGGTTACTCGTATAACTGAGAACTCTTAATTACCCTAGTCATCATAGAAGAATTCTAACGCCTAATAATAAAGTATCTAATAAAATACGAATGTAATGATACATTCACTAGAAAACATCAGCTGCATCTTCTTCCGTACATCTCGTAAGAGTCGACTAAGGAAGTCGGGCATTCTTTCAGGCGATAACCTAGCAACTAGTCACTGATTACTTTCATCTGTCCCCGCTATGCTAAAGTGGCATCTCCTTTTAGGAACATGTAGTTCTGACTACTCATTTCAAAAATACCTACAGCCGTGTCTATACGTATGCGTTTAATGAGGGATTAAACCTAATCTAAGTCAGGTCTATCTCCCTCCGTTCTTAAAATAAATGGGTGAGAGAAAAGGACAGGTAGGATTAATTTTACGTTTAGGTTTAAGTGTGACTGCCGGAATCGACCGTATTATTATGTGACAACTATTAAAAGTAAAAAAATTGTACAAATCGCCTGGTTAGATGGCGTGATCGAATCTCCTACCCGAAATTCTGTATGGAGAGGTGAAGGGGGGAGCTAGGTGGAAGATGTAGGTAACGCCATCTATTTTTGATAGTTATTTTAACTTGTTAGAAAATCCCTTATTATACCAACATTTTGGTCACTATTGCATAACACCGTCTTATTATTAGACTATAGAGATGGTAGTTAAGTTGAAGTTTAGTTAGGTACTTGGTGTGGCGGCATGTGTCAGGATTGGGCCAATTTACACCGTGCATGCTCAAGTTTCGGCGACGATACACTCTACCTTACATAGAGTATGTTAAGAAGCAACCCCTCTCTCTAAATTACTAAGTAGTACGTAACTTGTTAAAAGATACTGGTCTAAGTACATACAAAGATAAAGATAAATATCAAACATAGTAGAATGTCAGTATATTAATGGCAAGACAGTAAAATATCAAAATCGTTGATAGTCCCCGAAATGGGGTAGCCAGAACTGCAGGATCATAAAGGAGATCTCAAAGCCACTTTTAGTAAAGCTAGGAGAGATGTTAATAATCAATACTCAGATATTGACGGTTGTAAGTAGGTTCACTTAATTAGGGATATTCTGAAAGGTAGGTAAAAAGTTTTGCTTTCAATTTGAAGTACACTTTATCGTATACTGCGGATAATCCCACAGAGGAAGTTTATAAATGAATTTCTCAGCTATAAAGTTCACTCGGCTCATTTCCCTTAAAAAAAACTTATCGAACTCCTAAATTCTAGCACAAACTTGCGAAGTTTCCTTTTTCCTATACTAGCAGAAACATGCGGGTTTGTTTAAATCTAAATTATCAATATCAATTGATATGGGCGCTGATGATAATAATAATAATGCCTCCGATCGTATATCGGTCAAGGCGGCCAATCTCTACGGAGATTAGCCAAGTGTGCAGGAGATATTATAGTGCACAAGTGTGTGCACAAACACAGATTCACTGTCTATTCCGTCACTCTCATAGTCATAAGGGGTGGAAATTCAACGCGATCGGAGAGACAGATCAGGTGCAGAACCACCGGTTTTATGAGCTTTCTGAGGCACGAGCTAAGTGACCATTTTACACCCTTAAAATCCGTACATCGAATAAATTCATTAGTACAGGCCCTTGTCTGGGATTGAACTTATGCCCCCCGCTTAGAAGGCGCACATATAAACTACTGGGTTACCCTCCAAAGAAATGTGTAAGATGTGTGTCCGAAATTTTCTATACCTATAAATGTGAAAAAATATGATTTCGCTCACTGAGTCGCTGGCGGAGTTTTAAATATTAATAAATTAAATATTATTAATTTGCCGAGATTTGGCTAGTGTATAGCTATCAGGATAAAAAATAACGTTGCCAATATGTAATTTAGAAAAGAGATGGTGAAATTCATCATCGTCAGTGGTTAGAGCAACTGGCACGGTATGCAGTGGTCGTGGGTTCGATTCCCACTCGGGTGAAGGATTTTTTTCCATTTTTTTATTCATAATTTTATATTATTAATAAATACAACATTACAAATAGTTTTTATTTTTAGTATGTGCATACATATACATATATTCCCAAATTGACCAGGAAAATACTTATATGCACATATCTAGAAAAGTAAACATTTGTTTTTGAGTCTCAAACGTCTATTTTTCTGCATTGGACTGTTTACATAACATTATGCTTCACGCTTCTTTCCGTTAGAGGGCGTAAAATGTATACCCCTGTATATTTACAAACTCAAATCACTGTCTATGCCATTTTAACTATAACCTGACTAGAATCATATCACATCAGCTGCATATCCTTCCGTGCATTTTATGAGTCGACTAAGGAACTCAGGGGCGTTCTCTCAGGCTATGAACTAGCAACTGCTTAATTTACAAGTGAGTTTGCTATGTTAAAGGTGAATATTAGGCTCTCCTATGAATTCCTGCTTATGGCTACCTCATTTTGGAAACTAAGACGTATGTATTATGCTATTTATTTTCAATTATTTTTAAATCTGCAACATACATGCATCTTCTAACATTATATCGACGTTTACGTCAAGCCCACTCTGAGGGTAGATATGGATGCCCTAATGCATGTTATTTTACATTACTTACATATTTTTTAATACAATATAGTACACGGATGTGTTCTTAAAATGGCCAAAACCGCAGGATCACGAACCAAAGCCTTCAGGCCACGTTTCGCATACACCTCAGCCCAGTCGAAAATTAGCTAATCGTATGCTTCCCGGCATTCGTTTCATAAATAACGACACATCCATTTTCCATGTGCAAACAAGGGAATGTTTGCACAGCATTGTTTAGCCAGCCATATTGCAAATAAACAATTCGATATCGCTAATTGATATGCCTCGACATATTTCCGTTTCCCGTTCGCGTTTCATCAAACATTGACGGGTTAAGGGCTGTACAGACTATAAATAAAATGAACGTATACAAAAAAAAGTATTTTATTGGGTTTTTACTTCGGTAGCTCAAATCTCCCTACATGGCTCACTACCAAGCCCTACGCTCCTTCACTGACACTTTGTGACGACTCATGATCGCAATCACTTTTTTAAAATTTTAAAAGTTTCAGAATAGACTGAAGCTATGTGTCTTTGTTCTCATAATAAGATAGATATCACAGCTACACTGGAGCGGAAAAGTTAATTTACTCGTAAAAACTCATGGCCTACGTAGGTACGAGTATCTACGTTTCATGAAGTAGGCTGTGTGACAGAGTGACTTTCAACTTTTACAAAGCCAGTGGGAATGAAACGGAATGAATCTCGTGCCGGCCTTTTTCGAACAACCTTCTTTCAGATAAATTAGGGTTCCCGCGGGATTACTTAACCGATTTTAATTATGCTAAGGATCGTTCTATAAAATGCTACTTTAAAAGTGGGTCAAATTAAAAATATTATGGTAGGTAGGAGCTGCAAATATTTTGGTAGGTAGGAACTGCGATGCTTTAGATAAATATTTACGTACCCATTTGAATATAAAAAGTTGGGGCTTTTTAGTTATTAATTGCTGATGTAGTAGGGGTTCACTAGAATACATCAGCTGCATCTCCTTCCATATGATTCAACTGAGGATCTCAAAGTACTAACGTGCGTGCTTTAAGGCTATGAACTAACATACAGGGTGTTTTTTCGTTGCCACCATTTACGAAGGGTACGTACTCTATACATCAAATAAAGTAAGTTATGCTAAAAAAATTGCTGGGAAATGAAGTTAGTAATTTTTATGAAAAAAATATATATTACTTGATCGGGCAAAATTCATAGTATCCAGTATTTGTTATAGTTTTCTTATAGCTAGATTTTAATTATTTTTCGTGAAAAAATATTGTTACACGCGTCTATGTGCATTTAAGCAAAAAAACGCAGTCTATTTACTCAACATTGGACCTTAATGTCTTGGGAACCAGTCACTTCCCAGGTATGCTTCCATGGAGAAAAATTATCGTGATGATGGGGAGATTTCGTAGCATTAGGGAACGTTGACAACCCAAAAAACATCCAGTATAGTCACCGTTCTTTTCAAATTTAGCCCCGCTATCTAAAAGAAAGAAAGAAAGGGCAATAGAATCTCCTTCGTGATCCTGCATTTTGTATATTTCGTATGCATATTATGTACGAGTATGTTTAATGTTCCAAGCGGGAGGCGTAAGTTCGATCCCAGTCACGGGCCTGTACCAATGAATTTGTTTAATGTACAGATATTGCAAAATTGTCACTTAGCTCGTGCCTCGGAAAGCACGTAAAACCGCGTTGGTCCTGCGCCTGATCTCTCTCCGGTCGTGTCGGCTTTCCGTCCCATCGGACTATGAGAGTAAGGGAATAGAGTGCATCTGTGTTTGCGCACACACTTGTGCACTATAATATCTCCTGCGTACCTGGCCAATCTCCATAGAGATTGGTCGCCTTGGCCGAAATACGGTCGGAGATCATCATCATGTATGTTAATTACATATGTGACAAATTGCGTCACATTACCGAATCTGCTTTAGCTCATGTTTATTCTACTTTGTTATTCTATTTGTTCTAAGTTCATTGTATTAGCATAACTAAATTCGCTCGAGTGATTCTATATTATCCAACAGTTTGAATAGGTACTTACCAAGTAATCTCGATTGAATTGTTATTCTGAGGTATAACTTTATCTATTAATTCTAGTTAAGAGAAGTGTTGGAATAATAAATTCTCCTTTACCGTGAAATACATAGGTACAACACTCGTTTGTGAAGTGCATCACTAGTACTGTTGTCAACTTGACTTGGTCTCTCTGTACATCTATAATAAACTACACGTTATAAAATTTATTTTCCTCTTTTACTCACAAATTCAACAGGTTATGGGCCCAGGACATCTGATTTCTTCCTAAATATACGCAAGAAAAGCTTACGTGATAAAAGACCGATAAAATTAAAGTAAATTTCCGATATCTGTAGTTCCGTGATATTATAGATAAAAGGTAATTCCCAAAATGAGGTAGCCAGACTACAAGATGCCACAGATACGATTAGCATAGCGGGGCCAGATGTTAATCATCAGTGGCAAGTTGCTAGCTTATCGCTTGAGAGAATGCCTGAGTTCCTTAGTCGACTCTTACGATGTGCAGGAGATAATATGCAGCTGCTATATTCTAGTACTGCCCCGCATCAGCATAGAGTTTATTTATTTTTTCTATACGTGTATAGTCACAGATAATGCCTTGTATAGGAAATGCAATTACTTATATCTTATATCACATGTAAATAAACATACATTAACGAATATGTACTGACATTTGCATGTCAGTCCACTCGTCTTTTTTGCTACGAGTACGGCGTTTTTCGCTAGACGACTTAGATAGTATGGCTCGTTTTTCCATTACAAGACACAATCACGACCCGGCCCTCCATACTAGATAACGAAATGTCGTGGTCGTGTTGTTGTCATGTCGTCTAGTGGCCCTATCTGTCTTTTTCTTACTTGTATTACTTTTTCGTTTACTATATTCAATTGTTTTTCTATTTGAATTGGGTACATTTGCAAAGGTCTCTTTGACTTATTAGAGTTTCCTAAGAAAAATAAAATGTTATTTTAAATACTGTTCGAATACCGTTCGAGCGTAGGGTAGAAAAGTTTAGATGAGATGATCATCGTCCACTGCACTAGCTCGTGACTTCATCTGCGTAAACTTTACGGTTATTTTAATATTATAAGCAGACACTTTAATTTTATTTATTTGTGTGAAGGTACATAGTATATGAAATTGTTGTATTTTTTGAAATAAAGAATCGATATGTTTAATCGGTATGTCTGAAGTAGGTTGTGGTAAAACAAATAATAATTAAGAAAAAACACCCAGCTGCATAAAAATTTTCTAGAGCTCTTTAGCCAAAGCTTCTAGAGCTCTAGTGCCAAATAAATATACATACAAACATACACTCGAAAACATAACCCTCCTTCGGGCGCAGTCGGGTTTTTACCGAGGTATCAAGTTTAAACGTAAATTAAAATTTAAAATACGAGTAAAAAAGCATTCTCTACAAATCGCTCGATTTCCCTCGTAGATAAGTGCTGACTTGAGATAGATTAAAATTTCATTATCCAAAATGTAAGGAAAGACTCTTTGAATAATTAAAATGGCGCAGGTGAACAGCTGAGAGGGGTTTCGTATAAAGCTAAAAGGCGTCTTGACGGAGTGTCGTGTTACGTAGATTGTTATAGATTGGATATACAGGATGTGCTTTTCGTCAACGTTTCCGAGTACTGTGCATTCTCCTCATCATCACGATCATTTTTCTCAATAAAAGCATACTTGGAAAGATTTTAGGGTTAAATTCACGTTTACGCTGTATACTATAATTTTTCCTGATAATAATGAAAACATTTTCTATAAAAAAAAGCAACGCAAGCAACAAAGACCATACATTGAGCGCAACCAAGTCAATAAAAATAAATTGCTAGTAAAATTTTAATTTACTTCCAGTAATTTTTTGGCATAAACTTACTTTGTATAGATTACGTATCCCATGTACACGGTGGCAAGGAAAAAACACCCTGTATACTTTCACAAATCAATAGTGGAAAAAATGTTTCTTTGTACAAGGTTTGCACTCAGGGGAACCCCCGTCAGAGACCAATATTCCAAGCTTCTTCATCAAATCCTGCACGATTTCATTTTGTTTGTCTTTGTGAATTAAATTTTATAAATGTGGCTTGTCATTAAAAAGGGATCGAACAAGATCGAAAATTAGTTGTGTTACTCCGCTTATTCTCATTTTACATTCCTTTCTCTCAGATAAAACAAGAAGTAGGTATTCATTTGTCTACATATAATCATTTTGTGTCACTGCTCAATTTAATATTATAAGTGGAAGCCCGCGACTTCGTCCGCGTGTGCTGCAGAAAAAACAAAATGTCAAAATTATTCGGGATAAAAATATTTTCCCGGGATAAAAAGTAGCCTATATGTTAATCCAGGGTGTCAGCTAACTCCATATTAAATTTTATTAAAATCGCTCAAGCCGTTTTTACGTGAAAGAGTAACAAACATCCATCCATCCATCCATACTTACAAACTTTCGCGTTTATAATATTAAGTAGGGTTAGGGAGTATCCTCATACTTCACATTATGTTATTTATAATAGTTTTAATATTTTAGTCACTTGTTAGGTCCCTCTGCTTTATTTCCATTTTTTTGGGCATCTAAGGACTCAAATGACCGATCACTGCACTATTGAACCTGACTTACTTAAAGGTAGGCCAACTCCGGATTTCTTTCTCTTGCTAGACTCGCAAAAAAGTCTTTTTTCAGAGATATCTATAGAACAATCTTAAATGTATTTGCGTAATTGATATTAATCGTGTTAGATCACAATAAGGCAAAAGCAAAGTAGATGAAAGCAATGCGACCGCGGAACGTGAAATGTCAAATACCTACAAATTTAACAAACAATCAGCGTAAGAAGCAAGGCCGGTTCACAAATTATCACAATGACCAAGTTCGATACGGATCCGTTTCTTTAAAACTTCGAGAGATCCCAAGTAGAAGTGAACTGTCAAAGTTGCTTAAGATGCTCGAATTTGAAAACAATTTGACAACCTAATCCAATATTCTGGTACTGTAAGCCGCTTATACCCCAATCACAGATACCCCTGTATCCTATAGAAGTGGCAAATTGGGTAAATTAGATCTAAGGAAACCTGATTTGGACATCAAAACCGTTCTGAATACATCGATTTAGATTTAAAACGCGAATGCCAACTGCGAATTGAATGGGACTTGCAAATAAATTCATTTTGTTTTTAGATTTGGTTTCGAGGATTTTTGGATTTGTAATGCCTTTGCTTAGCATCAAAAATGTATTATGTGCAACTGATGTATTCCCAAGATTGGGTAGGCAATTGGAGCCAATAGGGTAAAGGAACTAAAGGATTGTAAAGGAAATCCCACAGCCTCGTTTAGCATAGCGTAGACTTATCAGTGATAAATTGCTAGCTTCGACATATTACACAGAAAGAGATGCAGCTGATGTATTTTCTAGTAAAGCTCCGCAGCAGTATAAATAGCTTTTTAAACGAAGCATAGAATGTCTCAAATTTTGTAAATAGGTTCTCTATTAGTGGGCTCCTTTTTATAGCATGGCGTTTAACATTTTTAACCCTTTGTTTACACCCTGTATAGATACTTATATTTACATACCTTTACAATTCTTAATTTTTCCGGTCATATGATGATCTCCGAGCGTATTTCGGCCAAGGCGACCAATCTCTACGGAGATTAGTCAGGTACTCAGGAGATATTATAGTGCACAAGTGTGTGCGCGAACACAGATGCACTCTATTCCGTCACTCTCATAGTACGATGAGACAGAAAGCCGACGCGACCGGAGAGAGATCAGGCGCAGGACCAACGGTTTTACGTGCTTTCCGAGGCACGAGCTAAGTGACAATTATACAACATTAAAATCTGTACATTAAATAAATTCATTGGTACAGGCCCGTGACTGGCATCGAACTTACGCCTCCCGCTTGGAAGGTGCATGTCTTAACCACTGGGCTATCAACGCTTACGCTTCCGGTCATATAATTAACTAGCTGTTGCCCGCGACTTCGTCCGCGTCAACAAACAGAATAAAATATTTTAAAGTACTTCTGCGTAAATTATATTTTTTGAAAGTACTTATTATGCTGAGCAACTTTTCCTAAGACGGTATTTTCATATCTCTCAAAGTTTAGCTGGGCTGCTAAGGGTTCTGCATCAGGCAGTCTAGACCTTCAATTTTTTTTTTCATATCATTTCTACGTCATTTTATTCTTTCATACATATTTTTTGGATAACTTGAACCGTTTACGCAACGCACGCAACGGAAGTCTCCAAAGTTGAATAATTTTCCCTGTTTTTTCCACATTTTCCTCTTATTCTTCGTCCCTATTGGTCGCACTGTGATGATATATAGCCTAAAGCCTTCCTCGATAAATGGACTATCCAACACAAAAAGAATTTTTTAATTCGACCCAGTAGTTCCGGAGATTAGCGCGTTCAATCAAACAAACAAACAAACAAACTCTTCAGCTTTATAATATTACTAGCTGTTGCCCGCGACTTCGTCCGCGTCAACAAACAGAATAAAATATTTTAAAGTACTTCTGCGTAAATTATATTTTTTGTTTTATTTTCTTGTGGCAGAAGAACATACTGATTTTCTCCGCAACCCGATCTTGACAACGCGACATATAATTGGCCGTGTGAAAAGCAGTCTTGACGTAAGTCAATTCCAACGTGTTTAAACGTTTGCCCCTGTGATTTATTAATTGTTACAGCAAAAGATAACTTAACAGGGAATTGAATTCTTTTAAAATGTTGAATAACTTTTCCTAAGACGGTATTTTCATATCTCTCAAAATTTAGTTAAGGGTTCTGCATCAGGTTATCTAGACCTTCAATTTTATTACGTTATAGCTGTTGCCCGCGACTTCGTCCGCGTCAACAAACAGAATAAAATATTTTAAAGTACTTCTGCGTAAATTATATTTTTTGAAAGTGTTTATCATGCTGAGCAACTTTTCCTAAGACGGTATTTTCATATCTCTCAAAGTTTAGCTGGGCTGCTAAGGGTTCTGCATCAGGCAGTCTAGACCTTCAATTTTTTTCTTTCATATCATTTCTACGTCATTTTATTCTTTCATACATATTTTTTGGATAACTTGAACCGTTTACGCAGCGCACGCAACGGAAGTCTCCAAAGTTAAATAATTTTCCCCGTTTTTTCCACATTTTCCTCTTATTCTTCGTCCCTATTGGTCGCACTGTGATGATATATAGCCTAAAGCCTTCCTCGGTAAATGGACTATCCAACACAAAAATATTTTTTTAATTCGACCCAGTAGTTCCGGAGATTAGCGCGTTCAATCAAACAAACAAACAAACTCTTCAGCTTTATAATATTATTAAGTATAGATAGTATAGATTTCAAATTAAGGGTAGAGATTTCTTCTCTGTCCCCTCAATAGTGTGAAAGCAGCTTTGAACACCGCTATGCCTCTAAATAGGAGAATTTAATTAATATCTAGTCTACGAAACAATAACCAATTAGGGTAACGTCTTATTAATATATCAATTTAACCGAGGTAGGCAATTATTTTACCCACACACGGGATTAAATTGCCATTAATCATGGTAGTTTACGGTGTTTAATTATATAATTCATTAGGCGAGTCAAAACAGCTTAATAGATACCTAATATTGTCATTTATTTATGCCACTTAATTATTTAGTCGACTCTTACGACATAGGAAATGTATACAAGTTTTTAGGTATAATACAAATTATCGTGCTGAAGGACACCTAAGAAAGAACCCCTAAGATATACCAAGGTTCTCATTTGATAGACAAATAATAATAATAAATATTCACACACTACACAACACATTAACCTAGTCCCACATTAAGATCCCTAAGGTCTTGTGTCAATTTTCAATTTCAAAAAGTCTTTATTAAATAATAAAAGGTACATAGGTTTTAGTACTAAGCTACATTTATGTATAGAATTCCTAGCAGTACAAATTCATGTAAGATAGAAGCGTTCGTCAGGTCTCTTTAATGGAATACCTCTATAAACTTACAAATTGATTTGTTATTGATGATAGTACCAATATTTATATGACATCGTGTAGACATAACTTATTTTTTAGGAAAAATTACATGTATACTTTAGCAGGAGCATTACATTTTATTACTTAAGTTTTGCTGTTATAGATTATATTTCTATTGCTGTTATAGAAATATGTAGTCAGATTTAGCAATATAGTAAAAAGCGTTGGTTATATATAAGTACTTAAATAAATGTCCAAACACTCAAGTCTTGGTACACTCAAGTCTTGTAAGGAGCGAGAAGCCAGGGAGCAACCAAGCAATATGCAGACGAGCGCGCACGGCCCGCGCGCAGCACTTGGTCTTGTGTCGTGGGTACTAAGCAACGGTAAATAAATACATAGATAAGTATAGAAACATCTATGACTCGGAATCAAACATCAATATTCATCATATCAATGTTTGCACCTACCGGGATTCGAACCCAGGACCTATGGCGTCGCAGGCAGGGTCACTACCTACTAAACCAAGCAGCTATAAACTAAATAAATAACTGTTGTGCTATTTTAATTTTTTAAATTTTTACTCTAAGGATGTATGACTGTATAAAATCCCCATAGTCAAACTATAAAAATAGTTTTGTAAAGCCAAAACTAACCTTTTAATGTACCTATTAATTATTATTATAATAAATTAAAAAAATCTATATTCTTAATAACCTACATAGCATTTGTATATGTGTCCATTTTCATTTCCTTTCTTATCGGATGCCTATGTCATCATAAAATACGGACAATGTCAATAAATACAATAACAACTTGCAGCCTGTGCGTTAATCCGTTGGTTATTCAAGACAAGCATATTAAATGTACGTAATTTCGGCAATATTGCTGGAAAAAATATTGCCCGTTTGACCCTGTAAAAGCAGTCCTAGTAAACCGGCAAAAAATACATTCTATAATAAAAAGTAATATTACATTTGCGCGCCTTTATTCCTCATATAACCCGGAGTAATATGAGTTTATTAAATGAATGTCTGTATATTATCACCAAGGGACATAGACAGCAATAGATAACGTTAAGTTTAACTAAGCTAAGAGACGCTTCTACGCCCCCATCGATGACGACTAAATATTTAATTTAGGTACATTAATCTACACAAAATTTGGGAACTTATTAAGAACCCTATATGTGTTACATAGAAGGCAGGCGTGCACATCAACATGCGATTTCGAATTTAAAATTTTGGGGAAAATTCTCTCCCTGGGTCTTTTTTATAGCATTTCGCTTAACATACCCCTTCTGTTACACCTTGTACTTATGTAAATATTTGTATATACCTATAATTGCGTCATCTAATTGTACATGTGTCTGCGAGTATAATGCACAGTTGCCAGCAGCTATGACAGTCGTAAACCCACTGAAATATATTTCTATCTTTGGCTATACAAATCGGGATTAACGTTGGCCCTTCAAAAATCTCGAAATGATGCTTTTTATAATTACTATGTTTGAATGAATTATTCGATACATATTTCATAGAATCTGAATAGCTTAGAAGCGGTAGAGAATTCAATCCAAAAACCCCCATTCCACCATGAACGTATAAAGAATAACAGACAGAGTGTTGTGACTACATAGAGTGAAGCATTCATAGTAAGCTCGGCAACGATATTCCATGGAGCAGGGATGTGTATTGACGCGTTATGCATGCACACATACAAACCATAGTAAGCTCGCTACTGAAAAATACGCACACAAGCCTAACGCGCCGCCATTTCGGTGCTTCAATCTGTGTTTTGACAGCATTACGTCCGTTGTTTTTTATACGTTCATGCATTCCACTAATAAGTTTTTTTTAAATAGAAAGCTGATATCTAAACAAACATGATTAAAACAACAGACAAACTGTGAATAGCCTAGTTTAAAGCTTTTTATTAGGTAGGTCCTAAGAGAATTTGGGGTCAGGTCTAAAGCGAGCGCTCGGCGTCATATAAGCTGGCGAAGTATGTACATAATTTCATACATTTCTATAGGACGGAAATAAAACGATTGAAAATTGTTTTTGTTTGTAACTTGCTATTTTAACAATTGATTTGTAAAAAAAAGTTACTTACTCAGTTATTGGTCTTTGGAATAAGCCTGTCGTCAGGTCGGAGACCACTTGCCCAATGACATTTAATGCTTACGCTAGACCGCTGTGTCTACAAAATTAAATGGAAAATCATGTTCATCTAAATGGACCAATGTTACCTGTAAAAAGTCGTAAGACTTTTTTATCAAGGTGACACTTGTGACCTCCATTCCGTCCATTTGAGACTTGTAACTTTAAGTGGTACACTTTAACATCGCATAAAAATTGTATTAAAAACTTATTTATCTTCGTTTTGGGGCTTTCGGCCCATCAAATGTACCGTCTGCTTATGTCAAAATAAGCAAGACGTGGTTAGGGATGTGTTCTAACTCTCTATTTTAAAAAGAATTATTACATTTCTAAAGTCTTGCTTGTTTTGAAAAAGCAGTCATGTGTGCCGAAGTCAATTTTAGCAAATAACAATATCCGCAATATTTGCTCTCCGCCCCAATTGTATCGGGCGATCCTGTGACTAATTAAGTGTGCTAATTGGTTTTTATGTGATACATTGCTGGTTTTTTGGATCACTTGTATCTCTCCAGTGACAATGACTCCAAAAATGTTTTTAAGTCATTGTCTAAGGCTAACATAAACGAACTACACTGTCACAGGATCGCCCAATACAATTTTATTGGCGCGGAAAACAAACATTGCGTGTAATCAATTTAAAAATGCCTTTCCTGCGAATAATAACACTGTCGTAAAACTCAAATCAATTGTACTTGTCAGTATTTGCCTGGCTGTCACACACACCCTGTATAAAAATGAAATTTCTACCGGGATTTTTTTTGCCGGGAATGGAGTAAGCGAGATCAATAAATATTATAAAACTATGTTTTACCGCTGTCGGTCAGTCCTCATATACCTATACAAAGTGTTTGTGACAGCCAGGCAAATATTGATATGGTGACTTCAGACCATGATTCTGAGTCGAAAATCACTGAAAATTCTCGCAGGAACTCGAATGACTCGATTGTGGTGAAGGATAAACTTTTACTTATATACCTACAGATTTGTACGCGAATTTGTATCTCGGTGCGCGAGTCCGACTCGCACATGGCCGGTTTTTTTTTTAGCTTTACTACATGTTTTGTAATTATATTTTTTAAAGGTTGTTGATGAAATAAAATGTTTGCCTTGTGAATTAATAAATGTCATGAAAAACTCTATTATACTATGTTTTGATTAGATAAATATAATCATTTCACGTTATTGCACAGGATATATATGGTAATACTACTTACTCATTGTGTTTTCTCAAATAACCTCAAGAAAAAATCTGACTATTTAAAAATTTTGGCCCTGCGTCAAATATGACAAGTCGTTTAGGCTCTAGACTTGGTTTTCAGCCTATTGCAGTCCACTGCTGGACGTAGACATCCCTCAGGGCACGCCATAGGGAGTTTTATGCCCATGGTCACCACGCTGGGCAGGCGGGTTGGTAGCGAGCGGCATTCTGATTTTCGGGCTATATTGTCAGCACGGGAGGCGCTGCTGCCCACCAGCCGGAAAGTCTTAATCACCTCGTACGATACCCACGGGTAGGCATGTGGTGGTACAAACTCTTCTCTGCAGGCACCACGCGGCTCTATACTAGAGATAAACTAGATTGGATTGGAATGAATTTTTTTGTGGAACTTAATCCTCGTATAGTTACCAATCTAATGTATTAAATTTTCATGTCACAGTGTTTGTCACCAAACTCCTCCGCAATGGCTTGACCGATTTTTATACAATTTTAATGTATATTCGGTAGGTCAGAGAATAAGCCATAAACTATTATTATGCCCCTTTAGCGCAATAAGCGACATCCACGCGAGCTGAGCCGTCGCCATCATCTTATCTTTATAATACAAATCTTCTGTTCGTATGTTTGTAATGGATTTCCTTCTAAACTGCTGGACCGATTTGAATTTCTCGAACCCACTTGAACACGAAGTGAAGAAGAATGAGAAGGAGTTCAATTAAAAACATACGAACTGAAGATTTATATTCTTTTTTATGTTAGAACCTTTTACATAGGATCCGGCAGACTGCGCTGCAGTCGCTGTGTTGAAATTTTTAATTTTATAATGTTCCAGATTGTTACAGCTTATTTCAGAAAATTTTACATAAGGCGTGGGATAGGACAACGTCTACCGGGTCCGCTAGTATTTACATAAAAGCCATCAATTAATAGTCGTTTCGGACACTAATGCAAAGCTAAAGCTTCCATCATCCTATGAATCATAGCAGCTAAAGCGCTTTACTTGTTATATTATAAACCGTTCTCGCAATGAGATTGCCTTGAAGCCGCTGCAGCGCTAGTTGGCTCTAATTTAGCAACTTTAAAGGTAAACCGTTGCTAGTTGTTGGCCGCGTATTATGCGGTTAGTGGTTTATTGCCCAGCGAAACAGTTCGCAACAAACTTAGTTGATTTACATAGGTGCATAAACTTATGGTGAAATCCTTTTCTGGTTCAGCCAAAGCTTGACTGGCCAATTTTCATCGAGTTTTTCTGCATCTTAATTGCATGGTAAAAACATATAAGTACTTGTATATATAGGTATAGTATACCAAAAAAAATAATTTTAATTATTTCTCGTGAAAAAATCTTGCTACGTGCCGTGCATTTATGCAGAAAAACGCAGTCTATTTACTCAACTTTGGAGTTCTGTAGAGAAAAATTCGTGATGATGAGGAGATACAACGTTGACGACCAAAAATCTTCGACCAGTTCTGTAGATACAATTTTGATGTAACTATTGCTTACATACACAAATACATATAATCATGCCTTCATCCCTTACGGGATAGGCACCAAGGGCCAATAGAACCACATGGTGCTACTTCTGACCAATTTTGCGGGGTTGAGATGTAAGGTACAAGTTTGGTTAGTAGTGACAGGTGGTCAGCCCATCGCCTACAAAATAACAAGACCGTCTTGTCCCTCTACTGACTTGTACAGTATGCCCGGGAAGAAAAGCAGCTGTAGTGTTATAAGTTTTTTTTTTACTCCCAGAGCAGCATAGAAGATTGCTTAATATTGTTATTTTTTTAATCATAAAACTGGTCCGTCTGTCCAGACGTATACCTATGTCTTAACAAAAGCACCTGCACTCAATGTGTATTCAAGGGTCATCATCATCATTCATCATTTACAGCCCTGAGAAGTCCACTGTTGGACATAGGCCTCCCCCAACAACCTCCACTCCGACCGATCGGAAGCAGCCTGCATCCAACCGACGCCCGCGACCTTGGCCAGGTCATCCGTCCACATCGCGGGTGGCCTTCCCACGCTGCGCTTGCCGATACGTGGTATCCACTCTAGAACTTTCCGACGATGGCCATCAGTTCTTTGAGCGATTCAAGGGTGCCATACACTAATGTTTGGAAAATATTAACATACATACGAGTACATATGCACACGGCTGTGAAATAGGGTAACTAGAAATGCAGGATTATAAAGGAAATCCTACAACCATCATTAGCATAGCGAGGGTGGATGTAAATGATCAGTGATAACTCGCTATCCTGTAGCGTAAGAGTATGCCCGAGTTCCTTAGTCGACTCTTACGATATGCACGGAAGAAGATGCAGCTGATGTATTCTAATAAAGACCCGCTTTCGAATCTTTCGGTCCGACCGAAGCCCGACCAAATCGAAGCCTTTGACAACCTTTGACCCTACTACGAAATTGCTTCGGATTCATTGATCTGAGTTCACAACTCATTCGGAACCATAGAGAACCATTCACATTGACTAATATTATAAGCTTTCTATCATCTAGCCTTATATCTATCAAATAGAGTTCGATCGGACCGAATGACAAAACGGCGCGACTGATCCGATCGAAGGAAGTTCGTAGTAGGAAACACCTCGATATTCGGCCGATACTTCGTTTATCGTAACTTCAGAGTAGACGTCCTGCTTATCTGCGATGATCAGATTAGTGAAAATCTCGGTTTGCCGAGTCGGTGGAAACCGTGAAAGTGCTGTTTGTAGTTTACTCGCTTTGAAGTTTAGTTACCCAGAAATTAACAGTAACTTTCCTAAATTGTTACTGATCACTTGAAACAGTTGGTTATTTCATTATATCGTAGATAGAGTTCAAATTAAGGTAACGTTGATCGAACGGTAGAAAAAATATTAATGAAAAACTTGGAATGGTACTGCAACATCTTCGCCCCTGCTGCAATACCAACTTTTATTTCTCAAAACTATTACTTATTTATATTTATAGATGGATGTTTGTTACTCTTTCACGTAAAAACGGCTGAAGCGATTTTGATAAAATTTGGTATGGAGTTAGATGACACCCTGGATACATAGGCTACTTTTGGTCCCGGGAAAATATATTTATCCCGGATAATTTTGACATTTTGTTTTTCCTGCAGTCCACGCGGACGAAGTCGCGGGTGTCCACAGGTGCTAAATAAACATATGATATCAAGTCTCAAATTTGTAGATAAATTTACTGCTATGTTCATATTATTTTGCTTTATAGCCCTCATTTGTTACATTCTGTATAAGGTGGTTTGATGGTTTAGACGTGCGCTTTTTATTCGGATGGCTTAGGTTCGATTCCATTTACGGACTGTACCACTGTATTTATCTCATGTACTTCATGTAGGTCGATGTTTGTTTCCAAGTAATTCATCATGATCATCATCAGCCTATTGCAGTCCACTGCTGGACGTAGGCCTCCCCCATGGCATGCCACAAGACTTCCATGGGGGGTATTTGCCCATAGTAACCACGCTGGGCAGGCAGGTTGGTGACCGCAGTTTATATTTTGGGAGGCGCTGCTGCCCACCTATCGGAAACCCTTAATAGCCTCGTACGATACCCACGGGCAGACATGGGGTGGTACGAATTCTACTCTGCCGGCACCACGCGACCTTCCGGGTAATTAATGTTTCTATATTTATCTATGTATTTATATGCCGTTGCTCGAGAATGCCCTAGTTCCTAAGTCGACTCTTACAACATGCCTGATAGGAGATGAAGCTGATTTATTCAAGTGAATGCCCGCATCAGCAGCATAGCCTGATTAAATAACTTATAATACAAAGCCGAACCCAACATAATAATAACAAATAATCAGAAACGAATGGCGCAATAATTTTGAGCCAACGCTATTTTGCAATACATAAAACCGTCAATTAACACCCAATTCCCAGAGCCCGAACAAATTAAAAAGTAACTTTTCGCAGTTGATTTTGTTGCAGTTGAAACTGCTCCCCATTTGTTGTAAAACGAAACAATTGGGTGGTCTAACTGCTACCAGATAGTGGCGTCTGTTAGAACTTTACGGGCTTGTTGGCTAGTTATGGATGCATGAAGATGTATTATTTAGTTTTTTTTGGACATGGTATTATTTACATACATATATAATGTACAGCCGTGTGGCTGTGTTCTTAAAATGATGTAATCAGAATCATGACTGAGATCCTAGGGCCACGTTTAGTACAGCTGATTTAAAAGTTCAGTGACAAGTTGCTGGGTCATTGTTGAAGAGAACGCCCATGAGTTCCTCTTACGAAATGTAAAGAGTATTCTAGTGAATTCTAGAATGTACCTACTCTCGCACTCTGTGTCTCTCTTGACGCTGGCGACTCTGTCCACGAGAACTGCGGAAAAAAACAAAATAATCTGAGTTATAAATATTTTCCCTAGACAGAAAGTAGCCTATGGTATCCCGTTCTTTTTTACCACTCTAGACTACCTGTGTATTAAAATTCCTTTCAATCGGTCCAGTACTTTTAGCGTTAAAGCCAGACAGATAGACAAAAAGGGTTACTTTCGCATTCATAATACAAGTAAGGATAATAGTAAATTATTACTTTCCATTATTCAAATTTTCTACTGTTACTAGTACATTCACGTCCAATAAACCACCGCCGAGGCACCGCGGTTTTCCGGCGAACAATTTATTACTCCTACTTTGTGAACTGCATCATATTAGATTTCTATACAAATTGTATTTGCTGAAGGAGACACAGGAAGAGGTACTTTTAAAATATGACTTTTCATATTCTTATAGGACTTAAGTAACTTTTCTTAAGTAAAAGAATAAATTAACCATAACTAGCCGCGTGGTGCCGGCAGAGTAGAGTTTGTACGACCCCATGTCTGCCCGTGGGTATCATACGAGGCGATTAAGGGTTTTCAGGAGGCGGGCACCAGCGCCTCCCGTGCTGACAACATAGTTACCAACCCGCCTGCCCAGCGTGGTGACTATGGGCAAAACCCCCCTGTTGCAGTAGCCTTGTAGCGTGCCCTGGGGGAGGCCTACGTCCAGCTGTGGACTGCATTAGGCTGAAGACGATATCTATAAACAAGTAATTAAGTACTTCTACTCAAGCAGTTGTAGTTATTATAGAATCTTTTTATAGATTGAACTGACAAAAGTCAACCGCTATAGATTAAATTAAAGTACGGGGAAGAAAGGGTTTGACTTATTTTTTTTCATACATAATTTAGAATTATTTGAATGTATTTACTATAGAGTTTTGTGTACAATACATACATACATATAATCTCGCCTTTATCCCTTACTGGGTAGACAGAGCACCAAGGGCCGATAGAACCACATGGTGCCACTTCTGACCAACTTTGAGGGTATAGTTGAGATGGACAAGTTCGGTTAGTAGTGACAGGTGGTCAGCCCATCGCCAACAAAACACCAAGACCCTCTTTTGTGTACAATAAAGATAAAATACCCATTATCCGAAAGAGATTGGGCAGAGATGTTCAAATCGCACACCCAAATTTTTACCACTTCATCATCGTCATCTTCCTGCCCTAATCCCATTATTTATGGAGTCGGCGGAACATAGTTTTTCGAAACTAACACTTTTTACCACTTAGCCTAAGGATTCCTTGGGGTTCGGTAGCGATTCAACAAGGAATTAGCAGAGCGTCTCGTGGAGTATACATGTAGCCAATATACTGGCTGCCAAGGGGCGCAGAATTCGTGGCAATGGGTCCAACATGTTGGGTAATGGGTATATTGTGTGTGATTGACCCTCTGGTGTTGCCAACGTTTTTTAAGAGAAATAAAGAATATTTAGGTCATAGCCGAGTGGTTAACACGTGCGCCTTCTAAACGTGGGGACGTAACTTCGATCCCAGTCACGGGCCTACTGAATTCATTAATGTACGGATTTTTTTTAATTGTCACTTGGCTATGCCTGAGGAGGATTGGCGTCAGGCAGGCAGCCGGCTGTAAAAATAAAGCCAAATCTTTGGAAATGTGAGTTTTGAAAGAAACCATTTTGCGTCGACCCCATAAATAAGGTAGGGAAGATGATGATGAATTTTAGTGTGAAATTTGTTTGGGCATTTTTAATTTTATTTATTTTTCGTTTCTGTTCTGACATAGTAAGTATTAATTATAATTTTATCAATTAAATTAAATGTTATTTTATTATTAGTATAATTTTATCAATAAATTGAAATATTGAAACTATTTTAACACAGAGATATTTACAAGATATATGTAATTATACGAGGTGGCATACATAGCAATTTATTACCAACAGAGTGAACCCTGGAACAAACTACCAGAAGAAGTTTTTGAAGTCAATAATTTCAAAAACAAACTTGACAAAACATAATACCTATTTACTCTCTCTCATGCCTTGTTTAATTAATTAATTAGGGCAGCTGGGCGAAGGTAGCGTTCCCAGGACCTGACAAGACCCTGAAAGGACGAGGAACTTCAGAGTGGAGTCAGATATGTTGGACGTGCCCGTCAAAGAAGTTGCTAAAGTAGTCCACCCTAGCCACTAAAATGTTTTTGTCGCCCGTGCGTGCGGCCGTTTCATGAAATAGTCGGCGAACCGCCTGCCAAGATAATGGTCGTTAGCTCCTTCAATTTTTGCCCATCCAATGACATCGATGCATAGATCTGCAAATAGCTTGCGAATCGCCGGTGTAGTTCAGCGATGGGCAGATCCCAACCAATTAAAGTTCACTCTACATCTTGCCAATACACGTCGGACCGGGACTGTAGAGAATTTAAACTACAAATTGGTAATTTTAGATGAATGAATTGTTTTTCATACATCAATAGTGCACGAGATTTCCCAGGTTAGCTGGTAGAGAATGCGCACATTAAGTCGCCCCTGTAATGTGTTTTTGCTGTACAATAAAGAATATATGATGTATTTTACAGAGAAGAAAGCACTTTGATGCTTAATTCAACAATTAATAATGATGTGCAGGTACTGGTAGTAGGTAAGGTATATTTGTATGTAAAACAAAGTGTAATAAAATAATACATTTCTATATAATTTTTTAGCACTCACAATGACAAGAAGGCTGTGCCGCCATTAGATATGTCTTGTCAACAGAGCGAGCAAGCCGAAAGTTTGGGCGAAAAACACTCAAGTCCTTTGGCATAATCACACGGTTCCCAGACGAATATATGATGTTTACATGGCTGGTTAGTTAGACGAGCCTATGCCATAGAATCCCGTAGGAGGAATTTAGCGAAGCACATTTTACATTGATTTGATAACAAACAAAATTAGTCCCACTAACTTTGTTTGATATAAATATATTCATAAAATTCTGTATATACAGGATGTTTTTTTATTGCCACCCTTAACGAAGGGTAGTGACTCTACATCAAATAAAGTAAGTTTATGCCCAAAAAAATTGTGGGAAACGAAGTAATTTTTTTTTATTATTTCTTGATCGGGCGAAATTTATAGTGTACAGTGTTTATACTAGTTTTTTCATAGACAGATATTAATTATTTCTCGTGAAAAAATCTTGCTACACGCATCAATGTGCATTTATGCAGAAAAATGCTGTCTATTTACTCAACTTTGGACCCTAATATTTTGGAAACCAGATACTTCCCAGGTATACTTCCATGGAGAAAAATGATCGTGATGATGAGGAGATTCCGTAGTTTTCGGAAACGTTGACGACCAAAAATCACCCTGTATAGTTTCCTTATAACTAAAATAAATAAATATACTTTTTAAGAAGATCGAATTGGAGATCCAAGGCGACGCCACCCATCACCTTGGAACTCTAATTCGATCTCGGTTTATTTGCTGTCCAGTGTATTAAGTTGTAACCATATTGTAGTACCTTCTGTTCTGGTGAGGGGTCTCGAGTCTTGTACTAGAGGCTTTTTTCAGCCTACTCCAGGCACCAGTCCTTGGTATTGAAATCTGTATTTAAGTATGCTCAAATGTCATAGTGTGAGGAAGTTAAATAAAGTTATTATTAACTAAATTAAGTTTTTTGATGACCTACTTAGTATAATTTAATACGACCAATTTTCCCATCAACAAAAGTTCAATATTCAACGATTCCACATAATACGAGTATGTTAAGTAACTCATAAGAGTTTCAAGATATTTAATTAAAGTATTCTGATCACACTAGTACGAAGATGCTCTTTAGCGAAGCTGGTCCCGAACGACCTAATGTATTTTATCAATTTCTTATTTTCCACATCCATGGTTTTATGTTGATAGGATTTTAAAGCTTGCACCCACTCGGTAGTACGATCAAATAAACATGGCGTCAAGTTGTTATTATGAATAACTGGTTTATTTATCATTTAGGACCAATTTTTCTAACGAACAGCACCCTGATTACGTAAAAGCAATAGCAAAACCAAAGCCGCACGATCGCGATAATTGAGAGTGTGTGCGTGCGCGCAACGAGCGTCCCGCGTCCCCCCTAGCATTACCTGCGACACATGTTATGATAAACCGATTTATCGACATTTAGCCTGTCAAAATACGATATATATAGCCGCCATGTTGAATTTTGTATAGAGATGTTACGATATCGTACGATACGATATCCACGATGCGTGGTCATGCTAGGGGGGCTTGGTAAGATACCGGAGGTCATTTATGGGGTGGGACCAGTGGACTTTCAATGACTAAAATGGTGAAGTACGCACCTAATGAAATTGAAGATGAACTGAGAGTTCAAATGAAGCCGCGGGCAATCACCTAGTTTATTCACACAATTCTCGCTCGGCTCAAACTTTGAAAGCTCCTATTATCTTCTATTAAAACTGAAGCAATAATTATTATGCTAAATTGTTCAAAGTCAAACGTATTCGATTGTTGGATGTACAATAATGGTAATGGAAACCAAACAGTGAATTTGTTGAATTCCATTAAGAGATCCAATTTTGCCCAACATTTGCCCGCCTTTGTGTAGGAGTTGGTATTGATTCAGTTCGAGACACCATTTCCCTGGAAACCTACATTTTTTCTACTAATAACTACAGAATAACATAAAAGTATTGTAGTAAATCCCGGTCACGAAGAAAGCAGTAGGCTTGTACATAATTAGACGATAGCGTTACGAACTATCGAGAGTTTCCTGCTTGCTCCACGGTAGGGCATTTTAGCTCTAGCCAGCGTTCCAGCCTACCGCCGCATTATAGCGTCGAATTGTTAATCACAGCATTTATATCTTACATGGTTCTCAATCTATCTATACATATATATCTATACATATAATAAATATGTAACGGATCGCTGTCTGAACATGGAAGATATATGAGAAAAAATATTATAGGAGACCTTTATCAACGCAATAGAACCCAAAACGATGATTTTTTGAATTTTTGTCTGTTTGTAGGTTTGTCTGTTTGTCTGTGCGTTTGTGCACGCTAATCTCAAAAACGGCTGAACTGATTTCGATGCAGTTTTCAGGAATATATTGTGACAGGTCCCACTTAACATATAGGCTATCCCGGGAAAATGTTTTTATCCCGGATAATTTAGACATTTTGTTTTTTTTTTCTACAGTCCACGCGGACGGAGACGCGGGCGTCCACTATAAACAATATATTCGACGATTAATTTCTCAGTAGTTCTATTTAAATTGGCTATTCCAAAAAGAAGTCAAAAAACCTATTTAAAAAAATATCTGTTATTTTTTCATCTTGAATTTGCTTCTAAGCTACAGCGCCGTTTGGCAATAATAATATGTAGTACATGTTATAAAATAAAATATTCGATGTTCTTCAGACGCTACATAACATCTGTTAATGTGTCGATTATATCATAACATCAAAAATATATTAATAATGAGCGTTAGAAAAGGTCAACAATACCGTATTTATATGGCCATAGTCATTCATGACTCAGTCCTCTAGCGTTAAGTGCAACAAAGTTAACTTATTTTACAAAACATTTTCATACTAATTAATCGCTAGTATTGGTTGAAAAATTTAATTATGTAACTATTCTTTAACACATATAATTCTGTGCTTAAATCACTGTAACATATTATCATAGTATGACATAAACACGTAATATATGGCACGTTTAAGCCCGTTGCGGGTATCCAGCAGCGAGGAATATCGTCTATCATACAATTACCCGAAGCTTACTACCTTGTTAGTTCTACACTGATCTAAGACCACTAGAAAGCATTCAAAGTCGGTAAGTACTGCGGGTCAACACGAATCTATCGCTAACGCTATCGTCGTATTGTCAAATCTCATAGATTTTGCTTGTGAGCCGATAGCGTTACGCAGCGGAAAAAAGTTCGTGCTTACCTTTATGAAGCGGCAAACACTCAGCATTTCATAAATAGTGAGACAAAAAACAATTATTGTTTTAAATAAATAGTAACTGCATACTGTTGAAAAAACCTTGTTTTAAATGTAGATTGGTTTACGCGCTATCTTGTATTTTGTAAAACATTGGATGTTTTTTTCACTAGACGACACGGCCACGACACGACCACGGCTTTCTTGGAAGCAAATATGTATTGAATAGTATGGCTCGTATTCTATTAGAGAACACGACCACGACACGTCCCCACCATACTAGATAACGAAATGTCGTGGTCGTGTCGTTGTCGTGTCGTCTAGTGGAAAAATGCCCATTCATCGGAAGTGACCAATGATGTTCTTAGTCAGATGTGTTGCTTTTTACTAAAATAAAATTTCGAAAAAGTTAAATCAAAATGTCTTCTCCAGTAACACATATTCCGTGTAACCTCGTAAATATACAGTTTATTTCCTGCACTAAAACCGAATGGAGAAAAACTTTTATGTTCACAGTTAAAACTTGATTTATAAATATCAAGCTCTCCTTATAATTAATTACTTGAAGACAATAGGATTTTCTTGTGTTACTAGCAGCCTATTTATTTAAAGTCCAGTTGTACCAAATACTTCATAATAGATTTCAATCAGCTCTAAAGTAACATTTCACATCACACACCGTAAATAGAGCATAGAGTGGCATATGTACGGCCGCTATATGACGGCACCATCATCCCGGGAAATTAAAGGTAGACATTTTCAAAAAATACACCATCTTATTAATGTTATAGAAGCAAGGGAAGCTAATCTGCGTGGTTATATTTTGTCAATTATCTATACATATAATAAAAATGTAATGGACCGCTGTCTGTACATGGAAGATATATGAGAAAAAATATTATAGGAGGATTACCTTTATCAACGCAATAGAACCCAAAATAATGATTTTTAGAATTTTTGTCTGTTTGTCGGTGTGTCTGTGCCTTTGTATACGCTAATCTCAGAAACGACAACCGATTTCGATGCAGGTTTCAGGAATATATTGTTACAGGTCCCACTTAACATATAGGCTACTTATTATCCGGGGAAAATGTTTTAATCCCGGATAATTTCGACATTTTGTTTTTTCCGTAGTCCACGCGGACGGGGTCGAGGGCATCCACTAGTTCAAAATACAATCACACTTAGAACATAAGTCATTAGCATAAGTTATTAGAATAAGTAAGTTCTACTTAAAATATAGCTTATTAATGCCCTGAATAAAATAAAATCTTATTCACAAGAATATCACTCTTAACCATTGAATAATAACTGTAAAGGTGGGTTAACACGGTGCGTGATATTACGGACGGACGCGCACCACGGATCGTGGGAAACGGAGCGTCCGTGGTAATACAGATGCGTCCGTGGTGCGCGTCCGTCCGTAGCCGTCGGCGCATCCGCGTCCATCCGCGAAATCTCGCACCGTGGGAACCCACCTTTAGGCTGGAAACATTTACCTGTAATTGACTTATTTGTTGCTATAAGTTATTTTATATTGTTTTATAAGCTGTTTGTGGTCCACAGAGTTTTGTAAATAAATAAACAAAATTTAACAGCGACGAGGTGTCCCGTATGGGTCTTGCTCCGGGTGGCTGGGGAAACGATGTCATGTCATGTCATGTACGGATGCTTGAAGAAGTTTTCTAGTTAACTGTGAAACCGGCCTTATAGCAAAAAACTAAAGTATAATCATCTCTCAACCGAGTGCAAAAATAGTTTCCACTGATATACGAGCATCAGACTCACCAGTCGGTAATCTAAGGTTATTGTTATTTAATCTGTTTTTGGGGAATGTTTGTAGTAGCTTAAAACAAGTGAAAAATTGGTGCCAAAAAATTATTAATTCTTAATATTTGATAGTTCTATAATTCTTTACCACAAATTCAATTTAATTTGCGTCCCTTCGAGGATAAATAGAAAACCACATTCAAATTTATATTTATTTTTCAAGTCGGCCATCGAGCCGTATTTTTAACGTACTTTGAATCCTTCAAACGAAGTTAAGTTCAATTCAAATGAAAATGTTTTCAGTCGGATAATTTCGCGAGTTAAACTAAATAAAAGGCGGATTCCGAACCAAGTTTCTTCATAAAAGTGACACAGACACAATGTAACTTTCCAAAATTACGAGACTCTTGAAAATCCAGAATTATCTTGCAAGTAATTTGCCGATGGCCCCGGGGAGTTACTTGGACTTTCCAGTGAATGTCAATTGTGTTCAGATCATGCAAACTTTGTAAACGGTTGTAAAGAATTTCCACTTAGAGCTGCTCTGCAGTGTGATCTCGGCTTAAAATAAAATGTGGATTGATTGAAACTGCTGAGAACGTGTTACTCGTCAACTCTTTTGCGTATTGCGGCTCTGCATTCACCGAGAAATTAGGTTAGGGTTGTCACTCATAGGCATTGTGTATGAGTCTGCGCTCAGCCCCCTGATTACGTGATCTGCAGTAGCAGAGCCGAAGCAATGCGATAGAGAAAATTGGCGAGGTGCGTGGCGTGGGAGGACCTATATACAGGATGTTTGTGATAGCCAGGCAAATATTGATACCATGACTTCCGATCATGATTCTGAGGCGAAAAACACTGAAAATTCTCGCAGGAAAATTCCGAAATTTTCCGATATTTTTTTTATATATTCAGGAAAAATTGTTTAGTTCGTTTAATTAGGCCTTAAATAATGACATAAAAATAAAATTTTAACCAAAAGATGAATTTTAAAAAAAGTAGCCCTTAAAAAATTCAAAAAACTGATTAACCCTAACGGAGAATCACAATTGATCCAAAAAACAGAAATGGGTCACACAATAACCAATAAGCCCATTTAATTAGTCACAGAATCGCTCGATACAATTAGCGCGGAGAACAAAGATTACGGAAAATCAAATCAAAAATACATTTCCTGCGAGTAAAAACACTGTCGTATAACTCAACAGAATGGTACTTGTTCAGCATTTCAGTATTTGCCTGGCTGCCACCTACACCCTGACTATATACAGGGTGTAACAAAAAGGGTATGTTAAGTGAAAAGCTATGTAAATAGCCCACTATAGAGAACCTATCCACAAAATTTGAGATCCGAAATCACATGTTTATTTTTCCCGATAGTATGGAGAATTTTTAAATATCTCAGGAATTTTCATACAATCTTGAAAAATAAAAATGTGATTTCGAGTCTCAAATTTTGGAAATAGGTTCTCTATAGTGGGCTATTTATACAGCTTTTCGCTTAACATACCCTTTCTGTTACACCCTGTATATATAACCCTGTCGTGATGCACCTTGATATAACATATAAGGCACTGGGCTATATAATTATCGTGCCAACGACATGTGACACTTGATGTTACTGCGCGTGACGTATTACTGCAATAAGTGTCATGTCGCTTCACGGCAGGCTGAAAAGCGTTTCGTACACGATACAGGATATTTGTGATGCCGTTAAAAAATCTATGTTTTAAGTGGAATCATACTAATAGTATAATCGTAATAGTTGGTGAGAACGTATAGAAGTTTGAACATCTTACTCACAAGTCAAGTATAAGAAGCCCTTTCGTTACATCCTGTATACAGACATTTGTACAGAATGTAGCTGTGCTATGAAAATAACCCACTATAAAGAATCTACCTATTAACAAAATAAGTACATAAATAAAATATTGGATGAGACAAATTCCCATATCTATAATATAAAAATGAATCGCTAAATGTGTTGCTAAGCGCAAATCTCGAGAACAGCTGAACCGATTTCGCTAATTCTTTTTTTTTAATATTCCTAGAAGTATGAGAATGGTTCTTACGGAGAGAAAAAATTGAAAGCCGTCCACATGAAAGGGCATTACACCCGTGGATCCCTAGTTTATTATATTAACTAGCGGCCGCCCACGGCTTCGCCCGCGTGAGAGTGCCGTGCGAAGCCGGGGCGGGTCCCTAGTTATAATAAACCTTCCTCGTGAATCACTCTATCTATTAAAAAAAACCGCATTGAAATCCGTTCCCTAGTTAGAAAGATCTAAGCATACATAGGGACGAACAGACAGCGGCAAGCGACTTTGATTTGTAATATGTAGTGATTTACAAATTAATATTTATTTCGTAGCAGGTCCGTAGTTCGTAGCATATACTACGTCACCGTAGCAGTAACTGGCTGCTATACTCTTAAGGCTGCCTGGCGCGATAGCGCTTATTTTTGTTATAATCGGCAAGGAATATGATTTTCAGTGGCAAATAGGAATATACTTTCCTTGAAGCTGCCGATAATAAGCACGGACCTACGTTATCATTTACTGTTATTAACCGTTAGTTCGATATACATTGTGGCTTATTGAACACCAAAAATGTTAAGACTATTTGTTGACTTTAAACTCAAGTGCTGATTCCTTATTATATCAACGTCCGCTTGGAATCTTTTTTTTTATATACATTTTTATCTAGTGTTTATTTAATGCCCAATTTTTCTCATCGCATAAGAGTATGAGTACATAGTTATTCATTTTACTGAGATTTTAAATTTCAATTTTGCGATAGAAGCCGCCCTTTATACGGGCATAATTCAAAATTAGACGTCACTAAAATTGGCCATAAATTCTAAGTTGAGAAGATGTCAAGACATGCTCGTCTCGAGTTTGGAATTAATGGGAATTTTTAATAGCCATTGGAAACATTTTAAAATATTAAAATTATATTTAGAAGCAAACATTGCATGTCGATTAAAAATTTCCCATCCTTATATAGGTATTACAAGTAGACGCCCGCGACTCCGTCCGCGATTGAAGAAAAAAACAAATTAGGACAGTATAAAAATATTTTCCCAAGATAATAAGTAGCCTATATCATTTCTCGGGCTCTAGACTACCTATGTACTAAATTTCATTAAAATCGATTCGGTATTTTGGCGTGGAAACGCGACAGACAGACAGAGTTACTTTCACATTTATAATATAGGTAGTAAGCATTTGTATTTATATTGATAAGGATTATGTAAACTACCTTTTAAGCATTGTATGTATGAATGACATTAAAACCACGTTTCTCTTTAGCTACCATATGACGAATTTTCATTTAAACACAGTCACGAATTATTCAGAGCAGAACTAACTATAATTCGAATTTCAAGCTCTTTAAACCTAACATCTGTTTGCACAGCCTTTATTGGCATTGCACGACACTGTTCCATTATACAAAGGCCGGATGCTTTTTACTCCCGTTTTCCTGAATCAGTGTTCTTTTATAAAAAAAAAATACAAAACGCGACCTCTGTCAAAGAATGAGAGAAGTAATTACGTGGCATTGTGTGCGGTGCCATTCGATTTGCCGATACGAATGATTAAAATAAAATTGTCTCTCGCAGACGACGTTTTCTATGCCTAGATTTGATGTTCATAGGAATACTGGATGGATTCACCTTTTAGGACTACCTTCATATATGCGTGATATACCAGAAAGAGTTTCTATGCTTTGCAATGAAAATGGCCCACTATGAAGAACCTTTTAACAAAATTTTAAACACATGTTTTATTTCACAAAAATATTCTTTCACTAGTCAGGAAAGTTCATTTAAAAAAATAAACAATTGATTTTGAGATTTTGAGTCTCGATTTTTGTGGAAAGGTTCTCTAGTATAGTGAACTATTACTATAGCTCTATACAACTCTTCTGTCATATCCTGTATCATCATCATCAGCCTATTGCAGTCCACTGCTGGATGTAGGCCACCACGCTGGGCAGGCGGGTTGGTGACCGCAGTTTGTATTTTGGACTATGTTGTCAACACGGGAGGCGCTGCTGCCCACCTCCCGGAAACCCTTAATCGCCTCGTACGATACCCACGGGCAGACATGGGGTGGTACAAATTCTACTCTGCCGGCACCATTAAAGTTTATCCTGTATAGTTTAAAAAAATCTCTAAGGTATTAGCTGATGCCCGCGCCAATTCTATCACAATTTATATACATAACTCGGTGAGTTTTTGTGTAAATAGTCTATTTAGATAGCAGAAGTCGCTAATATAATATCAAAAATGAGTAACACCCGTGTTAACTGTAGGTAAACTGCATTTTCTCTGTATAGATGATTGGTCTATATAACTAGTTTTAGAGCGAGGTAGCGCTTAAGCATTTCTGCTTTTCTACTATTGCTTTGTTTCATTTTAAATCCTATTCAGTAACTTACAAAATAAATCGGGTTAGCTGGAAGAGACCTCTTATAGAGATAAGCTCGCCTTTGTACAATATTTATTTTTATTGTGTTATTTTTTTATCTATGTATGTGTACAATAAAGAATATGAATAAGAATAAAATTGAAAAAGTTTAAATACATGTATTTGCTCTTTTTGCTCTATCCAGGGAATTAAAACCGGTGTAAACACAACCGCAGTCAGCCATTTCAATGTGGACTCTATCTTCGTGCGGTTAAGTTAAAATTACATTTTCCAGCTAAAAATAATAGATCGGCCAGCGTGGGCACAGCGTCAAATGCAATTATTGCAAATGATTATATTGTAAGCAGCGATCGGGACCAGAGGCATGGAATTGCTTTCCGTTATTTCCAAACAATGCCAAGGGAATATAGAACTACTCGTTGCGGTAATGTCGTAGAACCGATGGACGGTGGAGTAAGCGGGTTCTCGAATAGAGACCGCGCTTCGGCAAGCGTAGCTTTTGACGTACGATACTAAACGTGGCTGTTGGATCTCTTTCGTTATCCTGCTGTTCTGGCCCGGTCAGGGTGAAACTAATTTAAACCGTATTTCGACTGCATAGGACTTACAGATGATCAAACGAACTGTATTGATGTGAAGTTCGATCGATATTAGAATATGAATTATTTTATTCGAAGTAACTAAAAAATTTGGCGACGAAATATACGTACGAGTACATACATACAGGGTGTTTTTTTGTGGCCACCATTAACGAAGGCTACGTACTCTATACATGAAATAAAGTAAGTTTATGCCAAAAAAAATGCTGGGATTTTTTTTTTATTACTTGATCGGGCGAAATTTATAGTATCTAGTGTTTATGTTAGTTTTTTTATAGACATATATTAATTATTTCTCGTGAAAAAATCTTGCTACGCGCGTCTATGTGCATTTATGCAGAAAAACGCAGTCTATTTACTCAACTTTGGACCCTAATATTTTGGAAACCAGACACTTCCCAGGTATGCTTCCATGGAGAAAAATGATCGTGATGATAAGGAGATTCCGTAGTTTTCGGGAACGTTGACGACCAAAAATTATCCTGTTTAGTCACGCCCATTGTCCCCCAATGAGGTAGGGCAGAAATGTGCAAATTACACACCAACTTTTCACCAGGTAGCTTATTAAGTCTCACGTGGTAAGGGGTGACCCTATCGAAGAAACATAATTTTACGATATGTGGATTTATTTATCCCGTAAGCCAAATTAATAGCATGTTTAGGTCTTATTTATGTATCCTAACTAATTATCAAACTACAGCATGTATACCTATAGAAATTATGTATGTTCCCAGACACAATCAAAATAATTCTCTTACGGTTATCAAACTCACGACCTTTTATCATTCTCAAATCAATCTAGAATTATCTAAATGAAAATTCTTAAATTGTATAAGTAACATGAAAACACTTTTTAAAGACCCTTTAATAGACCGTAAAGGCTACTTTACCCGAAAATAATACGTATATTTTATATACCCATTAGGAGTTATTTAATATTATTAAGGGTTTATTAATTTTTTTTTCCATAGCCTTCTTTCTGAAGGGTGAATTGATGCTGTCTCTAGTTAGTTAGTTTGACCGGGCATTTTCCGCACTTAACCTCTATAAGTGAGGCCATTGTAGGTACGTTTTTGATGCTGTCTCTATCTTGCACAAGTTATAGAGAAAGACAACATCACCTTTATCCTTCAAATAGGCTATCTAACCGCGGGAGAAATCGGCCCTAAGATAAAAAAAAATATCTTGACTAATCCAAAATAAACTAAACTAAGTGAGCCTACCGCCGCTTTTCGGACACAAAAACAACAATCTGATGACCGGTGACGAATCCAGTGGGATATGTCGTTTTTTCTGAAGTCTCTCTTGTGTCAAGTCTGAAGAATAGGCCATACGTCGCGGTCTAATTATCAAAATGCGTAAAATGATAGCATTGAAAGTAAAAATTATTGGAGTTACGCATTTTGATAATTAGACCGACGACGCATAGCTTTCTCATCTTTAAAAGTGAATCCCAAGTTTTGCGAATATCTGGGCAAAGTCCATTACTGGCCGAATCTAACAGAGTAATGGATGCCAAGCCCTGCCCAGCCAATCAATCACCACGGAACCGGCAAAAACCTCAAATTTTTTGGCTCACTTATCTCCTACATGCTGTAGATAGATTTCATCCAGAACCTTTTCGATTTACTTAAATACACCTATTTTATTGTTAGTTTTAGTAGCTGATATTTGTGCCAGTTGTTGTAACCTCACACATATATATATGTAAATAGGAAAGTAATAAAAAATAATTTGATTTTCTTTAGTAATCAGTTCAATATTAAAGTTATGATTTCTTTCGCCTTGTATTAAAAATCTGATAATTTTTTATCCTATTTTTTATCGATTTCAAATTCAGTATATCTCTTTCTGTGCATGTCGTATGAGTCGACTAAGAAACTCGGCCATTATCTGAGGCAACAAGCTAGCAACTCGTCACTGATAATTAGGTACGCCTTTTCCTGATATGCTAGACGTGACTGTGTGATCTCATTTATGATCCCACGGTTCTGACTAACTCATTTCCGGAACACACAGATGTTGTTTTCAAATTGTGAAAACAAAGTTTGAATTTGAGAAATGCAAAAATCGCTCGCAATCGGTTCTTGTAATGGGCTGTAAGTCAAACAAAAAAAATCTGCCATTATCCGGAAACGAATATCCCGTTATGCCATCTTTTCCAACTTTCAAACTTCTCCGCATTCATCTCGAAAACTAACAGGACTCGAACCAAGGTCTTCAGTTCGGCATCCAGGGTCACCACACAAATGCAATAATGACTAAAAGGGTCACTTAATGTTGTTACCTTCTACCCTCCCATTACAGTTTCAGAGATAGTGTCACTAGTTTACAATCTCACAAGTGTTAGGTGCAATCAAAGTTTTGAAATGGCTTTCTGCAGTTCAGGTCGGAGAGTATTTTGACGACATTGTTGATATTTCTTCAGGTGCCACATTGTTATATACTCATTTACGGCCAATGTCAATACTAGATATCATAAAGAATCTCGGGTTTTTTTACTCCAAATTTGAAATTTTGTATGAAAACAATGGAACATTTAATCTGAAATATGCAAAAAATCTCTTGAGAACGGTTATTGAAATTGGCTGTTGGTGATATTGTTATACAGAGTGTAAGTGACAGTCAGGTAAACCAAGCCTTGACACTGATGCGAAAACCACAGAAAATTGTCTACGATTTTATTCTTGTTTTTTAATGACCAAATTAGTGTAGTTTGTTTAATTAGGCCTTAGATAACAATGTCTCAAAAACAAGATTTCACACTATACATGATTTTGTGATTTCATGATTATAACATAAATTCAAATAACTTATCTAACAAACTTACCTAATGGTAACACACAATAAATTAACAAAAAAATAATAATTAAAAGAAAACATACATAGGCGTGCATATCTAGAAAAGGGATTTCAGCCGGGACAGTGAAACAAATATAATAGGAGTGTGTGCGTACTGCGCACACAATCAGAACAGTAAACGAATTAGTTCACGCAAACAAAGTCACGGGCGACCGCTAGTGTTCATGTAAAGTTCCCATTTCGTTAATAGAATGGCCCTATTACCGTCACGTTACAGTCGTTGTTCCGATAACTAGCTTACAATGTCACAAGTCTACCCTCAAATAGGGTTGCCAATAAACTAAAGTTGTATGATTCGTCAGATTTTAGGGAAAAAATGAAGTTCCCACAATTTTCTTTGTATGAAACAAATAAAATGTTTCAAATAATAACTCAAATTTAAGTACCTAATCAAATAGGAGGTAATATTTCCCATAATATTTATTAGAAATCTGCACACGAAAAATAAATTAGAAAAGAACCTTCTACAGCTTTGTTTGCAGTACCACATACAAGATCTCATTCTATAAGTAAACTTTGTCTACACTTATTAAATACACAATTTCACTTAGCTAATCTCGTTACAGCGCAAAATTGGCTGAATCGATATACTGGTACGAACATAAATCTACAAACTCAGAGATTACCTATTCAATGAAATGATTCAAACAACTTCCAATTTCTCATATCTGACAGTAAATCCGTCAAGTTGGCAACACAGTTCGCGAGGCGAGGTGTGTCACTTTGTAATCAAAGTTTGGGAACCGGTGTCTGCTACCGGGAGACTAGCAACCTTATCGTGGCAGTGGAAGTGTCGCTAGAGTCGTTGTACTCGTACAAAGCAAATAAATTGACATGAGTACTAGTGATTTGAAGTTTCCGCTTACTTCCGCTGTACCAGTAAATTGGCTCTAATATCAAAGCAAAGTTATTGCAACGTTCGTAAGACATTTCCTATGGGTCTAATATAGGATGTTTGACGGTCAGAATCGACCATAATTGCAACATGTTTATAGATACAAATTTTGAACCCGCATATTTTATAAAGCCATTACAATTTCGGCAGAAACACTAGTCTTCCAGACACGTAGTTAGCTTTATGGTAAATATGCAAATTATCGGGCAGTTGTAGAGGGGACAACAAATACACGTTTTACATTATTAGATGCGCTTCCACAAATAGAGGTACGGAATACCAAAGCTCTCTGCCAGTTATGTCATTTTGGCAATATTATCGCCTGCCTAGATCTAAAAAGTGTTAACTCAAAAATAGTGGTATTTGAGTTACGAATGTTCATTTCTTATTTAATTTCTATAGAGGGGTCGCCCATTACCCTACACCCTTCGCTGACTCTCGGATCTGCCGACTCATGATCACGAACACAAGACACTACAGTCGTAACGAGAAGCCAGATCCAAGCACCTAGCATGCAACTATAAATACAAAGCTGCTAATCCGAAAACCAATTAAAATTTTAATCGACATATGTTTCGCCAACACCCGTGGCATCATCAGGATTAGTTTTCCATGTTAGTTCTATCTACCATTATTTAATTAACACAATATTTGTTAAGCTCCCTTTAGCTCCAGATAAGCGTTATGTGTAATGTGAATTTTGACTTTCTAAAAATCCTAATCGCTTTCTGCTTAGATTAAATTAATATGATGTTAATTTTTTTTATATATATCATGTTCCTAATATGTGAACTTAACTTAACCCATCAATAATATTACTTCTCAAAAACAAATCTTCTACAAAAAAGAACAAAGAATAAGAACAAATTCAAATGTACTTCCAAAGAGTTTGACAATAAAAAATCCAGCTAACACCGAGTAATGACCAGAAAAAGACGCTTTTAGGAATGCAGCTAAAAACTCTAGGGACACTCGAAACTCCTCGTAGTTAGAAAGAGCGATCAGATTCTAGTTTCGAAGTCAATTGACCGTAGGTTTGAGTTGAGTAACGCAAGGGCTCTCGATCTTCGAGCGTTAAGCATCGACGCTACCAGGCGAACTCGAATCTGGTTCTGCAGTCTTTGTGAGTTGCTATCGAGATTGCCAACTATTACGTTTTTTATGCCAACAAATTAGATACATACACGGATTTTTAACTACCTTTACTTCGGAACTTGTAAAATTAGGTTACTAAACCAATCACGGTATAAGAAGTCCGGCGGATTATTCACGAACTAAATAAAAATGTATGAAACAGTGTGCAGATTGCAACGATGCTAGCGCGGCGGTAAACGGACGCGATGAATTTAGCAAAGTATGTACCATCGACGCCGCTGGAAAGATAAAAACGCTTAAGTGCCACTACCTCAAAAAATAGTGACAATTATCACGAAACTGCATTTGTTTTATTTTTGTTGCCGCTTCAGCGGGACAACTTTTTTGAAGCTTAATTGCTATTAAATTCGCCAAATAATGCTTAACATCGTTTTCATTTACATGGCATTATGTGCCACTTTGTTATTAATAACCACTATTAGGTACATAAATGAATGGGCCAACATATATAATATTCTAATGAAAATGATTCACCATACGTTTACCATATTACGTTTGTCTAGCAGGTTTAGAGTGTCATTGAATTTGTGTATTTCAAACGATTTAATTTATTCAAATGTATTCCTATTAATTTCAACGAGCAAAACTAATTCTCTAGTTGAAGTAAATGATTTATGTAGATAAAATAAACACAAATTATTAGTATAGTAAAGTTTTGTCCATATCACACACACTCCTACATATACAGGGTGTAATAAACGGGATTTGTTAAGCGACATACTGTGAGAATAGCCTACTATAGAGACGCCTATCTACAAATATTCAGATTTTATTTATTAAAAACATGCATACAGTCTCAGGATTAGTGGATAGCTTCATACCATCTATAGCTTGATTATCATAGGTAGGTATATAAATAGATATAAAAAAAAAATATTTTACTATGGGACTAACCCTGAAATCGTTAAAAAAATCCGATGTTCTACTAGAATCTATAGAACAGCGGTTTTTAAACACTGTATACAACTCGACCGCATGAGAGCAGACCGTCATTATATTCTGTCAAGAATAAGGCATTTCCACCTCTACCAAATACTCTGAAGAAGCTCTACTAGCCATGTAACTAAAATTGCAGATACCTCTAAATCAAGCGTTTTGCACAAAATGTTAACATTCAAATAAGTCGTAACTTCGTTATAATATTTTTGAATAAGTCAATATCAAATGAAATGATTTAAATACGAATTGATCTTCTATTAATCTCCAGTGACTATTAAAGTTAACGATTTGTTTATTCAACTATTTCTGCCAATAACGACTCAAGGCCCCGATTTCCACGTCCCTCGACATAAGTCTGCGACTAATTTATCCAGATAGCTGATTTATTATCGGCTTATATTTTCATAGTACCTGTCTAGATTCTACTAAACTGATAAAATACGCCGGCATTCGATATTCATGTCTGAGGTTGCCTACCAGATATAGCCGTACTGTTGATGACAGCTTTTCAAACCATAGGATATGCATAATCTAAGAGCGCCAGTATAGCTTCGTTCTATTGTGACCAGTGTTAGCAAAATGTTCTTGTTTTTCTACTAACTGAGAGTGACACGCCCATTATTTATTATTATATTTATTATTGTGTGAATATTTATTTGCGAAAAGGCAACGGTTCACATTACAAATTTACAGTTGTTAACTGTCCCAAATAAATAAATAAATAAATCGCGCTCAATAACCAAATTATTTTCTAGATTAATATTTATGTCGAATTTAGAGATAGTGTCGAGGGGTTTGGGAATTATAACCCTGGTCTCAAAGATGCCGTTGTCTGCAGATACTTCAAAACATTTGTTTGTATCAAACGAGTAGATGAATATTCATGATAGTTCGTAAACAACAAGGATCTCAATTCATGGTTAATCTTAGATTAAGGAATTAATAGATGTGTAATAAATCAAATAACAATTGAAGAATTACCTACTTATTGGTCATTCTGATTGAGGGATTATAAAAATATCTTAAAAGCTCATTTTCTATAGCTAATATGGTCGATTATGAACATCGCACACCTAAACTTAAATTAGTTCTACCTGTCCCTCTCTGTCGCAGCCATTTATGTTAAGAATGGAGAGGGACAGACCTGTCTAATTTTAAGTTGACGTTCAGAATCCACCATGATATCTAAATAGGTTACATCCATACTAATATTATAAAGAGGTAAAGTTTGTGTATTTGTATATTTGTTAAATTTAAGGAGTAATCTCGGGATCTACTGAATCGATTTTAAAAATTCTTCAACAATAGAAAGCCACATTATTGCTGAGTGTCATAGGTTATAAGAATTTCCCGATATTCCCACGGGAAAGCGACCAACGGGATAATAATTTTTTTTTACGAAAACCGCTATACATATGAAGCTGAAATTGGGCATATATGTTCATTGGAGACAACGAGAAAGGACTAAAAACGGATTTCCCGAAATTCCCACGGGAAGGGGACTAACGGGAATTCATAATTTTTACGAGAACCGCTATACATATGAAGCTGAAATCGGGCATATACTCGTATGTTCATTGGGGACAACGAGGAAGCTCTAAGAACGGATTTCCCGAAATTCCCACGGGAAGGGGACCAACGGGAGTTCCAAATTTTTACGCTGTACCTACATATGAAGTTGTAGCTATGTACTGATATGTACCGAAGCGAAGCGAGGGCGGGCCACTAGTTGTAAATAAAGATATAGTGATTTCCGATCTAAGAACGAAATTGAAAAGCAATGGCACCTTAATAGCTACTCTAGAGTAATCCAATCTCTTGGCAGTCATATCTATGTATTTTATTCTTAATCTATGTTAACAATCCATTGACTCCAAGAATTTACTGATTTAGACACAGATTAAATATGATAGACTCTTGATAAGTACTTGTACCTTACAAGTTATTTCTTTTTAATAAGGTTCAATACAAGTTAAATAAATTGTATGAGTCGTTACAAATTTGTAGAAATTCGATGAATAAATAAATTCCGATTAGGTGTTTACTTTTATTTGCCCGAAGTTTATCTTATCGATTATAATATAATGCGTTTCAATACTTAGCTCCTAGCGCGTGGCGCTAGTTACTCGGTGTATGTCGATTTATTTTTTGTAACGACATACAATAAATTTTAGTTCCGACATCGTCTACGGGAACTGTTCTATGATTGATAGTCTAGACTGGATGCTTATTAAAGAAATGGTAAACAGTTCGTATTTGACAAAATGATTAGCATTAAAAGCGTAATTTCGTTGTATTGAAGGCATTGATGATTTTTTTTCAATACATTTTCGTTCGCATTGGTGTTCGCCCATAATACATTCTTTAGATCTAACCCCACTAGGTATGTACCTATACGTGACAGTATCTTGGTCGCGAATTTGCGATCCTGCAGTTCAGAGTACCCATTTTTTGCGAACACAGCCATATATATACAGGGTGTTTGTGACAGCCAGGCAAATAATGATATCATGACTTCAGACCATGATTCTGAGGAGGAAAACACTGAAAATTTCCGCAGAAAAATTCCAAAATGTTTCATCATTTTTTTTTTCATATTTTCAAGAAAAAATAGTTTAGTTCGTTTAATTAGGCCTTAGATAATGACTTAAAAACAAAATTTTAACCTAAGTATGATTTTCAAAAATAAAAGTTGGTCCCAAAATATACAAGTGATCCAAAAAACAGCAGTGTGTCACACAATAATCTATAAGCCCATTTAATTAGGCTCACCTAACAGGATCACCCGAATCCGATACAATTGGTACGGAGAGCAAAGATTACTGATAATCAAATCAAAAATACATTTCCTGCGAGTAATAACATTGTCGTATAACTCAACACAATGGTACTTGTTCAGCATTTCAGAATTTGCCTGGCTGTCACCGACACCATGTATGTACAGAGTGTAACGAAAGGCGTATGTTAAGCGAAAAACTATGAACATTGCCTAGCTTAAAGAATCTATCCACAAAATCTGAGACTTGAAATCAGATGTTTATTTTCCTAAATTGAATATGGAGAATGCCTAAACAACTCAGGAATGTTCAAACAATCTTGAAAATTAAACATGTGTTTCGGTTTCTCATCGAAATTGTTGATGGCTGTGACTACAATCATGTGTCTTCAGATCCAAAAGCTGATGGTGGGAGAACGAAAATTAAGAAAATTTGAACTGCCAAAGGAACTAATAAACTAGCCGAAGTAATACATATTCAATGTATAGCTGAATGTAGAGCTATGGCTGCTACGTACTAATTGGAAATCGTGGTTTCTGTCTAAGCCAGAGGGACACACGTCTATTGTTTTAGATTAAAGTACTGATAATGATCAGTTCAAAAGGCTATGTAAACGACTGGCTGATGAACCAACACAGCCTACACCGCTGATTTAATTACTCGAAACTTGGAGGATGTATGACGATATCCGATAAGAATGATTTTTCGAAATTCCTGTGGGTACGGAAATTAAAGGGATTTTTAAAGCTCTGGGACTTCCACTAGTCCATACATATAAAAGATTTTACTCCTAAACGACGACTGTTGCACAGTCGCTGATCTTAGTAACTTGATACTTGGAAGGTGTATTCTTTGTATGACACAGGCATCGGATAAGAAATGACTTCCCGAAATTCCCATGGGAAAAATCCCCAAAAACGGGAAGACAAAATTTTACGACGACGAAGTCGTGGGTTCAGTTCGCTAGCCTCACTCTATTTGTATTATGTCAAACTATACTTTATCATGATTTGGAAACATTCCTCGTTGGATCCGTTAGCAGTCGCCGGATTGTTGTATGTGTTTATGCCCAAAATGAGACGGCAGGCTCACTTACCCCTTGGAATTCAAAAGCTAACTGATAAAAATTCGGTGTTTAGTCAATTAACTAGCAAAAGCAATGCGATTGCAAAAATTAAACAATATTCGCTGATTGCTTGTAAAATTCATATTATCTCAGAGGAATTTCAACACGAAAAATATATAATTTACAATGTCTCATTGCTACTGCTTTGTTTTTGCAAGATACGTAATCAGACTACAAGTATGTTGAATAATATTAATTGCTTCTTTTTATGAGTAGTCAGTAGGTAATTAACATAACATCAATTTCGCTGGTCCACTCGTAGTCCCGATGCCTTGTGCGATTTGTCATGACGCTATTTGGCCACGCCCGCATACTCCGTGCTAAGTACAGTCTATTATGGAAGATAATTTATATTGATGCAAATAAATAAGCATGAGCTATTTGTTCAGAATAATCATAATTTTTAGATATTGGCTTTTAAGACAACACAAGCCATATTCGTTTACTTATAGGTATCTTGAAAACAGTCTTAGTTATTTTTAAGTAAAATTTATACCGCTCAAGCAATAATAAAATAATATATCATTACAACCAGTCGCATTTTTTTTTATTTGAACATTTTATTAATTATACTCCTTTAACATGTAGTAGGGGCAACAAAGCCTGGCAGTCTATATTGATGTGCTTTGGCAAGATAAGGGCCACCGATAAGTGAGCCCGAAACTTGGCAAGTTGAAGTGATCGAAACTTTTTAGGATACCCGATAATGTTAAACGGATAACGGTTTACGCAACAATTTCGTATATGGATAAGGTCAATGTTTGTTTGAAGGTTCGGCGCATAATTCTTTGAAAACTCTGGAAAACAAGTGGCATCTAATGCTGTAGGTAGGTACCTACTTGTTTGAAAGTCAAAAACTCTTTAGGCGTATCTCTTTTCAGATATTCGTAACTTCAGTCAAAGTAATTGCTTAAGCTAAGAAGTTTTATAAGGAATTCAAAAGTCAACAACTATGGAGTAAGAACGGTAAGAATAAGCACTTCTATACGTAGGTTATAAATAGTTATATAATTCGTAACTATTTCGCTTATTTATAGAGTTTTACTAGAATTGCACCAGCGGCATTTCTTTCCTTGCACGTCTTAAGAAACCCAATTCGAGTCCACAGCCGCCTAGCCGTATGGATGTCACGGAAAGAAAATGGTTTTCACTTAAGACTGACACTTGTATGTATACATTTACGAGTATGTCGCAAGGTCGAATAATAGACAACACTTTAAGAACTTATGCCCCTTATAAAAGACGGATAAATATTAACGGTGTTATTACAAAAGAGCTCCTAAAGTTAGACTCGTTTTAAATATGATATTTAACAGCAAAATGTATAGAATATCCGTCAAATTTAGGCAATGTTATTCTTTTGTAATAACACCGTAAGGATCTTACTTATAAACCGTGTGTATCGCTTATTGCAAAATGTTTGAATATCCGTCAAATTAAGGTTGATATAAAAAGGATAGTAAATATTTTTCGTAAAGCATGCCTTTATCCGCATTTTCACTTCCTTCAGATCAGTGGTCGTCCCATTAAAAAAGGTAACCATTTAGATTTTGTTTTCATCTAAGCCATTTAGGGCAGATTTTTCCAATGGTCTATCTGAAGGATATAGCACTATCATATACGGTATCAACTTTATTCTTCAGAAGGGTAAACACGAACCTCTCGATTCCGTAACGTCCATGTCAAAATCACATAGATGAGCGAGTCGCTAGCGTTACGCCGCGTAAAAAGTTTCGTGGATAGACCAATAAAATCTGCCCTAGATGGTTACCTTTTTTAATGGGACAGTATTTGACCACTGGAAGAAGAAAGGTGTCGGCATTATATGATTTTGCTGAAGCTTTCTTAAACTGAACATTAAATAAATTCATGTCAATAAATGTTGATATTTGTAGGAAAATACCGTTGGTGGCGAGTGAAATTGATTATTAAATGGAATGGCAACCTTTTTTATGTAAACACTAGCTGTTGCCCGCGGCTCCGCTTGCGTGTATATCGCTTATTGCGTAGAAGGGGTATAAAAATACTATACGTCCGATTCCCAGACCCACCGAGTATACATATACAAACACCCCGATTTTTCATATTAGATGAGTAAAATTTGTGGTCAATGCCAGGAATGTCGGCATTATATGGCTTTCTTTAACATTGTGTTATTAAATGGAATTTGTGGAGATCCCTAGTATTAGACGAGTATTGAGTAGATATTTCCTAAATCTTAGTAGCATTTTTATCTGGGCAAGGATCAATCAATTACAGACCTCATATATCAATCTTTATACAGGGTGTAACAAAAGGGGTATGTTAAGCGAAAAGTCATATAAATAGAACAGTGAAAGGAACCTACCCTCAAAATTTCAGACTCGAATACATGTACAGATTAGGCGAGCTTATCCTAACAACTCAGAATTTCAATTTGAACCAAATTTAAATTAGAGTGATTTCTTTTTGGAATAATTCTCCATAGAAGGTTACTTTACAACCTATTTTTCGCTTATTTTTTTTCATTTACAAAATCCCAGCACAATTATTATTATCAAATCACGATTCATTGTATTGTACAGAAAAGAAACACATCATATAACATACTGCCATTTATGGATTTTCATTTTATTATAATAATAATAATGAGAGAGCAAAAATCTTATTAGATTACTTAACAGAGATTATTAGGAACACCCCATACTTAAAGTTGTTAACCATGTTAGTAAAAAATTACAGCCGTGAAATGTGTTGTGTGTGTGTGAATTGATCTTATATTGCCATTATTATTAGAAATTTTTCAAATAAAGTCTCCTGAAACATCTTTTAATTAATGTCATGTGATAGACATGTCCTGCCCATCTCCATTTGAGCTTGGCGCTGTGTTCTCCCACTGACCTAGGGGGTAAGCACGAACCTCTTCGATAGTCCGTAACGCTATCTTCAAAATGCCAAATCACATAGCCTTTGCTAGCGAGTCACTAGCGTTACGCCGCGTAAAAAGGTTCGTGCTTACCCCACTGGGCTACTTCGGTGATGCGAGTTATGGAGCGCAATGTCGTGCTTCGGACACACGACTTACACTGTTCAATATTTTTTTTACTTCTTTTTTTAACAAATCAAAATGAGATTATTTATTATACAATACACAACTATAACTCACTTCATCTGATAACGTCCATATAACTGCATTATACATTTGTATACAAATCATTTTCTGTGGCAAAACCACAACAGGCCGGATCAATTTGATCTAATACATGTGAACCACAAAACGTGGTCGTACATTATTTGACAATACTAGATGTCAATACAAAGCTAGTAGGTCGAGAGAACAGTTGTTGAAATACATAAATCATCGAGTACCCCTTATAACATAACTTGCAACAATATTTCTATCGGTCGAGTTGTACTGACAAAGAAAAGAATACCTTTTGCTAGACTAGCTCATGTTTGACTACAGCAAATAAGCAAACGTTTTTATTTCTGACCATTGAAACCATTGATTGGAATTAGATTGGAGATTCGTATTGTTGAGACAAATATTTCAGATACTCACGTCGAAATAACAACCCGGAAAAATAATCCAATAGATCCAAAAAGTAGAAAAGCTATGAACAAAGTAATCACTTTTATTGAAACTTGAAAAACACTAAGTGCTGCTACGAGGCCTAATACTACAAGGTGCTAAAATTACTTTAGTTGTAATATTGATAATTAACATCTATCTTCGCTATGCTAAACATAGCCCTAGGATCTTCTTTATGATCAGTAGTTCTGGCTGTCACATTTCGGGAAAATAGCCGTGTTTATAGGTCTATGTATATATGTACGTACATATACTAACCGAACTTATACATCTCAACTATACCCTCAAAATTGGTCAGAAGTGGCATCATGTGGTCCTATCGGCCCTTGGTGCTCTGCGTACCCCGTAAGGGATAAAGGCGTGATTAATGTATGTATACATACATACATATAATCACGCCTTTTTGAGTGTATAGTTGAGATGTACAAGTTCGGTTAGTAGTAGTGACAGGTGGTCAGCCCATCGCCTACAAAACACCAAGACCCTCTTGTCCCTCTACTGACTTGTACAGTACGCCCGGGAAGAGAAGCAGCTGTAGTATTATACGTTTTTTTTTTCACTCCCAGAGCAGCATAGAAATCTATGTATTGGTTAAATGCAACGAAAGACCAATCTATGTTTTTCAAGTTATTATTATTTATGATCAATAAACTTTATAACTAATTGAGATATTCTAAGAGATAGCGACAGTAGCAGCAGACTCTCGAACTACATTGTTTACTCCAAACCTAACGCTGTAAACAAGCCAAATGGCATATGCTTTATTCAATCGTATTGAAATTTAACCGTTCTCTGTAGATATAGGCAGTACAGATGATTCCATATGTCTATGTTCGAATATTGTAACCACAGGCAGACTTGTTATGTTGGTTAGTGTATGTATTCTCGCCTCATTCATTAATTAGGGCTCGTATTCTTAGTAGTTACTTTTTCCTTGAATGCACTCGGGTAAGAGATGGTAGTAATACTTTAATTTCGTTGGCACGTAGAGCTATTATTCATTGGTTGAGTATGTGTCTCATCTACACATCACTCAAGTTGAGTGTACTTTTTCTTAAATGATTCATCTCATTTTTTAAAGAACCAATAAAAGAAACGAATTGCAAGCAGAAATATGATGCACAAATAGAATCAAAATTTTTTATTAAAAAACTTTATTTACTAACAAAATAATATTTCTCACAATAAGTTATATATTATACTGCTTACAAACATTTTTGATTGTTATTCTACTAACAAACAATACATAAATATAGCATCTATCACATAATGGTTACGCTTCCCTTATCACTTTATTAGAGCTTTAAGGGGTTCTCTATTTTGTCTCATAAATTTTTTATCCATAATCTAACATGTCCTAATGTTTTGTGACATAATCATCATGTGTCCGGATGATAAGTAGCCCTAACATAATGTCCTATAATATCACTTGCCCGAAAACCAAAATCCCTAAATATAATATGACCAAATTTTTTTCCTATAAATATCACACTCCATAAGACATAAAATGCTATTCTATAATAATTGTAACCTAACCTAACCTTCCAATAACAACTTTCTTTTTTTAATCAACTATGCAACATGCAAGCAAGAATGCAGGATGCAAGCAAGTAAGCAGCATGCAAGCAAGCATGCAGCATTCAAGCAAGCGTGCGAGCAAGCATGCAAGCAAACATGCAAGCAAGCATGTGAGCAAACATGTAGCAGGCATGGTTTCTGTCACGGCTCCGGCGCTGCGGGACTCCGGCGGTCCCACGCGTGCTTATCGTCGCAGATGGATGTAACGCTTACACGGTGAGCGTTGCAGTCACCTGCTCCTCAGCTCGCGGGCCGCCTCGCCCCTCCGCGCCTACGCGCTTTTACATTGCACTCTAGGAGTAGGGCAGATAAGACTGCGTGGAGTCGGGGTAAACTGAGTCGATTTAAGTGCCTGTTTTTTTGTTCATCCAAATTTTTGTTTTAAATAATGCTCTAGACAGATTCCTATTAACAACCACCATTCGTTCTAACATACATTATACAATATAACACTTAGGACATGTGACTTTATAGCAAGAAAAATTAGGACATCTAATCATTATAGCACCCGATTTTATGGCACCAAAGTATTAGAATTAAAGACGATTAGGTAATATACAATTTCCTATACGCGAATTATGGAAAGTGATGGATGATTATAGCAAACTTTTTAGGGATTATGGTTTTCGGACGATCGATATTCGGAGAAGAAAGGGACTACCGCTTTAAGGACATGCAAAAAAATTACCTAATGATAACGATAGTGGAAAGGCAAAAACGCCTATACCATAAGTTACATAACTTAAGGTATACGTAACTCATTTTCGAAAATAGTGGCGTTTTAGTGTTTTTGCCTTTCCACTGTCGATAATGTCTACATGTAACTAAATAAACTGATTTTTCTTAAAACTGCACTATGATAAACATTTACAGACCGTAACTTAGAAATCATTATTTATTTTCTTAAAACATAGCACAATAAAGTACATGTATCGACAAAAAATGTAGCATGCAAATATTTAATTTGTTCAACAACCTTTTTAGGTGGTTCACAACACACTTAACTTTATAAGACCTCATATTATCTCACTAGATGACCTGGTCGACCAGATGCCTCCAGCGTCTTGTCTTACCGATGGGATCCGGCGGGGTCGAATCCTGCCTGTAAAAAATGATATGGGTCCTATACAAGGTATAACAGAAGTGGTATTGTAAGCGAAATGCTATAAACATAGCCCACTGAAGAGAACTTATTTTTGTATAGAATCCGATCATGAAGAGTCGACTAAGCAATTTACGGGTAGGCGCGTTCTCTGAGGTGATGAACTGAATAGTAGGTACATCTGACCCCGCTATGTGGATGTAGAAACTCATTTGCGATCCTGCAATTCTGCCTACCGCATTCTCGGGAACCCAGCCGTGTGAGTGCATAGAGCAGACACCACACACGTAACCCTAAAAACTAACAGCTTTATCCGTATTTCGAAATAAAATATCGTAGTTTTTCGTAACTTTAAATTCCGTAAACGCAGCGGCTACATTGCGGGGAGCCGGCAGTAGGCGGCGGACGAGAGCACTGCAAACAATATGTCGCTCTAAAACAATTTGTTGTGGCCCCACAGGTCACGAGCTGAGGTTGGGCTGTAAAACACGCGATTTTTGATAATTTAAACACGTTATAGAGTTAATTTTAGATAGTTAATTTCGATGGAAAAATAAAATATAATTAAAAGAAAAGCGGAGGTTAAGAAGCTGTAGATAGATACACCTTGTACTTAACTAACAATACTTTTTATTTATTATAAACTATAGTAGTAGCCCGCTACTTCTTCCTCGTTGACTGTAGAAGAAACAAAATGTCTGAATCATTCGGGATTAAAAAGTATGCCAATTTTCAGCTAAATCGGTACAGCTGTTCTTGATTTTTAAATAGTGTAACTAACACGACTTTCTTTTAATATATACCTATTATAGATTTCGAGAGCACAGAGAGGCGATTATATATGCAATACATACATTCATACATTTCTGAAAACCTCAGTATATTTCTCTCGTTACAACCTAGTTTCCTAGCTCCAAACAAGTGCTGTCGAATATGTAATGTTTCCTCGTGAATTTGTACGAAAATATCGCAGTTTACAGAACGAGTGGCGAATTTAAGCGTTAAAGTGGGACCGTTAAAATGGGTATTATACGAGTATGAATTAACTTTTATACCTATACAGAATGAAAGTTAATTCGAAATCTGGAATGAGTCTATAATAAACATGATGACTATATTCTTATTTATTGTGTTGTTTAACACTTATTGTGAAATCATATTTTAATAAAATCTGTAGTCTGTCTGTTTATACTGTATCTATTAAAGCTGTAACAAACCGTATGTATTCGTTACTGAGTAACGGGTACTCCATCAAGTACCGAGTAAAAAACGTTACCCAGGAATTAGTCTCGTTACTCGCATGTTTCGTATCATGGGTGTTTTTCGTATAATACACTGTTTCGGATCGCAAGTGGTGTATTGATACGTTTGTTTTTGATCGTATATTCTACCAGTGATGCGGTTCATTTAAATCGCTTATTTCAAAGAACGGTGATTAGGTTTGTTTAAAGTACTTATTATTATTATTTTTTTAATCTTCAAAGTTTTTTATTCTTATTCCTTATTGCACGTACACAAAAAATACAACTTACAAGATAAAAGAAGAGATGCATGTAAATTTTTACTGTTTTGTACTATTTTTTACTATTCTTTGTAATATAATTTAAGTTTGTGGTCAAAATTTTCTAAAAAGTTAAATCCATTGCAAATTTGTTATATTACGTCGACAGTTCGATTCGACTCGTTACTATACTACATACTATACCATATGCGGTATCAGAAGTAACAAGTTCGGTGACGATAGGATAGTAACGAGTACTCATAGTCAAAGTAACGAATACATACGGGTACGCTTTTATTCGTTACTTTTTCACCTCTAGTATCTATTTAATATCCAACTTCAGCCACCATTGCATTAGCACACATGTTACTCGTAGTAACATTCTCATACTTGTCTCAAAATTGCCCGTATAGCCAAGCAAATATCAGCAACAGATTGCCATAAAATAACAGACCGTTTACGCCCATCTTAAAATTAATAGCCCGCTGTCAGTCGAAAGCATTTCTCATTCCATACCTTATTTATTAATCTCGAAATTTCGCGAAATCCTGACAGCCGAAGCCGAAACTTCAGCAGTATCAAATACTCGCAAAAGCCAATTACATTTCTAGCCGCAACGACATTTTTGCCGAAATTAAAAACCTCAAGCGGCCTACCTTGAGATGAAAAAGAACCGGCTACTTTAATTAACTTTTTCCTTAAAAACACTTCAGTATTCATAAACAACATTCACACCTGCGGCCAGAGTATAACAAGAATAGTAGAAACTGATCTAACAGATAGCTAGCTTACACTAAGATGCAATGACCGATCCCCGTATCAGCTATCTTTTTTGACTAGTCTCATAGTGATTATCGCTCATTGAAACTTAATAACTGGAAGTGGCATAATGCCTTTTCGAAAAAAAAAAGTTAACATACATATCACTTCCAGTTTAATGAGTTTCAATGAGTATCATCAGAACAGTCAATATTTTTTTTTAAACGAAAAACCGACTTCCTCCCCTATGAGCCAAAACTCGAGCTTACTAAAGTAAAATTTTGCTAAAGGGCAAATATATACTGCGTTAAGCTGTGTACAAAGTTTAGAAGGCAAAATATTGTCAGATTTATATGTTAGCAAATGGTTAAATAGGCCACATGACAAAAGAGCACTGAGAGAAATGACAAGGCTTCGAAATTTTACGTCTGACAATATAAGCAACATATAATTACACTCCTTCCTGTCCTGTTCCCAATCATTTGGGGTCGGTGCAATATGTAGGTACTCTTCTTTCATTCATCCCTATTATCCGTCATCTCGTTACTCTCATGTCTACCTCTTCCTCTATAACCATCTTACTTCGGACACGGCTTAACGCAACATATAATTACACGACTTAACATTAAACTGGACGTAGGCCTCCCCCTGCCATAGGGGGATTTTGTTACTAAAAAGTTCCACTATCTGTTTTTCGGCGGCTCCATCATCAGACCCTCGTTTCCTTTATATTATGTGTAGCTGACCAAAACTCTCTATAAAAATGTAAAAAATGCACATGGAGAAGGAATCTCCATGATTGTGCATCTAGCAAGTGAAGAACTAAGAAAAGACAGAACTACATTACCAAATAACATAATTTCGGCGATAAGAAACCCAATTCACAGACAAAGAAAGAGATCTCGATTTCATAGAAAAAAGAATGATAATTCAGATTCTTCATGACCTACTATTTATCTGACACAACTACGGGATCCTTTACAAAAATTATAATTTAAAATCTTGCACTTTCGCCAGCCACGCCCCTGGCGTGTTCAAAAAAACTTCTGCTGGCCAGCGGAGGCATTAATTAAACGAAATGAGCCTAATTCAGGTTTCGCCTCCCACTCTAATTGAAATAAATGTTGAGTTTTAATCAGTAGATGGAACAAAGCAACCCTTCATCTCAACTCGGGGTGATTTATTAAAATTTCCCGTTTCGGCCCAACATTGCAGGTTCGCTTGTGAATGTTCTTTAGTGAGATCACGTTCAAAACGATAACGGTCATGGCGAATTGGGAATTTATTGTTTTAGATTGCGGCTTCTTACCCGACTACGCCGGAAGAAGAGTTATGTTTTTCAGTGTGTGTATCTATTATTTTGTATTGCAAATTTTTAGCGCACTGGAAGGAGGGTTATGTTTTCGGAGCGTTTGTAAGTTTTTATGTTCATTCTGTGCTGTGTGGTGTCGGCAGAGTAGAATAGCTGCCTATCTTAAAGGTTTCCGGGAGGTGGGCAGTACATATTTGCAGTCGCATTACTACTGCTTTACTTTTTTAAGATACGTTAATTACAGCCTACTAGTTAACAGTTTCTAATAGACATCAGGGGCGCAATTCTGAAATTTTTTGAGCCGAAACGCAACTGCTAACGAACCGGTAACGAAACGGGTGCACAGCAAACTTACCGCTTGTGTAATAAGGTTTATTTAAACACGTAAAGTATTTATTGCTTTGTTCTGAGAGTCTACAATGGTTCAGTTTCGACTTCGTTCCCACTCCAGACTTTTCGATAATTGGCCCCCAAGATTATAACTATTACTGACACTGCCTAGGCAATTCAGAAAATCGTGTAATAGGACTTATAGAGCTGTTTTATTCAAACCAGCAACCACCAAAGGCGAATGAAGGAAATTTCTAAAGCTTACACATGCAGAGTCACATGCAACAGTATAGTATAGCACTCAGATAAAACTGTGACACATTAACCACAATAAAAGCGGTCACTCTATGTTTATGATTATGCATGCATGAGGACCCACTGCTCGCTTCTCAAACGCATTTCAGCTTTTCAGGGTTCTGTATACAAAAATCTGTGGCGATACATAATAGCCATGCCCATCATCCCCCAAAGAGTTTGGGCAGAAGTGTGCAATTTACACACCCACCTTTTACCAGTTAGCCTATAAAGTTCCACGATAACAAAATTACTTTTGACTTATATGCTCCGATATATATGTATCATAACTACATAATTATTTTTTTTTTACTGTACTATTTACGGTGATGACCTACGGTGCCGAGACGTGGTCTCTAACTATGTGCCTCATAAAAAAGCTCAGGATCGCACAGCGAGCGATGGAGAGAGCTATGCTTGGGATCTCTCTGCGTGATCGAATCAGAAATGAGGAGATCCGCAGACGTACAAAGATCACCGACATAGCTGAACGGTCCAGCAAGCTGAAGTGGCAATGGGCAGGGCACATAGCTCGAAGAACTGATGGCCGATGGAGTCGGAAAGTTCTAGAGTGGATACCACGTATCGGCAAGCGCAGCGTGGGAAGGCCACCCGCGAGGTGGACGGATGACCGGGCCAAGGTTGCGGGCGTCGGTTGGATGCAGGCTGCTTCCGACCGGTCGGAGTGGAGGTTGTTGGGGGAGGCCTATGTCCAACAGTGGACTTCTCAGGGCTGTAAATGATGGTGATGACTGTACTATTTACTTTATAAAAGATGTATATGTAATCCTTAATATCATAGAAGCATTTATTTACCAGCCATTTATGAAGTTTTATTTTGAAAATTAATGATTATGATTGAAACCAAGTTTAAGGTCCACTCGTATTATTGTGTATTTTACATGGTAACCATGCAAACCGTGTAACCATCCACTTCCCGCAATTACTTCTTTCTCTTATTTCTCTCATGGATTGGCCACTTCCCACATCGTTCACTTCCTGAAACGCCCACTTGTCAATATGTCCATTTCCCATGAAGAGCACTTAATAAAACTACTTTAATAAAATATAACATATTCGTTTTTTCCTCCTTATGATTATAGGTTGCTTCCACTTCATTGTCCAATTCTGCTGTGTTGTCTATCACAGTGAACGAAACAATATGACAGTAGTACTTATACTCACAATTATATATTTTATTCAGTAAACTTTTTCTCCACAAGCAACTCAATTTAGAAATCATGTTTCCGGACTATAGAATGATACTGCGGTGCCGTCATATAACGGCCGTGCGCATGCACCGAGACAGTCGATATATGTAACTAGTGTTAAATTTAATAAAGACGGTACTCGTTATGGGAGGTGGTCGTTTTAGGAAGTAGTCCGTCTAGGAACGCCTACGGAAAGTGAACAATTTGGAAGTAGAAAATGCCTGAACATGTCTAAAACATTCCTTTTCTACATTCCCATACAAACAATTTGTTCGACATTTGAAAGTCCGGGAAAGCAAAACAATTGGGTGACGTTAGTTCAAAGGCGTGGGACAGGACAACGTCTGTCAGGTCCGCTAGTCAAGAATAAAATTTTACATTACAATGTTTTTCGTAATGACGTTCGAGAGTCAGTGGTGGCTGTAAGGCCCAGTGGTAGGCGGGTCCTTATTACAAATTTAAACGTCGGTGTCGAATAATAAATTTATAGTAGTCTTGTAAAAACAAAGCAGCAGTGTTTTCTTTTCGGAGAGTGTATGAACAGTCGGCTAATATTCAAAATGCTACGTAAATAGCCCGCTATCGAGAATCGTAATAAAAACTGAAAAAGCTGTGTTAACAGTGTAGATTGTATTTAGACAACTAGCCCACAAACTCCAATTTTCATTTTCAAATAGCTCAAGGTTGTCCAATACCTACTCTCAATAACAAGTACTAGATTGTTGATTTTGTACAATATAAAAAATGAGTGTGTTTTCTTTTAGTTTTCAGCTGCTTTTTACATTTTCCACATCTGAATAATATTAAGACGATCGCAAAATTTGCGAATTTTGGAATGAAAATTTTCAGTGTTTTTCTTTTTAGAATCAAGGTCTGGAATCAGCATATTATCAATATTTGCCTGGCTATCACATCACGTATATCATTAAGGCCCAATTTTCCTAATACACAGATAGCCTATATCTGAGAAAAAATTAGGGCTGTTTTTTTTTATTTATTTATTTTATTATTTATCCTATAGGCCATCTGCCATAAAATCGGCCATAAAAGTAGGTATATTATAAATTCATGTAAATCATTTAAAAATACAGTATATTTTTAAATTTTCAAGATGGCTGCGTAAAATAGAGGTCGTGTTCCGTACGTGATTAGATAGGACATGCCCGCGGGGAAATAACGGTAGAAGTGAGGGTAAATTGCTTTATTCCAAAACGTACGCAAATCGTATTGTATTGTGAACGCTTTTTCATTTATCGAAAAATAAAATTACAATTTTTACGTTTATTTCGTTTATTACTATTACGATTTCAAAAAAAAAACATGATTGTAAAAAATATATCAGGAAAAAGCTGTGTTGTATGATATCATTTGCGATCCTGTCCTGCGAATTCTACCTAGCTACTTCAGCGCCCGTAACATGAATTTGGTGAGAGCGAGATGTCTTACATTTACGCGACAAACCCACAGAGCTAAGTAATAACTAGACAAGGCAAGTGTTTCTACTTGGTGTATAAAAAGATATTCCAAACCATCTATCAGCTCTAATTTATTCATTCCAAGTCTATTATTTACATACAAAGTTATTTATATACACTTTGTTTATCTTGTTATTAATAGCTGTGAATTTGACGTTTAAAAGTGAGACATTTCGCTCACACCAAATTCATCATACGGGTGCAGTTTGTGTTCCCACGGTCGTATGTATGTATAGCAAAGAACGCTAGTATGTACTCTCTAGGAGATGTATAGCGAGGGATATGAAACGATTAGTAACGCAATCTGCACCTATTGTATTAATAATTTGCAGTTTAGGCACATAATATGATAATTTTGCATAATAATTTGTACATTTGTTTATGTACATTGTATGAGGCGTTACTATTAAGGGGTTATATCTACGAGTATGTGCCCGTGCTCCTTATCAGCAGGATTTATTTTATAGAGAAAGCGAGACGCCGCGATAGTGTAGAGCGATATCTCACAATCCTACTTGAGTTCTGTTACTCTACAGCTCCCAAACAATCCCAACGCAGCACCCTTGACCACAATTTCGAATTCAGAATAAACCCCGATTGGCTGCCGAACCGTCGCCTTTTACGGCACATTAGCTCCAAGGAGCACTATTACTGGGGAATCCCTGTAACGACAGCCATAGCTCACGCCAATCGCCGGATTAGGCAGCCATTTGTATCGGCCTGGGACTCGTAATAGAAACGATATTGCATAAATAGTGAGATTTCGTGGCGTGATGTATCTTTTTAACTACTTAACCCTAGAATATAATCTACCTAGCTGACACCCACAACTATAGTTGCCATAGATTGTTAGCAACTACAGTCATGTAGGACCTTTGTGTCTTGTGCCTTGTGGGTGAATATAGGTACTGCGACGCGTTTCGCATAATCTTTGTTACCATTAATTAATTGATTGATTTTTCTTGAAGCATTTCGTTATTTACTTTGTTTAATACCTACTCGTATTCTTAAACCGATAAGTCAGCACCCAGACCGACAGTTTGATTAAGAGATTTGACGGACCACACCAAAGACCTTGCATTGCGCCTTTGCTATAGGGTGGGCCAGACATTATTTTAGCCAACAATTAAATTCGACTATCGACATTTGTGTTTAGTATTCAACAAAGCAGTGGTCAGAGAGTTAGTGCAAGTGTACCTTGTTGGTAACAGATGTGTTGAACCAGCCATGCTATGAGTGCTTAGTTAAAATTAATAACATTCGGCTTCATTGCCCAAACTTTCCAGACTTTTAAATGTATAAAATATAATGGGTGGGTGTAGAAATGTGAATAAAAGTTAGCCCATTTGAGGTTTAATTATTACATAAACCTTGTTTAAAAAGCTTGTATTATATTTTTATTATAATTTAGAGTGAAGGATGGGAACTATGTATATTGCTGACACGGATCGCTCCATGTTGCGCCATAAGTCCGGGATTTAAATGCCGGTAGGTGCAAACATTGATATAAAGAATATTGATGTTTCTTTCCGAGTCATGGATATTTCTATAATTGTCTATGTATTTATAAACTGTTGCTTAGCATCGATACAAGACTTTAGAGGTATTATTGTACTAGGTTACACATAAACATCAGCCTATTTCAGTCCACTGCTGGACGCAGGCATCCATTGCCCTTATCCGCTACGCTGAGCCGGTGGGTTGGTGAACGCAGCGTAATTTTCGAACTATGTTACCACCGGGAAGACCCGCCCACCTCTCGAAAACCCTTAATCATCTCTTACGATACCTACGCATGTCTGCATACTGGATGGTATAATTCTACTCTGCCACACGGCGACAGGTCCTAGGTAACGTGTTAAGGTTGTGAATGTGAATCTATAAATAAATAATTTTATTTATATACAATAAATAATTTTATTTATATAAAGAAAAAACCCAACTTAATAATTTTTTTACCCAGTGTCACGACGAGTCCAATGATACCTCTAAAACTCAAATGCGACAAGCCATTTAGGCTGCAGAGCGTGTCAAAATAACATACAAAAATAAGTACAAATATACTCGAAAACATAACTTATAAAAATACCAACTTTGGAAGCGTGTCGTGTATACTCGCACATTTCGGTGACAATAATATTGTTAGTAGACAGAACATGGACAAAGCAATCAGCATTCCGAACCCACGTCACGTCACACAGAAGGGGTGTTAAGGATTTTATCAATCGGCAGAATACGTCCCTCTTGCTCTATTTCCTAATATTTGTAAATGATGGCTTATTATTTTCAATATAATATTTAGGTTACGTGTTTATAAAGAAAGCTATTGCTAAAAGTCCTCTGTTTATTTGTGGGATATGTCACCTATTCTGTAACATACTTTCTCACAAAGTTAGATCAGAGGTAAAAGCACGAACCCCTCGATAGTCCATAACGCTATCGTCCAAATCAAATCAAATCAAATCAAATCATTTATTTTGCACAAAATATGAGTAATATTGTTACAGGTTGTTATAGTTTAGTTTCTAGTTCATACATATTTTGTCATGGGAGACATGCAAAAAACTTATTCTATTTAAAAATTATGATCATTAATTGTAATATTTCTGGTACAAATACATAAACATGTCATATTATATTATGTCAGATTAAATTAATACAAATAGGAGCATACATAAATTCATTATAAAAAAATAATAATAATAATAATAATAATCCTATTTGATTTCAAATTTAGCCGCTAAAAATTCATTTATTGAGTAATAAACGCCACTCATCAATAATTCCGTAAGTTTTCTTTTAAATATGGATATAGACTTAATTTTACAAAGGTCTGCGGGCAGTTTATTGTATATCCTAGGAGCCATTCCAAAAACACTTTTATTATATACTAGTTGACGCCCGCGACTTCGTCCGCGTGGACTGCAGAAAAAGCAAAATGTCGAAATTATCCGGGATAAAAAATAGCCTTATTGTTATAATTAATAGAATAGAATTGCATTTTGATATAAATTATGAGAAAGCCATCCTGATACTGTAAAGTAAATCGCAGGTCTTTTAAATGCAAAACAGATTAAACTAATGAATGGGTCAAAAGTGTTCCTCGTTGGTTGCATGTATTGTAGAAAGCGAGCTGAATGAGTGCGCCCCGCCCGGCGCGGCGGCGCAGGTAGGCGCGGCAAACCTGTTGCCGCTGCAAAGCCAGTTCGCATCAGTTATTTTATTACTAATAGTGGACGCCCGCGACTCCGTCCGCGTGGACTACAGAAAAAATAAAAAGTAGCCTATATGTTAAGTGTAAAAAGTAGCCTATATGTTATCGCGGTTGTCGTAAAAAATTAATTCACGTTTGTCCCCTTCCCGTGGGAATTTCGGGAAATCCGTGCCCAGTGCTTCCTCGGGGTCCCAAATAAACATATATGCTCAACTTCAGATTCACATGTTTAACCGTTTTCGTAAAAAATAAATAATTCCCGTTGGTCTCCTTCCCGTGGGAATTTCGGGAAATCCGTTCTAGTGTTTCCTCGCAGTCCCTAATGAACATATATGCCCAATTTCAGCTTCATATGTATAGCGGTTTTCGTAAAAACTATGAATTCCCGTTTGTCCCCTTCCCGTGGGAATTTCGGGAAATCCGTTTTTAGTCCTCCCTCGCTGTCCCCAATGAACATATATGCCCGATTTCAGCTTCATATGTATAGCGGTTTTCGTAAAAACTATGAATTCCCGTTTGTCCCCTTCCCGTGGGAATTTCGGGAAATCCGTTTTTAGTCCTCCCTCGCTGTCCCCAATGAACATATATGCCCGATTTCAGCTTCATATGTATAGCGGTTTTCGTAAAAAATATAGAATTCCCGTTGGTCGCCTTCCCGTGGGAATATCGGGAAATTCTTATAGCCTATGTTCATCCAGGTCCAATAAGGATTCTAACGGTGAAAGAATTTTTGAAATCGGTCCAGTAGTTTTTGAGCCTATTCATTACAACCAAACAAACAAAGTTTTCCTCTTTATAATATTAGTGTAGATTGCAGACTTGCATAGGGGCATGCATATTTTATGTCTGTTACGTTCTCCTTTTAATTTTGTAAATGTCTCCAAATTATTTTGTACATACATTGCCATCTCCAGTATATACAAGCATGGTACTGGCAATATATTTAAGCTCTTAAAGAATGGTTTACAGCTTTCAGTTTGCTTTATGTTTACAATAGCTCTTATACACCTTTTTTGTGATCTAAAAATAATGTCCCTATCTGTAGAATTTCCCCAAAATATTATCCCATATCGCAAGGTTGATGCAACGTATGCATGGTATGCTGTCAGTACCGCAGACTGATTTACTACTTTTGTTAACATTCGAATAGCATAAGAGAATGAATTAATTTTTTTACTTGTAATGTCAATGTGTGCCTTCCAGTTTAAATTACAGTCAATATTTAGTCCTAAAAATTTTGTTAAAGTAATATTGAAAATGTTCTTATTGTCATAATGTATGTCAAGTTTATTACATGGTTTTATCCTATTATAAAATGTCATTATTTGAGTTTTGTCAATATTAATTAAAAGGTTATTTGAATTCATCCAATCCACAATATTTTTTAAAGTATTATTTATGTCGTTTTCAAATGTTTTTGTGTCATTACCAACAAAGATAACTGTGCTATCGTCAGCAAATAGCGATGTTGGGTGACTAGTTATTTTGGGAAAATCATTTATATATATAATAAATAACAGTGGACCCAATACACTACCCTGTGGAACTCCATACCGAACCAGCCTAGTATCCGAGATATATTTAATTTCAGTTCTTGTTTTTAAGCAGGTTCTAGTGATTAGAGTTGCCTGTGTCCTACCCATTAAATATGATTTTACGAGTTGTAATGCGTTTCCGCGAACGCCGTATGCATTCAATTTATTTAGTAGTATGGTATGGTCTACATAGTCAAACGCTTTAGTAAGGTCCATATACAATGCGCAAACATGCATACGCTTATCCATACCCGTCATTACATGTTTTAAAAAATTAAAGATGGCACCATTTATATTTTTATTTTTTCTGAATCCAGCTTGTTCATCAGCCAACATATTGAATTTTTCTAAATAGTTATAGAGCGCGTTGTGTATGACTCTCTCAAATATCTTTGAGAATATAGGATTCAGTGCTATGGGCCGGTAACAGTTTAAATTATTTTTATCCAATTTTTTAAACAGAGGTTTTATTATGACATGCTTCAGCTTTTCAGGGAAGACTCCCATTTCAATACACATATTTATAATGTGGCTAAGCACAGCCGATATTTGGTAAGCTACATGTTTAATTACTATTGTAGATATGTCATCGTGACCTGTACTGCTACTATTTTTTAAGTTATTAATTATTTTTAGTATGTCAAACGGTGTGGTGGGTTCTATAAAAATTGAATTGGTTATATTAGATGTCAGATTAGATTTAAAATTACAGATTTTGGAGTCAATTTGGTCAATAAAGAAATTATTAAAAGTCTGTGCTATTTCGCAAGGGTCGTCAATTATTTTATTATCAATTACAAGTTTGTCAATAGTTTGTTGTGGAACATTGTTTTTCTTATTGTTTATAATTTTCCAGGTCGCCTTAGTCTTATTCTTATTTGTATTTATATAGTAGTCATTTTGAGCTTTTTGAGTAGCTTTTATAATGAATCGTAACCTTTTGGAATAGAGCTTAAAGTTTGTTCTGTTATCTAGTGTAGGTGTCATTCTATATTTCCACAACAGTGCCCTTTTCCTTTTACAGCAGTTCCTTATGCCTTTTGAAATCCAGCGAGGCCGTTTATGGGATGATATTTTTATTCTAGTAATAGGGAAGCACAAATCATAAAACAACCCAAAATCCGCTAAGAACATATTAAATGATTGATTCGGGTCATTTGATTCATATGATTCCCTAAAACTTAACGCATCCATGCAGTCTCTAAAGTTATTTAAATTACTGGAGCTGTAATCCCTCTTTTCAACAAACCAGTATGGGATTCTACAGTTTGTTTTTACCGGGCATGTGAGGATCTGCGCAGTGTGGTCGGATATTGCCAGTTCAACGATTTCACTTTTACATCCACGAATCTTGTGTATAAAATTATCTATACACTTGTGGCTAGCAATTCGAGTGGGACTATTTAGTTCTAATTTGAGATCATATCTCGATATTATATTAAGAAATTTTTTAAGTGTATTGCTCTCAACAAGGCTGTTTATATTAAAGTCACCACACACTATGACTTTCTTCGTAAAATGGCAAAACATATTAAGTAAACCATTGAGACTTCTAAAAAACTCATCGACCAGATTTTTTTTACTTTTAGGTGGTCTGTAGATACAAATGACTATTATCTTATGCTCAGTCAACTCGATTGCACAACATTCAGCAACATTTGGCACACTGTATCCACAAGCATCAAACAGTGTCTTAAACATTTGATCTTTACGCACTAGAATACATGAGCCTCCATGTCTGTTGTCACGGTTGTAGCATGCCGCCAGTATATAATTTGGGATATATAATAATTTTGTACCACTTTCCAACATATTGTGCTCTGTAATACATAATACATCGATTATCTTATTACAGTTCTGAAATTCTACAAGGTGTAGTGACATCACATCACTCTTGTTAATTAGGCCATTGATATTTTGATGCATTATATTTATACTCTTATACACGAAAGGAATTGTTGTCATTGTCTATATTTGTATTATTAATATTCATCTGATTTTGTTCGTTGTCAATTTTATTGTTAATGTCATTATTATTATTAGACTGATTATTATTGCAAAGATTGTTTTTGTTTATGTCATTATTATTGATATTATTATTGTTATTGACTTGATTGGTAATGTCATTTTTATTATTATTAGATTTATTATTTTCACCACGGTTGTTTATGTCATTATTAATCTCTAAATGTTCAGTTTGTGTTGATTTATTATGATATGTCATAGTTATAATAGTTCTTGATTCCTGTTTCTTAAGATACAATAAATATTTTAGCTTATATTCTATATGTAAAATTTCCCTTAGTAGTGTTCTACAGACATTCAAAGTGTACATGTGTTTATTTCGAGATATAAATCTGTCAAAGCACATGTTAACAAATGTTACATTTTTATATCTACTGCCTATGAAACGTAATTCATAATTAAGTTTTTTTTCATTAAGCAACTTATTGTAAGGCACTTCACACACTAGTACATTTGGCACATTTACAGAGTTGAACCAGTTGTTTATATACATTTTAAAGTCTAATGGATTCTTGTCATTAACGCCAGCCAATAATACAACAAAGTCATCTTGATTTAGTTGGGAAATAGCCTTCATTTCTGAAGTCAGAACTTCCTTCATGTTTGCCCCTGGTTTCCAGAAGCACGAAACTTGATAATTTTCTCCCACTAGTTTCGCCAGTGTTTTTTGTAGACCCTTCCCCTGCTGATCCGCAATTATTATTATGCGCTTCTTTGATGTTGTCAATTTCTCTACAAGGGTTGTTGTCTCCTGTGAATTTTTATTTTCATTTTTATTTTCACTGACCAGAGCCGTTTCTTCATGGCTTGTGTCATGATCTTCAATAACTTTTTGTTGATCCATGCGTGTTCTTTTGTATCTTTGTTTCTTTTTACTTTTTGGCGTATTTTTATTAATTATTGGTGAATTGATTTGCGATAGTAATTTAATACGACAGGCCGATTTGTCAATTATTTTCTGAAGATCATTTTTTTCTAATATCAAGTTTTCAATTTCATTATGCGCTGAATTTAATTGTAATTTTAATTGTTCGATTTGATCCTCTAAATCGGATTTACATGTATCACTGCAGAAAGAGTTAAAAGGAAGGCTTCGTACTGTGTGATTCAACAGATTGCTAGAGTTCATTATATCGGAAACATCCATGGTGTCCGATATATTATTTTCGGATAAGGTACGCCTTCTAGTTCTCATGGTGATGTTGTTGCTATCATGAATTTCCATTTTTTCTATTACTTACGGGCAATTTTACGTGATGCCAGAGCCAAAAATAATAAATGTGTGAAACAAAACGCACTAAGGTTTTAGCACGGTTTTCGAACGAGAACAATTTGACGTTTCCTATAAAATAGTCTGTGACTGTCAGTGTCAGCTGTTTGCGGAAATCATGTGTGGAGCTTCATGTGAGGTTATCCATTTATAATTGGCTGGTTCAAATTATTGTTTTGCCGTTAATTGCGAAGATATATGATTTTATACATATGAATACCTTCATTGAATCCTACTTTCACACTATTTTCACCGAAAAATCAGACTTTTACAAGCAAACAAAACAGGTATCCCAGTGCTTCAGTTATATGTCTTGATGTTCAGGTTATGTTTGGGTATGTGCACTTATTAATTCACTTATTTTTAATTATAATTACTAAGCAGATGTCAAAACACGTCTCCGTCACACAACGTCACACGTCAGAGTTTAACTGTCAAATCACATAGATTTTGCTAGCGAGTCGCTAGCGTTACGCCGCGTTAAAAGGTTCGTGCTTACCCCACTGTAGAAATATGAAAGCAGTGTTGCCACCTTAGTGGATTTTCCACTAAAACTGGTGGTTTCGACCCCCGCTTTAGTGGTGAAATATTGCTTTTAGTGGATAGTGGATTTTTCTAGCGGTTAAATAAAATTGACTTTCAATTACTGAAAATACTATATCTCAACCAGTAAGCCACGTTTAAAAGTATTATTATTTCTACTTAAGTTTATTTCGGGAGTGTTTACATCTGTGTAGGCCACACTGATTGATCCGTCAGAATCACTGAGGTCTAGAATACTCTATACGCAGGGATTCCCCGTAGAATATTTTCTGTATTAGTTAGTTTACATGCCGATGTTGAAAGACTATTTAGCGGTATGAATATAATAAAAACAAGCAGAGAAACAGAATGAAGTTAAATCTTTTAACTGCTATATTAAGAATACGCTGTGGTTTGAGATTGGAAGGAAAATGCTGCAGTGAATATACAATTCCAATTGACGTTACAAATAAAATCGGTACCAAAGAATCGTACAAATCTGAAACCGAGGATGATGGTGAAGACCAAAATGGTTCATCTGAAGAAGAAGAATTAATTTAAATTTTTTATTGAATCATTTGATGTGACAACAAAAATGTTCATGTTGATTTACTAATTGTTATTATATTGTTGTTTTTGTAATTGTTTATTAAGTTATAGTAAAGGCTATTTACTAAAATACATAGTGTTATATTTTGTTTCGTGGAAATTTTAGTGGTTTTTACAGTAGGACCGTTTTTCGTTAGTGGTTTTCTGGTGGTTTTAGAGGTTGAATCTGGTGGAAAGGTAGTTTTACTGTTGGCAACACTGTATGAAAGTCTGACAAGTATCATAATGATGAGTTAGATGTCAGTATTTGTCGGGAATGCATCAGTAATGTTTTCTTTTCGCACCAATTGTATCGAGCGGTTGTTGGAAATTTTCAGCCGCGTATTATGAACTATCAACCCTAATATAACACTTGTATCATAGATCGTTTAAATATAAGCATAATATCTATATATAATAACCAAATGGTGTTTTGGATTGAATTCGGTACTGCTTCTAAACTACAACTGACTACAAAGTTAGCCTCAAAATAATTTTAAACGTCAAACGTCTCTATCGCTTTTCTAATACGAATATTAATGTGTATTGCTAAAAGACGAATACGCTGGGAAGAAAAGCCTTTATTATTCGAGCCGTCTTTCAGAACATTTTTAATTTTGCGTTTGTAAGCAAACGTCCCCAGTGACAAAAGATGTCTATGCATTCCCTTTCACGCCTTATTGAGTTTTATCATAAAGAAAGAACGAAGAAGAGATGGAATAATCAATAGTGATCAATGTGAATGTCACCGTGGACTCTCTAGACTATGACCGTAAAGTTCTTGATACAAGCTTCATCATCAGAAATCATATACACAATAATAAACACACAATTAAACCTAAGTATTCTAGAAACTTAAAACAAAACTGCCTTTGTCGAACAAAACAAACATCCATTCTAGAATATTTCCACCCTGTAGACTGTTCACATACAATTTATACTAAACAGTTATTTCAGTCATAATAATAACAAAACTTCTATTAAAAAGTTAAGAAGGGACCATTCTGAGAGATTTTATATTACTGCATCAGAATATAGCTGGGTTACTCTCAAAAAAGCATATCATTAATCTAACAATACTTGAACTAGTGAATAAGGGCCATAGATCCGGATGTTTTGTGTTGCACAGAGTCTTTTATAGAGAATGGTGAAGGAAGAAATACCAATCTGTGTAATTATAAACCAGCCGCTTACTATAATAGTAAGAATAATTCTCGGTCAATAAAGCGGGGCGGTACTTGCATAATGTTAAAAACTCACTTAATTTATAATCAGATACATTGTTGTGACAAATATTTGATACCTAGGATATTTGAATGCTGCATTATAAATATACCCATACATAGACATAGTAATAATATGTACTTATACTTCACATAAAAAGTTTTATGCAATTTTCTTAACAAGGTTGGAAGCAGTGATGTATGATATGACCTAAGCCAACTCATGAGCGTTTTACTACGCAATAAGCTAGCAAATTTTCACTGCTTTTTTACTGCCTCGCTATGCTAAGCGTATGGGATATCCGTCATGATCCCAGAGTGACGGAAAGAGAAAGTGTTGGCTCTACCCCATTCCGTTTGTATGTAAACGTTATTAGACCTATTCATACATATATACAGGGTGTAACAAAAAGGGTACACTAAGCAAAAAGCTATATAAATAGCCCACTATAGAGAACCTATTTCCAAAATTTGAGACTCGAACTCACATGTTTATTTTTCATGATTGTATGAACATTCCTGAGTTGTTTAGGAATTCTCCATACTGTCTGGAACAATAAACATGTGATTTCGAGTATGAAAATTTGTGGAGAGGTTCCTTTTAGTGGGCTTTTTACATAGCTTATCGTTTTATATACCCCTTTTGTTACACTCTGTATACACACAGCTATGTTGGCGAACTTGCATAGCCAGAACTGCAGATATACAAAGGAGCTCCCACAGCCACGTTTAGCCTCGCATCAGCGCAGGAACTCCTCTTCGGACTTCCTTTATGTGATTAGCATCCACCTCCTTGTTTGCGACGACGACGGAGAGCGGGATATCAGAGAAATTATGCATTAAATTATGTAGGTATAGGTTCCTCCGTAAAATGGAACGACTTTCAGAACAAAGGATCATTGTTGCTCAAATTACTTTGACAAAAAACATGGTTTAGACCAGAGGTTCCCAAACTTTTATTTCTCGTAGACCCCTTTCAAAAGTTTACTGGATCTGGTGGAGCCCCTACAGGCCTACATCACATACAAATTAATTGTGAACCTCAATTTTTTCACGCCAACGTAGACCCCCGTCGAGTCTCCTGTAGACCCCTGGGGGTCCACCTGGACCACTTTGGGAACCACTGATTTAGACAGAAAACTTTTGTTTTATCATGGGGTTTCATAGAACGAAAATACCCAATAATACTGATGCCTGTTGTTTTTCACCTCTTTCGCTTCATCTACTTTGCCGTGATTATATGTTTTTTAATAATAATAAATAAATAAATATTCACACACTTCACAACACATTGACCTAGTCCCACACTAAGATCCCTAAGGTCTTGTGTCGTGGGTACTAAGCAACGGTATATAAATACATAGATAAGTATATAAACATCCATGACTCGGAAACAAACATCGATATTCATCACATCAATTTTTGCACCTACCGGGATTCGAACCCAGGACCTATGGCGTCGCAGGCAGGGCCACTACCAACTACACCAATCGGCCGTCAAATGTATGTATGTACATATGTTATTTTTCAACTCCCAAGACATCTGTGTTTCGAAAATAGGAGAACCAGAATAATAACCTTTATTACACTTACCAATAAGGTTCATTGACATGCGTCGCATATCTTCTCTTTCCATATGAAGAACTAATGCCCTATATTTCCAAATTATAGGCGCATCGTAGCACATTGCAGCTAAAAATAAAAAGAGCATTGTAATTACCAATAAATAGATTATGATGATGATGATGATAGCAATAGATAATGATGATTTGGTTATCTGTGCTCATGTGGGGCTTCACTAGAATACATCAGCTGCATCTCCTTCCGCACATGTCGTAATGGGTATTCTCTCCTTAGGTATACTCAAGTAAACTATTTTCAATGGTATTTCAATTAATATGCGAATAGGCGATGGGCTGACCACCTGTCACTACTAACCGAACTTGTACATCTCAACTCTACCCTCAAAATTGGTCAGAAGTGGCACCATGTGGTTCTATCGGCCCTTGGTGCTCTGCCTACCCCGTAAGGGATAAAGGCGTGATTATATGTATTTCAATTAAAAATATGCAGAGGTAACAGAATACCTCTTGTGTTTTCCCTGCGAATATTTTTGTTTTGTTGTATATTGTTATCCGGTTTGGGTAAATTGTATAAAATGTAAAAATTACATGCAATTCTTTTTTGTTTTTTATTTTTTATTTAGTAATATAAAATAATATAAAAATAACTCTATTGTATAAATTGTTTGCATGTCTATATGTATTATTATGTTAGGAATTTATTTATCAATATGATATAGATTAAAAATAGACACAAAAATAATCCTCTTGTTACGGTCAGCCTGGCTGTATACGCTACTGAAAGTGGTTTGCATTGAGATAGATTCATACAGTGGCAAAGGAGCTAATTGAGTTGGACCGAGTAATATGCCACAGCATCCGCTTTGTACATGGACTTTGTATATGTACCTATGTATTGTATTGTATCTAGAATGTTCCTGCAATATTATGAAGTAACCTGTGTCCAAAATCAGGATGTTTTGAATTACCTACATGGAGAATGTATTTCAATATAACTAGCATTTTTCGAATTATCAGAAACCGTTTATGTATACTACTGTTGCAGGGTGTAGCTGAAAGGATAGGTACATTAAGCGACTACTATAATGAATCTGCCCACAAAATCTTATAATTCTACCCTTACCGATACCCGCCATATAAATAATATTAAAATAAAAACACAAAATGTAAAATAGCATAATCAAAAAGAAACATGAAAAGCATAATGAAGAAGTTAAAAATTCGACGGCAAAGTTTTTCAATTAAAAACGTGTCTTGTTTAAAATTTTTTTAGCCTTTCCAGTTAATTTGTTTCGAACTGGCAAACGACCAAGAAAACTACTAAATATGCAGGAAACATATACATACAAACGTATCAATGTTTTTGAATGAAACAATGAAACGTATAAGTAAATAAACACAGTTAACACACTCTCTTTGTTTAAAACTTGAACGAAACAGTTTCTTGTGTTGTTGAGACCAAGATCCAAGATTGAAGAGAAGAAGAAACTAACTGTATATGTAATGTATATAGAAAATATTCAGAAAAATGCCATGTAGCCTACTATATTTCCGAAATCAAGGACATTTAAAATTCAATAACTAGCTCCCCTCTTAACAATGAATTACTGTATTTATGGTATTTAAACACGGCACGTTGCATAACTGTCAAGTTCCATCAAAATCCGTTTAGTAATTTTTACAGAGCAAATGAACAAACATACTATCTACCTATATAGTATCACAACTTTTACGTATGTAACCATATAAACTCGTATTTTAATCTTGAAAATAATCCTAAAGCTAAACGGCTGGTTCTATCGGACCATAATTCTAACTAAGCTAAGAATGATATTCCCATGAGTTTTAACTGTCAAACTCGTAGTTCAAGTTATAGTTAAGTTCCAATAGTTTTACGGCGTGTTGAGACGATTGGGAATAGAAGAAAAACTTTGAGATGACGATATTTTATCACACTAGTTAACAATGCTGCAGACCATGGGCTAACGTTAAAGGGACAATCTCGTGAGAATAAAAATGTACTCGAAAATGTCTATATTACAAATGCGGTGATAGCCTCAATGGTTAAAACGTGCGCCTTTCAATCGAAGCTCGTAGTTTCGACCCCAGTCACGGGCCTGTACCACTGAATTTATTTCATGTGCGGATTTCAATATTCTACATTTGTCACTTAGCTATACCCAGGGTTAGCGTCAGGCAGGCAGTAAATAATGTTATAAGAGCATGAAGATGATGATGATAAGCATCACAGATCTGATTACAAAGGTTTTTAAACTCTATGTCTTGAGTTGCTTATCCCAATAGCTATATTATAAAAATTATTAATAAAGAAATTTTAAAAAAATCACCCGAGTGAGAAATAGCTATAGTTCTACTTATAACACACCTCTCTATTTTGCGTCGGAGCTTAAAAGACTACACAAAAATACTTACTAAACAGAGATATGATTAGGGAAAAGTATGCGACTGATTGTATTAAATGCAAGACTTTAAACGCGTTCCTCACGAAGTACAGGCAACCTGTCACTCCTAGCACGGTGTTATACACCCCGGACAGAAGCGACATCCATATTGCGGTGTTTAGCATCATCAGGTCTTCCTGAAAGCACGGACATGCATGAACATACAAATAAATAAATAAAAAAAAGCCGACAAGTGCGAGTTGAACTCGCGTGAAGAGGGTTCCGTACGATGTTACCTATCATGTTTTTTTAAATCTGACAAAAAGTTGGTACGCACAATATTGAGTGATTTACCATGTTATTTTAATATCATGGACTTCTTATAGGTTTTCCTATAATCTATAAGGAGAAAACTAATTTCTGTATTTTTTTCAAAATTTTAGGTTCAGTAGTTTCGGAGATAAGGGGGGGGGAATGGTCAATTTTCGTCTATTTTCTTGAATAACTTGGAAACTATTTATTTTAAAATTACAAAAAAATACATTTAAGATCTTCTCAACAAGACCTTTCATTTGATATGCCACACGATGCAGTTTTCAGAATTTTTTATTTTATTTTCCCCTTCCCCCCCAAAAATGACCCCCCATATACAGATTTCATCTGCTCACGTCACACCTCTGTGTTTGGGTCACAGGAATTGATATGTGTACCAAATTTCAACTTAATCGGTCTAATAGATTCGGAAATAATTGACTGTAAGCGACGGACGGACAGACACACGAGTGATCCTATATGGGTTCCGTTTTTGTATTCAGACGTACGGAACCCTAAAATTAATAAAAAATATAGAAATAAAAAAATTAAAATAATAAATAAAAAATTCACACACTTCACAATACATTAACTTAGTCCCACATTAAGGTCCATAAGGTCTTGTGTCGTGGGTACTAAAAAACGGTATTGAAATACATAGCTAAGTATAGAAACATTCATGACTCGGAAACAAACATCAATAGTCCGTTCGAGTCCCGGTAGGTGCAAACATTGATATCATATTAAGGCGCCGTAAGCAGGGTCACTACCTAGTACACCAATCGGCCGTCAACTGTCACAACACATGGCTGTGCAAAATGGGGTAGCCATAACTGCAGAATCAGGAAAGATGTCCTGAAGCCACGTTTAACATAGCAGGGCCTGGTAAAAGATCATGTGATGAGTTGCTAGATTATCACCTCAGAGGACGCTTCTGAGTTCCACAGTTGAATCTTACGACATGTACAGAAGAAGATGCAGCTGATGTATTCTAGTGAATCTATAAAGACGAGTTATTACGTCCCCAAACCATTCTGAAAATACAGTACAATAATATAAAACAATACTGACTAATCAGGATACAATTAGGATTTTTCTGTTGATTATTGAATTCACTTTAGAAACACCAAGACATCTCGACTAAGTACATATAAATTAAATTATTCTACTTTGCATTTCTGTATGACGTTGTACCGCCTGAGGCGAATACTGTAGGTATCCGGTTACTCGAAAATTAAGTAGCATGTACTTATTGTAAGGCCACAAAAGCCCTTGAGGCCTTTACCAAGATTATATAGTCCGTTACCCAAAGAGATTAAAACACATTTCCGTGGGACTTACTTCCGCCATACGAACTACTAGTATATACGTATTCGACATATTTTCCTAAATATGAAAAGTGCGGTAGTCACTTCGTAAGGGTATGGAGGGGGGAGCTATGACGTAACAAAGATGGCGGCTGGGCATAAACTGTTTACGCTGTATTTACATAACTGCTGGGCCGATTTACTTAATTAGGGTCTTAAATGAAAGGTATTTAAATGAATATTATTTAATTCCAAACATTAATTCATCTAAGTATAGTAACAAATGAAATATTTCTAAATGAAATTGTATTAGGCGTTACAATTCGGAAGTTCAAACATTCACTATGGGTGCGCCCACCACCGGGCCCTACACCCTCCACTGACCCTCGGATCTGATAACTCATAATTGCGACAACAGGCACTTGCACTAACTACAATCGCCATGAGAAACCAGACCCGAGCACCTAGCATGCAAGACGATACATTGCACTATTCCGAAATCAAAAACTAGTTAAATAATTTACATATGTTTCGCCAACAACCGTGGCATCCTCAGGATTATAGAAATTAGTAAATTAGTAAACCACTAATTATTATGAACCTCTAAAACCCAACACATCAAACACATGTGTTAAATTGAGTTATAAACAACAAACAACGGAACTGGAGTCGTATATGTGAGTATGGGTACAGCGCCGAACTGGCTACGTATAACAGTTTAAGTTTGTATTTCATATGGTTTGTATGAATAACAAAGTTATGTGTCCCCACTCAGACTTTTGATTTATGCGAGTCAACAATTAAAAAATATATACGTTATAGATCATAATTTATACTCTCATACAAAATTTGTTCGAATGATGTGTGGTCGGTAGTTTCATTGATATACCATATTTATCAAACCGAAAATGTAACATTGTTATTCATACAAACCATATAAAAAACAAACTTAAAGTGTATATATATGTTATAAGTTCATGTATGGCGAAAGTAAGTCCCACGAAAATCGTTATTTGAAGACTTTTTTACAAATGGGTCCCACACTTATATGAAATTTGCTGATACCTGCTGCGAGTTGCAAGAGTTATGGATATTCCGAAATTTTCCAGTCCATCTAGTGACTTTCTATGCTAAGATGAAACTGCTTGATTTTAAACCCAGTGAGGAAAATTTTAAATTATGGTAAACATTGATGAATGTTAATAGGAACTAAAGCTACCCAAGGTGCAAACTTTGTAAGTAACTTAAAAGACTGATACTTATACTCGTATGAACATAGTACATATATAAAAACACGACTGTGTGCCGAAAATGTATAGTCACACCTACAGGATCACAAGTATAGCATAGCTAGATATAAAAGATGCTAGCTCATCACCTGAGAAGATGTCATAGAGGCTAATGTCATACTAATATAAGTGTTTCGATGCACCATTAGACTTTTCGGTGCCTCACAATTCCAGTCCCTGACACTTAGATTCTATTAGTGTAATGTCGTCGTCTTCAGCCTATTGCAGTCCACTGCTGGACGTAGGCTTCCTCCAGGGTACGCCACAAGGCTACTGCCACAGGGGGCTATGCCCACAGTCACCACGCTGGGCATATTGCGCTGGTTGCGGGGGGCGCCCCGCAGTTACATCTGCCTCAACCATCTCAAATACCTAAAATTCGTCTATAAGAGCGCCTTAAGTAATAACCTAATAGACAGACATGAAGATTAAAATTTTTATTTGAGAATTGTATTGCTATTGAAATAGGTATTCACAGAAAATTTAATTGGATTTGAATTACAAGCATAGGTACCTACGTATTGTAACAAAATTATATTCTTAAGTAAAGTGGCCACTACTTGGTCTTATTGTTTGCCGTGCCCTTACAGGGCGACACATGTACCTACTATATTTAATTTTATGTAACATCTATATAACCTGTGACATGCAATAAATGAATCTAATCTAATCAGGCGGGTTGGTGACCGCAGTGTGATTTTTGGACTATGTTGTCGCCTCCCGGAAACCCTTTATCGCCTCGTATGATACCCACGGGCAGACATGGGGTGGTACAAACTCTAATCTGCCGGCACCACGCGGCTATAGTACCTAATGTAATGCATTTCTTATGTATTGTAACGTATAGTAATGTAATGTAAGTGTCAAGGACTGGAATTGTTAGGCACTGAAAAAACTAATGGTGCATCGAAACTCACTCTATGTCTACATCTTATTCATCTATGCCTGAGAGAACGCTCCTTAGTCAACTCTTATCTACTACATGCACATGTATTCTGATGAAGGCCCGCTAAAGCATAGGTTGATTAAGCATTTAATTACTAATGTTTTAATGATTTTTATTTAATTCAGCTTCAAACTTTTACAAGCCATTTCTGTACTAAATATTCAATTTATTAATCACTGCCAGTGTTATATTCGCAATACACAAAACGTAGATCAGTCGGCAAAATTGCTGAACTCCGTAGTCATCAATTAAAATCTGCGAGCGTTCATCATTGGGTTATCGGATTTCGGTCAGGTCGGAATTCGGACATTGTCTTATAATTGGTTCATGATGATTAGAAGACATAAAGTATTGTCATATATACTCGTAAAGGCATAGTAATAGTAGTATACACGAGATTTAGGTACTTAGGGCCCAATTGACTAATGAGTACCTAGTATTTCACACATAATGGAAATAATATTTATGAAATACTTATAATTAATATAATTTCATTGTTGATGCGGGGTTTTACTTAAATACACTATCTGCATCTCCTTCCGTGCCTAAAGTAACAGTCAACTAAGGAACTCGGGCATTCTCTCAGGCGATCAGCTGGCAACTTGCCAGTCATCATTAACATCTGTCCTCGCTACACTAAACGAGGCTGTGGGATCTATTCAATGATCTTGCAGTTCTGACCACCCTATTTCGGGAACACAGCGATGTCTTTATATAAGTATGTTATATTATAAACTAACCGTCACCTACAACTTCGTCCGAGTGAGGAGGTGTACACCCGTGCGAAGCTGGGGGCGGGTCCCTAGTTTTACATATAAACCTTTCTCTTGAATCACTAAAATTGTATAAACACGTAGTTTTAAAGGGCAGATTTTCTAAGGGTGCCGACATCAGGTCAACGCCTAGTGCCAGGATAGAAAGCCTAGAAGACGCAAATACATAGTCGCCGGCACTGAATGTGTTAAACGCACCTTGCAAGCTCCCAACAGCAGTAGTAGAACAAGCACCGCTTGTGGCACCAATGCTACCAGCGTCATCATCCGCACCACCAAAGCTAACTCTTCCTTGTTGGCATTAACAATCCCCAGATAGAATAATGCTATGTAAGCGCTTAGTGAGACCTGAAAGTTTCAATTTCCTTCCTAGCAACCTGTGCTGATGCGGGGCTTTACTAGGATACATCAGCTGCATCTCCTTCCGTGTATATCTTCCATGTACAAACAACGATCCATTACATTTTTCATCATCATCTTCCTGCCCTGTTCCTGTTATTAGGGGTCGGCGCAATATGTACTTTTTTTCTATTAATCCCTATTATCCGTCATCTCATTGCTCACTCCCAGAACACGCATACCTCTCTCACACAGTGATGCAGTCGATTTTCATCCTTCTTCTTTACGGCCCAGCATTCAGATCCATACAAGACGACAGGTCGAATTACGGTCTTATACACCTTACCTTACCGTTACATTTTTGTTATATGTATAGATTAAACGTAACCCATGTCCTTTCTCAGGCTCTCAATAAATTGTATTGTGTTTTTCATACGAATATCTAAATTATCATGATGAATTAGATCGTTGAGTCCTGGGCTGTTGCGGGGCTTCGCTAGAATATATCAGCTGCATCTCCTTCCGTGCATGTCGTAGGGTTGACTAAGGAACTCAAAAGCTGTTCTCTCACGCGATAAGCTTACAATTTGTCACTCTGGCCTCGGTATGCTAAGCGTGGCTATAGGATCTTCTTCGTAATCCTGTAGTTCTGGCTACCCTTTTTGAGTACACAGCTGTATGTATATGTATATATTACTAGTGAACGCCCGCGACTTCGTCCGCGTGGACTGCAGAAAAAACAAATTGTCAAAATTATCCAGGATAAAAAGTAGCCTATGTTTTAATCCGGGGTGTCAGCTAACTCTATACCAAATTTTATTAAAATCGCTCCAGCCGTTTTTATGTGAAAGAGTAACAAACATCCATCTATCCATCCATACTTACAAACTTTCGCGTTTATAATATTAGCAGGATTTAAATACTTACGAGTTTCACCCATCCTATGCTGTATATCCCACATTGTAGGTTCCTTCGGTTCATAATGTTTTCCTCCGACAATGTTTTGATTATTGTGTTCCTTGATGTCATTTTTACATAGACACATGGTTTCCTAACAAACTATGTATTATTCACATTGAATTTTGATATTTTCTGTGTATTCCACTAACAATTTGAGGTTATACCTCCAAAACACCAAATCTGATGTACATGTTGACAATTGTCAATATTAAGCACAGTGAAAGAAATTCACTCTAATTTAGTTCCATGTGGACGCTAAACTAAAGAGCACAACCGAACTCTGCTACTAAAAGAAAAGTTCATGTTAGTCAAACCCATTTGCAGTCAGTTTCTAACCTATTTAATCCATATCATTAATAAAGGTATATAATGACTTAAAATATATAAATATTCTAAAATTGTCACTTAGCTGTGCCTGAGGAGGGTTGGTGCTAGACAGGGAGTCGGCCGTAAAACAAACGCCAAATCTTTGACAATGTGAATTACGAAAGAAATCATATTGCGCCCACCCCATAAATAATGGTTTAATGGAACGAAGATGATGATCAATTACTCAAACTTTAATCTGACTCAACTTTGAAAAAATAACATGTAAGCTAATATCTTACTATAATATTATAAACGCGAAAGTTTGTAAGTATGGATGGATGGATAGATGGATGGATGTTTATTACTCTTTCACGTAAAAACGGTTGGAGCGATTTTAATAAAATTTGGTATGGAGTTAGCTGATACTCTGGATTAACACATAGGCTACTTTTTATCCCGGGAAAATATTATTATTCCGGATAATTTTGACTTTTTGTTTTTTCTGCAATCCACGCGGACGAAGTCGCAGGCGTCCACTAGTATTAAATACTTTAAAATTCTCGTGTCGCGATGTTTGTTACTTCTCCGAAACGGCTAGACCGATTTGTATGTAATTTTATGTATATTCGGTAGGTCTGAGGATAGATCGTCGCAATAAGCGACATACCTACACGCGAGCGGAGCCGCGGGTAATAGCTAGTATTATCTATATAAAAAATAACAAAATTAAACTTACCATCTATCCACCAAGTACTCTCAAGGGCGAAGTTACCACTAAAAATGCAAACGTAAACGAAAAGTGAAATTATAACATAGATTTACTCATTTAGTTTGACCACAAAATTTTACAAAAGCGAAAAATAAATTACAGAAAAAAAACGAGCTTCAATAATAACTTAACAATTTAAGACTCAAAGATTATGATAACTTACAAATAAATGTTTTACTGGAGTTAACAAAAGCATTAAAATAATATCAAAGAGATCTTAAAATAATGAAGAGGCACAAAAGATTTTAAAAGCAAAGATATCACTATTAGTTTCAAGATTTAAATTTTAATCAAAGACAAAATACCACGTTAATACTTAAATAAATAATAAGTTTAAACTATGATCTTATTGAATTAAGTACATTTTATATTTCAGCCTATATTACATTAAAATCGTTACAAACATCGCTACCAATAAACTCTAATACCTACAGTCGAGTTATAAAATTTTAACAACAATTAACCCTTAAGGAAAACGGGTCAAAGGACTTTGATGGAATAATCAATCTTATTTAACGTTTTTGATGCCAGGGATAAGACTAGACTAGACTCTTCTATGCTGCTCTGGGAGTGAAAAAAAAAACGTATAATACTACAGCTGCTTCTCTTCCCGGGCATACTGTACAAGTCAGTAGAGGGACAAGAGGGTCTTGGTGTGTTGTAGGCGATGGGCTGGCCACCTGTCACTACTAACCGAACTTGTACATCTCAACTATACCCTCAAAATTGGTCAGAAGTGGCACCATGTGGTTTTTATCGGCCCTTGGTGCTCTGCCTACCCCGTAAGGGATAAAGGCGTGATTATATGTATGTATGTATGTATAAGACTAGTATAATCCTCGGTTAACATTAATCTGATGGTAAGGTAAGGGTAAATAGTTGCTAACCAAAAGTTCAACAACAAACCGTGATACAGGTCTTGCAGCTTTTTTATAGCGTGTAATAAAAAAAAATATGTGCATGGACTCAGTTTTTCTCGCTTCAAAGTATATTAACGTTAATCAATTTCGCTCCTCCTTCTTCTCTATATGACGTTCGCTCACCATACTCTGCATCATCCGAGATCTTCAGGCTGCTCCTTTATATTTGTGTGGAGTCGGCAGAGTAGAATAACACCACCCCATGTTTGCCCGTGGGTATCTTAAAAGGCGATTGAGGGTTTCCGGGAGGGGGCATCAGCTCCTCCCGTGTTGACAACATAGTCCAAAAATCACAATCCGGTCACCAACACACCTGCCCAGCGTGGTGGCTATGGGCAAAAACTCCCTTATGGCAGTATTCTGTGGACTGCATTAGACTGATGTGTGATAATATGCGCTTAATTTTATGATAAAAGCATTGGACACTGGATAGTTTTTAACCCCCGATGCAAAAAACGACGGGGTGTTATAAGTTTGACGTGTCTCTGTGTGTATGTGTAAATGTGTATGTGTCTGTCTGTGGCATCGTAGCTCCCAAACGGATGATCCGATTTTAATGCGTTTTTTTTTTGTTTAAAAGGCATATCAGTCGAGAGTGTTTGGTGGAAATCGGTTCAGGTCTTCAAGGTCATCAGGTCGTTTGTTAGGTGTGATAGGAATGTTATATTAGCTTCGTTTTCATATGAATTCATAAGATGTAAAATTGAAGCACAACCCAACTATGAACAGTGAAAGCAGGTTTCTATTGAGGGATCGCCCACCACCGGGCCCTTTACCCTCCGCTGACTTTTGGATCTGCCGACTCATGATCACGAACACAAGACACTACAGTCGCAACGAGAAGCCAGATCCAAGCACCTAGCATGCAACCATAAATACATAGCTGCTAATCCGAAAACCAATTAAAATTTAAATCGACATATGTTTCGCCAACACCCGTGGCATCATCAGGATTAGTTTTCCATGTTAGTTCTATCTACCGAACCAACTAACTAACAACTAAAACCAATGTATTGCAAAAAATTTTTGCCTTTGCAATTGGTCTTGTGTTCGTGATCATGAGTCGGCAGATCCGAGGGTCAGCGGAGGGTATAGGGCCCGGTGGTGGGCGATCCCTCAATAGAGATTTGAACTTCCGAATAGTGACGCCTGATACAATTCAATAGAAAGCAGGTTTGTTTCCACTGTGGAAGCGAGGTTTAAATAATACGAAAGTAATGTCAAAGCAATTTGAAATATCACGTACAGTGAGAATGTGCACCTTTGGCAATAAAGGCAATAAGATTGATGAAAAGCGCTCCATGCACTCGAGCTTACCCTTACTACGGATGCGTCTCGATCACGACAAAACCATAACTTACTAAAGCCGTGAGTCTAATACCCATACATGGATCAGTGCTCAGGAATTCGTGAAAATTGACTACTGTTATCGATAACTTTGCATCTACGAGTATGAGCTCTCCTTCTGTAATAGAACCCCACTGTTTTATAAAGTACAATTTTTTTTTTGATAAATTACCTACATATTACACAAATCGAACACGAATATTATGCACAACTTAAAGTATATACCTTTATAGTAAGTATACTTGCAGAAATTAAGTTGACTATCAATAAAAATAACTACGAGTACTTTTACATCACTGATTGCGAGGACTCGGTGGTAGACGAATGCCAGTTGTTGTAGATTTGAACTTAAGTTACGAATCGCCTAATACAATTTAATAAATTCGTTTCGAGAACCAGTGTTAAGGTTCACATCCAAGTGGAAGTAGAAGTGTGGACGGTGAACGCTGAAACTCAAACAGCCGCTATTGTTAGAAAATTGACGTAGAGTTTGATAGCGTATGACTTTAGAAATACTGGAGAAAACGCTACGTATTTCAGTTCAAAGTGAATTATTGGGCTGGCCGGGTTTTATCGATTCCAGATTCAGCGGTTGCACGTAGTTTTGCGAAAATATATTTGCCGGTGATTCTACAAGTGATATCTAGCGTTTGTGGCTTGCTTTCATTGTTTGCATGCACACAGCGGAGACAAGAGACTTGATTTGTTTTGTTTGGGAAAAATCTTTTGTACGTTTTGAAAGTTACATTTTGATTGATTGAATTTTTCCGTTATTAGGCTGCTAAAGTGGCAGAAGCCTAGTTATGTCCTCCAAAATAAGATAGAGTACGTAAAAAAAACGCTTATATACACGTAGGCCCTACGCCAGATTTTATTAAAGTAGCTCAACTAACTAAACCTTTAGAAACGTAGATGTAATATAGATATATTACCAACGGCCTTTTACCACGGGGGACTTTAAACAGGCTGAAGATGATTTGTGAGTGTACATTTAGATTCTCTATGCAGGTGCTTTTGGAACAACTTTCTAGGGATATTAGTCGCATTATTAAATATTATCTTTATACAAAAAGTAGAAGAAAATTTAAAGTTGTAAAGACACAAGCGTATTTTCAAGGTCTCAAAGAGCACCTTAACAAAAAAAACTAGAAGACAAACTTTTAAATGACACTGCGACCCTATAACTCTAGTCAGTGAGGCGCAGGTATTTCGAACTAGCAGTAGTTCCGGGCACAATTAACTACAACGCGAACTTACTGCCACTGAACTTTAATAGCTTTTACTTCGACAAGATGCAAATCGGCTCGTATTTGAGTTTCACTTGGTGAATTGGTAATTTATAGTGTGCTGGGCTCATCCTTGGACTTTGGCGCCATTTTAAGATTGAGTTAACTGGATATTATTCTTTTTTGTGCGTATTGTTTTTTTCTTTGATATGCGTATTAGATTATTTATTTTATTTCATTTATTAAAATATGTTTTTTTAGGTTTTATAATAAAAAAGATATTCGTATTAGGTTTACTGCGTCGACATGTTCACTAACCTAACCAAAAGTAAAGCTATGGTTTCTTATAGCCAATTTTAGTACTAGAGATATAGCTGTTAGTTTATCAGTGCCGTCATGTGGCGATAAGCTTTTTCTGTTCCTTTAACAACCACAACGATTTTAACATTTAAATTTGGCATCATACACAGAAAATGCTCAATAAAGTTACAACCTACTCAACAAGAGAAACTCAAAGGCTCAAAATTAGTACATAAACCAAAGAATTCATGTATACCTACATATTCCACCGTAAATAAATACCCAAGTAGCACAAGAGGCTGTATAGCAACTGAATATTGGACTACAATTACCCTTTTAGTGGTATAAGAAAGCTGCATAAAGGCTGATTCCGAGCTTATTCAGCCCTTAAACCACTTAAATGGGCACAAATTATTCAGCTCTAATGTCACATAAGCTGCTTAAGAGCGCAGAATCAGAAATTTAAGAGAGTTATAAGGGGTAACAGGTGTTGTAAGAGCCGAATATCAACTGGTTAAGAGACCATGTTACTCTGTATAAACAAACAAAATAAAGCAAATAATTCCTATCGGTCAAAGGAATTTATATGATATGAAAGTAATGAATAACATTAAACAGTCGAAAAAATATTCAAGTACCTACTATCCCAGTAATCCCGAAATTAATTGAAGTGTAATTGGTAGGTGATTAAAAAATTTACAATCAAACACAACCCGAACCTTTCATGCAAATTAATTTGAGAAGCAGTAAATTTTCCCTTTGAGCAGGCTTTCTTGATGTTTTTGTTGAAATTGCGAAGGTACGAGTAACCGCTTGGAGGTGGAACGCATTTGGTGGAACTGTTAAAAACAGGTATACGTTGTTGTTACAAAAGAATTTAAACATGGTTTTTACTACACATTGCCTTCATACATATGCCAGATATTTTATACATCAATGAGATAAAAAGTGGATCCTGTACGATAGCCTCTTTAAACTTAGTACAATATGTATGCAAGTATACTCCGATTTTTAATTATGTAGTCAAAAATGACATTTGGAGTGTTTCCACTTTGGCGTAATAAAAAAATAGTGTTGCTCCAAAATTTTAAACAGTGTCTTACTTTTGACGAGTATAATATCTATAAGGATCAACTGTTAGGTGCCTATGCTGATATGCGGCTTCACTAGAATACATCAACTGCATCTTCGTCCGTGCATGTCTTAATAATTCACGGAATTCACTTATTCTCTCAGGCCATGAGCAATCTTGTCACTGATCTTTTATATCTGACCTAGCTATGCTAAATGTGACAGAAGGATTTCCTTCTTGGTCCAGCAATTTAAGCTACCTCATTTTTAAACCAACACAGCCGTGCGAGTACGTAAAAGTTTGATTTTACCTATGCCAGCACCGGCCCCAAGTAAATTTTTGAATGGAGCAAGATCCAATTATGGCGCCTCTCCTGTTTGGTCCTAATAATATATACCTATATATTTACCATTTAGGCGCCCTCTAAGATTTGACGCCTGGAGCGACTGCTCCGTTCGCCATATGGGCGGGCCGGGCCTGACCTATGCCCTCACTTTTTTCTAGATCTATCATTATTTTTATTACTTTGACAGCTCTGTTTAAAGTTTTACTTTCGCAACACTGAAAATAAATATTCATAGGCATTCAAAAACCGCTATAGATTAATCTAAAAGCCTGTTCAAATTGGCGCGGTATCTAAGTTCAGAACTTCGAATATTAACTTGTATAATTTTTTATTTGATTTTTCTTACCCGTGCATTTATGTTGGAAAGGCGGATTTCGAAACTCATGCGATTAAAAAGTTACCTTGTAGAAATAATACGAAAAAGCATCTTTTTGATGTTCAAATACATACCTATACAACGGTAGATACTACATATATAGGTAAGGTTTTACTGTGTTTAAAAATTCGTAATAATCCCATAAAAATATACCTAAGATTCTGGATTCCCACACATAAACTAGTAAACAGAGCCAGAGTAACCACAAATACATTAGAGTGCACTAATTTTTGACGGATCTGATGAAGAAAGTCGTCTAGAAGTAAATAAACACCATCCACTAGAATCATCCGTTTCATATAATAAATCCTATACCTGAGTTCGGAACTAACATTTTTGCTTATGCAGATACACGAATAATGTTGTAATACACATTGTAACTAGCGCCATCATCCAAAGGAACTATTTGGCGAAACGCACTCTAGCATCTAACGACGTGACGTCATAAAACGTGTTTCCACTAGAGCGACTCCTGAATAAATGAAATAGCAATCTCAAAGATACGTTTTATTTCTATTTTTTACTGCACCACACTAAAACTCACATAGCATAGAATGCGATATTTTCATGTAAATAGGATGACGTTGCATAATGCTTTTACATTAATACCTCACGACTGTCTTCCCAAAAATTAGGTTGCCAAAGCTGCAAGATCGCGAATGAGATTTCTTATATAAAAAGAGAATCTTATATAAAAAATATTTAAGGACCGACCGAATACCTATAGGTATCTTTGTAATATTATTCAATTTCATAAAAATCTGTCAAACTGTTTCGAAAGAGTTTGGTAACAAACACCGCGACACGAGAATTTTATATATTACTAGCGGACGCCCGCGACTCCGTCCGCGTGGACTGCAGAAAAGACAGAAGAATTCAGAAGGCGCCATCTGTTGCAGACTTATGGAACGTACGATTAATAACAACAACCAACGTTGATGATCAGTTTTTTATTAATTATTAGTTATTAAGACCATTAATTTAAATAATAACTATCCTATCATCTAAGTTGGACCAAATTACATATATATGCCAATTTTCATGAATATCAGTTGACTCGTTTTTGAGTTTATTCGGAACATACACAGTGACACGGATTTTTTATATATTAAGAAGATATAATGGCTGGCTATGGTCCTAGGTCAAGCCTAAAGTATAATAACTTAATTGAATTGTAATAATTACGTTTCCTATGCTAATTCGCGGCTTCACTGGAATACATTAGCTGCATCTACTTCCGTGCAAGTCTTAAGAATCAACTAAGGAACTCAGGCATCCTCTCAAGCGATAAGCTAGCAACTTGCCACTGATTATTTACATCTATCTTCATCAGTTCTGGCTACCTCAGGGCCGAAACACAAAACCGCGTTGCTTTTGTCCACAATAAAAACCTAGTAAGTAAAATGTTTTCCAACTTGTTTTTTATTTATATAATTACTATAAGAGGAATAATACTCAATCAAGTGTCGAGCTTCTTAAAATACCCATTTTCATAAGAATCGTCGAATATACGTACAGTAATGTAGTGGATTTTCCTCTATCACTCTATAGATCGCACTAGTATGTCTTAAGATTGAGGTCAAACATAGGCCAGTCTATGAATTACTTGAACATAATTAAATTGACAATACATTGCTTAATTACGTAATGGCCCTCGTATCAACACTGCGGTTTCTAGTATTGACAAGTGGAACAATATTGACTTAGGTAAATGTCTTATTGCATTCGTACGACCGCTATTTGATGGTACCGCTATAATATGTATCTATCATCAGCCTATTGCAGTCCACTGCTGGACGTAGGCCTACCCCAGGGCACGCCACAAAGTTCAATCTCCCGTTTTGGCCATCCGGTCACTACCAGCCGCCCTCTTCAAGTCATCGGTCTTTCTGACCGGAGGGCATCCAACGCTTCGCTTACCGAGGTGCGGTCTCTATTCAAGAATCCTAGGTAACCATAGTTTACTTGGTAGCTTCATTAAAAACACGACGAACATCTTCCAAAATAAATAAAAAAACAGTAATGAAAAGAGGGCCAAGTTAAAAAGTAATAAACACTTCGCAATCTTTATTCTTTATGGTTCGTAGATGATTAAAGTCTCAGATTTATTTACTTTCGCCCGGTAAATTACAACGGTCCTAAAACTCGAAAAGTTCTTTATTTACTTAGTTTCATACTGAATGTAGGTACAGTCTGCGGTTAAAAACGACTTAATTTATACAACTGCCCAATCTCAATGCCCTCAACCATAATATCACCCTGATCCAATTTTAAAAATGTAATAAATGTTGGGTAGTTTATTATTTATCTATTAGTATTGGCTTCTATTCTTTCTATACCAGTTCAGAGTTATCCACTAAGCTTAATATTGATAAAAACCAGGAGACATTATGTAAAGTAGGAACATGGTTTAGTTAAAACTTTGTTGGTACAGGAATCAAACTTAGTTACGAGGATTGTTTCTATGTACATTAAAATACTATAATGTATTCTAGCGTTGTTTGTGCTACATTAGCGTTTGCCGAAGACATCGCGGAAATTGTAAGTTTAAGCGCTACCCAACTTTTTTCTTAGGAAAAATGTAATATCAAACACTCAGGTAATTTGAAAATCTTATACAACTTTTCTGTTCATACCAATTTAAAAACTGCATTATGAAAATTTCAGAACTTTGTGACATTGGCGGCTCGTCCTAAGGAGCGCTGGTGCAGTGCACTCCCACCCACGAAGATTACATAGGCAATCTGTATTTCTCTATATTTATAATTATTTTTCAATCCTACTATGTTTATACAATAGTGTCTACGCGTTCGTCTCAAGTAAGTTAAAAGTAAAGTTAGAAGTAAAAGATTTCGTACGAAAAATTAGCCTTATCTGGATCGCCGCTCATATTAATTCGCGCATGCGGCCACTAGATGTCGCTTAGTCCGAGTTAGAACGCGATATGGTTGTCTTTAATGTGTTTTATTACGTAATCTGAATTTTAATAAGAGTGAAGTTGCACATGCATTAACTCATTCGATAAGAGAGTCAACACGCGCGGCTATTCCAAACTGTAATTTAGGTGTAATTTAGCATGCGCTCATATTAAAAAAAGAAAGTGTATAGATGGGTAACTCGTCATATCAAAACGAGGATGAGGGAGTACCTCAATTCTCCTCGCGAGGTACACCTCATTTGAGTAGTTCAACTTATTTAACCAAAAGCAACTCTATGTTAGGGTAATAAGACTGGATATTGAATTAGTGAATGGTAATGAACCTCGAGTTCTCTCATGAGGTACACCTCATTTTGAAGTGTTCACCTCATTTAACCAAAAGCATCTCTATTTTAGGGTAATAAGACTGGATATTGATTGAGTGAATGGTAATGAACCTCAAGTCGCGCTCGCGACTCATTACCTCATCGCCTCAACACCTCACATTTGAGGTGTTCACCAATGTTATCTAATGTCACGGTAATAAGACTTACAATCGTGACAGATATTATTGAGCGAGTAAGTGAGAGAGCCTCGACGACGCAACGGCGACGACTCGACTCACGAGCGAGTATGTTTCATTTCTGTTCGTTCATTCAGTGAGTGAATGAGGTGAGTTGTAGAATGAGTGAGGAGATTGCGGGTGCGGGCAAATGGGAGTGCTATTTCGACCGTGATAAATATCTTAGTATGTAAAACAAGGATGAGGTGTGAGGTGTTGTAAAATGAAAACGAGGCCTCCCTCGAATTTTGCCACGGTGAGGACCTCAAATGAGGTGACTCACGAGTGAGGAGCTCATCGCTAAAAAAGTGAACACTCATCTAAAAATTCAGAAGCCGCCAGTGCTTTGTGATATACTAACCTAATGTTACGTTAAGCTATTTACTGTAGAAAATTTAATCAAATCATAATTTAATGTTACCGTTTTAGGTTAATAATTAAAAAGTATTTAATCAATTTTTTTTCTTAGGTACAATATTTTATGATTTTTTAAAGTATTGAAACTATATTTATTACATTACAATCCATATTTATTGCAAATGCTTTATGTATAATGAATGGCTACAAAAATAACAACAACTAATAGTATTTTATTATTTACAAAAGTATACATAATTATAATGGCTTGTTGGCATATATTATAGTTACCAGTTAGATTATTTAAGTTAAGTATATATAATATGCATAGGACGGATACGTAAATTAAACAATCTTGATCCAAAGTTTAGGAAAACACAAAATTGTTGCAATATATAAAAAAATCTAGTGATTTTAACATACAACTTTTACTTGCCATTGTCATGTTACCACTTACTTTTAAAAAACTCAAACGTTTAAGAAAGACAATTTTTAAACTTCGGCCCTATCAGCCGGTTTTCTATATCACATTAATTATAATTTAAATGAATTTTCGTTAAGGTAATGATTATACCTATAATTTTTACCCAATCACTACAATATCCATAATTTATAAAAACAAGACTAGAACAACAATAACATTAGTACCAATTATAATAAAAGTAACTGGTCATGGTACAGTAACCGGTAAGAACATTTGCGGATCACCTAATTTGGGTTCAAAGCGAATATTAACTTTTGTATCCCCATCACCAACCTCCAGAAAACTGTTCCAATCTAGCATCCAATAAAATCCATTCTTCCTTGGTGGAGGCAATTCTGAATCACCTGGTTGCACTGGTGCAGCTCCTCCAAATGAATCTTCTAAATCAGATATAGACGCTCCAGAATCAGCTGGAACTGTATCAGCAGCTTTTTCATCTACTGGTGCATTAGTTATAGCATCTTTGATGTCATTTTGAGGTGTCGTTGTGATTATTTCAGATTCTGTACTATTATTATCATTATTATTTACATCAACGGTTGCATTAACTTGTCGTTTAGCCTGTTCACTTTCGAGTATAGCTCGTTCATCATCTACAGGACTTGGGCCTTGCCCTAATGGTATAACTTTTATAGAGTCATAATCTATGGGTTCGTAATTTGGTGATTTCTTTGTTGATTTAGTTATTCTGGGTTTTGGCAAATCGAGAGGAAGAACAGACTCAAATGATTCTGACTGTGATGGTTCTAATTCAAATGGAACTTCTGGGTGTAGAGGTTCAAATATAAAGTTTTGAGCTGGCATTGTTTTTTTTCCGGATTTAGCTGTATTTTGTTCAGAGCCAGTATCAATCAAGTCATATGTGAGCAAAATATTCTCAGGTAATTGGATTGTACCGTCTACTACTCTTGGTGGAGGCAAAGGCTTAAAACCTTCGAGTGGTAAAAGAAAACTGTCTTGTTCTGGGTGGTCTTTCAAGCCATGTGAATATAAAAACTCCCTTAACTCTTTTGGAAACTCTTCTTTATATTTATTAGCTACTTTCGAGTTCGTTTTTAGAGTTTCGCGTAATTTCTCATTTGAAGTTGTGGATTTGAAAGATTTTGGTACAATCTTTGATTCTGGAACAACTTTGATCCGTGGAGCTTTTGTATAAAGTTCCTGTAGAGATGACCCATCACGAGGCGTATATGGCAAAACAACCATTACCGTCGGTTCTCCTTTTTTCGTGGTGCTTTCTACTTTTTCTGTGCCAGTTATGGCATCAGTGTTCACATAATTCTTATAATCTTTGTTCTTAGGCAGGAGTGTTTCCGCTGTTGGATGAATTTCATTTTCTTCGGGTTTGTATGTTGAAGTACGAATTTCTGCAGCTAACTCTTTGGATGCTGAATTACTTTTGGCGTCCTCTGCTCGTATATCATTTAGTAGTCCCAGTATCTCGTCTCTAGTTAGTCTTGGTAGTTGATTGTTCGATTGTAATATAGTTTGAACTTGCTTCACCGTTTTTTCGACGTCAACGACGCCTGCGCTGATGACACACAGGCAAAACGCTGCGGTTATACAGGACGTCAGAATCTGCATTTTCTGAAACAAAACATAATTTCTTAATTAGCAACATGTCTTCTATCTTCTATACATATAATAAAATTGTAATGGATCTATGTTTGTGCACGCTAATCTCAGAAACGGCTGAACCGATTTCAATGCAGTTTTCAGGAATATGTTGTGACAGGTCCTACTTAACATATAGGCTACTTTTTATCCCGGATAATTTCAACATTTTGTTTTTTCTGCAGTCCACACGGACAGAGTCGCGGGCGTCCACTAGTAGATTAATAATATTATTGTATGCCGGAATAGAAAATGTCGATGTAATTTTTAGGTCAATGATATACATTTTCACGTTTTAATTTTTATGTCCCATATTTTTATAGTCAGAAATACGAGTATACATAAAATTATATATATGAAACAATTAAATGACCAACGCTACTTATACAATCCTACAATCTACACCTTAAATTATAACCAAACACGCAGTTGTATACAAAATTTCAAATTTCTTCATCGTTTGCTCTTTCAAGAGCACGTAAATCGGAACAGAGGTGGCGAACGACCCGATAACTCAAGTCAGGACTCCAATAACCCACGGAAAGAATTCGTTCTAGCGACACAGATAAAAAGCGTTTTATCGCAATGTAAGAGAGATTGCGCACTGTACCCAGATACTTAGACCTCGGTATCCAGAATCTGTGAGAGTAAAAATCATAAAAAGTAAATTCAGTAAGAGAATTTTTGAGAGTTCATAAAAAGAGGAATAAAATTACTTCATAGATAGCGCTGGTCAAACATTAATGTTAAATTGTAAGACAATTTAAAAATGATTGAACTTTTGAATATAATTCCATTCATCTGAAATAATTTCATACTTCATTGACGACCATGGAATACGACTCCTTTTCTTCATTTCTTTTTTTTCCAATTTATCTTTGCTTTTGACAAATTATATATTCGTTTTAGAGAATTCGCACGACATTTACATTCTATTCACCACAGCACAAGTTAGTACTAGTACTACAATAGTTGTTAATCAACTTCGGAAAATATTTTAAGCGCATGCCATTCTTGTACAATGCACAAAGTCTCTAAGACATTGCCAAACCACACGGCAGGTTGATCTCGCATTTCCATAAGGAAACAATGGAATAGAAAAACGGTTTGCGTGATTCATAGGAAACCGATAATGCTGTTGTGTTTTCGTATAACCTGCGTACATGAATGTCCTATGATGATCAGAGATCAGGTAAGCGAAGTAAAATTATATGATTTAGCCCCTTGAATTTATTTACTTGTCTATGCCAAATATCTAGAGAACATAAGTAAGGAGTAATGGAGGGTGTAATGTTTTGATAGATGAGTTTCAAAGGATTTCCCGGTAAATAAATACGTAACAGGTATTCGGTTAGGGTTATTTTAAACGAACTCGAGAGAAAGGTCTAGGGGTAAAATGATACTAAAAGGAGGAAATCCGAGGTTAAAGGTTTTCTTTTACATTTAACTATTAGGTATTATGTGGGTGGATTATTTCATGTACGGATTTCAAAAGAAACCATATTACGCCGACCCTATAAATATTGGGCAGAAAGATGTTGGTCCTATTAGTTAAGTTGTATTATATGGCAGCATATACAGGGTGTAAGTGACAGCCTCCATTTAAGTATTTTCCTGACTGTCACTTACACCCTGAATACAAATCTAAAGATTTATTTACAGTGTACAATATTGAACAGCCTTAAAAGATTGGCAAAGAAAGGTTAAAGAGCAAGACCAAGTGGAGTAGATGGAGTAATGATCAAAACAAATGTGGGATGGACTCGTAGAGGTCTTTGCCCAGCAGTGGAACACAGTATGGGTTATTAAAAACTACAATTTAATTTTATACTAGCTATTGTCCGTGACTTTATGCGCGTGAACTACATGTTGCCTTTGTCGTTCTCCATACTCCTTAATTACATTTATGCAATATCAAGATAAGTTAAGAAAATAAAGCGTGAAGTGGTTACAAATAAAAAAACAAACAAACTTACTTTCGCATTTATAAATAATAAATATAAATATAAATATTCACACATTACACAACACATTGACCTAGTCCCACATTAAGATCCCTAAGGTCTTGTGTCGTGGGTACTAAGCAACGGTATATAAATACATAGATAAGTATATAAACATCCATGACTCGGAAACAGACATCGATATTCATCATATCAATGTTTGCACCTACCGGGATTCGAACCCAGGACCTATGGCGTCGCAGGCAGGGTCACTACCTACTAGGCCGTCAAATATAAGTTGGGACTACGAGTATATTCAAGCGTACTTAATTTCGCCCAGTTCAAGATTTTACTTGTGGAAAATAATCCTGCGTCACATCTAACATTAATGCGAAAGTGAGTTTGTTACGCTTTCATGCCTTAACTGTTCAGCCGATCATCATGAAATGTAAGAAGTAAGGAAAATAAGTTATTATGAGGTACATTTTATCCCAAAAACCATCTTTATTTCGGAAAATACTCTGTAATTGGTATAGTCTATATGAACAAAGTCGCTGTGATCGCTTGTTGAAAGAACCCAGCGGGTAAAGTAAAATGTAATTAACTTTCATTCATCAGAAACTCACTGCAGAGTTTTCAACTAAATTACTTTATTTGTCTTTCAGTGAATCATATACATAAGGAGTGAAAAAGGAATTTTGAGCTTGCAGCGGGGCAGTAAGACTTTATGGTAACCCTCCTGATTTTCATCATAACATTAAATTGCATACTGTATACTGATTATCCGACAGAAGACCTAAGTGTCAGACGTGGTCTCGAAATGTAGCAGTCTGAAGTGGCAGGTGACATCTGTCGTAGAACCGATGGACGGTGGACTAAGCGGTTTCTTGAATGGAGTTCGCGCCTGGGCAAGCGTAGCGTTGAACGCCCTCCGGCCAGATGGACCGATGACTTAAAGAGGACGGCTGGTAGCGACTAGATGGCAAAAATGGGAGATCGGGCCTTGTAGCGTACTCAGGGGCGGCCTACGTCCAGCAGTGGACTGCAATAGGCCGACAAACAAACAAACAACAGCGACATACTGATACTCCGTTTACGCAGCAAATGATAAATGTACCTTTACCGTATGCTATAAGTACACTTAAAACAAAATCTCCATCGTGACCCTGCAGTTCTAGCTACCCTATCATAGAGACAAAACTATGCATGTGCATGTACATACACTGGACTGAACTATATTTAATACACATTACCCAATTACAAAAGCATTTTGATACAACAACTCGTAAACAGCTTCCCAGCTAATCCGAAACTTCATACCGGATCGGGATCATCGATCCCGTCTAAAGTTCCCGTCAATTTGAATGGCTCTCACCATAAATCGGCATTTGGCGCACACATCGACGAACACTCCCGTAATTCTGATGAATGGGTCACTCGCTATGAATACGTTATTTGCAAACCTACCTACATTATGTACACGCCTTTACGATAAATCACTGATCGAATAATGCGGCTGCGGTTGCTTTTCAAGAGAACACTTATTTGTGCAAGTAACAAGAGTCCGGAAGGGTTTGTATTGGGGGAAGGACACGCGAAACTTGCAATAAATTTTCAGTTACGTAGCCATCGATGAAATATTTATCGAAAACTGCACATACAATGAAAAATATAATGATAAACATCACAGTCAAACTAAACATTGCTTGTACTTAGTGAAAATATAAATCGACGGTAAAGTGACAATACCTCCTAACTAACATTTTTTTATAAATGAAATTGTATTAGGCGTTACAATTCGGAAGTTCAAACATTCACTATCTATTCACTAAATATTTCTCGTGGCGATTGTAGTTAGTGCAAGTGCCTGTTTTCGCAGTTATGAGTTATCAGTATCAGATCCGAGGGTCAGTGGAGGGTGTAGGGCCCGGTGGTGGGCGCACCCATAGTGAATAGCATTTTTTTAACAAATCGACTTTTTTAATGCAATATACTTAAAGTATATACTTAAAACACTTAATATATTGTATATACTTAATATATTGCATTAAAAAAGTCGATTTGTTAAAAAAATGTTAGTTAGGAGGTATTGTCACTTCACCGTCGAAATGGACATAATTATGCAAACCGGAACCAAGCTAAAAATTTAAATTAGGACACAGAAAGATTCAAAAATGAACATTCTATCAACATTGTAAACATCCAAATAAATAACCTGCCAATTTTGACAAAATTCGATTTTGCATTTTATGCGAGTTTTATTCCCGTTTGTATAACTAAGTCCAAATGAAAAACTTGAAAAGCCAATTATACGCAGCGGAGTTCTCTAGCTTGAATGCCGTTTCACCTTTATTATAAAATTAGCTGAAAACTACCAGGTAATAAATTAATTTGTATAATAGTATGTATTAATATTTATTTAAATTCCTAATGGATAAATGACGTTAATGCGATTGTGGATATTCTTTTCACAGCGCCATAAAAACATTACACAAGGTACAAGTAGCAATAAAATCAAGTGAAAGTGCTCGTAAAAATAATGATACTTTTTTTCAGATGTTTTTTTTTATAATAATAAATTTATTGCATAAGGTATGTAATTTTTATTTATGTGACAATTTTTGTATGAGCTTCTATCATATAAATATTATAATGTAGATATACAAGTGAAAATGTAACGGACTACTCGTAGAAACGTGAGATACCTGGATAATTTTTTTTTATTTAAATTGAATTTTCAGTATGGTATCTATTATTCAAAAAACCATAACAATGTTACATTATATTATATAGTGACACTAGATTTTGATTTAAAAAATATGAATGTAGTTAAATGAAGTTAAATAACAGCTACTGCTGGTATGGCCAAAACACTTACGAATCTACAATCATTTTCTAAATGAAAAAAAATATGGTTTCCAAATTTAGATTGACCACGATCTTCGGACAACCCCACCCATTAAGTTTCACGTGACACAAACACAATGATCAATGCGTCTTTGATTCAATTGACTGTGTATCACATTAACTTCGTTTACACTTGCACTACACAGAGAGTGAAAGTATCGTAGCATGAGCGTGAGAATATTTTTTGAAGACAGCTCATTGTACCGAGCTCCATTCATTATACCTTACTGCGTTTATTCCCCTGTTTGACAAAAACTGGCAACAAAAACAGCATTGTATTGAAGCCGCAACGAGTTACTTTATGGTTGAATGATTATTCGGTTCGCTCGAGTATTTATGTTAAGAATGTCCAATGTGTTGTCAGCATATTAATAACCTTATTTAATTAAAGATTAAAGATTAAAATCCCGATCGCGTAAAAAATTTAACCTAGTGTTACCCTCACGAAAGAGGAGTAATTTTTTATACCTCTCAAGTACAAATACGACAACCCGTTTAGTCTCTAGAGTCTACAAAGAAATATAAAAACATACAATCGCAAATTATTAGCTCTCCTCTGGCGCAGACGGGTAAAAATGATGGTTTGTTGTCAACGTTATTTTTGACCTCTTGCAAAATCATAACTAGCTAATCTATAAGAATTTCTTATACAGGATGTTTTTTTGTGGCCACCTTTAACGAAGGGTACGTATTCTATACATGAAATAAAGTAAGTTTATGCCAAAAAAAATACTGGGAATTTTTTTTTTTTTTTAATTCCTTGATCGTGCGAAATTTATAGTGTCTAGTGTTTATGTTAGTTTTTTTATAGACAGATATTAATTATTTTTCGTGAAAAAATTTACGCGCGTCTATGTGCATTTATGCAGAAAAACGCAGTCTATTTACTCAACTTTGGACCCTAATATTTTGGAAACCAGACACTTCCCAGGTATGCTTCCATGGAGAAAAATGATCGTGATGATGAGGAGATTCCGTAGTTTTCGGGAACGTTGACGACCAAAAATCATCCTGTATGTATATCGTATGGGACAATAATAAATCAAATTTTATTTTTTACTATTGTTTTTGGTACCCATTAATAGAATCGGATAAGCGAGGACAAAGTAAGTTATAAAATTATTAATAAAGAAATGGAAAAATTCTTCACCCGAGTGGGAATCGAACCCACAACCACTGCAAACCGTGCCAGCCGCTCTAACCACTGATCTACCTGGTAAGTTTTAATTAAAAAAAAACAGTACATACGAGTTTTATTCACGTTATTTGCCGCTAAATATTTTATTACTGTATTTCATGAATGGTTTTAAATCCAGAGTCAAAAATCAATAACCAAGCATAATTACGCCCGACATTATTCCTAATTATACAGGATGATTTTTGGTCGTCAACATTCCCGAAAACTACGAAACCTTCTCATCATTACGATCATTTTTCTACATGGAAGCATACCTGGGAAGTACCTAGTTGGTTTCCAAAATATTAGGGTTCAAAGTTGAGTAAATAGACTGCGTTTTTCTGCATAAATGCATATTGACGCGTGTAGCAAGATTTTTTCACGACAAATTATTAATATCTGTCTATGAAAAAACTAGCATAAACACTAGACACTATAAATTTTGCCCGATCAAGTAATTTTTTTTTTCTAAAAAATTTACATCGTTTCCCAGCATTTTTTTTTTGGCATAAACTTACTTTATTTAATTTTAATGTATAGAGTACGTACCCTTCGTTAAGGGTTGCAACGAAATAACATCCTGTATAATATTAGTACGCTAAACTCAATTTGCTTAACATTAACGATAATCAATAGATCTTGGAGTACAGAGGTGGAAAGCGTTACATAGTTTCAATTTCCTGAATATAGGTACATAATCTAGCGGCCGCCCACGACTTCGTCCACGTGAGGGGGCATTGCACCCGTGCGAAGCCGGAGCGGGCCCCTAGCTATACGTATAAATCTTCCTCTTGAATTACTCTATCTACATATTTTAAAAAAACCGCATCAAAATCCGATGCGTAGTTTTAAAGATCTAAGCATACATAGGGACAGACAGCGGGAAGCGACTTTGTTTTATAATAATGTAGTGATGTACACACGGCCGGGTTCCCGAAATAGGGTAAGCAAGATCGTAAAGGAGATACCACAACCACTTTTTGCATATTTTTTTCTTTATCGGAGGGTGTTGGTGTGGTGGAAGAATACCAGTTAGGAAAAGGTTGAAGGATCTGGTTGAACGCACTAATCTCAAAAACTATTATGTAGTTCCAATTGAAATTTATTTTATGTACCCTATTTATCGAGATAGCCTATTCGTAAATATAGAATTTGGATATATACTTCTTTTTATTCTTTTCCCAGAAAATAACGATAGCATTTTTTACACGAATGAATTCGCGGGAAACAGCTAGTTACTTAACAGAATCATTTGCATTTTATTCCGCTTAATTTCGAGTAAATGGTGATTTTATTTTTAGCTGTCGTAAAAAGCTTATAAAACAAGGCTGCATCCACATTTGAATATCACAACCCTTTCTCGAAAACGCTCCAAAATTTACGAGTGCCAAATCACATAACTTTCCTAACGAGTCCAAAAAACGGTCATCACATCGAGGAAGGACGGAGAGGAGATGGTTCCGACACGTTTATTCCCTACAAGTCACACTATCTACTGTAATACTGTGTTACGTTGGGATTTTTTATTAAAAAATAACACAACATTTTGGTTTCTAGCACTTTGTCTCTTAATTAATTTGGTAAGGTAATGT